>CM065301.1:28280404-30780404 GCA_032871835.1 Dipteronia dyeriana
TCTTAATATAATTAAGGGGGAAAGCAGGAAACTCTCTCGATAATAACAATGATAGGATCCGTTAATACAAGAAACTCCCTTATAAGTTTGTGTTGTTAGGGTATGTGTTAATAGGATCTGGATAACAATATTTATCAAAAGGCTTAAAATCGAAATGATTTTACCATATCGTTCATCATCAAGGGTCCACTAACAATATGACTTTATTATTATTATTATTATTATTATTTGGCACAGTCCTTACCTGCCAAAGTGAATAATACTATTCACACTGCTGATCATGCATAGTGATGAAACATTGTCGATGGACAAATTTTGGATAATTATATATATATATATATATGAACACGAGTGATATTTAGGAGAGATTATCAATAACAGCAAAAAAAAAAAAAAAAAAAAACCAACCATCATTTTCAAATGATAAAAAAAAGAGAAAAATAAATAAACCCCACTAGGTACCAATATTTTGTGGACGAAATGACCAAGTTTGTGGCTGTGCCTCTTTTAACCAGACCTTTCCTCCTCTATTCCACCCATTTTTTCTTCGATTAATTTTCCTTGGAATTTTTAGTTTATATATATAGTTTGAAAATGACCTCTCTTTGTATGGTTCTATATATATGAACTCTCACACTACTCTCCTCAGCAATATCTTTCTTTATTATAACTTCTCCTTCTAAATTACTTCTCTTTAGCTTCCTTTATTTTCTCATTTTCTTGTAAGTTAATTTATTTTTGTTTTTTGATATATCTAATTAATGGTTCTCCTAAAAAGTTGTTCTTTTTGTTTTCAATCTTGGTAAATTAATATGTAATTAGTTGTTGGAATTGACAAGAGATCTTTTAGTTAAATTATTAGAAATTGAGTTGAGTTTGGATGATTTGTGTTGATATTTTATTAAATTTTTTGATTTATGATTTTAACTTGATCATGATTTTTTTGGTTATTTTGATTTAAATACAGTATTAACGTTCAATGGCGCCTGTTGTGGATTCACTCAACACCACCAACGGGGATGCGCTAAAGGTAGTCAGAAGTCGATCAGCAACAAATTTAGTTTATGCTCTTTCAATCACTGTGGGACCAAAGTAAAACTGCTTTCTAAAAGCAATAAAAAATGTTGTTTTGAAAAGTAACTGTCAAGTGCTTTTCTAAGAAGCACTGGAAGCTTTGTTCTATTAATTCAAAATGTGCTTTTCTATTACTTCTTCAAGATGGGTTAATAGTTCACAAGTCACAACAAACACTTTGTTCAGTTTAAACTAAACTCTACGATACAAAACATACAAAAAAAAAAAAAACCATTGGACAATTCTTTTACGGGTATCAAAATAACATAATCAAACGCAATAATGTAATTCGTTAAACGAGTTCAGGAAATTATGAATCATAAAAGAAAAACAAAAAATAAAATGAAACACATTATAATGCTACCCTATATAATTAATCAATTGAAATCACTATTTTTTTCTTTTATTTATTATTATTTCTAATTTGAGCTATTTTTGATTAATGAAAGCAGTTGGGAGAAGAAAATATAAGCCCTGCCCAAGAAGAAACTGTGAACGAAAGCAGCAATATTAATGATGAGAAGGAGGTAAGTGCTTTTCCAGAAAGCACGGTCTCGTTGATTCAAAAACGCACCGGAGGGTGGAGATATGCAAGCCTCTTGCTAGGTGATATTTATTTATTTATTTATTTTTTTGTTTAAAAAATCTGCATATCACTTTGATACTTCCTATTTAATATATATATATTCTTATTATTATTGACATAAAATAGAAAATATAATTCCAAAAACTTTTCAGGTCAACTTTGCAGTGTCAAAACCAGATAAAAATCACTTACCATTAGCTAAAAACTCTTTTGGAAGTGAGTTTTTATTTTATTTATTTTCTAAATAATTCCGAAACAGCATGGTTATTTTTTAATTTTGGTCAAATCTACGGAAGTTGTGGAATTTTTCTTTAAAATTAACTAATTGTTTCACTTTCTCTCTTATTTAGATTTAATTTATTAATTCTAATTTTAATTTTCATGACTTGCTTTTGGAGCAGTAAATCAAGGGTTGGCGACACTAGCTTTCTTTGGAGTTGGAGTGAACTTGGTTTTGTTCTTGACGAGAGTTCTTGATCAAGAAAATGCAGAAGCAGCAAATAATGTCAGCAAATGGACAGGAACAGTTTATATGTGCTCTCTCATTGGTGCTTTTCTCAGTGATTCTTACTGGGGTCGCTACTTAACCTGTGCAATCTTCCAGATCATCTTTGTGGTGGTAATTTTTTCATTTAATTATCTCCCACGTGTCGTCTATTATTTTCGGACCCTCTTAACCTGTATCTTGACACACGAAAAACCTTTGTTGGAAAAATTATAAGAAAACATTATAATCATGTGATCAGTTCAGATTCATTAAAATGATAATGCTTTTGTATATAGTTCGAGAAATTGAAAGTGCTGTTTATAAAAGTACTTTTTCTTTTACTATTTTTTAAGAGTACATTGTTAATAAGGTATTTCTTCCTCTTTTATTATTTTGCAGGGCTTGTTGCTATTATCAGTTTCATCTTTCTTCTTGATCAAACCTAATGGTTGTGGCGATGGAGACCTACCATGCATGCCTGTCTCCTCCATCTGTATCGCCATTTTCTACTTATCTATCTACCTCATTGCCTTCGGATATGGCGGCCACCAGCCCACCATAGCCACCTTCGGTGCAGACCAGTTTGATGAAAAAAACCCTATAGAGCGCAACTCAAAAGCTGCTTTTTTCTGCTACTTCTACTTTGCCCTAAATGTTGGATCCCTCTTTTCGAACACAATACTCGTTTACTATGAGGACACAGGGAAATGGACCCTAGGGTTCTTGGTTTCTTTGGGTTCTGCGATCATGGCTCTACTGTCATTTGTTTTAGGAACTCATCGTTACCGATACATCAAGCCGTGTGGCAATCCCTTGCCACGTGTTGCTCAGGTGTTCGTGGCTGCCGTGAAGAAGTATAACGTAGTACCTTCGAATCCAGATCGTTTGTATGAAGTTGCAGGACCAGAATCTGCCATTAAAGGAAGCAGAAAGATTCTTCATAGCAATGACTTTGAGTAAGAATTCAACTTCGATATCCTTGTAAAAGAACTTTTGAGTTGGAATATCTTTGTTATATATTAAAAGGTTAAAATTAAAACTAATCATATAATCATTGGAGTATATATTTTTAGCCAGCATTAATGTTTTGATTGGTTTTAATAAACTTTCTATCAAAGAAATAAATTTATCTTTATACCAGATTAAACGCACCGGAATTAACGCACTGAGAATTAAACATATAAGTCTTTTTCAATTAAACACACCACGAGTTTAATTCCCCAAGTTTAATTTCAATGTGTTTAATTTCAATATGTTTAATTTGGTGCAAGGTTAAATTTATCTTTTTAGTGGAAAGTTTGTTAAAAACAATCAAAACACTAATATAGACTAAAAATAGAAACCTCTTAATTTTTTTGGTTAAAAAGGGCTATTTCCTCTATATTAAATTGTATTAATTTGTTGGGTTGAATTTGATTTTCAGGTTTTTGGACAAGGCAGCAACAATAACAGAGAAAGATGCGGGTGGGCGCAATGATCCATGGAGGCTGTGCACTATAACACAAGTTGAAGAAGCCAAATGTGTCCTAAAAATGCTACCAATTTGGCTGTGCACTATAATTTACTCTGTAGTCTTCACTCAAATGGCCTCTCTCTTTGTTGAACAAGGAGATGTGATGAACTCCAACGTAGGAGACTTCCACCTTCCGGCTGCAAGCATGTCTGCCTTTGATATCTGTAGTGTCCTCATTTGCACCGGAATCTACCGCCAAATCCTCGTTCCGGTGGCCGGAAAACTCAGCGGGGACCCGAAAGGACTGTCCGAGCTTCAGAGAATGGGAATCGGCCTCATCATTGGAATGCTGGCGATGATTGCAGCAGGTACTACTGAGCTCCAAAGGCTCAAACATGTTATCCCTGGAGACAAAGAAAGCTCACTGAGCATATTTTGGCAGATTCCACAATATGTTTTGGTGGGTGCATCTGAAGTGTTCATGTATGTTGGACAGTTGGAGTTCTTCAATGGACAGGCTCCTGATGGGATCAAAAGCTTTGGAAGCTCGCTGTGTATGGCCTCGATTTCGCTTGGGAATTACGTGAGTAGCATGCTGGTTAACATGGTTATGGGGATAACTGCTAGAGGAAACAAGCCTGGTTGGATCCCAGATGACTTGAACACTGGTCACATGGACAGATTTTACTTCCTCCTTGCAGTGCTCACAGCTTTTGATTTTGTCATCTACTTGTTTTGTGCAAAGTGGTATACTTGCATCAATCTTCAGGGAACCGAGAAGGAAATCAATGAGATGGAAGAACAACAAGTTGATGATGATGTGCTCAGAAGAGTTTAGTTAATTATTTGGCTAATTAAGTTCTGATTATCACTTGGATTACGACTCGATCGATCACGTCGTGCCACATCTTAAGGGTATCCAACCACCCCGTGTCACGTCGCACTGCAACCGGCACACTCAAGCCTTTTATTTTCTACAAAGTTCGTAACAATAAATAAAGCTTTTTAGAATAAATGAATAATCCCATGTTTATAAGAAAGCTTGACCTTTTGTATGTGAAGGGAATGATTGCTTTCTTGTAAAATTTAGGTGTTTGGTAGAGTTTATTAGAGTCGATATATAGATTTGGTTATGTTTGTTGTAGCTAGATAGCATAAGTGTTGTTACTCGTCAGTGATAATCTTTGACTTTTTTTCACTTCATGTTGGTTTCACAAGTTGTTTCTTTCTTAAGGCTTTCTTCTTATTTGGTTTTTTGTTGTATATTCTATAATTTTAAGGCTGTTAATAGAAGTGATTAAGACCTTGCAAACTGGTGCTTGCAAACAGAAGAAAACTGAAGAATTTTGTTGATTTATTTTCTACCCATGAGTAAATATTATTGGACTAAGTAATGAAAAATTGTGTATAATTAATGGTCCATTTACAGTGAAATTATTCCTAAAAACTACAGATGTTTTAAAACACATGAAGAAATTATTCCTCCTTCAAATATTCTTAAAAAAATGATCCTTCAAATATTCATAATATTTTTTTTAATAACAATTTTATCAATAACACGTGGACTTGGAGAAACAGTAGTTATAATTAGTTACACGGACCAAATTGTTTGTTAATATGCCCCACACCCACCAGGCCACCATTTCTGTGTTATTGGTAGTGATTTGACATCAAATTAAGTGGCCTGGAAGCCTCTCACCTTTCAAATTAAACTGTGATGAAGAAAGAAAACTCCACTTCAAATCAAATTAAGTGGGAGCCTCTCACCTTTCAAATTAAACTGTGATGAAGAAAGAAAACTCCACTTCAAAAGATAAGAGGGTCACCTTCTCATCACTCACTAAACCCCTATCACAACACCTTCTTAATATCACTTTTACAACATTGTTTTTGCTTTTATAATATAATAAATAATCAGTGTTATATCAGGCGGCAGGCGCTAGGCGTTGGGTGCCAGTTGTACAGCAGACCGGCACCTAGCGTCTAGGCCGTTTAATTGACAACTTGACAGTAAGGAATTTTTAATTTTTTTTTTAAATTTTTAATCAGTGTTAAACTAGCTAACTATTTTCTTCTGCAAATGACTTCAATATATCCTTCAACATGTTTAAACATTCACAAATTCATCAATACTATACAATATACATGAGTACAAAAGTGAAGTCACTGCTGCATCTATTGTTTGCTGTACATTCATAAATTCATCAATTCAATACTATATATGAGTACATGTTTGCCGGTGCCTCACATCTTGCATTATGTCCCTTCTCATGAAAACTACTTGATCTCTTTAATACCCCGTTGAGTTTTCACACAATATATACATAAGTGAACAAATAATTGGAGTTAGAGGTGTTGTTGAAACAATTAAATTAAGGTCTGGTGCGATGTTCGAATTGGGAAAATGAGAATTTTTGGTTCAATTCTTCAAGTTAATGAAGTCTAACCAGAAAGGCACCGTTTTGCACCCCAAACGACGTCGTTTTGATGAAGAGGTTTTCTTTTTCAGCCTAGCCCACTTTGTAATAACGATTAATCAAACGAGGAACCACCTAGGCCGATTCCTAGAACACTGTATAAAATATAATAGAATTTTAAGTCATTTCTATGTTCGACTCAATATGTTTGTAAATCATTAAGAATGTGGTGTCCACAAAATCTGATTAAGTGTTTACCTATAGCTATCATCTGAACAAAAGAGATAAGAGGCATTAAAGAAATAACTGTAGTCTGTTGAGGTCATTGTTACCATTTTTTTTGAAAGGCAATTTATTACGAGACAGGAAAGGCACAAACAAGCACAGAGCAACACACAAGGCTAGAAACAAAAACAGACCAAACAGCCACACCAGAAACAGGGTAATAACAGCCCAACACAACACCCCCACACAACAAAAAGTACACGGCCAAGCCAGACAGAGCAAAAAGCAAGCCAACCGCACAAACCGCACGCGTCACACCCACCCCTCCTGAACAAAACCACTCGACGCCCCCTGCCTAGCTAAAAAATCAGCGGATGCATTGGCACTTCTAGGAACAAACTGAATCTTAACCTTTGGCACATGTCTAGCCAAAATATCCTTAATATCCATAATGAAATCCCGCAACTTCACATTCCCAACCCCACCACTCCCATTCCCATTCACCCACGAAACTGCCGACTTGGAATCGCTCTCAATAATAATGCACGATTAGGATATGTGCTGTCTTAAAATCAGCCCACGGAATCGAAGTCTAAAAGGAACCGTGGCGTTAACCGCAGTCAATTACAGAGAAGTCACGTGGCGTAGACCCCCAAGGCAAGGAGGCACAAACTGTGGTTTTTTTAGCAGTGAATAACGGAGGTTTTCCGTGGTCCAGGGCGTAGGCTGGAGACCGCGGCCCAGACCGCAGTGGCGACGAAACTTATTCGGATTAGGAAGTCTTGTGCGGAAAGAAAATGTTTCCCACATATAAATACTAATGTTTCCCTATGTTTAGTGAATGTAAAAAATAGCAGGAGAGATTGAGAGTAAATTGTGGTAAGATCGAAAGAGAGACTAAAAGATTGTAATCAACTCTTATAGTGGATTTAAGTGCCGGTGCTTTTTCGTGGATGTAGATTTATATTGAACCACGAAAAATTTCTTGTGTCCTCTTTTATTCTTCTTTACCTTCTATTATGTGCGTGATTTAGATTTACGTGATTGTGTTTGTGGATTTTCTATAGCAATAATAATTTGTAGTTATCGATCATGAAACTTATAAACAAGATTCTTCACGATCATGACAACTTTGATGATGTTCTGATTTTAAAAAATAAAAACATATTCTTAACCACAACACACTATATCCAGATATGATATGATATATAGTATGGTGTCCAGTATCTACCTTCCCCACGTATATAAAAATTGCAAAACTTGTTAAACCAAATTACCAAAATAGGGCTCAGGTGTCTTTCAGCTCATCAGCAGTCTTGCTTTCATGGTAATCAAAATGTAGACTGAAAATGAAATATGGGTTATTAATGGGACAGCACTGCACATATAGCAACAAAAAATTATGAGCAACAGCTAGCATTTGCAAGTCAATTCATAGCAGTCTTTATTTCTATCCACTGATGAAACCTTAGAAGTCACAGATATTCTTCCATGACCTAATTTCATGTAATTTTCATACTTAATAGTGTGTGTGAGTGTGTCACCCACGAGTGGGGATTCAGGTGGTGTCCAGTCAGGAGAATTAATTAATAATGAATAGCAAACTATATATGATGTGAAATAAGAGATTTGATTCCAGACAGACTAGCTTGTATGACCTGTTTAATTGATTGTGAGATCAGCTAATCATGACATAGACATGAATTCTGTTTTGTGGGTATAATGCAAAGTGCGACTCAAATTACATAAGAAAGTTGATCAATTGATTATTACCGATGATAATGAAACCAAGCCACCCACCCATGTCAAGATCACTCAACCCTCATTGTAAAATTTGATTATTCTCTATTTGTTGTTATGTCTCTCCGGACACAAACCAATGCTAAAAAGAGAGATATAAAGGTCACAGCCCAAGTCGTTAGTGAGTAAGATCTTAAATCAATATACAGAAATTTAAGTTTTACCTAAATAAATATTTTTTGATCTAGGTTGACGAAGGAAGTTCATGTGAAGTCCAAATACTACGAAACAAATTCATAAGCATGAAGAGCACTTGCATGAATCTGCTTGCCGAGTCTAAACCATTAGAGTGAAGGTCAATAAATAATGATAGACTAGCTAAGATATCTTGGCTATTGCAAGTGGTTATATATGATAAGCATATTGAAGAGACTATATTCTTTTATATAAATTGTTTCTTATCCTAATGAATTTGTTCGTAGCCATAACCTTCAAAATGAACATATCTCTCTGTTGTTTTTACTTGAGTGGGGTTTTGAAAACCTTTTAGCATTTTTTATTGGGTGTTTGAGGTGAATTGACTTAAACAGGTCCATCCATTTTTAAGTTCGAAAATATAAATTTACAAGCCAAGAAATTTTCTATAGCTTGATCATTCTCTGAGGTTCCTTATATTGAAAGACATAAACAGTGGATATTAATACAAACTATACATAAATCATGACGATATGGGGTTGTTCCGATGATATGCCCCTCACACTTACACCATATCATGAAGTTATAAGTTTGAGTCGTGTTTCCCTCCACCAAGCTCATGTCGTAGAAAACCTGCAAACACAAATACAAACAAAAATCTAAAATGCATGCAGATAATGAAAGCAATTGATCGAGCCATTGCAAGACTAGATTTTGGTTCCCCTTTCCTATGTTTCATGCTCGATGCACGGGTAAAATCGACTATTTAATTTCTCGATTGAGGTTTTTGCAAGTTATCTTTATTAAGCAGGTTCATATTAAGTTAAGAGAGAAGAAATTGGGGTGTAAAGTGCAATTATGAGGAGTTGGAGCCTTGATGAAGAAGTGTCGCTGTCGAAGTGCCTTCTTGCCCAATTGTGGCAACCTTGCGATAGGAATTCTCGCGGTTGAACTGTCGTTGCTGCTGCCGCTGAGTCGTTGGCGCGTCATAGAAGATCAAACCTGCCGCAGTTGAACCGCCATCTTGCCTAACCGTGGCAATCAGGTGACAGAAAGTTACACGGTCAAAGTGTCGTTCTGCCAAGCCGCGACATTCACGATCACGACAGCCTGTCAGCACGATTTTTGAGATGGATTTTTACCATATTTGAAACCCATATAATTACATCTCTTCAATTTCCTGTCATCATCATCAGCCACATGAGGAATATACACCCAACAACTTTTCACATCATTTCATCATCCTTCCATCCTTGGAAGATTTGGAAGCAGGAAGAAGAAGGATACCAAATCAAGGAAGCTCACATGACTAATATGGGTTTTCTCCACAAGCTTTTATTTTCTCCATTGATGTGTAACTAAACATTTAGCTAGGGGATTGATGTAACCATATTGGACTACTCTATGTAATTAATTAGTCTATTATTCTTAATTCAATTCCATTTTGACTCATTTATTGAATTAACTGTTCTAATCTACTTACTAATATGATATTGTGACATCAATTGATATGGGTGGTGGCTTAGTTTATCTATAAGGTTGGGATTTAGATGTGGATGACCTTTCCATTTGAATCTCAACCATAAGCTTGGTAAATGAGGGAGTTGATGTATGCATGAACTTGCTATATTTACTTGGCTAAGAGTTTTGTGATAAATAGGTGATTGACCATTGCTAATCACATGACCTTATGTGAGTGATGTGAAGACCTTAGAACTTAGTTGATTTAATTAAAAAAGCCCAAAAATTGGATTGAAGTGCTTAATGAGACTAATTTAGTGCATTGAGTGGTCTAAGAACGGTTTCATCTATTCACTAATGCTTTCTCTCATACATTTTATTCCTTGTGTGTTACTACGTTTAACTTTAGCTTTTAATTACAAGTTGTATTAAATCACTTTCATAGAATTATGTTGTTTTCCAAAAAAATCAAGCATTATGCAATTTAATTTCATGCACTTATAGTAGATTTTTCATAGGCTAACTTAGCATTCGACCGATAGAATCATCGATCCCAGTGAACGAACTTTCCTTTAAATTGAACATAAAATACTGTATCAATTTTGGCGCCGCTACTAGGGATCAACATAGATTTTATTTGTTGGATCTAGTTAGTTGGTTTAGGTAGTGTGTGTCATTTACTTTAATTTTATTTTAGTTTTTAGTATCGTTTTACTTCGTTGGTAGATTGTCTTTGCGGTTTCAGGGTTACAGGTGCATGCACGGTCGTGGTTCACTTGGAGGAATTTTGTTCCTAGCTAACGACAATATCAACCGTGTAGGCCGGCTTGCTAGACAGTTTGAAAGGTTAGACATTTTTGTTGAATTGGAAAATACATCTACTCTGAAAAATGGTTGAACTGATTGAACAAGAAAGCCTGCCGGGGTTACCAACACGTGTACTCGTTGAAGACATAAGCAATAAAAGACTCCGATCAACCTATGATTGGGAACCAACCATTGCTAATTGTGCTCAATGCTGTAGCAAGGAGCTATGAATTGAAGGGTCGGTATTTGAACATGCTTCCATCTTTTTATGGCCTTCCAAGTGAAGATTGCCTACAGTTCATGAAAGATTATCAGTCGATTTTAGAGACCTTTCCTATAAGTCTGCTCACAGAAGAGCAATTGAAGATGAGGTGCTTTTGGTATTGCATGATGGACAAAGCCAAGCAGTGGCTCACATCTTCGAAAGCAGGATCTTTGACATCAAGAGACGAGGTGTGCCTAACCTTTTTCAATAGATTCTTTCCAGCCACAAAGACAAAGGACATTCAGATAAAGATTGCTAGTTTTACTAAGGAAGAGGGTTAACCTTTCCATGAGGTGTAGGAAAGGTATATAATACTTTTGGAGCAATGTTCCTCTCACATGGTCATTGAAGAGTACAAGGTCCGCACCTTCTATAACGGGTTGACACCGTTCATGCAAGCGATTGTAGATAATGCTTGAGGAAGTGTCCTTACAAAAAAGACAATACTTGAGATCTATGAGATTTATGAGACATTGGTTTTCAAATCACTACATAGAAGTTCAACTGCAAGAAAGGGAGGGAAGTACGAGGTTAATCAGTGTACAAATATGGCAATTCAGATGGCAAACCTCCCTAAACAAGTGCAAGCTTTGGCAAAGAGCATGGGTCAGCAACAATGAGGAGAAAATTTGGTGTATGAAAGAGAATATCATGGTAGAGATGGGAATCCGAGTAAGTTGGAGAAAATCCAAGCCTTGAACTGTCAAAGAGAGAGAAATGACTCATACTCGAATTCTTATAACCCAGGATGGAGTAACCACCCAAACTTCTCACGGACAAATTCAAACAATGCCTTGAACAACAAGCCGAATACTCAAGGACCAAACCAAGGAGGATACTACATGGGTAATTATCAAGGCCAATGATCCAACAGTCAGCCTCAATAGTGGAACAATGCAATAAACATGGAGAGTCTTGAATATCAGCCTAGGAAGTTGTCTCTAGAAGAGTTGGTGACCAACCTTGCTTAGAGCTCACAAAACACAAATCAAAATTTTAACAATTTTATACAGGCAAACGAAAAGAGGTTTATCAACTTAGAGGCATCTATGAAGAATTTGGAGACACAGTTGAGGCAGGTAGTTGATACTATTCATAAGAATGAGCCGGTAAGATTTTTTAGCCAATCTAAACAGGCCAAGGCAATGACCATTTTGAGAAGTGGGCAAGTGTTGAACAATGAAGATGTTAGCGGGGAGTTCATGAGGAGGAAAGCCAAGGAGTCTGAAGATATGAGTGGAGAGGAGACTGAAGAAAAAGAGGAAGATATAGTGGTTGATTCGATCCCCGAGAAGACCTTCCTTTTGTACAAGTCACCAAACCCATACATTCCATCAGTTCCATTTCCCCAAAAGAGACAAGATGAACAATGCATTCAAGGAGATCTTTGATGTTATTTTAAAGGTGCATATGAACCTACCCTTACTTGAGATGATAAAGAAGATACCCGCATATGCTAAGTTCTTTAAGAGTCTTCATACTAACAAGTAGAAGTTTGGACCAAATCACCAAGAGTATATAACAGGTAGTGTTAGTATAGTTTTACAGAAAGAGCTTCTACCCAAACTTAAAGATCCGAACAGTTTTTGCATCAACATCATAGTTGGAGGTACTAAGCTTGAGAGGGCGATGTTAGACTTGGGGGTTAGCATCAAATTGATGCCCTTCTCCATTTACAAGCAGTTTCGATTGAATGAGCTCAAGCCAACAACAGTGTCACTACTGTTAGCGGATGGTTCAGTGAGGTATTCGAGATGGAATTTGGAGGATGTGCTGGTTCAAGTTGACAAGCTAATCATCTCAGCGGATTTTGTAGTCCTAAACATGGATGATATGAGTTGGGAGACAAATATGAGACCTATCCTCTTAGGCAAAATTTTCATGGCCACTTCAATTGTTAGGATTATGCTCAATAGAAAGAGTGTAATAATGTACGTATTTGATAATATTTTCATATTAATAAAGTGATTTCTACTTTAACAAATATTATAGCATTTGTAGTTTAATTATTATAATTGTCAAAAGTAAATAATCATAAGGTCAAAAGACCATGAGAAAAGAAGAACTGTTCGTTCATCTATATATGTATGTGGTAGACACAATTCTTTAGTTAGTCTTGAACAATATTCACAACTTAAGGTAAGGGTTGGGCACCTTTACCTTGTTAAAGTTGTAGATTCTTTTGCTAGCATTTGAGTGAGATCAAATGTGTTATGATAAGTCTAAAATTATCAAAGTGTGGTGTCTTTGGGCAAAAGAATCTAGTGCACTAGGTGCATTGAGTCTAGTGGATTTAATAAAATATGAAAAACAATATATATATGCCCATGAATGGACTTGGGTGGCAAGGCTAAATATAATAGCCTATTATATTGTTTTTATTTTAATATTTAATTAAATAGTAATTAATTAATTTGTTAATTAATTAATTATTTAATTAAAAGTAAAAATCTTTTACCTAGTAGGGGAAGGTCTCCTAGTGTCATACTATTGTTGGTAGTATAATAAATATAAAATACTATATTTTATAAGTAGATAAATAAAAAGATTTTATTTATCTAGTCAAATTATGAAGTGTTTGATTTCTATCAAAACTCTAATTGACAATTGGTCAAATTAGGAAGTTTTGATATAGTCATAATTTAATTTACATTCAATAATTGGTTATTGAAAAAATACACTGTTAATAGCCAAATTTGGCTACGGACCAAAGGAGAATTTTCCACTTCCCAGCCTTCGTACAAGGGTCCAAATTCGGGCTTATATCAAGGTCCCCGAGATCGAGCTATCACGCGATCCTGTAGGAGCAAGGCGAGGCCGCGTATACCATCTGAGCATATTACACGCATCCAGGCTAGCCAAATAAAGCCCGACGTGACCACGTCAAGCTCCCTATGCTAGGATAGAAGCCCTGATGCTAGGTTGACGTGGAAGGACCTGGCTTTTCCTAGGCCGAGGTATCTCGTGACACTTTCCTGGAGTATACTACCATCTTTACTTTCACCAAGAGACCTTCAGGGTGCTGAACTTGTCTTGTAAATTCCCTCTTGCCTCGTTAAGGTACAATCTCAACCTGTCCGAACAGAAAAGGAAGAAGCCCACAAAGCCCCATCATCACCAAAAAGCGCCAGCACAATTAGGGTAAGATCCACTATAGATCCCGACATGGTTAAATCAAGTCTCCAGTAGCAAGAGCAGTATTTGAGCGTACCTCGACTCTAGCGTCACCTCAGGTAACCTCCATATAGTACCTCGCCAACGTGGCATATAGATCTAGAGTTCTCCTCCAGAAAAGAGAGTTGACTTTCATTATTACCATTAATGAGGTCAACTATATTAATAGAGGTAGTCAACCCTATTAATGAGGTTAACTATATTAATGGAGGTAGTCAACCTTATTAATGGAGATGATCAACACCATTAATAAGAGAATATTCAACACCATTAGTGAAAGAGTCCAAAGAGGAAACAAATACATTTACCTCTAGAAACTACGGTAAGTGGGGCCTTCGTCAAGGAATGTGGAGATAGGATCCAGCGGCCTATCTACTACGTGAGTCATGCTCTTACCAAGCCTGAGAAGAACTATACCCTCTTGGAGAAGCTCATTTATGCCTTGGTAACCTCGACAAGGAAGCTCCGTCCCTACTTCACAGCTTATTCAATAGCAGTAGTGACGGACTAACCCCTCTGTCAATTCTTGCAAAAGCTGAATGTAGTTGGTTTTATGGGCCCTGGAGCTCACCCAGTTTGATTTAAGGTATAAGCCCAGAACCGTAATTAAAGCCCAGGCTTTGGGGGACTTTATAGTCGAGCTCTCGTTGCCCCCAGGCCAAGCGACCTCTGCAGCAACGAACGTAGCCCCTGAGGGGATTCCAAAGTTTGACAGCTGGCCAGAAAGTTGCAAGTCATGGATCCTCTACACAGATGAAGCATCCGGGCAAGCTGGGGGAGGAGTGGGTATATTCCTAATCAACCCAGAAGGGGCTGAGTGCTGCCACTATTTCAAATTTGAATTTAAAGCCACTAACAATGAGGCGGAGTATGAAGCCCTTTAAGCCAAAATAAAGGTGGCCGCAAAGCTTGAGGTTGATTACCTGCAGGTTAGGAGTGACTCATCGCTTATAGTCAACCAAGTCTCTGGGGATTATCAGGCAAAAAGGGATAACATGATCGCCTACCTGAAGCTAGTTCAACACCTTAAGACCAAGTTTAAAGGATTTAAGATCGAGCAGGTACCTCGACTACAGAATTATCGAGCTGACGTCCTAGCCAAGATAACTGCAAATGGTGGCCAGACCTTACCTCAAGGGGTCTCTCTTCAAGTGATCCCCATACCTAGCATAGTGGCAGGTAAGGAGACTTATACCTTGGATCGACAACCATGCTGGATAGACCCAATAGTGGATTATCTATAAGAAATGAGACTTCTCGGGGAGCCCTGCCAAGCTAGGAAAGTCAAGAGGCTCTCGGTCCGGTATTTCTTGGTGGATGGGTACTTATATAGGAGGGGCAGATCCCTTCCTTTCCTCCGATGTTTACATCCTGAAGATGCCAAGTGGGCATTGAGAGAGGTTCACTATGGGGAATGCGGAAACCATATTGGTGGGGAGGCTCTGTCATATCAGGTACTCCGCATAGGGTATTATTGGCCAACCATCGATCAAGACGCATTAAACTTAGTACGATCCTGTGAGACATGGCAAAAGACCGTAAACCCGAGTCACCTCCCGTCGGAGCGGTTGTCATCCCTTAGCTTGGCGTACCCCTTTGCTATGTGGAGAGTCGACTTGATCGGACCTCTTCTTACTGCTTCTGGTCAAGCCAAGCAAGCTATCGTGGCAATTGACTATTTCACAAGATGAGTCGAAACCAGACTGCTTTCCCAGATATCAGAAGAAAATACAATAAGGTTCATAAAAAATAATGTAATTTGCAGGTTCGGAACCCCTCTTGCCATTATAGCTGACCTCGGCAAGCAGTTTGATAATGGTCAATTCAAAGACTTTTGCGAGGGCTTGGGAATCGACCTTAGGTTCGCTTCAGTAGCCCACCCCTAGACTAACGGGCTGGTGGAATCCGCCAATAAGACTATTAAGAAGCTATTGAAAAAGAAACTACAACAGAAAAATGGTAGATAGGTTGAGGACCTTCCCAAGGTCCTTTGGGCTTACCGCACTACGAGGAGAACGGGTTATCGGGGAAACACCCTATTCCTAGCCTTCGGGGTTGAAGCGGTGCTTCCCATTGAGCACAAACTGACCTCCTTTAGAGTCCAACATTTTGAACCAGGGAGCAATGAGGGCAAGCTCCGAGCTAGCTTGGATCTCTTAGAAGAAAAACAGAATCGAGTAACCGAGAATGTGGCAGTTTACCAGAGCAGAATTGCTAGATACTTTAACTGTAGGGTTAAAGCCCGAAGCTTTAAGGAATGGGACCTAGTTCTCAGGAAAGTGATGCTGAATACTAGGAAGAGGTCAGACGGGGTTTTGAGGCCCAACTGAGAAGGGCCATACTTGGTAAAGGTGGTGATCCACAATGGGGCCTACAAGCTCAAAGACATGAATGTCCGACTCATCGTTCATACCTCGAATGCGAACCACTTGAGAAAATTTTACCCCTGAACAGGGGACTCATGAGCAGGCTACCTCCACCTAGTTTTTAATCTCCAACAATAATGTACTCCTTTCTTTTTATCAATAAAGCCTGTTTTTTCTCCATCTTCGATTATGTTCTACAATGATTTGGGTATACATGGGAAAATTCAACATTATCATCCTAAGACCAGGGATTAGCCGGGGAAGCCCCCTCGCTATCCCTGATGCCTCGGCCGGGCACCACCCCCCACCAAGAAGGGTCTGAGTGTAAGAGCATAGTTACCATCCAGATCTCGAGACCAGGAAATAGCTAGATAACTCTCCTGACACCTTGGTCGGGCTACCACTACCAAGAAGGGTCTGAGTGTAAGAGCATAGTTGCCATCTAGATCTCGAGACCAGGAAATAGCTAGATAGCCCTCCTGATGCCTTGGTCGGGCTACCACCCCTAAGAAGGGTCTGAGTGTAAGAGCATAGTTGCCAACCAGATCTTGATGCCAGGAAACAACTAGATAGCTATTCTGATGCCTTGGTCGGGCTATCACACCCAGGAAGGACTCGAGTTTTAAAGCGTGGTAGCCATCCCGATCGCAAGCCTAAGAGAGGGCTAGACAATTTTCTACTTGATACCTCATTCGGGCTATAAACCCCTAAAGGGGCTCGAGGATGGAGGACTTTTTTGCTTTAACTCTAATGTCCCAGTTATTACTGGTGTCTAATTCTCTGTGTACATGTGGTTGCTTACTGTGACAGGTACGGACTGGTCTATGACTATATGAGGGGACTATTCACTGAAGTCATTGAGCTACAAGTCTCTATCCAGTCGGAAAGCCTGAGCTAGCTATCTGCTTTCACACTTAAGCAATGTTCCTATCTTGTTTCTTTTCCCAAGCTAAGTCAGGTTGGTATAGAGGCTGAACCTAGAGGGAAATCATAAATGAAGCAAGTACATGTAAGTCAAAATTTGCACCAGGTCTAAAAGCTAAATTTCATTAATGAATTGGGGAGCCGATCCCCCGATAAGGCTACATCAATCAAACAGGGAACCCAACCCCTGGTTCAGGGTACAAACAAAAAAAGAGAGAGTGTTGATGATGATCAAGCATGAGTAAAGATGGGACGCCTACCCCTCTTTCCGGGCATTCAGAACAAGTTACAAGAGGATGGATTCAAACTTCTGCATCCTCATGATTCCAGCTTCCCCTTCCTCAGGATGATTATCCCCTCAGACACTCTTTATGGTGGTCTCTTATCATGGTTAGCCGTCTCTGCCACTTCTCCCCGATGATGCCCCTCGATTACCTGTTGCTCAGCTGGATCCTCCCCCAAGACCACATTGACCACCACCATGACCTCATATGGTATGACAGCATCAATAAAATTGGCCGCTGACTCTGGAATGACCTCTCCTCCTCATGGCACCATGGGTTGAACCCCCCTCGAAGATTCTCTTTGACCTGACGCAGGGAAGGTCGGGACAAGAGGAGGTAGATCTGATATTTTAGGCTGCTTCCAAGTTCCGTCTCCAGCTGAAGGACCCGTTTTGTCATTATTGGGGTAAGACATCTCTGCAACCCGAGACATGATGTCTTTCCTATCCCAACCGATGATGCTGGAGAGGTCAAAGGGAAGGGGGAGAGCTTTCGCAACCCAGAAGGAGGAATAGATATACCCCTCGCTGAAAGAGGCTTCCACTTTAGCCTGAAGCTTGGAAACTCGAGCCTGCAGAGCTTGGTTCTCAGCATTCAGTGCCTTTGTCTCTTTCTTCCAATCATCCCGCTGGCTGGCTCATCGTTTAGACCGAAGAGTTTCTTGATCAAAAGACCGCTTCAGCCTCTCGTGGTCGCATTGAAGCTCAGCCAGTTGTGTTTCCATTCCCCTCTGGCTGTAAGTCATCTCCCGAACCAAGGATTAAGCCTATGCCAACAATCCTATGGCTCCATCAACCTTAACTTCAGCCCTAGCTGCCTGATCTCAGAGAAAGGATACTTGTTGACCCATTGCTACGTTAAACTTGAAAGCCTGCAAAGTATGAAACAAAGGTTAGAAAGCAATCAAAGCTCGCAATTGTAGAAAATAAAGTCGATGACTACCTCGACCAGAAGGGCAGACCCCTTGGTAACCTGAATGTCCACAGGCATGGAAGCCATCCTAGAAAGCCCGTCACCCGGGCAAGACGCAACAAACTGCTTCAAAACTTTGTCCTGACCAATCGATCCCCGGTTGAATGTTGGGGCGAGTAGGGGGAATCTCAGGAATACTAGCCTCGGGATCCTCTGAAGCCTGAACTGCTTGACATGCAGAGGGATCAGCTGAAGAGGTGGGTAATGTAACTGAAGAAGCAACAGCGGTAGTGGGGGCCATTGATAAGATGGTGGAGGTGGTCTTATCAACAGCCTGAAGAGCAGACCCTCCTCGATTTAAAGCTTTAGCAGCCCGCCATACGAGAATAGCCATCTTGGATCTCATCTGGGAAGGTAATAGAGCTGGAGCAAGTGAAGCAGCAACTGGAATAGTAGGCTCCCCTTTCTCTGGGATAATCGAGAAGACCCCCCGGGACAATCCAGCAGAAAGGGGAGGGGTGGCTTCATGAGAAGCTAGAGCAACAACAAAAACTGTTAAAAGAGAGAGAGAGAGAGAGAAGAGATGTGAGAAACAAGTCAGCTAACAAAATGAAACATAGTAACTTGGGAATACTTACGAGGGGTAGCATCGGAGATCCGCAGATACTTATTCACCCTGGGGGATCGAAGGGATCAACAGTTGGAAACCTCAGGTTCAGGTAATTGCTGGCGAGGTTAGTCTTCAGTACAACCTCAGATTCGGCATGTATGGAATCCCGGTCCCATGAGAGCTGAAGGCGGTGGGATCCACGAACTCATGCCCGCCGATGAATATGGAGCTTCCCCAATCTCCCCCTGCTAATATCCACTCTTCCTTCCAAGCAGGGTCTTTTCTTAAAGCGCTGGGGATGATAAAGTTGAGCTTGTTTTTGGCTTTCACATAGAACTGTCCCCGGGGGCCTCCAGACAAGCTCCCGATCTAAAAAGATAGGACAAATCTTCTGCCCCAGGTTCCCGGGTGACCTTACCCAGCTCGTACTGTTCCCTCCACAGCACGAGGAAGCCAATGAGATGCCTTTAAAAGTCGGGCGTTAGTTTAAGGGGAGCTAGTTGAAGGGCGTTAAGACCCCGCCGAAGAGTAGGGTGATGGGGGAGTCTGACCCCGTTCTCAAAGGCCGCCAAATGAATAGGGAGCATACCTGCAGAAGGATTATAAACATAGTAATTCCTATGGGGAACTGTGAGGGTGACACCCTTAGGAATGACGTATTTATCCTGAATGCGGTTGATCGACTGTGGGTTAACAGTAGAGTCGGGGATAACCCTAGATTCACAAGGAAGAGGCGTTGCTGAAGGAAGCCCAGACACCCCAACTTGAATCTCCCTAGTGACGTCGACCTTCTCTCCAACATCGGAATCCTCGTTAATTAAGTTTAGAGGGTTTTCGGGTTGATTCGAGAAGCCAGAACTGATTGAGACATTCCTATTAGAGCGATGACGCTGACGGACCGGGGAAGAGTCCTCGTCGCTCGAGATTCCTCAAACCCATTTCCGAGGAACCAAATTAGAGCCACCAGTGCCCTCGACCAAGGCTTCAATGCTGTCAGAGAAGGTCAACATTGTTAGATGAAAAGAGCTTGGAGGTGGGTGAAAGATAAAGATGTGGTCTGAGAAAATAGTAAGGAAGAGAAAGTCTGAAAATTTGAAATTAAAAGAAACCGTGAAGAAAATGATGATGAGGCCGGGATTAAATAGAGGTGGAATAGCCGTCGACATCAGCAAAATCTTCGGTAAGATCGCCTCGAATTTCGGAGCAGCCGTAACGTAGCCGGATTATTTCAGGGAACGTACCAGTCCGCTCATGACACGTCACCCAAACAATTAATGAGAAGATTTCATTCGAAGATCCACAGTAATTGCCTTGTAACGAAAATTTCCCAATTAAGTAGTGAATCTGACTCCAACCCTAACTCTACCTCTAGTGTTCAAGTCAGAGGGGACTTCTGCTAATAGTAAAATTTGGCTAGGAGGGTCAAAGAGAAATTTTCCACTCTCCTAGCCTGAGTCAAAGCCCAAATTCGACATTCATGAGACCCTGGACAGACCATAACAATGCCCCGTAGAAGTAAGGAAGGATCGTCGGGCTTCGGAACTACTAGGGATGAAGCTAGGCATGACCAGGTGGTGCCCCCACACGAACATTGGAGTCCAGGCTTCTCGAGGCCACCTACCCAGGAACCTCGGTTCTTAGGGCAGGGCTTCAAAACCACCCCTTGGAAGCAAGGGAGGATCGCCGAACTCAAGAAACACTCGAAGTGAAGCTCAACAAGCAAAGCAAGCTCCCTCCAAGTTAAGGCTCCCAAAAGTCAAACTTAACTCGTAGCCTAAACTTGAAGCCCACCAACCTCTCCAGGAACCTAATGCCCCCTCCACAATACGAGGAGAAAGAGAGCCTCTAAGTGGATCAGATCCATGCGACCTCCCAGAAATGTCTACAGGAACGCCTCAAGCCCCAAAGGGTCAAGGAAAGTCTATCCCAAGCTTCTGAGAACATAACCAAAGCATGGCTCTAGGAGACAACGAGCAGCTAACTCGGTGACCTCCATGAAGAATCATACCGTGAGTACACACATGATTATATCTACGTAACAACCAACATTAATTCTGTATACGTGTAAGACAAGAGTTTGTTTACAAAGAGGAAACAAACTTATCTCCACCAACGACAAATCCATTATTTACTCGAAGTCAACGACTTTCTAATAAGAGATCCCGCTCGATAAGGAGGGAGTAGGTTTAGAGAACAAGGTGGGAGATACATCCGTTCAAAGTGATTCGATCATATATAAATATGCCTAAACATTCCTACGGGGAGGGGGAGACAAAAAAATGAAAGGAAGAAAAAAAGAGAAGAAAAAAAGAATTTCGTCGGGCCTAAATTCTGTGATCAAAACACGGCCGTCGTGGAATCCACTATTCGACAAGCATGGAATTACCACCTTCCTATGTACTAGAGAGATTATGAGTGTATATGAGAGATTCCCGTGTATCACAAGTGTTCTATAATAAAGCTCTCATTTGCTAGGGTGATTTAAACATTCGTTTAAATCTAAGCAAGTCAGGTATCAAAGGTACCGACCCCGGCCACCACCTTCGTGGTAGTGGTCTCGAGGGTGTTAGTTTGAATTTCTCATCTTGAGCAAATTTCCCCGTTAACACACAGGAAATTGAAATCGATATAATCAGAAGAAGAAAATCTTACCTACGTTTGGAGGCTCCTTCACTTTACGATATGCTCATGTTTGAACCAATCTTACCAATGTTTGGAGACTCCTTCACTTTATGATGTGCTCCTGTATGAACCACTCGATCTTCCTCGCTATCTCCCAGAACTGGTAACTGCGTGTGAGCGCGTCACGATCTCAGGAACTTGAATGGAGGATGTAGAGAAAATTGAAGAAACTCTTTCTTCTATGTGTTTCAAAAACACACACAAACATGAAACAATATATATTCACTGCACACGAAATCCCTTTTGTTTTTTTCGTCTTGTTTCACGCACCAAACCAAAAACCTTTTTTTATCCAATTGATTCACCTAATGCGTGACTTAAAGTCCAAAAAATAAAAACCCTTTTACAGTATATATATATATATATATATATATATATATATATATATATATATATATATATATATATATATATATATTATGTGTGTATCAGGTATTTGCTTCATATGTAAATTCTTCTTTTGACTATTGTTTCATGTGCACACACCTATTTGCATCCAATGCAATCTTTTGTATTATTAATTGATATATATATCTTTTAATTATCCTTTTCAAATATATCAAATATATTAAAAGTGATAATAAGTATTTTAAATTTAAACTTAAATTAAAATACTTAGATAAAAGATTTAGTAAAAGTAAAATAATCCTATTATTTTATCTTTACCTAAATCCATATATCAACTAACATCCTCCAATTAATAGTTAATTAATAATTCATAATTATCAATATAATTAAATAATCTAAATGTTTAATTAATTTAACTATTAACATTAATTAATTAAATAATCTCATTATTCAATTAATTCTCGAATATGTAAGTGTTACCTTTGTAACACAATTAATTGGACAATCCAATTAATTTACCGTGATCCTTGTTACCTAAATCGATCGGGCTAGCAAGGGGACTTAATGGACCCACAACATTTTGAGCTCCAATAATCCTCGAAATAATTAATTAAACTCTTTAATTAATATTCCTTGATTATTAACTCCGGTGTTATTCCACTAAAAACCCGAAGCTGAACTCTCTCAACTGTAGACACTTTTACATAGACCGATACAACTCGGTGTCCATCGATATAGCTATTACACATGGTGTGATTGAAAATACAAAACACGGTTAAATGCTCAAGGCTAACCTAGAGGGGGGGGGGGGGTGGGTGTGAATAGGTTAGGCATCTTTTTCGACTCCCTTAGAAACAAACAAAAGTTTGTACCTCTAGATTGCTTGTATCACAATATATATATCAATTAAGACACTTAATCAATATATAAAACAAGTAAAGAGTGATACAAACAAGTAATCATAACACATACAAAATCTATATTATAGAAAGGAAGTCAACTTACATAAAGAGTTCTATCCATAGTATTCAAATAACAAATACAATTATAAGAGAGATAGAGATAGAGAAAAGTTGACACAAGATATAACGTGGTAAACCTCCGTAGAGGAAACATCCACGGGTTAGCAACCACTGGAAAAAAAAATCCACTAGTAGATAAGACAAGTACAATCTCTCAATTGACCCCTTCACCTAGCCCTCTTGCTCAACAATCCGAGGCATCACACCTTTTGTCAAGACTTCTGCGCTCACCCTTCCGGATCCTCACGACCAAAAGCAAGACTTCTTTCTCAACTATCCGAGTCCTCCTGACTCTAGTCAAGACTTTCTCGCTCACTTTTTCGGATCCGCACGACCCTAGGCAAGACTTCTTGCTTAACTATAAGAGACCTCCCGACTCTAGTCAAGACTTCCTTGCTTGACAATCCGAGGTCTCCCACCTCTTGCCAAGAATTTCTTGCTCAACAACATAGGTCTCACACCTATTGTCAAGACTTCCTTCTCACAAGGCATCTAGGTGATCATGAATGCAAAACGCAAACAAGCGCGCAACATAGAATGTTATGATCAACACATCCTATGGAAAATACTAGACATGAGCATGAATGCACAAGTCAAATGTAGTCTAGTCAATCATGCATGTTTAATCCATCTAGATCATGTAAGATATGTTCAACATTAATTACAACCTAGATACATGCATAGATCTAAAACTTGAATCACAAGATATGTTCAATTAATCACATAATCAAGTTTAAATCTCATAAACCAAAAACATGCTAAAATCATATGACAAAGTCATTTAAATTAAAGATAAAGTTCTAGAGCATATTTCTAATCATAGATTCAACAAAACACATGAATAGCTCAAAAGAACACAAGCACATGTATCATTGTGAGATTTTGGCCAAAGAGAACCTAATACATGTGAGGAACTATTTTTCACAAAATCAATTAATCAAAAATCATCAAATAGTCTTAGAATCAAAGCTAGTACAATACAATCCCAAACATGTGAAAACATAGGCAAAATCAAAACCTAACTCAACATGTGAGATTTCAATTGAAACTCAATCTAGCTTTAAATGAGTTCAAAACTTAAATCAAAACAATCACAAGACACATATATGTTGAAGAAGAAAACCCAAGGCAATTGACCAAGTTTTAAAAGAAAACTTTGAGAGAAAATCAATACCTTAGTTGATTTTGGTGCAGTCCCATTTTTATGAGTTTAGACACCAAACAAAGCAATAAAACTAACTCAAACCTTCAGAGAAAATATGGAGGATGAATAGAAAAACACTCTTAACTTTGAATCACTCAAATCGGAGTTCAAATGAAGAAGTTATGGTGTTTGGAAGGTGAGAAAATATAGAGAGAAAATTCTGCACTCAAGTTTTTAAATTTCTTCTTAGAATGAAATGTGAGAGGGAATGGACATATAATGGAGAGGGAAAGAATAAAAGCAAAAGGACCAAAATGACCTTAAGTGCACCAAGCATGCTTGCTTCTTGAGATGGCACGTGGGCATCTCGGGGCAGCAAGCACTTTGTCCCGAGATGGCCACGCGCCATCTCGGGAAAGAGTGCTTGGTTGCACTTCTTTTCCTCACGCGCTTCCCTCGCGTTCTTCTACTGTTCTCCGGCCTCCGAACTCGGAATTTGAATCCGTTTACGGATTACAAACCGTAACTCTCTCATGGACATGAACAAGTAAGATACTCAACCCAAAAATTACTAATTCGACTCGATATACCAAGACAAACACAATGTATGCAACATTAGTTGAAAATGTAGTATCTTTTAATTAGAACTTGAAATCAATAGTATGAGTAACCGAAATGACCGGAACTCAATCAAGAATGATTTAAGGCTAAATTTTAGTTCAATATCCATGTTATACCAACATATATACATACAAACATAATTCACACTAGAATGCAAACTACATAGAGATAGTCTCTAATCATGCATTTTCCAAAACATGTTATTTTCATACCAGTGCATGATCATTCATCTTCAAGTGTGTGAATGTGTTATACATGGTGCACAACGATGCAGGGACACATATGAATGAATTGTATGTGTGTGCCTATAATGGTGCACAACAATGCAAGGATACAAATGTATGAATTGTGTGTGTGTGCCTAAGCCTTGTAAGAGAAAGATAAGGTCTTAGTATACCTTTGTAGAACCATATTGCATCCTTTCTCTTTGAAGATTTTGAACTTGCTTTGACTAGTTGTTCCTTCTTCTTTGAAGCTTGAATAATCATGAATCTAAACAACTAAATCATTACAAGTAAACATCATTTTGATATGGAATTAATGCCAACACAATCAAAAACCTAACAATCTCCCCCTTTGGCAAATTCCATGTCAAAACACCTATACATTTACTACAAATATAAAAATGATGATAGGTCACAAAATCACTCCCTCACATTACAATGAGTAAGATTTCTATAACTAATCTTCATCAACTCTTGAACTTCATCTTGATCTTCTCTTGAAGCAACCTATAAATCATCTCAAGGCACAATACGTATACAAGAGAAAAACAACAAATGGCAACATATAATATGGATAAGAATATACAATTAAGTCCACAGATACATGTATCTCCCCCTCAATACATGCCAAAACACAAGAATTCTTAACAAAATCTTAAGACTAATTATTACATGCCAATGAAAGTTCAAAATTCACAAAAACAACATAAAAAGAAACTAAGTAACTAACATCTCTTTCTCCCCCTTTTTGACATGAAATGATGCCAAAAGTTAAGAAATATACCACAAGACTCAAATACTAGCTACTTGTTCCACCAAAGAAAGTCGTGCGAGTAGTTGATCTAACATAATGCTTGAGAGGTGGTCTTGAACTTGAAGCAATGCACTCCTCCAACTCTTTTATCCTAACATCTTATTGAACAACTATAACACTAAGTTCATCAATCTTCTCCTTCAAATGTATAGCCCAATCTGGAAGAATGTTTGTGCTTATCACATGACTATCAGCTTGAGAACTACTAAATAGTCCAAAAGTATCACAAGTCTTACCCTTATTCTTATATGACATGTATGACAGACATTTATCACAATATTTTTTCTAAAGGTTGAACTAACACATCATCATCTCTACTCTAGGTTAACTCTAAACACAACACCCCTAATTTCCATCAAAGCATCTAATAAGGTGACACTTTCTTTATATTCAAGATAAAGCTCTCTAACAGGAGTATCATTCACAACTCCTAACAAGCTCACCCAAGATTCCCAATTTCTATCCTATAAGCACTTAAGAATATAAGAATCTTTACACTTACCAAAGTTAATGCCTCTCTCTTAAAATATCTTCTTTGTTCCAAAGATCCCTAGATCTTTTGTCCTTGAAGCTTTGGATCCTTTTGAGGTAGACTTGGCTTTCACAACGGGATTCAATTGATTTCCACTTTCGGTAATCTTAGTTCTTCCCATTTGTTCTTGTGTTATAAGATGCTATATACATACAACAAACGTGAGTGAAAGACAAAACAAGCATATTAGTCACAAAGATATAAAAACAAAGACATATGACTTAAGAATGAATCATCATGCAAGACAAAGATAATGAGTAATATCTTACAAGTATCATTAAGTCAAAATATGCCAACATGTAACAAAATGAAGCATATGAACATATCATAAAAGAGAACAATGCTCCCCCTTGATAAATGCTAAAATTAAAATAAATGATAGCATAAAGTTCACAAAGATGTTCACACAATCACACATTCAAGCAATTTAAAGAAATATCAACAAAATAAGCTTTATGTGCTCAGGGAGATACACAAAGTTTTTTTCAAGTTCTCTCAAAATTCTTCAACAATTGCTAAAATATCGTCATACTCATAAACAAAGTGTGTGTGTGTGAGAGATATGCTTCAAATATATATCAAGAAGTAGTTTGATAATCAACATGCAAACAATTTCCAATAACTATTCATCTTAAGCTTTTTCCATAAAAAGTCAAACCGATTATCATCCATAATTTTTTGCTTTTAAGAGAATAGATTTCAACATATGAGCGTGTGTGTGCATGTGGCTCATCATCCCATTTCTGTTTTTCAACCCGAGCTCATTTGATTTTCAACCATACTTTTTTTTAAGCCTTCCTCTTTTTCTTTTTATGCTTTGAATCAAAGAATTTTTTCTTTTCATGATTCCATTTCAACACTTCTTTGATTTTTCCATTTTTTTTAACATAAACAAAATTCACTTCATGGTAGCTTTCACTCATCACAATGGTGTAGCTCTTTCCAACATTAGGTAGCTTTCACAACCAATGTGTGTAGCCCTTTCCATGAAGGTGCTCGTTGAGTTCTATGTATTTGTCGAATCAAAATGGATACTAACCATAGGTCATTTTAAATGTGCTTAAGCACAAAAACTTCAAGGTGTATCCAAAGTTTACATATTAGTAAACTCAACCTACTAGCTAAACATATAAGAGAAGCAAGGTACAATTTTAGAAAACCAAGATTTTATGGCTCATAAGCACATGATCTAAGAGCAATAAGTAGAGACTTATTCAAGATCATTACTTCTCTAATGAGTAGCTTTCAAAGAATATGAAGCTCATATTTTCAAAAGTAATGCCACTCAATATACTATACACAAACAATCATCAAAGTTAAGATCAATGTGAACAATATCACTATTAGATCCTAAAATAGCAAATGTCAATGAGAACCATATGTATGCTATACAAAATTCTCTAATATGACATGCTATGAGATGTATATAAAAAATTGAGTCAAAAGATGAATATCTAATAGAACATGCATTAGAGTATAGAGATACCTTTTTGCACATTATATTCACCAAATATCATACTTCCACCCTTTTTATGAGCACTCTTGCCTTGAATGTCCTCATGACACCAAGTTGACGATGTTTCACAACAAGAGTATAAAAATCATAATATCTCAACTCAATCAACACATATATCAAAAGAACTTCCCTAAAGTTAATCAACAAATTTTGACCATCATAACAAACATGATGTGAGATAACCAAGTTCATGTCAATACATGAAGTATTCAAAGCTAGCAAGTAAGAATTCTCAACACAATTGATATATTGCCTCAAAGTAATCTCATATGTTCTTCTTATATTAGTGATAAGAGCACTCACCCTTGAACCACTTGTTTTTGGGTGTACCTACACAAACATTTCCAATATCATCCTTGACAACAATGTTAAATCTAGAGTAAAGTCCTTCAATAACTTGATTAACAAGAATATCATTAACACACTCTTCCTTAACATTTTCAACACAAACTTTGTCAAGTTGAACAAGATTAGTTTTCTTTCTACTCCAAACTTCTTTTCATGCTTAGCAATATTATCATGTTTTTCAACTTTCAAATCCTTAGCATGTTCAAGTTGAAGTTTAATCTCCTTATCTCTAGATTCATTTCCTAATTTGCATTTTTCAATATATTTAAAACACCTAGGCATAATGAGACCTATTGTGTTGCAATAGTGGCAAATTGGAATAAAAGATGAGATAGTACCTTTTGAACTTGAACTAGCTCCACTAGGAGTTTGCAAAGATACCTTGTTCGCCAACTTCTTCTTGGCTTTTGATCTTCTCTTCTTGTGTGGTTTATTATCAATCACGACTTCACCCAAGTGAGTAGAAAGTGGTGCTTCCAAGAGCTCCTCTTCAACTACCAAGTCGTCTTCACCACTATGAGAGTTAACGAGATTCCTAACACTAGACACACTTACCGAATCATTCACTAAGTCCTTGATGGCCTCCTTAGCCGTGTCTATTTCTTCCATTAATTCTTGTTCTCTCTTCCTCAAAGAAGATATCACATTATCCTTCTCAAGGTTTATCTTTTCAAGTTCTCTAAACTTCTTCATAATATCACATTTCTCACCAAGAAGTCTACGAGTGACAATCACAAACTCATCTAGTTGTTTCTTGATCAAATCATCCTTCTCAACTACCTCTCTTAGAGCATTATCTCTAACTTCTTCAAGCTTTTCTATCTTGTCCAACAACTCAAGATTAGTAGGAATGGAACTAGAGCTTCCATGATGATTTGCATCAAAGTTCTTGTTCAAAGATATTGTACCATCAACATCTAGTGGACAATGAGAAGCCGTTAGAGCTACAAAGTTGCTCACCAACTTTTCATCACTTGAAGACTCACTGCTAGAGCTCTCATTATCACTAGAATTATCATCCTCCAACTAGTCACCAACACTTTGCCTTTCTTGTCTTACTTAGATGGCTTCTTGGTGCACTCACTAACAAAGTGACCGAAACCATGACAATTGTAGCATTGAACATCTTTCTTGTTCATGGCTTGACTATTCTTTTCATTCCTTGAAGATGATGTTTTCTTAGCTCTTTTTTCCTTAGAAGACTTGCCTCTAGGCTTGGCATTCTTCTTTAGAAACTTCTTGAACTTTCTAACCAAAATAGCCATCTCTTCATTTTCATCATCACTCTCCTCTTCAATAGCATTAAGAGCGATTCCCTTACTCTTAATATTTGGCTTCAAGCACATTTCATAAGTTTGGAGAGACTCAAGCAACTCATCAATGCTCATACTATCCACATCCTTGCTTTCCTCAATGGCCGTCACCTTTGATTTAGATCTTAGGAAGAGACCTAAGGATTTTCCAATTTAAACGCTCTTTTGAGATAGGTACTCTAAGTGCTTGACATTGGTTAGCAATGTTAAGAAGCAGAAGTTGAAAGTCTTTAAACTTTTCTTCTTCACTCATACTCAAACCTTTAAATTGTGATGCCAACATTTGAAGCCTCGATTTCTTCATCGCTAAGGTTCATTCATTAGTAACTTGGAGAGTATCCCAAGCTTCCTTTGTGGATTCAAGATTTTGAATGTAGGAGAATTGATGCCCATCAACTCCTCCAAAGATGGTATTCATAGCACGATGATGCCACTTAGCAACCTCAAACTCATTCGTTGTCCATTCACTCATTGGCTTGAGTATCATGGTTCCATCCTCTTGAACCTTTGTGGGAGGACTATAACCTTCTTCCACTACCATCCAAGCCCTTTCATCAATAGTGCGGATGTAGGCTTTCATCCTCAACTTCCAATACCCATAGTTAGTGCCTCAAAGTAATGGTGGCCTAGTATTTGAGGCTCTTTCCGCCATTACATCATCTTGTAAACCCATGACTTCAAAAGCTTTGCAAAAACCTTGAATGTATCACTTGGACTCTCACTAAGTACAATCTAGTGTCCTGCTTTGATACTGATTTAAAATACAAACACGGTTGAATACTCAAGGTTAACCTAGAGGGGGGGAGGGGGGGTGAACAGGTTAGACACCTTTTTCGACTCCCTTAGAAACAAACAAAAGTTTGTCCCTCTAGATTTCTTGTATCACAATATATATATCAATTAAAGACACTTAATCAATATATAAAACAAGTAAAGTGTGATACAAATAAGTAATCATAAGACATACAAAATCTATATTATAGAAAGGAAGTCAACTTACATAAAGAATTCTATCCATAGTATTCAAATAGCAAATACAAATATAAGAGAGATAGGGATAAAGAAAAGTTGACAAAAGATATAACGTGGTAAACCTTCGAAGAGGAAACATCCACAGGTTAACAATAACCAGCAAACAAAATCCACTAGTAGATAAGACAAGTACAATCTCTCAAGTGACCCCTTCACCTAGAAACTACCCTCCTATCCTACTCATGACGATGTCACCCTCTTGCTCAACAATCCGAGGCCTCACACCTCTTGTCAAGACTTCGTCTCTCACCCTTTCGGATCCTCACGACCCTAGGCAAGACTTCTTGCTCAACTATCTGAGTCCTCCCGATCTAGTAAAGACTTCGTTGCTTGACAATCTGAGGTCTCCCTCCTCTTGCCAAGACTTTCTTGCTCAACAACATAAGTCTCACACCTTTTGTCAAGATTTCCTTCTCACAAGGCATCTAGGTGATCATGAATGCAAAACGCAAATAAGCACACAACATAGAATTCTATGATTAACACATCCTATGGAAAATACTAGACATGAGCATGAATGCACAAATCAAATGTAGTCTAGTCAATCATGCATGTTTAATCCATCTAGATCATGTAAGATATGTTCAACATTAATTACAACCTAGATACATGCATAGATCTAAAACTTGAATCACAAGATATGTTCAATTAATCACATAATCAAGTTTAAATCTCATAAACCAAAAACATGCTAAAATCATATGACAAAGTCATTTAGATTAAAGCTAAAGTTCTAGTGCATATTTCTATTCATAGATTCAACAAAGCACATGAATAGCTTAAAAGAACACAAGCACATGTATCATTGTGAGATTTTGGCCAAATAGAGCCTAATACATGTGAGGAACTATTTTTCACAAAATCAATCAATCAAAGATCATCAAATAGTCCTAGAATCAAAGCTAGCACAATAAAATCCCAAACATGTGAAAACATAGGTAAAATCAAAACCTAACTCAACATGTGAGATTTCAATTGAAACTCAATCTAGCATGAAATTAGTTCAAAACTTAAATCAAAACAATCACAAGACACATATATATGTTGAAGAAGAAAACCCAAGGCAATTGACCAAGTTTTAAAAGAAAACTTTGAGAGAAAATCAACACCTTAGTTGATTTTGGTGCAGTCCCGTTTTTGTGAGTTTAGACTCCAAGAACAGCAATAAAACTACCTCAAACCTTTAGAGAAAAGATGTAAGATGAATAGAAAAACACTCTCAACTTTGAATCACCCAAATCGGAGTTCAAATGAAGAGGTTATGGTGTTTGTAAGGTGAGAAAATATTGAGAGAAAATTCTGCACTCAAGTTTTTAAATTTCTTCTTAGAAGGAAATGTGAGAGGGAAGGGAAATATAAAGGAGAGGGAAAGAATAAAAGAAAAAGAACCAAAATGACCTTAAGTGCACCAAGCATGCTTACTGCCCTAGATGTCACATGGGCATCTCGGGGCAGCAAGCATTCTGTCCTGAGATGGCCACGCACCATCTCGGGAAAGAGTGCTTGGTTGCACTTCTTTTCCTCACGTGCTTCCCTCGCGTTCTTCGACCGTTCTCTGGCCTCCGTACTCGGAATTTGAATTTGTTTGCGGATTACAAACCATAAATCTCTCTTGCACCTGGACATATAAGATACTCAACCCAGAAAAAAATAATTCTACTCGATATATGAAGATGAAGACAATGTATGCAACATGAGTTGAAAGTGTAGTATCTTTTGACTTAAAACTTGAAATCAATAGTATGAGTAACCGAAATGACCGGAACTCAATCAAGAATGATTTAAGGCTAAATTTAAGTTCAATATCCATGTTAGACAAACATATACACTTACCAACACAATTCATACTAGAATGCAAACTACATAGAGATAGTCTCCAATCATGCATTTTCCAAAACATGTTATTTTCATACCAATGCATGAGCATTCATCTTCAAGTGTGTGAATGTGTTATACATGGTGCACAACGATGCAGAGACACATATGAATGAATTGTATGTGTGTGCCTATAATGGTGCACAATGATACAGGGACACAAATGTATGAATTGTGTGTGTGTGCCTAAGCCTTGTAAGAGAAAGATAAGGTCTTAGTATACCTTTGCAGAACCATATTGCATCCTTTCTCTTTGAATACTTTGAACTTGCTTTGACTAGTTGTTCCTTCTTCTTTGAAGCTTGAATTATCATGAATCTAAACAACTAAATCATTACAAGTAAACATCATTTTGATATGGAATTAATGCCAACACAATCTAAAACCTAACAGTGATCCTCCACAATAGTTCATAATTATAGCTGGATCTTAATGTCCGTTATTCCCCTCTAATTACATATATCATTTAAGTACCATTGATTCTCTAATTGACAATAAATCCTATTTCCTTATGAAATTAGAAGAGCCCTCATATTGTCCAAGCTCTGAATCAACCCTTAAGGGAACTACCATATACCTCTCATAAGAAGGAGTGGATTCCACTATTGTGTAGAAACCTTCCCAGCCACAAGCCAAACCGTAATCCCAACATATGGAGCATATTGATAGGGAACAGCATCCGACCTCACCCATGGTATATCAAAGAACACGATCTTACCTGAAGGAGTCGATAAGACACTCAGGATTAAAATCACCCACATATAGCCATCGTTAGTTTATATATATGAATCTCATCGTTAAACGGATCTTAGTGAGAGATTCATATAGATCATGGCCCAGTCCTATATGATCATATCATACAAGGTGCCTCTATACCCATATCTCATATGAATGATTCAGGATAGAATCATCGTACATTATGGAATGGACCGCAGCTATAGATTAACCACATATAAAGTACCCACTTTATTTGCTATCTATGGGCTTTTTAGATTGCACGTCTCTTATTGTATCCATCCATATATGACACTCATATACACAGTCCGAGATTACATCCGGCAATCTTAGATGTTAAATATATGCACAAGTTATAAAATAAACAACACAACAAGAATGAATTGAACTTTTCCTTTTATTTATTTCATAAATCCGTTTACAAATTACATCTTTAAGGCATAAACCCCAACATCAAGGAGGATCATCATTACCAGGAGATCTACACAGCCCTCCTAATGCCCTAGACTGGATTAATCCCTCTAGAAGGATCGCCATAATATGTCGACAATAATCGCCTCAAGACCAAGGACTGGTTGGGGAAGCCCCCTCTCTATCCTTGATGCCTCGGCCTGGCACCACCTCCCGCCAAGAAGGGTCTGAGTGTAAGAGCTTAGTTGCCATCCAGATCTCGAGACCAGGACAACTAACTAAGCTTTCTTGTTGCCTTGGTCGGGTGACCTTCCTTAAGAAGGGTATAAGTATAGGAGCATAATTGCCATCCAGATTTCATGATACCCTGATCTGGACCAGTCCTACCAGGAGGATAGTCATAATATACCGATAAAGGTCACCTCGAGTCCAGGGATTGGTCGGGGAAACCCTTTTACTACCATGATGCCTTGGTCAAACTACCTCCCCCAAAAGGATCTGAGTATAATAACATAGTTGTCTGCTAGATCACGAGGTCAGGAAAACACAAACGGTCATCCTGCTACCTTGCCCAGGGAAACCCCACCAGGAAGGATCTGGATGGCATTCCTGCCAACCAGGATCCAGTTTTCCCAAGTACTAGGATTCATAGAACAGGAATACCAGGTACCCAGATTCACCTACTTGCTTTTGCCTGTGTACTGTGATTCTTGGAAAAGGAATGCTAGGTACCTAGGTTAGCCGTAGGAGCTTCATCCCACATGATCGAGCAGTACGCTGGATTCAACTATGTGTAAAGACTTGGTTTGAAAGTGGCCTTAGTTGCCTACCAGGATCTTTTTTGCCTAAGTACCAGGATTCCTAAAGTAGGAATAACAGGTAACCAGATTCGCCTGAGCCAAGTATGCTGAGAACAATTTTCATTTCAAGTAAAGGCTATATGTAAGAAGAGATAGGAAAGTTCTTCAAGTGTTACATATCCTGACTCAATCCCCAACTATGTACCGGTGTTAAAGTCACGGGGGACTTCTGCTAACAGCCAAATTTGGCTAGGGATCAAAGGAGAATTTTCCACTTCTTAACCTTCGTACAAGGGTCTAAATTTGGGCTTATATTAAGGTCCCTGAGGTCGAGTTACCACGTGATCCTACAAGAGCAAGGCGATACCGCCTATACCATATGAGCATCTTCCATGCATCCAAGCTAGCCAAATAAAGCCCAACGTGACCACATCAAGCTCCCTATACCACGGTAGAAGCCCGATGCTAGGTCGATATGGAAGGACCTGGGTTCCCCAAGGTCGAGGTATCTCACGATACTTTCCTGGAGCATACTACCATCTCTACTTTAACCGAGAGACCTTTAGGGTGTCGAACTTGTCTTGCAAATGTCCTTCTACCTCATCGAGGTACAATCTCAACCTGTCCGAGCAGAAAAGGAAAAAGCCCATAAAGCTCTATCATTACCAAAAGGTGCCAACACAATTAGGGCAAGATCCACTGTAGATCCTGGCATGGTTGAATCAAGTCTCCAATAACAAGAGCAGTATTTGAGTGTACCTCGACTCTAGCATCACCTCAGGTAACCTCCATATAATGCCTCGCCAAAGTGGCATATAAAACCAGAGTTCTCCTCCAAGAGAGAGAGTTGACTTTCATGATTACCATTAATGAGGTCAATTATATTAATGGAGGTAGTCAACCCTATTAATAAGGACAACTATATTAATGGAGGTAGTCAACCCTATTAATGAGGTCAACTATATTAATGGAGGAAGTCAAACGTATTAATGAGGTCAACAGTATTAATGGAGGTAGTCAACCCTATTAATGGAGATGATCAACACCTTTAATGAGACAATATTCAAATCTTTAATTGCCACCATATATGAAAGAGTCCAAAGAGGAAACAAATACCTTTACCTCCAAGATATCCTCCACATCCGATTCTTTGGGGTCAACTGCAACAAAAAATCCTGCCTAATAAGAAAGAAGGATCAATCCATAATCTGGGGAGTGGGCAACACGTAATGGAACCTATAAATATGAAAAAACTCTCTCCATGAAGAGGAGGAAAAAATGATAGACACAAATCGACTCCCGAAATACATGCTGAATCCAACACCTAACTACACATACCAATCCCCACAAAAAATATGTCATTAACAGTGTAAAAGGCTTCTCGCCTGAATTCTCCATATATCCCTATCACTTACTACCTCTCCCAAGCTTATATCAGAATTGGTTAACATTCTATTACTATTGTAAGCTCTCCGGAGCGTATACGTTATACTACTTCACCACTTTTGTAAGGTCCCAGGGGCATTCTTTGATATATACATAAGGAAAGATATTCCTCTTTCCTCTGAATACTGCCTTGGGGTTTTTTAGCATGTGATCATTCGTAAAACTTTTTCCCCTTGGTCAGTCCACCTCCCTCTACAAAATACTTGTGTTTTCCTATTATATACTGTATTATGCATGTGTGTATGCGGGCTAGGTACCGACCCCATTGGTCCTAGCTCTCTAATCCTTCTTATATGAGATCGAAAAACTACGACGAAGATCTAGGGAACCGGATCTAGCTCCTATACCGTTGGACCTAGCACCCTTGTTCTTTATATATGTCTGCCAAGTCGCATGTCAAGATAGAGAGAAACCACCTTGACCCGTTTGACGGAAGTTAAGGAGCTATTCTGCGATTTCTCTATGGAAGTGGGCATAGATCCAGCACAGAGGCCAGACAAGCCCCGTATAGGTTGGGGAACTACATAAAGAAATCAGGGTCCAGAACCAGACTCCGGGTACCAGGATGGTCTCCAACCCTGACTGAGGACCAGGACCAAGATCAACCCCTTCACACCAGCAAGGGAACCTCGAGCTCCCTGTATCTCCTCCTTAAGCATAAAGCCCGACGGGCGAGATACCTCGTCTCCTACCTGCTGCATCATCGTTCTTTACTATTTTATTCTCTATCTATCCAGATCACCAAGGTACGAGGTACCTATAGCGGTCTCGAGGGTGTTAGCTGAAATTCCTCACCCCGAGTGAATTTTCCGTTAACGTACACTACTGAGTTAGATTAGGAGTCTTGGTGTGGAAAAGAAATCTTCTTTGATTAAGGATTCTTGGCCATCAAGTAAATCCTCCTAGTGAGAGGATTCTTGCTCACCAAGTAAATCCACTTTAGGAGTGGATTTTGTCTCCTATATATATGGCATGTAGATTTCGGCCAAGCTAATTTAATTCTAAGCGAAATTCCAGCCAACATAGAGAGAAAAATTTAGTTTTTGCTCTAGATTAAATTCGGCTAACTCATAGAAATAGTGTGTAGAATTCAGCCAAGCATAGAGAAAAAAAGAAACTTTTTTTCGATAGTGCACTAGTTTTCTTTACATCAAAAGGATTTTGTGTACAAAAATCAAATTGGGTTCACACGAGTTTCAATTAAATAGATTGATAATTCACAAGTGACCAAAAGTTCTTGCGTTTTCTCTAGGAGGATTGCTGTGACTAACAAAAGAAAAAGATTTTTTGTTTCCATCCCCAGGTATACAATTTAAAGAAAAGGAGCCCACACTCCAAGGTGATTTGATTGGAAGATATTGCGGATTCAATTCGGTGTAACTTTAATCATCATAAGAATAAGGTACGATACTTTTATAATATGTTAATTAATCAAGGGTTAAGGTTCTTTCTTTTAAAGGAAATTTTTTAAAATATACTCAAACTATTTTAGGCTTTCACCGTGTTTTGTGATTTTTTCCTTACATCAATGACTATTATTGATGTGTAAGATGGAAAGCATACAATGACAGTGTTAGATGAAGCTGTAGAGTTCAAGCTCTTCAATGCATTATCATACTCATGCAACCCAGCATGAGCCGATGATTATGCATTCATCGAGGTTTTAAAGCCATGAGTAGATGAGGTCTTTAGAGATGAGGATTTGGAGGTATTGACGAAATAGGATTAGAAAGATCAAGACAAAGAGGTAGAATACAATTATGAATCAGTTGAAGAGAAGTACATAAAAAAAGAGTTTGAAGATCTTAAAGATTCGAATGTGTGCCTTACAAATGATCTTCTACCAAGGTTAGAACTCAAAGAGATGCCAACTACATTGAAGTATGCGTATTTAGTTTAGAATGAGACATACCTGGTGATTGTGGCTTCAGAGTTAATGAATGGTAAAGAAGAATTGTTCAATGAGGTTATACAGAAGCACAAGTCAACAATTGGTTGGTCAATTAAAGATATCAGAGGAATCGGTCCCACAATCTGTATGCACAAGATTTCCTTTGAAGATGAAGCTAAACCAACAAGGGCAGAACATAGACAGTTGAATCCGATGATGAAGAAAGTGGTGAAGAAAGAGGTCCTAAAGCTTATAGAGGTGGGGATGATCTATCCCAGATTAGATAGCAAATGGGTAAGTCCGATCCACATGGTTTCTAAGAAGTCAAGCGTAACTGTGGTCCAGAATGAGCATAAGGAGTTAGTCTTGCAAAAGCTGTAAACTGGATGGAAGGCATGTATTGACTATAAGAAACTGAACATAACCATAAGGAAGGACCATTTCCCACTCCGTTTTATCGACCAGATACTAGAATGCTTGGCGGATCATAGCCATTATTGCTTCCTTGATGGATACTCAGGCTACAATCAGATAGCCATAGCCCAAAAGGACTAGGAGAAGACCATATTTACTTGTCCATTTGGGACATTCACTTACAGACAGATGCCATTTTGGCTCTGCAATGCACTAGGTACCTTTCAACGATGCATGATATCAACTTTCTTAGACATTGTGGAGAAAATCATTAAGTTGTTCATGGATGATTTCTTTGTATTTGGAGATTCCTTTGAATTGTGCCTATAAAACCTAGTCTTAGTCCTTTAGAGATGTGAGGAGAACAATTTAGTCTTCAGTTGGAAGAAGTGCCATTTTATGAAGCAATATGGCATAGTTCTTAGACATATGATGTCTAAGAAGGGAATTGAAGTAGATAAGGCTAAGGTGGAGGTGATAAGAAATTTGAAGCCTCTAAAATCTTTGAAGGATGTGAGATCTTTTCTTGGACACACAGGGTTTTACAGATGATTTATATGCGACTTTTTATAGATAACAAGGACCTTGTATGTACTTCTTCATAAAGAAATAGAATTTGAGCTAACTAATGAATGTATGATTGCCTTTGACACCTTGAAAGAAGCTATGACAATCGCACCTATTATGGTTCCACCAAATTGGGAGTTGCCCTTTGAGTTGATGTGCGACACTTTAGATTATGCTATCAGAGCAGTTTTAGGGAAGCGGGTTGATAATGTATCTCACACCATTTATTAGTGTTCAAGAACCTTAAATGATGCTCAATTGAACTACTCAACAACTGAAAAAGAGCTTCTAGCAGTGATGTTTTCTTTAGAAAAGTTTATAGCATATTTAGTGGGTGCCACTATGCCCTTATATAACTTCTTCAGAAAATGGATGCCAAGCCTAGATAGATTCGCTAAATCCTGCTACTGCAAGAGTTTGATTTGGAGATATGGGACATGAAAGGTAGAGAGAATGTGGTTGCATACCATTTGAGTAGATTGGTGTAGGAAAATTGAAAAGAAGTGGATGGATTACTATTAAAGGAGAGTTTTCCAGATGAGAGGTTGTAGGGTATGCAAGAGAAAGAACCACAATTTGCTGATTTGGTTAACTACTTGGTCGGAGTGATTCCAGCGGAGTTGAGTTCTCAAGGAAGAAAAAAATTCATGTTAAAAGCAAAGAAGTACCTTTAGGGGTATTTGTATTTGAGAACACATTGGCTCGATTCAGTTATAAGGAGATGTGTTCCCGAAGTAGAGTAGAGTGACGTTCTTAGATTTTATCACAAACAACATTATTAGGGATATTTTAGAGCAAGGAAGATAGTGTTGAAATTATTACAGTCGGGATTATTTTAGAAATCATTGATTAAGGATGCAGTCCAGTTTTGCACTGCATGTGATATGTGCCAACAAACAGGAAACATAAGCAAGAGGAATGAGTTACCCTTATCCAGAGAGTTGGTGAACGAGCTGTTCCATGTATATGGCATCAATTTTAGTGGACAATTTCTATCATTTTATGGATATAATTACTTCTTCGTAGCTGTTGACTATGCATCGAAATGGGTTGAGGCAAAATCTAGAAGAACCAACGATGTGGTTAAGTTTGGGAAGAAGATGATATTTGCTAGACTTAAGACCCCTAAGGCTATCATTAGTTATGGGGCAACAAACTTCTGTAAGAAGTTATTTGTTTCCATCTTGAAGAAATATGGTGTGAGGCATATGATAGCCACCCCATACCACCCACAGACATTGGGACAAGTTGAAGTTAACAACTGACAAGTTGGATGTGTATGAGAGTTTAAAGTTGTACAAAGAAAAGACTAAATTGATCCATGATAAGATGATTGTGCATAACGGCCTCCGCCTCAGCATGCTAGTGCTTGTGTTCAACTTCCATTTGAAGTTGTTTCTTAGGAAATTGAAGTATAGATTGTTTGGACCATTCTGGGTGACGCAAGTGTCTCAAATAAAGTTGTGGAGGTGGAAAACAAGAAGAATGGTGACGTGTTCAAGGTCAATAGACAGAAGATCATGCGTTATGTGAAAAAAGTTGAAAATGTCACTCGGTTTGAGGTCCTCACGCTTAAAGAGCCGTATTGCTCTCACCACACCTTGCCTAGACATTAAATCATGCGCTTGGTAGGAGGCAACCCACCTAGGTACCCTTTTTATTTCATAAACTTTTTTAATTTTAGTTGTAGAGTGTACATTGTGGTAGTTCTATCTCATTCCTTTGTCTATGTTAATCAACACCTTCATTTTGAATTAAGTTGTGTGTTTATGTGCATGTTGTTGAAAAACATAGGTTTGTGGGTGGAATTTTTAGTTTGATGTGTGTTTTGGTATTTAGGAGTAGTCACTATGCAAAAATTTCACCAAGCAAATGCATTTGACAAGTTTATGTTGAGTGTTGGTGTAGTTGAGGCATATCAGGTTGTCTGTTGTCTAAGGAATAAATTTCCAGGTGTTGCTACGGTTCATATGTTGTCTTGGTCAACTGTGCCACTATAACCGTGGAATTGGCTATCGTAAAGATGTGATGAGGGTGTCAGGTGGAGGAAAATCACCGAAACATTTAAGAGGCAGCCATTCATACATGCCGTGGTCATGGCGATGTCTTGGACAACTACAACAGATAATCCATAAAAATTGTTGTCGTGTAAGTGATATCTTAGGAAACTGTGACATTTAAACTATAGAAATTACTATAGTGCATATGCCGCGTGGTTATCGCGTGAATATGATGTCGCGACATGGAGACCACTTAATAGAATGCTACCATTTTGGTGCTATGGTTGTCTCGACGTCTTTGTAAATTGTGGTAGTTATGACAACGTCACAATAGGGCTATTTAAGGACTAGTAAACTCATGGTAGGGCAAAAGAAAAAAAAAAGCAAGAAGGAAATTTCAAAGTACCTTTTCCCCCCATGCCAAAATCTTCTTCAAGATCATGTAACCTGTAATTTATTTCCTTTTTTCACTTGATAAATTGGTGTTACTCTAAGACCCTTATTGTTCCTCTCATTTGAAATTTTAGGGTTAGTTTGGGTTAGTTTGATGAAGTTGTTAACCGAAAGGTTGCAACAAGGCAGGTACATCGTACCTTGGTAATCGTATATGAATAAGGAGTAAGGTATAAGGTGCGGTAGTTAGGAGGAAAATCTCCACGCTTATCTGGGCATTGAGCATAAGGAAGAGATATGGCGATGTAGGTTCTCTTACTGGTGCGAGGGGCTGGTCCTGATCGTTGGTTCCTGGTCCCTGTACCTTGGTTCTGGTACCCAGGTCCTAGTAACCGTTTGCTTCTCTATGTCTCCCCTATAGTTCATCAATTCTAATAACAAGCAAGGAGGAGAGCTCCACTAGCCAGTGTCGGATCCTCGAGAGGGCTGTTCGCTCCCATAGAGAGGGTACGGAAGAGGTCTCCGAATCCAAGGTTCTCCGACTCCTTTCTAATGGATCTAGATGGTTTTTCCCATCTTTACGTATGACTTGGCATGCAGATAGGTAAATCAAAGAGATAGGATCAGTGGGGTCAGTACCTAGCTCACATAAATATATACATGCATAATAAATGAGGTAGATGTGAGATAGACAAGTATTTTGATAGAAGTGGATTGACCTAAGAGGAAAAAAGCATCATGAATGATCATATGCTGAAAAACCCCCAGACAGTATCCAGAGAAAGGAGAGAGATCCTTCTTTATATATTTCATAAGAAATGCTCTGGGGAGCTTACACAAATAGTGAGGCAGTACAACATTGGTGCTCCGGAGAGCTTACAATAATTGAGTGTTAACCTATACTGGTACATTCCCGGTATAGGTAAACACATGTAGTAGACCTTACAAAGGTGGTGTAGAGGGAATTCGAGCAAGGTCTTTTTAACACTGTAGGCATTTCTGTTCTTAGTCGATTTGTGGATCTCATTCGGGATCAGATCAGGCCTGTTTTTCTTGTAGAGAGCTTTGTCATATTTATAGGTCTTAATTCTTGTTGCCCACTCCATTAATTTAGTTAATCTATTCGCAAACATAGGAACACTGATTTGGCATTTATGGAGTTGACTATTTTCTCATTAATGGCGTTTTTAATGATAATTAAAGAGTTGACTAATCACCTATTAATGGCGTTGTGAATGGCCAATAAAGAGTTGACTGATCTTCATTAATGGGGTTGATTATCTCCACTAATACGGTTGACTATCTCTTTTAATGGCGTTGTGAATGGTAATTAAAGAGTTGACTATCTTCATTAAAGAGGTTGCTTATCTCCATTAATAGGGTTAACTATCTCCATTAATGGGGATTTAAGTGGTGAAAAAGTCAACTATCTCTTTTGCCTTGTAGGAGACTTCATACCATTGTTTTCTATTCTGGACAGGTGGAATGTGCTTGGTGGATCGGTCCAGGATAAGTACCGCTGTACCAAGGTATCGGTTACCTAGTGTGGTCTCCTCCTTAACGCTCTAGAGCTTTCTCGCTATCATTTTCCGTGTTTGATAGATCAGATACACATGTTGGACCGATCATGGATTGGTGTTGCAGTACTTAGGAATCGGGTTGTTGGTATCATGGTATTGGTACTACCTGGTACCAAGGGAATGACACGCCACAATATCGACCATTTCTCTATCATGGTATCGATACTTCCTGGTACCAGGTAAAAAGGGCGGTCGCGATCCAAGTTCTATCAAGAATCAGCCTGATAGAAAATTTTCTTTGGACCCCTACCAAAAAAGGCTATCAACATAAGTTTTTACTTGGAAAGAGAATCTTTGAGCATATTTTTGGAATTGGTGTGTAGGTTTGTGCTGATCATAGATTACGAATCACCACTATTTTTACTAGATAAGGGCCCTCTCAATTCGATGCTAGTGCCCCGTTCCACCGCTTTTGGATGTTTTAGGTTACCTTTCTGAGGACCAGGTCCCCCTATTTGTTGCTGCGGGTTCTGACCTTCTTGTGGAAATACCGTAAAATTTGGCTTTGGTAGATTTCTACTCTTATGTCACTCTTCCTTGTTTCTCTTTTAGGAGGTCCAGTTTGACCCTCAACTTGACCTCATTGCCTTCTGGTTTGAAGAGCTTTACCCAGAAGGAGGTCAACTTATGCTCGATGAGTAGGACCACTTCTACCCCGAAAGTCAATGAGTAAGGGGTTTCTCTAGTAGTGCTCTTCTTGGCAGTGCGATAGGCCCAAAGCACATCAGAGAGCTCCTCTGCCCATTTTCCATTCTTCAGTTCAAGTTTCTTCTTTAGGAGCTTATTGATATTTTTTTCGTAGCTTTTACCAGGCCATTGGTCTGAGGATGGTCAATAGGTGTGAAACAGTTGTCAATTCCTAAGTTCTCATAGAAATTCTAGAATCTTGCATTGTCAAACTATTTACCGATGTAGATAATGATGGCTATCGAGGTATCAAACTTGCAAACCACGTTCTTCTTGATGAACTTAGTAGTATTTTGGTTAGTTATCTTGTAGAGTGGTTTTGCTTATACTCACATGGTGAAGTAGTCGATGAATCATGTACGGTAGGTAGATGTCCGATCAAATCAAACCCCAAATGGAAAAAGGGTATGGTGAGCTGATAAAGGATAGCCGTTCTGGTGAAAGGTGGTCCAAATTGGTTGTCCTCTAGCATGGCTCGAATGATTAAACGAACTGTCTTGCACATGGTGTAAGGTTAGCCAGTAGTACCTCTTGCAAAGTACCTGGTAAAATAATGCCTCTCCCCCTACGTGATTTCCATAATCCCTTGAATGTACTTCTCTAAACGCCCATCTAGCGTCATCGGGATACAGTCATCGAAGTAGGGGAATGGTCCTCCATCTGCGGTAGAGTTACCCATCTACCAAGTAGAATCTAGTTGAGACCCTCTTAGGCTTACGAGCTTGATCAGGATCTTCAGGGAGCTTCTTTTCTTGGATACAGTCCACTATTGGATTCATTCAGCATGAGAGACTATCCACTAGGCTAACCTCATTTCCTTCTACTATACTTTATTGGGAGATTACCTGAAGAGATACCCCTTTAGGTAGCGCTTGTCCTCCGTTGGAAGCTATCTTGGTAAGGACATCTGTTCGGTTGTTTTGTTGTCGAGGTATTTTCTTTTTATTGAAACCCTTGACCCTGGCCTTAAACTTTTAGACCCGTTCAAGGTAGACTACCATGTTGTTATCTTTAACTTGATAGAGCTCGGTCAACTGGTTGATAACCAGTTATGAATCACTCCTGACGTGGATATGGTCAGCCCCGAGTTTTTCTACCACTCTAATCCCTGCTAGCAAAGCCTCATACTCTGTTTCGTTACTGGTGCCACTGATCTCAAAACTGAATCTGTGGCAGCATTAGACCTTTTTTGGATTAGTCAGGACAATTCCAATTCCACTACCAACTTGACTGGATGCTCCATCAGTATATAGGATCCAGATTTCTTGATCAGTAGGCTAGTCCGTAGGCTTCTGATCTCTCAAGGGGACCAGGTCCATGCTTGGAATGGTACCAATATCTGGAATCACAGAGAACTTAGCCACGAAGTCTACCAGAGCCTGAGCTTTAATTATGCTTCTGGCCTTGTGCTTGATGTCATACTAGGTGAGCTCGAAGGATAGTAGGACCAGTAGGAATTGATGTAAAGGTTGGTCGGTAACCACCGCGACTGACTGGGCTTGGAAGTAGGGATGAAGCTTTTTAGCTGAGGTTACCAAGGCGAATGCGAGCTTTTCCAAGTGAGTGTAGTTTCTCTTCGGTTTGATTAAGGTGTGGTTCATGTAGTAGATGGGTCGCTGGACTTCATCTCTACATTCCTTAACCATGGCCCCGCTAACTGTTGTCGCAGACACGGCCAAGTATATCTGTAGCTCATCTCCTTGTACAAGTTTGACTAGTAGCCGTGGGATAGCTAGGTACTCCTTTAAAGACTGGAAGGATAGCTCACTATGTTGGTCCCACATCATGTTCTTCTCTTGCTTGATAGCTTTAAAGAAGGGGAGGCACTTATCAGTGGACCGCCCGGTCAGAGCCTGTACCAGTTTGAGAGAGGTAGGTGACTAGAGATCCAGGATTACCCAAACTTTTTTTTGGATTGGATTATACCCCACTCTCATGGTAAATCCGAGGAACTTTCTTACTGCTACCTCGAAGGCACATTTGGCAAGGTTTAACCGTATCCGGTTCTCTCTGACTACCTGGAAAGTCTGACAGAGGTGGTCCTAGTACTTCTCGGCTACCCGGGACTTGGTGATCATGTTATCGATGTGGACCTCAATCGTCTTCCCTATCAATTGTTTGAACAACCGGTTGACCAAGCGCTTGTAGGGTGTACCTATATTCTTGGGGTCAAAGGCATTATCTTGTAGTAGTAAAGGCCCTGCCAGGTAATGAAGCTGGTATTGTCTTGGTCTACGGGGTGCGTTGAGAGGGTGTAATAGATGTATCCCTTATCCTCTCTAATATCAGTACTGCTTCCCTCGGAGGAGCCGTTACTCATGGTGGGGTCTTCCTCGCTAGGTACCGCTCCCGTTAGGGCCGGAAAGGTAGTGGACGATATATGGACTGGTTAAGAGGTCTGGTCTGGACCTTCTGGACTAATGTAGGCTTAAGCACTTTCTTATTTAGGAGTTTAGCAGTCTTTAGGTCATCGTGCTTAATTTTGACCCGAAACTGCTTATCTATTTCCACCTGTTCCAGAGCTCTATCATAGGCCTCACGGTATGTCTCTAGTGGATGCTTAATGAATGATCGTAACAACCTTTCAACCCACGGTTCCTCTTGAAGTTGGCTAGGGTCACTTTCTCAACAAAGACCCCCCATTTGGATCACCTCCTTGTAGAACCACTCCACGGATGATCTGAGTGATTCATTCTTTTGCTGGATCACGTACTGAATAAGATCCTTGGGATGTGGCTTGATATCCTAGAAGTGAGCACAAAAGTCACTGGTTAACTTAGTAAAGGAGTTAACACTACCTGCAAATAATTTCCTGAACCACGTTTTGGCGTAGTCTGTCAGCGTGGTTGGGAACATTCTGCACATGGCGGCCCTGGTAGCATTTTGGACCTCCATCTACTACACGTGCTCTCCAAATGGCTTAGGTGGTCCTCTGATCCGGAGTACTTATTAGCAGGCATTTTGAACTTAGAAGGAAGCTCTGCCTCCCGTATTCTTCTGGAGAAATATGCGTTCATCTTGCCCAAAAGGTTCTTCCGGCTCTTCCGGTGTTTTCCCTTCTTCAGTTCCTAGATCTCCTTTGACTTCCTAGCTACCTAGTCTCGTAGGCATTTATTTCCAATGTTCTTGGACTTGACCTCAAAATCCTCGTTATCAGACTCCTCCAATGCTACGGAGGCCTCATCTCTATTCTCTTTCTAGGGGGATTCTTCTGGGCACTTTTTCTGCTACCTCCTACGACGGATTGATGATGTCTTTCTATAGTTTCCGGTTGGGCTGGGTGGTAAGGCTCCCTAGGTGTGATGTCGAAAGCTGACTTCACTGTCGAGGTCGATAATTTACAGGTCTACCTGCAACTAGGGGAATGATGCCCAACTTATCATGGACCGGTACTAGAGGCGGAGGTCCCAATTGGTCGAAAGCAAGTACCCTGGTACCTTGTTGGATGGCATCTCCCCTAGTATATGGCACTGTGAGCTCGAAGGTGATACCTTTGGTCACCAATCGGAAGCGGACGCTCTCTATGAAGGTTGTAGCCTGGTGCTCCAGGATGGCCTGGCTTGGCCTGGCATACTGCAGGGGCAGTTGAGACTTGAGGTATAGCCCGCTCGGTAGTTGTCAATGCTAGAGCTAGGTTATGATGCTTCAATATCCTCTTTTTTCTTATCCTTCTGGATGGAAGTGATAGATTGGTGCCCTGATGTTTCAGGCTACCCTTGGAAGGACTGAAGTTTCATATTGGTATGATGCAAAAAAAAAAAACAAAGTTTTACAGGCTTTCAAAAGGGTGTGGAAATGTTTCTGTAGACGGTGCAGAAAAATGTTAATCGAGAATTTGCTCAAGTGAAGAATTTCAATTAACGTCATCAAGACCGCTACTTGTTAGGTTACAGTCGGGGTTGGTACCTCGTACCTAGGTAAGTAACAATTGGGTGAAAGTATGAATAGAGAATATAAGAGGAGTATGTTATCATGAAAAGTTGAAATGAGACTGTTTTAATGATATTAAGCATACAATGGTAATTCAACAATGGTGATGTTAATCTTACAATTTTTCCTCTCAATCTCTTTACAAACATAACTAGAGATGGCGAATTCGTGTGTGTCGATAAGTGGCTACTTCCTTAATGTCAAAAAACTCTCTATAAATGGCGAATTCTCTCTAGGGTTTTACTCTGATTCTTGATGCTTTTTTTTAAAAAAATTTAGATGTCGTATTTAACTCATCCCTTCTTTCTAATCAAATCTCTAAAACCAATCAATTAGCCATGTTACCCAAATTGATTAGCGCTAGTAAGGGATGTTAAATTACGTGGGAATTGCTCCTCGTTGATTATATCACATTTTCGCTTAAGTTTAAATGAGGATCAGTTGACTTGTGTAGTCTTATTATGGCGCTTTAATGGGGAAGGGGTTACCCTTTTATTCCACACTGCTTGGAGGAGAATTCTGGCTCTATATTCTAGTGGCGAGGTACCCTGATGTACCGATTTGCAAGCATGGTGCTTGTTCTACCATGCTGGTTCTTTCCTTCTTGCTAGGCAGGTTGTATAAGTACCTTAGATAGGCTACGAACTGGTGTCGAGGTACTCGGGTACTGAATAGATATCCCAGTTTCAAAGTGCCAGGTAGAAAGTAGCTAGATGCTGGCTCGACTTGATATCTGGCAGTTTTAGGGAAGCGATGCTGACCTTTCCCTAGATAGTAGTATCGAGGTACCCAGAGTATATGGGAACCGGTTATGATATGGACCCTACCAGTTACTAGATAGATGGAAAATTCTTCTTTGGTCCCTCGTAAAAAATGGCTATTAACATTGCTTATTTGAAATTATTTTTTTGAGTATTTGCATGGTATTTTGTGTTACTTTTGGTGATTGTGGCTGTATAGGGTATCCATGGTGTATCGGTTTACCGTTGGTTGTGTTAAGATTGTGCCGAAGTGCTGCCCAATTGTGTTCGGGTATAGTTGAAGCGACATAGTTTTATGAGTGCCAAGTGGCGAGGGTGAAGCAAACAGCTAGGATAGTTGAAGAGGGCGATTTCAGTCAGAAAGAAAGGTTGAAAAGGGGCACGGATAAAAAGAAGAAAAAGATTTCGACATGTGCTGAAATCCGGAGTTTCCAACTTGGATGGCAAATTTACTAAGAAAAATATTATTCCTAAATAGGGGATCAACATCAGTGAGTTGGGACCGACACCGATTCCCTTGATGGTTCAAGATAAATATTTGGAGACATGTGTTCAGCCCCCCTCTAGGTAGTGCCCTCAGATTGTTAGAGAGTTTTATACATGTGTGATTGAGTAGAACTACAGTTTGGGCAGCCTAATTTTGGTCAGGGGGGAAAAAGTAAGGATAAATGCCGCAGATTTCAATCGACATTTCAGAACCACACTTCCTCCACGTGAACCAGGTAGAGAGTTTATTATGTATAAGGGTGTGCCGAAGCTCATTATTTTCTCCAAGATGAATATGGAGTTAGCAAACAACTTGACAACAAAGAAGATGCAATTTTGGAACTCTAGGTCTAGCCCTCTGAAGTAGTCCAAACTCCATATAACGCTTGCTTTTTGGCATATTTTTTCATGTTTCACTCGATAAGGCAGTGCGGGCACCGTACTACAGTAGCCTATGAGGTGGCAGCCTTACTCAATTATTTGCTTAATGACAATCCAATCGACATAGGAGTGATCGTGAAGTTTGAGATCCGAAAATTAGCAAATGATGTTTCAAGGAAGGAGACGATGGTGTTCTCGAGCTTGATTACTTATTTCTGTGAGGCTGCAAGTGTAGATATGACAGGGGAAGAGATGAAGGACACTCCGTAGGATTTTAGGATCCGTACATGGTACTCTCTCTATCTGAGATGAGGACTGAAGAAATCCGGAGATACATGAGAGAGTTCAAGCAAGCCTAAGAAGAAGAGAGCCATAATCAAAGTAGAAGGGGTAGAAGAAGAGGATGAGAGAGAGAGGTAATGAGAGAGAAAGGTTCAGATGATGAGAGAGAGGTTAACAAAAAGGGTGATGAGAATCTTTCAGCTCTAATGGACGTCCTAGAAGGCGTCAAGCTCTCTCTATAGAAAGGTAGACAAATGCGAATGCAATAGTTGAAAGTGATGTTAGGGAGGCCTGGGCAGCGGTCCTGAAGGAGATGAAATCAAAGGAGAAACGACTGATGGTGAAGATAGATTTATTGGATAGAGGATTGAGGCATGACTTTGCAGATTTGAGACACGAGCTTGGCCTCTCTCCATACACTAGGGAGATGAAGACAACTTCAGCTCCAGCTTCACCAGTTCCAGCCTTCTTAATTCCAGTTCATCTGGTTGGTGGTCCGTGCATTTCAGAGGAGGATACTGTCATGCACATTGCAATGAAGATGTCACTAAAGGAGGTAGAAGACAAAGCAGCTACTGAGACGGCCTAGAAGGGCAAGGTAAAGATATCGGGGTCCATATAGTCACAACCACCAGAGTTTATTTTATGCTTAGCTAGCTAGTTTCCAGACTTATTTTTATTTTTTGCACTTTACCTTTGCTTTAATTTTTGTACTTTGGTTAGATATTTCCATTTTATTTGGACTACCTTATTGCTTTTGATTTATTTTCTACTACTTAGATTAGGGGTGTTAGTTGTACAATGATAGTTTAGGTTGATGCTTGATTTTGCCCGCATGTGTAAATAATTGGATGCTTATTACTTTTGAGCCATGGTTAAGTTTGAATGTTTGGTCTAGTGTTGAACTTTTAAGTTTGTGACGTTTTGTGGTTTAGCAAGCCTTTCTGCCAGGTTCTCATTGTCAACATTGAGGATAATGTTAGATTTAGGTTTGGGGGTGTGGGAGACACCACCGGTAGTGTCAAATAAAATTCTTTTGAGTACGATTTTTGTTTAGTTTCTGCATGTTTTTAGGTGTTATGCATCGTTTAAGTCCATTTTTGTCAAAACGTTTTGTGAAAAAGGTCATGTTGGACTTATTTTATTTGGTGAGATGCTCTTGTGTGTGTGTGTGTGTGTATGTGTCGTGGATGAGCGTTTTGAATGCATTATGTGTTAAGCCTAGTTTTGGGTGCACTGCACAAAATGCAGTTAGTCCCTTTCTCTTAGAGCTCTTATAGATGAGGCATCATATTTGACTGTGGGAGATTAATAATGGAGACTATCCGTGAGGTTTTGAGCCTTTTAGCATTCTATTTTGAGGGTAATTTCAATTCCACTCTTCACACACAATTCTAAACACATTTGCATTTAATTAGAAAGTCTCATTACCCGACAAATGTTCATTTTTCATAGATAATGCATATAATAGTGGACTACTTAACGGAACCTTCATTCCCTTGATAGATGGATCTATAGAAATGATATAGGCAATGTGTGCTAACCACTTAAAAACACCCTAATCACCTTTCCATCCTATATCTGTGCGCTCACAAGCCAATTTTGAAGCCAAACACATTTAAATTTTCATTCATTACCCATATCACTAACAACCATCACAACCTACACAGTAAACCTTCCCTTTTCACTAATTGAGGATGTTAAGGCTTAGGATTAGTGTAATCGAGGCTCTTGTTTTGTATGGTGTGTACCTAGGCCGGAGTATAAGGAGTGTGTAGGAGAAGCATCATCGTATATAGTTTTTCAAAAAAAAAAGATTTTTTTTTTGAATGTAATAGCATGATAATTAAAAAGCATAACAAGTAAATGCTTCATAGGCTTGAGCTGAATTGTGAGGACAACTAGAAACAATAAGAGTTGGGATTAATACACAATAGAGAAAATTGTAGTCTGGAAGCCAAAGTTAATGAAGTTGTAATATAGCCGATCATCGACAATTTAGAATGTAATGCCTTGGATGATTCAATTGGTTTTCGAATTTTCCATTTTCCTATTCTTTCATTACCCAATTACCCATGGCCCCGTTACAACCAAGAAATATACCTACTTGATCTTAAGAAAAGTCTAGATTGGGAATGTTAGTTGAAGCATGCTCTTTCCACATTCATGACTTTCGGTTCTTTTCCATGAGACTTAATCATATAAATGCGCATTCTCTCAAATGTTATATGCAACTAAAAATTTGATTTCACTACATAAACTCATATTGTATATCTTGAGGTATGTTCATGTAGGATTCAGAGTGCTTATTGAGAGAATCTGTTGAGGATAGAGTCGAGTCGAATTACATCCCTTGCTGGAGAGTGTGTTGTTTTTGAAGATTGTGAAATTCGAGTGTGAGATTACACAGGGCGTGGTTCTTGCATTATTGACATGTGTCTTGAAAAAAATCCCGCTTATCTGTTCTTGCATGCATTTCTCATTAATTGCATAACTTGAGTGGCATCTCATCATGCTGGCTCAACATTTTTATCATATTAGAGTTTTTGATGAGTCATTTTAGTTAGAGTCCTTGAAAGGGTAAGTCTTTGAGTCTCACGTGATTGTTGTTTTGTTTCGGTTTTGCTTGAGGACGAGCTGATACCTGCGGATTCTTACGTTAGGGAATTGCGGATTCCAAAAAGATATTTATAAAAATTTTCTAGGCAATGTGCTATAAACTAGTAAAATACTAGTATAACGACAAGCGAGGGTATCAATCCACGGGGAGGTGGGATTCACCGACCGTCTCTAGTTTTAGCTATTATTACAACACTCCAAGCGGAACGCGTGTTGTGTATGCAAAAAGAATGTGCGGAAATTAAATGCTAAAATAACTAACAAATTACATAAATAAATAATATGTACAAAGATAGGATGGAATGGAGAGAATGCATGAAATGTGAATACACTAGGGAAATGACTCAACCTTGACACTCCTCCTAATTAAGCACAAGACACACCTAGTCCCTCAAATGTGCAAGTATATCATAGGCTTATGTTCCCTTAATCAATCTCTAATCACTCTCGATGCCTTAGAGATCACATCCATACAAAGTATGGATTCATTAAGTGCCATGAAACACATAAAAGAGCCATGTATGTAGCCCTAGTGATCTCTCACTTTCTGATCATATACACAGGAAGTTTAGTTGGGCATGTAATGTGCAACCAAGTGGGCCATTTTACAGCCAATAATTCATCCACAAGGCTAACCAAATACAGGATGGAAACCAAGTGAAAGCATTATGAATACGAGATACCCATACAACAAGTATGTTATATGCTCGTGTCCCCTTAATTAATCTATAATATCTCTTGATATGTTAGAGATTGTATCCATGCATAAGCATGGATCCATTAAGGACTATGGGACACACACACACGATCTCTACATGCTAGCCTAGTGATCTTTCATCTTTCAGGTCAAATGTAGATGGTATCATGCTGAGCATGTAAATGTGAACCACACGATATATAACACAGCCAAAATATCATTCACAAGGTGGCTAACAGAGTGAAAGCATTAAGTACACTAAATATCCATATTACAACACAAGCACAAGATGAATTTGGTTTATCTTTACTTTTAAGTCAAGGATTCGGTTTTATCAATCTCTCTATGATGGCACAAAGTGGAGACAAGTTCACCAAACAACAATATACAACAAAATTGATTATTAATCAGTAAGACCATCAATTTAAGTCAAGGGTTCATTCTTCTGATTAAGGAATTTACCAAAATCAATTTATCACTCAACCCATGCCATAGGAGAGCAATTGTGTCTTAATACAAAGACCCATTAAGCACAAGAATATTGAACCAAGCTTAATCTAGCATATAAATGCATCAACCAAACCTTTCATACTCTTTAGAGCTAAATCTCTAGCACTCAACTCATTAAAAACATGGTATTTTGACTCATCAACCAACTTATAAACAAACATGGGATGCTAAATTACACTACTCCTACTATAAATTACTCTACTCCTAATCCTAATCATGCGAGCATATCAATTTTGGCCCTCAACACACATGAATTTCACAACAAGAGATTTAATCATGCATAATCTAAGAGTAGAACAAAACCAAAATGAATTTAAGAATAATCATCATATATTATATAAGTGTAGGTTTACAAAATTCCCTAAATTGGTGATACACATAAAAGAAAAGATGATGTACAAGGAAAGAGTAAAAAGACATACAACCTTTGAAGATAAACTCCTCCAAATTTGCTTCTTGCCTCTTAGCTCGAAATTGGTCCTAAGACCACTCCTTTCTCCTTGCAATCAACTCTAAGACGGTGGAGGAAGTGTTAAAAATGGTGGTGGAGGTGTATGGTGAGCTCCTATGGAGGATTTGGAGCTCTCACTTATTTGGGTGAAGAAGATAAAGAGGAAAGAGATGAGAGAAGGGAGAGAAAGGGGTCAGTTGTGTGAGGAGGAGACCAAATGAATTGTGTCTTCAATGAATGAAAGTGAGTAGGATATGTAGAGAAAATGATTGTGGTGAGGTGAAGGAAAATGCATGTGTGGTGATTGGTGGGAGAATTCAAAGGATGAATTTGATTGGTTGAAAGTGGAGAGTGGGTAGGCTAAGAATGATAGAAAAATGGGACAAAATGGGGTGTTTATAGAGTAAGAAAGTTAGGGTGTAAAATGAGGTGTGAAAGGACAAGATTACCTCTCAAATATTGGCTGAAATTGGCTAAAAACAGTGCATTTTTCACCCCAGAGTTCACTCGAGGAGGGTGCAAGGACTTTTCTCTCGGAAATGGCTGCCCAATTTTCGCTGCCACTTTCGCGGACAGAGAGTTCGGAGCTTCCCGCGGAGGCAATTCTCAACTTTGCGCACTATTACGAAATTGGCCATAACTTCCTCTATAGACCTCAGAATTACAATCTGTAAAAAGTGTTGGAAAGTAGACATCCGAGGATTTCCGAAATATAGTAATGGCCAACATGGTTCGGTTGGAGGAGAGAGATATGACTTTACAAAGTTGAGTGTACTGCTCGAGCAATTCCAATTGCAGCCCTCCTAACTCCAAAACTCTTCAATTTAGCTCAACTCCTTATTTTAAGAGATATAATCTACACAAGACTCACAAAACATATTAAATGACAAAATATGCTCAAAAACGAAAGCAAATGATAGGAAATGGGGACCTTAAAAGGTGTAATTTGTGATGTTATCACACCCCCAAACCTATCTTTTGCTTGTCCTCGAGCAAAACAAAAACGAAAAAAAATCAAACAAAAAATGAAAATAAAAAAAAACTAAGCTAGGCTGGTCCACCTTTGTAGGAAACACGATGGCACTTAGCACGTGCCACAAGCCTTTCAACCACTAGGCGATCCCTTGATGGAGAAGTTTTATCTTCTGAGGGCTTAAAGATACGACACCCACAAACGTATTACTCTGTAAGAAAATTGAGATGCAATCCAAACATAACAAATAAAGACAACACATGCATGCTAGTATCTCAAATATACCAATCAATAACAATGCTTCACACAATGCAAGTATACCAATACTTAGGACGTTTTCGGTGTACAAAACAACTACGCTGGAATGCTCAAGATGAAATTCACCACGACTCTAATCCTCATCGGATTTCAATCAGATTTTTCCACTCAGAACCTAAGCGATCACTCTCTAGCAAACACATGCGATTTGGTAGTTATGTTCATGGAATCAAATATATCGCATATGAGTATAGTCAATTAAAAGTACATTTTCTGAAAATAGATCTCATGGAAGGAATTGAAATACCATGAACATGGAAAGAGCATGCATAAATTCATATTTCCAATATAGACTTCCTAAGAGATCAAATGGACTTTCCCTCACTTGTATTGGGGCCAAGGTGATTTGTGGTGGTGTATGGGATGGAATATATGGTAGGAGTGGGAAGGAAAAAGGTACTAACCATGTCAAGGTGTTTATACACATTACAATACTTTGATTAGCTCTACAATACATTACAAATCAAATGACTAGGCATTAAACTTTTACATTGCACATTTGTGCTACAATTGTACTCAATGGTAAGTAACCTTACATTTGAAGAACTTGAAGGCTTAAGTGTTTATAATTCACACTTATTGCTTTTTTTTATAAGCCTTTGCCTTTACATATTTACATATATTTGCCTAAGTATACACTTATACAAAATTTAGAGCTGCATATAACTTCTCTAAAGCTATACACCTTAACATGATCAATAACTAAGGTATGACTTGTGTTTAGGTTATGTTGGTAGATGGAGGTTTAGTGTCTGGTCTCAAATTTTATGATGTAAGGACACATAGGGACATGAGAGTGTTTGGGCTATATATGGAGTTTAAGAACACACTCAAGTCCAAAATCATTTCTAAAAATCCATCTAACAAGGGAATACAAATCTTAACAAGCAGTCCACTTGATGAAGTTCTATGACAATCAGTACAGAGTTGATGTATAATGAGATCACAGTAAAGAACAAAATTGAAGACTGTATAAAGAGTAGAAACAAAACCCACAAATATTGTTTTTTTAGGCCAAGTGTAGCTCACGGGTAGTCTCCACTATTTTCCTAAGCTAAACAAACAAAGAGTTCTATCTACATCAACATCAAAAGATTGGCACTGTACAAGCAAATTTAAGTGATGCACGGAGCTAAAAACATACAATGCATGTCTCAACCGGTAAACCAAGAAAACAACTCAACAAAAATGGACTAGAATTCCAAGATTTTTCAAAAATGTTCGATTTGTGCAGAGATTTGAAAATTAACTAAAAAAAATACTCTAAGATCTAAGCACAACATAAATCCACTATTACATCTAAACAAAAATAAAAATCACAAACAATAAGCAAAACATTTTACCCTTGAAGCGCTAGTCGTCGCGAGTGGTTATCGAATCAACCAAGTCTCTACATTGCTCTCTTGAGTTGTGCGGTCTATCCAACTTGAAAATTTTCTTTCCCTTGCACAAGACAACTCAAACAAAATCAAATGCAAATGTTTAATGCAAAAATATGAAAATAAAAACACAACTTAGACCCCCAAACCTAGCCTAAACATTGTTTGCCATACAATGAAAAGAGAGTAAGAGAATTGTTTATTTTTAACATAACGAACTTCTCCACAAAGAAATAAAAAGCAATAAAATGAAGCTAAAACTATCAACAATCAATAAATACGCCACCTCCCCGGCAGCGGTGCCACTTTTGATACACGCAGATTCCATCGTTAGGGAATTGCGGATGCCAAAAAGATATTTATAAAAAGTTCACACACTATGTGCTCTAAACTAGTAAAATACTAGTAAAACGGCAAGCGAGGGTATCGTTCCACAGGGAGGTGGGATTCACCGACTGTCTCTAGTTCTAGCTATTATTACAACACTCTGAGCGGACTCGTGTGTTGCGTATGCAAAAAGAATGTGCGGTAAGTAAATGCTAAACTATCTAACAAATTACTTAAATAAATAATATGTACAAAGATAGGTTGGAATGGAGAGAATGAATGGAATGTGGATACACTAGGGAAATGACTCAACCTTGACAATCTTCCTAATTAAACACTAGACACACCTAGTCCCTCAAATGTGGAAGCATATCATAGGCTTATGTTCCCTTAATTAATCTCTAATCACTCTCGATGCCTTAGAGATCACATCCACACAAAGTATGGATCCATTAAGCGCCATGGAACACACAAAAGAGCCATGTATGTCAGCCTAGTGATCTCTCACTTTCTGATCATATACACGGGACATTTAGTTGGGCATGTAATGTGCAACCGAGTGGGCCACTTTATAGCCAATAATTCATCCATAAGGCTAACCAAATACGGGATGGCAACCAAGTGAAAGCATTATGAATACGAGATACCCATACAACAAGTATGTTATATGCTCGTGTCCCCTTAATTAATCTCTAATATCTCTTGATATGTTAGAGATTGTATCCATGCATAAGCATAAATCCATTAAGGACAATGGGAAACACATACGAGCTCCACACGTCAGCCTAGTGATCTCTCATCTTCCTGGTCAAATGTAGATGGTATCACGCTGTGCATGTAAATGTGAACCACGCGATATATAACACACAACCAAAATATCATTCACAAGGTGGCTAACCGAGTGAAAGCATTAAGTACACTAAAAATCCATATTACAACACAAGCACAAGAGGAATTTGGTTTATCTTTACTTCTAAGTCAAGTATTCGGTTTTATCAATCTCCCTATGATGGCATGAAATGGAGACAAGTTCACCAAACAATAATATACAACAAAATTGATTATTAATCATTAAGACCATTCAATTTTTAGTCAAGGGTTCATTCTCTTGATTAAAGAATTTACCAAAATCAATTTATCACTCAACCCAAGCCATAGGAGAGCAATTGTGTCTTAAAACAAAGACCCATTAAGCACAAGAATATTGAACCAAGCTTAATCTAGCATATAAATGCATCAACCAAACCTTTCGTACTCTTTAGAGCTAAATCTCTAGCACTCAAATCATTAAAAAATGGTATTTTGACTCATTAACCAACATATAAACAAACATGGGATGCTAAATTACACTACTCCTACTATAAATTACTCTACTCCTAATCCCAATCATGCAAGCATATCAATTTTGGCCCTCAACACACATGAATTTCACTACAAGAGATTTAATCATGCATAATCTAAGAGTAGAACAAAACCAAAATATATTTAAGAATAATCACTATATATTACATAAGTGTAGGTTTACAAAATTTCCCAAATTGGTCATACACATCAAAGAAAACATGATATACAAGGAAAAAGTAAGAAGATATACAACCCGTGAAGAAAATCTCTTCCAAAGATGCTTCTTGCCTCCTAGCTCAAAATTGGTCCTAAGACCACTCCTTTCTCTTTGTAATCTACTCTAAGATGGTGGTGGAAGTATTAAAAATAGTGGTAAAGGTGTATGGTGAGCTCTTATGGAGGAAAATCCTCTATGGGAGCTTGAAGCTCTCACTTATTTGGGTAAAGAAGATGAAGAGTAAATGAATTGTGTGAGGAGGAAACCAAATGAATTGTGTCTTCATTGAATGAAAGTGAGTGGGATATGTAGAGAAAATGATTGTGGTGATGTGAAGGAAAATGCATGTGTGGTGTTTGGTGAGAGGATTCAAAGGATAAATGTGATTGTTGGAAAGTGAAGAGTGGGTAGGTTAAGAATGATAGAAAAATGGGACAAAATGGGGTGTTTATAGAGTATGATAGTTAGGGTGTGAAATGAGGTGTGAAAGCACAAGAGTACCCCTCAAAAAATGGCTGAATTTGGCTGAAAACAGGGCATTTTTTGCCCTAGAGTTCACTCGAGGAGAGAGCGAAGACTTTTCTTATGGAAATGGCTGCCCCAATTTTTGTAGCCACTTTCACAGACGGAGGGCGTGGAGCTTCCCGCAGAGGCAATTCTCATCCTTTTGCACCGTTGCAAAATTGGCCATAACTTCCACTATAGACCTCAGAATTGCAATCTGTAAAACGCGTTGAAATGTAGACATCTGGGGCTTTCCGAAATGTAGTAACGACCAACGTAGTTAGGTTAGAGGAGGGAGATATGACCTTACAAGTTTGAGTGTATTACTCGAGCAATTCAAATTTTAGCCCTTTTAACTCCAAAACTCTTCAATTTAGCTCAACTCCTTATTTTAAGAAATATAATCTACACAAGAATCACAAAACATATTAAATAACAAAATATGCTCAAAAGCGAAAGCAAATGATAGGAAATAGGGACATTAAAAGGTGTAATTTGTTATGTTATCAGGAGCAAAGGCTAGGCTTGAGGGTGTTGATCAAGCCATTGCATCACTTAATTTTGGTTCCTCTTTCCTGTGTTTCTTTCTCGATTCTCGAGTAAAATCGAGTGTTTAATGGCTTGATTGATGTTTTTATAGGTTATCATTATTAAGAAGGTTCATTTTTAGTTAAGAGAGAAGAAATTGGGGTGTAAAATGTAATTATGAGGAGTTAGAGCCTTGATGAAGAAGTGTCGCAGTTGAAGTGCTATCTTTCACAACCGTGGCAATCTCGTGACAGGAATTCTCAAGATTGAACTGTCATTGCTGCTGCCGTTGAGTCGTTGGTGTGTCATAGAAGATTGACACAAATATTATGGTGTGTTTAAAATTAATCTAGAGGGGGGGGGGGGGGGGTGAATAGATTTTAAACAAATTTACCCAATTTTCGTTAAAGGTCAAGTTGACGAAAATGCCCCTAGCTAGTTACAAAAAAATCACAAGTGTATAAATTATGGAAATATTAAAGACACTTGAGATATACGTGGAAACCCTCTAAATGGGAAAAACCACGGGCTCTTAAGTGCGCCACACTCAAACAACGAATCCACTAATGATAGAGGTGTTACAACATACTCTCGTTATATAACCCACTACCACTACCTAATCCCGGTATTAAGTGAATCTAGTCCAATTTGCTTACGTTTGAAGCAACCTACTCCCGGATGCAACACAAGACTTACTTCTTTTTGAAGAAGAGATAAACACCCTATGTGAATATATGATGATATTCAAACAACAAACAAGGCTAGGGTACCTTATATGCTTATCTAGGATTATGAGATAGCAATAAATGCAATCATAGATATCAAAACCTAAATGACATGTCATAAAGCTTAGCTAAACATAGAACAAGCAATCCTATTAAGCTATCATAAAAGCAAATTCAACAAATGCTGTCATTAAGCATGGCAAGGAATATAATGCAATCACTAAATGCAATCAATGAGTCCTAAACAATATCTAAATGCAAAGCATAGAGATTTAGCTAGAAGTTATCAATAACAACAATCCTAGCTATCACAATACAACACTCAATCATGTCATCATAACAATCTCTAATTTGTATTTAGAATATGTTCTAAGAGCATACAAATAATTAAAGAGATGGCTTAGCAAGCAAAACACTTAACTTGTAAGAAGATAGTGAAGAACTTACCAAACAAGATGTGATGAAGCAACCATATCCATTGATGCACTCTAAATGAACTTAGATGATGCAAGATGAAGTTTTTATGCATATGGGAATGCTTTGAGTGATTAAAAATGAGTTCTTGGAAGAGTTTTTCCTTTGAAATGTGTTCTAAGGAAAATATGTGATGTTCTGAAATCTTACACGACCTTAAACCAAAGAGTTATATATATATATGAGATCCAAACAAAGTGAGGTCGTTTTGAAAAACCACATTCCAGCTTCCTTTATGTGCACTGGCCGAGTAGCGCACCATCGGTGAACAACCCAATTTTACAATAGGCGTTGGACGAGTGGCGCAGACTAGTGGCGTAACACATGCGACAATCCACTAGAATGTTGCGTTGGTGAGGCTACGCTAGTAGAGTAGCGCACCACCAGCGCATTGCCCATTTTTTCATCTGTGTGCGGGTGCAGCAGCACAACTCAGTGGTACAACAAATGTGACAATCCACTGGAATGTTGTGCTGGAGAGGTGCGCTGGTCGAGCAGCGCACCACCAGCGCATTGCCTATTTTCAACACTCAAACACACACAATCAATAAGTTCAAGAGTGATGAAAAATGCATCCTATTCTAATGCCAAACATGACATAATAAATTTAATTCCAAGATGCAAATAAATCAACAAGATTCATTTAAACCAAAATGCACACAAGTAAACACACAACATATAAGAATTAAAGTTATGCATGAATTTGTGAGTGTGTGCAACTATCTCTTCAAAGTAAGTAAGCACAAGAATTTTGCCTTCGGTGCTTCTCCTTTTGAGGTCTTGAGAGCCTAGGCTACACTTACATAATACCCCAAAAATGTGATTTGTTCACGAAATAAGGCAATCAATAAATGAGGACTTTACAATCTCCCCCTTTGGCAATTTCGTGACAAAACCACCACTCACATTGATCCTCACAAAACAAAATAAAACAACGGGAATATATTCTACATTACAAAGAGATAAACATAAAAAAAAACTTCAAATCTTCAATCTCTTGTAGAACTATCAACCCTACACACAAAGCAAGCACAAATACACTTTCCAACCAAGTGCATGTGAGAAGATCAAGTGAATAAAAAACAAAAGCAATTACATTCAATAATATGAGTATGACATCGTGAAATGCTCATGCAATGCTCTCCCTCAACGGGTTACTCCCCCTGCATGTAATCTCCCCCTTAAACAAGTACTACTCCCCTTAAAGCCAAAACATGAACTACTCCCCTAACACCACAAAGCCAGGTCAATGGTACTCCCCCTTTTTGTCATGATATAGGCAAAGAAGAAGTCCCCAACCGGGTCACTCAAGGCAAAGAAAGCAAGGAGCATACAAGATTGTTGCATAATTATATAAGCCACATTTATACAACTCTATTAATTGGAGAGAAACAAAGAGATTTATTTAAAGAAAATGTGTGAATAAAAAATGCTTTGCATACAAGACATGTTGCATTCAAGTCCAAAAACAATGGTATTTGGCAAAGCAAATGACAAAGGTTTCCAATATAATTCAAACCAATTTCACCATTTGTCATGAGAGAAACAAGGATATAGAGTTTTTTTTTATAGATATCTAATTTTAATGGCACTATATCCAACTTTATAAGTTAAACATGGCATGAGCAACTTTGCACCATATTTGATTTTTCCGGGAGGATACCCGTATGATAGTAGCCATGATAAACTAATAAAGAAAGAGAGACATTGATGCAACATTTTAGTCTCACTAGCTTATTTTCACACAATATTTTTCTTTCAACAATTGCAATCATCAATTCATGCTTTATCATTTTTCATTAGCATGTCATTAAAGAATCATCATGTCATAAAGATTATAGGTCATTCAATATGTACTTTTTATGTAGATCTTCTAGTCCAAAAGTGCATGTTTGAACATAAATATGATATGGATTGTAATTAAAGTAAAGTTCACATTTATTGAATAAAATACACTATACTATAGTATAAGTGCAACCAAGCTACTCAAGCAATCAATAAAGAAGCATAAATATTTTCAAAGAAAAAATTACATGCAACAAGTATACAATAGCTCTTTTTGCTTGAGTTCCCCTTATGGGGTCAAAAACCACAACTCATCACTCCATGTGACAAATCCCAATAGATCTACTAAATCCATTGGACCTAGTTGAGCTTATGGATGAAAACTTAGCACAATGACAAGCGGGTTCATCCTTTTTAATCCACTTAGGTGACACATTGTCATTCCTAGTGGTCAAGTTCATCATATTACTCCTAAGATCATTAACAATAACTTTCCTAGGCTCATACATATTGGCTCAACCCCTTTTTCTTTCAATCGTGCTCTTAGTTCTACACATGTTAATGTACTTAAATCAATTTGGTCTAATATGACCATCAACACCACAAAAATGACATGAAGGAATAAAATGAGGGGTCATACCATTCCTTTGTGAGGAAAAAGATGTTTTCCCATGTCTTTGAGCTTTCCTTTGGTGTGGTATTGATTCTCCTCTCCCTTGTTATTAAGTTGGAGAAGATTGCTTCCTTTGTTGAGCATGCATGAAATGCTTATTGGCTTGATGGCTTTTAGTTTGAGGGATAGTTGCTTGAAGTGTTCTCATTGGTTGAGCTTGAGCTTACTTGGACATTTCTAGACACTTTCCTAGTTCAATTTTCTTCTTAGGATGAAGTAGAGGAAGAGGTTCTTTGAAGTCCAAGCTTTTGACAAATATCGTCTTCCTAGGAGTTGAGGTCTCCTTATCATCTTCAAATCCTAGACCTCTCTTGTCACTTGGCTTCTTCCCAACTCCCAACATATGGTCAAGCTTCTCCGTACTCAAAGTCATCTTAGCAATCAACTCTCTAGCTTCTCTAAGCTCTTCCTTCAAGCTTTCTTCCACTTTTCTTCCATTCTTCACTTTCTCACTTAAGTGAGTCACTTCGGTTGATAGCTTGAGGTTTTCTTCCTTTAGCTTCCAAACCTTTTTCTTCATACTCAACCTTGAGCTTTGAAAATGGTCAATGAACCCTTCAAGGTTCATACTCTCTACATTTCCATTTGTAGAGTGAGATGAAGAACTCTTATCACTAGAGTTATCACTAGTGTCACTTGTTTCCATGATGGCATCATCAATATAAGTAGCTTCACTTATCACTCTTTTAGCTACTTTTTCATCACATCCTTCTTCAAGGTTGCAAACTAAGGCCTTGTTGCCTTTTTCTACATCTTCCACAAAGGAGGCTCCAAAAGTCGTGTAGTTAAGAATAATCTCTTCATCACTAGAAGAATCATCTCCTTCATTGGAGTTATCACTTCCACTATCAATTGATGAGGTGGCCACCACCTTTCCTTTCTTATTCTTCTTCGAGTTAGCATATTCAGGGGCAAAGTGACCTACCCCACCACATTCATAGCATCAGACCTCTTTCCTTTCGGTCTTTTCTTCCCTAGGCTCAAGTTCCTAGGTTATACTGTTCGCAGTTTCTTAATGAAACAAAATTTTTAAAAAAGTCCTTTCGCTACATGATCGATAAACCCAGCAGCAACATCAGCCTACACCTACATCCACAGAGCGTATCAACACTCAAATCCTTTATCAGAGTTCGATTACAATCTCTCGTTTAGCCTCTCTACAAGTTGCTCTTTCTATTTCACAATTCTCTACACATTCCTAAGCATTGGAGATATTAGCATTTATATCCGAGCAATAGGCCAGCCAAAGCCCATAAGGAAAAACATTTCCTTCCATACAATTTTTTCTAACGCATGCAGATTTCATCGTCTCCACTGTTTGGGCTGTGGTTTGTAGCCAGCGCCCTGTACCATGGAAAATGCTTGTGAAGCACCGCTCAGAATGCCATAGTGCTTTTGCCACTGTCTACACCACGTAACACCTTTGTGAACTTTTACCCATTGTGGCACGGTCTGGGAAAAGCGCTTTTAGCGGTTTTCTTCATGATAAACCTATGTGGACTTCTGCGATTTACTATGGTTCACATTGCAATCTTCTTTCTTGATTAACTCTCTAGGCTTCATAAACCCAACAATCTCCCATTTGAAGACTGAAACTCGAATAGGCTTTCTTCCTCCCTCAATGACTAGTGGATAGTTTATGGTGTGCTCATCCCTCTATCTTCAACCTTAAAGAGCCATTGAAGCTGTGCACAACTCCAGTTTCTCCATAGTGGCTGATTTGGTTAACATATCAACTGGATTCTTGCTCCTTGAGATCTTTGACGCACTCCGAGCTTAACTTTAAACTTAGTGATGCTCTAAAAACTAAATGGAATACGCGAGTCCAGATGACCCTTCGCAAGTGTACGAATCACTGTCAAGTATAAGGGACACAACGATACGTATCATTCCCATGAGGAACTTGAAATGTGTTCTGTGATTGCTCTCATAAAATTCATCGAAAGTTAGGCTAGTTGGAAATGGCTTGCAAAACGATTAGTTCTAAAGATTTTAAAGATATGTTGAGGAGATAATGAAACAACATGCTAATAACAAAGTTCACAACCTAATTTATATCATCAAAAATCTATATGTAAGAGTTTCAAGTATAACCTACTCAAAATTGATCAACCAATAGATAGATCCACTATTCATGCACACAATTCATGCTCAGACGCTAAGTAAAGTCCATACCTAACAATCAACTTGTGAATCTTTTAAGCATAAGTGCAAACTCAAGGTAGACAAATAGTAGAATAGATCATTACTAAAAGTGTTCACAAATATACAATCACTAAATCCTCAACAAAAAGGATTTAGCCACTCATTATCAAATATATACAACTAAAGTAAGGTGAAAGGTAAAGAAAGCTCATGGATTCTTGATTTTCCCTTCGATGCTTGCTCAACAAAACCTTGCTTGATTGACAAAGAGTAGATTTACTTACCACTACTTTGAAGAATCTAATTCTAAGTTAAGAATCTAAAATACAAGATCAAAGTTAATGTGAAAAGGTGTTTCTAACTCTAACTCGTATGCACAAGATTGTAACACACAACATGATGTGGTTTATGCCCTAAAGATGTAATTTGTAATTAGATTTATGAAATAAATAAAAGAAAAGTTCAATTCATTCTTGTTGTGTTGTTTATTTTATAATTTGTGCAAATTAACATCCTAGATTGCCAGATATAATCTCGAACTATGTATATGAGTGTCATATACAGATGGATACAGTAAGAGACATGTAATCTAAAGAGTCCATAGATAGCAAATAAAGTTGGGTACTTTATTTGCAATAATCTATAGCTACGGTCCATTCCGTAATTTACGGTGATTCTATCCTGAATCATTCATATGAGATATGGGAATGAAGACACCTTGTATGATGTGATCATTTAGGACTGGGCAATGATCTATATGAATCTCTCACCAAGATCCGTTTACCGATGATATTTATATATATCAACTAATTATGGCTATATGTGGGTCATCTTAATTCTGAGTGTCTTATCGACTCCTTCAGGTTAGATCGTGGATTTTGATATATCATGGGTGAGGTCGGATGCAGTTCCTGATAAATATGCTCTATATGTTGGGATTATGATTTGGTTTTTGGCTGGGAAGGTTTATATACATTAGTGGAATCCACTCATTCTTGTAAGAAGTATATGGTAGTTCCGTTAAGGGTTGATTCAGGGCTTGGACATTATGAGCGCTCTCCTAATTTCGTGAGGAAATAAGATTTATTGTCCATTAGAAAATCAATGGTACTTAAAGGATATATGTAATTAGAGGGGTATAACTGAAATTAAGACCCAACTATAATTATGAACTACTGAGGAGGATCACACCATATGTAATAGCTATATCGATAGACACCGAGTTGTATCGATCTGTGTAAAAGCGTCTACAGTTAGTGGAGTAACACCGGAGTTTATAATCAAAGAATATTTATTAAAGAGTTTAATTAATAATACTGAGGATTATTGGAGCTTAAAATATTGTGGGTTCATTAGGTCCTCTTCCTAGCTCGATTGATTTAGGAAACAAGGGTCACAGTTAATTAATTGGATTGTCTAACTAATTGTGTTACGAAAGTGAAACGTATTTAATCGGGAATTAATTGAATAATGAGATTATTTAATTAATGAATAATGGTGAGTGAATAAATTAAATAATAAGATTATTTAATTATGTTATTAATTACTAAATAGAGGGTGTTAGTTGATATTTGATTTTATATACAATAAGATAATATGATTATTTAAATTTATTAAATTAAATATTTGAAATTCAATTTAAAATTATTAAATTCGAAATTAATATTTAATTATTTTTAAATAAAAGCTATGAGAAATTTTTTATTTGAAATATTTTAAAAATCAAATATAGATTAATAGATATGATCAGTTTTTCAAAAGTTAAATAAAATATATATGTGATATATATTATTTTTAAAAAAACCGAATCAAAGATAACATTATATCGTTTGTTTTTAAGCTACAAAAAATATATTATATATTTTTTGTTTTACTTAAAAAGGAAGCACACACATATATCAATGCACAAGTTAAGGTTTTTTGTATGAGATGCAATTCGTATGTACGTGAGTTATACACATTATTTTAATGCACAAAAAGAAAAAAAAATGTTATGCTCTATGAAGTGAAATTGCATGTGATGCGACTGTGCGTGAGAAATAAGAACTGTGCTTGCTAAGTTTAAAAAGAAAGTGTGTGTGTGAGAGATAACACCAAAAAGAGATTTTGTGTGCAAGTGTTGTACACTAAGAAAGTGTTTCTTAATCTTTTCTCTACAACATCCTCCTATGTTTCTGAGTTTGTGATGCGTCCACACGTAGTTACCAGTCCCAAGATATAGTGACGAAGATCGGTGGTACAGACCAGGAGCATTGCAAGAAGTAAAGGAGCCTCCAAACGTTGGTATGGTTTTGTTTTCCTCTTCTCATTATATTGATTTCAATTTCCTATATATACGTGTATTTTATTATTATAATATTTTTATATGTAGTAGTTCCGAAAAAAATTATAATCCTAAGTTCACTGGTTCTAGATGGTTTATGATCTTTATTAAAAAATTTAAAACCAATTTTTGCTGCGTTGCCAGTGAACGGGGTTCCAATACAACACACTTTTCCTGGATAGGAAAATGTATTTATAGAGTCGGGAGATAATTTGGCTGAAATCCACTTGTAGGGTGATGTGGAACAGGATCTACGACTTGGACCAAGTAGATTTATCTCGCAGTTGAGTCACAAGATCTGCTACTTCATTATGTTGGTTGTAACTCGTAGATCTGAAATTGTCTCTGTACTACGACTTCACCATGCGACATTGACGTCGTAATAACATCTCACAGTGTCGCAAGTAAGAACTCGCTGATTCTGTGAGTAAGAACTCATAACCTTCTCTCGCAATCTTTTCTGGAACTGAATTGCTAGATGGAACTCGAGTAAGGACTTCACAGAAAAATATTTGGTTTGGCTGTTACTTCCTTTTGCGAGAACTTACTCGCAGTTGCTTCTTGCAATGCTCCCTGCCTTTGTTCTGCTGCTTCATTCTGCGAGGTGTAACTCCCAGTGTTAATTGGACTTGATCTGCGACTTCATTTTGCTAGATGAAACTCACAGATTTCTTCATACACACAGGTTTTTCTTTATTTTCTCTCATATTCTTCATAAAGTCCTCAGTTGCCCCTAAATAATAAAAATACCTGCAAAGGACTCAAAGAGATAATTAAAACACACAAACGTCCGATAAATGGACACAAAAGGGATGAATTGTATGCTCAAAATATTTAAAAACTTAGAGCGATCAAAACCCCCAAACCTAACCTTTGCTCGCCCTTGAGCCAAGCTACTAAAAATAAACTAACAAAAATAACTCCTAAAATGTTACGAGAGCCAATGTTTTAAAAGATTTTCATTATAATACATGTGAACGAAGAAATCAAGCGAAAGTTACTGAGTACGAAATAACAAAATGTCATTCACTATCAAACAACACTCAATTGAATCCCACACTCTAATTTCAAAGTTTCAAAAACTATGAACTTGAATGCATTGATACAATCCGCATTGACTCTAATCCTCACTAGATTTTAGTCGATTTTTCTCTCAAAATCCTAGGCTCACTCCTTATCAACATATGCGAAATTGAATATATATGTGTGTGTTCACATAAGATATATGTTCTACTTGGAAGCACATGTCTAAAAATTAGATCTCATGCATCGATGTGTATTACCAAGTTAGACATCCTAAAGATCAATTAGGACTTCTCTTGATTTCAATTGAACATGTGTGTTCGGTGTATTGATGACACGTCATTGGTGTGTCGCCAAATGATTGAACTATTAAGTCCGGCCTCGCAAGCGTGAGAGTCATAAAGACTAGCACATCGACAAACAAGGATCGTTCCGTAGGGAGGTGGGATTCACCGACCGTTTCTAGTTCTAGCTATTATTACAAAATGCCGAGCTGATTCTGTAGGGAAACCGGGTTCAAAATGCAACGGAAGCGTGGGAAAAATGAATTTAGGGTTTGCGTATAAATAAATAAAAAATCCCTTTATGCAACGAGAACCTTAACCCTAGATTAATTGACTTATATAAAAGTATCATACTTTTTTCTCGTGACGATTGAACAAGCATCGAATTGATTCCGCAAGATCTTCAAATCCAATCACGAAAGTGAATCACCTTGGAGTGTGGGCTCCCTTACTTTTTATTATATACCTGAGGATGGAGACAAAGCAAAATCTTTTATTTGTTAGTTACAAATATCCTCCAAGAGAAAAATCCAAGAACGTCCGGTCACTTGTGAATTATCAATCAAATTGATTGAAACTCGCGTGAACCTTGATTTAATGTTGTACACAAAACCCTTTTGATGTAAAGGATACTAGTGTACTATTTAAAACAAAAACGTTCTCTTTTTCTCTTTTCTTCTTGGCAGAATTCCACACCATTTTTCTATGAGTTGATTGAATTTTGTCTAGAGCAAAAACTAATTTTTCTCCCTTAAAATTCTCTCTTGCTATGCCAAATTGTCTCTTGAAAATTGCCTAGGCATGGCCAAAATTTTCATCATAGAATTCTTAGGGCTGGCCGAAAATCTCATGCTCATATATGTAGGATCATAAATCCTTTCCTAAGAAGGATTTACTTGGTTTACAAGAATACTTTTCTTAGGTGGATTCATTTGGTAGTTAAGAATCCTTATCTAAAAGGAAATCTAACTTCTCCTCTATCCATATAGGCTGGCCGAATTTCTCATTGATATAGATTAGGAGAGTTTATTCTATTCCTAAGAAGGATTACTTGGTAGTTAAGAATCCTTTCCTTAGGTAGATTTACTTGGTGGTTAAGAATCCTTTTCAAAAATGAATTCTATCCTAACATCAAGACTCATAATCCAAATCAATAGTGTATTTGTAACCATATTAAAGACTTCCTAATTTGATTAGATAAATAGTTCATTTTAATTATCTACTTATCAAATATAGTCTTTAACAATAATTATACTACAAACAATAGTATAGTTTTAGGAGACCATCTTCTACTACGAAAAAGATTTTGACTTTTAATTAAATAATTAATTAATCAACAAATTAATTAATTTCTATTTAATTAAATAATAAAATAAAATTAATATATTTAAGCTATTTTTAATAGCCTTTGCCGCCCATACCAAATATAAGGACCATATATTATTTTTCTTATTTTATTAAATCCATTGGACCTTAATAAAAAAAATCCACATGTGAACTAGACCTATTCTTACAAAAAGAAACAAGTTCTCATGCCTTATTACAACTCTAGATTGACCCCTAAATTGGTTCGGTAGAATATATCAAGTGATCCATGCAAGTTCGTGTGGATTGGGGATCTTGGCTGACGCTCTAATAGACACAACCCAATAACAATCAACAAATGATTCAGTTAGGTCCGATCTATTTAATTTTAGTTCATTCCACTAAAGAACAAAAATTGAACTCTTAAATAAAGATAGAATAAGTTGATGTCACTCACTCATACCCTAGACAACCTTATTGGAGAAAAGTGTATCCTCGTGACGAATACCAGTAATCGTCAAGAGCTCATAGACCGCCTATAGCTCTCCGAGTTACCATATTTACTCATATGACCACATTTTGAACTTGGATATTTTGACTTGTCTAGAAGCCATGTTTCAATTGACACTATTGAAAACTTAACGTTAAAATTCAATATCCAATACCTCAAAACATCCATATGATGGTATTCTACTCTCATTCAATAAATGGAGCCACGATGTCCGTATCTATAAATGAAGTCCTCTATCGATTAACAAATGAATACCACCAAACTATCAAGGATAGACTATGCTATATAATCGTACTCATTGATAGCTCAAATGATAACACTTGCAACTGTAAGTCCATCATTTATCTCAGGATTGAGATAGACTCTCCGATTGTCTTCAAGTGAAAACTTTTACCCATTGACGATTCTAGATAAATTATTTCACTATAATCCAATTCAATGCACCCAGTGCACTAGATTATTTTGCCCAAAGACACCACACTTTGATAATTTTAGACTCATCATAACACATTTGGTCCCACTCAAATGCTAGCAAAAGAATCTACAACTTTGACATCTTAAGTTGTGAATATTATTCAAGACTAACTAAAGAATTGTGTCTACCTCATACATATCTAAATGTATGAACAATTCTTCTTTTCTCATAGTCTTTTGACCTTATGATTATTATTATAATAATTAAACTATAAACGCTATAAGATTTGTTAAACTAGAAATCACTTTATTCATATGAAAAGATTGTTAATTACAATATTACACTCTTGCTATCGAGCATAATCCTAACAATCTCCCACTTGCTCTATAGCAAATGTGTCATATCTCTCATCCCCATGTTCTCTAGATGCCCATCAAAACTCTTTTGAGGAAGAGCCTTTGTAAAGGGATCCGTTTGATTTTCTACTGACGTGATCTTGGTAATCGTCACGTCACCCCTATGCACAATTTCCCTTAAAAGGTGATACTTTCTTTCAATGTGTTTCCATCTCTTATGAATTCTTGGTTCTCTTGAATTAGCCACTACTCCACTATTGTCACAATAGATAGTGATCTGCTTATTCGCATCAGGAACCACTTCCAAGTGAATCAGGAATTGGCAGAGCCAGACAGCCTCTTTAGCAGCCTCGCATGCGGCAACATACTCGGCTTCCATGGTGGAATCGGTAATACAAGATTGCTTGATACTCCTCCATATAACTGCCCCTCCTCTAATATTAAACACAGATTCTGATGTTGATCTCCTGGAGTCAGAATCAGACTGAAAATCAGATCTGTATACCCAACGGGAATTAAATCCCCTCTAGAGTATACAAGCATATAATCTCTTGTTCTCCTAAGATACTTGAAAATATGCTTGACTGTCGTCCAGTGATCAGGACCAGGCTTCGATTGAAACCTGCTAACTATGCTCTTAGCAAAACAAATATCTGGTCTAGTACAGAGCATTGCATACATGAGACTTTCTACTACCAAATCATATGGAATCCTTCTCATGAATTGCTCTTCATGCTCATTCTTAGGAACTTGTTCCTTAAAAAGTTTGATTCCATGTCTGAAAGGTAACATACCTTCATTGGAATCTTGCATGGAAAACCTAGACAAGATTTTATCTATGTATGAAGCTTGGGATAATGCAATCGTTCTATTCTTTTTATCTGTTATGACTTGGATACCAAGAATATAACTTGCTTCTCCTAAGTCCTTTATATCAAATTGTTTTGCTAACCATTTTTTTTTATTGATGTCAATACACCTACATCGTTTCTGATGAGTAGTATATCATCAATGTAAAGAACTAGGAAAACCAACTTGTCGCCTTTAATCCTTTTGTATACACAAAGTTCATCAAGGTTTTGAATAAATCCAAAACCTTTTACAGCTTGATCGAACCTTATGTTCTAGGATCTGGATGCTTGCTTCAGTCCATATATGGATCTTTGAAACTTGTATACCATTTCCTCTTGGCCATTTTCAATGAATCCTTCTGGTTGCATCGTATCGATGCTTTCATCAAAACTTCCATTAAGGAAAGCTGTCTTGACGACCATTTGCCAAATCTCTAGGTCTAGAGATGCCGCAATGGATAAAAGTATCCTAATGGATTTAAGCATGGCCACATGAGAGAAGGTTTCTTCATAATCGATACCTTTCTTTTGTATATATCCTTTAGCTACCAATCTAGCTTTAAAGGTTTCCACCTTACCATCCATTCCTCTTTTCCTCTTGTATACTCACTTCCACCCGATGGATTTTATCCCTTTAGGCAAGTCTACAAGAGACCAGACTTTGTTTTTGAACATAGATTCAATTTCGGATTGCATTGCCTTTTGCCAATAGTGAAAATCAACATCTTCCATTGCTTCCTTGTACGTATAGGGATCATCATCGTCCGAAAGATTCTCTACAGATTCTCCTAGACCGATGTATCTCTATGGTTGTCTAACAACCTTCCCACTACGATGAGGTATGGTATATTGTTGATCTTGTGTTGGTATGGAACTTACAATTGGGCTTGGTTGCGAAACCTCTTGTGGAATTATATCTTCTAAAAGCTCATTTAGGACAATTCTACTTTTAGGCACAAAATTATTCATATAGTCCTCTTCTAGAAATTTGGCATTTGTCGAAACAAATACTTTAAGATCTGAAGGATTATAAAAATAATATCCTTTTATTCCTTTTGGATACCCTACAAATATGCATGTTTCTGAACGAGACTCCATCTTTTGTCTTTCCTTTTAACACGTGTGCAGGACATCCAAATATCCTTAAGTGTTGTAAACTAGGCTTTCGCCCGGTCCATAACTCATGCGGTATTTTAGGAACCGACTTAGATGGTACATCACTTGGAATATACATGGCAGTTTGTAAAGCATATCCCCAAAAAGAACTAGGGAGCGTTGAATAACTTAACATAGACCTAACCATATCCAAAAGAGTTATATTTCTCATTTCTGCCACCCCATTTTGTTGAGGTGTGCCTGGTGCAGAAAACTGAGAAATTATTCCATTATCAATAAGATATTGCTGAAACTCACCATATAGATATTCTCTACCACGATTGGACCTCAAGATTTTTATGCATTTCTCAAGCTGATTTTCTACTTCAGTTTTAAATGCTTTGAACATATCAAAAACATCCAACTTATGTCTCATGAGATACACATAGCCAAATCTTGAGTGATCATCCGTGAAAGTGATGAAGTACTCATATCCACCTCTAGCTTGAATGCTCATAGGCCCACACACATTAGTGTGTATCAATCCTAAACATTCGATGGCTCTTGCGCCTTTGGTCGTAAACGACCTTTTAGTCATTTTACCTTCCAATCAGGATTCACAAGTTGGTAGATCATCAACCTTTAAGTCACTTAGAGGTCCGTCACATACCAATCTTTTAATCCTATTAAGGTTGATATGACCTAAGCGCAAATGCCATAGGTAGGTTTCATCTTCTGATAATTTTACTCTTTTATGATCAGGTTCCGTTGATTCCGTGTCTAACAAGTGAGAGATATTTCCATGCAAATAGAATAAACCGTTTTCCAATGTACCTTTGCAAATAATTTTGTCGTTCTTACTAATAATAAAAGTTTTATTAAAAGTAACCAAATTTATTTAAACAAGACACTAAAATTAAATTCCTCTTGAATTGAGGTACATAGTAAATGTCTATTAAATCTAAATGCCTATAAGAATCTAAACTAATTCTAATATCTCCCACTAAACTAGTAGACACTAATGCTCCATTGCCTAAACGCAAGTTGAATTCGTTCTCATTAAGCCTTCTCCTTTCCTAGAACCCCTGTAAGGAAAAACAAACATGATTAGTGGCTCTGGAGTCTATGATCCAAGAATCCATGGAATCCGCCAAAAAACATGTTTCAAGATAATTAATATTGCCTTCTTCCTTTTTGTCTTGAGACTTTGGGCAATTTCTTTTCTAATGTCCCTTTTCACCACAAAGGAAACACTTTCCTTTGATCTTGGTTACTTTCTTTGTCTTCTTCTTTGTAGGTCCTAGTTGCTTTTTCTTCTACTGTTTCTTGACCTTCTTACGGGTCTTAATAGTAGCAATTTTACCTACTATATGAATCTCTTGACCCTTGCCTTTTACAAGGATCTCTTCCGCGCTTTGAACATCTTGCATCAGGCCTTGCAAGGTGTATTCCTTATTATTCAAGGTGTAGTCCAACTTGAATTGATCAAAGGAATCTGACAGTGAGTTGACAATCATGTCAATTTTGGTCTCACCATCTATCTCAGCATCATTCAGTTCAGCAATGTTGAGATGTGTTATGACTTTCATCATGTGATCTTTCACAGCCTGTTCAGGTTTCATCCTAAGATTCATAAAAGCAGTCACTGCCTCTCTTTTAGTCATCCTAGACCTCATAGCAAACATCTCCTCTAGAGACATCATTATATCGGCAGCAGTCTCCATTCAGTCTCTATTTCTTCATGTTGTTATTGCAACACGTCGGAGATGGTGGCCATAATGTAACATTTATCCATTTCATCAGAAGACTCCCACTGCTGATACTCATCTCTTTGCTCCTGAGTAGATTCATTAGTAGAAGTAGGTTGTTTAGGAGTGCACAGAACGAACTTATGCTTTTCGAATTGCAATAGAAGCCCAATTTTCCTTTTCCATGTGACATAATTATCACCAGTTAAAGTATTGTCTTTAAGGATGTTGATTAGAGATGGGGTCATGATTTCTGAATAATAATAAAAATTATATAAGTAAATAATCATGATTAAGTACTTTTGAATATTTATCTTGAATTAATTGAAATAATTCAATCATAAAAATTCAACGGTGATCCAACACCTATAAATGTCACGCCTCCTTTGGGAGTTCGCAATATTTACTAGTTGGACTAGGTCCCACCTAATTGTTAACATAACAACCAACGTTTTCAATTTTAGCCTTGTGATTTTATTAACAAGAACTCTTGGGAGGATATTAATAAACTCACATTGAGTGTGTTACCAAGTTATTGACCTTCAATATAATCCCTCACGAATATCCCTCCTTTGGGAGTAGATATCGTTTGGGCTAATTGTCTATTCTATCATTGTAAGGAAGTATCTTGCTAAATTCTATTCATGAATACCTCTTGGGAGGTTATTCACAAAACATAAAGCTCAACTAAACTTGGAGGCCATAGGTGTTCCAAAACACCTTCTCCAACTCAATTTTTTAAGGTGTGTGTGATCGAATTCCAAAGAATGATTTACCAAGTTATCTAGATGCCAATTTAGATACTTAAACCATTCAATGCATGTTCATACCAAAAGAGATATATAAGTGGCACTCCTATTCTATATGACATGTTATCAAACAATGACAAACATTGCAATATTTACAAAAATATAAATAGCTACAATTTTGGTCCATCCTAGAAAAAAAAAGTAAATTACATATATCTTGGAATACAAGAACTCCTTTCTTGGCGAACAAGTCTTCACGCGACCTTCGTCGTTCAGACTCCCTCGGCTACCTCCCATGGGCGTGCGCACCCCTTGCCCTTATCCATGGGTGTGCACATGCCACAAACCCATAAAGGGCTGCCATGCGCAGCCCATGGCTACCAAAAGAGCTGCTGTGCGCAGCCCATGCCACAACAAATGTGGCTGCGTGCTCTTCGCATGCACGTTCGTTGTTACGGTTCGCACGGTCCCAAACTTGTTCCGGTTGCTCCTAATTCTTCAAACCTTCTAGTCTTCGAAACTTGAATGTATTACAGAAGAATTTAAATAATAAAATACTGCAGTTTTTTTTATTACAACAACAAAATAAAAAAAAAACTTAGCAACTACCAAGAAGGAAATTATGGCGACGATAGACCACCCTTCTTGTTACAATCCCAAAACAAAATACATTGAAATTCTAGGACAAAAATTGAGCAATAACAAACCATATATATATATATATATATATATATATATATCCATGCATTCCAATGTAAATATATATGCGAATAACTAGAGTGCTATCTCTTTCTAAAACATGCATATATACAATAAAAGAAAAAAGATTCACGTACATACATCAATTAATCAAGGGTACAACCTGCCTCTGATACCAATTGTAGGGAAAAACAGGTTCAAAACGCTACAGAAGCATGAGAAAAATGAATTTATGCAACGAGAACCTTAACCCTAGATTAATTGACTTATATAAAAGTATCGTACCTTTTTCTCGTGACGATTGACCAAGTGTCAAATTGATTCCCCAAGATCTTCCAATCCAATCATGAACGTGAATCACCTTGGAGTGTGGGCTCACTTACTTTTTATTGTATACCTGAGGATGGAGACAAAGCAAAATCTTTTCTTCGTTAGTTACAAATATCCTCCAAGAGAAAAATCCAAGAACGTCCGGTCACTTGTGAATTATCAATCAATTTGATTGAAACTCGCGTGAACCTTGATTCAATGTTGTACACAAAACCCTTTTGATGTAAAGGATACTAGTGTACTATTGAAAACAAAAACGTTCTCTTTTTCTCTTTTCTCAGTGGCCAAATTCCACACCCTCTTTCTATGAGTTGATTGAATTTTGTCTAGAGCAAAAACTAATTTTTCTCCCTTAAAATTCTCTCTTGCTATGCCAAATTTTCTCTTGAAAATTTCCTAGGCATGGCCGAAATTTTCATCATAGAATTCTTAGGGCTGGCCGAAAATCTCATGCTCATATATATAGGATCATAAATCCTTTCCTAAGAAGGATTTACTTGGTTGGCAAGAATCCTTCCCTTAGGTGGATTTATTTGGTAGTTAAGAATCTTTATCTAAAAGGAAATCTAACTTCTCCTATATCCATATAGGCTGGTCGAATTTCTCATTGATATAGATTAGGAGAGTTTATTCTTTTCCTAAGAAGGATTACTTGGTAGTTAAGAATCATTTCCTTAGGTAGATTTACTTGGTGGGTAAGAATCCTTTTCAAAAAGGAATTCTATCCTAACACCAAGACTCCTAATCCAACTCAATAGTGTATTTGTAACCATATTAAAGACTTCCTAATTTGATTAGATAAATAATTCATTTTATTTATCTGCTTATCAAATATAGTCTTTAACATTAACTATACTACCAATAATAGTATAGTTTTAGGAGACCATCTCCTATTAGGAAAAATATTTTGACTTTTAATTAAATAATTAATTAATCAACAAATTAATTAATTTCTATTTAATTAAATAATAAAATAAAATAATATATTTAAGCTATTTTTAATAGCCTTTGCCGCCCATACCAAATATAAGGACCATATATTATTTTTCTTATTTTATTAAATTCATTGGACCTTAATAAAAAAGACATCCACATGTGAACTAGACCTATTCTTACAAAAATAAACAAGTTCTCATGCTTTATTACAATTCTAGATGGACCCTTAAATTGGTCCGGTAGAATATATCAAGTGATCCATGCAAGTTCGTGTGGATTGGGGATCTTGGCTGAAGCTCTAATAGACACAACCCAATCACAATCAACAGATGATTCATTTAGCTCCGATCTATTTAATTTTAGTTCATTCCACTAAAGAACAAAAATTGAACTCTTAAATAAAGATAGAATAAGTTGATGTCACTCACTCATACCCTAAACAACCTTATTGGAGAAAAGTGTATCCTCGTGAAGAATACCAGTAATCGCCAAGAGCTCATAGACCGCCTATAGCTCTCCAAGTTACCAAATTTACTCATATGAACACATTTTGAACTTGGATATTTTGACTTGTCCAGAAGCCATGTTTCAATAGACAGTATTGAAAACTTAACGTTAATATCCAATACCTCAAAACATTCATATGATGGTATTCTACTCTCATTCAATAAATGGAGCCATGATGCCCGTATCTATAAATGAAGTACTCTATCGATTAACAAATGAATACACCAAACTATCGAGGATAGACTATGCTATATAATCGTAATCATTGATAGCTCAAATGATAACACTTGCAACCATAAGTCCATCATTTATCTCAGGATTGAGATAGACTCTCCGATTGTTTTCAAATGAAAACTTTTATCCATTGAACGTTCTAGATAAAGTATTTCATTTTGATCCTATTTAATGCACCCAGTGCACTAGATTCTTTTGCCCAAAAGACACCACACTTTAATGATTTTTGACTCATCATAACACATTTGATCCCACTCAAATGCTAGCAAAAGAATCTACAACTTTGACAAGATAAAATCTTATGTTGTGAATATTATTCAAGACTAACTAAAGAATTGTGTCTACCTCATACATATCTAGATGTATGAACAATTCTTCTTTTCTCATAGTCTTTTGACCTTATGATTATTCACTTTTGACAATTATAATAATTAAACTATACATGCTATAAGATTTGTTAAACTAGAAATCACTTTATTCATATGAAAAGATTGTTAATTACAATATTACACTCTTGCTATCAAGCATAATCCTAACAGATTCTTGTATTACGGAAAAGTATATGATGATATAAATAAATAAATTACAAAAGTTAATAATATATACAATGATATGATGGAATGGAGAGACGATTGAAATATGGATACACTAGGGAAATGACTCAACCGTAACAATCCTCCTAATTATGCACTAGACTCACCTAATCCCTCAAATGTGCAAGTATATCATATGCTTGTATCCCCGTAGTTAACCATCTACCCTCTCTCTAGCACATAGATGATTGCACCCATGCAAATGCCAGGGTGAATCATTAAAAAATGCACGAATCCATTACGTTTTGTGGAACATACACAAGAGCATTGCACCGTTTGCCAGCCTCACACATTTCTGTCTTACTGGTCAAACACAATCGCTATTTCAATGGGCATGTAATGTGTAACCATGTGGCCATATAATAGCCAAAGGTTCATTCACATGGCTAACCACAAATGGGAAATCAGCCAAGTGGAAGTATTAAGAATACGAGATACCCATACAACACGTAGGTTGTATGCTCGTGTCTCTTTAATTAACCATCTACCCTCTTTTGAACACATATATGATTGCACCCGTGAAAATGCCAGAGCAAATCATTAACAAGTGCACGAGTCCATTAAGGACTGAAGGACACACACACGAGCTTTACACTGCCAGCCTCACAAATTTGTGTCTTACTGGTTAAATGTAGAGGGTACCACACGGAGCATGTTAACGCGAACCACATGATATAAAACACACAGCTTAAATATCATCCACAAGGTGGCTAACCGTGTGAAAGCATGAAGTACATGAAACATCCCTATAACCACACAAGCACGAGAGGTGCTCGATTTATCTTTACTACTAAGTTAAGGATTTGGTTTTATCAATCTCTCTAGAATGGTACAAAAATGGAAAACAAGTTCACCAAACAAACATGTGTAACAACGTTGATTGTTTTACAATAAAAACATTCAATTAAGGTTAAAGGTTGATCCTCTTGATTTGGAAATTTTCTCTAAATTAATTTGTCACCTAATCCAGCCATAGAAGGGCAAATGTATCTTAAAAAGACCCATTAATCACAAGGACGTGAACCAAGGCCATTTTAGCAACTTAATGCATGAACTGAAACCTTTTCAAATGTTTTGGGATAAAATCCCTAACACTCAGATCATTCATCACAAAGGCATTTTGGTCATCCATTAGCATACAAACAATCATCGAAAACTAAATTACTCTTCTCCTACATTAAATTACTCTGCTCCTAAACCCAATCATGCATATATATCAATTTCAAGCCTCCTCACACATGTATTTCACAATAAGAGATTAAAACAATATAAATCAAATAGCTAAACAAATCCCAAAAACAAAATCCAAACGAATTTATGAATAAAAATACATATATAGCCCATGTGAAAGGTTTACAAATTCCCAAATTTGGGGTTACACATTAAAGAAATGAGAATCACAAATAATGAGTAAATAAGAGCAAACCCTTGAAGACAAGTCCTCTAAAGATGCTTTAAACTTTCCTAGCTCATATTTGGTCCTAGAACAACTCAAATTTCCTTGAAATCAGTTCTGAATTGGATGGAAGAGGTGTAAATTGGTGGTAGGGAGGTGTATGGGGAGCTCCTATGGAGGAAAAACCTCTATGGGAGATATTTCTCTCCTTATTTGGGAAAGAAGATGAAGAAAGAGAAGAGGATGGAAGAGGGAAGTGTTTGGGCATGAGAGAGGGGAGAGATGTCTGAAGAGTGAGAGAAAAATGGGGTACATATAGTATGGGAGGTTAGGGCAAGAACTGGGTGAGAAATGACATGATGCCTCTCAAAAAACGGGCTGAAAATGGCAGTTCTGGGCAAAAATGCAACATCCATGGCGAAATATAAGTAGCATTACATGTCGCCTTTTATTCTGGACCAGAAATGTGAGTTTTGATAGTGCAAAAGGTGACTTGTGAGGCTACATCTGGGAAGTCATCTCCCAAGTCGCTCTTCCCTATGGAGCAAAATTTCCAGCATCGCCATCATTACAAAAATGACCATAACTTCCTCTAGAAAACCTAGAATTTCAATTTATAAAAAGCATTGGAAAGTATACATCCGGGGATTTTTGAAAAGTGGTAATGAGAAATGTTGTACAATCTGAGGACAGAGATATGGCTCTTGAAAGTTGAGTGTACTGCACGAGCCATTGCCATTTCAGTCCAAATAACCTCTAAACTCTTCAATTAAGCACAAATACCTTCCGTAGGGAACATGTACCTACACAAGGCTCACAAACACATTAAATACATAAAAATTCTCAAAAACAATAACAAAAGGTAGGTGATGGGGAACTTAAATAGGTACATAAATCGATACTATCATGTATATTGAGGATCATTGCCCACTAAGTTTTGCATTATGATAATTTGATAATTTTTCTTATTTCCCTATCCTGACTCAACACTTTTCAATCTTCTTTTAGCATCTAGGCTTCACTACCATTTTCTTATGCTAGGTTACATAGTATGGGAGGTTAGGGCAAGAACTGGGTGAGAAATGACATGATTGCCTCTCAAAAACAGGCTAAAAATGGCAGTTTTGGGCAAAAATGCAACAAACATGGCGACATATAAGTAGCCTTACATGTCGCCTTTTATTCTGGACGAGAAATGTGAGTTTTGACAGTGCAAAAGGCGACTTGTGATGCTACATTTGGGAAGTTACCTCCCAAGTCGCTCTTCCTTATGGAGCAGAATTTCCAGCATCGCCATCGTTACAAAAATTACTATAACTTCCTCTAGAAAACCTAGAATTTAAATTTATAAAAAGCACTGGAAAGTATACATCCGGGGATTTTTGAAAAGTGGTAATGGGAAATGTTGTACAATCTGAGGATAGAGATATGGCTCCTGAAAGTTGAGTGTACTGCACGAGCCATTGCCATTTCAGTCCAAATAACCTCCAAACTCTTCAATTAAGCACAAATACCTTCCGTAGGGAACATGTACCTACACAAGGCTCACAAACACATTAAATACATAAAAATGCTAAAAAAAATAACAAAAGGTAGGTGATGGGGAACTCAAATAGGTACATAAATCGATACTATCATGTATATTGAGGATCATTGCCCACTAAGTTTTGTATTATGATAATTTGATAATTTTTCTTGTTTCCCTATCCTGACTCAACACTTTTCAATTTTCTTTTAGCGTCTAGGCTTCACTACCATTTTCTTGTGCTAGGTTGTCACTTGTATTTTGAGTGACTTATATATATATATATATATATATATATATATTATATGAATGAACAAGGGCTTAAGTATTCGATTTTCTAACACTTACTTCTTTTCTCACTTTGAGAATACCTTTCTTTGCACAATTTGTAGAATGCCTAAGTGCACACTATTCCATCTATTTTATGAGGTTGGGATGTTTTTATGGTTTGTGTTTTTGACCTAGAAATCTTTCCTTGGGATATGTGTTTGGGTTGATTTGGAAATTAAGAGCACATAATGCCTAAATCATATTCAAAAGTCTATCTATCATAGGAATACAAATTTTAGTAAGCAACCCATATACATGTTCAATGACAATTTAGAAGAGTTGAATTAAACCCTCAAAAATAAGAAGTTTAGGCACAAATTCTCTCTTTGGTAGCCTCCACTATTGATCCTAACATTTTCGTACAAAATCTCTTTCACTAAGTCATAAAGCGAAAAAGGACTAACTCAATTTGTGTGATCCATCATATAGATTGATACACAGTTATCCAAAACTTAGAAACTAGTGCAATGCATGATACTCCTCAGCAATAAAACATCTCATTCAAAAAATTTATTTTTGTTCATGAAAGGCTCAAATCGTAACATTATGCCCACACCCCCAAACTTGAACTTTTTTTACACAATAAATAACATGGGCACGATTTCTAAGGTTTGGTTGTATAAACAACAAAACTTTTACTATCATATATGTAAAATCATAAAAATCGTTCACTACACAAAATTCACAACACCTTATTCATTAATCACAAAGCAAACACACTTTTAAACAACACAACTTATATAATAGAACTTAAATAATTAACTACTATATACAAAGGTAGAGTGTACCTAGGTGGTTTGCCTCCCACCAAGCAATGCATTGGAGCTCTCCGGCTCCGTAAGCTCAATTTATTCTAGCACTCTTGGTTCTTCAATCCCTTTCAAGTATGGCTTAACTCTATGCATGTTGACCTTAAAAGTAAACCCCACTCTTTAAATCTTCTAACTCTACCTCTCCGTAGAGGAGAACTTCATTGATTCGATATGGACCGAACCATTTTGACTTCAACTTTCAAGGAAACATCTTTAACCGAGAGTTGAAAAGTAGTGCCAACATTCCTGGATGCAAATATTTGCTAATGATCATCTTGTCATACACTTCTTTTGATCTCTCATTATAGAGCTTTGCATTCTCATATGCCTCATCCCGAAGTTCTTTAAGTTTATTCAATTATAACTTCCGTTGTTCTCCCGCTTTGTCTAAGTCATAGTTGATCGACTTAATCGCCCAATATGCTTGGTGCTTTAATTCCATCGGTAGGTGACATGTCTTTCCAAAAATCAATCGGAACAGAGTCATTCTGATTGGAGTTTTGAAAGCTGTCCTATATGCCCATAATGCGTCATTCAACTTGAAAGCCCAATATCTTTGGTTTGGCATGATAGTCTTCTCTAGAATCTATTTGATATGTCGATTATTGACTTCTACTTGGCTCAAGGCCTGAGGATGATATGGAAAAATGGCTTACTCAATCACTGATTATACACCGAGGAGTCCCGAATCTTGTGAAAATGAACTCCTTCACAAACTTCACAACAACCTTGCTATCGTTTGTCTTGGGGCTCTTGTTTCTACCCATTTGGATATATAATCCATTGCTTCTACCCATTTGGACATATTATCCACTACCACCAAAATACAAGTTGCCCTTCGAATGTGGGAATGGTCCAATGAAGTCGATTCCCCTACAATCAAATATTTCAACTGCTATATTCATCATTTGTAGTATCGCTTTCCTCTTTCCAATATTCCCCGACCTTTGGCATCTATCACAAGTCATGCAAAAGTGATATGAATCTCCTCTAGCTTGGATTCATGCATTAACCTACTCAAATAATCAGCTACCACATTCTCATTCCCCTTCTTATCATGAATCTCGAGATCAAACTCTTGCAATTAGAGTATCCACTGAATAAGTCATGGTTTGGCATCCTTCTTTTGAATGAGATACTGCATTGCTTAATGATCCATGAATACAACTATCTTTCCCCCTATCAAATATGACCAAAATTTCTCCAAGGCAAATATCATCGCTAGCAACACCTTTTTCGTGGTTGAGTAATTGAGCTGAGCATCATTCAACGTAAAAGATGCATAATAGATGGCTTGCAGAATCTTTTTTACTCGTTGCTTAAGCACTTCCACTATTGCATAGTCCTATGTATCACACAGAAGTTCGTAAGGTAGATCCCAATCTGGTGGTCTCATTACCGGTGCCAATGTTAATAATGTCTAAAGCTTCTTAAAAGCTTTTAAGCACTTGTCGTCGAAGTTGAACTCAATGTCTTTTTGCAACAACTGACATAAGGGTCTAGAAATCTTGGAGAAATCCTTAATGAATCTTCTATAAAACCCACTATTCCTAAAGAATGAATGAATTTCCCTCACTGTCATAGGTGGTTGCAAACTTTTCATCACATCAATCTTCTCCTTATCGACCTTTATACCTCGCTCCGAAATTTTGTGCCCCAAAACTATCCCTTAACACACCATAACGTGGCTCTTTTCCTAATTTAACATGACATTGGCTGCATTGCACCTCCTTAACACTGAAATGAGGTTGAGATGATAATAACTGAATGAACTCCCCGTTACTGAGAAATCAACCATAAAAACTTATATAACTCTTTCCACAATGTCTGAAAAGATCGACGTTATACATTGTTGAAACGTTCCGGGTGCATTACACAAACCAAAAGGTATACGTCGATACGCAAATGTTCTGAATGGGCATGTTAAAGTAGTATTCTCTTGATCTTCCGGGTCGATTGCTGTTTTCCAAGAAACAATAATGGCTATATCATGCTAGATGCTCCGACATCTGATCTATGAAAGGCAAATCGTAATGATCCTTACGAGTAACATTGTTAAGCTTTTGGTAATCTATGCAAACTCTCCACCGGTTTAAGCTCTCTAAGGTACCAATTCGTTGTCCTCGTTCCTAACAAACGTAATATCATATTTCTTTGGTACCACATGTATTGGACTAATCCATCTACTATCCGAAATTGGATAGATGATACCATTCTCCAATAGCTTGAGAACATCTTTCTTGACCACCTCCATCATGATTGGGTTGAGCCTTCGTTGAGCTTCTATTGACGCACGGCTTGGACCCTTCTGTTAAGTTTGTGAGTTGTGTTAGCATTATTCTATAACAAAACAACATTTCCTTTGTATTGTTTAGTTGTCTAGGATTCATGATGATTCAAGCTTCAAAGAAGAAATGACAACTATTCAAGCAAGTTTAAGTCTTCAAAGAGAAATGTGCTTCATTGTTCTACAAAGGTCTATTAAGACCTTATTTCTCTTACAAGGCTTAGGCGCACACACACACTTATCATACATTTGTGTCCCTGCATCGTTGTGTACCATTTATAACACATTCACATACTTGAAGTTGAATGCTCATGCATTGGCATGAAAATAACATGTTTTGGAAAATGCATGATTGGAGACTATCTCTATGTAGTTTGCATTCTTGTATGAAATGTGTTTGTATGTTTATATGTTTGTATAACATGGATATTGAACTTTATTTTAGTACTAAATCATTTTTGATTAAGTTCCGGTCATTTTGGTTACTCATACTATTGATTTCAAGTTCCGAATCAAAAGTTAGGATACTTTCAAGTCATGTTGCATATATTGTCTTCGTCATCGTATAACGGGTTGAATTATTATTTTCTGGGTTTAGTATCTTATATGTCCATTTCCGTGAGATAGTTATAGTTTGTAATCCATACACGGATTTGAATTCAGATTTTGGAGGGCAAAGAATGATAAAACAATGCGAGAGGAGCGCAAGGGAGGAGCACCATGGCCAAAGGTCATCACATGGTGCAAGCCCGAGATGGCGTGTGGCCATCTCGGCCACAACTCCTTGCTGCCCTGAGATTCCCACACGATATCTCAGGGAAGCATCTTAAAAGGGGTCTTTTTGGTCATTTCACATATATCTCTTTCCTCTCTTTTATATATCTCTTCTCTCTCTCATTTGAATATAAGAAAGAAGAAATTGTAGTGCAGAAAATTTCCAGGTTTTTTCTCTCAACTTTGAATCACCATATCTCTCTCATTTCTTATCCGATTTGAGTGATTCAAGTTGGAGAAGTTTCGTAATGAAGTCCTCTATCATCTCCAAGCAACCTTAAAGTCATTTGTTCAAGTTATTTTGGTTGATCACACCATTTTTGTGACTGTTCTCGAAATTGACAATGTATTTGTTTATATTTTGATTTCCTTGATTCTAATGTTCAAATACCTTGGGTCTTCTTCCTACTGTTGGGGTTTATGCCCTAAAGATTTAATTTGTAAATGGATTTATGAAATAAATAAAAAGAAAAGTTCAATTTATTCTTATTATGTTATTTATTTTATAAACTTGTGCATATATTTAACATCCAAGAGTGCCGGATGTGGTATGTGAGTGTCATATACGGATGGATACAGTAAGAGACGTGCAATCTAAAGAGTCCATAGATAGCAAATAAAGCTAGGTACTTTATTTATAGTTAATCTATAGTTGCGGTCCATTCTGTAATGTACGATGATTTTATCCTGAATCATTCATATGGAGATATGAGAATGGAGACACCTTGTATGATGTGATCATATAGGACTTGGCCATGATATATATGAATCTCTCACCAAGATCCGTTTACAGATGAGATTCATATATATAGACTAATGATGGCTATATGTGGGTGATTTTAATCCTGAGTGTCTTATCGACTCCTTCAGGTTAGATCGTGGTCTTTGATATACCATAGGTGAGGTCGGATGCAGTTCCCGATCAATATGCTCTGTATGTTGGGATTGCGGTTTGACTTGTGGCTGGGAAGGTTTATACATAATAGTGGAATCCATTCATTCTTGTGAGGAGTAGACGGTAGTTCCCTTAAGGGTTAATTCGGGGCTTGGACAATATGAGCACTCTCTTAATTCTGTGAGGAAATAGGATTTATTGTCCATTAGAGAATCAATGATACTTAAAGGATATATGTAATTAGAGGGGGGTATAACAGACAATATGACCCAGCTCTAATTATGAACTATTATGGAGGATCACACCATATGTAATAGCTATATCGATGGACACCGAGTTGTATCGGTCTGTGTAAAAGCATCTACAGTTAAGAGAATGCAGCTTCGGGTTTTTAGTGGAATAACACCGGAGTTAATAGTCAAGGAATATTAATTAAAGAGTTTAATTAATGATTTTGAGGATTATTGGAACTCAATATACTGTGGTTCCATTAGGTCCCCTTGCTAGCCTGATCGATTTAGGTAACAAGGGTCACGGTTAATTAATTGGATTATCCAATTAATTGTGTTACAAAAGTGACACGTGTTTATTCGGGAATTAATTGAATAATGAGATTATTTAATTAATGAATGTTAATAGTTAAATTAATTGAATAATTAGATTATTTAATTATATTAATAATTATGAATTATTAATTAACTATTAATTGGAGGTGTTAGTTGATATATGGATTGAGGTGAAGATAAAATAATAGGATTATTTTATTTTTACTAAATCATTTATCTAAGTATTTGAATTTAAGTTTAAATTTAAATACTTATTATCACTTTTAATATACTAGATATATTTGAAAAGGATATTAAAAGATATATATCAATTAATAACATAAGAGATTGCATTGGATGCAAATTGGTGTGTGCACATATATAAGTTTTTATATAGGATACAGACAAGGATATATATATATATTCTTTAAAAACAAAACAAAACACCAGAGTTGGTATTATATACAAAAACACAAGTGTTTACGTAAAAGAAAAGAAAAGAAAAAGATATAAATATATATTAAACGCACGACCACAACTGGAGATAGGCAAAAAAAAAAAAAATTCAAGTGCTTGCCCTGGTACAGAAAAAGTGTGCGTGAGTCATGAGATATAATATATATAAATATATATTAGATATATATTATGATTCTAAGAATTGAACCACATCTATCAATATAAGTTTTGCATGAGATACAATTTATATGTGCGTGATATTAATACACCAAATTGAGAAGAAAGACTTTCTTCAAGTATTTCTCTACATCCTCCATTCAAGTTCCTGAAGCCTGACGCGCCCACACGCAGTTTCTAGATCCGGGAGATAGCGAGGAAGATCGAGTGGTTCAGACAGGAGCATGTCATGAAGTGAAGGAGCCTCCAAACGTTGGTAAGATTTTCTTCATCTGATTATATTGATTACAATTTCCTATATTTACATATTGTATGTATTATTTTTGAAAAATAATTATGATCTCAAGTTCACTGGTCCTAGATACAAATTATGATCTGTATTAAAAAATTTAAAACCCAGTTCCGCTGCGTAACCGGTGAACAGGGTTCCAACACCTATTTGTGTGTATTTGACTTGAACATATGTTGTTGAGTGATATATCTTCAATTGAATGCTAGTTGTGCTAAATTAGAAACTTGATTGTGAGTTAGGTTTCAATCAAACCTATGTTTTCACATGACTGTGAGTTGTATTGTGCTAGCTTCTTATCTAGGACTATTTGTGCTTTGATTGACTTTATTTTCATGATTAATAGTCTTATCATGTGCTATAACTAATTTGTTGAATAGATCTAGAATTAGCACATTTTATTTTATATTTAGAGTCGATTAGAGTTTAACTGACTATTTTATGAATATATGCTCTAAATGATTGCTAGAGATTTGATTGATCATATCATGTGTTTCTAGCATTTTTGTTTTAGTTCTAAAGTCTTGAATATGTGCATCATGAACATATTTATTTCAAGCTTCAGTAACATGAATAAAATCTAGGTTTAAAATGTGTGTTTGGAAATTTGGCATGCTCTAGATTTTTATTCATGCAAAAGATCTAGACAATCTTGTTTTGTGGACTTTATTGTCTATATCTAGATCTTCATGGATTGTACCTAATCCATACATTTCATATGCTCATGCATCATCTTGTGTGGTGTCATTTTCTCATGCATCATCTTGTGTGGTGTTATTTTTGGATTATAAACTAGAAAATATACTTTGTGTGCTCATTGATTAATTCTAGTTTCCATAGAATTTGTTAATTATCATATTCTATGTTGCGTGTTTGTTTGCGTTTTGCATTCATGATCACTTAGATGCCTTGTGAGAAAGAAGTCTTGAAAATAGGTGTGAGACCTATGTTGTTGAGCAAAGAAGTCTTGGGAAGAGGTTGAAGACTTCAGAATGTCAAGCAAGGAAGTCTTGCCTAGGGTCATGAGGATCCAGAAGGCTGAGCAAGGAAGTCTTAACAAGACGTGTGAGGTATCGGAATGTTGAGCAAGTGGGTGACATATTCATGAGTAGGATAGGAGGGTAGTTTCTAGGCGAAAGGGTCACTTGAGAGATTGTACTTGTCTTATCTACTAATGGATTATGTTTGCTGGTGGTTGCTAACCTGTGGATGTTTCCTCTTCGGAGGTTTAACACGTAAATATCGTGTGTCAACTTTCTCTATCCCTATCTCTTATATATATATAATTTTTTTTGTAATTGACTTCCTTACACAATATTGATTGTATATGTAGATAACTTTGTATCTTGTGATATTCCATTCAAATGGTAAAATACCACATTGTAATACTCTAAGTACAACTTATGGAATTTTGTTCTACATTGAATATATTTGTTCATAAGATACATTGATTCTTGTTGTATGTTTTGTAGACTAAAAGTGGTGATTTGAGCATACTTGAACATATTGTTTTCTAATAACAATCATGTTGAATGCTAATTTGTATGCTTATCAAGGTTTTGTCACAAGTCTAGAAAGAATTGTTTAAAAGTGTGAGACACCCCCCTCAATGTTGTTTAGTATAACCTTGTACATATTTTTTAATTGGTATCAGAGTGGGTCACTTAAAGTAATTAGTGTGATTCATGATCTACAATGTTATTTACTAATCATGGATGACAACCTTTAGTCTACAGTTGTTTATTTTTGGTTGCCCTCCTTCGTTGGTTGTGAAAAAGGTTCTTCTTGTTTTATATTTTAGTTGCCTACTAATAGTTTTGTTGATAAGCTTGAAAAGAATGCTAGTGACAAAAGCAAAGATGAAGAAGCTTTTCCGGAGGATGATTGATCTAGACATGATTACTTGTCTTTACAACTCAATGAAGAGAATTGCATGTCAAAGACCACCAACTTCTTCTTGATGGCAAGAGTTCAAATTCTTGACAAGGAAAGAGATGAAGTGTTAAAGAAAGTTGAAGTGAAGAATGAAGTGATCAAATATCTAGAAAAAGAGATTGCTGAAGAGGCTTATGTGTTAGATGAGCAAGGGTAGTCTCCTACAACTAAAGGCAAGTCACTAAGGAACACGGGGATTTCAAAGGCCAAGTCTTCCAAGGTCAAGTGCAAAATCAAGGAAATTAAGGAGTCTTCACCATCGGTACACTCTCACCTAAATAGTAACATCTCAAAATTTATTCCGGTTTGCTATTTTTTGCTATATTGTCGTGAGTATATTAGACGATGCAAACTAGAGAATGTGATACATGCTAATGAGATGTGAAAATCTTTTATGAATGTTTCTTGCATGATAACACTTTGAAGTTTGTGTGTGATAATGATAATCATGTGAAGAAAATAGTTGAGAAGATTTGGGTGAAAATGAGTGTTTCATATGATCCTATGCATAGTTTTGATAATATCTATGTTAATGGCAATAATGATGTGTTTGATATGAGTAATATCTTTATAGAGAAGATAGTTGATGACTTATCTTCTAGATATAATTTTGCCATGAAAAATGATCATGTTGGTTTATGTGTTTGTGTACCCAAGACCAAATGAGTCAAGGGTAAGTGCTCTTACCTCTAGTGTAAGTAGCACATGTGAGTTAACTTTAAGGCTAAGTGTCAAGTGTGTTGAGAATTCTCGCTAGCTAGCTTGGAATACTCCACGTCTAGACACAAACTTAGTTATCTCACTTAACTTTGTTTTGATAGTCAAAATCCATTGATTAACTTTTGAGAAGTTGCTTTGATGAAATCTATTTTGTTATCATCTTGTTAAGACTTTTGGATAAAGTCATTTCTATGCTTGCATTGCATCATATAGCATGTCATATTAGATAACTAGTATAGCATTCATATGGTTCTTGTTGACATTTGCTCTCTAAAGATCTTTAGTGATGTGTTCACAATGATCTTATTCATGATGCTTGAAATGCTTGTTTGATTGATGAGTGGCATACTTTTAGAAAATATGAGCTTCATATTCTTTGAAAGATACTCATTAGAATAATGATCTTAAATAAGTCTCTACTTATTGCTCTTAGATCATGTGCTTATGAGCCATGAAAACTAGATTTTCAAAAATTGCACTTTGCTTCTCTTATATGTTTAAGTTTGAGTAGTTGAGTTTGAAAATGTGTAGATTATGGATGCATCTAAAAGTTTATTGCTCAGTACATGATAAATGACCTATAGTTAGTATACATTTTGATTCGGCATCTACATAGAACTCAACGAGCACCTTCATGAAAAAGAGCTACACACCTTGGTTATGAAGCCGCCCAATGTAGGAAAGGGCTACACCATTGTGATGAGTGAAAGCCATCATGAAGAATTTATGTTTATGTATGCAAAAAATCAAAGAAGTGTTGAAATAGAATCAATAAAAGAAAATCTTTGATTCAAAGCCTAAAAAGAAATGGAGGAAGGCTTAAAATAGAGTATAGTTGAAAATTGTGATTGCTCGGGTTGAAAAATAGAAATAGGAAAAAGAGCCACATGCACACACACGCTCAAATGTTGAAATCTATTCTCTTTAAAGCAAAAAATTCTGGATGATAATTGGTTTAACCTTGATTGGAAATGTTTTAGATGAATGGGTGTTGATGTGGTTTACATGTTGATATCACAATTGCTCCTTTTATATATACTTGAAGCAAAATTCACACACACTTTTGCTTATAGAGTATAGAATTATGAGAGAGATTGAAAATATTGGTGTATCTCTCATAGTTTGTGGAGCTTATTTTGTTGGATTTCTTTAAAATTGCTTGAATGTGTGATTGTGTGGATTTATTGTGAACAATATTCTATCTTGATCTTAGATAGAGCACTTATCAAGGGGGAGCATAGTAAGCTAGACTTTGTTCTCTTTTATGATATGTTCACATGTTTCAAGTTGATATTTGTTGGCATATTCTTTGGTTGTATAATGAATCTTGTAGATGCTATTTCATGTTTCTTGATTTGCATGATGATTTTTTGTATTATCATATTCCGTTGTATTGTTGATCACAAATAATGCATGAAACATTTAGTAATAATTGTATGATTGTGTTTGCAATCAACTTCTCCTTGTTTGAGGTTGTATAGTAGTTGAGATTGCATTCAATTCCTTCATTCTTGAAATTGAAATGAGAATAGTTGCAATGAGTTCTTCTTTGTTTTGGAATCGATAGTAATTGTAGTAGTAATCAATCCAATTAGTTATAGTTGAAGAAAATTCCTCCTTGCATGAGGTGATAGTAATTGTGGTTTTAATCAATTTAATTGATTGTAATTGCATAAAATGACTCCTTACTTTGAATGATAGTAGTTGTGGTTGTAATCAAATCTTTTCTTGTTTCAGGTTGATATGATTGTTGTTGATACGAATTCCTTCATATTTGGGGTTGATATGATTGTTAATGCAATTGTTGAACTTGGTAAAAATGACCTATATGCTTAAGAGTGAAATTTATGCATTTGTGATTCACTATACCTTGATGAGTTTGTTGTGGTATATAGATTTGAATAACCTTTGATAGGTTAACATGGAAAAGCAAACTAGAATCAAGGGAGAAGATATGGGAGCTAGATGCTTGAAATAAACCAATCCTTCAAGTAAGGCATCAATCTCCAAACATTATGTGAGATCACTGATTGTTTCACTATTTGATCTCAAGATATATTTTTTTCTTTGGCATCATTTTATGTCAAAAAGGGGGAGAAATATGATATTGTTTTAGCATATCTTGTTTGAATATTTGTCAAGTATTGAAATTCTTATGGCATGTAATATTGTGATTTCATTTGGTTAAGAATATCTTTGAGATAACATGTATTAAGGGGGAGATACATGATTCATTTGGATTTAAATGTTTAATTCTTGCCATAATTATATATTTCCATATGTGTTTTTCTCTTGGATATGTTTTGTGCTTTAAGTTGATTTTAGGTGGATACAAGAGAAGATCAAGAAGAAGTTCAAGACTTGTTGAAGATTAGTCTTAAGGAATTAACTCATTGTAATATGAGGGTGTGATTTTGTGACCAATCTTCATGTTGTATGTTTTAGTATTTTGTATTGGTGTTTTAACATAGAATTTGCCAAAGGGGGAGATTGTTAGGTTTGTGAGTTATATTGGCATTATTCTATATCAAACCAACATTTCCTTTGTATTGTTTAGTTGTCTAGGATTCATGATGATTCAATCTTCAAAGAAGAAATGACAACTATTCAAGCAAGTTCAAGTCTTTAAAGAGAAATGTGCTTCTTTGTTCTACAAAGGTATATTAAGACCTTATTTCTCTTACAAGGCTTAGGCACACACACACATATCATACATTTGCGTCCTTGCATCGTTGTGCACCATTTATAACACATTCACATACTTGAAGTTGAATGCTCATGCATTGGTATGAAAATAACATGTTTTGGAAAATGCATGATTGGAGACTATCTCTATGTAGTTTGTATTCTTGCGTGAAATGTGTTTGTATGTTAATATGTTTGCATAACATGTATATTGAACTTGATTTTAGTCCTAAATCATTCTTGATTGACTTCCGGTCATTTCGGTTACTCATACAATTGATTTCAAATTCCGAGTCAAAAGTTATGATACTTTCCAGTCATGTTGCATACATTGTCTTCGTCTTCATATATCGAGTCGAATTATTATTTTTTGGGTTTAGTATCTTATATTTCCATTTCTATGAGAGATTTATGGTTTAAAATCTGTAAACGGATTCAAATTTAGAATTCGAAGGCCAAAGAAAGGTCAAAGAACGCGAGAGGAGCGCAAAGGAGGAGCACCATGACCGAAGGCCATCACATGGTGCAAGCCCGAGATGGCACGTGGCCAATCTTGGCCACAACTCCTTGCTGCCCTGAGATGTCCATGCGCCATCTTGGGGAAGCATCTTAAAAGGGATCTTTTTGGTCATTTCACATATATCTCTTTCCTCTCCTTTATATATCTCTTTTCTCTCTCATTTGAATCCAAGGAAGAAGAAAATGTAGCGCAGAAAATTTCCAGGTTTTTTCTCTCAACTTTGAATCACCATATCTCTCTCATTTCTTATCCGCTTTGAGTGATTCAAGTTGGAGAAGTTTTGTATTGAAGTCATCTATCATCTAAAAGCAACCTTTAAGTCATTTGTTTAAGTTTTTCTGGTGGATCGCACCATTTTTGTGACTATACTCGAAATTGAAATGGTATTTGTTTATCTTTTGATTGCCTTGATTCTAATGTTCAAATACCTTGGGTCTTCTTTCTGCTTCTGTGTATTTGACTTGAACATATGTTGATGAGTGATAGATCTTCAATTAAATGCTAGTTGTGCTTAATTAGAAACTTGATTGTAAGTTAGGTTTCAATCAAACCCATGTTTTCACATGATTCTAAGTTGTATTGTGCTAGATTCTTATCTAGGACCATTTGTGCTTTGATTGACGTTATTTTTATGATTAATAGTCTTATTATGTGCTAGAACTCATTTTTTGAAAAGATCTAGGATTAGCACATTTGATTTTATATTTAGAGTCTATTAGAGTTTAACTGACTATTTTGTGAATATATGCTCTAAATGATTGTTAGAGATTTGATTGATCATATCTTGTGTTTCTAGCATTTTTGTTTTAGTTCTAAAGTCTTGAATACGTGCTTCATGAACATGTTTATTTCAAGCTTTAGTAACATGAATAAAATCTAGGTTTAAAGTGTGTGTTTGGAAATTTGGCATGCTCTAGAATTTTGTTCATGCATAAGATGTAGACAATCTTGTTTTGTGAACTTTATTGTCAATGTCTAGATCTTCATGGATTGTACCTAATCTATACATTTTATATGCTCATGCATCATCTTGTGTGGTGTCACTTTTGGATTATAAACTAGAAAATATACTTTGTGTGCTCATTGATTAATTCTAGTTTCCACAGAATTTGTTGATCATCTTATTCTATGTTGTGTGCCTATTTGCATTTTGCATTTATGATCACGTAAATGCCTTGTGAGAAGGAAGTCTTGACAATAGGTGTGAGACCTATGTTGTTGATCAAGGAAGTCTTGGTAAGAGGTGGGAGACCTTGGAATGTCAAGCAAGGAAGTCTTGCCTAGGGTCGTAAGGATCCAGAAGGGTGAGCAAGAAAGTCTTGCCTAGGGTTATGAGGATCTGGAAGAGTGATCTAGGTTGTTTAGTATTGTAAAGTCCTCATTTGTTGATTGACTTATTTCGTAAACCAGTCACATTTTTGGGGTATTATGTAAGGGTGGCTTAGGCTCTCAAAACCTCAAGGGGAGAAGCACCGAAGGTAAAATTCTTGTGCTTACTTCCATTGAAGAGATAGTTGCACACACTCACATATTCATGCATAACTCTTATTCATATATGTTGAGTGTTTATACTTGTGTGCATTTTGATTTAAATGACTCTTGTTGATTTATTTGCATCCTGTAATTAGAGTTTTATGTCATTCTAGGCATTAGAATATGATGCACTTTCATCACTCTTAAACTTATTGAAAATGTGTGTTTGAGTGTTGAAAAATCTGGTTGTAAGCTGGTGGTGCGCTACTCGACCAGCGTACCTCACCAGCGCAACATTCCAGTGGAACGCCGCTAGTCATGCGCCATTGAACTGCGTTGTTGCACCCACGCACAGTTGAAAAAAGTGGGCGTGCGCTGGTGATGCGCTACTCGACTAGCACAGCCTCACCAACGCAAACATTCCAGAGGATTTGCGCATGTGTTATGCCAATGGGATGCTCCACTCGTCCAGCGCCTATTGTAAAATAACGTTGTGCGCTGGTAGTGTTCTACTTGACCAGCACAAGTCACCAGTGCACACAGAGGAAGCTGGAACATTTTTTCCAAAACTACCTCACTTTGCTTGGATCTTATATATATATATATATATATATATAACTCAGTGCCTCAAGGTCGTGTATGAGTTCAAAATATCGCATATTTTCCTTAGAACACATTTCAAAGGAAAAACTCTTCCAAGAACTCATTATTAATCACTCAAAACATTCTCATGTGCATCAAACCCTCATCTTGCATCATCTAAGTTCATTTATAGTGCATCAATGAATAGGGTTGCTTGATCACATCTTGTTTGGTAAGTTCTTCACTATCTTCTTACAAGTTAAGTGTTTTACTTGCTAAACCTTCTCTTTAATTATTTGTATCCTCTTAGAACATTTTCTAGATACAAATTAGAGATTATAGTGATGCTATGATTGAGTGTTGTATTGTGATAGCTTCAATGGATTGTTTGATCTATGTTTAGCTAAGCTTGTTGAACATGTCATTTAGCTCATGATATCTAGGATTGCATTAATTGTCATCTCATTATCCTAGATAAGCATATAGGGTTTCCTAGCCTTGTTTGTTCATTGAATATCATCATATATTCACTTAGGACATTTTATCTCTTCATTGAGAAGTAATACTTATGTTGCTTCCGGGAGTAGGTAGCTTAGATCGCAAGTAAGATAGACTAGGTTCACTTATACCGGGATTAAGTAGTGGTGGTGGATTAAACCGGGATTAGGTTGTAATTCATTGGCCATTAGTAGATTTGAGGTTCTAGTGTGGCACACTCATCAGCCCATGGTTTTTCCCATTTGGAGGGATTCCACGTATATCTCAGGTGTTTTTAATATTTCCACAATCTTTACACTTGTGATTTTATTGTAATTAGCTAGGGGCATTTTCGTAAACTTGACCTTTAACGAAAATATGGTTAATTTGTTTAAAATCTATTCACCCCCCCTATAGATTAATATTATACACACCATAATATTTGTTTCAATTGGTATCAAAGCAGGTTTCTAGACATACATAGGTGATCCTTGCTCATTTTGGAGTGTGTTGCATTTTGTGTGTGTATTGATCATTCATACATTTGCATTCATATCATTCATTCATTAAACACAATGAGTGGAAACGGTGGCAATGAGGGAGCTTCAAGCACTAGACCTCCACCTTTCACGGGGTTGAATTATGCCTCTTGGAAAGGCAAGATGGAGTCGTACATTTGCCAAATTCATGACAGGGCATGGATGGCAATTGAAGATGGCTACACTCCACCCATGATGACTCCTGTAGATGGAGGAGATGATGTACTCAAACCAAAGGCACAGTTGAATGCACAAGAGTTTGAGGCTTGAAAGCGGAATAGGAAGGCAATGCATGCCATCCTATGTGCAATGGATGATAACTAGTACAAGTTGGTTCAAAATACTAGGATAGCTAAGGAAGCATGGGATATCCTAGAAGTTGCACAGTAGGGAACCGATGTGGTTAAAGAGTTGAAGCTTCAAGTTCTCTAAACGCAATTTGAATTGCTCTAGATGGATGAGAACGAGTACTTCAATGACTTTGAAGTAAGGTTAATGGACATTGTGAACCAAAGTTATCAACTTGGTGATCCTTATTCGGATAGAAAGTTCAAGCAGAAGATTATTAGATCTCTACCCGATAGATTTGAGTCTAAGGTGACGGCTTTGGAAGAGAATAGTGGTTACAAGGACATGTAGCCGAGTGAAGTGATTGAGAGGCTTCTAGCTTATGAATCTAGGAAATGTCCTAACCCCACACCATCGAAAAAGCAAAAAGACATTGCTTTTAAAGCCTCCAAAGTTGAGAAAGAGGAGAGTGATAAATCGGATGAAGAAATGGCCTGGCTAATGAGGAAGTTCAAGAAATTCTACAAGTTCGAGAAGAAAGGTTTTAGATCCAAGGGTCAAGACTTGAAGAAAAAGGCTCCCTTCAAAAGGTTTGAGCCTAGGCAAGAAAAGACCGAGAAGAAAGGAGTCCAATGCTATGAATGTGGTGGAATATGTCACTTTACCTCGGAATGTGCAAATCACAAGGTCAAGAAGAAGGGAAAAGTGATGGCTCCCACATAGAGTGAAAGTGATAACTCTAATGAAGGAGATGAGTCTTCGGATGATGAAGAACTCATGGCTAACTTCATAGCATTTACATTCTCTTTTAGGAGCAAGGATGCTAGTGAAGAAGAGAATGTAAGTCAAGAGGAAGACTACTCAAGTGACGATGGATCTTCATCACAATCCACAAATGGAAGTGTGGATAGGATGGATCTCAATGACTACATGTCTACGTTTGAGAGCTCAAGGTTAAAGAACCAGAATGAGATCAAGAGATTAAAAGAAGAAAACCTAGACCTCTCAACTCAAGTTGACCAACTAAATGAAGAGTTGGTGAGATCTAAGAGGAGTGAAGAAGGGTTGAAGAAAGAGCTTGAATATGCTAGAGAGTTGCTAGCCAAGATGAAGTCTAGCACCAAAAAACTTAACCATATGCTAGATGTTGGAAAGAGGCCAAGTGACAAGAAGAGGCTGCTTGGTTTGAAGATCACAAGGTATCCTCCACTCTAAGCAAGGCTATCTTTGTAAGAATCATAAACTTCAATGGGTCCTCTTCTCATCAATCACCTAGGAGAAAACTTGACCTAGGAGAGTGTACAAGTAGTGCTCAAGTGAAGGTGGAACCAAGAAGCCTACCTCAAGCCCATCTTACAAGGAATCTAACTTCCCTCAACCAAAAGCTCATCAAGGGAAGATACCTATCATGCAAGCTCAACCAAGGAAGCAATAGAGTCTTCCTTAACAACAAAGAAGGAAAGCTCCTCAATAACAATCAAGACAACCACATAGACATGGGAAGGCTCCAATGCATCCTCAAGGTTATGGTATGATTCCTAACTTCATTCATACATGTCATTTTTATGGTATTGATGGCCACATTAGACCAAATTGCTTTAGATATATCAAATTTTCTAGAATAGAAAGCATGATAGAAAAGAAAAAGGCTAGGCCCATGATGCATGTCACTAGGAAAAATGGAGCACTTGTGCATGATCCTAGGAAACTTAGAGCCAATGTACCATTGACCATTAGGAAGAAAAATATTGCACCTAGGTGGATTAGAAAGGATGAACACTTTTGTCATGTTGCACAAATTGCCTTGAATGCTCATTATTGTGATTTTTGGTATTTGGATAGTGGGTGCTCTAGGCATATGACTGGAAATAATAGTTTCTTTGAGACTCTTGTGATGGAGGAGGGAGGAAATGTCACCTTTGGTGATGGATCCAAAAAGAAGGTTAAAGGAAAGGGAACCATTTCCATTCCCGGATTACCCTCATTGTCTAATGCTTTGTATGTTGATAGTTTAAAAGCCAATTTGATATGCATTTCACATCTTAGTGATGAAGGACTTTCCGTCTTGTTTAGGAAAAATGATTGTTCTATCCTATTGCCCAATGGACAAACCTTGTTAAAAGGTATAAGATCTAGTGAAAATTGCTATTGTCTTGAGGCTAGAGGTATCACTTGCAATGTGTCCAAGGATGAACAAATTGAGCTGTGGCATGAAAGACTTGGTCATATGAACTTTAGAGATTTAAGAATCTTAGTTAAGTTCAATGTTGTGTTTGTGGACATTGCCAACAAGGGAAGCAAACCAAAAGTATGCACAAAATGGGCAAGTATGTAACCACCAATGAACCTCTAGAGCTTCTCCACATGGATCTTATGGGTCCTATGCAAAATGTGATGAAGCAACCCTATCCATTGATGCACTATAAATAAACTTAGATGATGCAAGATGAAGTTTTGATGCACATGGGAATGCTTTGAGTGATTAAAAATGAGTTCTTGAAAGTGTTTTTCCTTTGAAATGTGTTCTAAGGGAAATATATGATGTTCTGAACTCTCTTTCGACCTTAAGGCAATGAGCAATATATTTATAAGATCCAAACAAAGTGAGGTTGTTTGAAAAAAAAAACGTTCCATCTTCCTCTGTGTGCGCTCGTGACGTGCGCTGGTTGAGTAACGCACCACCAGCTCACAACCTATTTTTATAAAAGGCACTGGACGAGTGGCACATCCCAGTGGCACAACACAAGCGTCAATTCTTTAGGATGTTTGCACAGGTGAGGCTGCGCTAGACGAGTGGTGCACCACCAACGCACTCACACATTTTTCAACTGTGCACGGGTGCAACAGCATAGCTCAGTGGCGTATGACTAGCGGCGTTCCACTGGAATGTTGCGCTGGTGAGGTGGGCTGGTCGAGTAGTGCACCACTAATGCAAGGCCTATTTTCAACACTCAAACATACAATTTCAACAAGTTCAAGAGTGATGAAAAATGCATTATATTCTAATGCCAAACATGACATAAAACATTTAATTACAAGATGCAAATAAATCAATAAGAGTCATCAAAATGCACACAAGAAAACACTCAAAATTTAAGAATTAAAGTTATGCATGAATTTGTGAGTGTGTGCAACTATCTCTTCAAAGCAAGTAAGCACAAGAATTTTACCTTCGGTGCTTCTCCTCTTGAGGTCTTGAGAGCCTAAGCTACCATTACATAATACCCTAAAATGTGATTTGTTCACGAAATAAGCCAATCAACAATTGGGGAGTTTACAATCTCCCCCTTTGGTTATTTCATGACAAAACCACCACTCACATTGAACGTTACAAAACAAAATAAAACATCGGGAAGATATTCTACATTACAAATAGATAAACATAAAAAAAAAACTTCAAATCTTCAATCTCTTGTGGAACTATCAACCCTACACACAAGGCAAGCACAAATACACTTTCCAAACGAAGTGCATGTGAGATGATCAAGTGAATATAAAACAAAAGCAATTGCATTCAATGATATGAGTATGACATCGTGTAATGCTCATGCAATGCTCCCCCTTAACGAGTTACTCCCCCTACATGTAATCTCCCCCTCAAACAAGTACACTCATGCAATGCTCCCTCTCAAAGCCAACACATGCTACTCACCTAACATCACAATGCCAGGTCAATGCTACTCCCCTTTTTTGTCATGATATAGGCAAAGAAGAAGTCCCCAACCGGGTCACTCAAGGCAAAGAAAGCAAGGAGCATATAAGATTGTTGCATAATTATATAAGCCACATTTATGCAACTGTATTAATAGGAGAGAAACAAGGATATTTATGTAAAGAAAATGTGTGAATCAAAAATGCTTTGCATACATGACATGTTGCATTCAAGTCCAAAAAACAATGGTATTTGGCAAAGCAAATGACAAAGGTTTTTAATATAATTCAAACCAATTTCACCATTTGTCATGAGAGAAGCAAGGATATAGAGTTTTATAGATTCATGTTTTAAATGGCACTATATCCAACTTTATAAGCTAAACATGGCATGAGCAACTTTGCACCCTATTAGATTTTTTTCGGGAGGATACCCGTATGATAGTAGCAATGTTCAACCAATAAAGAAAGAGAGACATTGATACAACATTTTAGTCTCACTAGCTTCTTTTCACACAATAATTTGCATTTAACAATTGCAATCAACAATTCATACTTTATCATTTTTCATTAGCATGTCATTTAAGAATCATAATGTCATGGAGATAATTATAGGTCATTCAACATGTACTTCCTACGTAAATCTCCTAGTCCAAAAATGCATGTTTGAACATAAATATGACATGAATTGTAATCAAAGCAAAGTTCACACTTATTGAAGAAAATACAATATAATATATAAGTGCAACCAAGCTACTCAAGCAATCAATAAAGAAGCATAAACATTTTTAAGAAAAATGGGATACAACAAGTATACAAGAGCTCTCTTTGCTTGAGTTCCCCTTATGGGGTTAAAGACCACAACACATCACTCCATTAAACAAATTCCAATAGATCTAGTAAGAGTCTTGAATCGAGTAGCATCTAAGGGTTTAGTAAATAGATCCTCTAGTTGATCATTTGTACCTACATGCTCAAGTACAATGCATTTGCTCTCAACTAGTTCTCTAATGAAATGATGACGGATGTTAATATGCTTAGTCCTAGAATGCTGAACCGGATTCTTTGAAATATTAATTGCACTCATGTTATCACAAAGGAGAGTAAGAGTACCTTGATTGAATCCATAGTCGACTAGCATTTGCTTCATCCAAAGGAGTTGTGTGCATCCACTCCCAACAATAATGTATTCGGCCTCAGCCGTGGACAAGGAAATTGAATTTTGCTTCTTGCAAAACCAAGAGACAAGGTTGTTCCCAAGGAAAAAGCAACCACCCGATGTACTTTTCCTATCATCACAATTTCCTACCCAATCTGCATAACTAAAGCCTACAATACTAGCATTAGTGTTAAAAGAGTACCAAATTCCATAGCTAGATGTCTCATTCACATAACGAATGATTCTCTTAACAGAAGAGAGATGGGACTCTTTAGGATCTGATTGGTACCTAACACACACACCCACACTAAAGAAGATATCGAGCCTACTTGCGGTCAAATAGAGCAAGGTACCAATCATGTCATGGTATAAGGTTTGGTCCACACTTTTACAACTAGCATCCTTGCTTAGCTTCAAAGTGGTACTCATGGGTGTATCACAATGTTTGGCACTTTCAAGGCCAAATTTCTTCATTAGGTTTTTAACATACTTAGCTTGAGATATGAAAATCCCATCATCCATTTGCTTAATTTGTAAGCCTAGAAAGTAACTCAACTCACCAACAAGGCTCATCTCAAACTCATGAGACATGACATTAACAAATTGTTGGACTTTGATGTCATTTGTGGAGCCAAAGTCTATATCATCAACATAGATTTGAGCTATAAAGAGCTTATCTTTGTCTTTCTTGATGAATAAGGTCTTGTCAACACTACAGTGTAACCATTGTCTATGAGATATTTGGTGAGACGCTCATACCAAGCCCTTGGTGCTTGTTTCAACCCATATAAAGCTTTCTTGAGATTATAGACATGATTAGGGTGGTGAGGATCTACAAACCCTTTGGGTTGCTCAACAAATACTTCCTCTTGCAAGAAACCTTTGAGGAAGACACTCTTAACATCCATTTGATATAATTTGAACTTGTGCAAACAAGAAATGGATAAAAGAAGCCTAATTGACTCAATCCTAGCAATGGGAGCAAATATCTCCTCAAAGTCAATACCCTTAATTTAAGAGTATCCTTGTGCTACAAGCCTAGCCTTGTTTCGCACAATGATGTCATCTTCATCAGATTTGTTCCTATATACCCACTATGTGCCTCTCACATTGGTGTTCTTGGGTCTAGGAACTAGAGTCCAAACCTCATTCCTTTCAAATTGGTTAAGCTCGTCTTGCATGGCAAGAACCCAAAATTCATCTTTTAAAGCTTCATCAGTTTTCTTGGGTTCTATTTGAAAGGTGTAACTAGTGTAGCTAATTAGATTAGCCATTTGATGTCTAGTCCTAACACCCTCACTAACTTCTCCAATAATGTCATTTTTGTCATGGAGTTTTCTAACCCACGGAGCAGGTTCTTTTGAGTTCAAAGGAGGGATCCTATCAATAGGTTGAGTTATGTAATCATCAAGGTTAGTCTTTTCAGCATTAGAGACATCAACAACCTTCTCCAAAGGGGAGTCATCAACTAAATCTACCTCCTCCTCATGGTCATTAGTTTTGAGCCTAGTATCATCAATGACAACATTAGATGATTCCTTTACGGTCATAGTTTTTAGATTAAAAACTCAATATGCTCTACTATTCAAGGCATAGCCAATGAAGATACCCTCATCAATCTTAGCATCAAATTTTCCAAGTTGATCATGGTCATTCAAAATGTAGCATTTGCTTCCAAAGGTGTAGAAGTAGCTAATATTTGGCTTTCTACCTTTCCATAACTCATAGGAGGTTTGCCTAGTGTGGGGCGTAAGGAAGACTCTATTTTCTATGTAGCAAGCCGTATTGACGGCCTCGGCCTAAGATTCCTAGGAACATTATTGCTAAGCAACATCACACAGGCCATTTCTTGAAGAACCCTATTTTTCCTCTCAACAACTCCATTTGGTTAAGGTGTCCTAGGAGCCGAAAACTCATGAGAAATGCCTAGACTATTGTAAAAGTTTTCAAAATGGGCATTCTAAAACTCCTTTCCATGGTCACTCCTAATTCTTTTAATGCTTTTAATTTTTGAGTTCATCTAATTTTGAATTTTGGAGCAAAGCATCTTTAACTTGTCAAAGGTTTCAGATTTTTCTCTAAGAAAATAAGTCCAAGTGTACCTAGAGAAGTCATCTACACGCATAAAAATGTATCTCTTTCCACCTAAACTCTCGGTTTGCATAGGACCCATTAGATCCATGTGGAGAAGCTCCAGAGGTTCCTTAGTGGATAAGTACTTGCTCTTTTTGTGCATACTTTTGGTTTGCTTCCCTTGTTGACAAGGTCCACAAACACCATTAACCTTTTTCTCAAGCCTGGAAAGGCCTCGCACAACATTGAACTTATCTAAGATTCTTAAATCCCTAAAGTTTATGTGACCACGTCTTTCATGCCACAACTCTATTTGTTCATCCTTGGACACATTACAAGACACACTTCTAGCCTCAAGACAATAGCAATTGTCACTAGACCTCATACCTTTTAACAAGGTTTGTCCATTTGGCAATAGGATAGAGCAATCATTTTTCCTAAACAAGACGAAGAGTCCATCATCACTAAGATGTGAAATGCTTATCAATTTGGCTTTTAGACCATCAACATACAAAGCATTGGACAAGGAGGGTAATCCGGGAATGGAAATGGTTCCCTTTCCTTTGACCATCTTTTTTGATCCATCACCAAAGGTGACATTTCCTTCATCCTCCATCACAAGAGTCTCAAAGAAACTCTTATTTCCAGTCATATGCCTAGAGCACCCACTATCCAAATACCAAAAATCACAAGAATGAGCTTTCAAAGCAATTTGTGCAACATGGCAAATGTGTTCATCCTTTCTAATCCACCTAGGTGCAGTATTTCCTTCCTAGTGGTCAATGGTACATAGGCTCTAAATGTCTTAGGGTCATGCAAAGGTGTTCCACTTTTCCTAGTGACATGCATCATGGCTCTATATGTCCTAGGATCATGCATCATGGCTCTAGATGTCCTAGGAACATGCATCATGGCTCTAGCCTTTTTCTTCTCTATCATGCTTTCAATCCTACACAATTTGATATACCTAAAGCAATTTGGTCTAATGTGACCATCAATACCACAAAAATGACATGTAGGTAAAAAGTTAGGAATTATACCATATCCTTGAGGATGCATTGGAGCCTTCCCATGTCTTTGTGGTTGTCTTGCTTGTTGTTGAGGAGCTTTCCTTCTTTGTTGTTGAGCAAGACTTGATTGCTTCCTTGGTTGAGCTTGCATGATATGTGCCTTCCCTTTGTGAGCTTTTGGTTGAGGGAAGTTAATTTAAGGAGCCCTTGTGGGATGAGCTTGAGGTGGGCTTCTTGGTGCCACCTTCACTTGAGCACTACTTGAACACTCTTCTAGATCAAGCTTCTTCCTAGGAGTTTGATGAGCAGATGACCCATTTAAGTTCATGCTTCTTACAAAAATGGTCTTGCTTAGAGTGGAGGACATCTTGCCATCTTCAAACCCAAGCCCTTTCTTGTCACTTGGCCTATTTCCAACATCTAGCAAGTGGTCAAGTTTCTTGGTGCTAAAGTTCATCTTAGCCAACAACTCTCTAGCATCTTCAAGCTCTTTCTTCAACCCTTCTTCACTTCTCTTAGATCTCACCAACTCTTCATTTAGTTGGTCAACTTGAGTTGAGAGGTCTAGGTTTTCTTTTTTCAATCTCTTGATTTCATTCTTGTTCTTCAACCTTGAACTCTCAAACCTAGTCATGTAGTCCTTGAGATCCATCCTTTCCATACTTCCATTTATGGATTGTGATGAAGATCCATCATCACTTGAGTAGTTTTCCTCTTGACTTTTATTCTTTTTTTCACTAGCATCTTTGCTCCTAAGAGAAATGTAAATACTATGAAGTTAGCCATGAGATCTTCATCATCCAAAGACTTATTTCCTTCATTGGAGTTATCACTTTAACTCCATGTGGCAGCCATCACTTTTCCCTTTCTCTTGACCTTGTGATTTGCACATTTTGGGGCAAAGTGACCTATCCTACCACATTCAAAGCATTGGACTCCTTTCTTCTCGGTCTTTTTTTACCTAGGCTCAAACTTTTTGAAGGGAGCCGTTTTCTTGAAGTCTTGACCCTTGGATCCAACACCTTTCCTCTCGGACTTGTAGAATTTCTTGAAATTCCTTATTAGCAAGGCCATCTCTTCATCCGAGGCATCACTTTCCTCCTTCTTAACTTTGGAGGCTTTTAAAGCAATATCTTTTTGCTTTTTCGATGGTGTGGAGTTAGAACATTTCCTAGATTCATAAGCTAGAAGTCTCCCAATAACTTCACTCGGCTTCATGTCCTTGTAACAACTATTCTCTTCCAAAGCCGTCACCTTAGACTCAAATCTATCGAGTAGAGATCTCATAATCTTCTGCTTGAACTTCCTATCCAAATAAGGATCACCAAGTTGATGACTTTGGTTCACAATGTCCATCAACCTTACTTCAAAGTCATTGAAGCACTCGTTCTCATCCATCTTGAGCAATTCAAATTGCATTTGGAGAACTTGAAGCTTCGAATAGCCACATTGGCTCCCTCATGTGCAACTTCTAGGATATCCCATGCCTCCTTAGCTATTCTAGTCTTTTGAACCAACTTTTATTAGTTATTATCCATTACATATAGGATGGCATGCATTGCCTTCCTATTCCACTTTGAAGCCTCAAACTATTATGCATTCCATTATGCCTTTGGATTGAGTACATCATCTCCTCCATCTGCAGGAGTCATCATGGGTGGAGTGTAGCCATCTTCAACCGCCATCCATGCCCTGTCATGAATTTGGCAAATATACGACTCCATCTTGCCTTTCCATGAAGCATAATTCAATCCGGTGAGAAGTGGAGGTCTAGTGCTAGAAGCTCCCTCGTTGCCACCGTTTCCACTCATTAAGTTTAATGAATGAATGATATGAATGCAAGTGTATAAATGATCAATACACACACAAAATGCAACACACACCATAATGAGCAAGGATCACCTATGTATATCTAGGAACCTGCTCTGATACCAATTGAAACAAATATTATGGTATGTTTAATATTAATATAAAAGGGAGGGTGAATAGATTTTAACAATTTTTACCTAATTTTCATCAAAGGCCAAGTTGACGAAAATGCCCCTAGCTAGTTATGATAAAATAATAAGTGTAAAAATACGGAAATAATAATGACACTTGAGATATACGTGGAAAACCTCCAAATGGGAAAAATCACTGGCTGATGAGTGCGCCACACGAGAACCTCAAATCCACTAATGGCAAAGGAATTGCAACCTAATCCCGGTTTAATTCACCACCACTACCTAATCCCGGTATAAGTGAACCTAGTTCATCTTGCTTGCGATTTAAGCTACCTACTCCCGGAAGCAACTCAAGTCTTACTTCTCAATGAAGAGATAAAATGTCCTAAGTGAATATATGATGATATTCAATGAACAAACAAGGCTAGGAAACCCTATATGCTTATCTAGGATAATGAGATGACAATTAATGCAATCCTAGATATCATGAGCTAAATGACATGTTCAAGAAGCTTAGCTAAACATAGATCAAACAATCTTATGAAGCTATCACAATACAACACTCAATCATGGCATCACAACAATCTCTAATTTGTATCTAGGAAATGTTCTAAGAGCATACAGATAATTAAAGAGAAGGTTTAGTAAGTAAAACACTTAACTTGTAAGAAGATAGTGAAGAACTTACCAAACAAGATGTGCTGAAGCAACCCTATCCATTGATGCACTCTGAATGAACTTAGATGATGCAAGATGAAGTTTTGACGCATATGGGAATGCTTTGAGTGATTAAAAATGAGTTCTTGAAAGTGTTTTTCCGTTGAAATGTGTTCTAAGGAAAATATGTGATTTTCTGAACTCTCTTTCGACCTTAAGGCAATGAGTTATATATATAAGATCCAAACAAAGTGAGGTTGTTTTGGAAAAAATGTTCCTGCTTGCCCTGTGTACGCTGGTGATGTGCGTTGGTCGAGTAGCGCACAACCTATTTTTATAAAAGGTGTTGGATGAGTGGCGTATCCCAGTGGCCCAACACAAGCATAAATTCTCTAGGATGTTTGCGCTGGTGAGGCTACGCTAGACGAGTGGCGCACCACCAGCGCACGCCCAAGTTTTTCAACTAGGCGCGGGTGGAACAGTGTAGCTCAGAGGCGTATGACTAGCGGGGTTCCACTGGAATGTTACGATGGTGAGGTGCGCTGATCGAGTAGCGTACCACCAGCGCAAGGCCTATTTTTAACACTCAAACATACAATTTCAACAAGTTCAAGAGTGATGAAAAATGCATCATATTCTAATGCCAAACATGACATAAAACATTTAATTACAAGATGCAAATAAATCAACAAGAGTCATCAAAATGTACACAAGAAAACACTCAACATGTAAGAATTATAGTTATGCATGAATTTGTGAGTGTGTGCAACTATCTCTTAAAAGCAAGAAAGCACAAGAATTTTACCTTCGGTGCTTCTCCTCTTGAGGTCTTGAGAGCCTAAGCTACCCTTACATAATACCCCAAAATATGATTTGTTCACGAAATAAGACAATCAATAATTGAGGACTTTACATGACTTCTCTAGGTACACATGGACTTATTTCCTTAGAGAAAAATCAGAAACTTTTGACAAGTTTAAAATACTTTGTTCTAAAATTCAAAATGAATTGAACTCCAAGATTAAAAGTATTAAGAGAATTAGGAGTGACCATGGGATGGAATTTGAGAATGCACATTTTGAAAACTTTTGCAATAGTCTAGGCATTTCTCATGAGTTTTCGGCTCCTAGGACACCTCAACAAAATGGATTTGTTGAGAGGAAAAAAAGGGTTCTTCAAGAAATGGCCAATGTGATGTTGCTTAGCAATAATGTCAATGAGGAATCTTTGGGCTGAAACTGTCAATACGGCATGCTACATAGGAAATAGAGTCTTTCTTAGGCTCCACACTAGGCAAACCTCCTATGAGCTATTGAAAAGTAAAAAGCCAAATGTTAGCTATTTTCACACCTTTGGAAGTAAATGCTACATTTTGAATGACCGTGATCAACTTGGAAAATTTGATGCTAAGAGTGATAAGGGTATCTTCATTGGCTATGCCTTGAATATTAGAGCCGATAGAGTTTTTAATCTAAGAACTAGGACCGTAATGGAATCATCTAATATTGTCATTGATGATACTATGCTCAAATCTAATGACCATGAGGAGGAGGTAGATTTAGTTGATGACTCCCTTTTGGAGAAGGTTGTTGATGTCTCTAATGTTAAAAAGAATAACCTTGATGATGACATAACACAACCTATTGATAGGATTCCTCTCTTGAACTCAAAAGAACCTGCTCCATGGGTTAGGAAACTCCATAACAAAAATGACATTATTAGAGAGGTTAGTGAGGGTGTTAGGACTAGGCATCAAATTGCTAATCTAATTAGCTACACTTGTTACAACTCTCAAATAAAACCCAAGAAAATTGATGAAGCTTTAAAAGATGAATTTTGGGTTCTTGCCATGCAAGAATAGCTTAACCAATTTGAAAGGAATAAGGTTTGGACTCTAGTTCCTAGGCCCAAGCACACCAATGTGATAGGCACCAAGTGGGTATATAGGAACAAATCCGATGAGAATGGCAACATTTTACTAAACAAGGCTAGGCTTGTAGCACAAGGGTACTCTCAAATTGAGGGTATTGACTTTGAGGAGATATTTGCTCCCATTGCTAGGATTGAGTCCATTAGGCTTCTTTTATCCATTTCTTGTTTGCACAAGTTCAAATTATATCAAATGGATGTTAAGAGTGCCTTCCTCAATGGGTTCTTGCAAGAGGAAGTGTTTGTTGAGCAACCCAAAGGGTTTGTAGATCCTCACCACCCTAATCATGTCTATCACCACAACAAAGCTTTATATGGGTTGTAACAAGCACCAAGGGCTTGGTATGAGCGTCTCACCCAATATCTCATAGACAATGGCTACACTATGGGTAGTGTTGACAGGACTCTATTCATCAAGAAAAACAAAGATGAGCTTTTTATAGCTCAAATCTATGTTGATGATATAGTCTTTGGCTCCACCAATGACACCAAAGTCCAACAATTTGTTGATTTCATGTCTCATGAATTTGAGATGAGTCTTGTTGGTGAGCTAAGTTACTTTCTAGGTTTACAAATTAAGCAAATGGATGATGGGATTTTCATATCCCAAGCTAAGTATGCCAAAAACCTAGTGAAGAAATTTGGCCTTGAAACTGCCAAACATTGTGATACACCCATGAGTACCACTTTGAAGCTAAGCAAGGATGCTAGTGGTAAAAGTGTGGACCAAACTTTATATCGTGGCATGATTGGCTTGCTCTATTTGACCGTAAGTAGATCCGATATCTCTTTTAGTTTGGGTTTGTGTGCTAGGTACTAATCGGATCCTAAGGAGTCCCATCTCTTTTCGGTTAAGAGAATCATTTGATATGTGAATGGGACATCTAACTATGGGATTTGGTACTCTTTTGACACTAATGCTAGTCTTGTAGGCTTTAGTGATGCAGATTGGGCAGGAAATTGTGATGATAGGAAAAGTACATCGGGCTGTTGCTTTTTCCTTAGGAACAACCTTGTTTCTTGGTTTTACAAGAAGCAAAATTTGATTTCTTTGTCCACGGCTGAGGCCGAATACATTGCTGTTGGGAGTGGATTCACACAACTTTTTTGGATGAAACAAATGCTAATCGACTATGGATTCAATCAAGGTACTCTTACTTTTTTTTTATAATAACATAAGTGCAATTAATATTTCAAAGGATCCGGTTTAGCATTCTAGGATTAAGCATATTGACATCCGTCATCATTTCATTAGAGAACTAGTTGAGAGCAAATGCATTGTACTTGAGCATGTAGGTACAAATGAACAACTAGCGGATCTATTTACAAAACCCTTAGATGCTACTCGATTCAAGACTCTTAGTAGATCTATTGGGATTTGTTTATTGGAGTGATGTGTAGTGGTCTTTGACCCATAAGGGGAACTCAAGCAAAGAGAGCTATTGTATACTTGTTGCATCCCATTTTTATTAAAAATGTTTATGCTCCTTTTTTGATTGCTTGAGTAGCTTGGTTGCACTTATTATAGTATATTGTATTTTCTTCAATAAGTGTGAACTTTGCTTTAATTACAATCCATGTCATATTTATGTTCAAACATGCATTTTTGGACTAGGAGATTTACATAGAAAGTACATATTGAATGACGTATAATTATCTCCATGACATGATGATTCTTTAATGACATGTTAATGAAAAATGATAAAGCATGAATTGATGATTGCAATTGTTGAATGCAAAATATTGTGTGAAAAAGCTAGTGAGACTCAAATGTTGTATCAATCTCTCTCTTAGTTTATTAGTTGAACATGGCTATTATCATACGGGTATCCTCCCGAAAAAATCAAATAGGGTGCAAAGTTGCTAATGCCATGTTCAACTTATAAAGTTGGATATAATGCCTTTAAAACTTGATATCTATAAGAACTCTATATCCTTGCTTCTCTCATGACAAATGGTGAAATTGGTTTGAATTATATTGGAAACCTTTGTCATTTGCTTTGCCAAATACCATATTTTTGGACTTGAATGCAACATGTCTTGTATGCAAAGCATTTTTGATTCACACATTTTCTTTCAAATAAATCTCCTTGTTTCTCTCCTATTAATATAGTTGCATAAATGTGGCTTATATAATTATGCAACAATCTTTTATGCTCATAGCTTTCTTTGCCTTGAATGACCCGGTTGGGGACTTCTCCTTTGCCTATATCATGACAAAAAGGGGGAGTAGCATTTACCTAACATCGTAGTGTTAAGAGAGTAGCATGTGTTGGCTTTAAAGGGAGTAATACTTGTTTGAGAGGGAGATTACATGTAGGGGGAGTAACCCGTTAAGGGGGTGCATTGCATGAGCATTTCACGATGTCATACTCATATTATGGAATGCAATTGATTTTTTTTTATATTTACTTGATCATCTCACATGCACTTGGTTGGATAGTGTATTTGTGCTTGCTTTGTGTGTAGGGTTGATAGTTCTACAAGAGATTGGAGATTTGAAGTTTTTTTTTTGTTTATCTCATCGTAATGTAGAATATCTTCCCGTTATTTTATTTTGTTTTGTAAGGATCAATGTGAGTGGTGGTTTACTCACGAAATATCCAAAGGAGAGATTGTAAAGTCACCATTTGTTGAATGGCTTATTTCGTGAACAAATCACGTTTTTGGGGTATTATGTAAGGGTAGCTTAGGCTCTCAAGACCTCAAGAGGAGAAGCACCGAAGGTAAAATTCTTGTGCTTACTTGCTTTGAAGAGATAGTTGCAGACACTTACATATTCATGCATAACTCTTATTCATATATGTTGAGTGTTTATACTTGTGTGCATTTTGATTTAAATGACTCTTGTTGATTTATTTGCATCTTGTAATTAGAGTTTTATGTCATGCTAGGCATTAGAATAGGATGCACTTTCATCACTCTTGAACTTGTTGAAAATGTGTGTTTGAGTGTTGAAAAATTAGGTTGTGCACCGGTGGTACGCTACTCGACCTGCGCACCTCACCAGACAATATTACAGTGGAACGCCGCTAGTCATGCGCTACTGAGCTACGCTGTTGCACCCGCGCACAGCTGAAAAAAGTGGGCGTGCACTAGTGATACGCTACTCGACTAGCGCAGCCTCACCAGCGTAAACATTCCAGAGGATTTGCACATGTGTTGTGCCACTGGGATGCGCCACTCTTCCAGCACCTATTGTAAAAATAGGTTGTGCGCTGGTGGTGCGCTACTTGACTAGCGCACGTCACCAGCGCACATAGAGGAAGCTAGAACTTTTTTTCCAAAACGACCTCACTTTGTTTGGATCTTATATATATATAACTCAGTGCTTTAAGGTCGTGTATGAGTTCAGAATATCACATTTTTTCCTTAGAACACATTTCAAAGGAAAAACTCTTCCAAGAACTCATTTTTAATCACTCAAAGCATTCCCATGTCCATCAAAACTTCATCTTGCATCATCTAAGTTCATTTTGATTGCATCAATGGATAGGGTTGCTTCATTACATCTTGTTTGGTAAGTTCTTCACTATCTTCTTACAAGTTAAGTGTTTTACTTGCTAAACCTTCTCTTTAATTATTTGTATGCTCTTAGAACATTTTCTAAATACAAATTAGACATTGTTGTGATGCCATGATTGAGTGTTGTACTGTGATAGTTTCATAGGATTGTTTGATCTATGTTTAGCTAAGCTTCTTGAACATGTCATTTAGCTCATGATATCTAGGATTGCATTAATTGTCATCTCATTATCCTAGAAAAGCATATAGGGTTTCTTAGCCTTGTTTGTTCATTGAATATCATCATATATTCACTTAGGACATTTTATCTCTTCATTGAGAAGTAATACTTATGTTGCTTCCGGGAGTAGGTAGCTTAAATCGCAAGCAAGATGGACTAGGTTCATTTATACCGGGATTAGGTAGTGGTGGTGGATTAAACCGGGATTAGGTTTTAATTCATTGGCCATTAGTGGATTCGAGGTTCTAGTGTGGCGTACTCATCAGCCCGTGGTTTTTCCCATTTGAAGGGTTTCCACGTATATCTCAAGTGTCTTTAATATTTCCGTAATCTTTACACATGTAATTTTGTTGTAATTAGATAGGGGCATTTTTGTCAACTTGACCTTTAACAAAAATTGGGTAAATTTGTTTAAAATCTATTCACCCCCCTTCTCTAGATTAATATTATACACACCATAATATTTGTTTCAAGTATAACCTTGTACATATTTTTTAATTGGTATCAGAGTGGGTCCGTTAAAGTAATTAGTGTGATTCTGGATGAGCAAGGATGTCTTGATAAGAAGTGTGAGGCATCAGAATGTTGAGCAAGAGGGTGACATATTCATGAGAAGGATAGGAGGGTAGTTTCTAGGTGAAGGGGTCACTTGAGGGATTGTACTTGTCTTATCTACTAGTGGATTATATTTGCCAGTGGTTGCTAACCCATGGATGTTTCCTCTTCGGAAGTTTACCACGTAAATATCTTGTGTCCACTTTCTCTATCCCTATCTCTCATATATATATATATATATATATATATATATATATATATATATTTGTAATTGACTTCCTTACACAATATTGTTTGTATATGTTAGATAACTTTGAATCTTATGATATTCCATTCAAATTGTAAAGTACCACATTGTAATACTCTAAGTACAACTTATGGAATTTTGTTCTACATTGAATATATTTGTTCATAAGATACATTGATTCTTGTTGTATGTTTTGTAGACTAAAAGTGGTGATTTGAGCATACTTGAATATACTGTTTTCTCATAACAATCGTGTTGAATGCTAATTTGTATGATCACCAAGGTTTTGTCACAAGTCCCGAAAGAATTGTTTAAAAGTGAGAGACAACCTATTCACCCCCCTCTAGGTTGTTTAGTATAACCTTGTACATATTTTTCACCTTCTTCAAGACGAATCTTATGCATGCAAGTGGTAGGACTAATTCCCATAGGGTCATCCAAACTCCGTGCAATTGCTCTTTTGAATTGCCTCAAAACTTTTATGAGTTCTGCTTCTTCTGGTGGACTCAAGTCTGATGCTACAATTACTGGTAGTGACTCCTTCTCCTTAAGAAAAACATACTTCAATGAAGATGGTAAAGGCTTCAATTCGGTCGGTCTTTGGAGTGGAACTAGAACTCAGACTTGATCCCTTGGAAGGAATCACTTCATTAATCTATTCTAGTGTACTTGAATCACTTGCCCATACTAGAGTATCAATCCAACCGTCTTCAGGATCTCCTTCTATGACAATCTCCTTGCTCACATAAGCTCCCATCCAGCAAAATTATTCATAATCAGACACCTCTTCTTTTAAAAATTCTTCCATTCTCTAACAAACAAAACGATTAAAGTCAAGAGAGTGCGTACATAACTTAACTTTGTACATCACTAAACTACTATGATTAAGGTAAGTTACTTAGTACAAGTTTTAGAACACACGCGAGTTGGTCATATTGTTATCATGCTTGACATCTTAAACCTCTTAATCATCTTTCTCTTCTCATGCAAAATATTTAAATAGCATAATATCTTCTAAAGAATCAACAACCTAAACTTCCTTCATGAAAAAAAAAGATTAAAATGATAAAGGAAATTATTGATGAAGATTAGAGAGAAAAGAGATTGAGTTATAGAGTTACCTTAGATAAGAAGTTATAAGATATTTCTGAGAAAAAATGAATGAATGGGTTACCAATTGGATTTGTAAGTTGAAATGATTTGGTTCCCTATTTCTAAGAAGATATTTTGCAATCTACGAGTTGGAATTTGCAGTACCAAGTCATAAAAGCTAACATGGCATCTGATCTTCACCTAAAATATCTTCTCGAGAACTGTGTTGGAAACAATCTGTGACTTTTTACTCGCAGATCTGTTCCAGATCTTACTACTACTTCATACTGCAAGTTGTTACTCATAGGAAGACCTCGCAGCTCTAATTCTATGACCTCTGACTTAATAACTGTGATTTATTTCTTATAGAAATAACTCGTAAATCTATTCTAAAGAACATTGTGATTTCTTGTTCCTTTTCTCTGCGAGTTTTTACTCGTAGATCCATGTCGGAGATCTGTCCACTATGACTTCACGCTTGCAAATCCATGCCATAGATTTTCTTCAGGAGATGTTGCTAATTGAAACTTCCAACTGCGGGTTCTTACTTGCATTCTAATCTCGCATAACTCCTCTAGAAATGGATGTGAGTTGGTTCTGCGAGTTTTGACTCGTAGACCAAACGCACATACCCGACCTTTTCCTTCAAACTCTAACTTCTTCTGATCCTCTTGCTTCCTAACCTGTACCAATAAAAATATGTACAATAACCATGGCTCTACTAGCCATCAAAATCTAATTCTTTCCAAAATTATGCTCTTATTGATGAGTGACTTCTTATCTGTACACACACAAAAAGTAGTCAAAAAGTTCACGTAACCAATAGAGAAGCGACTCCACTTGTGCTACCATGATGATTAACAGTGGAGTGATGAGACAAATCAAGGGTCCCCTTTCTTTTCAAGATGTATACCTTTGGAATAGGTGTTGATTTTGTTGCATCTAGAGAAGTACCCTTAGTTTGGTATCCCTTATCCTTACGGATCCACAAAAGAGTGATCTTCATTTGGTTCCCCATATCATTTTCATGCCTATTTTGTGACTCTTGATAAACGTATTGCATTAGATCTTTTTATGACCCCTAACATGGTAAAAATAGCATTTATTAGGGAAGTAATGAATGTTACCCTTCATCTTCCATGGGTGTGTTCTGTTGTTGCTTACTTTGGTGGATTTTGAGGTGGATCCTTCATTCATTATGGTTGTCGTTTTCATCAAGACTTCGGTGACGTGCTCGGCTTGGTGCATTCATTGACCTTAGAGACCTTACATGCATATTCTTTCACTGCTAAGGCATTATTAAGAGCTTGATTCTCCTTGTCTTTCCTCTTTACTTCCATAATCACCTTTCCCATCTTTTTCTTTAACTCTTCCTCTTGACACTTGACAACTTTGGCCAATTCTTCATTTTCTTACCCTTTCCTTTTCAAGTGTCTTAACCCTCAAAGCAAGGTTGACATCTACCACAACTATCTTCTCATCTTTTTTATAAGGTCCTTCTTCTTTTCTTCAAGCATCCTAACTTCATCCTGAAATGCTTGAAAGAATTCTTCCAGATCGTCCAACGGTTCTTTAGTTATTACCCTGGTTTATTCAATTGTCACGTCAAAATGAGTGACAACTCTTTCTCTTCCTTCCCAGAAAACACATCAAACTCAACTACCTCCCCTAAGACTGTCATGGTCAGTTTCCCTGTGATGCACATCAACCGTTGTTCTTGCCATAACCATGAATGGCCTTTTGAGAAGTATGAGATGTTCTCTACTTGTGTACTTCTCTCCAACATAAAGGTCAACGAAATCTATAGAGATGATTAGCTTATCCACTTATAGGAGCACATCTTCAGTGAACCCTAGGGTGTTGTAAAGATTGGTCTGCCAAAACTAAAGACATGGATGTGTGCTTGACCTCTCCCAACTTTAACCACTTGTAGACCGAGGAAGGCATCAAGTTGATACCTAATCCCAAGTCCAACATGGCCTTCTCCCAAGATGTACCCCCAATCGATATATCAACGGTGAAACTTTTGGGATCTTTGAGCTTTGGTGGGGGACTTTTCTAAATAACCACACTGATATTGCCTCAAAGACACTCTTGATGGTTTGGTCTCATTTCTTGCTCCTTCTTGCTAAATTATTCAATCATCTTTGGTTTGTTCTTGTTTTTGGTATTTAGAGGTTTGTAAGAGTTCTTTGATTTATAAAGGCTTGGTTGCACTTTCTTATTTCTCACCACTGCTACCATGTTTATCCCTTCCACGTGGTTACTAGGCACCTTCCCGTTATCTTTCCTTTTTGTACATTCTTGCAATTGAGACAATTGCATCAAAATCTTCTTAATGGTAACCTCCAAGCTAACTATCCGTCGATCATCCTCCTGATTGAAGACTTGAGCCTGCTGATTGTTCTGGTTTGATTAGGCATTGTTGTTATAATTTCCCCATGGTTTCCTCTGTACCCTTGGTCTTTCTGATTGTTTCATACTGCTGATTTCCTCATTGGAAATGACCCCTATAATAATTACCACCACATTGATTGTTTCTCCAATTAGGGTTGTAATTATTTCCATTCAGGTTATTCGGCTAACGATTCTGATTATACTGGTAGAATGTTTGCGCTTACTCCTCTTGAGGTGGTAAACCTTGAATAGGCACATGTTCGCCCAATGTCCGTTTTACCCACACACTTGACATACTACCACATGTACTTGTTGCTTCTTGGAATTGCTTGTCAAACACCTTATCTGAGATTGTCCAACTCCATCACCAATTTCGTATGCATTTATCCTTCTTTATCTTGCCCTCTTGAACCACGTTTTGCCCTAACAATTCCTATCTCTCTAACACTTCTTTCGCCGTCTTCTCTTTTATATCTCCTCTGTAAGAATTGTCAACTATCGCTTGGGTGAGCCCTAAAAGTCTATCATTAGATGATTGCACTCGACTAACTAGTGTAAACTCATGGTGAGGGCATTGAGCTAGGAGTAACTTAAATCTCTCTCATACGTCGTCACAAGGTTCTCCATCCTCTTCCACAAATGTTGCAATTTTTTCTCGGATCTCCTTTGTCTTCCATGCCGGAAAGTATTTATCGAAAATATTTCTCTCAATGTCATCCCATGTAGCAAACGATTCTGATGCTAAAGCCATAAGCCACTGTTTGGCCTGATCCTTCGTACAACATGAGAAACATCACATCCTGAGTTGATTCCCTGACAACGCTTCTAGGCGAATGGTTGTCATCACATTATAATATTATTTCATGAATTAAAGAGCATCATCTCCTTATTTTCCATAGTATGTGGGGAAAGTATTATAATATTGGTTCTTCAATTCATAATTCCTCTGTGCCGTATTTAACACAATTGCCTAAGGGTAAGCTCTAACTTTTGGCAAGGAATAATCCTTCATATATCTATAATGTTCACCATCGTTCGATCCAACTGGTGAAACACGTCATTCATCATCCCGTGAACTAGCCGATGACGTATCACGACTAGCCATTATCAAATGGTATCCTAAAAATTGACAATTATGATTGATTTTGAGTGTCAAGTTGATTAAATCTAAAACGACAATGACACATTGTACTAAAAACACACATATCAGTTACAGAAATTTCCCCGGCAGCAGCCCTAAGATTTTGATGCACTCTGAGTGTAACTTTAAACTTAATGAGGCTTTAAAAACTAAATGGAATGTGCGGGTCTAGATGACCCTTTGCAAGTGTACGCAAGAGGAACTTGAAACATGTTCTAGTGATTGCTCTAGTATAATTCATCAAAAGTTATGCTAATTGAAAATTGCTTGTAAAATGATTAGTTCTAAAGATTCTAAATATATGATAAGGTGATAAGGATGCAACATGCTAATAACAAAGTTCACAAACTAATTTCTATCATCAAAAATCTATATGTAAAAGTTTCAAGTGTAACCTACTCAAAATTGATCAACCAAGAGATAAATCCATTATTCATGCACACAATTCATGCTTAGACGCTAAGTAAAGTCCATACCCAACAATAAACATGTGAATCTATTAAGCATAATTGCAAACTCAATACAGACAAAAGATAGAACATATCATTACTAAAAGTGTTCACACATATACAATCACTAAATCCTCAACAAAAAGGATTTAGCCACTCATTATCACATAGATATAGGTAAAGTCAACATGACAAATGCTCGCTACGTTGAGTGCTCAACAAAACCTTGCTTGATTGACAAAAAGTAGATCTACTTACCATTACTTTAATAACTCTAATTCTAAGTTATGAAACCTAAAGTTTTTAATCTAAAATATTAGATCCAAGTGAAAGTGAAAAGGTGTTTCTAACTCTAACACTTAAGCACAAGACTATAGCACACAACACACATTTCTTGGAAAGAAAAATGTACTTAGATAGTAGGGAGAAGATTTGGCTGAAATGCACTTACAGGGTGATGTAGAACAAGATCTACGACTTGGACCTCACAGATTAATCTCGCAGTTGAGTCGGCACAAGATTTGCCACTCCATTATGCTGGTTTTAACTCGTAGAATTGAAATTGCATTTGTACTGTGACTTCACTCTACGACATCAACATCGTAGTAACATATCATAGTGTCTTCTGGGACTAATCTGCTAGCTGGTTCTGTGAGAAAGAACTCACAGTCTTCTCTCATAGTCTTTTTTAGAACTGAACTGCTAACTGATTCTAAGAGTAAGAATTCACAGTCTTCTCTCATAGTCTTTTCGAGAACTGAACTGCTAGATAGAACTCGCAGTAAGGACTTCACCAAAAAATATATGGTTTGGTTGCTACCTCATTTTGTGAGATCTAACTCGTAGTTGCTTTTTGTATTGCTTTCTGCCATTGTTCTACTACCCCGTTATGTGACGTGTAACTCGCATTACTAACAGGACTTGATCTACGACTTTATTATGCTATATCAAACTCACAGATTTCATACATGCAGTTTTTACTCTCTTTTTTTCTCCCATATTCTTCATCAAGTCCTCAATTGCCTCTAAATAACAAAAATACCTACAAAGGACTCAAAGAGATAATTAAAACACACAAATGTCCGATAAACGGATATAAAAGGGATAAATTAGATGATCAAAATAATTACAAACTTAGAGTGATCAATTTTTATAAACTTTAAAATCCCATCCTCGATTAATGACCGAATGAAATGGTATCGCAATCCTATATGCTTGGTTCTAGAATGGAACACCAAATACTTGGCCAAATGTTTTGCACTCTAATTATCGTTGTGCAACACATTCATCATCTGCTTGAATCCTAACTTTACCATCAAGCCCTTAACCATATCATCTCCTTACTAGCTTCCGTCACAACCACCTACTTCATTTCGATTGTAGATATCATCACAGTCTTCTGTAACTAAGAAACCAAAATTATAGCGGTACTCCCTAATGTGAATACATATCATGTGGTGCTTCTCTTGTGATCCACCTCTCCAATTAGATCGGAATCTATAAAATATTTCAACTTGATCTCATTTTTTCTGAAGGTTAGACATTTTTTCATCGTACCCAGTAGGTATCTTAGGATCCACTTCATTGCTTCTCAATGTTGCTTGCCTAGAATGAACATGTATCTACTCATAACTCCCATTGCATTGACAATATCTAGTCATATGCAAACCATGCCATATGGAACTATAGCCATGAAGTCATTCTCTCCATTCATCTTTGGACTATAGTCATTGGACAATTTGAAGTGACAATTAATGGTGTTCTACTGGATTTGTATCACCCATATTAAATGATCAAGCCAAATTAGTATATGATTTCGGCCCCTAATTCCAACTCTTTGTGTGTCCTTGGATAAAGCCCGATCATTTAACATCTTGTATTGAGCTTTGTAGGTAATATTGCATCACAAGGGCAGTTGGGTGTTGAAAATAAAACTTAAATGTTTGTCGAACAACTTAAAAAGGGGTTAATAGGTTTTAATCAAGTTAATTACCAACTTTTTTTGATTAGTCAATATTAAAAATTTACCCAATAAACAAACATACAAAATCAAGCATAAAATGCGAAAATTAAATAACACTTGATTTTTACGTGGAAATCCTTCAACAAGGAAAAAACCACGGGCTAACCACTTAGTCACTTTGATCCTCAATCCACTATTGTAATGATGTTTACAACCTAGGTTGACCTCTAGTCACACCATTCTCAGTCACTAACCCATCATTACTACCCAACGAGCCTTTATAATGATTCTTGATCAATGCTTGCTAACCAACCTTGGTTGCAAGACATCACTTGCTTGTAAACTACAGCTTGTAGTCACAATACTTAATTCTCAAAGAAGAGATAAAAATAGTCTAAATGAATATATGAATATTCAAGATGCAATAGGGTGCAAGACTAGGCACTAAATGCTTAATTAGATGTTGAGATGCAAATTTAACAACCTAATTATCAAAATAGGCCAAATCAACCAAAGTTGGCATAATAAGGGAAGGACAATAAATGCAATTAACAAATGTAATCAATAAGTCCCAATCAACAATATATAAATGCAAAGCATATAGATTTAGCTAGATGGTGAATATTTCCTAAATGCAAGCTATCAACAAACAAACTCAATCATACAAATAAACTCACAAATATATGCAATAAATAGAGTCGAAGCATTTAATCAACTAATAAATGCAATAAAAACACAATCTTGAAAAGTATGAACAATTAAAAAATATGGATTTTGTTCAACTTACCAAGTCTACTCAAAGATGAAGACCCATGCAAGAATACATCCTAGATGAAGATAGAAGATGTTTGATTCATGAATGAATGATAGGGTTTGGAGAGTTAAGATCTAGTTGTGACGCTTATCTCTCTAAGGAATTTCTTCCTTTCTTTAAAAATAGGTTTGAAGATATATATATATATATATAAGCCCTAAAACTGAACTACGTTGTTTTGAAAAATAATGCCCGGTGCATAGGTACTACATGGGTAAGGGACCCGTGCACAACCCATGCAACAAACAAACTTGAAGACACTATCGTCGGTGTATGGGTGCTGCATGGGTAGGGACCCATGCACAACCCATGCAACAGAGAGACTTGAGGATACCATCCTCAGTGCATAAGTATTACACGAGTAGGGACCCGTGCATAACCCATGCAATAGACAAACCCGAAGACACCATCCTTAGTGCACGGGTACTACATAGGTAGGAACCCATACACAACCTGTGCAACAAAGAGGCCCGAAGACACCATCCTCAGTGCACGGGTTGGGATCAGTGCATAATTCATTCAAAAAAAACCTTCAAGATAGGTCAACAATGTCCTCAGGTCTATCTTTTGCAAGGGTAGTGCACGGGTCCCTACCCATGCATTACCCGTACACTAAAGTTGGTGTCCTCGAGTTTGTATATTGCACGGGTATTGCACAAGCTACATGTACATTACCCGAGCACTGGGCATTATTTTTCAAAACGATGTAGTTTCAATTTATGGCTTATATATATATATATATGTCATCTTCTTCCTCATTTGTTTTTAAAGGTTAAAAACCAACTTTTAGTGAGAGGAAAGATCCACTTAGAGAGATAAGCTCCAAGACTTGTTTTATTAACTCTCTAAAACCTAAATCCGTGAGCATTTAAGCATAGTCATGCATCATCTCATCATGGATCTTCTTCAATGAGTGACTTGGTAGGTAGAACAAACTTCATCTTTCATTAATTGTTCTATCTACTCAAGATTTAGTCTTTATTGCATATTAATTGCAAAAACTCATGCTCTAATTCCATATTTACATGAGTTATGACTTGATTGGGTTTTGTTTGTTGATAGCTTGCATTTAGGACATATTTTCCCTCTAGCTAAGTCTCTATGCATTGAATTTAGACATCGTTGATTAGGACTAATTGATTGCATTTGTTAATTGTATTTATTGTCCTTGCAATGATTTATGACAACTTGTGTTGATATGACTTTATTTGATGACTAGAGTTTAGGCTTGCATATCTATATCTAGTTAGGACTTTATGAACATTTATGTAGACATTGATATCTAGGATTTATACTTATTGTCATCTTTAAATCCCTTTATAACCATTTACTGTTGCCTAACATTAATTGTATTTAGAATATTTTTATATATTCATATAGGTTGTTGATCTCTTCTTTGAGAGTTAAGTCTTGTGACTACAAGATGTAGTGCACAAGCAAGTGAAGTCTTGTAACCAAGGTTTGTTGGCAAGCATTGATCAAGAATCACTATAAAGGTTCATTGGGTAGTAGTTGTGGGTTAGTAACAGAGAATGGTGTTACTAGAGATCAACCTAGGTTGTAAACATCATTACAATAGTGGATTTGAGGATCGAAGTGGCTAAGTGGTTAGCCCGTGGTTTTTTCCCTTGTTGAAGGGTATCCACGTAAAAATCAAGTGTTATTTATTTTCCGTATTTTATACTTGATTTTGTATGTTTGTTTATGAGGTAAATTTTTAATATTGACTAATCAAGAAAAGTTAGTAATTAACTTGATTAAAACCTATTTCCCCCCTCTAGATTATTTAGACACACGTTTAGTTTTAATTTCAATTGGTATCAGAGTGGGTTCCTAGACATAATTAGGTGATCCAAGTTTTTGTTTGTGTCTTGCATGTGCGTGATTTTTTTATTGTTGCATTCATTTGCATTCATCTCATTCACTAAAGATTTTGAGTGTCATTAATATGTTAGAGGGTGATTTGACCTCCAAAGTTGAGGGGGAGGAAAGTGACTCGGATGAGGAGATAACTCTCATGGTGGCTAGATTTAGGAGATTTATGAAATCTCACAAGAAAGGTTAAAAGCACAAAAAAGAAGGAAGTTTTAAAGTAGATCATCGGCTCGCTGCAAAGATCGCTAGGTAAAGACCGTGAATCCTAACCATAGGATGTCGCTGGTAACGCTTTACGGTTTGATAACTGTGACATTTGTACAGCAGACTAGCAAAGACAAGTATAGAGAATATCGCTACATGTGCATTGTTATATCCAAACAGCGACAATACAACACTACTGTAAGGACCTAGATTTTATGATTGACTTATTTCATAACAAACCACACCACATTGGGGATGATTATGTAATGGGTAGCTTAGGTCCTCATTGGCAAGCTTCCAAGCATCTCCATGACTTCAAGAGCAAACGGTATATTCACTTGACTTTACCTCTTGAAGAGTTTAGATGTACACACACACTTCATGGATGATTTGTATCAACATCCATTTATGTCCTATTGCTTATGTGTGCATCCTTACTCACAATCAAACTTGCACTTCATTATTAGCCTTAGGTGTGGTTGTTGTGTATTTAATTCGTTTTTCATCGTTTGATCGATACCTTCCATACTTGCACAATGGTGTGCTTGTCCTAGCGTGTCGAGTTCCATTTAAGAAGGTCTCATTCTTCTCTTCGTTTTGTTATAAAGAGTAAGGTGTCCATTTCAAATAAGTTGATTTCAATGATTTAAATGTTTTTCAAAACTGACATTTGTATGGTCTTGTCACCATAATTTTTTTTACAATATTTCAAAATGATTTTCAAAAATTTCTGTATAAAATAGACACCCATACCTTTCTAACAGTATATTATTAGTAATATTTCATGACCGTTTGAATTGGTTTTGGAATCTCCAAAGTGACCACAAAAACAGGGCAACTCTGTTGTTGTCTGTTTCTGACCTTTGGTCACTCGAATGACCATAACTCTTTCTATAGAAATCCAAATCATGTTTTGTTAATTAGAGTTGAAAGTAGACTTCCATACATTTCCAATGGTATATTATATGAAAGGTTTTAATGTTGTTTGGTCATGTTTTGGGTCGCTCGAATCTCAAGCTATTGTGTTGTCGCTTGCTTCGTCGCATATGTCCGAGCGACACTTAATAGGTAAAAATTGTTGTTGCATACTTTGTCGCATATGTACAGGCTGCAGTCAACAAGGTGATTGTCTGCCCTCTTTTCTGCACACTATTTTGTTTGTCAATAAATATGTTCTCTTATTCCCAAACTCGTTTTTTAAGGCTTCAAGAATGCATTCTTTAGAGAGAATCCCACATATTGAGAGAAAGCTTAAAGCTTTGTATTTTGACTCTCCAAACTTAAAAGCCATCTCTATCTTGCATCATTCATCATCTATTGAGCATGTGTTGGGATTATGCTCGATAGCAAAAGTATAATAATGTATCTGACAATCTTTTCATATTAATAAAGTGATTTCTAGTTAAACAAATCTCATATCATTTATAGTTTAATTATTATAATTGTCAAAAGTAAATAATCATAAGGTCAAAAAACTATGAGAAAAGAAGAACTGTTCATATATCTAGCTATGTATGAGGTAGACACAATTCTTTAGTTAGTCTTAAATAATACAAACAACTTAAGATAAAGGTTTGGCGCATTTATCTTGTCAAAGTTATAGATTCTTTTGCTAGCATTTGAGTGGATCAAATGTGTTATGATGAGTCTAAAATCATCAAAGTGTAGTGTTTTTGGGCAAAAGAATCTAGTGCACTGGGTGCATTCAATTGGATCACAGTGAAATACTTTATCTAGATCCTTCAATGGATAAAAGCTTTCACTTGAATACAATCGGAGAGTCTATCTCAATCCTGAGATAAATTATGAACTTATAGTTGTAAGTGTTATCATTTGAGCTATCAATGAGTACGATTATATAGCATAGTCTATCCTTGATAGTTTGGCGGTATTCATTTTTTAATCGATAGAGAACTTCATTTATAGATATGGACATCATGGCTCCATTTATTAAATGTGAGTAGAATACCATCATATGGATATTTTAAGGTATTGGATATTAAATCTTAATGTTAAGTTTTCAATAGTGTCTATTGAAACATAACTTGTAGACAAGTCAAAATATCCAAGTTCAAAATATGGTCATATGAGTAAATATGTTAACTTGGAGAGCTATAGGCAGTCTATGAGCTCTTGGCAATTATTGGTATTCTTCATGAGGATACACTATCTCCATTAAGATTGTCTAGGGTATGAATGAGCAATATTAACTTATTCTATCTTTATTTAAGAGTTCAATTTTAATTCTTTAGTGGAATGAACTAAAATTAATAGATAGGACCTAAGTGAATCATTTGTTGATTGTGATTATGTATGTCTATTGGAGCTTAAATTTAGATAGCCCTCCAAGATCCCTAATCCACACGAACTTGTATAGATCACTTGATATATTCTACCGGACCAATATATGGGTCCATCTAGAATTTTATTAAGGCATGTTGACTTGTTTCTTTTAGTAAGAATGGGTCTAGTTTACATGTGGACTTTTTATTATGGTCTAATGGATTTAATAAAATAAGAAAAATAATATATATGCCCTTGTGTGGTCTTGGGCGGGAAAGGCTAAATATTTTAGTTTAATTATATTGTTTTTTATTTTATTATTCAATTAAATGGAAATTAACTACTTTGGTAATTAATTAATTATTTAATTAAAAGTCAAAATCTTTTTCCTAATAGGAGAAGGTCTCCTAATATTATACTATTCTTGGTAGTATAATTAATATTAAAGACTATATTTGATAAGTAGATAAATAAAATGAATTATTTATCTAGTCAAATTAGGAAGTCTTTAATATGGTCACAAATACACTAATGAGTTGGATTAGGAGTCTCTGTGTAGGAAAGAATTCTTTTTGGAAAAAGGATTCTTGGTCACTAAGTAAATCCACCTAAGGAAAGGATTCTTGCTCACCAAGTAAATCCTTCTTAGGAGAGGGTTTGGTCTCATATATATATTACCTATTAATTTCGACCAAGACATAATTTTTAAAAAGAAGTGTAGAAAGATATTTAGTGGACTGCTAATAACATGACTTTTATAACACACACACACACACACACACACACACACACACACACACACACATATATATATATATATATGATAAGTTTATCGATAATAAGAAAAACATTAAAATTGAGAGTAGAATGATATCTAGTGGACTGCTAATAGCATGACTTTTATAACACACACACATATATAAAAGTCATACTATATGTATGTATATATATATATATATGTATGTATATATATATATATATATATATATTATGTGAATTTTACCAGACGTACACATCATCGACAAAGAGGATAAAATTATCAGGTGGACGTCCAAATAGGCATTCAGAAAATATCCTACAAGACATCACCAAAGAAGAGAAAGCTCGAGTAAGCAGGTATTGAACAAAACCTACTCGGGCTCAACTAACGTCATATACTACTCGGGGTCAGTTAAAGATACTCAGGGCTAGTTGATGACATTTTCTACTAGGGATCAAATGACATCACTCGGGACCAGCTGATATTGTGTTCTACTCGGGACAAACATGAAGATAACCGAATAAAAAGCCCATCGCGTAACTGATACGAATCGAGTCATTAAAATACGTGAAGATATCCATATCAAAGAGGAATTCCAAGAAGAACAGAATATCAAGCAGAAAGGGTTCCTAATCAGGCAACAATTTTATTTCTTCCAAAAGACTGCGCTAATATAAGGAAATAAGTCCTAACTGAACTATATTACAAGAGTCTCATTCGATCTCAATACAAGTCTCCGAAACATGAAGAAGACAAACTACTTTGAACAAGTAAACAATCATAATTAAATACAAAGATCTTTTATTACTTGTGCAAAAAGGATTAGGGTTCTATGAACATATAAATAGACCCATAATCTCGTCACAAAATATATACAGAAATCATATAGAAAAATACAGAGAGAAAAAAGAAAGATCGAGAATTGTAATTATTCTATTCATAGTGGATTTTGGCTTGGTTGATTATTCAGCCACCCGTGGACGTTTCTCCGGTTATCAGAGTTTTACCACGTAAAAATTTACGTCCGATTTTTTTCTCCTTCTCTTTCTCTTTGAAATCACAACTTAAATCCAATTATTGTTGACTTTTTCCATACACCTAGAAACCGACGTCAACAATTGGGGCTAAAAGGAGGGGCCGAACCTTCGATTTATTTAAAGGTAATGGCAAGAAGCAGAAGCAGTTCTGGGGATGTCCAAAAATCTCCAGATAACTTCCATGCTGGCAGTAGCTCACGAGATCTCACTGCAACCACGGAGAACCAACCAACATCCCTGGCGGGGATCCAGCAAGTTCCTCCGACCAGCGAAGACTTAACATAACGCTTCCGAGAGGCGCTGTAACAATTGGTGGCAGACGAAGCAAAGGAAGGAGTTGATCTACTGGCTGCAGAAGAAGCGCAACCTTCTAACCTCCCACCTGTAAGGCTTTATTCGGTTGTAGTGGGGCCAGAACTAAATGCACCAGAAGCCAGAAGGAACTCGACTCTAATTTATCAGGCTGGACGTGGAACACCCGAAGAGGAACTACCACGCTAGAAGCAGAACCATGATCAGACAGCCCGTGCTAGAGACTGCAAACATGACAGGCACAGGGATCGGTCATCATCAGAAGATAGCGATCGGTACCATCGCAAGTGTCATCACGGAGCCATACGCCTACAAGAATCAACCCGTGAAACTCGAAATCAGAGTGATGAGCCAGAGAAAGGAATGACAATCACCCAGCGGTTTGACCATCATGGAAGTCTGGTGGGAGAAAGATGTCATAATTCAGAGCCTAACTCGAGAAGTCGAGAATAATAGGTGTCAAATGGATGCACTGGTCAGACGTTATGGGTACAACGATTTATCTGATGATGATTCTCACAGCCCATTCACTAGGGAAATCTTGTAAACCTCATTCCCAGAGAGGTTCAGGATGCCGCACGTGAAGCAGTTCAAGAAAGATACAGACCCTAAAGAACACGTCAGATGTTATAGAAGTGTTATGGCTCAGTATGCCCACAGCGATCCTCTACTATGCCTCAACTTTCCACAAACTCTAGGAGACACGGGATCAAAATGGTTCGGGAGATTGCCCTCAACGAGCATCGAAAGCTTCAGTGAACTAAGCATGAGGTTTTTCAAGGCAATTCTGAGCAACGTTCACAAGAAAAAATCAGTGGCTTACCTTTCTCAGATAAAACAAGGAAAAGATGAATTATTGAAGAAATACCTGGGAGGATTTGGCCAAACGGTATCAGAAATCGACAGTGCAAACGAAGAAGCGATAATTGATGCGTTCATCAATAATCTACAGAATGGACGGTTATCTTTTGACTTAAAAAGAGCTGATCTAACCAGATATTCAGATATGATAGACATGGCGGGAGGATAGGCACTATCCAAAGAAGAAGAATTAGCCACGGGAGGATGCTACATGCATGGTGGAAAACCTGAACAGAGGGATGCTGAGTCCAAGGTACAAAACCAAAAGGGAAAATAGAAAGGAAACAGTAAAGAAAAAAGCAAGGACATGGGAAACGGATGAAATACCGAACAGACCACAGAGAAATTCCGAGGTAGATACACCAACTACACCCCTCTACGGAAAAAGCAGGAGGAAATCATGGCCATACTGGAAGCAAAGAATCTGGCACAAGAGCCACGACAACAGTCTCAGTTCGCCCGGTGGGATACAACCAAATACTGTATATTCCATAAGGAAACAGGTCATGAGACTTCCAAATGTTACCAGCTCAGAGATTATATAGAAACCCTCATTCGGGAAGGACATCTTTAGGATGTTATCTTGAAAAGGGATGAGAAGTTAGAAACAAAGAAAGAGATCAGGGTCGATCACAGCTCTGGTTGAAATCAAAAGGGCCAGTCTAGAGGCCAATAAAGTAATACATACAATCTTTGGAGGACCATCCACTAGGAGAAGTAACCGAGAGCGAACATAAGAAATCAGAGATTGACGTGAACTTGGTCGAACTAGACCCGAAAAGGGTAAGGGAAGGATGGGACCAAATAATATTCACAGAAGCAGACTCATATGGGGTTGACGTTCGGCCAAATGACGCCTTGGTCATAAGTGCCCGAATTGGTCACCAGGAAGTCAGGAGAATCTTGATAGATAATGGAAGTTCGGTAAATATTCTCAATGTATCCGTCTACAATCAACTCAGGTTGGACCGAAAGGATCTACAGCCTTTACATACTCCACTCAGAGGATTCGGAGGAATTGAGGTCAGGTCACTCGGGACGGTAAAGCTATCCGTAAAGATTGGAGTGGCATCTTATCAGAGAACTGTATTGCTCGACTTCATGGTGTTAGACTTAGACAATTAGTCGTATAATGCGTTGTTGGGTTGGCCATTCTTAAATAAAACTAAGGCCGTAACAGCCACTTATGCATTGATGATCAAGTTCCCGACCGAACAAGGGGTCGATGTAGTCAAGGGATCCCAAGAGATGGCCCGAAAAGCTAACCTATCAGTATACAAAGACAAAAATGATGGTGAACAGGTATGCACTATAACGCAGCCGAGTCAGAACAAAGAGTTACTGTCATTCGAGTTTGATCCAAGGGAAGAGTCAAATGAATCCAAAAATGAACCGGTCGAAGAAATTATCTTGAAAGAAGATGAACCAGATAAGAAGATCAAGATCAGGGCCAACCTGGAAGGAAAAGTCAAACAAAGCCTCACTAGTGTTCTTAAAAAATACAAGGATGTGTTCTCCTGGAGTCATGAAGACATGGTCGGGATAGATGCCCAATAATATTACATCATCTCGCGGTAGACTAGAATGCAAAACCAGTGATACAAAAGAGAAGGTCATTCAATCTTGAGAAAAATCAAGCAATCAAACATGAAGTAGAAAAGCTACTCGCCGTAGGGTCGATTAGAAAGATCAACTACCCTCAATGGGTAGCTAATATAGTCCTCGTCCAAAAGAAAAATGGACAATACAGAATGTGTGTAGATTTCACAGATTTAAACAAGGCATGCACAAAAGATAGTTTCCCACTCACAAGGATAGACCAATTGGTGGATGCTACATCAGGCCATGAATTTCTCAGTTTCATGGACGTTTACTCAAGATATAACCAAATCTGGATGAACAAGGCTGACAAAGAAAAAACAACATTCACAACTTATCAAGGCTTGTACTGTTACACAGTAATGCCCTTCGGGTTAAAAAATGTAAGGGCAACATATCAAAGGTTGGTCAACAGAATCTTCGCATGGCAAATAGGATGGAACATGGAAGTGTACATTGATGACATGCTGACCAAGAGCATCTCGGTAGACAAGCATACCTCAGACCTGCGAGAGATATTTGATGTTTTGAGAAGATACCAAATGAAGCTGAATCCGAACAAGTGTTTATTCAGAGTTTTTTCAAGAAGGTTCCTGGGTTTTCAAGTTCACCAAAGGGGAATCGAAGTCAATCCTGAAAAGATCCAAGCCCTGTAGAGAATGACCTCACCATGGACATTAAAAGAAGTACAGCGCTTAACAGGATGTTTAGCTTCCTTGGGAAGATTCATCTCAAAGGCCACGGACAGATGCACACCCTTTTTCAAAGTAATTAGAAAAGGAAAAGGACTCGAATGGAACGAAGAGTGCGAGCAGGCATTTTTAAAAATCAAGGAATACTTATGGCGGGCTCCTATCCTTTCAAAACCATAGATGGGAGAGATACTTGATGGGGACACGTCGTTGCAGTGTCATCAAATATGAACATTTAAGTTCGGTCTCGCAAGGGCACAAGTCACAGAGACTAGCACAACAGCAAACAAGGGATCGATCCACAGGGAGGTGGGATTCACCGATCGTCTCTAGTTCTAGCTATTATTACAACACTCCAAGCGGACTCGTGTGTTGCGTGTGCGGAAAAGTGAATAATAATATAACTAAATAACTTATATAAATGATATATACAATGATAGATGGAATGGAGATATGCATGAAATGTGGTTACACTAGAGAAACAACTCAACCATGACAATCCTCCTAATTACGTTCTAGACTCACCTAATCCTCAAATGTGCAAGTATACATAGGCTTATATCCCCTTAATTAATCTCTAATCTCTCTCGATGTCTTAGAGATAGTATCCATATATACCCAAAATCTCTCTCGAGCAATCCGGACAATATATATGAACCCATTAAGCACGTGGAATACAAATCGAACCCTATACGATAGCCTAGTGGTTCTAGCATTTTCTAGTCAAGCATAGTGAATGTTTATCTAAGCATTGTCAAATGTGTCTCCTCTCGGTACATAGCATCTAACCATGGATCAATTACAAAGTGATAAGCAAAGGCTTTAAGTACTCAAAACATCCATATAACAACACAAGCACAAGCAAAATGCCAGTGGTCTTTACTTCTATGTCAAAGATTCGGTTTAGTCAACTCGCTAGGATGGTTAAACATGGGAAACAAGTTTACCTAACAACTATATGCAAAAATGTGATTGTTTTATGATTAAGAACATTCAATTTAGGTAAAAGGTTCATCCTCTTGATTAGGGAATTTTCCCACAATCAATTCATCACCCAATCTTGTCACGTGGATGGATAATCGTGTCTTAATACAAAGACCCATTAAGAACAAGGATATGAACCAAGGTCAATTTAGCAACTAAAAGCCTGAACTGAAACATTTTCTACTCTTTGGGGCTAAAATCCATATTACTCAAATTACTCAATACATGGAATTTCAAGTCATCCATCAATCAATCAACAATCATGGGTATGTAATTTCTACTCTAAATTACAACTACTCCTAAACTCAATCATGGACACATATTGATTTCAAACAATACATACACATACATATCATATTAAGAGCATAAAAACACATATATCAAAGAGAAAAACAAAACCCAAATGAATTTAAGAACAATCAATACATGTATTACACAATTGTAGGTTTACAATATCCCCAAATTGGTGGAATACATCAAAGAATACAAGAAATACAAAGAAATGAGTAAATAAGAGCAAACCCTTGAAGACAAGTCCTCCAAAGATGCTCCTAGCCTTCCTAGCTCAGTTTTGGCTCCTAATTCCTTTGTAATCTACTCTAAGATGGATGGAGGAAGTGTATAGTGGTGAGGTGGAGGTGTATGGTGAGCTCCCATGGAGGAAAAACATCCATGGGAGTAAAAGTTGAAAAAAAATGGAAGAAGAAAAGAAGAGGTGTGAGAAGGGGAAAAGAGGGGAAGAGAAGTCTGAAAAGAGGAGAGAAAGTGGGTTATTTATAGGCTTAGAAGTTAGGGTAAGATATTGGGGTGAAAAAGATAAGAATACCCTTCAAAAAATGGCCAAAAAATGCATTTCCGCCCATATATGAGGTATGTCATGCGGTACGCATCAACAGATGTACCGCACATCACTTTTGGAACCTACTGCCAAAAAATGGGGTACGAAGTGCGGTACGCAAATTGGTCTCGCGCGGTTGCGTATCGCATCTCTGTGTACCATTACAAAAACGGTTATAACGTTCTCTAAAAACCTCGGAATCGTGATCTGTAAAGTTTGTTGGAAAGAACACCTCCGGGGCTTTCCGAAAAGTTGTTATGGGAGACGTAGTTCGATCGGAGGAGAGAGATATGACCTTCCAAAGTTGGGGTGTCTGCATAAATTATTCCAAATTCTACCCTTTAACCTCAAAAACTCTTCAATTAAGCTCAAATACCTTCTGTAGGGAACATGTACTTACACAAGGCTCACAAACACATCAAATACCAAAATATACTCAAAAACAAGAACAAAAGCGAGATAATGGGGACCTTAAATATGTATATAAATCGTTCCGATCAATACTCTATTTGTACTTATCAATTACAGAACTAGCGGCAAGCTCAGTCCTAGTCAGAACAGAAGATGGAGTATAGAAGCCAGTGTACTATACCAGCAAGACACTTTTACCAGCCGAGATCAGGTATTCACAGGCAGAAAAAATGGCCCTTGCATTGGTTTCAACAGTAAGAAAGCTACGGCCATACTTTCAGGCTCATACAATCCAGGTTCTCACCAACTGCCCATTGAAGCAAATTTTACAGAAGCTAGAGATTTCAGGAAAACTAGCCAAATGGGCAATCGAGCAAAGTGAATTCGATATCCACTATGTCCCCAGGACATCTTTTAAAGGAAAAGCAGAGACAGATTTTATAGCAGAGTTCACAGAGTCTAACCTGGAAGCAAAAAAGATGTTAGGAAATGTTTTTCCATGGAAATTGTATGTTGACGGCTCTTCAGACACTCACGACAGCGGGGCAAGGATCGTAGTATGCACTCCAGAAGGAGATGATGTCGAATGTGCCATGAGGTTTGACTTCAAAGCAACCAATAATCAAGCCGAGTACGAGGGCTACTAGCTGGACTCAGAGTCTGTATAGCTCTCGGGGAAGAAGAAATCGAGATATTCAGCGATTCATAGGTAGTTGTCACCCAAGTCCTCGATGAATACCAAGCCAATGATGAAGGCATGATAGCCTACCACGACATTGCAAAATAGCTCTTCTAGAAATTCAAAGAATATATGATTGCCCAGATCCCTAGGGAGGAGAATGAAAAGGCAGAAGCTTTGTTCAATCTAGCATCAGCAACAACCACAATCAGGCCAAAAACTATTTCGGTTGCACATCTCCTCAAATCGAGCACAGCTGAACCGAAAAACTTAGAAATTTTAGAAATCCGAACACTGCCAGACGGTTGGATGACTCAGCTAAAAAGGTTCTTGGAAGAAGGCATGCTCCCAGATCCCTTACAAGAAAAACAGGTATCAATCAGTAAGGTACACGTTGGTCGGAGGAGAACTATACAGAAGGGGGTTTTCCCGAACACTTCAAAGATGTGTGTCAGTGGAAGATGCATGAATGATATTACAGGAAATCCATAGAGGAGTTTGCGGAAACCACACTGGGGGTAAAAGTTTAGCACATAAGATACTCAGACAAGGTTATTATTAGCCTACTTTATTCTCAAATGCACAACGATGTTCAGAGAGTTGCAATACTTGGCAAAGAATTGCTAATGATATTTGACAACCCCTGAACAACTCAGAAACCTCACATCCCCATGGCCATTTTCCATGTGGGGTTTGGATTTAATCAGCCCAATGCCAGTTGGGACAGGGGGTGGAGCGAAGTATGCCATAATAGTTGTTGACTATTTCACGAAGTGGGCAAAAGCTGAAGCATTAGTGCATATCACATAAGCAAATACCACAAATTTCATGAAAAAGAATATACTCTAAAGGTTTGGAGTCCAAACACTATCATCACTGATAATAGCACCCAGTTCGATAACCTAAAATTCAAACAGCTGTACAAGGAGTACCAAATTGCCAATTACTATGCCACACTTGCCCATCATCAAACAAATGGGCAGACTGAAGCATTAAACAAAATCATCAAGCATACACTCAAAGCAAAGCTAGATGCCAAGAAAGGAAGTTGGGTTGAAAAACATCCCGAAGTAATATGGGCGTATCGAACGACAGTAAGAACGTCAATAAGAGAGACTCCATTCACCTTAGTGTTTGGAACAGAAGTTGTTATCCCTATAGAAGCATCATATGCATCTCCCCGGGTCAGGCTATATGATGAAGATTAGATTAATGATATGATGTTACAAAGTCTAGATGAGCTAGAAGAGAAAAGGGAGAAATCCCGAATACGAAATATGGCATATCAGTAAAGAGTAGCTCGCCACTACAACTCTCATGTTCAGGTCAGGAAATTTCAACTAGGAGACCTGGTACTCAGGAATGTGTCATTGAACATAAAAAATAAAGTTGCAGGTTCCCTGGTTGATAAGTGGGAAAGTCCATACAAAATCGAAGGAATAGCTGGCCATTGAGCATATTGGATTGCACGACCCAATTGAGGGATTTTACCACGACCTTGCAATGCCTAATATCTGAAGATTTTCTATCCTTAAATTATTTTTTGCATTCTTTTCTAGTCAGGACAATTTTAGTTAAGATCTAATATTAGCTTTGGAACTTAAATCTTTGTTGATTTTACAGTTATAAATAAAAATCAAACTCAGGATTTCTGAAAAATAAAGCATATGATAATAAGAACATATGGAAGACAAGCATGATAATAAGAACATGCAAATAGAATACTCGGGACCATTGATTACCGAATGAGCGGAAAAGCTCGAAGGAGCATGCCAGCCGAGCAAGGTCAATTGACCTTAGTAAAAAGGCAAACCCGATGCACCAGATTCTGGAGAAAGGCTCGGGACGCTATCGGAAAAAAATCTGGTGAAATACGTAGCTGTGTTAAGCGGTTCAAAAAGCTTAACGATTCGGAAAACCCTTGCACAAAAAAACTGGGGAGACGTCCTCGGTAATGTGTAAGGACTCAAAACATATGATCATGGTAAGCCTTGATGTAATGTTTGGGTAGCAACAGAGTATGAAACACAAGTATAAATCTACTTGCCTGTTTTAAGATGACTCAATTAATAATACTAGCTAGTTTAATAAGATACTTGGCGTTAAAAATATTTGGGTGACAACCGATTTAATAAGATACTCGGTGAGGTTACCTGAACATCAGAATTAGTCAGTTAAATAAGATACTTGGCATAAAGATTTCAATAGCCAGTTTAATAAGATTCTTGGCTATAAAAATTATTCGGGGGACAACCGGTTTAATAAGATACTGGATGAGGTTACCCGAACATCAGAATTAGCCAGTTTAATAAGATATTTGGCATTAAAAATTATTCGGGTGACAAACGGTTTAATAAGATACTCGGTAAGGTTACCCGAACATCAGCAATAGTCAGTTTAATAAGACACTCGGCAACAATAATCAAGTTAAAGATTGGTGAAATTCCTTAAGCAATGAATAAGATCAAAACCACTCGGTTTCAGAATTAGTTAACTCAGGGATTTTATTAACCTTTTGTAAAGAATTGTTACAAAGAATGGTTATAAAGAATTGTTACAGAATTATTACAAAGAATGTAACAAAAGATTGTTACGAAGAGAACAAAAAGAATCTTTACAAAAAATTATGAAAATTCTACAAAAATCAAGGTTGTGAGGATTTTGAACTCTTGCCGATACTCGGGTCAGGAACCATTTTGTACTCACGGAGCAGACTTTCGTTGGAAGGCCAAGCAATTGAAGCAACCGAATCATCTATCCATTGGCTGTAATCTTCTCCCGGGATCAGTCCAACATCAGGCACCACACATTCCACCACCGATTCTTGACTGGCGTAAAAGGTCGAGAGGGAATGCTCAGATGGAACCTCCAAATGCATGGGATGGGGCTCTTTACCTCGGTTACGGCAGTAAGCTCTCCACTTCTTTATCTGAATCCAAAGAGATTCCAAGGACCGATCCACGTGATTCTTGATCAACAGCTCCTTGTTGGTTCGGGCTTTCCCAGTTGCCCGATTCTTAACCTTGAAGAACTCGCCAGCTGAAACTAGCCCTCGCTGAAATTCCCAAAAGAGAAGGGCATCGTAGGCAGGGGATCTTTTGAAATGGTATACCCCTTGGACTTCGAGTTCCAGCCTGGCCTCTTTGGATAAAGATTCGACCGTTAAAGCCCAGCGCTCCAAGTCTTCGATCTTCTATTCATACGCCGACTTAGACTGCTCTGCTTCCTGTTCGGCTTTAAGCATTGATTCATGGGCAGAGGACAACAAGTTTTGAAGTGACATTGCTTTCTCATCTGCCAAATAAGCCTTCTGCTCGGCCTCTACTTGCTTCGCCAAACAGTGGTCGGTAAACACTTGGGCACTGCCAACTTCTTTCTGATAAGCCGATTCGACCGGAGCACGGCTATCCTCACTCTCTTTCAGTTGAGCTTCCAGACGCCTTATTCAATCAGCTTGATGTTGCTGCGTCTGAATCAGCTCAGTAAACTCGGCCACCATCTATAAAAAAGTTGAATTAAAAATCTGGCAAACAAGCAAGACAATTGAAGAATTAGGAATAACTTACATAAGATGCGCCGTTGAAGATATTCTGAAGACGACCAGTCAGAGGAGCGCCCTTGAGATGACTCCAGTGATCATCCCCGATAAAAATTGGCCAGATAACATCGCCCTGAGTATAGCCTGAGAAGAAGGATAGGAAGGACCTCCCAAGGGGTTAGCCCCTAGATTTTCAACCTCGGGGGAGAGGAACCCCTGTTCAGGTCAGAAGTCTCCACACCCGCCGATGCTTCAACATCAACGCTTAGGGGAATCTTAGCCCCAGTATCTTTATCACTGGAGTCAATAAATGAGACCACCTGAGGGATTTTCTGAGGATGAGCTGGGGAGTTGACAGTCTTCCGTTTCTCAGCCCGAGAATGATGGAAGCTGAGGTCAGCTGCGGGATCTTCTTGGACATCATCCTGGAAGGATTCAAAAAATTTAGGATCAGTATGTACTAGTTTTTACCTCCATCATCGGTGTCTGACCGCTCAGCAAGCCCTTCACCAAGACCCTCACTTTGCCCCTCTCTGTCATCAGGCAACTCCTAAGTATGATCCGTCGAGCCACTCGGACTACTGGACTCCCCTGCGGTAGGCCGAACGATTTCATTGGGGATATATTCGGGGACCTGCTCCTCAGCCACATCAGTTTCCCCATCAGACTCAAGCGGGAAAATACCATCTAGAAGAAAAAAGGAGAATCGAGTCAGAATATATATAAAAAGAAAAAAAATATTGACAAAAAAAGGGGTTACAAAGATCACTTTCATTGCCTGCGGTAGTCCGAAATCAGGCTGAAGAAGCCGAGCTCTATCATTTTTTTCTCATTGAAAAGATAAGTCATGCTCCTCTTCTCTAGAGTGTGAACTACTGCCCGAGCAAGTCTGGTCAGCTCAGCATCACTGAATTCTAGCTTTTTCTTATTCCAAACCTCAGGGGAACAGAAAAAATGGGAAACTTTCAACATTCTACGAGTTTCCCCAACCGAGAGAGCAACTTCAAGACCGAGATTCCCTCCTATGAAAAACCAACTGTTCTTCCAGAACTAGTTGGATGAAGGGAATCCCCATACAAAACCCCTCTTTTTGGGGTCATCAGAGGTATCAACTCCCGATTCATTTTTGTTCCCTCGGGGACCCAGCAATCTGGCGAATTACACATTAGGAAATAGATCCCTACCTCAGTGTGAAGAAGTGCTTGATTTCACTCGGGGAAGGCGGCGACAAGTTCATCCGGCTCCACATGTGCCACATGCACATCAATATCTTGTAGTTGTTCGGGGTCTTTTGAGCCGGACAGATACATGCTTCAGTTAAAAACCAGGCAATGAACGGCTGAAGAGGAAGTGTGACGCCGCAGCAGAGCATGGATCTATAGATTGCCACCATGCCTAGTGGAGGATTCCATGCAGCTCTATCTTCCGCAGGAATCAAAGTAATCCAATTATCCAGGTCGAATCGGGTAAGATATTTCCTGATCTCATCTGCCCCGACCACATTCGGTTCAGCATCGAACCCACTCGGGCGATCAGTAGAGAAAGAGAAATGAGATACTCTAAACGCCTCTTTAACATCATTCTCATCAACAGTCTGCTCCATGGTCCGAACGCTACCCGAGTTATGCTTATGGATTTCACTTTTGCTTTAGTGCTTTCCCATCCTTGATCGAAGTAATACCCTTTAATTAGAAATATCAGATTCAGAACTAAATGAATCAGAATCAGATCTGGAAACATAACTAAAACAGAAGTCAGGGTGAAGCCCAGAAACATCAACTTCTAAAAAGGAAGGTTCATCATGAGGGATTGCTTCCAATAATCTTCAAATGCAGGAAACCAGTTGAAAATCCTCACGAACGAGCGCTTCAAGAGCTATAGTATAGAGTCGAAGATGGGAAGTTGGATCCATTAAAACTAACCTTGAACGAAGAAAACTGTTGGAAAATCTTTAACGGAGAACGGTGATTTTCTGCGTAAAGAAATCTGAGCTAGGACAGTTTTCTGGTATGAATTTTTGAGAATGAACCAACGCAACCCACGATGTGAAGAATTTAAAGGGGTAATAACATGAAACCTTAGGGTCTCAAGGTGAGAAAAATCAATGACAAGATTTGATGATGTAGGCAGTGCACGGGGACGCGTATGTCGTTTCTCATAAATGATATCGAAAAATGAAGCGGCAAAGGACACGTGTTAAGAAAAGAACCGCCTTTCGCCGTCAAAACTCCAAAACTTCGCCATCATTGGGATTTCGCGTGAGGGGGCTAATCGAATTTACAGGGTCACCATTAAGATACGCCATTATGACAAGACATTTACTCTGGCACTGAAAAGATATAAAAATTAAAGAATTGATTAAAATACTTTTGGCCGAAATGAAACCCTGTTCGGTAAAAATATTTTAAGTGGGTATTGTCGTATGTAAATTTTACCATACGTACATGTCATCAACAAAGAGGATAAAATTGCCAGGTGGACTTCCAAATAGGCATTTAGAAAATATCCTGCAAGACATCACCAAAGAAGAGAAAGCCCGAGTAAGCAGGTATTGAACAAAACTTACTCGGGGTCATTTGACGTCATATACTACTCGGGGTCAGTTAAAGATACTCAGGGCTAGTTGATGACATTTTCTACTCGGGATCAGATGATGTCACTCGGAACCAACTGATATCGTGTTCTACTCGGGACAAACATGAAGATAGCCGAATAAAAAGTTGAGCACGTAGCTCACACGAATCGAGTCATTAAAATACGTGAAGAAATCCATATCAAAGAGGAATTCCAAGAAGAACAGAATACCAAGCAGAAAGGATTCTTAATCAGGCAACAATTTTATTTCTTCCAAAAGACTGCGCTATTATAAGGAAATAAGTCCTAAATGGACTACATTACTAGAGTCCCATTCGATCTCAATACAAGTCTTCGGAACAGGAAAGAAGACAAACTACTTCGAATAAGTAAACAATCATAATTAAATACAAAGATCTTTTATTACTTGTGCAAAGATGATTAGGGTTCTATGAACATATAAATAGACCCATAATCTCGGCACAAAATATATACAGAAATCATATAGAAAAATACAGAGAGAAAAAAGAGAGATCGAGAATTGTAATTATTCTATTCATAGTGGATTTTGGCTTGGTTGATTATTCAGCCACCCGTGGACGTTTCTCCGGTTATCGGAGTTTTACCACGTAAAAACTTGTGTCCGATTTCTTTCTCCTTCTCTTTCTCTTTGAAATCACAGCTAAAATCCAATTCTTGTTGACTTTTTCCATACACCCAGAAACCGACGTCAACAATATATATATATATATATATATATATATATATATATATATAGCATGACTTTTATATGTGTGTGTGTGTTATAAAAGTCATGCTATTAGCAGTCCACTAGATATCTTTCTACACTCAATTTTAATGTTTTTTTCATCATCGATAAACTTATCATATATATACATACTTTTCCTGTCGGCGCCCTCTTATTTTATTACGATAAGCATCTTTGATGAAATTGCATACAATTGAATGTTTTTTGATGAGATTTTTTGTATGCATCCTAAGCAAATTAAAATACCCATTCGGTAAAAAATTGGTTTTTGGATTTGAGAACTATATTTTCATATATTTCCCTATTTTTAATTGTTTTATCTTCAAAAAATTCAAGAAAATTAATTCTTATGTACAAAAAAATTTCTAATATTTTCCACAAATGTATTGCAATGTTTTTATCATCCATACAAAAAATCACATTAATATTCAATACATTCCATTAAATTTCATCAAAGATGTTTAATGTGTACGTTGTAAAAAGTCCTCATCGGAAAATTTCTCTCTATATAACTACAATTACATAACTACTCTGTATTGTTGTTTTTAAGGGAACACATTTTTTTCTTAGTAAATTTGAAAAATATCAAAGTTATAAAAGTTTTTCACTTAAACAACTAAGTGGCCGTTTGGAAGAATTTGTCTATTAAAAAAACTCTTTGTAAAAAATATTGTGTCATTTGGTTGTCACCCAGTAGAACTTTTAGAAGATTAAAAAAACTGTTTTAAGTCTACTTGGAGAAACTCAAATTTTAGGCTTTTCTAAGTAGATCTTTTTAAGTTTTTTTAATAACACTAAAAAGTCTAATATAACCTTATCATTTAAAATAATTTTTGAATATTTTGGTAATCTTACCATTTAAAAAAGCTTTTACTAATTGACAACTAAATGATCAACATCTTCCTATTAAAAGCTCTACTTACAAAAGGTCTACTTTAAAAGATATACTCCTAAAAGATTTACTTGAAGAAACTCTCCCAAACGGAGACTACACTACAAAAAAAGGGCTATTTGGATGCTTTTTTTTCGTCCCAATAGCCAAATAATCGCCCTTATAGACCTATTGGGACGAAATAAATTTGTCCCAACATTCGTCGTCTCAGGTGGGTCGCAATAGCTTCTTTGGGACGAAAATTGAAATTCGTCCCTAAAGACTATCTATAAGGACGATTTTTGTTTCGTCCCTATAGATAGTTTGTAGGAACGAAATATTTCGTCCCATTTGATAACCTATAGGGACGAAATTTTATTTAAAAAAATAAAAAAAAAATCATATTGACCCAATACCCACGCCCAGCTCTATCATTTAAAGTTTGGCTCTCAACCTGAGTGGAACCAACGACCTCCCACCCTCCATTTGAAAAGTTTATCCACTTCGCTAATGCTTATGATGTGTCAATTAATGTATATTATATATATATAAGCTTTATTGTAACATTTAATTAAACTATTTAAAAAAAATATTACAAGAACTATTACAATATGATTGTCGGGACCTACTGAAATCAAACAATACATGTGTCTCTAGATATTTAGGTCCATAATAAGAGATAAATACTTTCCATAACTTGGGAAGAAAACTCACGGTTTGAACCCCTCACTATTTATGTGGAAGGGAGGTACACTACTAGCTACACTAAGAGATCATGTGCAATTAAAGTACTTTTAAAAAACATATATTGTCATATCAAATGGTCTATCCTTAATCGTACATGGAATACAAAAACTTTCTTTATATTTTTCAATTTAATAGATAAATTTAAGATTTGAATTTCTATTACAAATTGGAAGGATAAATAAATAACAACTTTTCTAGAAAGTGGTTTGCATGGAAGATATAGACTTTTTTTACTTTTTTCAATTTAATGGACAAAATGTAAGATTTGAATTCCTATCACAAAAGAAAAAGATAAATATACAACAACTTTTCTATAAAGTGGTTTTGCATTTTAAATTCTTTTTATAATATTTATAATATAATTTAATATATATATATATATATATAATTTTTCATAAATTTCAAATTAATCTATAGTAATTAATATAAAAAATGAAACAAATTTAATTATGTCTCTTAGGAAAAAAAATTTAAAAAATAAAGATAAAAAAAATAAAAATATAATCCCGATAAATCATTATCAACAACAAATATTATTTTTGTTTTAATAATTCTCCAAGTCTATAAATTCTTTTTTTTTTTCAAAAAAAATATATATATCAAACTTTTAGGGACCAATAATTTTCGTCCCAATAAACATCCTATTTGGACGAATAATTTATTTTGTCCCAATACATATTCTATTGAGACAAATTATTTTCGTCCCTAGAAGTCTTGATATTTTTACACCTTTTAGGGACAAATTTTTTTTCTGTCCCAATAGACATTTTATTGGGACAAATATTTTCGTCCCTAAAAGTCTGGTCGGGTTTGTCCTTTTTTAGGGACGGATAATTTGTTTCGTCCCAACAGACGTTCTATTAGGACGATTTTTTTCGTTCATATAGTTTTCTTCAGGTTTGAAATTTTTAGGGACGAATTTGTTTTTACGTCCCAATAGATTTTCTATTGGGACGAATAAAATTCGTCCCAAAAAAAATCGTCCCAAAAAAAATCGTCCCTAAAGCCTATTTTTCTTGTTGTGAGTGCTAATTCAATTGGAGCTATAATTTCAATTCTAAACCACTTTTCTATGTAGGTTCGATAGAAATAAAAACGTACTTTAAGATTAAAAAAGTATATTTTCATAAGATAGAGATCCTTGATTTTTAACTTTGTCTTTAGCAAAGTCTTGACAATATAACCTATTATCCGAACAATCCATAAGGACCTTCGCACAATAGTTAGCTGAGGGGTACGGGTGCCTCCCGGGGAGTTTTGTATTTAAGGAAGGGAGACAAGGTGTCTGGGTAAGTGTTTGGTAGCAGGGCTGTGGGGATCGACCTGATCTCTTTGATCCCCGGTTCCTCTTCTCAAAGAAAACAAGATGAATCGGAGCAGGGAACAATGGGGCTGGCACACACATTTCAATATTTAAGTCTAAAGGGAACCGAGGGAAAAAAAACAAAGGTAATTATGATATCATGGAACTATATGCTCATCGGAGCATACAACATTTAAACAAGTAGTTAGAGGCACTATATGCTCCAGAGAGCTTACAACTTGTGGATAAGTAGCTAGGGAACTATATGCTTCGGAGAGCTTACAATACCCTCGTCTCACGAAGAGATTGGACATTTGTAGAGTTTTTGGATGGTGGGTAAGTGATGCAGCAGAAAAATCGACTAACAGAAGAGTCTATAAACAAGGGGATAAATTATTCAAATACTTTGATTTGCTCACGAATATCGGTAACGAAACCTTCGACTAATTTGTTGATCCACACATGGATACCGGAATAACAGGCATCAAAATTACATGATCTTCATAAAGATACCGAAATTTGGAACAAAAAAGATACTCTTTTTAAAAAATTTATTCATTCAACTCTGAAAACTTAAACCCTAATAAAGAAAATTAAATAAGGAAAAGGAAACTAAAATTATTGGGATTCAATATCCCATAAAATCCTAAACAAAATAAAATAACTGAATCTCTAGGATTCAATATCTCCTAAAATTCCTAAATAAGATGTCTAAAACAAAATAATCCCAAAATAAAGGGAAAAAACGAATTGTAAATAAAATAGGAAACAGCCGTCTTGTGAAGCTAAATGGCCAAATTTGGGCCTACTGTAGCCGCCAGTTACAGAAGACGAAGTCTACAAAACAAATGTAGGACTCGTCTGTGGCTTTTCGAAAACATATTATAATTGTAAATCTGACTACGTTTGCTCTTTCTAGAGGCCCACGAAGTTCAACCCCATTTTGGGTGCTCCACAGGATGACCATGAATGAACTCGACACTCAATCTGCATCATTCTCTCCAAGCTGGAGAGAATTCGACCTAGAATTCGACAACTCATCATCCTTATACAAACTCACCATTTTTTTTATATTTTTTTTTTGGAAATTTTTGAGGTGAATTTCTGGTGAAGAAAAAGATAATTGGTTGTGGCCTTGGACAGTGAGCTTAGCACATCGATAGACTCGGTAGCTCTGATACCATCTGATGCACCGGAAAAATCGATAAACACAAGAGTCAATAAATATGGGGATAAATTATTTGAATTCATTTATTCACGTGTGAATACTGGAAACAAAACCTTCTATTAATCTGTTGATCTACGTACAGATACCAAAATGACATACATCAAAATTCACTGATCTTCATGAAGATACCGAAATTTGGATAAAGATATACTCTCTCAAAAAAATCGATTCATTCAACTCTGTAAACTTAAACCCTAACTCTTAAATAAGGAAAAGCAACCTAAAACTATAAGGATTCAATATCCTGTAAAATCGAAAACAAAATAAAACAGCTCAATCTCTAGGATTCAATATCTCTTAAAACTTCTAAATAAGAGGTCTAAAACAACTAAACTAAGGGTGTGTTTGTTGGCTAGGATTGGAGTGGGATTGGACAATTTTTAGTCCAATCCCGTGTTTGGTGACGCCTGTTATCCAAGACTATTTTTAGTCCATAGTCATTTTTATCCCATTAGAAGAGGATAAAATCATCCCCTCCAAATCGACGGGATTATTTTATCCCCTCCAATTTGACAGCTCTTCTTGTTCAATCTATTAAAAAAAAACTAGAAAAAAAAAACTAGAAAAAAGAAACGTTTTTCAAAAGAACACAGACCACCACAACAATCATCACACAACCTAACTACCACACCGGCTCTCATAGACCACCACGGCATCACCACCACAAAAAATTAGAAACCTAGAAAATGACACCCCATCGAAAAAAAAAAACAAAACAAAATCGAATCCACCCAACTCCCCACTTGTAACTTCATTTGATTCTAAGTAATTGGAAAAAAAAAAGTCAAACTAAAACCAAAATCAAAGTAATCACCAATTTTATTTTTAGCAAAATCAAATTAAAAGTAAATCCAAAAAAATTAACACTTAAATCCAACCATCATCCCCAACAAACGGATGCACCCAACCACCCTCATCACCTGATCTCTTCTTAGCGGAGGAGATCAGCACTCTCATCGTCGGCGACCACCCCCAACCTATACCCAAAACGAAACCTATTCATCGCAATATCCATTACCCATGATGAGAGATAAGAAGAAGAAGAATAAGAAGAAGAAGAAAGGGGAAGAGAAGGAGAAGGAACTCGGCGGCCAAGATGGGATCAATTAAAAAAACAAAAAAGGAAAAAGGAGAAAGAGATGGAGGAGAGAGAACGAAAAGTTACAGAGAAATGAGAGAAAGCATCAAGGAGGAGAGAGAAGGGAAAGATCTCTAGATAAATGAGAGAAAAAGATGGGATGAAAGAATGACAGATCCAATCTTTCATCTGATTGTTTTTTTTAATTAACTTATTATATTTATAATTTATTATTATATTTATAATTTATTATTATATAATTTTTATCCAATCTCATTACATACCAAACACAGGATAATATTATTTTTAGTCCAACTCATGTTGCACCAAACACGGAAAATACTATAATTAATCCAATCATATCCAATCCAATCCCATCTCTTAAAAATAATCCCATCTTATCTCGTGCACCAAACGCACCCTAAGGGTGCCGATATTAACACCCATAAAACTTATTAGTACACCCATATTTTATTAAAAAAATTAATTATAAAAATATCTCAACATAAATTTACCAATAAGGACAAATTACTTTAATTAAAAATAAACCAAATACTATATACACTCGTTAATTATAACCATATCTTCAACTATTTTCTTTATTAAAAAAAAACTTATAATAAACCCTAATTATACTCTAATTTTAATTCAAGTATCATACTCTATCAATAAACAAAAAAAAACTGCAAAGATAAAAACAAAATTATGATAGTCAAAGATATCAATAAGATTTTTTTTAAGATAGCTGTATAAATAAGAGAATTCCAGATTGAAAATCTTTTGATCCCATATACGGTTCCACATATTTCCTTTTATAAGATGTCTACGTTTGAGATATTTTCAAAAGTAAATTGGATCATCATTAAATGAGGATTTGATTCCAAAAACAATATGATTTTTTTTATATATAAATTGGGTGTAATAATAATTTAAGAGTGTTTATGAATAATATGTATTAAAATGAATATATTTTCTTCAAAGAGGGTACTATTGCAATTAGGATGGGTGCTTATACTGATATTTATTTTTTAAAATTTAGATATGGGTGTACTTATGAAAATAGGTGTACTAATAAGTTTTAAGGCTTGTGTGTGTGTGTGTGTGGGGGGTTGGGCGGGCGGGGGGCACCAATTTACAAATGTATGTTTAAAATGCACCATTTAACGTGATCAGATGAAAATACCTCGAATTATTGAAAAATAAAAAAGACATCATTTAACGTGATCAGATGAAAATACCTCGAATTATTGAAAAATAAAGAAATTGTCGTTTCAAAGTCAGAGAAAAAGCAAGAGTGAGAAAAAAAACCGACAGAAAGCTAATCAACGACAATGAAATCGACGGCAAAGTGACTGAATCGACAGTGAACCAAGTTTTTTGCAATCGACAGAGGTAAGTTGATTTTTTTTTCTCGATTTTGGCATTGCATGTTAGACTTGTGTTTTGTTAATTGAAATTGTAGAATAGATTTAAAATAGAGATACGATAATGGTTGTGGTTTAGGATAGGGTTTGAAATAGCCTTTTTGATAAATTCCAAGCATTTTTTGGTGAAAATAAGGTTTTAGTAATTTAAGCATTTTTTGAAAGGGATCTAGCTTTTTTTACATTTGATCAAGCTTTTTTTCAATTGGATTGAGCTTTTTTTTTCATTAGATTGAGCTTTTTTTTTCATTGAATTGAGTTTTTTTTTCAACAGATCAAGCTTTTTTTTATCAAATCGAGCTTTGTTCATTGGATCGAGCTTTTTTTTTCACCGGTTCGAGCTTTTTTTTCACTGGTTCGAGCTTTATTTTCATTAGATCGATGTATTTTTTTCAATGGTTCGAGCTTTTTTTTGTGAACCCAAGCATTTTTTTTGGATAATTTAGGGTTGGGTTAGGTCCAAGATTATTTGTCAAATGTTCGAACTTTTTTATCAATGGCCCGAGCTTTTTTTACAATTGGCCGAGAATTTTCATGTTTGATGCAAACTTTTTTCTGTTTAATGATGAATTATTTCTATGACATTGCAGATGAGAAATAGGTTGAGGGATTTTCTTAAAACTCCAGAAGGAGACCGTTACGAGGGTAAATTGACTCGATACGACCATTTTGAAGCCCTTGGCCATATAGATGAGGTGCTGAATCGGGTCCCTGCAGAATTTACTGATGAAGACCGTCATCAGTTCAGGGCGTCATGTTTCAGGGATTTCCTGATGATGCATCGGGAGATGAAGTTTTCAGGTGTTGTTGTCCATCGTTTGCTTTTGAAGGAGCTACATCATACGGGCTCAACAGATCAGATGCAGTTCATGATAGGGAACAAGTCGGTGAGGTTTTCGAAGGTGGAATTTTACCATATCACGGGATTACGGTTTGGAGTTACACCGGACACTAGTGTGTATGCAGAAGTGGAGAATGACATATATCAGTGGTACTTTCCCAGAGCCAATGAGGTTTCGTTCGAGGAAATGAGGGTTGTTCTCACCCTCGGAGAGTTTTAGAAGGCGTACGATAATGTGAAGCTCTATCTCATATATATGATGAACTGGATACTCATGGGGGTGGATGAGAGATTCAAGATTCCAGTTTGGCAGTTTCGGCTGGTGGATGACCTCGATGTGTTCGACATGTTCCTATGGGGTGCCCACCTGTACAGGTATTCCATTTACTCATTCAAGCATGCGTTTGACGGGTGACGAGATGGGTTAGAGAGACGCTAAAAAGAAAAAGGCACTCATGTACATACGGTGGAGACTTACAACATTTACGATCTATCTCACGTCCTACTGGTAAGAACTTTGAATTACAACCTGTACTTTATTTTTGGTGTCATAAATGTTATGGATTCTCATCATAATTATCTTTGATGCATATATTTGCTTTCAAGGTGATCCCTGATATGGACTCCAGTTTGGCAACCGGAGGGTTACAGATCTGTCTCTCCGTATTTTAAAGTGGAATTTGAGCAAACAATTGAGAGGAAAGAAGTTGGCCAAGATTTTCAAAGCCAGGGTATGTATTTAATTTTTTTTAATGTTTATATTAGTTACTAAGTATACATTTACATTGTTCTAACTAAGATTTCAGATGTTTACAAGGGCGAAACCGGTACCCACACTAACTGAGACAGAAGCATCGTACCATGCAGGGCTAAACGAGGGGGGAGCCTGTATGTAGAGGAGGACTGGCCTCAGATTCCGCATTTGGTTCCTGATAAGACAGCCTTTGGCAGAAGTAGTGGGACAACGGGTGAGGGTTTCAGGGACAAGGCCAGTGACAGTGATGGATATCAGCTGGACTCTCAACGAGAAAGGCATAGGCAGGTTCGGTTTACCACCTGCACACCTGCTACATCTATAGGGAATTCCCATGGGGGCGGTGGACATGATGATTAGGTAAGTTGAAATGAAAATTTGGTTTTTATTAACGCGACATGTTGATATTTTTATACTAACAATGTAGACAGGAATTTAGGCCACATGGAAAGATCTGTTGAACTATGTGCATGAAGCCCTCCGAAAAAGTGAGAAGTATTGACATCATCAACACCAGGAGTTATTGAATATGATCCGGAAGAGTGACGAGGATCGATAGCAGCAGCACCGAGTTTTACTGGATATGATTCGGGGGCTTCAAGGGTCGACGACATATACACACAGGGATGGTCCACCACCTCTTGATCCAGACTTTAATCTTGGAGACAGGACATGTGGGTAAATGTGGGGGATTGACATGACAGGTGGACGTAGTGAGCACCCGCCAACCGGGGAGGCAGGTCCGATAGTCAGGCTTAGTCTCATACTAGTGATGCTATGCCTGCTACACATACAACAGTCTGGTCGTGTTAGGATTATGTTTGATAGCAAGAGTGTAATAATGTAATTGATAATCTTTTCATATTAATAAAGTGATTTCTAGTTTAACAAATCTTATAGCATTTATAGTTTAATTATTATAATTGTCAAAAGTGAATAATCATAAGGTCAAAAGACTATGAGAAAAGAAGAATTGTTCATACATCTAGATATGTATGAGGTAGACACAATTCTTTAGTTAGTCTTGAATAATATTCACAACTTAAGATAAAAGGTTGGGCGCCTTTATCTTGTCAAAGTTGTAGATTCTTTTGCTAGCATTTGAATGGGATCAAATGTGTTATGATGAGTCTAAAATCATCAAAGTGAGGTGTCTTTGGGCAAAAGAATCTATTGAACTGGGTGAATTGAATAGGATCACAATGAAACACTTTATCTAGAACCGTCAATGGATAAAAGTTTTCATTTGAAGACAATCGGAGAGTCTATCTCAATCTGAGATAAATTATGGACTTATGGTTGCAAGTGTTATCATTTGAGCTATCAATGAGTACGATTATATAGCATAGTCTATACTCGATAGTTTGGTGGTATTCATATGTTAATCGATAGAGGACTTCATTTATAGATATGGACATCGTGGCTCTAATTATTAAATGAGAGTATAATACCATCATATGGATGTTTTGAGGTATTGGATATTAAATCTTAACGTTAAGTTTTCAATAGTGTCTATTGAAACATGGCTTCTGGACAAATCAAAATATCCAAGTTCAAAATGTGGTCATATGAGTAAATATGGTAACTTGGAGAGCTATAGGCGGTCTATGAGCTCTTGAGGATTACTGGTATTCTTCACGAGGATACACTTTCTCCAGTAAGGTTGTCTAGGGTATGAATGAGTAACATCAACTTATTCTATCTTTATTTAAGAGTTCAATTTTAGTTCTTTAGTGGAATGAACTAAAATTAAATAGATCGGACCTAAGTGAATCATTTGTTGATTGTGATTAGGTTGTGTCTATTGGAGCTTAAATTTAGATAGTCTGCCAAGATCCCCAATCCACACGAACTTGCATGGATCACTTGATATATTCTATCGGACCAATTTAGGGGTCCATTTAGAATTGTAATAAGGCATGTGAACTTGTTTCTTTTTGTAAGAATAGGTCTAGTTCATATGTGGACTTTTTATTAAAGTCCAATGGATTTAATACAATAAAAAAAATAATATATGGCCCATATATATGTTGGGCAGCAAGGCTATTTAGAATAGCTTTATTTTATTATTTAATTAAATAGAAATTAATTACTTTATTGATTAATTAAAAGTCACAATCTTTTTCCTACTAGGAGATGGTCTCCTAAAATTATACTATTGTTGATAGTATAATTAATATTAAAGACTATATTTGATAAGTAGATAAATAAAAGGAATTATTTATCTAATCAAATTAGGAAGTCTTTAATATGGTTATAAATACACTATTGAGTTGGATTAGGAGTTTTGGTGTAGGAAATAATTTCTTTTGGAAAAGGATTATTAACCACCAAGTAAATCCACCTAAGAATAGGATTCTTAACTACCAAGTAAATCCTTCTTAGGAGAGGATTTAGTCTCCTATACATAATACCTATTAAATTCGACCAAGAATAAATTTTTGGTGTGAGAAGTTGTTTTTTATTTTTTTTTTATTTTTATATATTAAAAAAAACTTCGTCCAACTCATTGTGTGAAGAATTCGGCCAAGAATAGAGAAAAAGAGAACGTGTTTGTTTTCGATACGACACTAGTATCCTTTATATCAAAAGGGTTTTGTGTACAACATCAAATCAAGGTTCACGCGAGTTTCAATTAAATTGATTGATAATTCACAAGTGGCTGGACGTTCTTGATTTTTTTTTGGAGGATATTTGTCACTAACAAAGAAATAGATTTTGTTTGTTTCCATTCTCAGGTATACAATTTGAAGAATGAGAGCTCAAACTCCTAGGTGATTAACGCTCGTGATTGGATTGGAAGATCTTACGAAATCAATTCGACGCTTGTTCAATCGTCACGAGAAAAAAGTTTGACACTTTTATATACATCAATTAATCTAGGGTTAAGGTTCTTGTTATTTAAAAGGGAATTTTTTTATTTATACGCAAACCCTAATTGTTTTTTTATTTAATAAAATTTTCTCACGCTTCCGCTGCGTGTGTTTTATTTTCCATACAGGTCGGACCTCCCAACAATCTTGTCTGAGTCAACCCAGTCCTAGCTCCACCCACCACCCAGCACAGAAACCGAGCTACAGAACTCCCCCCACCACCCAGCACATCGATCTAGTCGTAACGGTCCCATCCACTAGCCACCACATTGATCTAGCCGCAGCGGTCACCTCCACCACCTACCACATCGATCCATCCGCAGTGGTCACCTCTACCACCCACCATATCGATCTAGCAGCAGCGATCCCCTCCACCATGGAGCACATTGATCCCGTAATAGTCCCCTCCATCAGCCAGCACATCGACCGAGATCCAGAGCCCCCTCTCCCACCCTCCACCCCCCACCTCTACCACCAAACACATTGATCCCGCCCAGAAAGTGATCGATCATTATTTGTATATGTTTTTAATCCCCTTTCAACCTATCAATTGCTTTTTTCTTGAGCATTTTTAGGTATTTAATTTGTTTGATTGAGCATGTTTCAGGACATTGGGTTTTAATGTTGTGTTTGGAAGATTTGAAGAAAAAATGAGCAATTTTGTCCATTACCGTTATGAAGGTCGCTGCCCAAGCAGTGCCTTCACCGTAGTCTAAAGAGCAGAGAATAACAGCCGTATCATGTTCAACAACCGCGGTCTGTACCGCTTTCAAGGCCTTGTCTCCAGAGCGGTCTACACCGCGGAACTTCACAGAGAGCACACCACTTGATGCACCGCGGTCTGGGCAAGTTGTCTGAGCCGCGGCTAAGGGAGCGGTTGTGCTAATCCTTGGCGTCTTGGGAATTCTGAACCCTATTTAAAAAAAAAAATCTATATATAGATGTTTTTCGATTGTGGAAAAGAAACCGCCTATTACCAGTCAACCACCACTCCATCACCATACAATTTACATTCATCTTTGCACATCGAAGATTGAAGACGAAGAAGAATTCATCAATGGGTTTTATCTTTTCTTTTTCTTTTCCTTCTATTTTCATAATGTGTAACTAAATCCATAACTAGGTAATCAATGTGAACCTTTTGTGAATGCTCATGTTTGGATTAATAATATTATTTCATCAACTCAATTCTTGATTTGTTCATTATTCTTAATTGCTCGACTCTTATTAGTTTTAATATTTTTTCACACCATAGACCAAGGGTGGATAATTATTTGGCATTATTTTAGGGTTAAGATTATCTGAGAATTAGGGTTAGAGTATAGACCGAACCTAACCTTGATTAATGCTCTTTTGAACGAATAAATTTTATCTTTAGCATAGACCAAGCAAAGTATAGAATTTGGTTCTTATTTCTTACGCTTAAAGGGTTTCTGATCATTGTTCACACCATAGACCAAGGGTGAATAGCGGTTGGGAATACTTGACTCATCCCGCGATCATACGGTAATAGTCATATTAAAGATAAAGAATAAACCCTTGAATTGATTGAATCTTTTTACAAATTAATCCATGCATTGAGTGTTTATAATTGGGGATCATTGTTGACCTAGTGTTTTCTCACCCTTGACCACAACCCAATCTTTTCAATTGTTTTCTTAGTTTTACTTTAATTTAGTTTTAGTTTAAATCAATCAACATCAATCTCTTGGTTACTTTCGGTTTAACTTTAATTAGAATTGGATTTAACAAAATAAATCATTTTTCCTCGTGGGAACGATCCTTACTTGCCGCTGTACGATATCTTCACGATTCGTGCACTTGCCAGTATTGTTTTTATAACACGATTTACAACAATCAAATTTTTGGCGCCGCTACCGGGGATTAGTTGTTTTTATTTGTTAATTCTAGTTTCAGTTTTAGTTCATAGATTTAATTAATTAGGTAGTTGAATCATTAATTTTAAATTAATAATTTTTATTTTCTTTTATTCTATTTTCGTAGTTTACTGTGTGTCTGCCTTTTGTTTCAGGTTTCAACGGTGAATGCAAGGTAGAGGATCACTGCAAGGAGAAGTACTACCGTTGAACAACAACATTGATCATATTAGACAAAGAACAATGGGAGACGATGGGAATCGCAACATTCAAGAGGTTCCAGATCTACCAGTTTTACCTATCAAGACCATGAAGGATTACAGTAGGCCTATAGTTGATAATCACCCTCTTTACATTGCACTGGATTAGGCAGCTAGAAACTATGAGCTGAAAAGTTTCCATTACAATCTGTTGTCTGCTTTCTATGGACTTCCGAATTAAGATGTGATTAAATTCCTCAGAGAGTTCTATGCAGCAATTCAAACTTTTCCAAACACCAGGGTGACAGAAAACCAGTTGCGTATAAGGTGTATTCCACATGCTCTCAAGGAAAAGGTGAAGACATGGCTTTTGACTTTGCCTCCAGCTTCACTGGCAACATGGGAAGAGGTAGTAGATAGACTTACTGATCAATTTTATTCTCCTCAAAAAACCAGTGAGATCAGGTCCAAGATTACAAATTTCTTTCAAGGTGACCAAGAGTCATTCTATGATGCATGGGAACGTTACAAGATGCTTCTATTTGATTGCCCTCAACATGGATATCAAATGCACCAACTCTGGCAGTGGTTTTATGATGGTCTGAATGACGTCTCAACTGTCTCAGTGAATAATGCATGTGGAGGATCCATGACTGACAAGACTCCAGAAGAATTGCAAATTATCTTCAAAAAACTTGCTAGAAATTCCAGTGAGAAGAACTCTAGGAGAAGGAAGGGAGTTTATGAAGTAGATACAAGTGCCGAGAACTCAATGCAAATGTCACAAATGCAGAAAACTATGGAAGTACTTGTAAATCGGGTGGGACAAATGAGAGAAGAACAACGCAAGGGATATGAGCAACCAGGGTATGGTGCAAAAGTTTTTCAAGCAAGAGGTCCTAGACCTAATAATGAGGAAGAAGTACAAGCTATGAACAATTTCAACTCTCGACCTCGGAATGATCCTTTTTCAAACTCATACAATCCAGGGTGGAGAAATCATCCAAACTTCTCTTGGAGAGATAATCAAGGCACCGAGAACCAGTGGGGAAAAAACAACAATTATGGCTAGAGACAGTATAATGATGGTACCCAGCAAAATCTTGTATCTCAACCCACAAATCTATCATTAGAAGATACAGTGAAACAATTTATACAAACTATGGACCAGAGGATGAATCAACATGATAAAAGATCCCAAGACACTGATGTGAGAATGCAGAATTTTGATGCTTCATTAAGAAAGATAGAAACACAAATTGGGCAACTAGCTGAAGCCAATCAAATAAATGATCCAGGAAAATTTCCATGCTATACTGAGTAAGCAAAGGCCATCACAGCCCAGTGGAAAGGTAAGATTTAAATAATAATAAACCTGATGAACTATTTAATGTGCTTATTAATGTTTCAGGTTTCTCGGAGAAGAATAGTGAACTAGGAGAAAAGGAAGAGCTTAAGGTAGAAATGTCTAAGGATACATCAAAAATTCACAAATCACCTATTCCTTTTTCCATCTAGAGTTCAAAAGAACAAGCTCAACCAATCATTCAAGGAGATCTATAATATCCTGTTAAATGACAATATTAGTCTGCAAACCATGGAAGAGATTCATAAGATGCCAGCCTATGCAAAGCATTTCAAGGAATTCAATTCAAGAAGTAGGAAAACTGATTCACACAAGACAGTGCTAATTCCAGATGGAGCAAGTGCAATACTCCAAAAGAAGTTGCCCCCGAAACTCAAGGATCCTGGAAGTTTCAACATCACCATCACAGTGGGAGAAACAAAGAAAGAGAGAGCCACACTGGATCTAGGGGCGAGCATTATTTTGATGTCGTATATTGTATATAAAGAGATGGGGCTGAGTAATCTAAAACCAATCAATATGGAGCTTTCACTTGCCGACCGATCTATTAGGTATCCTCGTGGAATTGTGGAAGATGTTCTAGTCCAAGTTGGCAAGCTTATTATACCTACAGATTTTAACATACTAGATATGGAAGAAGAAGGCACCAATACAATTGACTTCCCTATCTTACTCGGTAGACCATTTATGTCAACCGCGAAGGCTATCATAGATGTGCATAATGGGAAGGTTTCCATGACAGTGTTTGATGAGATAATCAATGTTGATGTTTTTGAATATTTGAAACATCCAGTAGGTATTACCGACTGTTTCAATATGGAAGTAGTAGATTCAGGAGTTTGTCTAGAATCAAATTCGGCCTTAAAAGAGTCTCGAAATGGCAAAAGGAACAAAATTTCACATTGTGCAAGATATGAGAACATGATTGAACGGTTAAAAGAAAACTAACAAATGATTGTCGCTCTTAACTCTGAATTGACAACAAAGATCACTGAGTTACTATAAGAAAAAAAGTCTTCATTACAAAGGTATGCAGTACTTTCTCAAGAGGTTGAAAAGCTCAAAGAGGTGTTTGATCACCGGATGAAGCTAATGAAGGCTGAGATTGAACAAAGAGATAAAGCTTTAAAGATTACGAAGATTAAGGAACTTGAAGACATTGCAAACCTTAAAAGGGCGGAGCAAGAGATCAAGTCAATGGTCATGGATGAGAAGAAGCAATTGGAGGAAGTCAAGATCAATAAGGTGAATAAAGATGAGTCAAGTAATTCCATTACCAAAAAGGAAGATTGAATTCCAAAAATAAGAAGGAGAAACAGAAGGAATCAAGATCGATCATTGAACAACAGCCACCAGAGAGGTAACTTTCATAATTTTATTCCCGTTTGTCACTTTTGTAACAGGAAAGGTCACATTCGACCAAGATGCTACGAGTATATAAGACAATATAAACAAAGGAGAATGAATCCAACGATTGTGAAGAAAGTATGGATCAAAAAGGCTGATCTAAGGAACGTTGATAGTGGTGGAACTTTCAAGTTGAAGAAAATAGGTGATGAATATGAGATTGTTGCATCATCATTAGAGTCGTAGCACTCTCATAAATCTCGCCTAAATGTTAAATAAAGCGCTTGGTGGAAGGCAACCCACTCAGGTACAATTCTTTTTGTTTTTATTTTGATTTTGATTTTTCTTTATTTTCGAGTCATAATTAGTGTATTACAAGAACCTTTATAGCCAGAATTAAATATTGTCAAATTTTTAATCTTGTGCTTAATTCAAGGACATTGTTTAATTTAGGCTTGGGGGTATCTTGTGGTTTTGAATGACAAAGAATAGGTGCTTCTAATTTGTGCATATTCAACTGTACAGAGGAAGCTTTGGAAACAATTTCGTTCAAGCACCGCTGTCAAGACCGCTCTCTAGACACATGTCTTCACCGCGGTAGGCAAAGCGTGTACCATCTGCCAAACTGCAATGCGCAGACCGCTCCATAGATGAGATGTCTAGATCGCGGCATGCAAAACGATGATCCTTTATGAAACACCGCGGTACAGACCGCTTTAGATGCAATGCATATACTGCGGTGTACACCGCGGTACAATAAGTTAAACGGTGCGTTTCGTTGTCTCAGGTAAGCAAAATAGCGCATGAACGCGGCCGAGATCGCCCTCCAGGTATGTACCCAGACTGCGGTAGGGCACGAATTATCGCACCTATATAAGTCCGCTGTCTGGGCTGATTTTCTTCTTCCCCTTATTTCTTCTCCGCTGCGCAGACGTTCTTTCCCTCCACTTCTCTTCTTGTTTCCTTTCAAATTTTTCTTCACTAAATTCTTGCCAATCTCCACTCATCTTCCTCAAAGATTAAAGGCATGTCTTCCTTTTGATTTTCTCAAGTATTTATTTTAGTGTTAGGCATAATTTGATCTAAGTTGATGGTATGTGTTCTCAAGAATGATTTGTGATATTTGAGTGTTTTTACATGAATTTCATGCATTCTTGGCTAATGGGCTTTGTTTATATTGATAATTATTACATGATTAAGTTTAGTGGACAAAATCTCTATTTGTTTATGTTTGGAATTTCAAATTTTGAATTATTAGAAGAAAATTTTGATTTTGGTCTAAATGTGTGTTTAATATGTTGACTTTGTGTTTCAATCAATTTCTTTTGTTTATGGAATGCTTGTGGAATGTATGATTTAAGAACAAAGTGATTGTTTGAAAATTTGGGTCAAAATTTCAGCTAAATTGTTGCCGAAATTCAGGTAAATTCTGTTTAATTTGGATTGTTTGCTTGTGTTATGTGTGCAGATGGTTAGAACAAATTTGGGTAAAAGGCCTCGGGTTAGCAGCACTTCCAGAGGAAAAGGGGTCGCTTCTTCACAAATAGTTCGGAATAAAGATTTTAGAAATAGAGTGTCTAAGTTTCAGAAAAGACCTTGGATTGTGGAGAAAGGTATTGAGGTGCCCAGTTTTGGGGAAACCCCTGTGCCTGATATTGTAGCTACCCGTCGATGGGCCGGATTTGTTCAGAGGCCCCCAAAACCAAATAGGTGTATCGTGGCTGAATTCTATGCCAGCATGATCCCAGAAAGATTTCTAAATGGAGGGGCAGTACTGGTCCAAGGAGTCGAGGTCCACATATCGCCAGATGCAATTAATCAATATTTTGCAACTCCGGAGGTACAAGTCAACAGTAATATTGGGATAGATAAGATTGATGAAATTGATCAGTACTCGAGTATGTTTGCAGAAGTACTTAGGATAGATGACAGGGCGGAATGGAATCAGATGGTTCGCCTATATCAGAGGGACTTGAGAGTGGACGCTGCATTCTGGAACATCTTCATCTAATTCTCCTTGAGACCTACACAGCATCGCACAGAGCTTTTCTTTGAGCCTGCCCATTTGTTGCATCGACTGGTGACTGACCGGCCAATTAATACTGGTCAAATAATTTTTAAGGCAATATACAACAGTGGTTGTGAAGATGGGTCATCTATGGTATTCCCCTGTTTCATTACAGCTTTTTACAGGACAGCAGGTATTGAGGTGGATGCTGGACTGAAGGAGCATGCACCTAGTATGTTACTACTAACAGTATGGAACAAGCTTTGTCATTATCGGGGGGTACCTACGATAGGACAATATGGAGAACGGCGACATTGCCGCCAGGAGAGAGAGGCACAACTACAGATGGAGGTTGCTGATCCTATACCTGAAGATCATACAGATGTTCCGCCAGCTGCTCAGCCAGAGGCTACTCAACCAGGAAATACATATTTTGATTCTTTTTTTCAGGCAATGCGAGAGCACATGAACAATCAGTTTAGAGGATTGGAGGAGCGGATGAACACGCGTTTTAACACTGTTGAATAAAGCATCAAAGAGCTACGCACTATGGTTAGCCGGTTTTCTGTGGCTGACGATGGAGGTGTGCGTTTCCAACCTCCAGTTCCCCCACCTGAGTTTCAAGCATGAGGCAGCTCTTGGTATGATCCACCTAGTTTTGGATTGAGAGACCCTATGGAGCCACAGCATCATGACCGTGATTCTGATCAAGGGACAGAAATCCTGCATATTTCAGACGAGGACAGAGGACTTTAAAGGATATGCATCTTTCTTTCTTTCTTTTTCTTGTTTTAATTTTCTTTTTGAATATTTAGAATTAGAAATATTTAGCAATATTTTTCTTTAATTCTTTTTCCGCTCCTTTCTTTTCTTGCTTGTCACCATTGTGGGCAATGTTGAGTTTAGGTTTGGGGGTGATGTGATCCATGATATTATGTTTTGATCTGTGCTCTTGAGATAATATGCATCAATCACTGAGTTTACACTAACTTCGTGCCACTTAGAGTAATGCACTGCATTTTTCAAAATTTACGACATACTCTTGATGTGATAGTGGATAGGAAGCTTAGTTGAATTGCCATGATTAATGGTGGAGACTACCCTTGTGAGTTCATCAAGCCAAAAAGCGTACATAAATATAATTATAGAGGGTTCTTTTGTTTCTACTCCTAAACACTCAGTAGGTTCTTAGCATTTAGATTTGATCTCTATAGGGTATATATTGAGCATTATAGAACTTTCATTATTAAAAAGAAGTTACATATTTATTTTGATCTTGAGTAAGTCAAATCAGTGGAAGTGATGATTAGACTATGTGTGCTTAAAACTACTTAAAAGGCAGTAAAAATTTCCTACCCGTATGTTGTGTGCGCCATTGCCAATTTTGAAACCATACAATGATTAAGCCTTTTTCGTTCTTCACCACATTAACTGTAACCCAATAAACCATAATTTAGCCATACCTTGTAGCTTGGGATCATACATTGAGAATGGGAAGAAGATGTTATATTTTTTGCACATGATTTATGTATATTTCGATCAGAAGCCAATGAAGGAAAAGAGTTGCATTCAATCCAAAAAGTAAGTTGATATTATGATTTCCATGTACATGTAATCCTCTGATTCTTATTCAAAAAAAAAAGAGGGGTATGAGAATCAGAAATTAGAGTTTAATGAGTACATATGAGTAAATTAGAATGGTGAACTTTTGAAAAATAGGACATTAATAAGAAATGAATATTTCATTTGTGATAAAGATTAAGAGTTCTATATGAAGCCGTAAAGTTATTGAAAACTCTCATGGTATGATCCTAGGTTTTTGAATCCCTATTCTCCCATTCTTTCTTGACCTTTACCTATGGCCCCATTACAACCTTAATTAAAGTCTAACTGATCCACTGGTTATCCTTACTATGAAAGTATAAGTGAATATAATGTGTCTATCTTGTTCATAATTCTTAATTGTTTCGTGAGATCTTTTGTATGAAATCAAGCGTTCTTTCTATCATTTATTCATATGCTATTATATCTTGAAATTTCTTGTTCATAAATTCCATTCGCATATATTTGTTGAGTGTATTTGCCTAGGTTCTGTGTGAAATTAATGAGTGACATCCTGTGAGAATTAGAGTCAAGGCGAATTACATCTACGGTGTTTAGCGAATGTGGCTTTTAAACCTAAACGTCTTGAGAATGGGCTTTTCGTTAAAACAAATTGAGCAATGCCATCAAGTTTTTGTGACTTAACTTTAGTCTTTACTTATTGACTTTTGCATGTATTGTTTCGATTTGGGCACAATTCAAATGCATTTTAAACGATTGTTATTTTTCTTATAAGGCTTGTAGCATATGCTCAATGCTATCATGTCCCCTACGAAAGTGGCTTATTTAGTCAGGAATTTTTATTTTTATGTTTAGGTTTAGTTTTGCTCGAGGACTACCAAAAGATAGGTTTGGGGGTATTCGATCGATCATTATTTGTATATGTTTTTAATCCCCTTTCAGCCTATCAATTGCTTGTTTCTTGAGCATTTTTAGGTATTTAATTTGTGTGATTGTGCATGTTTCAGGACATTGGATTTTAATGTTGTGTTTGGAAGATTTGAAGAAAAAATGAGCAATTTTGTCCATTACCGCTGTGAAGGTCGTTGCCCAAGCAGTGCCTTCACCACGGTCTAAAGAGCAGAGAATCACAGCCGTATCATGTTCAACAACCGCGGTCTGTACCGCTTTCAAGGCCTTGTCTCCAGAGCGGTCTACACCGCGGAACTTCATATAGAGCACACCACTTGATGCACCGCGGTCTGGGCAAGTTGTCTGAGCCGCGGCTTAGGGAGCGGTCGTGCGAATCCTTGGCGTCTTGGGAATTCTGAACCCTATTTAAAAAAAAAAAAATCTATATATAGATGTTTTTCGATTGTGGAAAAGAAACCGCCTATTACCAGTCAACCACCACTCCATCACCATACAATTTACATTCATCTTTGCACATCGAAGAAGAATTCATCAATGGGTTTTATCTTTTCTTTTTCTTTTCCTTCTATTTTCATAATGTGTAACTAAATCCATAACTAGGGAATCAATGTGAACCTTTTGTGAATGCTCATGTTTGGATTAATAATATTATTTCATCAACTCAATTCTTGATTTGTTCATTATTCTTAATTGCTCGACTCTTATTAGTTTTAATATTTATTCACACCATAAACCAAGGGTGGATAATTATTTGGCATTATTTTAGGGTTAAGATTATCTGAGAATTAGGGTTAGAGTATAGACCAAACCTAACCTTGATTAATGCTCTTTTGAACGAATAAATTTTATCTTTAGCATAGACCAAGCAAAGTATAGAATTTGGTTCTTATTTCTTACGCTTAAAGGGTTTCCGATCATTTTTCACACCATAGACCAAGGGTGAATAGTGGTTGGGAATACTTGACTCATTCCGCGATCATACAGTAATAGTCATATTAAAGATAAAGAATAACCCTTGAATTGATTGAATCTTTTTACAAATTAATCCAAGCAATGAGTGTTTATAATTTGGGATCATTGTTGACCTAGTATTTTCTCACCCTTGACCACAACCCATTCTTTTCAATTGTTTTCTTAGTTTTAATTTAATTTAGTTTTAGTTTAAATCAATCAACATCAATCTCTTGGTTACTTTCGGTTTAACTTTAATTAGAATTGGATTTAACCAAATAAATCACTTTTTCTCGTGGGAACGATCCTTACTTGCCGCTGTACGATATCTTCACGATTCGTGCACTTGCGAGTGTTGTTTTTATAACACAATTTACAACAATCAGAAAGCGTATACTGAAGCGTGGGTGGCAGTTGTTGAGCCCTTGCATAGATTCATACCGGTCGAAGAGGTTGGGGACACGGCCCCAATCTTCAGAACACATATTTGACCCCACTGACTAGTGGACGCCGACCAGCTAGCAGCATACAAAGCCTTCAAGAAGAACATCAACGAGGAACAGTAAGTACAACTTCATCTATGAATTCGGTTGTGTTTTTATGTTTAATTAGTTTTTTATAAAGCTAATCGAACAATTTAACAGACGTGAAGTGAAGGTACTGGCACCAGTCGATGCCAAATGGTTCATACGGATGCAGTTCAACTTCATGGACTTGGAGGACACGGTACGTACTTACGTGATTTTCAAATTAACATATGTTTAAATAATGTTGTATTGCTAACAATTCATTACTTTTATATATTGTCAGCATATGGACGTGTACCTTTATATTCTTCGGAAGGGTCAGCGAGGCTTCCACATTGTGTACAACCAGAGGATTAACGTATTGGATACGTAATTCTATGTATGTATTTATACCTTATTGTTATCGCATATAGGTTTTTGGTTTTTTATTGTTGATAACTTCATGTAAATGATTGTATGTACAGCCACTTATGATGTTGCAGTGGGAGAGAATGATACCTCGTGATGCTCATTGTGATGTGACCACGGCGAGGTGGAATGTCTTGCAGTCCCGATGGTTGGATAAGGACCTTCAGATGGTCCATGGAGCTAGCACGAGTGGAAACCGTCCATGGCACGAGGTTGACTTGATGAGTGTTACATGGCGTAAATGATTTCAATTAAAAACTTTTCATAATTCCTAACACCTTCTAAATACTATTACAGGTCCTGATACCGTACAACGTTGGGTGCTAACATTGGCTTCTAGTGACCGTCGACCTAATTCTCGGAAAGCTGGAGATACTGAACCCCTGGAGACATGATGTCCCTATAGGGAAAAAAATGGTTCAAAATATAACGGAAGCGTGATAAAAATAAAATTAGGGTTTGCGTATAAATAAAAATTTTCCCTTTTCATAACAAGAACCTTAACCCTAGATTAATTTATGTATATAAAAAGTACCGTAACTTTTTTTTTATGACGATTGAACTAGCGTCGAATTGAATCCGTAAGATCTTCCAATCCAATCACGAATGTGAATCACCTAGGAGTGTAGGCTCCTTTTCTTTAAATTGTATACATGAGGATGGAAACAAACAAAATCTTCTTCTTTATTAGTCACAATAATCCTCCAAGAGAAAAACCAAGAACGTCCGGTCACTTTTGAATTATCAATCAATTTGATTGAAACTCACGTGAACCTTGATTCGATGTTATACACAAAACCCTTTTGATGTAAAGTATACTAGTGTACTATAGAAAACAAAAAACGTTCCATTTTTTCTCTATGCTTGGCCGACTTCTTCACACGATGAGTTAGATGAAGTTTTTTTTATAACAATAAAAAAAACAAATAAAAAACAACTTCTCACACCAAAAATTCATGCTTGGTCGAAATTTACAAGTAATATATATAGGAGACCAAATCCTCTCCAAAGAAGGATTCACTTTGTGGTTAAGAATCATTTCCTTAGGTGGATTTACTTGGTGGTTAAAAATCATTTTCTAAAAAGAATTCTATCCTACACCAAGACTCCTAATACAACTCAATAGTGTATTTGTAACCATATTAAAGACTTCCTAATTTGATTAGATAAATAATTCCTTTTATTTATCTACTTATCAAATATAGTCTGTAATATTAATTATACTACCAACAATAGTATAATATTAAGAGACCATCTCCTAATGAAAAAAGTTTTTGACTTTTAATTAAATAATTAATTAATCACCAAATTAATTAATTTTCATTTAATTAAATAATAAAATAATATAATATGATTAAACTATTCTAAATAGCCTTGCCGTCCAATACATATATATGGGCCAATATATTATTTTCTTATTTTACTAAATCCATTTGACCTTTACAAAAAGTCCACATGTGAACTAGACTCATTCTTACAAAAAGAAACAAGCCCACATACCTCAAAACAATTATAGATGGACCCCTAAATTGGTCCGAAAGAATATATCAAGTGATCCATACAAGTTCGTGTGGATTGGGGATCTTGGCAGACTATCTAAATTTAAGCTTCAATAGACACAACCCAATCACAATCAACGAATGATTCACTTAGGTCTTATCTATTTAATTTTAGTTCATTCCACTAAAGAACTAAAATTGAACTCTTAAATAAAGATAGAATAAGTTGATGTTACTCATTCGTACCCTAGACAACCTTATTGGAGAAAGTGTATCCTCGTGAAGAATACCAGTAATCGCCAATAGCTCATAGACCGTCTATAGCTCTCCAAGTTACCATATTTACTCATATGACCACATTTTGAACTTGGATATTTTGACTTGTCCAGAAGCCATGTTTCAATAGACACTATTGAAAACTTAACGTTAAGATTTAATATCCAATACCTCAAAACATCCATATGATGATATTCTACTCTTATTTAATAAATGGAGCCACGATGTCCATATCTATAAATAAAGTCCTCTATCGATTAACAAATGAATACCACCAAACTATCGAGGATAGACTATGTTATATAATCGTACTTATTGATAGCTCAAATGATAACACTTGCAACCATTAGTCCATCATTTATCTCATGATTAAGATAGACTCTCCGATTGTCTTCAAATGAAAAACTTTAATCTATTGACGGTTCTAGATAAAGTATTTCATTGTGATCATATTCAATGCACTAGATTCTTTTGCCCAAAGACACCGCACTTTGATGATTTTAGACTCATCATAACACATTTGATCCCACTCAAATGCTAGCAAAAGAATCTACAACTTTGAGAAGATAAAGACGCCCAACCTTTTATCTTAAGTTGTGAATATTATTCAAGACTAACTAAAGAATTGTGTCTACCTCATACATAACTAGATGTATGAATAATTCTTCTTTTCTCATAGTCTTTTGACCTTATGATTAATTACTTTTGACAATTATAATAATTAAACTATAAATGCTATAAGATTTGTTAAACTAGAAATAACTTTATTAATATGAAAAGATTGTCAAATACAATATTATACTCATGCTATCGAGCATAATCCTAACAGTCCCCGTGCCTATCAAGAAGCAGCAGGTCCGCCCATTGCGGTGATTTTCACAGTCAATGTTGAATGACACGGGGTTTCACACTACGAGACGAGGTGGTCGTCGACCATTCACCAGGGAAAACAAGCCCTTCACGGTCAGCTTGGTGTCCACTTCTACGGTCCCCCAACAAAAACAATCGTAAGACATTCTATTTCATTATCTTGCTTAGAGATTGTTTTATTGAAAACGAATTGTAACGCGTGTAAATGTGTCCAATTGCAGGGGTAACTGTGGTCCTCATACATTGAGACTGATCGAGTACTTACTGGAGGATCGACGACCTTTCGATTGGTCGGAGGATGACATGGGGATCATTCGGAAGAAAATGGTTGTGGGAGATTTTTTGTAACTCCAGGCCCGCCTAGAGATTGGTTGTATATTTGTTGTTGTAATTTTTTAATTTTTTGTAAAAAAAATCGCACAAAAACATTCTATTTCAATTATATTATTTCAATTTTTTTATGTTTCTATTTAAAGTGTCTGCCATAAAAAGTACGACACATATTACAAACCTTGAACAAGTCATACAATTCCAAATTATTACAATGTAATACAATTCCAAATGTTTACAATGTCATCAATGGAAACATCGTCATTCATTCCCTATTACAGTCTCTATTAGGGCACGTCTGTTTGTTGTATCCAACTGAATGACAAATGCTACACTTATGGCGGTATTCCTCGGAAACAAATCTACTTAGAACTTCATTAATAAAAGGTGGGTTAGAACACCTTTTAGAATTATGACTCGATTGTCCACATCTTCTACATGATTGTGTGGGTGTCATTTCCGAAGATAAGACATGTCGCCCCGCCCTCGGACGTCCTACTTGTCTTCTGGAGACTGGATTCAAAACCACTCGTTCAACGATATCATATGGCACTACCCTTGTTGCAGGATGTCCAATCGATATAATAGGAACCGAGTACGCATCAATAAATGTCATTCTCTTATAGTAGTCCACACACAGGGATGTGAAATCCAAGTTTCACTCCATGCAAAAATAATGAAAATAATGAGTTTCACATTTCAGTAATATAAACCGTACACTAAAATTTATGATGTACCTTGCGGCAACGGGTGCGTGAGAACATGGAAGCTAGTCCATTTGGAATTTGTTGCATGTGTAGTTCTTCCGGGCTAAGTCAACAGTCCACTGTTTCCTAGACCGTTTCACTGAGAATATGTTCCAGTCGACTGGATTTACGATCATAAAACTGTACTTCTCTATACCTTTTAGGATCACAAGATGTGCTGCATTGGTCAACTGATGGCGTATGGACTGTGTAGCTCGATAGAGATCGTGAAACCACTCATTGTAGCACATTCCTAATGAACTCAACCAGAGTCAACATAGGCAGCTGCCGTGCGAATTTGAGGCATGAGTTTATGCATTCTGCAGCATTTGTTGTCATCACCCTATACCTTCTTTCGGGACAGTGTACACGGGACCCCTTGTGTGGATTGACATCAATTACATAATCGTATGCATTCTACTGTAAGTTTCTTAACTCATCCATATGCCGGTTATATTTTAACTCGATGTACGTGCGAGCTACTTTATCCATTATTGAGGCAACATCCTTTCTGTGATATCCCTTCTTAATATTTTTATAAAATTGCAGTAACATATGGTATGGATGGCATTAGGGAACACTTTAGAAATCTCTGCTTCAATGCTTGCATGTCTATCGGAAATGAAAACCAGATCATCAGTATGACCTAGGACACCCTTCAAGCAATCCAAAAACCACTCCCATGAAAGGTTATTTTTTGAGTCGCCGAACCCAAAAGCAATTGGATACACATGTTCATTCCCATCTTGTGTAATTGCAACAAACATTGTACCTCCAAATCGTCCCTTCAAGGTACCATCAACGGCAATAACTGGACACATACACATTCGGAATCCTCTAAGTGAGGCACCAATCGACAAGAAAAAGTAGAGAAATTTACTATCTTTATCGCACTGTAAGTCAGTGATTGTGCTGAGATTCTTTTTTTCCAAAACGTTACCGAATTATGGCAGCAGTTGAAAGGTTTCCTCATGTGTTGCATAGGTCAGTGACAACGCATAATCGAGGGCTTGATATGTCTTAATGTACATGATTTGGATGCCATACATTGTTTTCATATCGGTAATTATGTCCTTCGGAAGCATTAGTTGACCATCAAGTTGTTGAAGTCTAGGTGCAACTACTTCTCCAATTATGACTGCACTAGCTTGTCGATGGTGCCGGTTAATCTCCTCCAATGGACTAGTGTGTTCATTGACAAAACTTCTTACTTGAAAGTATGTCTATTCATCTCTCGTCACCGCTCTTAACTTCCACGTATAGTTTTCCATCAAACAAACAAGATGTAACATTGTCTTATTTGACATTTTCACCTTCCACTTGAAGTTGTGCCACATTGCAAAATGCCTAACAAGACTCTTCAAATCCTTTTTACTAGGAAATAAATTGCCCTTTATATATCATGCATGTAGGTTCATCTTCTACCAAGTTTCTGCTTCCACCCATACCAAACGAGTATGATTCTGCTCCTGGAGTAACTCACGTTGTGGTATTATCATAATCATCTGGAGTTATATAATCCCGGACCTCAAAGGTCCTAGCTATATCTGGTGCACTGTAACTAAATCTATGTACACATCTTGCACATCTTTTCGTTTGGACAGGTTCTTTATCTTCCTCATTGTTCCCTAAATTATCTACCGGATGATAATTTGCCTCATTTTCCACCTCATGAATCGGCCCAACATTCGGTTACATATTCTGCTTATTGTTTAAGTCATTGTAGATCTCATTGTATTGGTGGTTGTACTGCCTACCATTTATCTCAATTTGACAACCAAAGACATCATCGAATTGAGGTCCCACTTTATCAACATGATCGGCTACTTCCGGTGGGACACCACACATATTTTCCCGACCGTCAATCCCACTTCTTTCGGTGAACAACTGGTTGCTTCCGCCTGATGATCAAAATTGTTGGGTCTTATCACGAGGAGGGACATCTTGATCAATGACACCTCCTGGTGGCCTCTCAATTAGACTAACACATACTTAAGAGATCACCCTATCTTCCCCTAGCATAAACTGAACATCATCGTCGTTTCTTATAAATGTATGACATGTAGTCCCAGGAATGATTGATACAGACTGTAGATCAACACTGTATTTGTTCTCATCATACTTCACAACGGTTTGTACGATTGATATCAGTTTATCATAAGTCATATTCTTTGACACATACAATCCTTGGTTATCGGAACTTAAAAACCTCTGACTTCCGTCGGGTAATTGCTTCTATCGACCATTGTAAGATATGACTATTCTCACCCCGATGCATTGTCCTGTGAAAATCATCATCACAAACCATTATTAAGAAAATAATATTTAATATTAAATTTACAATTAATAAAGAATTCAACAAAAATCTTAAGTGTAAACGATCGAGCTTTTTTTATAAGGGATCGAGCTTTTTTCTATATGATCGAGCTTTTTTGTAAGGAATCGAGATTTTTTTATACGGGATCGAGTTGTTTTTATATGATCGATCTTCTTTTGTAAGAGATCGAGCTTTATTTCTACATGATCGAGCTTTTTTACTAAGGGACTGAGGTTTTTTATAGATGATTGAGTGTTTTTACTAAGGGGTCAAGCTTCTTTTAATGACTCGAGCTTCTTTTAATGGCTCGAGCTTTTTTATACATTATCGAGCTTTTTTTATGAGTGATCGAGTTTTTTTCTTAAGGGTTCGAGCTTTTTTAAATTGCTTTTATTTATCAAGCTTTTTTGTACATTATCGAGTTTTTTTTGTGATGGATCGAGCTTTTTTTTCCAACATTATAAATTTGTTTGTACCAGTTAAAAAAAGCTCGAACCAATGTAAAAAAAGCTCAGAAAGTTAAAAAAAAAAATCCTCTGACCAATTACAAAAACACTCCAAAATATTTTAAAAAAATCTCGGACTATTGTACCAAAATCTAAGACACATATAGAACAGCTCGTAAACATATCAAAAAAACTGGAGAAAAAAATATTCATACATGTTCATACGTTGTTAAACCACACAGAAATGCATGAAAAATTAAAAGATGATCAGAAATATTTGATACCTTCTTGTGCAATATCTCGAGACACAAGTTTTTATAGAGAGAGAGAGAGGAGTTGTAGATCGACTTTCAGACAACTTTTTTAGAGAGAGAAGAGATGTCTTTTAAAGAATAAAGAATCAATTATTTTATGGGCATTTTCGGTAGTTCATCATAATAGATGTCTTTTAAACTTAAGTTATTAAACCGTTGACATCATTACAGCACACAATAAAAAATGTGATATATCTCACCATTTCCACTAAGTTTTATGGGTTTCAATATCCATACCCTAAATTAAATTGGGAAAGAATCCCAAAATAAAGGAAAAAATGAATCGTAAATAAAATAGGAAACAACATTCTGATTTTGCATGAAACTAAATGGTTAAATTTGGCATACTGAAGCCCATTACAAAAGCCGAAGTCTGCATAACAAATGCAGGGCTCATCTATTACTTTCGAAAACATATTATATTAGTAAATCTGACTCTGTTTTCTCTCTATAGAGGGCCACGAAGTTCAGCCCCGTTTTGGGTGCTCTACTCGACGTCCATGAATGAACTCGACACCCGATCCACATCAGTAAGTGAGAGGAATCTTTTTAAGTAAGAAGTAAAGAAAATCCCTCATGAGATCCTCACGGTCCCCTCTATTGTGCTTGTGGAGAACATGTGCTCAAGAGGGTTGAGATGCGTCCATGTATACCTAGGGTCATCTAGATACCCTAGTGTCGAACATGGCCTTCCTGATTGGCCAGCTCATCTTCTATTGGCCATAGGAGGTCGTTATCCTTCCCTGACGCGTAAAGGGATACTGTCAACGAATTAGGCGCTGCATATGTCAGAGCTCTTCCCCAAGCTTTCATGATTAACCTTAGAAACATTGCTATCATTCTTTTTGCAGGAAGAAACAGGTATTACCTTTGTGAACGAAGGGATCAAAAAATTATTGGCACTATTTGAGGGGTATGTTGTGCAAATATCACCACTTTACTAATGCATGTTTAAAAGGCACCAAAAGAGCGTTTGAGACAAAAATACCCCGAAATATTTTAACAGTGAGGAAGTTGTCATTTTCAAAGTCAGAGAGAAGCAACAGTCAAACCGACGGGAAACTAATCGACGGTGAAGTGACCGGAAGAGCTGCGATTGACAAAGGTAAGATTGGTTATTTTTCCTCATTTTTGTTTTTGTTAACATGCATTACATGTTAGAATTGAGTTTTGTTGATAGGAATTATAGAAACCGGTTAAAATAGAGATGTGAGAATGGTTGTGGTTTAGGTTAGGGTTTGTAATTTGGTTGAATATCAGTTGAGGAAGATGAAATTTGGTTTTTCGAGACTTTTTTCAAGAAAATCGAGCTTATTTGATTAGTCGAGCTATTTTTGTCATGAACATTAGGTTTTGGTAGATCGAGGTTTTTGGAAAAGGAATCGAGGTTTTTCGAAAATGAATCGAGCAATTTTAAAAAAGAATCGATCTTTTTTAAAAAAGAATCGATCTTTTTTAAAAAAGAATCGATCTTTTTAAAAAAAGAATCGAGCCATTTTGAAAAGGATCGAGCTTTTTTGAATAGGTTTCGAGCTTTTTTGAATAGGTTCGAACTGATTTAGAATTAGATCGAGAGTATTTGAAAGGGATCGAGCTTTTTTTAAAAGAGATCGAGCCTTTTTGAAAAGGGATCGAGCTTTTTTTAAAAGGGATCGAGCTTTTTTTAAAAAGGATCGAGCTTTTTTTAAAAAGGATCAAGCTTTTTTAAAAAGGGATCGAGCTTTTTTTAAAAAGGATCGAGCTTTTTTAAAAGGTATCAAGCCTTTTTGAAAGGGATCGAGCCTTTTTGAAAAGGAATCGAGCTTTTTTTTAAAGGGATCGAGTCTTTTTTCAAAGGGATCGAGCGTTTTTGAAAAGGAATCGAGCTTTTTTGAATATGTTTCGAGCTTTTTTGAATAGGTTCGAGCTGTTTTTGAATTAGATCGAGCCTATTTGAAAGGGATCGAGCGTTTTTTAAAAGGGATCGAGCCTTTGTTAAAAGTCATCGAGGCATTTTAAAAAGAAATCGAACTTTTTTGAATAGGTTCGAGCTGTTTTTGAATTGGATTGAGCCTATTTGAAAGGGATTGAGCTTTTTTTAAAAGGGATCGAGCCTTTTTTAAAAGGGAGCGAGCTTTTTTAAAAAAGGATCGAGCCTTTATTAAAAAGAGATCGAGCCTTTTTTGAAAGGGATCGAGCCTTTTTGAAAGGGATCGAGCCTTAAAAAAGGGATCGAGCCTTTTTGAAAGGGATCGAGATTTTTTGAAAGGGATCGAGCCTTTTTTTAAAGGGATCGAGCTTTTTTTAATATGTTTCGAGCTGTTTTTGAATTGGATCGAGCCTATTTGAAAGGGATCGAGACTTTTTGAAAGGGATTGAGCCTTTTTGAAAAGGAATCGAGACTTTTTGTAAATCAATCGAGCTGTTTTGACAGGGATCGAGCTTTTTAATAAAATTATGTCTAATGATGTTGTATTTCTGTTACATTGCAGATGAGAATTAGGATAAGGGATTCACTTAAAACTACAGAAGAATACTAGTATGAGGGCAAACTGACACGACACAACCATTTTGATGCCCTCGCCCATATAGACACGCGTTGAACCGTGTCACTGTAGAATTTGCAGATGAAGACCGTCGGCGGTTCATGGCGTCTTGTTTCGAGCATTTCCTGACGATGCATAGGGAGATGAAGTTTTCTGGTGGTATTATCCATCGGTTGCTTTTGAGGGAGCTCCATCATAATGGCCCCACAGATGAGATGCACTTCATGTCAGGAACCCAGTCGGTGAGGTTTTCGAAGGTGGAATTTTGTCTGATCACCTGACTGCGGTTTGGAGTTGTACCAGAGACCACAATGTATGCAGCAGTGGAGAATGGCATACATGAGCGGTACTTTCCTCGAGCCGAGAAGGTGTCGCTGGAGCAGATTATGGGTGTTATCACCGGCACAGATTTCGGACAGGCGTACGATGCTGTCAAGCTCTGCCTCTATATATGCTGAACTAGATACTGATGGGGGTGGATGAGAGATTCAAGATTCCAGTTTGGCAGTTTCGGCTGGTTAAGGACCTAGATGCGTTCGACGCGTTCCCGTGGGGTGCCTATGTGTACAGGCATTCTATTCACTCATTCAAGCATGCGCTTGATGGGAGAAAAGACGGGTTCGAGCGACGCCGGTAGGAAAAGGGCGCTGATGTACACAGGGTGGAGACCTACAACATATACGGTCTTTCTCATGCCCTGTTGGTAAGAAGTTCGAACTACAAATTGTACTTTATTGTTGGTGCCCAAAATTGTATGGATACTTATCGTACTCATCCATGATGCAGATATTTGCTTTGGAGGTGATCCATGAGTTGGCCAAAGAGGTCAGTGTCTGGAGGGTTACTGATCTGACTCCCCGTATTTTGAAGTGGGAGTTGACCAAACAACCGAAAGGGAAGAAGCTAGCAAAGATTTTCAAAGCCAGGGTATGTATTTATTTTGTTAATGTTTTTATTAGTTAGTATTTGTACAATGACATTGTTCTAACTAATATTTCAGATTTTTGCGCTCAAGGAACTGGTGCCGACACCAGCTGAGAGACAAGCACCGTACTATGCCTGCCTAGATGAGGGGGGAGCATGTATGTAGAAGATGACATGGATGATATGCCGCCTAAGGTCCCTGATCAAACCACCTTAGGCGGGATCAGTGGTACATATAGGATCATTGACAGTGAGGGATCTGAGCCCGCTGCTGGGGTTTTGAGGCCCAGTGACAATGAGGGATATGAGACAGACCCTCAATGAGAAAGGCATAGGCATAGGCGGGTTCGGTTTTCCACTCCCGGACATGGTACATCTGTAAGGGATTCCCGTGGGGGCGTTAGACGTGATGGAAAGGTAAGCTGAAAACAAAGTTAAGTGTTTTTTAGTAACACGTGTTGATAGTTTTTTACTAACATTGTAGACATGATTTCAGGCTCCGTGGACTGAAATATTGAACGATGTGCGTGAAGCCCTCCGAAAGAGTGACGAGGATCGACAACGTCAACACTTGGAGTTGTTGGATATGATCTGAAAGAGTGATAAGGATCGTCAGCAGCAACACCGATTGTTACTTGATATGATCCGAGGGCTTCAAGGTTAGACCTTAAGTACATACCGAGATGGCCCCCCACCGCTCGATCAATTATTTAGTCCCGGAGGGTCGATTGATAGGTTTACGGGGGGGACAGACACCCAGGCTCAGGGGTCCCCCCACCTCTCATCACATCGATCCCCCTACCTCGCAGCACATCATTCCCCCCACCTCCTAGCACATCGATTCAACCACCGCGGTCCCCTCCCCCACCCAGAACATCTGTGGCGTCGGAGCGGTCCCCTCCCCTACCCAGCACTTCCATCCCTTCGGAGAGGTCCCCTCCCCAACCCAGCACGTCCGTGGCGTCGGAGCTGTCCCCTCCCCTCCCCTACCCAGCAAGTCCGTCCCGTCGGAGCGGTCCCCTCCCCCACATAGCACGACCGTGTCATCAGAGCGGTCCCCTTCCCCACCTAGCACGACCGTGGCGTCGGAGCTGTCCCCTCCCCCACCCAGCACGTCCGTGGCGTCGGATCGGTCCCCTCCCCCGGTGAAGCGTTTAGGTAAGCGCAGATTGCAGTTTGTGAGCCCTTACACAGATCCATGCCGTCCAAAGAGGTTAAAGACACGGCCCGAGTCCGTCGAACATATTTTTGACCCCCACAGACTAGTGGACGGTGACCACCTACCGGCATACAAGGCCTTCAAAAGAGACATCAACGGGGAACAGTGAGTCCAACTTTTTATAATACAAATGGATGTACATTTCTTGTTTATTCTAATTTATGTATAGCTAAGGTAATTCAATCATTATACAGACGTGATGTGGACGTGCTGTCACCAATTACCGCGGGATGGTTCGTGCGTATGCAGTCCAACTTCATGGACTTGGAAGACACGGTACGTACTTATTATATTTCATATTAACTTTTGTGTAAGTATTGTTGAATTGTTAACAAGTACGGTGGTTTTATTGTTTGTCAGCATATGGATGCATACCTAAATATTCTACGCAAGCGTCAGCGAGGATTCCATAATGTGTATAACCAGAGGATCAACATTTTGGATACACAATTTTATGTAAGTAGTTATAACATTTGGGAATCACATCAGATTTTATGCTTCTGTATTAATAATACGATCTTGTCAATGCTTGTACAGCCACTTATGTTGTACATGTGGGAGAGGATGTTGCCTCGTGATTCCCACGGTGCTGTGAGCACGCAAGGTGGAATGTGTTACAATTCCGATGGTTGAAAGAGGACCTTTTCACGGTCCGTGGATCAAACACGAGTGGAAACCTCCCATGGCACGAGGTTGACCAGATAAGTGTTACATGATTGAGATGATTTAAGAAAAAATCACCATTGTATATCCTCAGCTAACACGGCATGCAAATTATTACAGGTGCTGATTTCGTACAACGTTGGGGCCCAACATTGGCTGGTGGTGAGCGTCGACCTTTGTCACGGGAAGATTGATATTTATGACCCCTGGAGACAGGAAGTCCCTTATCAGATCATGCACCAGCAGGTCCGGCCATTACGGTGTTTTTACCCTCCATGTTGAGTGACGCAGGGTTCCACACAGTACGGCGTCCTGGGCGTCAGGCGTTCACTCGGGAAAATAAGCACTTCTCGGTCAGTCTAGTGCATCCTTCTACAGTGCCCCAACAAAAGAAATCGTAAGACATTCTATTTCATTCACGTGTTTGCATATTCTTCATGAACATTAATTCGTTCATTATTCATTCATTAATATTAATTCATTCAATAATAAGTAATTATTGCAATTCAAAATTATTACAATATGATACACTTCCAAAAAATTTCAATGTGATCAAAAAATTGTCATTCATTCCCTATTAGAGTCAATGTTAGGGCACATTTGTTTGTTGTGTCCAATTGAATGGCAGATACTACACTTGCGGCGGTATTCATCAGGAACATCTCTTCTTGTACCTTCATTAATCATCGGTGGATTAGAACATCTCCTGGAATTATTCCCTGGTTGTCCACATCTTCTACAGGATTGTGTAGTTGTCCTCTCCGAAGACGAGACATGGCGACCCGCCCTCGGGCCTCCTGCTTGTCTCCTGGAGTTTGGATTCAAAATCACCCTCTGAGCAATGTCAGATGGCACAACCCAAGTGGAAGGATGGCCCACCGGTATAATAAGAACCGAGTACACGTTAATAAGTGTCTGTGACTTGTAGTAGTCCGCACACAAAGTTGTGAAGTCCAAGTTTCGCTCCCTGTAAAAAAATTGAAAACGATCAGCTTCACCAAGAAAATGATCAGTAGGTTTTCAAAGTTGTGAAGTCCAAGTAACAGTAATCTACCGTGCCACCGCAAGGGCGTCAGAACATGGAAAATGATCCATTTGAAATTTGTTACCAGTACAAGTCTTCCGAGCTAAGTCTACAGTCCACTGTTTTCCAGACCGCCTGACCAAAAAAATGTTCCAGTCGACTGGATTAACTGTCAAATAACCACACTTCTCCACACGTTTTAAGAGCACAAGATGTGTTGCGTCGGTCAACTGATGACGCATGGTTTGTGCAGCTCTATAGCGATCATGAAACCACCGTTGCAGCATATTCCTAATGAACTCAGCCAGAATCAACATAAGCAGTTGGCATGCAAATTTGAGGCATGAGTTTATGCATTCTGCAGCATTAGTCGTCATCACCCTATACCTTCTTTTTGGGCAGTGACTGGACGCATACACGTTCGGAATCCTCTAAGTAAGGCACCAATCGACATGAAGAAGTATAGAAATGTATCATCTTCGTTGCACTGTAAGTCAGTGATTATGTCGGGATTTTGTTGTTCCAAAACGTAACCAAATGATGGAAGCAGTTGGAAGGTTTCCTCATGCGTTCCATATGTCAGTGACAACGCATAATCGAGGGCGGCGTGTGCCTTACTGTACATGATTTGGATTCCATACATTGATTTCATGTCGGCGATTATGTCCTTCAGACGCATTAGCCGACCATCTTGTTGTTGAAGTCTAGGTGCAATAACTTCTCCAATTGTGACTGCACTAGCTTGTCGGTGTCGGGGGTGAATTTCCTCTAACAGACAAGTGTGTTCATTGACAAAACTTCTTACTTGAAAGTATGTGCCTTCATCTCTCCTCACCGCTCTTAACTTCCACGTACAATTTCCCATCAAACAAACTAGATGTAATGTTGTCTTATTAGACCTTTTTTACCTTCCACTCGAAGTTCTGCCGCATTGCAAAATGGCCTACTAGTCTCTTCAAATCCTTTTTCGTTGCAAAAAACTGGCCTTTATATATCATGCTTGTAGGTTCATCTTCAAACAAGTTCCTGCTTCCACCAATACCAAACGAGTATGATTCTGCTCCTGGAATAACCCATGTTCTTGCATTATTTGAATCATCTGCATTTACATTAGCCCTCCCCTCGGAGGTCCTAACTATATCTGGTGCACTAGAACTAAATCTGTGTACATTTCTTACACGTCTTTCCGTTTTGACAGGTTCTGTATCATCCTGATTGTCCTTTACATTTTCTACAGAATTTAAATTGCCCTCATTATCCACCTCATGATTCACCCCAACATTCAGTGTTGTATTCTTCTCATTGTTGATGTCATTGTAGATCTCATTGTATTGGTGGTATTGTACTCTCTACCATTCATCTCAATATGACAACCAAATACATCGTCAAATTGAGGTTCCGGTCTATTATCATGGGCGACTACTTCAGGTGGGATAACACATGTTTTCCCGACCATCATTCCCACTTCTTTATGTGAACAACTGGTTGCTTCCGCCTGACGATCGAAATTGTTGGGTGTTATCAGGATTAGGGATATCTTCACCAATGACACCTCCCGTTGGCCTCTCGATTAGACTAACACATACTTGAGGGATCACCCTATCTTCCCCTAGCATAAACTGAACATCGTCATTGTTTCTCATAAATGTACGACATGTAGTCCCAGGAACAATTGATAGAGACTGTAGCTCAGCACTGTATTTGTTCTCATCAAACTTCACAATGGTTTGCACGATCGACACCAGTTCGTCGTAACTCAAATTCTTTGACACATACAAACCTTGGTTATCGGAACCTAAATACCTCTGATTTCCGTCTGGTAATTGCTCCCATCGACCGTTGTAAGATATGATTATTCTCACCCTATCCATTGTCCTGTCAAAACCAACATCAAAACCATTAATAAGGAATAAAATATTTCATATTAAATTTACAATTACAAAGGATTAAACAAAAATCAAAAGTGTAAGATATGAAGCTTTTTTTAAAAACGGATCGAGAATTTTTTGTACATGATCGAGCCGTTTGTGTACATGACCGGGCTATTTCTAAAGGGATCGAGCTTTTTTTGTTCAAGACCGAGCTCTTTTTCTACATAATCGAGCTTTTTAATATATGGCTCGAGCTTTTTTTCATATGCCTCGAGCCTATTTGAAAGGGATCGAGCTTTTTTTTGAGGAAGCGAGCTTTTTTGTAAGGGATCATGCTTTTTTTGTGCGGTATCGAGCCTTTTTCAAAAGGGATCGAGCTATTTGTGTGATGGATCGAGCTATTTGTGTGAGAGATCGAGCTTTTTTTGGCAGGGATCTAGCTTTTTTTATGATGGATCGAGCCTTTTTTGCCAAGGATCGAGCCTTTTTTCCAAGGATCGAGCCTTTCTTTTTACGTATCCAGCATCTATTTTTGGAATCAAGCTTTTTTAGAATTTGATCGAGACTTAGTTTCACATTTCCGAGCTTTTTTACAAATGTTTCGACCTTTTTTTAAAACATTTTCACCTTGTATGTCCAAGATTATAAACTTGTTTGCACCACTACAACTCAACTCGTCCAAATATATATATAAAAAAATATGCATACATGTTCATTCATTCTTTGTAAAAAGTTTACAACTCCAGGACATCAACATAAAAAAATTCAGACAACATGTTCATAAATGTTCATACAGTGTTATACCACACAGAAATACAATAAAAAATGGAAATGAAGATCAGAAATATTATTTTACCTTCTTGTGTAAAATCTGGAATATGTGCAATATCTGGAATACAATAAATCTGGAATGGAGCTCGTTTTGTGAAAAAAAAATGGAACAGGTGATTGATTTTCAGACAACTTTATTAGGCAACAATCTTTAAAGAATAAAATATCGATTATTTAAGGGCAATTTCTATAGCTCACCATAATAGGTACCTTTTAAACTTAACTTATTATAAATGTGACATCACTGCAATTGACCAACAAAAATGTGATATTCTTCACCATTTCCACCGTGAATGAAAGAGTTGACCCTCTTTAAGGTTGAGATGGCACTCGTTTTGTCTGTTGGTCTCTGACGCCTTGTATAGCGGAGCGGAGAGAATATCCTGGTCGTTGGAGATCTTCTTCCTTCTTTGATGTGTGATGTAGTCGTAATAAATGCCCACCTACAACCTCGTTTCTAATGGACTTCCTTTCTTTGGGTGGTGTCTCCTACATGGCTTACATCAGCCCTCGGCATGACCCTACTCCTCATTGGGCGGTGATTTTGTCTCCGCAGAGGCTTGGTAGGGCATATGTTAACCCTAGTTTAGTTGCCTTTCCTCCGGTGTTTTTCCCGGGACACGGTTTTGCTCTAGAGGATCTGCTACAAAAGGACCGTTCTCTTGGCGCTTGTGGAACCGGGCAAACAAGGGGTCTCCCCTCTCCCCAGGTCATGGACGTTTCCAAGAGGAGCTAGAGAAGCGGTTCTTCCACTTATTCACTAACTCACTTTAAGGAGTGACGAGTGACTAAATTTCGGTGTTAACAGAACCTGAAATTAAAAGTTCAAAAATCTGAATTATACACCTTAGAATTGCTACCAAGAAGTACGTGAATTAATACTACTTGAAATAACATACATCTAATGCTTTTTTTTATTAGTTACATTCATAAGAAATGCTATTAAACAAAATCAATTATATAAACACTATTTTTTAATCTTATCGTAATTCCTTTAGACAGAGGTTTGAAAAATACTATGAAAAGTTAAGAAGTAATCATAAATGAATTTAAACAAATAACAAGAAAAGAACTAGATCGATTTGGGTGGAAAGATTATATGGACTGAGGTCGATCAAAGATGTCTGACGAAACATGAGTATCTGGGCCTATGTTTGGGCTTTATTAGAGTATACAGACCCATATTACAATGGTAAAGGTATATACAATAAAATAAGCCCATAAAGAGGTATAAAGTATCAAATGGACTGAATGGTCCGAGGCCATTTTGTGCAAGCCCCTCAGGTTAACGGCCAACCCGGCATTCAAACAACGTAATTTGTGTGGCACTTGTTTAGATCGATCACTGTAAAATCGACTCGATAGTTATTCGTGACCGGGCACACATGAGACCAAATAATTTAGTGGAAATTGTTAAAGCTAATCAAAATTATTATAAAAATATTATTTTTAATCATATATAAAAATTTATTTTTTAATAATCATTTTTTTGAGAAATTACTTGAATGTCCCCATATAAAAACCATTCTCAAACATTTTCTCTCTTTTCTCTTTTTTCTTCTCTCTCCCCGATCTCTCTCTCCTGCCGGTGAACTATCGCCGGCATCCTTGCGAAGGCCAGCGAACCGTCACCGGCCTCCTCTCTCTCTCACCCAACCTCTCTTCTCTCTCCCCGTAACTCTCTCTCTCTCTTCTTTCTCTCTCTCTTTCACTCACATCTCTTTCTCTCTCCTTTCCTTTCTCTCTCACATGTCATCGACGGCTTGCCGGAGTGCCGTCGTCTGGGCTTCACGACCGTCCAGCAACGCCGTTTAACTCCCTCTTTGCCGGCGATTAGATCTACTGAAAAAAAAAACGAAATACTAGAAACCCAGAACATTTCAAGTTTGAATATTTCAATTTAGTCAACATTTCAAGTTTCAACATTTCAATTTAGATAACATTTCAAGTTTCAAAATTTGAAAACGAAAAACTTAAAAACCAAGAATATTTCAAGTTTCAACTTTCAATTTAGTCAAGATTTTAAATTTCAACATTTCATTTTAAGCAAAATTTCAAGTTTTAAATTTTTTTTTTAAAAAAAACAAGATTTCAAGTTTCAAATTCCTAGCCGTGATTTCAAGTTTGGTTCTAGATTTTAGTCATGATTTCAAGTTTTCTTTCAGTTTTAAAGCAAAAAATCAAATCCAGGGGTATTTTTGTAATTTACGGATTTTTTTTAAAAAAGTGGCTATTAACAAATAAATTTTCATATATAGTTAAAAACAAAATTTCCATAATAGTTGTGGTTATTTTTTATTTTCTCTCCATAATTTATGAACCCCTAATATCGTTTTGCTACTTTTCTAATCATAGTAACAGATTGAAACAATTCAAAACCCATTTTATTTAATAAAAGTAAATAGTAAATTCAAATTCACTATTATTAAGTATTGAAATAAGAATTTTAATTAATTAATTATTAATTTTTTTTTAATATCTTAATAGATTTCGTATTTGATTTATATTTAATATATATCAAATGAGGTATGAGTTCTGGATCTTGAATTGACATTAACAAGCTTGTCAATCTATTTCTGTATATCTATTTTTTTTTCAAATGTATCATTAACTATTTTATAATTTCTAAATTAACATTAATTTTATTTACTTAAATATTCCAAAATGGGACGGAGTAACAAAATCTTGTTAAATTATTTTAATAAAATACATGTAATGCGCATCATTTGGCTTAAGTTTTTATATATATAAAAAGTCTTTTTCTTCTCGGTGTATACTGATATAACTTATATCAGTGCGTGACATATGAACCATTGATTATGAAGAAGTTTTGATAAGTCCAAACACTTTGAGTTAAAATATATAAATCTAATGGTTTACATCAAACGCACTGATGAATTTATATCAGTGCGCACAAACTTGAAATATTTCTCTACATATATATTAAACAGTCATGAATTTTACAAATACTAAATATGGATTAAAACCTGAATGATTTGTTTGTTTTTATTTTTCTCACAGCTAAATATGGTATTAACATGTTTCTTTTTTAAATATAAAATTATTCGAAAACAATTAATTAATTTGACATTTATACCCTATTTACTATTAATTGCACTATACTTTCAGTTGATATTATTGAAAATATGTTATCTCTGTAGCATATTATTGGAAGAAAATATATTAAATGCAATTCAGTAATTTGATATTATGTGAAAAATCTGTTATAAATATTATGTAATTATACATGATGAATATCCATCAATCCATGGAAGTAACTTACATCCTTTTATATTCTCATTAGCTCTATCATAATGGTTAATTTTACTATTCAGTATAATGTAATTTATGTATACTTAATATAATGTGGGATTATAAAGCTATATAATGAGACTCTCACCATTGTATTTTACATACTTTTACCGAGAACAATTGCGGAATAGAAGACTTCTCTCTCTTGCTATTATTTATCTATTTTCCTCTTTATGTTTATGATATCCTATTAATACTTTATCAGCACGAGTCTCTAACTATGTTGGTTCGATTTCCAGTTTGAAAGTTTTCTACCCAAAGACAAATATCTTCCAATCCAAGTTTGATAAGTGATTATAGAGAAAAATTCTTGTTGGGATCGAGCCTTCCAACAAACTGTAAAGTACTATTTCTTGATTATTATTTTTATTCTAAATAATGGTTGTTATTCTTCCCTTTAATTTTTATTTACAAGATTATTTGGTTTGCCAAAAAATAAAACTAATAATTAATTAATTGTATTGCGACTTGAAGATTGTAAAAATGGAGTGAATGGATTACAACCCAAAGATCGAAAAATCAGAGAGCCTGAAGCTCGGTCTAATATTTGAAAATTGTGAAATTTAAAAGCCTGAAGCTCACTTTAATGTTTTAAGATTGTAAAATCAAAAAGTCTGAAGATTAACATAATAAAAATAAAAAATCTTATCGGAATTTATCGATTGCAATCAATCAAAATATAAGAATAATGAATTTATATTGAATCAGAACTTGAAATTATAAATTTCAATTGCAGTGATAATTATTTTTAGAATCTAAAGTTCTAATATTCATTATGTTATAAATTCAATTGAAGTTATAATTATTTTTAGAATCTGAAGTTCCAAATTTTATTATACTCAATTGTAAACTTGAATTTTGTATATGCACATGAAATCATAATGAATTTTTAAAATTCAATTAAAACGAATTTTATTATAAACATGAAGTTCTCAAAATGGTAAATTATGACCTTGGTGTTATGATATAGTCATAACCAAATATCCAATCGTTAATTGATATTGTGCAATCATTTTTACGATTTATTTATGAGGATATAAACTTAAAATAAAGTCCAAAAATTGCAAAAGGATAAAAATATTCTATCATTTTGAAGGGTAAATATATTTTATCTCATCTGAACACAATCTAAGTATTTCAATATAATTTACTTTGTTGTTATTTTGACTTAATTTATTTATATAACTACTTTTATGAGTATGCTCTGAGATTACCAATATGTTGGATCTTCCATATCAGAAAGTAAATTTAGTTTAATTTTTAGTGGTTTTTATTTCAATTATGTGATTGGATTTCATCAATAAACATAGAACCATAAGTTCTAAATTCGAATCCAGTTGTGAACTTAAAGTTCTTAATTTAAATTTAAAATGTCGATTTGAACCTAAAGTTCTATACTTTTGAAACTGGATTTTTGAATGAAAAGGCAATTCAATTTTACATTGTTAAATGGATATTTAATAATCTAAAGTTAATCAGACTTGAAGGTCTAAATTTAATTTAAATTTTGATATCAAATTTAATTAGAACTGAAAGGTCTTAAATTGATCTAATTGTGCCCTCATTATTTGGAAAAATTAAATTCTAATTTTCATTCAAAACCTGAAGTTTTGATTTTTTCTAAATTTAGTTATGAACTTGTAGTTTATTAACAAACCATAAATTCTAAGAGTTCATATGATTTTATTAAAAAGTTGGCATCTTGAAATAAGAGACTCCAAAATGTGAATGAAATATTCATTATTTTGGCTTCTTCCTCCTTACAAAAGTTACGCAAATGTGAAATCTTATATTTTCATATACTAGAATTTTCATATTTTGCACATCTATTAATCACAAATTGCTTATGTTGTTTATTCACTAGCATTTGAATTTATTCATTTTCAAGTAATCAAGGATTCTAAGCTCCAAGTCCTACAAATGCAATTTGAGACGATTATGATAGAGGAGCATGAGTGCTTCAATGATTTTCAGGTGAAGTTGATGAACATTGTCAATCAAAACCATCAACTGGGTGACCCATATGCTGATATGAGGATTAAGTAGAAGATTTCAAGATCAATTCCTACAAGGTTTGAATCGAAGGTGACAGCTCTTGAAGAGAATAGTGACTATAAGAATATGAAGCCAAGTGAAGTCATTGGAAGGCTTCTAGCATATGAGTCTAGGCGAGCTCCTACATCTACACCTCTAAAGAAGTAAAGAGCATTGTATTGATGACCTCCAAGGTTGAAAAGGAGGAGAAGGACTCAGATAAGGAGATGGCCCTCATGGTAAAGAGATTCAAGAGATTCAAGAAACTTGAAAAGAAAGGTGTTGGGATGAAGGGAAAAAATGAAGAAGAAGACTTCTTTCAAGAAGGTAGATGAACATAAGAGAATGACCCTAAGAAGGGTATTCAATGCTTCGAGTGTAGAGGATTTGGCCATATTGCACCCGAGTGTGCAAACTTGAAGAAGAAGAAGGAAGGAAAGGATATGGCAGCCTATTGAAGTGCTAGTCAAGATTTGGAAGATGAAGAGAAGTCTTCGGATGACGAAGAACAAGTTGTCAACTTCATTGCTTTCTCATCATCTCACAATGGCAAGGAAGCTATGAGTGAAAAATGAAAAGAAGAGGGCAATCAAGAAGAAGAAAAATATGACTCAAGTGAAGAGAGTATTTCATCTAAGTCTAATTTTGAAATTGATGAGGAGATGGACTATGTAGACTTCATGAAGTTCTTTGAGAGTTCTAGATTGAAGAAGAAGAAGAAGAAGATTCAGAAGTTGAAAAGGGAGAATCTTGAATTGATTTCCAAGGTGACTCATCTAAGTGAGAAAGTGAAGAATTGAAGAGAAGAGTGAAGAATGCTTGAAGAATGAGTTTGGAGAGGCAAGAGAGTTGATTTACAAGATGACATCCAGAACCGAAAATCTTGATAAGATGTTATCAAGTGGGAAAAGCCCTAGTGATAAGAAGGGTTTAGGATATGTGGTAGATATGGATACCACTTCCTTGAAGAATACCATTTTTGTCAAGAGTTAAGAGTCAAGAGGTCAAAGAAGTTCAAATCCCATAGCAACCAACAAAAAGGATTAAACTTGGAGAATCCTCAAAACAAGCTTAAGTCAAGGCTCCAACAAAGCACAAGCCAAAGCTCACAACAAGCTAGAGCACATCAAACAAGATCTCAACTTCCAGGGAACCCTCAAACTCAACAAAGGACTCACTACACTCAATCAAGAAAGGATGCAATCTTGGCTCAACCACAAAGAAGAGAAATAGCTCAACATCAAAGGAAAATTCAAAGGAGAAGGAAGTCTTCCATGTTTGTACAAGGCTATGGTATGAACTCTTACATTACTCCTCTTTGTCATTATTATAGTATTGAAGGCCACATAAGGCCATATTGTTTTCAATATATTAATCTGTGTAGAATTGAAAAAATGATTGAGAAAAATATGCTTAAAATAGCCAAAAAGCATATACCTAGGAAACCTAGAGCCAATGAACCCAAGGCTCATAGGAATTAAAATGTTATTACTTAGAGGACTAGAAAAGATGATTATTTTTGCTATGTGACTCAAGTAGCCTTGAAGGCCAAAGACTCTAACACTTGGTATCTTAATAGTGGGTGATATAGGCACATGACCGGAAACAAGAGTTTCTTTGAGACTCTTGAGATAGAGGATGGTGGATTTGTCACATTTGATGATGGTTCTTGTAAAAAGGTTATAGGGAAAGGAAATATATCCATTCTCGGTTTGCCCTCATTGTACAATGCTCTTTATGTAGATGGCTTGCAAGCTAATTTTATTAGTATATCACATTTAAGAGATGAAAGGCTTTTGGTTATGTTTGATAAAGTTGATTGCTCTATTCTAATGGAAGATGGGCAAGTCTTATTGAAAGGAAAGAGATCAAGTGACAATTTTTATTGTTTTGAATCTAATGATAGCACTTGTAATTTGTCTAACTATGAGCAAGTTGAATTATGGCATCAATGTCTCGGACACATGAACTATAAAGACTTAAAAGCCTTGATAGGATGAATGTTATGAGAGGCCTTCCCAAGCTTGGGAAGAAGATTGACGGAGTTTATGGACTTTGTCAACATGTGAAACAAACTAAGAGCATGCATAAGAAAGGCAAATATCTCACCACCAAGGAGCCATTAAAGCTTCTATATATGGACCTTATAGGTCTCATGCAAACTAAGAGTCTTGGTGGCAAGAGATACATTTTTGTATGTGTTGATATTTTTTCTAGATTTACATGGACATACTTTCTTAGAGAAAAATCTGAAGCTTTTGAAAAATTTAAAATGCTTTGTACTAAGATCCAAAATAATAAGAGCTCTCACATTAAAAGCATTAAAAGAATTATGAGTGATCATGGTAAGGAATTTGAAAATGCTTGTTTTGAAAAAAATTAATAGCTTTAGCAATTCTCAAGATTTTTCAGCTCCTCGAACTCCTCAACAAAATAGGGTTGTAGAGAGGAAGAATAGGGTCCTCCAAGAGATGACCCGAATGATGTTGCTTAGCAACAATGCGTCTAGGAATCTTTGGGTCGCATCAATATGGCTTGCTATATAGGAAATAGAGTTTTTCTAAGGCCCGACACTAGGAAAACCTCATATGAATTGTGGAAGGGTAGATAGCCAAATGTAAGCTACTTCCACTCATTTATGAGCAAATGCTACATTTTTAATGACCGAGATCAACTTGGAAAGTTTGACGCAAAGAGTGATGATGGGATTTTCATTGGCTATGCCCTAAATAGTAAAGTCTATAGAGTTTTCAATTTAAAGACTTGAAGTGTCATGGAATCATTTAATGTTGTCGTAGATGATTGTAGGTTATTTTGGTTGATGATTCTTCCTTGGAGAAGAATGGTGAGACTTCAAGTGGTGTGAAGCCAAACCTTGATGAATAGATCATTCAACCTCTTGATAGAGATCCTTCTTTAGACAATAAAGAACCTGCTCCTTGGATTAGGCATCTCCACAACAAGAATGACATTCTTAGAGATGTGAATGAATGTGTTAGAACTAGGCGTCAATTAGCTAATCAAATTAGCTATAATTGTTACACCTCTCAAATTAAACCCAAAAAGGTTGATGAAGTCTTGAGTGATAATTTTTGGGTTCTTTCTATGCAAGAATAGCTAAACCAATTTGAAAGAAATGAGGTTTGGACTCTAGTTCCTAGACCAAAAAACACCAATGTCATTGGCACCAAATGAGTTTATAGGAACAAGTCAGATGAGGATGGCAACATTATGTGAAACAAGGCTAGACTTGTAGCACAAGGATACTCTCAAATTGAGGGTGTCGATTTTGAGGAGACATTTGCTCTAGTTGCCTATCTTGAGTCTATAAGGCTTCTCTTATCCATATCATATGTGGATAAGTTCAAATTGCAACAAATGGATGTTAAAAGTGCCTTCTTCAATAGCATCTTGTAAGAGGAAGTGTTTGTTGACCAACCTAAAGGGTTTGTGGAAACACACCACCCCAATCTTGTCTGTCACCTCAAGAATGCTTTATATGGGTTGAAACAAGCACCGAGAGCTTGGTATGAGCGCCTCACCCTTTATCTTGTTAACAATGGCTACTCTATAGGTAGTGTTGACAAGACCTTATTCATCAAAGGTAACAAAGATAAGCTTTTCATAGCTCAAATCTATGTTGATGACATTATTTTTAACTCCACCAACAAAGCCAAAGTCCAACAATTTATTGATGTTATGTCTCATAAATTTGAGACAAGTCTTGTTGGGGAGCTCAATTACTTCCTAGGTTTGCAAATTATGCAGTTGCATGATGGGATTTTCATATCTCAAGCTAAGTATGAAAAGAACCTAGTGAAGAAGTTTGGCATTGAGAATGCAAAATATTGTGACACACCCATGAATACCATATTGAAACTTAGCAAGGATACTGGTGGGAAGAGTGTGGACCAAAAGCTTTATCATGGGATGATCAGTAGTTTGCTTTACTTGATAGCTAGTAGGCGATATAGCTTTTAGTGTGGGTGTTTGTGCTAGAAACCAAACAGATCCTAATGAGTCTCATATCTCTGTTGTGAAGCGAATTATTCGATATATGAATGGAACATCGTATTATTTTGACACTAATGCTAGTTTAGTTGATTTTAGTAATGCATATTAGACAGGGAATTATAATGATAGGAAGAGTACATCGAGCGGTTGCTTCTTCCTAGGGAACAACTTGGTGTCATGGTTTTGCAAGAAGCAAAACTCTATTTCCTTATCCACAGTCGAGGCTGAGTACATAGCAATCAGAAGTGCATGTACACAACTCCTTGGATGAGGTAAATGCTATTGGGCTATGGCTTTGATCAAGGTACTCTAACCCTTTATTGTGATAATATGAATGCAATTAATATTTAAAATAATCCTATTCTGTACTCTAGAACTAAGCACATAGACATTAGACATCACTTATTAGAGAGCTAGTTGAAAGCAAATGCACTGCACTTGAACATGTTGGCACAAATGATCAACTAGCGGATCTATTCACTAAACCCTTATACTCAACTAGATTCAAATCACTTAGTAGGTCCATTGGGATTTGTCATATGCCTTGATGATTTTTGGTGATTGACCCCATATGGAGAGCTCAAGCAACGAGAGCAAATTGGCATAATAATGCATTGTGCTTATTGATAATCTTTATGCTTCTTTATTAATTGCTTAAGATGATTGGTTGTACATATTCTTATATGTTTATTTTTTAATAAGTGCTTTTCTTGCAATCCATATCTTATTTTTCATCAAACATGCACTTTTGGAATAAGGAAATTTACTCTGGAAGTACATTTTTGAATGACCTATGATTGATCCATGACATGATGATTCTATGAATGACATGCTTTAAATTGAAGTATATGAAGTAACTCTTAAATGCTTAAAAGTGAATGCAATGATGAGACTTCAATCATTAAGGACCTAGTATCCATTCAAAGGATTTTACAATCTAAAAGTCTCTATTTATTTGTCGAATAAGGTTACTGTCATACAGGAATCTCACCCGGAAAAATAAAAAATGGCATAATAGTCCCTCTTGTCTTGTTTTGCTTAGAAATTTTGATATTGTTGCTCTCAAAATTAAATTTATTTTACAATCTATATCTTACTTTTCCATGACAAAGGGTGATATTGGTTTAAATTCTCTTTTGGAAACCTTTGTTGTTTGCTTTGCCAAATACCATGATTCTTGATCTTGAATACAACTTGTCTTGTATGCAAAGCATTCTTTCACACAATTTTCATAAAAATAAAACTCCTTGAATCTCTCTTACTTAATTGAGTTGCAAAAATTTGCTTATAGATTATGCATATGCTTTTGTGCCACAAGCTCTCCTTGTCAAATGCTTACCTATTACGGGATACTCATTTGCCTATCTCATGAAAAAAATGGGGAGTAGTGTCGAGTTTAGGGTGAGTTGCATATTATGAGAGACTGACCATTTAGAGGGAGTTTTTTTTTAGATTGATCATTAAGGGGGAGCAAGTTTTCATAGCATGACATAATTACATTATTTGATTGTTTTGGGTTAATTTGTCATAGTTATTGAAATTGTTTTTTTTTTTGTTAAAAGCATGTCAAACACACTTGGTCTTGGAAGGTACTTTTTGGTTGATTGTGTGTAGGTTGGATGTTCTACAAGCCTTGGATTGACTTGGAAATGTTTCACGACTTTGATTATAGAGCTCCTTGTAATACATAAAATATTGTTGACCATTTTTTTTTATTTGTGAGGTTGCTTTATGAGTGGTGTATTGTCACGAAATAGCCAAATGGGGAGATTATAAGTGCCTCATTTTATGATTGACTTATTTCGTTGATAAAATCACATATGGGGTCACATTTTATATAAGGTAGATTAGGACTTGAATATCTCCCATTGGACTCCAAGTGCTTTAAGGAAGGTAAACTACTTAACTCCACTCATATTTGAAGAGACTAGTTGTACACACACACACACTATCATGCATGCCTTACACATCCTTCATCTGTGTTTTAATCTTTTATTTGTGTGTTCTTTTGTACACCTCTCACACATACACATTGGTGTTAGTTCTAGGTGTGGTTGTGTTTTATGTTCTTATTTTTTATGTGTTGAACGGAATTGACAACGCATGTTGTTGAGGTTTATGCCCTAAAGATGTAATTTGTAAATGGATTTATGAAATAAATAAAAGGAAAAGTTTAATTCATTCTTGTTATGTTGTTTATTATATAACTTGTGCATATATTTAACATCCAAGATTGCCGGATGTAATCTCGAACTGTGTATATGAGTGTCATATACAGATGGATACAGTAAGAGACGAGCAATCTAAAGAGTACATAGATAACAAATAAAGCTGTGTACTTTATTTGTGGTTAATCTATAGTTGTGGTCTATTCAGTAATGTATGGTGATTCTATCCTGAATCATTCATATGTGATATGGGAATGGAGGCACCTTGTATGATGTGATCATATAGGATTGGGCCATGATCTATATGAATCTCTCACCAAGATCCGTTTACCGATGAGATTCATATATATCAACTAATGATGGCTATATGTGGGTGATCTTAATCCTGAGTGTCTTATCGACTTCTTCAGGTTAGATCGCGGTACTTGATATACCATGGGTGAGGTCAAATGCATTTTCTGATCAATATACTCCGTATGTTAGGATTACGGTTTGGCTTGTGGCTGAGAAGGTTTGTACACAATAGTGGAATCCACTCCTTCTTTTGAGAAGTAAACGGTAGTTCCCTTAAGGGTGGATTTGAGGCTTGGACAATATGAGCGCTCTACTAATTCCGTGAGGAAATAGGATTTATTGCCATTAGAGAATCAATGGTACTTAAAGGATATATGTAATTAGAGGGGTATAACGGACATTATGACCCAGCTCTAATTATGAACTATTGTGGATGATCACACCATATGTAATAGCTATATCGATGGACACCGAGTTGTATCGGTCTGTGTAAAAGTGTCTACAGTTGAAAGAGTACAGCTTCAGGTTTTTAGTGGAATAACACCGGAGTTAATAATTAAGGAATATTAATTAAAAAGTTTAATTAATGATTTCGAAAATTATTGGAGCTCAAAATACTGTGGGTCCATTAGGTCCCCTTGTTAGCACGATCGATTTAGGTAACAAGGGTCACGGTTAACCAATTGGATTGTCTAATTAGTTGTGTTACAAAAGTGACACCTGTTTATTCGGGAATTAATTGAATAATGAGATTATTTGATTAATTAATGTTAATAGTTAAATTAATTAAATAATTAGATTATTTAATTATATTGATAATTATGAATTATGAATTAACTATTAATTTTGAAAGAGTTAGTTGATATATAGATTTAAGTGAAGATAAAATAATAGGATTATTTTATTTTACTAAGTCATTTATCTAAGTATTTGAATTTAAGTTTAAATTTAAAATACTTATTATCACTTTTAATATATTTGATATATTAGAAAAGAATAATTAAAAGATATATATATATATCAATTAATAACACAAGAGATTGTTTTGGATGCAAATTGGTGTGTGCACACACATATATATATATATATATATATATATATATATATATATATATATATATATGTGTGTGTGTGTGTGTGTGTGTGTGTGTGTGTGTGTGTGTGTGTGTTTGTATAGGATACAATCAAGGATATATATATTAAAAAGAAAAACGTGGACTTTCAATTTGTATTAGATACAAATTCAAGTGTGCATGAATTAAGTCAACACAATTTTTAAAAAGAAAAAAAAAACGCATGCAACAATTTTTTTTTTTAACAATTTGATCGGTGCAAGTGTGCATGGTGCACAAGAGAGAAAAGAAAGTGAGTGCAAGTTGTTGCACAAAAGCAAATATAAATAAAATATTATTATTATTATTATTATTAGTTTTGCTTCAACAACTAGAATTGTTCTAAGTTGTTTTCTCTTAAGAAGAAAGAGTTTCTTCAAGTTTTTTCTCTACATCCTCCATTCAAGTTTCTAAGACTATGACGTGTCCATACACAGTTACCATTCTTGGGAGATATTGAAAAAGATCGAGTGGTTCAGACAGGAGCACATCACAAAGTGAAGGAGCCTCCAAATGTTGGTAAGATTGGTTCAGACAGGAGCATATCATAAAGTGAAGGAGCCTCCAAACGTTGGTAATATTTTCTTCTTCTGATTATATTGATTACAATTTCTTGTGTTTACATATTGTATGTATTAGTTCCAAAAAATAATTACGATCCCAAGTTCACTGGTCCAAGATACAGATTATGATCTGTAAAAAAAATTAAAACCTAGTTTCGCTGCGTAACCGGTGAACGAGGTTCCAACAATTAGTATCAGATCCAATTTTAATTTCGGAACAGGAAATTGTTTTCAATGCTCCTGTATGTATGATTGTGTAGGTACAATTTAAATTGACTGTATAATGTTTTTGTATGTATATTAAATTTTTTAATTTACAAAAAACATGATTGATAGTTAATTATATGGTACTGTGGATTTAGGGTTTATGGGTTGTATTATTATTTTATTATTATTATTATTATTACTTTTTTTTTACTGTTATTGTATTGTAAAAAAAATGTAACCTATATTGAAGACCTGGAAAAATCACGAAGAAGGATTCATGAGATGAATCGGAGTGACCTGAAGAGACTGGAAGACTCGGAAAGTACAAGAACACCAAGGAATGCCTTGGGAAATTTTTGAAATTTTATATTCCAATTTTTTAGCTTAAATAATCCACAGTACTCGGTCAATTCATGTATGCTTTTTATTATATGATGATAAAAGCATTGTCATACATATGTATGTCATTTAGATTAGATGTGCCTACAAAAATATATTTGATATGTCATACATGCTTTATAGCCTGATACTTTATGTATTTTTTTTTATTGTGATTAAAATGGGTAAATACATAAATGGCTATGAATAATGAGATTCGTTTTTTTAATGGTTAGAAAACTTATTAATTCTCATTAATATTAATCTAGTTATTAAAGAGTTTAATAAGTTATATTAATGGGGTCATTTATTGTGATTGTGATTAATAATAAATGAACCGAATAAAGTGTTAGAGTTTTAATTGTTAAAACTTGGTAAACACTATCATAATAATCTTACCTTAGTAAATAGTTTACTGAATCTTAGATTGTTCACTAATAGATTAGATTTTTAATTGTTAAAAATTATTAATAATTTATTAGTTAATTAGAATTTGGTTCTAATTAGTTAATGCGCTAGATAACTTGATTAAAGTTAGTCGTTTAATTCTGTAGAGTCTAGGTTAATTAACGGTTAATTGAAAACCCTAATTTGGAAATAGTGAGTGGGAGAGGGATATATGACATATATATCCCGCGGTCTCCATCATTAGTCCAACACCGTGAGATCCGAGTGGGGCCTCGTGACTTCTTTGCTTTCATCCTCTCTAAGGAGGGTTTCCACAAAGGTCAATAATAAGAAGAGGAAGAGATCTACTAGGAAAGCGAAGGGTAAGCCCAAACCCAAGAAAGCCCAAAACAAGAAGAAGTCCAAGAAAAGTAAATATGATTTACTTGTTCTTGAGTCGTGTTTAGTGGAAGATGATTTTTCACCCTGGATAGTTGATTCAGGTGCTACTAACCATGTTTGTTCTTCTTTACAATGGATTGATTCTTGGACACAGCTAGAGGAGGGAGCCTTTTCAATACGTCTGGGGTTAGGGGATGTCGTGTCGGCACGAGCACTGGGCGTAATTAGATTACGCTTTTGTAATAATTATATATTGTTGAACAATGTATTTTAAATTCCTGGATTTACACGGAATTTTATTTCCATTTCTAAGTTGTTAAAACACAAATATTTTGTTTCTTTTAATAATAAGTTTGTTATTATTGGAAAGAATGGTCTGAATATTTGTTCAGGAATTAATAAAAACAATTTGTATGTGTTAAGACTGTTAATACATACTACACTGCTCAACACCAAAATGTTTAAGGTTGAAAAATAAAATACTAAACGACATAAGATTTCTCCAGATAATGACACGTATCTCTGGCATCTAAGGCTTGGTCATATCAACCTTGACCGGATAGACATATTAGTAAAAAGTGGACCTTTAAGTGAGTTAAACGTTGGCATCTTACCTGTATGCGAATCTTGTCTAGAAGGTAAGTTGACTAAGAGACCTTTTACTAGTAAAAGGGCTTAGAGCTAAAAAACTGCTAGAGCTTATACATACAGATGTCTACGGACTGATAAATGTTAAAGCTAGGGGTGGGTATGAGTATTATGTCACCTTTATAGATGACTACTCTAGATACCGATACGTCTACCTGATGCAACGAAAGTCGGAAACATTTGAAAAGTTCAAATAATTCCGAGCTGAAGTTAAGAATCAATTAGATATGACTATCAAGTCACTACGATCGGATCGTGGAGATGAGTACATTGACCAAGAGTTTGAAGACTTCATGGCTGAGTATGGGATAGTTTCCCAACTCACAGCTCCCGGTACACCTCAGCAAAATGGTGTAGCGAAGAGGAGAAATAGAACCCTGATGGAAACGGTGAGATCTATGATTAGTTTCTCATCATTATCAAATTCCTTTTGGGGATATGCGTTACAAACACCGGCATACATTTTAAATGTAGTGCCATCCAAATATGTTCCTAAGACTCCCCTAGAGTTATAGAATGGTCGTAAAGTTAGTTTGTGACATTTCTGCATATGGAGGTGTCCAATACACGTGCTGAAGAACAGAACTAGAAATCTAGACTCCAAGTCTATTGTCTGCCTGTTTGTAGAATACTCAAAGGAGACCAGAGGTTGACACTTTTATAGTCCTGAAGACAACAAAGTATTTGTATCAACAAATGCAACGTTTCTTGAGGATAATTACATTAGTGACCATAAACCTCGTTCCAAGATTGTATTAAATGAGTTGGAGCCTGGTGAGACTAGTGCTTCATAAATAAGAGTTGTTGATCCACAAACATCTGAGAGTCAGATGATTCCTAATCAGGATACACTACCACCTAGACGTAGTGAGAGGGTTGTGAGACAACCTGAACACTATTTAGGTATAAGTGAGGGACAAGGTGTTGTCTCTACTGATAGTGTGGATGACTCATTGACATTTAAGAATGCAATGGAAGATTTTGATAAAGAGGAATGGCTTAAAGCCATGAATCTCGAGATGGAGTCCATGTACTCTAACTCAGTCTGGGATCTTGTAGACTTACCGGATGGGGTAAAACCCATAGGGTGTAAGTGGATCTACAAGTGAAAGAGAGAAGTAGATGGGAAGGTAGAGACCTTCAAAGCAAGACTAGTGGCCAAGTGTTATACCCAGAAAGAGGGGGTCAATTATGAAAAGACATTCTCACCAGTAGCCATGTTTAAGTCTATTAGGATTCTCTTATCCATTGCTGCCTATTTCGATTATGAAATTTGGAAAATGGATGTCAAGACTACATTCTTGAATGGCAATCTTGATGGGAGCATTTATATGATGCAACCAGAGGGATCCGTGTCTCCAGATCAAGAGCAAAAGGTTTGCAAGCTGTAAAGGTCCATCTATGGACTTAAGCAAGCATCTAGATTTTGGAACATTAGGTTTGATGATGTGATCAAAACATATGGTTTCGAGTAGAACATTGATGAACCTTGTGTCTACAAGCGCATCATTGATAAGAAAGTAGTTTTCTTGGTCCTATACATAGATGATATCCTACTCATTGGGAATGATGTGAGAGTGTTGTCTGATGTAAAGGGCCGGCTAGCTAGCCAATTCCAAATGAAAGATTTGGGAGAGGCAAGTTATGTTCTAGAGATCCAACTTATAAGGGATCGTAAGAACAAACTCATAGCACTGTCTCAAGCATCATATATCGATAAGATTCTTGTACGATTTTTGATGCAAAACTCCAAGAAAGGTAATTTACCTTCCAGGCATGAAGTTCACTTGTCTAAGAAACAGTTTCCTAACACACCTCAAGAAGTTAAGGATATAAGACGTGTACCCTATGCATCGGTAGTAGGTAGTCTCATGTATACTATGTTATGCACGAGATCAGACATCTGTTATGCAGTAGGTGTAGTCAGCAGATACCAGTCCAACCCAGGATTGGATCATTGGGTTACTGTCAAGACAATTCTCAAGTATCTTTAGAGAACGAGAGACTATATGCTAGTGTATTCCGGGCAGGATTTGATCCCGTTAGGTTACACAAATTCTGATTTTCAATCAGACAGGGATTCTAGGAAATCCACGTCTGGATCAGTATTCACCCTGGGTGGTGGAGCCATTGTGTGGAGAAGTATCAAGCAATCTTGCATTGCTGACTCCACCATGGAAGCCGAATATGTACCCGCTTGTGAAGCTGCTAAAGAGGTTATTTGGCTCCGTAAGTTCTTCAGTGATCTGGAAGTTGTTCCAGATCTGGAAAAGCCCACCACACTTTATTGTGATAACAATGGTGTTATGGCTAATTCCAAAGAACCAAGAAGCCATTAGAGAGGGAAGCATATAGAGAGAAAATATCATCTCAATAGAGAGATAGTGCATATAGGAGATGTGATCGTCATCAAGATAGCCTCACAAGACAATCATGTTGATCCATTTACGAAGACCTTACCGACTAAAGTGTTTTCGGGTCACCTAGATGGTCCAAGATTACGAGACATGCCTCACATGCTTTAGTGCAAGTGGGAGATTGTTGGGGTTTATGCCCTAAAGATGTAATTTGTAAATGGATTTATGAAATAAGTAAAAGGAAAAGCTCAATTCATTCTTGTTATGTTGTTTATTATATAACTTGTGCATATATTTAACATCCAAGATCGCCGGATGTAATCTTGAACTGTGAATATGAGTGTCATATACATATGAATACAGCGAGAGATGTGCAATCTAAAGAGTCCATAGATAGCAAATAAAGTGGGTACCTTATTTGCGGTTAATCCATAGTTGCGGTCCATTCAGTAATGTACGGTGATTCTATTCTGAATCATTCATATGAGATATGGGAATGGAGGCACCTAGTATTATGTGATCATATAGAACTGGGTCATGATCTATATGAATCTCTCACCAAGATCTGTTTACCGATGAGATTCATATATATCAACTAATGATAGCTATATGTGGGTGATCTTAATCTTGAGTGTCTTATCGACCCTTCAAGTTAGATCATGGTCATTGATATACCATGGGTGAGGTCAGATGCATTTCCTGATCAATATACTCCGTATGTTGGGATTACAATTTGGCTTGTGGCTGGGAAGGTTTGTACACAATAGTGGAATCTACTCATTCTTGTGAGAAGTAGAAGGTAGTTCGGGGCTTGGACAATATGAGCGCTCTCATATTCCGTGAGGAAATAGGATTTATTGTCCATTAGAGAATCAATGATACTTAAAGGATATATGTAATTAGAGGGGTATAACGAATATTATGACCCAGCTCTAATTATGAACTATTGTGGAGGATCACACCATATGTAATAGTTATATCGATGGACACCGAGTTGTATCGGTCTGTGTAAAAGCGTCTACAGTTGATAGAGTGCAGCCTCGGGTTTTTAGTGGAATAACACTGGAGTTAATAGTCAAGGAATCTTAATTAAAGAGTTTAATTAATGATTCCGATGATTATTAGAGCTCCAAATATTGTGGGTCCATTAGGTACCCTTGCTAGCCCGATCTATTTAGATAACAAGGGTCACGGTTAACCAATTGGATTGTCCAATTAGTTGTGTTACGAAAGTGACACGTGTTTTTTCGAAAATTAATTGAATAATGAGATTATTTAAGTAATGAATTTTAATAGTTAAATTAATTAATTAATTAGATTATTTAATTATATTGATAATTATGAATTATGAATTAACTATTAATTGGAGGGTGTTAGTTGATATATGGATTTAGGTGAAGATAAAATAATAGGATTATTTTATTTTACTAAGTCATTTATCTAAGTATTTGAATTTAAGTTTAAATTTAAAATACTTATTATCACTTTTAATATTTGATATATTTGAAAAGGATAATTAATATATATATATATATATATATATATTTATATATATATCAATTAATAACACAAGAGATTGCTTTGGACGCAAATTGGTGCACTCACACACACACACACACACACACACACACACACATATATATATATATATATATATATATATATATATATATGTGTGTGTGTGTGTGTGTGTGTGTTTGTATAAGATATAAACAAGGATATATATATTAAAAAGAAAAAACGTGGACTTTCAATTTGTATTACATACAAATTCAAGTGTGCATGAATTAAGTCAACACAATTTTTAAAATGAAAAAAAAAAACGCACGCAAATTTTTTTTTGAAACAATTTGATCAGTGCAAGTGTGCATGATGCACAAGAGAGAAAAGACAGTCAGTGCAAGTCGTTGCACTGAAGCAAATATAAATAAAATATTATTATTATTATTATTTTTGCTTCAACAGGTAGAATTGTTCTAAGTTGTTTTCTCTTAAGAAGAAAGAGTTTCTTCAAGTCTTTTCTCTACATCCTTCATTCAAGTTTCTGAGACCGTGACGTGCCCACACACAGTTACCAGTCTTGGGAAATAGCGAGAAAGATCGAATGGTTTAGATAAGAGCACATCGTAAAGTGAAGGAGTCTCCAAACGTTGGTAAGATTGGTTCTGATAGAAGCATATCATAAAGTGAAAGAGCCTCCAAACGTTGGTAATATTTTCTTCTTCTGATTACATTGATTACAATTTCCTGTGTTTACATATTGTATGTATTAGTTTCGAAAAATAATTACGATCCTAAGTTCACTGGTCCAAGATACAGATTATGATATACATATAAATTTTAAAACCTAGTTCCGCTGCGTAATCGGGGAACGGGGTTCCAACACATGCACGATGGAGTGCTTTCCTTAACACGTTGTATGACTTTCCTGAAGGTCTCTGTTGTGCGGGTTATGCGCAGGTCTCTGCCCATACAGTACCGCGCATAGAAGCATGGTTGCCTTGGGTTTCTTAGTTGTGCGGGTTTCTATTTGTGCAATAATTACACATCGAAGCTTGGTTGTCTCTGGTTTTCTATTTACGCGGGTTATGCTCTGTTTTCTAACCGCGCAGTGATCGTGCATTATGGCTTAGTATTCTCGGGGTGTCTTTTACGAGGGTTGTGCGCGGGTCCCTTACCCGTGCAGCAACCCGCTCACTATGTTGTTTATGGTGTTTTAAATTACATCTTTCCAAAACAATGTAGCTTCATTTAAACCTCATATATATATATATATATATATATATATATATATATATATGTTGTTTTCTCTCTTGCTTATATTTGTGAGTCCAAAATTTATACCAAGAGAGAGAAACTTATTTTAAAAAGAAAAAGATTCGATCCTTAAAACACATTTTCATGAGCAACTAAGCATCATCAAGCATCATCTAGCTTCGTCTAGCATCATCTAAGTTGTATTCTTACATGGGTCTTCATCAACATACATAACTTGGTATATAGAACACCATCTCCATCCATTATTGTGTTCTTGCTTTATAAGAAATCTCTTTTATGACTTGTATGCATCTAGGTTAGGTTATTTTATTACAAGTTAAGATTGTTGTTAATGCTTGAGTTTTTGTAATGTGATAGCTATTGCATCTAGGAACGCTTTGATTTCATATAGCTAAGTTGTTATGCATGTCATATAGCAACATGATATTTAGGAATGCTTTAATGTCATCATCAATTCTTAGATAAGCATCAAATGTGTTAACCTAGCTTTTATGCATTTAGAATATTTTCACATTCACTTTAGGTTGCATATCTCTTCTCATTAAAGGCATGTGGGTAGCAAAAACGAATTGGTAACCGTATATGTGTGATGTGGTTAACCTAGGTGGTAATCGTTTTTACAAATAGTGGATTTGAGGATGGCTCGATTGGTTAGCTATAAGTTAATCCCATGGGTTTTCCCTTGTTAAAGGGTTTCCACGTAAATTCAAGTGTCATTTATTTTCCGCATCTATACTTGAATTTATTGATTGCTTTTTATGGGGTGATTATTTCAATTAATATTGATTAATTGAAAGGAATGGTAATTGATTCAATTAAAACCTATTTACCCCTTCTAGGTTAATTTGACACACATCTCAGTCTATTTTTAGTGAAGATGATGTGGCTAGTTTGGTGAGAACATTCAAGAAATTTCTAAAGAACATATGTTCTAAGAAACAAGATGTCAATAAAAAGATCACTCCAAAAGAAGTGGTAGATTGCAAGGATAATTCTAAGCAGAAGCTAATTCGTTGTCTTGAAGGCAAAGGGATTGGATTTATCTCTAAGAAACGTGCTAATGAGAAGAAAGAGTCTAAGAAAGACTTAGCTATGGTGGCTACTTGGAGTGATATGAGTGTGAGTGATGTAGAAGAGGAAGAAGAGTCCACAAATGATCAAGAATATACTAGCAATTACATTGCTCATCTGGCCATTTATGAAGAAAGATTTGAGGATAGTAGTGAAGACTCCTCAAGTAATGAGGAAAGTGAATACTCTTCAAGTAATTAATATAGTAAAGTCTCCTCCAATACTGAAGAGATCGAAGCTTCCTCAAATCATGATGAAACAAGCTTCAATGACAAGATCCTTCAACTAACAAGTGAAAATGTCAAGCAGAATGATGCGAACAACAAGTTGAAGTTGATCAATGCCAATTTAGTGGTTATAATCAAAGCTCTTGACAATTAAAAGAAGATGTCTTTGAAGAAGATGAGCAAGCAAAGTGAAGTCATCAAGAAGCATGAAAAGACCATTGAAAAGTATTTTTCAAAGATGAAGGAAAGTGCTCAAGAGTTAGATAAATTAAAAGAAGACTTTACTATGAAAATGGTTGCCATGGTGGGAGAGATTAAGCAAAATGAGAACACCTTGACTATCTTAAGACAAAGGAGTGTGAGCTTAAAGATGAATTCAAAGCTCTCAAAGAGTCTATTAATGGCATGAAAATTGGAGCCATTAAGCTTGATGAAGTTATAAAACTTGGAAAGCATCATCGAGATATGAGTGGCTTGGGTTTTGTAGGATAAGTTAAAAAGACTTCTACAACCATGGACAAGTCAAGAAAATCCAAGAAGAAGAAAGACTCAACTACCATTCGTTTCAAAATCAAAGACAGAGACAAGAAGAGCTATGGAACTTCTCAACCAACTTATCAACCAAAGCATGTACACCAAAAAGGTAATTTTTATAAATTCATCATGGTTTATCATTATTGTAATGTGATTGGTCACATTAGACCTAGATGTTATGAATATATTAGGCAAAGCATGCTAGGAAATGTGAAACATGACAAAGATGTGAAAAAGTTACCTAATCATTCTTCTAAGCATGAGTTTAAGTCTAGAGCCAAACTTAACATCTCTAAGTTTATCCCAGTTTGTCACTTTTACAATGTTGTTGGGCATATCAAACCTAAATGCTACAAGTATATTAGACAATGCAAACTAGGGAATGAGATGCATGCTAGTTAGATGAAAAGACTTCCTTTGGTTGATTCTAAACATGTTTGTGCATTAGAGACTATGCATGATAAACATGTTAATGAAATGAAATCAACATGGAGATTTTGGGTTAAGAAGAACAGTACTCTTGCTAGTGAGATAAATAAACCTTCTTCAAAAGTTTTTAAACATGATAATGGCTTTGATGCTTTAAGAAATGTGCATATTGATCATTTTCGAGTGAAGAAACCTACTAAGAAAATTTGGGTTGAAAATAATGTTGTGCATGTTAATAATAATCATGTTAAGAAAAATGTTAAGAAGAGGTTGGTAAAGATGAGTGTTAACCATGATCATTTGAAGAGTCTTGATGAAATATTTGTTTAGGGCAATAATGATAGTTTAATATGGGTGATATTTTCATGAAGAAGTTAGTTGATGTTTTATCTTCTAGATTTCATATTGCCATGTGTAATGATCATGATGTTGTTTGTGTGGGTTCACCTAAGACCAATATGGTCTATTATAGGGATTTTTTGATAGCTTGACAGGTCAGCATGATCACCTGAAAAAATGGTGATTAGATAAATACCACGTCACAAGAGCTAGGGATGATCAACCCAAGACAATTAATAGATGATCTCAATGGCCTAGTCAAGATTACCTAAGATGGTCGGAAAAGTTAACCAATCGGTTAGAGACAACCTAATCTGGTAAAGGCAACATTAAAGGCAACTATGACTCAAATACGAAGAAGAATGATCTTACTTAAACAAAGAATCTAGAATCATACTCCAATAAGGAAATATCTCTATTTCCTCTTTAGTGTCAGAGAATTCTATTCAGGAAAGAACTTAAAGTTTTTATAAGGATATACACCAAATAGGAAATGAGGCTAATTCAAGCAATAAATCTGATCTTCTAGAAGACTGCACACCGACAAGGAAATAAGTCCTAAATGGACCATTCAACTAGAATCATACGAAGACTCTAATTCAATACACAAGATCTCCGAAATAGGAAAGAAGACAAAGACGACTTCAACAAGTAACCAATCCTAATTAAACAACATCACCTTTCCTTATTTGTATAACAAGGATTAGGGTTCTATGCCCATATAAATAGACCCATAATCTCATTGTAAAAGATACAACAAAAAAAGATACACAAATAGACAAAGAAAAACATATGGAGAGATATATGATAAAAAAGAGAGGAACAGTGGGTGTAATCATTCTATTCATAGTAAATTTCTTCTCACCGTCGTCGGCAACCGTGAATGTTTCCCCATATTAGGGTTTTACCACGTAAATCTGTGTTTGCATGCTCTACTTTATATATATATATTTTACATAACGTTGTTGTCAATTTACAAAAACTTGTTAGATGCGTGATCAATCTTACGTGATCCAAAAATCACCGTCAACATGGTCAAAGGTGAGTGCTCTCATACTTGATTGAGTAGCACATATGAGAATATTTTTTGTTCTTGTTTGATAAGAGTTCTGAGTTTGATGTTTGACTAAGCTATTTGTAATATGCTAAGGTCTAGTATTCAAACTTGGTGTCTCTAGTCAATATATGAACTTAATATTTTCATACTTTCACTATGATTGTCAAAATTTGTTGATTGACTTTAGACAAGTCTATTTTTGAAATCTATTTGATGTAATTTGTTAAGACTTTTGGAGAAAGTATTTTTATATGTTTGTTTGAGTTGATATGTTTAGTCTTTATTTTATTGGGAAGACACACCAACAACTTGTTGTCATGGGGACAAATAAGCCAAGAGAGCTCATAAAAAGGGTGAAGGCTTTACATTGATGAAAATTCTTGCTAAGATATATCTCTACTCTAAAGCTTGCTTTCTTATTTCATCTTTTCAACTCTACGTATGCATGACATCATGTGGCATATTATTTTAGAGAACTTTGTTTAGGATACATATGTTTCTCTTTAAATAATTGCCATCTAGAGATCATTTAGTGAAATTGTTCATAAAGATCTTTTACATGATGCATGTTTTATATCTCATACTTGTTTGATTGATAAGTGGCATATCTTTGAAAAATTATGAGCTTCATATTCTTTGAAAGCTACTCTCTTAAGAAGTAATGATCTTAAGTTAGTCTCTTTGTATTGCTTTTAGACCATACGCTTTTAAGCTTTAAAACTTGGTTTTCAAAAGTGCACACTTCTCTCATATGTTTAGTTTGAATAAGTTGAGTTTGAAGATATGTGAGTTATGGATGTACATTTAAGTTTTTTGACTAGTATATTAAAGATGACACATGGTTAGTATCCATTTTGCTTCGGCAACTACAAAGAACTCAACGAGTACCTTCATGAATAGGGGTACACAATTTACGTGTTCCATAGCCTAATGTAGGAAAGGGCTACACCATTATGATAAGTGAAAGTCGTCATGAAGTGTATACGTTTATGGTAGAAAAATCAAAGAAGTGTTGCAAAGAATCAATAAAAAAAAAATCGTTGATTCAAAGCCTAAAAAAAAGGGCCAAAAGGTGTATAGTTAAAAATTGTGATTGCTCAAGTTGAAAAATAGAAATGGGATTACGAGCCACATGCACTCACATGCTCATATGTTGAATTCTATTCTCTTAAAAGCAAAATTTCTTGATGATACTCAGTTGGACCTTTTATGGAAAATCTTAGGATGAATAGATATTGATATGGTTTGCATATTGATAATCCAATTACTCATTATTATATGTTTGAAGCAAATCCACACACACACTTGTGTTGCTTTCAAGTGAATTTGATATGCTAGCAATTTTAGAAGAATTATGAGAGAGATTGAAAATCTTGGTGTATCTCTCATAGTTTATGGAGCTTATTTTGATGAAATTCTTTAAAATTGTGTGGATATCATTGTGAACAATATCATATCTTTATCTTAGATAGAGCACTTATCAAGAAGGAGCAAAATATGATAGACTTTGTTCTCTATTATGATATATTCACATGATTTTATCTTGATAAAAACATGACATAATTGAACATTGAAAATGCATGTTACCTATCTTATATATTTGCCTCTTTTCCCTTGATTATTCCTTATTTATTTTGTTGACTATTCCTTGATAAAAAGGGGGAGAAATGTATACCTCACCTTGTGTGGGAGTAATATACCTCATGTGGGAGAATGTACCTCTTTATGGATTATTGACCTTCTTGTATTAAGAGGGAGAATTCTTTTCTTATAGAGGAGTAAAGAATTCTTGTATGTTGAGGTTAAGGAACTAAGGGAGTGCTTTAAAGTGAACTTTTATATGAGATAGGGGGAGTCTTGTTTGTTTTTATGGATATATCTCTCCAATCTTCTTTGTAGAATTCTTGTTTGTTTGGTTGTGTGTTTCTCACAGGTGCCTTGATTATTAAAGAAGAGAATCTTGAAGAATCATGAAGACTTGAAGATATTTTATTTTAAGGTTCTCTTTGTAATGTGAGGATGTGAGAATGCAATCAACAATAAGTTGTTTGAGTGATCATTGTATGATGAAGTTGAGGTTTTGTCATGGAATAGCCAAAAGGGGAGATTGTTTGGTTTTTGATTTGTGTTGGCTTGATTCCATACCAAAAGGCTCTTTGTTTGTATTACTTAGTTGCTTAGGAGGTTCATGACAGGATCAAGCTTTAAATAAGGAAAGCAACTTCGCATGTAAAGTTCGTCTTCAAGAAGATATGTGCTTACTTGGATGCTAAAGTATCAAGATTCTTCTTCCTCTTACAAGGCATAGGTGCACACACACACATTGCATACATTTGTATACCTGTATTGTTGTGCTCGAATGGTATAACACATTCACATACTTGTTGAAGCATGCACATGCATTAAATTTAATTTGATAACTTTTGTACAATTGCATGTTTATCTTTAGGAAATAACATACTTGTATGTTATTGTGTTTATTTGTTTGCATTTTTGTGATATTGGACTTGATTTTTTCATATTTTTCCTTGTTGAGTTCTGGTCATTTCGGTTACTCATTCATTAAGTTTCAAGTTCCGAGTAGGAAGTTACGAAACTTTTTGTGCCTTTATCGTACAAAGTTTTCATCCTTATGTATCAAGTTGAATTCCATAATTTTTGTGAAAGTTTTGTTGTCATCCTTGTTCGTGAGAGAGTTAAGGTTCGTAATCCGAAAACGGTCAAAAAACAAGAGAGATGCATGAAAGGGAGCAAAATGGAAAAAAGATGGGAAATTGCATTTTGCCCCCATGGCAGTGTAGGTGCGTGGGCACCACACCGAGCACACTTGTCTGTTCCCGAGAGCTACACGGACAATATTTTCATTTCATGATTTATGGGTTTTTATTACATGTATTGCATACACATAGTGTTTGGTGTATGGTCAATCAAATCCATATGTTGTCTTGGCATGTTCTTCTATTGGTCATGTTATGAGCTTACCACACCGGATAACTCTCTCTCTTTATATTTCTTCCCTCGCTAAGAATTCAATTTGAATAAAAAAAATTCAGAAATTTTCCTAGAAAATTATCTCAAGTTCTAAATATCATAACTCTCTCAAATCAACTCCGATTTTAGATTTTCTAAAGTCAAAATTATTGGTCTTGAAGAGAGGAACAAGTCCCAAGCATTTTTAGAGTCAAACGATGGCCATATTTTTCATGATGATTTGATTTCTCTCCATTTGTCATCATTTTTATATTTGACACTATAATTGATTAAGGAAATTTTCAAAATGTTAAGCAGTTATGATATACAAGTATGAGACATAATTAGAATGAAAAAACTATTTTTTTATTTATAATTTATCATCATTTACAAAATATAAACTTTAGGGTAAGAACTCCAATATAATGTTATTAAACAATTAACATTGGACAAAACAGAACTATTAAGTATTAACTACTTAACACTTATATTATAGATTTAAAACTAAATATTTAAATGAGTTGTAACACACTAACACTTTGTATATAAACACTAAGCATAAAATGTGAAAAAAAAACATATAAAACAGTTACACATGTAACACTTGTATATAAAAACTAAAAAACTATATAAATCACTAACTCACACTAACACAGTAACACTTCACAGCCATCTTCATTATGTTGTTAAAAATAAGTAAATCATTAACTCACCTTGGCCGATGAAGAAGCGAAGAACTTGAAGAAGTTAAGAAGTTGTGACCGCAAGTCGACAACAAAGAGCTATAACGATCGGCAATGGTCGATGACGATCGGCGATTCGGTCGATGAAAGAAAAATAGAGAATGTGATGAAGAGATCTGTTCTTTTTTATTTGATGATTATTTGATTTCGATTTTTGCCCTAATTTTTCTTTTTGTTTAACTGAAACCCCCAAAATGTTGACGTTTTAGGGGTGTCGATTTTTTTTTTAAAAAAAAATCTTCAAAGTCTGTCAACATCGGTCAGCCGACTTAGCCGCTTAATTGCCAACTTAGGACATTAGTCAACAACTAGACCTGACTTGAGAGAGCTCCACTTGAACAACCCGATTTGAGGGAAAGCTGGTTGTTAGCCCTCCGACTTCCAACAAGACGTCGACTAGAAGGCCCTAGTCGGTGACTTTTACATCACTACACAAATGTCTAAGTGCTGAAAATCCTTTCGGAGAAGAAATATACAACAACTAAGAAGAAACCACTATCCTTGACGGTAACCTACTAATGAAATCCTCAACAATATCAAACAAAAGATGGGATAGAGTATCTCCTGACGAACCTCACAAAGGCAGCGAAAATAACCCATAGGAGTCCCGTTGATCAGCACTGAAGCCTTGAAGAACTCAGTATGTTGTCGATCCAATCCATTAAAATTGAAGAAAACCCAAAAGCCTAGAGCACTTTACGAAAGAAAGACCAATCCAAAGTATCAAAAGCTTTATGAATATCCATCTTCATCACCAAATTTCCCATATAGCACTTATTTTGCAACACATTCACACAATTAAAAGCTAAAGCAATACAATCATCAATATGATGATCCCGAATTAAACCAAACTGATGCAGAAAGACAATTCGAGCTACAATTTGAGCTAATCGTTCTGCCAAAATCTTGGAAGAGATTTTGAGTAGGAAGTTACTAAGCATATTCAGACGAAATTGAGTAATCGAGATTAAATCCCTCAACTTTGGAAGAAGGACGATAAAATTAGAGTTAAGACCTAAAAAATAGCTTATTGTGGAAAGAAAATCTTGAACCATAAGAGCCACGTCCTTGGCCATCCTTCCTAACAACACTGATAAAATCTTTTAGAGAAGTCGTCTGGCTGATGGGTTGAAGTCGCATCAAGAGCAAATACTGTATCATGAATATCGTTCGCAGAAGGAATTCCAATAAGAAAAGCATTCCCTGTATCAGTCACCAAAAAAGGAATCAAGTCATTCACAATCGAGAAATCACTCTAAACCTGAGAAGGGTCCAATGAAAAGGGATATGAATAAAACCCGGTGATATGATCCCTAATGATAAAATGACCATCTAAAAGCACCCCATTAATCGAGAGAGAGGACAACACATTCTGAATCTGTCTATGTTTGATAGAGGCACGAAAGAAATAAGAATTTTGGTCCCTATCGTGTAGCCACTTCACTTTGGACCGATCACAAAAAAAACACTCATGACGGTGTAACAACACGTTAAGCTCATGATGAACGCATGACTCAACCAAAAAAAACTCATCCGAAAAACCTAAGTTAGACATTTGAAGCTGAATGGACTAAACCTCCACTGATTTCCCAGTGATGTCAGAGTTAAGATCACCAAAAACCTCTCAATTAGCCTTCTTTAAACTCTTGAGAGTCTTCTTCAAACTCTTTAGCTTGCTGATAACCACCTAAAGAGGGTTACCAATAGATGGGGAGCTCCAAATACGATGAACGATAGCCATAAAATCGGGATGATCCAACCACATGCTCTAAAATCGGAAAGGCCTAAGACCAGAGACCTTAATATCCAACAACCGAATAAACAATGGACAATGATCTGAAATTCATCGAGGGAAAGCCACACAAGAAATGTCCCGCTAATAGGAATTACAACCCTCTGAAACAAAAACTCTATCTAATCTCCTCTTAACTCTGGTGTGGGTAAAGTGAGACCTAGCCCAAGCGAAACGAGCACCCTGTAACCAAATACCAATCAACTCACAATCATCAATCACTGACCTGAAATCCTCACAAGATCCACGAGCAGGAGAATGAGAACTGAAAGACTCATGATCTCCTAAAATTGCGTTGAAATCATCTACAACCATCCAAGAAGAAAAAACCAAACTAGCCAAGTCTCGATAAGACTACCAAAGCAATCTCTGAAAAATTGCTGAAGTGCGCATAAACAAGTGTACCAATGCAACCGAGGGTTAACCAAGAGCGAAATCGTAAGCAGCTGCTCATGAAAAAGAACTATTTAAGCATCCGGAAAAGAATCACAAGCAAAACATCAAATAGTCAGTAATAATCCTCCCCTGTCATTCATTCCTACCAAATACGGACCAAAAGACATCCAGAAATTAGAATTGATAGAATTAAAAACCACCATAGGCTCAGTAATACAAACTAAAGAAACACGATGCAAACGATACAAATCTCTGAGAACATGCCTCGTAGACCTGTTCCCGATACCATGACAATTTTAGCAAAAAACACTAATCACCGGAAACCTTCAGAGGAGCCCGGGACCCACAAACTTATAAGAACTCAACATACGTTCAACCATCATGGACCTCTAAGAAATATCAATCGCATCTAACTCTTCCACCTCAACCTGATTAGCCTAGGAAGAATCAACAATGAGGCGAACTTCAGCTTGGGAATCAAACAACGGAAACTTAAAGCCTTGAAACTGCACACCAGGATCCATATCTAATGAAAGGTTAGGAGAAGAACCAGTTCCATCCCTCAAAACTCTCTGACCAACCCTCTTAATCGGAACCAAAAGCTTAACAATCTTATCTACTAACTTATCAACTGAAACCCAATAACTTATTATTACTACTACTACTACTACTACTATTACGATGATGTTGGTCCAGTGGTATACCCCTAGCTCTACACCATAAGATTGTAGGTTCGAGTCATCTCCCTTCCTGAATGCGCCCAAATTTATATAATACTTTTAAAATATATTATTATTATTATTATTATTATAAAATATTTCAATAATTCGAGATTTAGATTAATAATTAGACTTAAACCCACAACCTAATAGTATAGGTGTAAAGAGCAAACCACTATGTGAAGCTCGGCTTATTTAAATTTTTTGAACATTATTGATGCTATATTATTTTCTACAAAAATGTATATTATGAAATACATTAAGGGGTTGTCCAGTAGTTTTTAATTTATGAATTTCCAAACATTAATTTTAAATTTGTGTTTGGTAACCCTTATTATTTTGTTTCAAAAGTTAAAGAAAATAAGAAAAACAAAAGTGTCTTAAAACATGATAAAAACGAAAAACTTATTTATGTTTTTTTCATTCTGTTTTTTTAAGACATTTTTTTTTTCTTCTTGTTCTCTCGTCTTGTCGCCTCTTTCTTTTTCTTAAAATTTATTAATGATACTTTTTTTTATTCTTTTAAACTTATTACTATTATTTATATTTACTAACATTAATATTATTTATAAATTATGAATTTAGTGTTGAATAATAATGTGTTATAGTATAAAAAAATATATGCAAATTTAATAATATTTTCAATTAATCTACATGACGCGTTTTTACTGTTTTTATTTTCAAAATATACTACTGGACTCGTTTTCAGGTTTAAGATATTATACGGGTTTTGCCCTTAACAGTCAATTGGTCTTAATTGGTTGTACTAAGTTATTTTTGCTAGTCAATCAACTTTAAAATACCACCCAAAAAAAAACAATTGAAAATAAAAAGTTAAAAACTATTATAGAATGAATAAAAATAAACAATAATATAATCGCATAAACTTAAAAAGGAAAAGAGATAAATTAGAAGAGAGAGAAGTCTTTTATTCCACAATTGTTCTCATCAAAAGTATATAAAATACAATGGCGAGAGACCCCTTATATAGCATTATAATCTCACATTATATTAAGTATACATAAATTACATTATAATGAATAATAAAATTGATCATTATGATAGACCTAGTGGGAATACAAAAGATGGAAGTTACTTCCATGGATTGATGGATATTCATTCATATGTAATTGCATAATATTTATAACACTCCCCCTTGAATTAATGTCCATCAATCATTCAATGAATATGCCTTGTTAAAACCTTTGCTGGTAAAAACCAGATGGGAAAAAAAACTAGCAAATGAAAAAGAGTACATTATTCATCTACATCTTAAATAAACTCTTAATGTTAATGGGGGTGCAAAGTTACCTCATTAAAACCTTACTAGGAAAAACCCAGTGGGACAAAAATCTAGTGAAGGAAAAAGAGTGCAATGCATTATATTTCCCTCAAATCATAAAAAACCTTGATAATTATGCTCCCCCTCATGCCAATGTAGATGCTTTAATATTTTTGTTAAGATATTTCTATATATCGTATCCCAACCTTTTGGAGATCAGATATGAAGAACATTACTAAAGTTGCTTTTCCAATTGATGTAACTTGTTATATACAAAATCATGTTGTTTTATTATAAAAAAAACACCATTTGAAATAGATTTGGTACTTCTCAAGACCAAAAGGTTTTTCGTTATCATTTTCGAGAATGAAAGGGGATTGTACATCACTATAATTTTATGTAATAAGCATCAAGGTACCCGTCCAATAAGTTTTATCCATGAAAAAGTGCTTTATGGCATTTTCCTATATATGTTGATTCTTGTATATTATACTAATCGAAAAAACACTCAACCCGACCGTTAATCGAGACTAAATATTGTTATCCAAGATTTTTTATCTTATAAACTATTCTTTATAAATGTATAATTTGTAAGCTCGTCGGGAGTATTAACAAGTCTCAAACAATCAACATATACTTCTTTAGAATCAAAATTGTTTATTCTTTCAACACAATATTCACAAAGGCATATGCACTACATGCATTTTGTTATATTAAATTCAATATATACAAAATGTAGTATCAAATTATTTATTTTAGGCATTTAAATTCTCCTATAACTTTTATTCATTGTCAAACTATGTCGACACATATACAATTTATAGTTTAAAACCATTAACATATTTTTCATAATATGCAGAGCAATAAATGATCTCAATTTCTATATCAGCAATATGATTCATTTACATTTTGTAATCCATGTGTCTCTTCAGGGGTTATTGAAATCTCTTTAATATTCAGTACACATACCTCTTTATACAAATATTTCCTTCGAAGAAACATATTCTTTTTATTTTCGGTACATGTTTCTCTATGGGGACAATTGAAATCTTTATATTTCTACTTCAAGAGTCTCATATGGGGAATTAATATTTCTATATGTATCGTCAGGATTCTATTTTTCATTTGTAAGACTAACTCTCTGGGAGCCATTGATGATGATGATTTATTTGTCACTCGAGTATTATTTTCACTATGATTATGATATTTCAAATTCTACTTCTAGGGAACTTTATCATTTGAACTAAATTGTCTTTCACTAACAGATGATTTTTACCGTTATTTCATAAATTGTTCTACAGGAACAACCACCCGGGTTTGTATATTGGCAGAATGTAATTTTATTATTTTCTTCAAATCGTCCAAAAAAATATTTGCATACTACGCAATTCACAATATGATGTATGCAATGTAATGTAATTTCACGTTGTTTATCAATTTATAACAATTCTCCCTCTAACGACGAGAAAATTAAATTTGTATTCTTCAAGAAAATATTTTGCATCACTGTAATCTTTTACATGATCTCGTTTATTCTGTCATATTGTACTTTAAGTACTATCTTATATCATCTTTTGTAATTCGGAGACATTCAGTGGCAAAAATATTTTTCACATAGGAAATGGATATCCGTATAAAATATTGCAATTTTTCAATGCATTGTTTTCTTTAATTGAACTTCTAGTTCATAACAAAATATTAATCATACGATCTCATGACAGGATAAACTACAGAAACATGCATGCTTCTAGCATGTAAAATATTTTTAATTGACTCAAAAATATTTCTTTTTGCATAGATCTTTCTGATCTAATAAATACAAAGTATTTTCATGTAATAATTTTTCACTTTGTATCAAAATAATAGCTCTTCTAGAGCATTCTTTTTTTCTTGTTAAAGATCAACAAAATATTAAGATTTACCGTATGTGTTTTATTTTTTATCCTTTTATTTAACACCTAAAGCAAGTAGAAAATTTTATAATTCCTTGAAAGGTGTATTCAAAATATTTTCAAATATTCTTGCTTTGGTTTGGTGTTATTTTACTTCTGGTTGATTTAATTGAATTTCTTGTAACGATCACTTTAGCTATAATAATTCTTTCAACTACATATATATATATATATATATATATATATATATATATTCACTTCAAGAAATAATATTCATCCAATTGGGTAATGCTTGAAAATTCATCCAATTGGGTAATGCTTGAAAGAAGACATAATATCAATTCAAAAATTCTCAAATTTATGATCTCAATATTATTCATTCAATAGCAAATTTGTGGCATCTAATTATCATAATATATATATATATATATATATATATATATATATATTGAAACTTTAAGAACAAATATATGAATCACAAAGGGTAATATATTTTAATAATGTCATTTTATTTGGTAATCTAATCATTCTTCTTATCGAATCAAAAGGACTATTGGATCTTTACCATTGAATATTTATATTTCAATTTATCATAAAAAAGAATGATTACTAAATAACAAAGTAATAGAATTTGATATAACCATTTAAACAATAAAAATAAACATAAAATATATTTAATCTTAATAAAAATGTTGTGTATATATCATAACGGTTATGATTAAGTGATATTTTATTAAACAAATAAATCAAATAAGTAATATTGCTCGTATGTATAATGTAAATAAATTAAAATGTACATATGATAATAAGAATTTTAAAAGATCTTTGACTATTTTCTACCTTCCATATCTTACTAAGTGAAGAAATTATAAAAAGAATAAAACTCATTTTGTTATAAGATATTTCAATTAAAAAATACACAATTAAAGTAAAATATAATACATATGTAAATCATATCAATTATTAGATACTACAACAAAGTTTATGAATTAACAAAACATGATGTTGTTTTCATGAATGTTGAAACTACAAGTTTAATACAATATTTTAATATAATTAAAGATCATTCTTCTTCGTATTTGAGTTGTAGTTGCCTTTAATGTCTCACACGTGTTGTCCAACTGATCAATTGTATAATTCCGACCAGGCTTCTTTTGTCTCGATCGGGTGGTCCCGACCAAATTGTCTCTACCCGATCGACTAATTTCCCTAACAAGGTTATTTGTGCCTGATCAGGTAGTTTTTCCAACCATCTTGGATAATCTTGACTAAGCCTTGAGATCATATATTAATTGCCTAGGATTAATTTTTCCCAACTGACTTTTGTGACGTGGAATATAGAATCACCATGTTTGTAGGTGATTATGCTAACTTGTCATGCTATCAAAAAACCCTTATAACAATACCCCCTCGAATCCACGAGATGAGCTCTTAACGGCTCAATGAAGGGGATTTGAATAATTCTGATTTTTTGACGCTTCTGATTTTATCATTCTAACCCGATTAAGTATCTTATTAAACTGATCTTTTTTTTTGTTGCTTAACTGATCAAGTATCTTATTAAACTGATCGTTTTTTTTGTTGCTAAACTGATCAATTATCTTATTAAACTGATCAGTTTTAACTCTTTGATTATTTGCTCCCTTGTAGATGGACCGGTCTGTGTCATGGCTCTTTGCTCGGGATAATTTCTGACTATCATGGTTTTTGAAGTTGATTCGATCGGTGTCCCGATTACTTGTTCAGGATAATTCCTGACCGTCTTGATTCGGTCTGTGTCCCTACTTTTTACTCAGGATAATTCACAACCGTCTTGATTCTTCGGTTGGTGTCCCGATTTTTCACTTAGGATAATTCATGACCTTCTCGAGTCTTCGGCCAAGAGGTGTTCTGGGAACCTTATCCCATTTTTCCCTATTTTTCCTATGTAGTCAAGTCATCAAGGATGTCTCCCGGTTTTGTCTGTTTATAAGGGTTTGGCTAAATCATTAGTGCAATCCTAACACAGCCGAACGTATCTCACCAGGTTTTCCTCGATGGCGTACTCAAGTGTTTTTTCCCCAGTAAAATCGATATCTCAGGGTGGTCGGATTGCTGACAGTGCTTTATATACACCCAGTCAGTTTGGCTAGCACGCTGGATCTCTAACACCCGACTTTTCAACCTCTCGGGCACCTTCACTCACCATGGTAGGTGTCAGCGCTACGAGTTTATCTTTGATAACAAAGATGATTATAAAAATTTGAACACCATTCTTGGCTCCTTTATTAATTGATCTGAATATTAACAACATAAAAATATCAAAAATAATTAGAAAAACTAAAAATATAAAACAAACTAAAAATATCTTAAACAAAAACTAAAAGCAACTAAGCTATCTCTCTCAAGAGAAGTTTTTTTTTAAGACTAAGTTTCGTCATCCAAGAGCTTGTGTAGGGTTCTCAAAAGATAATGTTGATCGTCCCATCGCCGCTGTCTTGGCATGGGCTTTGCTTCTCCTGACTTCCCATTGGCTGATTGTCCTAGTGGGGATCCTTATACTGATCATCTGTCCTTTTAAGAATTAAATCTTTGAGGTGACCCTCCCTAATAAAATTCTCGATGTGGTCTCTTAGTTGGTAGCACTTTGATGTGTCGTGACTACTTTTCTTATGGAACCTACAATATTTTATCGTGTCTCTTCGAGCGTAGGTTGACTGTCTAGGAGGATATTTGACTAGCTTCTAGATTTCTACGATTGTAAGGAGTTCCCTTTTATCCATTGGTGAGGGGAGTATAGTTAGTATTCTGACCCTGGAACTTTTTATCATTCTGATTGTTTCCACGACTGTCGACTCGATGACCATCTAGGTTCCCGTCACTCTCCCGGTGATCACCCTTCTGGTTCTTTACTTAGCCATCACTTGTTTTGTTGTTCTCTCCAAGGCGAAACCCATGCACATAACTACCCCCTTGATCTAGCTCCTCTTTTTCAACCATTGTGTAACTGCCTTTCACATCCATCAGGTCGACATATGTATTAAGGCATTCTCTCCTCAAATCAAAGGAGAGTCGACACTTCTGCAGGTTGTTGGTGAAGGCGGCCACTACAACCTCATCATTGAGATTATAGATCCCTAACACTTCCAGAGAGAACCTTTTCAGGTAATCTTTTAGTGATTTGCTCTTTCCCTGTTTGAGGGTGACGAGGTGAGCTATTTATTTCCTCCTTTGTATATTTCCTAAGAATTGTCGGGAAAAAACCTGAGTCAACTCTAAATCATTATTGATCGTTCCTTGAAGAAACCTTCCAAACCATCTAGACCCTAAGTATCCGAGCGTTTATGGGAACGTCAAGCATAACAATAGGTCATTATAAGCGTATTGTGCCATCATACTTCGGAAATGTCTCACATGCTCTTTTAGATCCGTGTTTGCTTTAAATTGCTCGGCCTGAGGCATTCTGAATCTTTTCAGAAATTGGGTATGGAGAATACTGTTCACGAAGGGGCTTTCAGAATCATCATCCAATAAATCTTTAAGCCTATGGCAACATTTTACTGTTTCTACCTTCTGGGATAATTTCTATTTCAGGATATCTCGTTTATCTTCTGTCTCGTTATTCATTCTCAATCGCTGATGGTCGATGGGCTCTTGTTGGAATCTCAGCGGAGACTTGCCCCTTCGGCGTGTCCTGCAGGGTGGTTCATCGCTATCATCTGATGAGCTAGATTGATCCTGCCTATGAACATCTCTACGAATCTCTTTTGGCTCAAGGTCTACTTGATTCCATTCTTGTCTTCCTCATCCGCTAATTCCTTCATCTCCCATTTGGGAATGTTCCTCTTTTCTATAGTGATCCGCTCTTTCTCTACTAGTTTTACGGGGTGCACATGGGGTTATGTCCACTATTTCGAAACGTATTTTGAGGTCTCGGGCCACCATAGGTAAAGATAATTGATATGGCGAGGTCTGATTAGCAGTTGCTATTATATTGATTCTCTATCTAGCGACATCTTCAATGACTCTCCGTTGGGACTCTTGGACCTGTTGGAATGCATCTGGGGAAGTCTCTTAGGGAGCCCTTGTAGAGGTTGTCATAGATTGACCAGTTGAGGTCGGAGTCATGAATGGCAAGCATGTTCCAACAGTATTAACGTTCATTGGGTAAAAGTTGTGACTGGCACGTAGGGTGCCAACATCATTCGGAGACTGGCTTCTATATCTATTGTTTGACTCTGTTTGTGAATTTGCTCGCTTGTGTATATTTTGACACTGGCAAGACAGATAGTCCACCCCATAGCACCATTTTTTTTAGGTTGCTAAAGTATCTCGGTCTTTCGTCTGTTTATGTTAGTTCCTCGAAGTTGAGTTCTCCCCCCTCCTTCTAGCACCAGTTGTTGACGATGATTTTTTGATCACGCAGGATTGATCACGCGTCTAACAGGTTTTTGTAAATTGACAACGATGTTATGAAGAAAATAGAAAAAAGAGAAGAAAACATGCACATATAAGTTTACATGGTAAAACTCCAAGGTGGGGAAACATCATCGGTTACTGGTAACAGCGAGAAGAAATTCACTATAATATAATGATTACAAACTCAATCTCTCCTTCTTTGTTGGCGTCTCTCTCTCTTTCTATGTATCTTTTCCATGTGTTGTTATATATATATATATATATATATGACAATGAGATTATGAGTCTATTTATATGTGCATGGAACCCTAATCCTTATTATACAAATAAGGAAAGGTGGTAGTGTTTAATTAGGACTAGTTATTTGTTGAAGTCCTTTTTGCCTTCTTTCCTGTTTCGGAGATCTTGTGCATTGAATTAGAGTCTTCATATGATTTTTATTGAATAGTCTGTTTAGGACTTATTTTCTAATTGGTGTGCAATCTTCCAGAAGAGCAGAGTTATTACTTGGCTTGGACTCGTTTCCTGTTTGGGGTTTATCCTTCTAGAAGTTTTGAGTTCTTTCCTGAATAGAATTCTCTGACGCTAGAGAGGAAATATGGATATTTTCTTATTGGAGTATGATTCTAGATTCTTTGTTTGAGTAAGACCATTCTTCTTCATATTTGAGTTGTAGTTGCCTTTAATGTTTCCCTTGTGTTGTCTAACTGACCAATTGTCTAATCTCGACCAAGCTTCTTTTCTCCCGATCGGCTAATTTCCCCAACCAGGTTATTTTTGCCCTATTGGGTAGATTTTCCGACCATCTTGAGTAATCTTGACTAGGCCTTCAGATCGTATACTAATTGCCTTGGATTAATCTTTCCTGACTGACTTTTATGATGTGGCATAACTAATCACCGTGTTTTTAGGTGATTCTACTAACTTGTTAGGCTATCAAAAAAAATCCCTATAATAGCTTCAAAAACATAGTGTCATCTTTAAGCCTTTTGGTAGGTGTCTCATAACCTTTCTCATCCTTATCCATAACATGACTTTCAAATTAAGAGGTAAGCATTTGTACTCTAGACATTCGAACCGCAACGTACCCTCATTGGTAGTTTGCAAAGTATCCCATGCTTCCTCTATCGATTCGAGGTTTTGGATGTAGATCAATCGAGTATTATTCTACACCACCAATATTGCATTCATTTCCCCATGATGCCACTTAGCATTATAAAATTCAATAGTTGTCCATTTGACTTTAGTCTTAAAAAACATAGTGCCATCTTCAAGCCTTTTGGTAGGTATCTCATAACCTTTCTCAATACTCATCCATGTCTTTTCATTGATGGATCTAATGTAGGCTTTCATCCTAATTTTCCAAAAGGAGTAGTTACCCCCCTTCAAGAGTGGAGGTCTAGCAATGGGAGTATGCTTTCATTTGACTCTAAAAATTGCTTGGGATTTGTTCCTCTCTTCAAGACCAACAATTTTGGCTTTTAAAAATATAAAATCAGAGTTGATTTGAAAGAGTTATGGTGATTGGAAGTTGAGAGAAGTTTCTATAAAATTTTCTGCACTTTTCTTCTTCAAATTGAAATCTCGGTGAGGGAGAGAATATAAAGAGAGAGAGAGAGAGAGTTATCTGATGTTGTAAGCTCACAAAAGAAAACTCTCATATGATCAATAGGAAAACATGCCAGGACAACATATGGATTTGATTGACCATGCACACCAAATACTATGTGCATGCAATACATATAATAAAAACAAATAAATCATGAAATGAAAACATTGGCGTGCATCTCACGGGAACAGAGAAGTGTGCTCGGCGTGGTGCCTACGCACCTACACCGCCATGGAGGCAAAATGCAATTTGCCATATTTTTCCCATTTTGCTTCCTTTCGCGTATCTCTCTTGTTTTTTGACCGTTCTCCAGTCTCCAAACTCCAAATTCTAATCTGTTTTTGATTACGAACTGTAACTCCCTTACAGACAAGGACATCAACAAAACTTTCATAAAAAATATAGAAGTCAACTTGATACACAAGGACGAAAACCTTGTACGATAAAGACACAGAAAGTTTCGTAACTTCCAACTCGGAACTTGAAACTATTGAATGAGTAATCGAAATGACCGGAACTCAGTAAGGAATAATATGAGAACATAATCAATTTCGATATCACAAAAATACAAATAGTTGTAGTGAACACCCTGTCAGCCTACTACGCTTTCCTCGGGAGGCCTTTCCTATCGGATCTCAAAGGGGTGATGTCCGTCTACCATAACGTCTTGAAGTTCTCGATGGGAAACAAGGTAGGTGAGGTACGCAACAACTAGCCGGTAGCCCGTAAATGCTACGCCGTATCAACTAACCTGGCGGCTTTAGCTGGAGTAGTAGTGGAGGAGCCCGAGTCAGAGATCTTGCCTGAGGAAAAGATAATGGAAGATAAAGGGTGAGTCAATGGCCACCCGGTTGATGCTTTAGAGGAAGTACCAGTTAGGATAGATGATCCTACCAAGGTAGTCAAGATTGGAGCCATGCTAGAAACAATGATGAAAGAAGGATTGATCAAGCTATTCCCCGAGTACAATGATATATTCGTATGGAGTCATGACAAGATGCTAAGAATCCCGATTTCCTTGACAACTCACAGGCTAGCAGTTGACCCAGCCTTTATACCCGTCAAACAAGAGAGGAGGCATTTCAATCCCAAAAGAAATGCTATGGTCCAGGAAGAAGATAACAAACTGCTGAAAGCTAGATTCATCCTGGAATCCCGATGCCCGGAGTGGATCGCTAACATGTTCATGTTCACTAAAGCCAATGGAAAACGGCGTATATATATCAACTACACTAACCTCAACCGCACCTATCCAAAAGACAGTTTCCCACTGCTGAAGATCGACCAGCTGGTAGACTTTACAATGGCCAACAAACTTTTAAGCTTCATGGATACAATCTTGGGGTATAATTAGATCATAATGCACCCCGCAGACCAAGACATGACCAATTTCATCACCGGGTATATCCTTTACTGCTATAAGGTCATGCCCTTTGGTCTTAAGAATGTAGGAGCCACTTACCAATGATTGGTAAACTAGTTGTTTAAGCATGGGATATGAAGAACGATGGAGGTGTATATATATGACATGATCATTAAGTCGCAGGTTGCTGACCAATATAAGGACCACGTTCGCTAGACATTCCAAATCGCTAGGAAGAATCAGATGAGGTTAAACCCAACTATGTGCGCCTTTAGGGTAACTGCAGGAAAGTTCCTTGGATTCATGGTCCGTGAGAGAAGCATAGAGGCGAACCTAGAAAAGATTTGAGCCATCCTAAACCTTAAATCTCCTAGATCTCTCAAACCGGTATAAATATTGACCGTTCGAGTAGCAGTGATCAACCGTTTCATATCACGATCGACTGATGAGTGCATTCCCTCATTTAAGATAATTAAGCAGGTAAGGAACATAAAGTGGGACCAAGACAGTGAGCAGGCCTTCCAGGCATTAAAGAAGTACCTAGCCAGTCCACCGATGCTAGTCAAGCCGGTACCCGGGGAGGAGTTACAGATCTACCTAGCAGTATATGAGACAACAGTAAATGGGGTCTTGGTTAAAGAATGTGGAGATAAGATTCAACAGCTTGTCTATTATGTAAGCCACGCCTACACACAAGTATTTCATTTCCTATAGATAATCCTAGAACATGCAATTGTATAAAAGTTGTCAACTTAAATATAATGCATGTGCATACTTCAAGAAGTGTGTGAATGTGTTATACCATTTGAGAACAATGACACAGGGACACAAATATATGCAATGTGTGTGTGTGTGTACCTACGCCATGCAAGAGGAAGAAGAATCTTAATACCTTAGCATCCAAGTAAGCACATATCCTCTTGAAAATGAACTTTGCATGCGAAGTTACTTTCCTTCTTTGAAGCTTGATCCTGTCACGAACTAAATAAGCAACTAAGCAATACAAACAAATATCGTTTTGTTATTGTGTTAGGTTTTAGATTGTGTTGGCATTAATTCCATATCAAAATGATGTTTACTTGTAATGATTTAGTTATTTAGATTCAGGATGATTCAAGATTCAAAGAAGAATGAACAACAAATCAAAGCAAGTTCAAAGTCTTCAAAGAGAAAGGATGCAATTTGGTTCTAAAAAGGTATACTAAGACCTTATCTTTCTCTTACAAGGCTAAGGCACACACACACAATTCATACATTTGTGTCCCTGTATCGTTGTACACTATTATAGACAGAGATATACAATTCATTCATATGTGTCCCTGCATCATTGTGCACCATGTATAACACATTCACACACTTGAAGATGAATGCTCATGCATTGGTATGGAAATAACATGTTTTGGAAAAATGCATGATTGGAGACTATCTCTATGTAGTTTGCATTCTAGTGTGAATTGTGTTTGTGTGTGTATATGTTTGTATAACATGGATATTGAACTTGATTTTAGTCTTAAATCCTTCTTGATTGAGTTCCAGTCATTTTGGTTACTCATACTGTTGATTTCAAGTTCTAAGTCAAAAGATACTACACTTTCAACTTATATTGCATACATTGTCTTCGTATTCATATATCTAGTCGAATTATTAATTTTTGGGTTGAGTATCTTATATTTTCATGTCTGTATGAGAGTTACGGTTCGTAATCCATAAATGGATTCGAATTCTGAGTTTGGAGGCCGGAGAACCGTAGAAGAACGCGAGGGGAGCGCGCGAGGAAAAGAAGTGCAACCAAGCACTCTTTCCGGAGATGGCGCTTCCCTCGCGTTCTTCTACCGTTCTCCGGCCTCCAAACTCAGAATTCGAACGCGAGGGGAGCGTGCGAGGAAAAGAAGTGCAACCAAGCACTCTTTTCAGAGATGGCGCTTGGCCATCTTGGGACAGAATGCTTGCTGCCCCGAGTTGCCCACGTGCCATCTTGGGCAGCAGGCATGCTTGGTGCTCTTAAGGGTAGTTTGGTCATTCTTGCTTCATTCTTTCCCCTCTCCTTTATATTCTTTTTCCCTATCACATTTCATTCTAAGAAGAAATTCAAACTAATGTGCAGAAATTTTCTCTCTACATTTTATCACCTTCCAAACACCATATTTTCTTCATTTGAACTCCGATTTGAGTGATTCAAATTTGAGAGTGTTTTTATATTCATCCTTCATCTTTTCTCTGAAGGTTTGAGTGAGTTTTATTGCTTTTTTTGGAGTCTAAACACACAAAAAAGGGACTGTACCGAAATCAACTAAGGTATTGATTTTCTCTCAAAGTTTTCTTTTAAAACTTGGTCAATTGCCTTGGGTTTTCTTCTTCAACTTATATATGTGTATTGTGAATGTTTTGATTTGAGTTTTGAACTCTTTTAAAGCTAGGTTGAGTTTCAATTGAAATCATACATGTTGAGTTAGGTTTTGGTATTGCCTATGTTTTCACATGTTTGAGATTATATTGTACTAGCTTTGATTCTAGGACTATTTGTTGATCTTTGATTGATTGATTTTATGAAAAATAGTTCCTCACATTTATTAGACTCTCTTGGCGGAATTCTCACATCAATACATATGCTTATGTTCTTTTGAGCTATTCATGTGTTTTGATTGAATCTGTGATTAGGAATATGCTCTAAAACTTTAGCTTAAATCTAAATGACTTTGTCATATGATTTTAGCATGTTTTTGGTTTGTGCGATTTAAACTTGATCTTGTGATTAATTGAACATATCTTGTGATTCAAGTTTAGATCTATGCATGTATCTAGGTTGTGATTAATATTGAACATATCTTACATGATCTAGATTGATTATACATGCATGATTGACTAGACTACATGTGATTTGTGCATTCATGCTCATGTCTAGTATTTTCCAAAGGATGTGTTGATCATAACATTCTATGTTACGTGCTTGTTTGCGTTTTGCATTCATGATCACCTAGATGCCTTATGAGAAGGAAGTCTTGACAATAGGTGTGAGACCTATGTTGTTGAGCAAGAAGTCTTTGCAAGAGGTGTGAGACCTTGGATTGTCAAGTAAGGATGTCTTGGCTAGAGTTGGGAGGACTCGGATAGTCGAGCAAGAAGTCTTGCCTATGGTCGTAAGGATCCGGATAGGTGAGCTAGGAAGTCTTGACTAGAGTCAGGAGGACTCGGATAGTTGAGCAAGAAGTCTTACCTTGGGTCGTGAGGATCTGGTAAGGTGAGCGAGGAAGTCTTGACAAGAGGTGTGAGGCATCGGATTGTTGAGCAAGAGGGCAACATCTTCATGAGTAGGATATGAGGGTAGTTTCTATATAAAGGGGTCACTTTAGAGATTGTACTTGTCTTATCTACTAGTGGATTTTGTTTGCCGGTGGCTGCTAGCCCGTGGATGTTTCCTTTTCGGAGGTTTACCACGTTATATCTTGTGTCAACTTCTCTTTATCCCTATCTCTCTAGTATTTGTATTTATTATTTGAATACTATGTATAGAACTCTTTATGTAAGTTGAGATTGTGTATGTGTTACTATTACTTGTTTGTATCACACTTGACTTGTCTTTATATATTGATTAAGTGTCTTTAATTAATATATATATTGTGATACAAGCAATCTAGATGGATAAACTTTTGTTTGTTTCTAAGGGAGTCAAAAAAGGTGCCTAATTTATTTACCCCCCTTCTAGGTTAGCCTTGAGCATTTAACTGTGTTTGTATTTTCAATTGGTATCAGAGGAGGACACATGATTGCACTTAGTGAGAGTCTGGGTGATACATTCACTGTTTTTACAAGGCGTTTGAAGTCATGGGTTTACAAGATGATGTAAAGGCAGAAGGAGCCTCAAATACTAGGCCGTCATTACTTCGAGACACTAACTATGGGTATTGGAAGTTGAGGATGAAAGCCTACATCCGCTTTATTGATGAAAGGGCTTGGATGGTAGTAGAAGAAGGTTAGAGTCCTCCTACCAAGGTTCAAGAGGATGGAACCATGATACTCAAGCCAATGAGTGAATGGACAACGAATGAATTTGAGGTTGCTATATGGCACCATCGTGCTATGAATGCCATATTTGGAGGAGTTGATGGACATCAATTCTCTTACATTTAAAATCTTGAATCCATAAAGGAAGCTTGGGATACTCTCCAAGTTACTAATGAAGGAATCTTAGCGGTGAAGAAATCGAGGCTTCAAATGTTGGCATCATAATTTGAAGGTTTAAGTTTGGGTGAAGAAGAAAAGTTCGAAGACTTCCAATTCCGGCTTCTTAACATTGCTTACCAATGTCAAGCACTTGGAGTACCTATCTCAAAAGAGCGTTTAAATTGGAAAATCCTTAGGTCTCTTCCTAAGAGATTCAAATCAAAGGTGACGGCCATTGAGGAAAGCAAGGATGTGGATAGTATAAACATTGATGAGTTGCTTGGGTCTCTCCAAACTTATGGGATGTGCTTAAAGCCAAAGATTAAAAGTAATGGAATCGTTCTCAATGCTATTGAGAAGGAGAGTGATGATGAAAATGAAAAGGTGGCTCTTTTGGTTAGAAGGTTCAAGAAGTTTCTAAAGAAGAATGTCAAGCCTAGAGGCAAGTCTTCTAAGGAAAAAGGAGTTAAGAGAACATCATCTCCAATGATTGAGAATAATTGTCAAGCCATGAACAAGAAAGAGGTTCAATGCTATAATTGTCATGGTTTCGGTCACTTTGCTAGTGAGTGCACCAAGAAGCCATCTAAAAAAGACAAGAAAGGCAAAGTGTTGGCGGCTACTTGGAGTGATGATAATTCTAGTGACAATGAGAGCTCTAGTAATGAGTCTTCAAGTGATGAAGAGTTGGTGAGCAACTTTGTAGCTCTAACGGCTTCTCATTCTCCACTAGATGTTGATGGTACAATATCTTTGAACAAGAACTTTGATGCAAATCATTATGGAAGCTCTAGTTCCATTCATACTAATCTTGAGTTGTTGGAAAAGATAAAGCTTGAAGAAGCTATAGATAATGCTCAAAGAGAAGTAGTTGAGAAGGATGATTTGATCAAGAAACAACTAGATGAGTTTGTGGTTGTTACTCGTAGACTTCTTGGTGAGAAAGGTGATATTATGAAAAGTTTAGAGAACTTGAAAAGATAAACCTTGAGAAGGATAATGTGATATCTTCTTTGAGGAAGAGAGAACAAGAATTGATGGGAGAGATAGACACAGCTAAGGAGGCCATCAAGGACTTAGTGAATGATTCAGTAAGTGTGTCTAGTGTTAGGAATCTTGTTAACTCTCATAGTGGTGAAGATGACTTGGTAGTTGAAGAGGAGCTCTTGGAATCATCACTTCCTACTCACTTTGATGAAGTCATGATTGATAAGAAATCACACAAGAAGAGAAGATCAAAAGCCAAGAAGAAGTTGGTGAACAAGGTATCTTTGCAAACTCCTAGTGAAGCTAGTTCAACTCCAAAAGGTACAATCTCATCTTTTATTCCAATTTGCCACTATTGCAACACAATAGGTCACATTAAGCCTAGGTGTTATAAATATATTGAAAAATGCAAATTAGGAAATGAATATAGAGATAAGAAGATTAAACTATAACTTGAACATGCTAAGGTCTTGAAAGTTGAGAAACATGATAATATTGCTAAGCATGAGAAGAAGTTGTGGAGTAGAAAGAATACTAATCTTGTTCAACTTGACAAAGCTAGTGTTGATAATGTTAAGGAAGAGTGTCTTAATGATATTTTTGTTAATCAAGTCATTGAAGGACTTTACTCATAGATTTAACATTGTTGTCAATGATGATATTGGAAATGTTTGTGTAGGTACACCCAAGAACAAGTGGTTCAAGGGTGAGTGCTCTTATCACTAAAATAAGAAGCACATATGAGATAGCTTTGAGGCTATATATCAATTGTGTTGAGAATTCTTGCTAGCTTTGAATACTCCATGTATTGATATGAACTTGGTTATCTCACATCATGTTTGTTATGATGGTCAAAATTTGTTGATTAACTTTAGAGAAGTACTTTTGATATATGTGTTGATTGAGTTGAGATATTATGCTTTTTATACTCTTGTTGTGAAACATCGTCAACTTGATGTCATAAGGACATTCAAGGCAAAAGTGCTCATAAAAAAGGGCGGAAGTATGATATTAGGTGAATATAATGTGCAAAAAGGTATCTCTATACTCTTATGCGTGTTCTCTTAGATATTCATCTTTTGACTCAATTTTTGATATACATCTCATAGCATGTCATATTAGAGAATTTTGTATAGCATACATATGGTTCTCATTGACATTTGCTATTTTAGGATCTAATAGTGATATTGCTCACATTGATCTTAACTTTGATGATTGTTTGTGTATGGTATATTGAGTGGCATTACTTTTGAAAATATGAGCTTCATATTCTTTGAAAGCTACTCATTAGAGAAGTAATGATCTTGAATAAGTCTCTACTTATTGCCCTTAGATCATGTGCATATAAGCAATAAAAATTTTGGTTTCTAAAAATTGTACCTTGCTTCTCTTATATGTTTTGCTAGTAGGTTGAGTTTACTAATATTTAAACATTGGATACACCTTGAAGTTTTTATGCTTAAGTACATTTAAAATGACCTATGGTTAGTATCCATTTTGCTTCGGCAATTACATAGAACTCAACAAGCACCTTCATGAAAAGGGCTACACACATTGGTTGTGAAAGCTACCCAATGTTGGAAAGAGCTACACCATTGTGATGAGTGAAAGTCGTTATGAAGTGAATTTTTTTTATGTAAAAAAAATGGAAAAATCAAAGAAGTGTTGAAATGAAATCAATAAATAAATAAATAAAAACTTTGATTCAAAGTCTAAAAAGAAAAGGAGGAAGGCTTAAAAAAGAGTTTAGTTGAAAATCAAATGAGCTCGGGTTGAAAAACAGAAATGGGATGACGAGCCACATGCACACACACGCTTATATGTTGAAATCTATTATCTTAAAAGCAAAAATTCTGGATGATAATCGGTTTGACTTTTTATGGAAAAAGCTTAAGATGAATAGTTATTGGAAATTGTTTGCATGTTGATTATCAACTACTTCTTGATATATATTTGAAGCATATCTCTCTCACACACACTTTGTTTATGAGTATGATGATATTTTAGCAATTGTTGAAGAATTATGAGAGAACTTGAAAAATCTTTGTGTATCTCTCTTAGCATATAAAGCTTATTTTGTTGGTATTTCTTCAAATTACTTGAATGTGTGATTGTGTGAACATCTTTGTGAACTTTATGCTATCATTGATTTTAGTTATAGTATTTATCAAGGGGGAGCATTGTATGCTAGACATTGTTCTCTTTTATGATATGTTCACATGCTTCATTTTGTTACATGTTGGCATATTTTTGACTTAATGATACTTGTAAGATATTACTCACTATCTTTGTCTTGCATGATGATTCATTCTTAAGTCATATGTCTTTGTTTTATATATTTGTGACTAATATGCTTGTTTTGTCTTTCACTCACTTTTGTTGTATGTATATAGCATCTTATATCACAAGAACAAATGGGAAGAACTAAGGTTACCGGAAGTGAAAATCAATCGAATCCTATTGTGAAAGCCAAGTCTACCTCAAATGGATCCAAAGCTTCAGGGTCAAAGGATTTAGGGATCTTTGGAACTAAGAAGATATTTCAAGAGAGAGGCATAGACTTAGGTAAGTGTAAAGATTCTTATGTTCTTAAATGCATTAAGGATAAGAATTGGGAATCTTGGGTGAGCATGTTAGGAATAGTGAATGATACTATTGTTAGAGAGTTTTATCTTGAATATAGAGAGAGTGCCACCTTATTGGATGCTTTGATGGAGATTAGGGGTGTTGTGTTTAGAGTTAACCCGGAAAACATTAACAAGTTTCTTTGGCTATCTAATGATATAGATTCGAACTTTCTAGATGTAAATGTCATTGAGAATCTTAATATCATGGGTAGAACTCTTTGTGACAATGCTTCTTTTGAGTGAAAAGGTAGAGCTTATATTAGTCAACATGTGTTAACTAAGGCTAGTGCTTTTTGGAATCTATTCATTTGCACTAATATTATTGGATCTTCGAATTCAACCGAGTTGAATAAAGACAAGATCAAAATAGTGTATGCCTTGGTGACTAATCAACCTATAAACCTTGGGGATTTACTTATGCTTTATATTGATAGTGCGACTTTCTCTACTAGATGAGATAAAAAGCTTGCATTACTGGGGTTTATAACTTCTTTGTGTTTAGCTCGTGGTGTTAAGAGTAGAGGAGATGATGTGTTGGTACAACCATTGGAAAAGTATAGTGATAAACGTGTGTTATACATGTCATATAAAGATAAGGGTAAGACATGTGATACTTTTGGACTATTTAGTAGTTCTCAAGTTGATTGTCAAGAGACTAGCATAAACATTCTTTCGGATTGGGTTTTACATTTGAAGAAGAAGGTTGATGAGCTTAGTGCTATAGTTGATAAACAAGATGCTGGAATAAAATAGTAGGAGGAGTGTATTGCCTCAGGTTCAAGACCACCTCTCAAGCATTATGTTAGATCAACTACACGCACATCTTTCTTTGGTGGACCAAGTAACTAGTACTTGAGTCTTATGATATGTTTCTTACCTTTTGGTATCATTTCATGTCAAAAAAGGGGAGAAAGAGTTGTTAGTTACTTAGTTTCTTTGTATGTTGTTTTTGTGAACTTTTGAACTTTCAATGGCATGTAATAATTAGTTTTATGATTTGGTTAAGGATTTTCGTATTTTGGCATGTATTGAGGGGGAGATACATGTATTTGTGGACTTAATTGTATATTCTTACCCGTATTATATGTTGTCATTTGTTGTTTTTCTCTTGTATATGCATTGTGCTTTGAGATGATTTGTAGGTTGCTTCAAGGGAAGATCAAGATGAAGTTCAAGAGTTTGTAAAGATTAGTTATAGGAATCTTACTCATTGTAATGTGAGGGAGTGATTTTGTGACCTATCTTCATTTTTATATTTGTAGTAAATGTAGAGGTATTCTGACATGGAATTTTCCAAAGGGGGAGATTGTTAGGTTTTAGATTGTGTTGGCATTAATTCCATATCAAAATGATATTTACTTGTAATGATTTAGTTGTTTAGATTCATGATGATTCAAGCTTCAAAGAAGAATGAACAACAAGTCAAAGCAAGTTCAAAGTCTTCAAAGAGAAAGGATGCAATTTGGTTCTAAAAAGGTATACTAAGACCTTATCTTTCTCTTACAAGGCTAAGGCACACACACACAATTCATACATTTGTGTCCCTGTATCGTTGTACACTATTATAGACAGAGATATACAATTCATTCATATGTGTCCCTGCATCATTGTGCACCATGTACAACACATTCACACACTTGAAGATGAATGCTCATGCATTGGTATGGAAATAACATGTTTTGGAAAAATGCATGATTGGAGACTATCTCTATGTAGTTTGCATTCTAGTGTGAATTGTGTTTGTGTGTGTATATGTTTGTATAACATGGATATTGAACTTGATTTTAGTCTTAAATCCTTCTTGATTGAGTTCCGGTCATTTCGGTTATTCATACTATTGATTTCAAGTTCTAAGTCAAAAGATACTACACTTTCAACTCATTTTGCATACATTGTCTTCGTATTCGTATATCGAGTCGAATTATTAATTTATGGGTTAAGTATCTTATATTTCCATGTCCGTGTGAGAGTTATAGTTCGTAATCCGTAAATGGATTTGAATTCCGAGTTTGGAGGCCGGAGAATGGTAGAAGAACGCGAGGGGAGCGCGCGAGGAAAAGAAGTGCAACCAAGCACTCTTTCCCGAGATGACGCGTGGCCATCTCGGGACAGAATGCTTGCTGTCCCGAGATGCCCACGTGCCATCTTAGGCAGTAGGCATGCTTGGTGCTCTTCAGGGTAGTTTGGTCATTCTTTCTTCATTCTTTTCCCTCTCCTTTATATTATTTTTCACTCTCACATTTCATTATAAGAAGAAATTCAAACTATTGCGCAGAAATTTTCTCTCTACATTTTATCACCTTCCAAACACCATAATTTATTCATTTGAACTCCGATTTGAGTGATTCAAATTTGAGAGTGTTTTTATATTCATCCTCCATCTTTTCTCTGAAGGTTTGAGTGAGTTTTATTGCTTTTTTTGGAGTCTAAACACACAAAAAAGGGACTGTACCGAAATCAACTAAGGTATTGATTTTCTCTCAAAGTTTTCTTTTAAAACTTGGTCAATTGCCTTGGGTTTTCTTCTTCAACTTATATATGTGTATTGTGAATGTTTTGATTTGAGTTTTGAACTCTTTTAAAGCTAGGTTGAGTTTCAATTGAAATCATACATGTTGAGTTAGGTTTTGGTATTGCCTATGTTTTCACATGTTTGAGATTATATTGTACTAGCTTTGATTCTAGGACTATTTGTTGATCTTTGATTGATTGATTTTATGAAAAATAGTTCCTCACATTTATTAGACTTTCTTGGCGGAATTCTCACATCAATACATATGCTTATGTTCTTTTGAGCTATTCATGTGTTTTGATTGAATCTGTGATTAGGAATATGCTCTAAAACTTTAGCTTAAATCTAAATGACTTTGTCATATGATTTTAGCATGTTTTTGGTTTGTGCGATTTAAACTTGATCTTGTGATTAATTGAACATATCTTGTGATTCAAGTTTAGATCTATGCATGTATCTAGGTTGTGATTAATATTGAACATATCTTACATGATCTAGATTGATTATACATGCATGATTGACTAGACTACATGTGATTTGTGCATTCATGCTCATGTCTAGTATTTTCCAAAGGATGTGTTGATCATAGCATTCTATGTTACGTGCTTGTTTGCGTTTTGCATTCATGATCACCTAGATGCCTTATGAGAAGGAAGTCTTGACAATAGGTGTGAGACCTATGTTGTTGAGCAAGAAGTCTTTGCAAGAGGTGTGAGACCTTGGATTGTCAAGTAAGGATGTCTTGGCTAGAGTTGGGAGGACTCGGATAGTCGAGCAAGAAGTCTTGCCTATGGTCGTAAGGATCCGGATAGGTAAGCTAGGAAGTCTTGACTAGAGTCAGGAGGACTCGGATAGTTGAGCAAGAAGTCTTACCTTGGGTCGTGAGGATCTGGTAAGGTGAGCGAGGAAGTCTTGACAAGAGGTGTGAGGCATCGGATTGTTGAGCAAGAGGGCAACATCTTCATGAGTAGGATAGGAGGGTAGTTTCTATATAAAGGGGTCACTTTAGAGATTGTACTTGTCTTATCTACTAGTGGATTTTGTTTGCCGGTGGCTGCTAGCCCGTGGATGTTTCCTTTTCGGAGGTTTACCACGTTATATCTTGTGTCAACTTCTCTCTATCCCTATCTCTCTAGTATTTGTATTTGTTATTTGAATACTATGGATAAAACTCTTTATGTAAGTTGACTTCCTTTCTATAATATAGATTGTGTATGTGTTACCATTACTTGTTTGTATCACACTTTACTTGTCTTTATATATTGATTAAGTATTAATATATATATATATATATATATATATATATATATATTATGATACAAGCAATCTAAAGGGATAAACTTTTATTTGTTTATAAGGGAGTCAAAAAAGGTGCCTAACCTATTCACCACCCCTCTCTGAGTTAGCCTTGAGCATTTAACCGTGTTTGTGTTTTCTTATGGAATCAAACCAACACAAATATAAACCCTAACACATTCAAGATTGCAGGATTTAATCTCAAAATTTGTATATGAGTGTCATATACAGAGGAATTTAGGTTTAAATGTGTAATCTAAAGAGTCCGTAGAGAGCAAATAAAGTTGGGTACTTCAAGCCCGAAACGCCCTTCACACCCTACAGCTCGCCCTTCTTCAATTGACGCCCGGGTTTTGGAGGCACCTGGTGGGTTTTCTCGTGTTGTGGAAGGAGCAATAAGAGAATGATGGTGTGGATAGGGAACCAAAACCGGACGAGTTGGGGCTTATTTTCCAGGTTACTGCTAATTCCTTCAGTCTGAAAGGACAGTTTTATCTTCGAGCGAAAAACAATCTGAATTTCATAGTCCCCGGTGCCACCAAGAAAGATAACCCTTAGAAGGAGGAATGGGCTGTGATAACTGGAGAATGGGGGAGCTCGGTCTTTATCGGGGGCACTGAATACCAGGTTCCCACCCGGTTCAATGGTAGGCCAACTTGGGGGAAAGTGTCCTTCACCGCTGAATCTAGGGTGCCTTTGGAGGAGACTGTTGAGCGGAAATTCATCGATTTGAAGCATCCTACCTCGGATGCTTACGATCCTAATGGATGAACCAATATCTGCACATCTCCGCTGCTTCCCCAGGTATTTTGGATCTTTCTACATTTGTTGACTAGGATTTCCTGTTTGCCACTTATGTACTCTAATTCTATATTGATTTGTGAAGTTTCAACTATTCCACTCCCGGCTCAACGGGAGTCTTGTCCGCTTGATAGCCAGACCCTTCCAAGATCTCTTTCCCCATCTGGTTCCCCTACCGCTCAAACTGCTAGGTCTCTTCCTTCTTTCATCGCTGCGAAGGGTGGTAGGTGCATATCCATTGAGGTTCCTCGGATACCTCTCGCCTCTAGGCCCACATCTCAGATGGATGTATTCGTATCCCGGCTGACTAGGGTGAGGGGTTAGAGCTTTGCTGTTCCTGATGTTACTACCGTCGCTGCCTTTTCTACTACTAGCTCCACTGTTGTCGCCTCTACTTCTACTATTATTGCTACCATTCTACCCTATCTGTCTGCTTCAGCACCTCCTCGAGCAGTGGGGGGGGGGGGGGGGGGGGGGGGGGTCTTAAGACTTCTGATGCCACCATGTCGACCATTTTTCGAGAGCGTAATAGACCCCGACCTAGAATTACTAGTCAGAACGAGGTCTTGGACCGATTCATCCTCTCCTATCCCGGTAGGGGTTTAACACTAATGACCTCACTACCTTTTCTGCTCACCAAGGGTTTTGCCCTTATTGCTGGGGAATCATGTCTCATTTTATTATCGTTCTGGTATTTACAAAACTAGTACTTAGGTGGTGGCTAACTCGATTGTTGTGATTCATAGACGTTCAAGTATAATGTTGTTGTGATTCATCAGATGACTTCACTGAGTTATCGTACTGAAGAGGTTGAGTCTGATGTTGAGGTAGCCAGAGGGGAGCTTACTCAAACTCAGGACGCGGTGTAAGCATTAAACCTCAACCTGAACACTATCGTGAAGGCTTTGCAGGATACTCGCTGTTACCTGGAGAGGTTGAAACGTGCTCTTGATCAGGAAACTCTCAGGTCGGAGTGGCGAGCTATGAAGAGGAACTCCTGAAGGAAGAAAGCCAATGAGCAGGTGGAGGAGAATAGAACTCTAGGCACTCAGGTGGCTAGCTTAGAGGTAGAAGTTGACTCCTCCTTTGGTGATGGTTATTTTTATACGGCATTCCAAACGTCCCATATGTTACCTCTTCCATTTGATCTATCAATCATCGCGGACTGGGACTATGAGGAAATCCTAAAGAGGGCAAAGAAACTACCTCACTCAACTGGTGACGGGACAGGTCCCTCTATAACTATTGGTGCTATTAAAGGCGTAAATGATGAAGATCAGAAGCCTGGGATTATAAAGGTCTTGCCTATTTCCAAGGTGGTAAAAGAAGACCTGTATGTTGCTCAAGGAGTGGTGGAAGACCAATCTGCCTCTAAAGAGGTAGTGGAAAGCCAAACTGGTCCAACTTGAGTAGAGGGAGTAGTTGAGGTCAGGCCAGCAAATGAGCAGGTTGAGGCGGGGGTCATAGCTCCCCAGACTGAACCCATCCCTTTCGAGATCCTGACTGTGGTTGTCCAAGTGCTAATTGAAGAGCAGGTCAGTGGGTAGCTCCTTGAAGATAGAGCTGCAGGAGAGGGACATTAGGAGGATGCTGATGTATGACCTTAATATTAGATGCTTGGTTCTGTTGCCTAAAAAAATGGGTAGGCACCCTGCTAGATCATGACCAATCGCTCATCATTCATCTTTCCCTTTTTTAGGATATAGCCCGGAACCTAGGGATAGGTTCCTTGCTCGCTCTGATGTAGCCTAATGAGGGGATAGGCTCCTTGAATTCTATGAATGAAAACTTTTTCCTTCTTCTTAACTGTATCAAACTCTTATCTTGGTCGAATGCGCTTTGCCTAATCTCAAAAACTTGATTTAGAAACCGGTTCCTTACGTATACCTGACTTAACCAAAAATTGAGTAATACAAGAAAACTTAAATTTTTGCTAAGTGAAAAAGACCAACATAAGATGAGTGATTGGCACCCATTCTAGGTACTTAGTCCAAATTTTGGTCCTGCCGCCCATAGATCATATGCTTTCCTGTTTCCTTGGTTTCCCGGTCTCTTTAGGAAGTTGCATTTGTAGCTCGGATTGCTCAGGTAACAAGACTTTTGGTAAAAGTGCATGTAGCAAATGTTTAGGTATCAGGAACCTTCTGCTTGTCGTGGTATCCTGGTACTCAGATAATGACTTGGTTGAAACGCTCACTGCCACTACTCCAAGTTCCCAGTGTATGCCTGGTTCAAATGGACACTGACAAATAAAAAAAAAAACTTGAAAACAAATGAGGTGATAAAACAAAAGACTGGTACTAGGTTGTCGTAGTACTTGGTCGAAACGGTCCTCATGGGACCCTCTATTACAATGATTTTCCCTTCTAGGGGAATTGGGGTACCAAGCATCCATAATTTTAGGAATTTTGGTACCTAGGTGAAATACCTGATCGAACTAATCTGGTTACCCTCCGTCCCTGTACAAGGGAGGTACCTTACCATGGCGATCTCGATCTAGCATGCAACTATGCACTTACGTCTAGATCCTTCTTAGAGGTGATAGCCCGATCAAGGCATCAAGGGTTCCAGTTGGTACTCTGGGTCTTCTAATTTGGCTGGCAACTATGCTCTTACGCTCAAACCCTTCTTGGCGGGGGGTGGTACTCGGTCAAGGCATCAGGGATGCCATATTGCAATCCTGGTCTCGAGATTTGGTTAGCAACTATGCTCATACACTTAAACCCTTCTTGGTGGGGGGTAGAACCCGACCAAGGCATCAAGAATGATATCTAGCCATCCTTGTTTCACGGTGATCGTGGTGAAATTCCTCTTGGTGAAAAAGAAAACACAACTAGAGATGGATAAACTAATTGGAGACTTTATTGATGACCAAACTTAGAGTAAAGAAATGTTTTAGGACTACTAATACTGATATCTGGGTGGGGCCAATTCGCTCGGAGTCCTTTTCCTAGGGGTAAAACCTCTTTAAATGATCAGCGTTCCATGTATGGTTGATGGGCCGTCAATCCATATCTTCGAGCTTGTAAGCCCAGCTCCGGACCACTACCTTTATCAAGTAAGGGCCATCCCAATTTGGTCCTATGACCCTATCTGATTTGACCCTGTGTTCTAATTCACCTTCCAGAGTACTAAGTCCTCTTCTTTGAAACCCTGGGTCTTCATTTTTTTGTTAATGTATCTCGTTATCCGGCTTTGGTAAACCGCTACTCTTTTTGCCCCTCTGTCTTGCTTTTCCTCTAAGAGGTTCTGTTTGGCCTTGAGCTTGGCCTCATTGTCTTCTGGCTTGAAATGCTAGACTCGGAATGGGGTCATTTTGTGCTCGAAAGGCATAACCGCCTCTACTCTAAATGCTAAGGAGTAGGGATGGGCATTTCCCCCATGGAACGCCACCCCCACGGGCCACCACCCCCATTTGGGGGTAAATTTTGCCCCCAAATAGGGATTGAGGGTAGAGGTGGGGGTGGGGGCAAATTATGCCCCCAAAATCTAAATAGAGATGGGGGTAGGGGTAGGGGAACATACCCCCACCCCCATTTCTCCATTTCCCCATTTCTTTTAATAGGGATGGGTGTGGAGCCCCATTTCCCCATATATGTTATATATTTTTATTTTTATTTTCCTTAAAAAATAATAAATTAACTCTATTACTCATTTACTCTCTACTAATTTTCCCTATTTCAACACACACACACACACACACATATATATATATATATATATTCATGTGTAATACTATATTACTATAGTTATTTGTATTATTTTTGAATTAAATTAAACCAATTATATATTTTAGATTATTTATTGGATTGGATATCGAAATAGAGTGAATCAAACGATTTGAATGATCGAATTTAGAATCTCAAATTTTAAATTTTGGATTTTAAATTGGAAATATTATGATTGAAAATAGGGGAAATAAGGGTCGAGGGTTGGGGCAGGGGAGCCTCCCCCTAAACACCCTTATCCCCACTTCCCCCAAATGGGGTTTGGGAGCGGGTTGGGGGTAGGTTTTTGGAATAGGGGTAGGGGCAGGGGTAGGGGTGGGGTGGGGGGGACCATCCCCCGCCCCATGAGCCTCCACACCTATCCATACTAAGGTGTAGGGGGTTTCCCCGACCGCGGTTGTCCAAAGTACCTCGGGTAACTCTTCTGCCCACTTGCCCTTTTTTCTGCTAAAGTTTCTTCTTCAAGAGCTTCTTAATAGTTTTTTTGGTAGCCTCCACCAGGCCATTGGTTTGAGGGTGGGCTACTGAGGGAAAACGGAGGTTGATTCCAAAGTTCTCACAGAAATCCCTGAATCAAGCATTATCAAACTGCTTACTGAGGTCGGTGATGATGATGATCGAGGTACCAAACCTGCACACCACTTTGGTCTTGATAAACCCGGTGGTGTTCTCTTCCGTGATCTGTGATAGTGGCCATGCTTCCACCCACCGAGTGAAGTATTCAATAGTAACAATTGTGTGCTTAGCTTGACCTTGAGCGGTAATGAGGGGCCCGATCAAATCAACTCCCTAGATAGTAAAGGGGTATGGTGAGCTGATTGAAGATAGGCGTTCCGAAGGTAGATTGTTCAGGTTCGAGGTTCTTTGGCAAGGTCCAAATGACCGTACAAATGTTCTTGTATCCTGGTGTATGGTCAGTAAATAGTATCCCATACGGAGCACCTGATATGTCAATGTTTCTTCTCCGATATGGTTCCCGCATTCGCCTGAGTGGACTTCTTTCAGTGCTCAACCAGCATCATTAGGATGCAAGCACCGGAGCAGGGGAGACTTTCCCCTACGGTAGAGGTACCCATAAACCAGGCAGTATCAGATTGAAGTCCTTCTGAGCTTTTGGGCTTGCTCCAGATCCTCTGGAAGCTTTCCCTCTTAAAGATAGACAGCTATTGGGTCCATCCAACAGGGCAGGCGATCAATCAGGTTGACCTCTTTACCTGGTGTTATGCTAAATGAAGAGATCACCTGGAGGTGTACTCCTTTAGGTAGTGTTTGCCCCCCGTTGGCAGCTATCTTGGCCAGGGTATCTGCTCATTGATTTTCCTAACGCGGGATCTATTCAATCTTGAACCCTATAATCGGGGTTTTAAGTTATTGGATCAACCTGAGGTAAGCTATCATGTTGTCATCTTTTGCCTGGTAAAAACTAATGACTTGGTTAACGGTGAGTTGAGAGTCGCTCTTGACATGTAGGTAGCCGGTCCCGAGCTCGATGGCTATCCTTATTCCTACTAGGATGGCTTCGTATTCCGCTTCATTATTTGTAGCCTTGAACTCGAACATGAAGCTGTGGCAACATTCTACTTTTCCTGGGTCCATCAAGACAATACCAGCACCTCTCTTGCTTGTCTGTATGCTTCATCAGTGTAGAGGATCCAAGGATTACAGTCGACTGGCTAGTTATCAATTTTTTTATCCTTCTAAGGAACCGGTTCTAGCTTTATTGAAGTATCAGGATTGGGAAGAGCTGGAATTCAGCAATGAAATCTTCTAGCACCTGAGCTTTGATAGTCATCCTTTACTTGTATTTTATATCAAACTGAGTGAGTTCAAAGGCCCAAAAAACTAAACTTTCTGATACATCTGGTCTCTGTATAAACTGTCAGAGCGGTTAGTCTGTCAAAACAGTGACTGCATGAACTTGGAAGTAAGGGCGGAGCTTTCTAATCGAGGTCACAAAGGCGAAGATGAGCTTCTCTAGGAGGACATAATTCTATTTGGGCTTGGTTAACACATGGCTAAAGTAAAAACCGGTCGTTGAACCCCTTATCCACACTCTTTCACCAAAGCTCCACTAACCGTTGTTTCGGACACAGCTAGGTAAATTTGTAGTTCCTCTCCGAAAACTGGCTTGACTAGCAATGGCGGGTTGGCTGGCTAGCTTTAGAGTTTGGAAAGCTTGCTCGTTATCCTGGTCCCACTTCATATTCCTTCCGTGTTTGATCACCTTGAAGAAGGGAAGGCACTTGTCAGTCGACCATGAGATGAAACGATTGAGCGCTGCCACTCAACCAGTTAGCACATGTACTTGTTTAAGTGAGGTAGGAGATTTCAAGTCCAATATATCTCAGATCTTCTCCGGGTTGACCTCTATACCTCTCTCGTGAACCATAAACCTAAGGAATTTTTCCGTGGTTACCACGAATGCATACTTGGCGAGGTTCAACCACATTTGGTTCTTTCTTAGAATCCGAAAGGTTCGACAAAGATGGTCTTGATGCTCCTCCACTGCCTGAGATTTGGTGATCATGTCATTGATTTACACTTTAATCGTCCTTCCTATCTTAGGTTTGAACAACCGATTAACCAGACACTGATGCATCGCACCTGCATTTTTAAGGCCAAATGGCATAATCTTGTAGCAGTAGAGACCCTGTCTGGTGATGAAACTGGTCTTATCCTAGTTAGCGAGGTGCATCATTATTTGATTATACCCCGAAAATGCATCTGTAAAGCTCAGGAGCGTGTTTCCTGCAATGGAGTCCACTAGTTGATCGATTTTGGGCAGGGGAAAAATGTCATTTCTGTAGGTGCTGTCGAGATCTATGTAGCCAACGTACGTATTCCACTTCCTATTTGCTTTGGGGACCATGACCACATTTGCGATCAAATCGGGGTATTGAGATTCCCCGATGAATCCAGCCTTTATCAATTTGTCGACCTCTTCCCGTATGGCAGCGTTCCTTTCAGTATTGAAGTGCTGTTTCTTTTGCTTGATCGGCTTGAAAGTAGGATCGACTGTCAACCTATGAGCGGCCAAGGAGATAGGGATCCCTGACATCTCGTCATGACTCTAGTTGAATATGTCATTGTATTCCAGGAAGAGCTTGACCAGGCCTTCTTTTACTCCCGGTTCTAAGGTCGCACCAACAATGACCACCTTGGATGGGTCGTCTTCTCTAATCGAGATTTATTCTAACTTATAAATGGGATGGCCACTGGCCTACCTTTTCTCTTTTTCTTCCTCGTCCTCAATTTTGTTGTCGCTCTCTGGATATTCTGCAAGCTCCTTTGCAACACTTGGGACCTCGGAATCCATTTCATGTGATTCTTATCCCTACACCATAACTATTTGCACATACTGCTTCTCTAATGCCATAAGGTTGACGGATACTGCGTAACACTTACGGGCCGTCTGCTGATCTCTACGTACCTCGCCTACCTCATTCCCCACCGGAAACTTCAGGACGTTATGGTAGATAGATAGCACCCCCTTGAGTGCTGATAAGAAAGGTCTCCCTAAAATGGGATTGTAGGCAGACGGGGTGTCAATCACAATGAAGTATGTCATGATTTTTTGTTGTAAAGGTGTAGTCTCACGATAAACAACAAATTTTTTGATCCCACTGGTATAATCAAGTCTCTAGTGAAACCGTACAAGGGGGTGGTGCAACTGTTGTAACATCACTGTTTCAAGTTGAGCTTTTCCAAAGTATCCTTGAAAAGGATGTCCACGCCGCTGACTGTGTCAATCAAGACCAGTAGACTAAACAATTCGCGATCTACACCATGATCGCCATGGGGTCATCGTACGGTTACACGGTATTGTATTCGTCTGCTTCAACAAAAATGATCTGGGCTGATTGAGAGGTTCTTGCCAAGCCTTGATCCACTTTGAAGATACTGTGCCCCTCTTCAATCCAGGGAATCTTCCTTGCATGGTTTTTTCTGGAATTGTGAAAGGTACCAGCTAGGGTGGGTCATCTACTGATGGTGTGTATGACCTGGATTTGTTGAATCAGGTTTTTTTGTTCCCCATTTTCTCTTTTCTGCAAGATCTCAGATCTCGGCTTGAACCTCTTTACTTGTACGGATGCTATCTCAAACATGCTATAAAAATTCTACCAAGCAGTTGCCTCTCACTAAGGTTTCGATCTGGTTACGAAGGTTATGACACTCCGAGGTGTTATGTCATACATACTTATGGAAGTCATAGTACTTGTACCAGTTCCTTACATCTACCGTGGTTTTTATGGAACCTGGCTTTCTTAGCAGCCTCTTGTCCCGGATGGCAAGGTAGATCGTTCATGAGACGCGTTTAGAGGCATATAATGGTCACATCCTCTCTCATCTTGGGCTATGTGGGCCATCACTTTGGGAGGAGGTGAGGCCAGAGAAGGGGTTCACATAGCCGGATACCGGCCCCACTGAGGTTGGTAAGGTAGAGGTCAATATGTGGATCGATTGGGGGGTTTGTTCTGAACCTTCGGGGTTGGTGCGGGCTTGGGTTCTTCCTTCTTATGGCGCTTGGCAACTCTCATGTCATCATGCTTAATCTTGACTTTGAGCTGCTTATCTATTTCCACCTGCTAAATGGCTCTATCATAGGCCTCATGGTAGGTTTCCAGCGAATGCTTGGCGAAGGGCAGGAACAGTCTGCCCGCTCATAGGTTCCTACGAAAGTTAGCTAGGGTTTCCTTTTCAGTGAAAACCCCCATCTAAATCACCTCCTTATTGAACCTTTCCACGTACAACCTAAGCGCCTCCCCACGCTTTTGATTGACATACTGTAGGTGGATCAAATCCTTTGATCGCAGTTTGATCCCCTGAAACTACGAGAAAAAATCACTGGATACTTTGGAGAAGTTGTCCACGTTGCCTGTAGGTAACTTTCTGAATAACGTTTTGGTGTAGTCAGTTAGTGTGGTCGGGAACATCCTACACATGGCTTCTCTAGTAGCATTTTGGACTTCCATCTGCTGGATGAAGCTCTTTAGGTGGCTTAGAGAATCTTTAGTACCAGAATATTTGTCAGCCAACATTTTAAATTTAGGAGGGAGCTCTGCTTCCTTGATCCTTCTAGAGAAAGGAACGTTCATCTCGCCTAACGGATCTTTCATTCTCTCATAGTATTTACCTTTCTTTAACTCCTCGATCTTCTTCTGCATCTGAGCCAACTGATTCCGCAAGTCCTTGCTCTTAGCGTTCTTAGACTTAACTTCAGAGTCTTCATTGTCAAAGCTTTCAGTGGAGATAGAGATCTCGCACTTGCTACCTTCGAGGGAATGATCTTTCCTGGTGCTTCTCCAACTACCTCCTACCTCGGGTATGGGCTCTCTTCTGGTATCCGCATGTCTAATTGAGCAGCAAAGTCTCATTTACTGGATGTCAGCAGCTGATTTTACCTATCTGGGTAGATAGCAGGTCGACCTAAGCATATTTGGGGGCACATGCCGTAATTTGTCTCTAACCGAGTCCCAACCTATCATAGACTGGCACCGGTGGTGGTGGTCCCAACCTATCGAAGGCGGTCGGCCTGGTCCTCGATCTGTATGGATCTTCTCGGGTACCAGGTTCAGTGGACTAGGAAGTGATTCCCTCTACCACAAGTCGGAGGCAGACGCTTTCAGAGGTGGGTTTTTGACGACTTATGGAATGCTTTCTTCTCCCAGGCCATGTCGATTTTCTTTAGTGATTAGGTGTTGGTTTTATGGAAGACAACTATTCATGCTGTGGTTTGAAGTGTGTGGTTCGTCCGTAACCTATGGATCTTTGAGGACAAAGCAGTGGATTTCTAGCCTGCTCTATCTTTGGTATGGAGTACAATTTCTTATGCTAACTGTTTGGAGATTGGGTAATTATGTGGATGATCTTTTGATTCTTCCGCGCTTTGGTATCCATGGTCGCCCGGCTAGGGCTCCGGTTATCCAGAGTGTGGTTTGATCGCCTCCGACTTTTAGGTGGATCAAAGTTAATATGGATGATGTTGCCTTGAGTTCTCCAGGCGTTGAGGGTTATGTGAGCATCTTCCGTAATTATAAAGCTTTTGTGAAGGGTTATTTTGTAGTGCCTATTAGCCAGGTCAAGTGTTTGCGTTTGGGCTAATCTTTTTACGGCGTTGATGGCAATTAATTATGCTTAGAAGTTCGAGTGGTGTCAGATCTGGCTTGAGAGTGACTCTTCTTATGTGGTTTAACTATTTTTTTCTCGCTAGGAGCAGGTTCCTTGGCGGGTTCGGTAGGCTTGGCAGCGATGTATCTATTAGATTTCACAAATAGAGTTTCAAGTGTCTCATATTTTTAGGGAATGAAATCAAGTTGCGAACGCTCTTTTTAAACATGTTTTGGGGTTAGAGGTAGATGCTTGGTAGTTTTCCACCCTGTCTTTCCGCTCTTTTTTTTTCGACAATAACTACATAGGTTATGAGTGTTTTCGGTTTTTCTGATGTTTTAATTTTCTATTTGGTCTAGCTTGCGTATTATTGTTTTGGTTGGGGCTATTTCCCTTTGTTTTCATACTTTTTGGGTTTTCTTTTCTCATTTATAGAGTTAGATACTGTTTAGAAGTTTTTTAATAAATGATCGATTGTGATGTTTTTTTCTTCTAATTCAGTTCAATTTTAATAGAAAATAATAATAATAATAATGTTCAAAAATTAATTTATGGATTACAATTCACATATGCACGTATGTAAATAATTCACAAATGCAAAAAGTAGTTGCGTTGCGAATTACGAAATCTAAAATCTGAGGCTCAAAAGAAAGATGACATACACATTACTCACAAAACGCTGAATTGAGAACATGGTCATCACAATATCTAATGGTCATCACAATATCTACATTAAAGAGCAAGCAGCTGACATATTGACATACACAAACGTGACCTCGAATACACATATTTTTTATCAACCACATTTAAACTTCATTTTCGATTCCGCCTTTTTTTTTTCCATTCTCTTATTATTATTTTCATCTTCCGTCGCTCTAATTTGTTCTCTCTCCTCTGTTTCGAGCCCTAGCTTTCTCTCTCTAGGGTTTCCTCTTTGCCTCCCAAAACTTTGCCCGTACTTTATCTCTCTTTTCCTTCTTCCTTTTCTTTTTGTCTATTCCGGCGCCGTCCAGTTCGCGTCTCCTGAGACGACTTCGGATCTCGGCGCTTCGCTGGTTCGTTCGCTCGCTCGCTCGCTAGCTCGGTCGGCGTTCGCTTGAAATGGATTTCGGTGGTGGCCGCAAGAGAGGGAGGCCTGAGGCTGCCTACAACGGCAATGGCGGGCCGAAGAAATCCAAGCAAGGTCGGTCTCGACACTTTTCTTGTTTGTTTCTGTTATCAGTCTGTTTTCGTTTTCTTGTCTATTCCTTTGTTTGATTGTATGTTAGTGATTTTTATGTTGTTTGTGTCGTAAGTCTAGGGTTTTTGAAACTCCAAATTGTAGTTTTGGGTGTTCGAATTCAGCTTTAGATTTATGCATAGGTTGCGGTAGTGGTTAAGTGTACGGAAGCTAAAAAAGTGCATAATTATAGAAGTTTAAGCACTATTTTAGCTGCTGAGAGAGTGATACAATATTAAAAATTGAATTTTTAAGTAGTAATTTTGGTCGAATTCGTGCTAAATATAATACTATCCATCAGTGAGACTGAGTACAGAACAAGAAAAAAAAAAGATCAAAACCGAATCCTTAGAAATTGAAAATCACGGAGAAGAAAATGTTGGTCATAAGCTTTGCATTATTTTTACAGATTCAATTGCAACTAAATATAATTTGTTTCTAATTGACAACTTTCATTTTTATTAGTGTTATTTAAATTGTAGATATCTATTGTTTGTGCTTTAAATAGAGAAGAAATTTGTAAGTTAAAAGTTGTTTTCTTTTCCTTTTTGGGCCAGTGCAATTTTTGTTGATATTTGACATCACTGTTTTAATTTTATTTAGATTGTTAAAGTATGTTTTCTTAGCATTTTGTTGAGTATCTTAAGATATCTTAAGGGTCGTGGGTTCGGTTTATTGTGTTGAAGGTGAAGTTTGGTAAATTGTTACGGTGGAAGTGTTTTGTTTGTGGTAGATTTCTGATTTAATCGGTTTTTTACCCTTTGTATGATGTCTCTCTTACATCCTCTCTGTTTTAGAGTTGCATCCTTTTGATTTTTTCAACAATTGATTTGAATTGATTCATAGGTCTTTTTGTTGTGTACATATCAGGGAATTTTTGTCATAGTAATGGTGGTCTTTAGCTATTTACTAGACAGTACTGTTGTTGCACTTTTTTTTATAGCTTTAGGGTTTATGGTCTCGTAAACCGTTGTCTTTGGTTGCATATTAATATCTCTAATTTATATCAACTGGGTGCTGTATGTATTGTGTTACATTTAGTAGTGTGTAACTGTATTGCAACATAGATATGATTTATTCCCCGATAACAATTTCGACCAAGAGTATTTAGGAAAAGAGTGAGAAGAATTCTTCAATTCTGTAACATCTGAAATTTAGTTCCCATGGAAATTAGAGAGTTTTATGTCTCCTAGTTACATTGCAGGACAGTAGTTGAGTTGGCTACTTTTGTACTTTTGAGGACAAAATGAATGAGAAACATGTAATTTTAATATTCCTTTGGTTTTGTCCCATTAATTATCTGTAGTAAATCGAGGCAACATGTAAATGGTCCAGAATAGTTTTAAATGGTCTTCTATAAAAAGGCCTAAACCCTAATTATGGTAATGCTCTTCCACTATTTGAATCTTTCAATTCCAATTAATCTTGGTTCATATATACTTTACACAAAATAATATTGATTGGTTTATAAATTTATAAAGCATTACTCTGTCAGTAAGTATCAGAACTGTTTAATATGATATTGGATATTCTTTAAAGTTCACGGATGACAGATTAATAACTCACAGAAATTGTAACTGAGAGAAATTAATTAATGTTCTGTAACAGAAACGGAGTCCTTTTCAACTGGTATAGGAAGCAAATCGAAGCCTTGCACAAAGTTTTTCAGGTTCAAATCTTAACCTATCTAAAATGAATAGTCTAAATGCAGTTCTGTCTATTTGTAATATTTATAATTTGCAAGAAAATTTTTACACCTTTGCAAGTAAAATATATGTGATTTGGACTAATGAATTGGGAACTTAAGTTGTGTTACAGGTAATTCCTTTTGTTCTAATTACGATAACAAAGACTATGAACACAGAAATGGTTGGTCTGAGAGTATCGTTGGAATAACTACTTGCAGGGCTTTATGTAAATTGAAAGCAGTTGTTTGGGATGGAAAATTTGCCCACCCTATAATTGTTATTTGTAATTTATTACACAATCTTTGTGTATAAAAGAAATGAGATCCGGACTATTTAATTGGCATCTAGAGTTCTGGAACAGGTTATTCTATTTGTTCCACTCGTGTATACTTTTTCTGTGCAAGGGGATTGCTTGATTTTTGCTTTTTAGACTTGAATTTATAACTTTTTGGGACTTGGAACTTGTCCACAATTTACATTAGATACTATTCCCTTCTCTCTGTTCTTTTTTTTGGATTTTGGCTTGGGAGTCAATATCCTGTTCTCCTGCTTACACACAAGCACATTCATGTGTTTTTTATTTTTTTATTTTTTGGTTTGTTGTCAAGGGCTTTGCATGTTTTAATGGTACCTTTTACTCATTCATCGATTTCCTTCCAATTTACGTGGAAACACTCTTTCTTAGTCAAAAAGTTTTTGCATTGAAATAGTTAGTCATGTTAAAATTTATATCAAAATTGTTTGAGTAAGTTTGAAATGGTTTAAACCCAATGTTTGTCAAGTTTTTGAAAACAGTAAAATATTTAATGGACCAAGTGCGTATTTGATGATCGATTAAATTGGATCTATACCTTTACTTTAAGATCTTAAAAATTCTTGGATCAACTGATCAAGAACCTACATTTATCTACAATAAGTGCTACTGCCCTATGTCTATTTATCATGTTGAAATAGAGTTCATGATTCCAGGTATTTAACTCGTGTCTTTGAGTCTTTGTCTAAAAATTGTATTGTTGTGTTTTCTTACGAAATTTTAAAATAGTTTAAAAAGTTTATTGTTGTGATTTCTTATTGAAATTTTTAATTAGTTTTTTTGTAAGATAGATCTTGATATTTAGAGTTATCTAAGGCATTCAAGCGGAAACGAATATGATGTTTATATGACTACGATGATCATCTTCAGCTCTCTCTCTCTCTCTCACTCTCTCTCAATATATATAATATTTTATATTCTCTCTCTCTATATATTATGTTTTTCTGATGTATGCCTTTCTAAAATGAACTTGGTAATTTACTTTTTGAAGGTTTATAGCTTTATTATCTCAACTGTACTGTTTAATGGATTTCTTACATTTGAAAATAGCATGCAAATCTGCCTTCAATATCTAGGGAAATTTGATTAAACTGGAAGTTTTCAAATGTATTTTAAAATTAGTTCATCGTACTAATAGCAGTGTATCGGTCTTGATAGTAGTACAAATGGTATTTACAGTGCGTAGTGGTTATAGGCTGACGATATAAAATGTTATTTAACAAAGTTGCTCCAATTATCCTAGTGTGTAACTTTTGACTGCTATAAGGAACTTTGTGGAAGAGTTATTTTGCAAGAATGTCATATGGAATTAGGATTATTACCCAGCTTGCTTGTTTGCTGTTAGATATCAGTAGGTTTCATGCTAGGAATATGTACAATTCTATCATCTGCATGTTTTTGTATCTCAGGTTCATTGATGGGTAACATTGAGCATCTTTATTATATTTTGTTGTGGTTCATGGGGGTTGTGATGGGTTGGATAAGAGGGAAGGGAACTGATGTGTTTTTTTCTCATGCTAGGATAAGCAGTTGGTAGATCCTTCATAGAGGTATTGTCTGGGGTTTGGTAGGACTGAGATCAGGAGTATAAATTGTCATGTCATTAAGGTTCACAATTGACTGTGGTTTTGAGTTTTGACAGTCAATGGAAGAGGTTAGTGAATTTTGTGTATGCTTACATACAGTTGTGGCGCTTTCGCTTTAATGGGAAACCTGGGAATGTGTTTCTCATATCATGTATTCATGTGCTGTTTGTCTATACTTTTCTCTTTGTTGACTGGCCTTGGATGGTTCTCTACTAAGTTTAGCTGATGAAAAATGGTTTAGACTTTATTAGGACAAGGAAGGTAAACTGATAATGAGATTATTGTTTGTGCTGCAATAGGAATTTGGGATAAGTATGAAAGCTAAAACTTTGATGTTGTTATTTTTATAAAATTATTATGGAAAAGGACTAAACAATATGCTTTTATGGTATGAAGATTCTTTAAAATGAATATTATCCTAGACCTGTTATCTATGAGGGTGAGCCTGGAGAAGAGGCTGAATGGCTGATGATGAATTCATTTGATGATTGATGATTATCATCTTAATTCAAGGGATTTTGAAGATTTATTATGGGCTGGAAATCATGTGTTATATTTAATGGAGAAAATCAATGTAGAAGGTGAGTAGCTGGCGGGGCAAGATGGGAGAACTTGTAATTCTTTCTTGTTAAAAGGGAAATAAGGGAAGAACTGATTAAGAATTTTTTTTTTCGTTTTTGACAACAAACTGATTAAGATTCTTGAAAGAATGTATTATTAGATATGATGGAGGAGATAAATGCATTTTGGACAAAGTGGATGAAATTTCACTGAGATGGTCATGATTTGATCATGATCTAGGGAGATTTCAGGGGATATATTTACCAAAAATTATCTGAACCTCTAGATGGCGACTGCTAATTTTGACAAATACAGCATTGCTTGTTTGATTTGGTGTAAGCTTTCAGTTTGGATTTAATTCTTTTTATTATGGTTACTGTGAGTGGTTTATTGATGAGGTATCTCTGAAAATTCAAAATATGGTATTTCTTTTCCTTGGAATTCAGTAGAAAAATATAGTTTATAATTATGAATTCTCTTTCAGGGGAACTGGGCAGGGTTTTTATTATTATTATTATTATTATTTTCTTCTGACAAGAATAGGTTATAGGTAACACAGTCTGAGCTGGAGTTATCATTAATTTATTCTTATAGCCCTTGTGTTTTAAGCAAATGTTGAACAGATGGGCTTTTCACCGTATTAATCTTTTGTTGTGATTACTGTGGCAAGTAACTTGGGATTTTTCGATATTAATGTGCCTTGTATGGGACCTAATGCACTTCCTTTTGTTTGTTTTGCAGTACTTCTGGGTGCCCTTTTGGTGAGGGATGCCACTTCTTGCATTATGTTCCCGGCGGTTTCAAAGCTGTGTCTCAGATGCTAAATCTTGGCAACAGCCCTGCTCTTCCACCAGCTGCTAGAAATTCAGCTGCCCCACCATCCTTTCCAGATGGCTCATCTCCTCCGGCTGTGAAAACCCGTTTGTGCAACAAATACAACTCTGCTGAAGGTTGCAAGTTCGGTGATAAATGCCATTTTGCCCATGGTGACTGGGAGCTGGGTAGGCCAACTGCTCCTCCATCCTATGAAGATCCTCGTGCTATGGGACCGATGTCCGGTAGGTTGGGTGGTCGGGTTGAACCACCTCCACAAAACCATGGAGCTGCAGCTAGTTTTGGGGCTTCTGCTACTGCTAAGATCAGCATTGATGCCAAGCTTGCTGGAGCTATCATTGGGAAGAATGGTGTGAACTCGAAGCAAATCTGCCGCCTTACGGGAGCCAAACTTTCCATTCGAGAGCATGAAGCCGATCCCAATCTGAGGAATATAGAACTCGAGGGTACATTCGATCAGATCAAGCAAGCCAGTGGGATGGTTCGAGAGCTAATTGTTAACGTTGGTTCTGGTTCTGGACCTCCAATGAAACAATCCTCTGGAGCAGCAAACAATTTCAAGACAAAGCTGTGTGAGAACTTTGCGAAAGGATCATGTACCTTCGGAGAGAGGTGCCACTTTGCACATGGAGCTGAAGAATTGCGCAAGACAACTATATGAGCTTGTTTTCATCACCGCAACCGCTGCCACCTTGATTTCTTTTTACCTTTCTTGCTATGTTAGGACCAATTGCTGTTGTAGCCTTGGTTATTTCGTGTGTTCATTATTAAGTTTTGCTCTTTCGGATGCCAGGATAGACAAATTTCAGACGCGTAAGAGTTAGGTTTTTGTTGAAATTTTAGTTATCGTTCCGTGCCTACTTTTATTTTTCAGTCGAAAAGCTTTTTGAAAATCATTGCCATGTTGGTTGTATATTTGGGTTTGCAGCCTGCATCAGCATGTGTTTGGTCGTTTCGTTTTAATTCACCAAACAGAAACGATCTTGAAAAAAAGGAAAAAAAGGGAAAACAATTACAAGGAAAAGAGGCGTATTTGCCTATTTGTTATAGTTTTTGAATTATATTTTCTGGGGTATATTGCACACACTTCCCCTGAGTTTAAAGAATATTGCATTCAACGGCAACATTTTTTATAATTACACAAACATCCATAATTACTAGGGATGGCAAAATTATCCGTTGGGATTCGTACTTTTGGAGTGGGGATAGGTTTCAATTTAGAGGAGATGGGTGGGGATGAAGATAGATAGTCTAACCCGTAATGGATATGGGGCGGGGATGAGTTTTATATCCCTCATCCTGTCCCGTTCCGTTTAAAATAATACTTAGTTAAACTACGTAGTTTTAAAGAAAATAAATGTCTAAAAAAAGGAAATATATATAAATACATTCATCCTAACTTTACATCTCTTTGTCTTTATTTAACATAAATTGACAATATAAACTACTATTAAAAAACCCTAGTCACTAACTGCAACTCTAAGTCTTTTTTCCTCAAACAACTTAAAGCTCACCATTCAAGCTTCAACCTCAAATACAGTAAGTTTTTTATCTTATAAATAACTTCATGTTCTTCTACTACAACTGAACGTTCTACATGTCTTGAAGAACCAGATTTTAACGAGGTAAAATAAATCATGCATATTAAATCAAATTAAGTTATTGTTATTCAAATCAGATTGAATACAATTTTTTTTGGTTTGTTCGGAATGTTGTAGGAACCATTTGAGTGGGATATCTTGAGGAGATGCCAGATGAAGTTGATATTACGAAGAGAGAACAAGAGAAATAGATGCAATTATTAGATGATTAGCGTTACGAATTTCTAACATTTTGTCTTCATACTTTATATTTATGTTTGAGAGTGATTGGATTTACTTGTGAGAATTATTTACGAGATGTTTTTTTTAATAGTTTCATCGAATTATTTACTACTTTTTATATTTTATCATATTCAATGGTTATATATTTATAATTTTAATAAATAAAAAAATTATAAATTGGGCAAATGGGTGGGGATAGGGAAAGCACTCCCCGTTGTACCCCGCCCCGCTCCAACCCTCTCCATCTAAGGCCGGGGTTTATGAGGGGATGACTTTTCAAAAAATAAATGGGGTGGGGTGGGGTGTGGGAAAGGCCACCCGCCCCATTGCCATCCCTAATAACTACCGTTAGATTTGATATCTGACTAACCTTAAACTAGTAAATGACCAAACTGACCCTGATCTAGTTATTTTATTACTATTTTAAAATAATATCAAAATTTATTTAATGATAAAAAATTGATTAATACAATTTAAAGATTTTTTTTTGATATAATGGTAATTTTAGAAATTTTGAGGTTGTTTCTTCTTCTTTTTGAACAACTTCATATAGTTTTAATTATTAATTTGTATGTGAACGATACTTTTACCCTTGTATTAGGCCCAGTTTGACATTGCTTTCCCAACTGCTTTTGGGACCAAAAGTGATTCAGGACGTAAGACAGGGTGTTTGGTAAAATCGCGTGGAAGTGCTTTTGGTCACTTTTAGCTTCTCCCAACTGAGTTTTTGAGAAGTTACAAATAAATGCTTTTGGATTTTGGCTTCTGCTTTTAGAAAACGCGCTACAGTGATATTAAATGAAAATTTACTAACTTTTCAACTTTGTCCTTACCTTTAACGAAATTTAATAAAAAAAATTGGACTTATATTTTTGTACAAAAAAAAATGTTGCCATAACTGTATATTTTTTTTTGGATAATTAATTCAATAAAGTAGAATAAAAATGAAATAAAAAAATAAAGTAGAATCAAATAAAGAAATAAAGAAATAAAGAAATGATGCTAATTAATTAAATAAAGTAGAATAAAAAATGGGGCTAATAAATTCAATAAATGACCATAATTATATAACACTTAACATTAAACACAAATAAACGATAAAAATATAAAGTATAGCACATTAGTACAATTTAGATGTCTATGTCTATGTCATTTTAGTAATTTTACACACTCACAACACTTTTTATTTCAGTTTACCAAACGCATTGAAATTGTTTTTAGTTCTCACAGCACTTTTGAAAATCAGTTTACCAAACACTCAGCTGATTCTTCCCACAACAATTTCAAAAGCAATTCCCCCCATAACAATTTTAAAAGCACTTCTCCTCACAGCACAACAATGCCAAACTGGACCTTAGTCAACCAACAATTAGTCCAAAATTAGTCAACGATTAGTCAATAGATTTCAAGAGAAGTTTGTGCAATTATAGCAAATGTTGCAGCTATGTGCAATATTAACTAAACTCGTGATAATTTTATGGAATTTTCCCTATTTTCGGAAATTATTTAAGACAATGAAATTAGGGTTTTAATGAGTCGGTTTGAGAATCTTACAATGTGTTATGGTATTTATTCAAAATGAGAACTAGGGATGACAATAGGGCGAATTCGGGGCGGGGTGGGGTCGAACGGGGAATGCTTTCTCCACTCCCCACTCATTTATTTTATTTATCAAAATTATTTATTAAAATAACGATTACATTACCATTGAATATGATATAATATATAAAGTAATAAGTAATTTCAAGAAACTATTAAAAATCATCTCATAAACTTGGAGATTATTAAAATAATAAACTTGAAAAAAATGTATTGTTATTGAGCTTTTAATTTTCAAAGTTATTAGAGAATGAAACTTAAGTTGCGTTTGATTTTTTATCTAAAGTCTGAACAGTGATGAATTGTATAGAAGATCGAATAGTGACTGAAAACTGAAAAACATGTTTGTTTTTTTCCACTGAAAAATGGATATAAATGATAAGTTGTTTGTTTTTCTAAGTTACAAATATATTAAAATAAGTAATTTTACATTTATACCCTATCAACTATTATTTGTTATATATTTACATTTTAATATTTTAAAAGACAACTATAACAAATAATTTAATCTATTATTTGTTATATATTTACATTTTAATTTATTATAAAATAATATACAAGAAGTCATTTAAGTACTTCAAATATTTTTTTTAAAGAAATTATTTAAAAATTTATAGTTTGAAGCTCTTACTTCAATTTTGTTGTCCGGCTCTCTTACATGAAACTTTGATAATTTTAATAAATATTCTAATCCCAAATTGTACAAGTAGAAGAGATGTCAAACTCTAAAATAAAATTAATAAAACTAATAAAATTATAAAAAAGGCTGGAAATCAAAATTTGGATTCCAATGTAGTTGTTTGAGTCCTGAAGCAATTAAGTTTTTTGGCTGCTATTTTTTTTTTAAAAGGTGAAAAGATTTTTTTTTATAATATAGTTGGGGTCATGAGAGAATGAAAAATGAAAATATATTATGTTTGTGAGGATAGTATTGAAAATATAAAACTGATATAAATTTAAGTTATTTTTAGTTTAGTTAAAAGTGGAAAATTTTCACTTTTATTAAAAAAAAGAAGTGAGTTTAAGACGGTTTAAGACTTATTTAAGTGATACTATCACTTAAAAACTCAAACAAAACAACTTAATTGGACACATTAAATGTCATTAAATGTAAAGTGGAAAAATCAAATATGCCCTTAGTGTTTGTCCTTTTTGTTGCTGAGATTGAAGCAATGAACAATGAATGTTGAGTTATTTGAGGATTAGAGTTACTATTAGAGGCTATGATTTTTTTTAATAGTATTTTGTTTTGTCATTTTATGTTGTATAATGGTGAAGAGATATAAAGTTAGGGTTAGTCTTATATATTTATATATTTATTTTCTTTAAAACTATGTAGTTTAACTAAGTTTTATTTTAAAAAAGGCGGGACGGGGCGGAGATATAAAACTCATCCCTGCCCCATACATATTGTGGGTTATACTATCTATCCCCATTCTTATCCTAGACCAAATTGAGACCCGTCCCTACCCTAAAAGTGTGGGTCCTCGTGGATAATTTTGTCATTCCTTATTGAGAACATATGTAATGATGCTTTAATACTCAATAAAATTGAGGTGATTTGGTAGTAGGTATTTTTTTTTCACATCCAAATTCATTTTAATGTAGTTGTTAAGTCATTTCCTCTAGATTTTCAAATTTATATACGTTGAAATACACTCAAGTGGTTCCAATAATATCAAGGAATTATTTGAGAATTACTGATATAGATAAACCATATAATAGTTTGAATTTCAATTAGTAAAGATAGTGATAATTAAGTTAAATTCAAACTGATTAGTTAAAGGGAATAAATAAATAACAAAGATATCAAATTTAAATATCATTCAAATTTGAATATCATATATCCATCCAGATAGAATTCAAGGCTCCTATAAATAGTAATGGGTGCAATTCATTAAATTCATTTCCATTCCATCAGTGTATTAGAGAGTGTATAATATCATAGAGTGATATATACAAAGTGTTTCTATTTTGCTGGTCTTTTCCGAGAAACAAGAAATTGAATGGTGAGCTAGGGGAACTGTCTGGAATCTGTGATTGTTCTCCGATCAGTAATACAACCCGTAAAAATCACGTTTCCGCCGCTTAAATTCGGATTTCTGACATTGTATGGTATAAATCCGAATACTGTGATTTTTGGTTTATTACTTTGATTATTTATTGATTTATTATAAATTAAAAATCAACATTGGTATCAAACGCACTTGGATTTGTATTCTGGTAGAATGGTATGTTGAGTTATTTGTTTATTATTTTTAAATAAATGAACAAAAAGAATAGGTTGGAACCCATTTCAATTTTCAACAACTTTTTCGGACTTCGATTGTTGCACAAACAAACTATCAAAGAACGAAGAGTAACAAGTACAAGAACTAGTAACAAGAAAAACAAACACCAAAAAAGCTTTACAAGATGTGAAAATGAACTTTAAAGCGTGTGTCTAAACAACCTAGACGGGGGTGAATGAGTTGATAATCGATTATTACTAATTTTTCGATTAGTCAATATTAATCACAATTAACCCAACGCAAACATAAAATAAAAAAAAAGTAAAGTGCGAAAATTAAATAACACTTGACTTTTAAGTGGAAACCCTTCAACAAGGGAAAAACCACGGGCTAACCACTTAGTCACTTTGATCCTCAAATCCATTATATGTAATGATGTTTACAACCTAGGTTGACCTCTAGTCACACTATTCTTGGTCACTAACCAACCACTACTTCCTAATTGGTCTTTTATAGTGATTCTTGATCAATGCTTGCCAAACAACTCTTTGGCTGCAAGATTTCACTTGCTTGTGCACTACACCTTGTAGTCACAAGACTTAACTCATAGAAGAGATAAAAAATAGTCGAAGTGAACATATGAATATTCTAGATCCAATAGAGTGCAAGACAAGACACTAAATGCTTAATTATATGTTGAGATGCAAATCTAACAACCTAATTATCAAACAAGCCAAATCAACCTAAGTTTTCATAATAATGCAAGGACAATAAATGCAATCACAACATGCAATCAATGAGTCATAATCAACAATGTCTAAATGCAAGGCATAAAGACTTAGCTAGAGGGCAAATATGTCATAAATGCAAGCTATCAACAAACAAAACATATGAATATTCAAGAACATTAACTAGTTGATTAAAACACAATCTATCAACCTAGTTATCAATTAATTATATATGAATATTCAAAGCTTAGCTATTTATGTGAAAAATGACCTAATCATATAAGCTATCACAAATAAACCCAATCACATTATAACTCATCAACAAATGCATTCAAAAGATTTTAACAAATCATAAACATAAAAACGAATACTTGAACTATAAGAACAATAAATGAAGATGAGCTGTTTGTTCTCACTTACCAAATCAAGATTGATAAAGACCCATGGATGATGGATGCATGGGTTTTGGGTTTAGAGAGTTAAATAAACTCCAATGAAGCTTTCTCCCACTAAAATCTCTCTCTCTCTCTAGGATTAGTTTTTGAGAGTCATTGGATGAAGAAGATGAGTTTAGGATGTATTTATAGTGTCAAAGTGAAATTACATCGTTTTGAGAAAGTTAAAACATAAATTTCTGGGCAAAAATGACACAGCACGCGGGTCTAATGCGCTGGTAGGTACCCACACATTATCCACCCACCGCGACTATGAAAAACACCCTAGAGGACTTTGTAGATGACTGAGCGAGTGACTGTTTTAGTAGGACCTGGGCATAACCCGTGCACTAGGAATTCAACACCCCAACCCGATTTTCAAGAGGCTCAAAACATGAACAAACAACATCCAAACCTTCCGTATAATATACCGTTGGAAATGTATGAAAGTCTATATTCTACTATAATTAACAAAATATAATTTGGATGATTGTAGAAAGATTTATGGCCAAATAAGTGACCAAATGTCAGATTTGGACAACAACTAGAATGCCCAAATGCATGAAAAAAACCATGTGACCAAAGACCAAAACAAGAGAAGAATGTGATCTTCTCAAATGGTCATTCAATGCGCTAAAACAAGCACACTATCATATAAGCACGAGCACAACACAAAACCATACTTAAATCTAGAAATGAAGTGCAAGTGTAATTGTGAAGGAATGCACATAAGAGCAATAAGAAACAAATGCATGTAAGTGTGTGTGTGTGTGTGTGTGTGTGTGTGTGCAACAACAAGTGTATGAGATGTGAGTGTGTGCAACTAAAACTTCTTCAAAGAGAATTAAGCACAAGTGAATTACCTCTTGAAGTTCATGAGATGACCATAAGCACGCTTTCGAGAAAACCACACTTGGAGAACCTATGCAACCTATTACACAAACATCCCTAATATGATTTGTCATGAAATAAGCCAATAATAAATTGGGGTCCTTACAAGATGGTTAGTAGTAATACATATAACAAATATGTCAATTAAGAGTAACTACTACAATGTAAAGTAAATGAATTCAATAAATGAAAACTCAACACAATTTTTTTTTAACGTGGTAAACCTCCTAAGAGGAAACATCCACAGGTTGCTCTACAACCATTCTTGTGACACCAGTTCTCAGATTAATATGGATATTAATGCACCTTCAAGTGACCAAACTCATATGATCTACTATATTGGAATATTACAAAATACCCTACCCGTGGGCCTTTTATTAATGGAAGCTTGTACACTCAATTCCTAGATTTCTGCTTGAAATCCTAATTGAGATTCATTTACAACCTTTCACAAGGCAAGGATTTAAGTGAAGTGCAAAAATGCAAACATGATGCAAATACAGACAAATAGAGTATATAGATCAAGTATACTCTATGTAGAGTTAGATTCAATCAAGTCAAGCTCACAATAAAAAATATCTAACTCTTAATAACATGCAATTAGAAATCTAGAAAATGCAATTAGAAATATAGAATATGCAGTTAATTCCTTACATAAATGTTTCTAGAAAACTAAAAACATGTCAAATAAAGCTAGGATATTAAACCTACAATAACAAGCACAACACTAGCTTCAAATCAAGTGGAAAAATTCAAAAGTTGAATTCCACTAAAACCTCACTCTTAGAAGAATTAGATTCATATAATCAAAATCACAATCAAAGTATTGTAGTCCTAAAACATTTGGTTAAAACCTATAAATCTACCATCAAGCACAAACACAAGTGTTCTTCTAGTTCATGTTACTCAAAAATAACATGAAGAATATTCAGTTAAAAGAACAAGTTAATTTCGAAATCAATTAAAACCAGTCCAAAAATAGGATCCAAATCATTCTCATCATATTTCAAAATCAAACCAAGTGATTAGAAGAAATAATCACACAAAAAGATGAAGAGAGGATGATTTACATACAAACTCATGAACAATTCATGAAAACACAAGCAAATAAGAAAATCTAGACTCCAATAAGCTCTCAAAACACTTGGGACTTGTTCATCTTTGAAAAATGAAATTTTGGATTTTGAATCACTAAAACTGGATCTTAAATAAGTGAGATATGATAAAAACTAAAAATGAAAAACTTAAGAATTTTTTTGCATGAAATCTGTATTTAAAGATGAGGGAAATGTTGTGGCGTTGGAGGGACCACGAGAGAGAAAGGAGAGCACACCACCTCAGCACTACGTGGCTGAGGGAACTCTTTCTCGTGGAGGCCACACACCTCTATGGGAAAGGGAGTGTTCTAGCAATTTTCCATCCCTATCCCCTTTCTTCCCTTTCTTCCCTTTCGTGTTCCTCTCATTCTTTGACCGTTCTCTGGCCTTAGAACTTGGAATTCAAATCTATTTTCTGATTAACAACCCTTACTCACTCACGGACATGAACGTCTATGAAGCTTTAATAAAAAACTTAAAATTCGACTCGATACACAAGGACGAAAACCATATACGATTAACACATAGAAAGTTTCATAAAATCTAACTCGAAACTCGAAAATCTAAAACCACATCATTCTTTTCAACCCAAATCTTCTTAGTAGGTTTCTTCACATGAACATGATCAAAATCCACATTTCTCAAAGCATCAAAGCTATTATCATGTTTAAAACCTTTTAATGAAGACTTATTCATCTCACAAGTATGCATATTATTCTTCTTAACCCAAACTTTACTTGTTGATTTCTTTTTATTAACTTGTTTATCATGCATATTCTCTAATGGCATAATATATTTAAAAACAACCAAAGGAAGTCTTCTCATCTCACTAGCATGTATCTCATTCCATAGTTTGCATTGTCTATTATACTTGTAGCATTTAAGCTTAATATGTCCCACAACATTACAAAAATGACAAACTGAGACAAATTTTGAGATGTTATGTTTAACTCTAAACTTAAACTCATGATTAGAACAATGATCAGTTAACCTTTTTACATTATTATCATGCCTCACATTTCCTAGTTTGCATTGCTTAATATATTCATAACAATTAGGTCTAATGTGACCAACCAAATTACAATAATGACAAACCGGAATGAATTGAGAAAAGTTACCTTTTGATTGTGCATGCTTTGGTTGAGAAGTTCCGTAGCTCTTATTGTCTTTGTCTTTGATTTTGGAAGGAATAGTAGTTGAGTCTTTCTTCTTCTTGGACTTTCTTGACTTGTTCTTGATTGTAGGAGTCTTCTTAATTTCATCTACAAATCCCAAGCCACTTATATCTTCGTGACGTAGGAACCCGGATTTATGTTGGGTATCAGAAACGGGATTTTTTTTTTTTTTGCAACTTATAAACCATATGCAACATATAAGAATATATAAAGATGGATTTAGATCATACCCTTGATGCTAACTCCTTCGTTTCTTTAAACTTTATTCTGATTACGAACCACCAAGTCTTCCTCGTTATGTCTCGCGGCCCAGTAACTGTGTGTGGGCATGTCACGATCTTCTAGGAACTGAGAGGATGCAGAGGCTTGAATAAAGAATTCCTTATTTTCTACTATAGCAAATTCGGTCATACCAAGCAAGAAGATTGTTTTTTTCTTTGGCCGAAATCTTCCTAGACTTTCTAGGATTTTGCATTTTGTGTTTTTGGTTCAAGATATCACAATTAGTCTCTTTTTGTATCCTTGTTATGTACACACACACACACACACACACACACACACAAATCCTTTGCCAAATATATTTCCATAAATAGTATTTAAGTGTTCTTGGTAGAGTAGGATTCTAACTCTTAGCAACCTTAGTTGACTTAAACTTTAACACTTGACTTTTTAAAGAATAAAATAATCTAATTATTTTATCGTTGTTTCGGTCATGATTTGAACCTGCAACCTCTAGTTAATAATTAATTAATAATTCATAAGTATTGATTTATAAATTAAATAATCTAATTATTTAATTAATTTAATTATTAATATTAATTAAATAATCTCATTATTCAATGAATCCCTGAATAAATACGTGTCACTTATGTAACACAATTAATGGACAATCCAATTAATTAACCGTGACCCTTGTTACCTTTAATCAATCGAGCGAACAAAGACCTAATGGACCCACAGTTTTGAGCTCCAATAATATTTAGAAATAATTAATTATGCTCTTTGATTAATATTTCATGATCAATAACTTCAGAGTTATTCTATTAAAATCCCGAGGTTGCACTCTTACAACTATAGATGTATTACACAAACCGAAATTACAGTTGTCAATCAATATAGCTATTACATACGGTATGATCCTCCACAAGTAATTCATTATTAGAGTTAGGTCATAAAATCCGTTATACCTCCCTAATTATATCTTTTCCATTAATTACCATTGATTCTCTAATGAACAATAAATCATAACTTCCTTTTACAGAAGAGGGAGAGCGCTCATTTTGTTCAAGCCCCAAATCAACCCTTAAGAGAACTACCATATACTTCTCACAAGAAAGAGTGGATTCCATTACTGTGCAAATACCTCCCCAACCACAAGCACTTCTGTCATACTAGTTAACAGATAAGTTTGGGTCTTCTCATCAGAAGAGACCCATTTTTGGTATGCCTCACGAACATTTTGTACGGCATTGGCAACAGGCTGTGGAGGACACTCCTCCGTAAGCACAAACTTTAGGTCTTTTGTTACCAAGATTGCGTTGATATCATTTTTTTCACTTAGTATGGTTTTCTTCGGTTAACTTGTCATTAGTAAAGATTTCTAATAGTGCATAAGACATTGCTGAAAAAAACATAAATAAAGAATTCATTCAATCGTACATTTAATTCACGCGTAAAAGTTTGGTATAAAATTAAATATGATGCATGAACATATTTAATGAACAAGAAAATCCTAAAAAAAACTGTTTCTACACCATAACAATCCAACATCCTACAAGCAAGTGCCGCCTTAGGGTCGGTCAAATTCTTACTTGTTGGATAGAGACATTTTCAATCAAATGATATACCAGAATAACTCTTATTCCTCTATCGTTCAACCATCGTTTATTTTAGTCAGGTTTATAATTAACAAATTTAATTAAAACCTTGTGAGTGTAGCCCACAATTTCAGATCTCTTAAGCTTAACTTGAAAATTGCCATCTTATGGTCGACCAATCCCAAAATACACTTAGAAACCTTATCCGTTAGGAAGTTAACCTTGGTATTGACTCTCATGGAGACCATCCTTAGGGAGGACGAAAACAAAGACGTCTCGGGGTCCTACTTGAATCTCACGGTGTTGAACTAATGATAGAGACTATGGGATATAATGTCATATATCCCTCTCCCACTCACTATTTTAGAGTTAGGGTTTTCAATTATTAATGCACCTAGATATTACCAAGATTAAACGGCTACTTTCAATCTAATTGTCTAGGGCATAACAAATTATTAGAATCTTATTCAAATGAACTAATCCGGTTATTAACTATTTAAAAATTCTAGTATATGAAAGCAATTTACTAAGATTAGAATTATTTAATGCAATTTACCAAGTTTTAACTATTAATACTAATCACATTATTAGGTCCAATTATATTAGGGCTTTAATCTAATTAAACCTTATATAAAGTGACAAACCTAACTAATCTAACTAATTAAATAATTTAATTAATAGACTAGTTATTAATGAGAATTACCAAGTTATTACTCTAAAAAACTACTCTCATTATTTAATAGTCAATTTTGTGATTTACACTAATTTTTATTCAATTAAAAAAAATAAAAAGACATAATTATCGATGGCTATTATGTTTGTATGATATATCCAAAATATATATTTATATGTGTAGGCACACCTATTCTAAATGCCATGTATATGCATGACAATGCTTTAATCATCTCAAAATAAAAGGCATACATGAGTTGACCGAATACAATTGGTTATTTAACCTAATTTTTTTTTCTAATAATTTTCTAATTACAAAAGTTACCCAAGACATTCTTTGGTCATCAAGTAATTCCAATATTGTTCAAGTTCTTTTAGGTTCTTCTTATTCTAGGCTTATAACTAAGTCCAACTTGATTAAATAGATTTTTTTAAAAAATATCATGACCCATCTCATGAATCAATCCTAAAACCCAAGTATTACTCTAACATTTAGTGGAGACCCAAAGCATATACAAATAAATAAATAAATATATCCAGTCCAAAATCCTTTTTGAATTCGAAAACCCTAGCGTTGCAAATTCGAAACCCTAGCACTTTTGCACGTGGCTGTCATTCACACACATGTGCTGCCCACAACCTCACACATGACAATCACAACGGCAAGCACGTGCAGCCAACTAGTCGTGCACGAGCTACCACCTGCGCACAAAGACAAAGCAAGGCTACCTCATGCGTAGTTAGTCCGAATGAAGAGGACTCGCACTGTCAGCAGCCCAGTGCGCAGCCTAATTGCTGTGTGTGCAGCACGTGCAGGTGCAAGGTCTTGTTGCTGTGCACACAGCTTGTCTTGGAGCACTGCCTGGCTGCTGCGCAGCTGTCGTGCCGCATGCCCACTCGCAATTCGCGCACGAATTCGTTTCCGATTTCGCTTTTCCGCCTTCCGTCTTCTTCTTCCGATTTCTTTGTACATATTTTACAATAAAATATATTGCAGAAAAAAATACAACAAAGAATATACAACAGCAAAAAATATATTAAAATGCATCCCGGTATTAATTTTATATGAGAAAAATATTAGAACCCTTAAAATGAACCCTAAACACATTGTACCATACAATTATCGATCAACCATGTTTATATATATATAAACATCATACAATCTTTAGAAAGTGCCTACACATACCATACATGCAAATCAAATTAAAAAAAATATTGGAAAAAGAAACTTTTATTCTTATATAATGTATAAAAGGGCTCTAATACCAATTGTAGGAATCCGAATTTAAGTTGCGCAGCGGAAACGGGGTTTTAAAAATTTTATACATGTTGTAAGCCATATACAACATATAAGAATATATAAAGATGGATTTAGATCATACCTTTGACGCTAACTCCTTCATTTCTTTAAGCTTTATTTCGATTACGAACCACCAAGTCTTCCTCGCTATGTCCCGCGATCCGGTAACTGTATGTGGGCACGCCACGATCTTCTAGGAAATGAGAGGATGCAAAAGGCTTGAAGAAAGAAATCCTTGTTTTATTCTCTAGCAAATTAGGCCACACCAAGCAAGAAGATTTTTTTTTTCTTTGGCCGAAATCTTTCTAGACTTTCTAGGGTTTTGCTTTTTGAGTTTTTGGTTCAAGAAATCACAACTAGTCGCTTTTTGTATCCTTGTTATGTAAATATATTTATATATATTTAAAACTAGATACAAATCCTTTTCCAAATATATTTCCATAAATTAAAAGGATAAATACTATTTAAGTGTTCTTGGTAGAGTCGGATTCTAACTCTTACATAACCTTAGTTGACTTAAACAGTTGACTTTTTAAAGAATAAAATAATCTAATTACTTTATCTTTGTTTCAGTCATGATTTGAACCTATAAACTCCAATTAATAATTAAATAATAATTCATAAATAATAATTTATTAATTAAATAATCTAATTAACTAATTAATTTAATTATTAATATATTTATTAAATAATCTCTTTATTCAATTAATCCCTGAATAAATTCGTGTCACTTACGTAACACAATTAATTGGACAGTCTAATTAATTAATTGTGACCCTTGTTACCTTTAATTAATCGAGCTAGCAAGATGACCTAATGGACCCACAATCTTGAACTCCAATAATACTTAGAAATAATTAATTAAACACTTTAATTAATATTTCATGAACATTAACCTCGGAGTTATTCCATTAAAAACCCGAGGTTGTACTCTCGCAACTGTAGATGTATTACACAAACCGAAATTAAAATTTTCCATCGATATAGCTATTACATAAGTTATGATCCTCCACAAGTAGTTCATAATTATAGATAGATCATAAAGTCTGTTATACCTCCCTAATTATATCTTTTCAATTAAGTACAATTGATTCTCTAATGAACAATAAATCCTGGTTTCCTTTACAGAAGAATGAGAGCACTCATATTGTTCAAGCCCCGAATCAACCCTTAAGGGAACGACCATCTACTTATCGCAAGAGGAAGTAGATTCCACTATTGTGCTCAGATATTCCCAGCCACAAGCCAAACTGAGATTCCAACATACGAAGTTATTGACCAAGAATGAAACTCTGATCTCACCAATTGTATATCAAAAACTACGATTTAACCTGAAGGAGTCGATAAGACACTCAAGATTAAGATCACCCATATATATGAATCTCATCTTGTAACGGATCTTGGTGAGAGATTCATATAGACCATGACCCAGTCCTATATGATCACGTCATATAAGGTGCCTCCATTCTCATATCACCATATGAATTGTCTAGGTTAAGACCACTGTACATTACGGAATGGACTGCATTTGTAGATTAACCACAAAGAAAGTGCCTAACTCTACTTGCTAACTACAGACTTTTTAGATTGCTCATCTCAAACTGAGTACCTCTGTATATGACACTCATATACTCAGCTAGAGATTACATCCAGCAATCTTGGACGTTAAGTACACATGATATAAATGTATGAGACAGGTATATAGAATGAATAAACTACTTTTTTTATTAATGTTTCATTCACATTTACAAATTATATGCTTTAGGGTTTAAACCGCAACATGTGATGCTTTCCAAGTTTTACTACTTCATCAAGTTTAATGGCTCCAATTTTCATGCCATTAATAGACTCTTTGAATGCATTGGCTTCATCTTCAAGCTCACACTCATTTGTCTTGAAGATAGTCAAAGTGTTTCCCTTTTGCTTAATCTCTCTCTCCATGACAAACATCTTCATAGTAAAGTCTTCCTTTAAATCATCTAGCTCTTGAACACTTTCTTCCATCTTCGAAAAATACTCTTCATTGTTCTTTTCATGCTTCCTGATGACTTCACATTGCTTGCTTATCTTCTTTAAAGGCATATTCTTTCAATGTCGAGAGCTTTGAATATAACCATTAAATTGGCATTGATCAACTTCAATTTGTTATTCTCTCCATTCTTCTTGACATTTTCACTAGTTAGTTAAAGGATCTTGTCATTGAAGCTTGTTTCATCATGATTTGAGAAAGCTTTGTTCTCTTCATGATTGGAGGAGACTTCACTATCTTCACTACTATCCTTAAATTTTCCAATATATATAGCCGGGTGAGCAATATAGTTGCTAGTATATTCTTGATCATCTGAAGACTCCTCTTCATTTTCTACATCACTCACACTCATCCATTCTTTTTCATTGTTAGATCTGGTGTAGGCTTTCATCCTAGTTTTCCAAAAGAAGTAGTTACCACTCTTCAAGAGTTGAGGCTCAACACTAGAAGCACCTTTCGGAATCAAATCACCCATAAATCAAAAATCCAAACTTAAACCCTGAGATCACACTAAGTACCTTAAGTGACCTAATCTGATACCAATTGTAACTTTCTAAGATGGATATCTAGCAAAATAAAGTGTGGGTGAATAAGTTTGATCCAATTTTAGTAGCTTTTTTAGAATTTGATTGTTGTACAAACAAACTGTCATTGCACTCTTAAAAATAAAACCCATGTAGAGATAGGAGTAAAAGAAAACCCACGTAGAGATTCCTCCTTCTTGAAGCTTGAATTCTAACCCCTAAGTAGCCTTCTTTAGTAGAAAAGAGTGAAGATAATGTAAGATGGTTTGGATTTTGTGAGGAATGATTCCTAGATCTAGGGTTAGTGTTAGTGATATAAGAGTCTGAAAATAGAGAGATGAAGGAGAGTGTAAGAGAAAAGGAAGAAGAGTTTTCGAAATAAGAACAAGATATATTTATAGGGTTTCCAAAATTAGGTCTAAAACGTTGATGTGGCTGATCTGACGCACACAGTGCTCTGGTAGGTAGGCTGGCAGGGACCCACGCACTACAACTTGAGATTTTGACTTTTTTCATAGGTAAGTGCGTTGGTAAGAACCGATGCATTTATCACACATTACAACTTGGCTGGTAACTTGGCTAGTATGGACTAGCACAATACCAGTCAACTGGGCTCTCTTCTTTGAATTATAACTTGTTTTACGCCTAAAAATCCTGATTTGCATCTCTTATATCTGAAACGCATCGAGTGCCTACAGTAACTAGAAATGAGCCATTAGACACAAGAACTTACTCGAAAATAATCCAACAGAAGCAAAATTAAAAGCCAAAATATAACACAAATTTGGCACCATAAAATACCCCTGAACTAAACATTTGCTTGTCATCGAGCAAACTCATAACAAAAAACAAAAACAGACACAAGACATAACAAAAGGACAACCTAAATAGTTCTTAGACACATAGAAAACTTGTTGCAAAGCCAACTAGTAGAGAGATAAACAAAAGCGAGTGAGAGTAAGCACATGTAAACTATTCTAAAATAACTACAAGGCACTCCAAGGGAAACTCGCTCAAACACGAATCCCACACTATAAACGCCCTTGCCTTGGAAGTTACTCATTCTCACGCCTCAATCATAATTCAATTTGACTTTAGGTTCTCATGTGGGATCTCTCTTATTTTTCCCCTCCGAACCTAGGTTCACACTCATGCAAGATCAAATGAGTTTATGAAATGGAATCGAATTAGTTGCATACATTTAGTATGGAAGAAACTCTCTTTTTAGTGAATGAGTCTCATGAAAGAATCAAGTGCCATGAATATGGAAAGAGCATGCATCAATTACTATTCCAAGTTATACTTCCTATAAGATCAACTAGGTCATTTCCATTTGGTTGTAATGGGGCCAAGGTGTTTGGTGATTAACAAGAATGAGAATTTAGGTACAAAACACTAATTAACCAAGTTAAGGCAATACATTCTATGCTTAAGCATTTAATTCCCTGTGCAATATCACTTCAAAACACAATATGGCGTGGGCTTACACAAATTCCAAGTGCAACATCTAACTCTTGTTACCCCTTTTGAGTAACTTTAACACTTTAAACAAGGTAATTGAAGATTTTTTTTCCTTTTTCATTTTATTTTGTTGTTCTTTGTTTCTTTCTTTTTGTTTCATTTTTTTATATTTTTATTTTCTTGCCTTTGACTTTGCTCATTTTCATAATTCATCATGCATTGCCTAGGTGTACCATTCGACAACTAGAACACATATTACATTCAATCCTACGCCTCAACAAGATCAATTATGTGAAGGTTGACTTAATGTTTAGGTTGCTTATGTTATGAATAATGTGGTGATAGAATGAACAAGTCTAAATGTGTTTGGCTTCAAAGTTAGCTTGGGAGCATACACTATGGGAATGGGAAGTATTTGGACATTTAAGTGGCTAAAATACACATTGCCTAATATCACTTCAAAGATTCCATCTACCAAGGGAATAAAAAATTTCGTCAAGCAGTCCACTAATATAATGCATGTTCTATGACACATGATGAAGTTGGTGTAATGAGACTATACATGGTGTTCGAAAACTGTTTATAGATTTGAAAAACATTTTCCCTCTAATTACACACTTTTGGTTTGTGTTTGTGAAACTCTCACGGGAGGTCTCCACTATTAGAATAACGCGCTTGAGCACCATGTCCCCTCAACTTAGACACTAAAAGATAGGACTAACCCATGAAGTGCAAGTGAGACCCCTGAAGTGACAAAAGGCTACTAAATTAGCACTCCAAGCATACACAAATTCATCACAAACACTTGCTCAAGGTAACTCACCCCCAAATTCGGGGATTTGAAACGCTACGACACAAAAATGACTCAAATACACAAAAAGATAACTCAATACAAAGGCATATACACCCTCAAACCGAAACTCAACATCGTCCTCGATGTTGGATAAGAGCTTGGCCTAGCGACGCACACCTAACATGACTCAAACAACCCTATGCACTAATCAAACACAATCAACGCCCATAAACAAAGTCTAAAAAAATGCTCATAATATAAAGGCAATACATTGCAATATTTGACAATTAAGCACAAAGCACCAAAATTCAAACCAAAATCGACATCAAGCATTTCACAAAATTGACAGAATGGGAGCATAACAACCCCCAAACAGAATCAAACTATATGCAACAAGACCTGTACCAAAATTCATGCTCACAAAACACCAAAACCGAATTGGGCTATATATGGAAATTAAACATGTACGCTCACGTACATATCCATATATCATCAATCATTGATTCATACACAAAGCCTTCCGCTTGCTCATCTTCCGAAAACGAATTGATCAAAATAAGCTCAAAATATATCAATCATCCAAATATATCCATCAACATAAGAACTCATCCCAATCTCAAAATATCCATAAAATTATTCAATCAAACAAAATAAAGCTAAAAGCAAGAGAATATTATAGAATTTTAAAATGAGTTAGAAGAAATCTAAAAACGTGGTACAGTACTTCTACTCTTTGAACATCAAGGGGAAATTACCTTTTTACAAGCTTCTCCTGTGAAGATAAGGCTCTTATTGCTCTTATGAGCACTCTTGGCTTGATTGTTCCTCTGAGACATGCAAGTTGACATTGTTTCTTCCCAAGAGATAAAGATCCTAGCATCAACACACAAGTTGCAAAAATAGCTTCCTCTAGAAGCTATAGATACATTACACACTTAAAACATATTGGAGAGTTCAAGCAACTAGATTACACCCAATACATGAAATTGCTCCACCAAGGCTTATACCACCTATTTAAGAATAACAAACTTTGTTGACGGTGATTTTTCGAAAGATCACACGTCGAACAGAATGTATATGAGATCACACAATTATAGATTAAGAACGACTAATGAATTATAGAGAACACAAAGAATTTACATGGTAAAACCCCAAGAACGGGAAAACGTCCAAGGTTGCAGGAAACCGGAGAGGAAAGAACTTTTGTATGAATAATTGATTACACACTCAATCTCTCGTGCACTCTATGTCGTTGTGCCTATCTCTTTTATAATGAGATTATGAGTCTATTTATATATGCATAGAACCCTAATCTTTGTTATACAATTAAGGAAAGGTGATAGTGTTTAATTATGACTGGTTACTTGTTGAAGTCGTCTTTGTCTTCTTTCCTGTTTTGAGTATTGAATTAGAGTCTTCGTAGTATTCTAGTTGAGTGGTCCGTTTAGGACTTATTTCCTGATCAGTGCGCAGTCTTCTAGAAGAGTAAGTTTGTTACTTGATTTGGACTCTTTAATATGTAGGAGGAAATAGTAATATTTCTTTTTCGGAATGTTTTTCTAGTTTCCTTGTTTAAGTAAGACGATTCTTCTACGTATTTGAGTCGTAGTTGACTTTAATGTCTCCCACGTGTTGTCCAACCGACCAGACTTCTTTTATCCCGATCGGATGGTCCCGACCAAGTTATCTCTACCCGATCAGCTAGTTTTCCCGACCAGGATATTTACGCCCGATCGGTTAGTTTTCTAACCATCTTGAGTGATCTCGACTTGGCCTTGAGTTCATCTATTAATTGCCTTGGGTTGATCCTTTCTGACTCTTGTGACGTTGCAACTATAATTCCTGTATCCTTGGGTAATTATTCTGACTCAACATTCTTTAAATTTTACCAATAACAACACCCCCTTAAACATACAAGGTCGGATAATTATCGCAAGTAGGATGCGTTTGGCAGCGTGTGTTTAATTCATTCTATCCTCTTTTGTCTTGTTGTCCATTAATGTTCTTTAATATGCTACAGTTATCAACCATGCATATTTCGGATGATGAAATCATTGCGCATTCTTTTTGAAATTCAAAAGGCGCATGTTTTTCGGTTCTGACGCACCTACCCTCACTTTCGGCTGATGATACACGTCTTACCTGGTGACATCACTTGCTAGTATATATAGCTTTGAGTCATTTTAATTCTTTTTTTTGCACTCGATATCCCACTTTTATAAAAGACAATCCCTAACTCTTTTTTCCTTCGAACCCTTGCTTTTTTCATCCTTTCATACGCTTTCCAAGGTATGGATCCTGTTATTCGCTATCGATATTTTGAGCTTCTTCTTCGTGCCATCGAGGTTGGTGATAATGAGAATGTCACTAGGCTCGAGTCCATTCTTTGGGGTCATCCTCCTTCTTCTTATCAACTCACCACATTAAATATGGATTACACTATAGCTTGCCTAAAGTTTGCCCCCTTCTCTACTGATCTCTCTAACTCTGATTCGGTTGATGTTTATGTAGAAATGTCAAAGCAAGGTAGCTCCAGGCGGACCACCAGAGCCTCTCCCAAAGAGTCTATGCGTACGATGATTGATTTGAAGATACCTTCGTAACTTCTTAAATTGAAAGACGTACCACGGGAGCGACAAGCTCGGATGCTAAGGTTCAGTGCCGATCACCCCTGTTCATTCGATTTGGAGATAAAAGTTGTGACTGAGGTTAAGCTAGCGAAATTCGAGGATCGATTCTATCTTACAAGCATATAAAAGCTGTATTGTAGCAGTGATTGGGCTGTGTAGAACCCTACCCCTGGTACAGTCACTATATACGGGGTTATGTTATCCTCAGGGGTTACTCTCCCCCTTCAACCTTTCATTGCTTGATTCCTGGCGGAAGCTGGCATTGCTCCTGCCTAATTGACCCCCAATTCTTACCGGGTGCTGGTTAGTTTAGGGCATCTAAAAAAGCTTGGGGCGAAACAACCCCTTCCCCCTCAAGAGATCCGCATCTTTTATACGTTGAAACGATATGATAGTGGAGGTACTTTTTACCTTTAATCCACACCTCAAAGCTTGTGGATTCCTCATGGGTATAAGGGGAAACCTGTAGCCCTTTCGGATAAAGATCACAAGGGATTTATCTGGGGGTTCCCCTCCTCAAACGAGTACTGGAATAATAGTTGGTTATTCATTGGAGGTTACTGGGGTGAAGTAGTTATTGTTGGCCCCACATAAGGGCTGATACGGAATATAGTTCCAAGGAACTTTTGCAACCCCAAGCATTGGAACAAAACTCCCCCCTCTTTGAGCAAGAGCTAGGCTGATATGGTAGTCAAGGCAACTGATACTTCTTGGGAAGAGAGGGATCACCGTGTTCTTTATGTTGAGGTAGATTTGATCAAGGCAGGGCTTTTTCCCACGATTTCTGCCCGTCGTAGACCATGTGAGTCATCCTTTATTTATTTTTTAGTGTAAACCGTCATACGTACTTTTCCCTAAATTGACTGTTGATTATCGTGTGGCATTTTTTTTTAGTATTCGACGTGGACATCGCCGCAGGTGATCAAGCCGAGAAGGCCAAGCATGTCGACAGAGTCAGTAGAAAGGCTACAGCCGATCAGATTGCTCAGGGAATTGCTCCACCTAAACATGATCTGGTGGAATATGTGTACGAATATGACCGCCATTCTTCTGATATCCCTTCTGAACAAGTTGGAGCAAGCGATCGTCATCCTCTCTGATCACAAAGTGACCGTCGGGGCAGTTCCAAAGAAAGAGCCGATCGGGTTAGGTCTAGTTCTGAAGCATATGATCGTGGAAGACATAATCTTGATAGGTCTGAAAGGGAGCGTCGGAAAAGGAAAGATTCACGAAGGGAGAAGTCATATGAAGTAGATGTGATAGTCAAGGCTCCGAGCCATAAGATTGCTAAGACCGCTGAAGGGTCATCTGCTCCCGATACCTTTCATATGAGAGCGGGTCTTGCATCTGAGGTTGATCCGGTATTACCTACCTCGGCGGTCGATCCAATCATCTTTGAGGAGGATGAGGAATACCAAGAGACGGTTTCTGATCTTATGTCGTGAGAATTACGATCCAAGAGAAAGAGTGATCGGGGTACATTAAATCTGTCTTCCGCTCCACCCAAACCAATGAAGATTGCGGACCAGATGCTCCCCCCGAATGAGTCTCCCAAGGTTCTGGTTATGCCACCCCCTTGCTGCCCTAGGGATTCTCCTAAGCATTTTACTGTAAGGCGCTAAATAGTTTTCTCTGATTCTGAAGATGATGATGGTGGTCCTACGAGGAAAAGAGAATAACTGTTGAAAGCATCATTGATCTATCTGGGGAGCAGGCCCTTCATTCTATTTTGGAACCAAGGGAAGAAGCAACTACATAGTTTGAGGGGGATATCAAGATGAATGAGCCTATTGGTGCCCCTTCCATTATGTTTGTTGGCTCTCTTCATCCCGATGGTGCTGTCGAAGTTCAAATTTTTAAGGATGAAGGCTCCTAGGTTGCTACATCTGATAATCTTCCTAGGGAAGATGTTGGGATCTTGAAAACTCCAACCCCTGCTGATTGTACTATTCCCTTCTCTCATCGGGATCAATCTGCTCATGCTGTTTATGATGCTGAGCTTTCTCAATTCCTATCATCGAGCAATTATCAGACCGACCCCTTTTCCATGCGTCACTCAATGTCATCTGGGGTCAGATATATTGGTAAAGGGTACTGGAAGGATGCCCAAGATGTTGTAGATTTTGAACGAATCCGCATGCTATTTAATAATGGTGTTTTTATAAGTCTCCCCACCATCATTGTTCTTTTTTCTTCCGATCCTTCTGTCTATCTAACCTACCTTTTGTTGATCTTCTGCAGATGGTGGAAGCATTAACTCAGGCAATTTCTGAGAAAAATAAACAGGTTGCTGAGATTTCTTATCTGAAGCTGGCTCTCGCTGAGAAAGATGAGGCTTTAAAGTCTTCTGCTGCCAGTGCTCTCAAAGCTAGCCAGTACATAGAGAAGCTGAAGGCGCGTATATCAACCGATATGGTTCTGAGAAAAACACTCGTGAATGTTCAGAATAGAGCTGCTGCATCTGATGAAGCTCTTAGGGAACTCACTACAAGGAATGTTGGGCTGGAGAAGAGAGTTGTGGGCTGGAGAAGAGAGTTGCTAAGGCTGAGCTATGGAGCATTGAACTTAAATCAAGGGCCATTTTGGCTGAAACATCAACGAAGAAGGCTCGAGAAGAAACTCAGATTGACCTGGATTCCCTCACCATGGCCCATCAAAAGATGTTAGAGGTGCAACAAGCATTTGAAGAGGTTAGGCTTCACTATGAGCATCTCGCCAAAGACTTAGAGCAACAACAAGTCAGTATAGAAGTTCTCTCGCACGAAGCCAGGTTAGACCTCGAAGTTCAAAATGTTAACCGGTACAAGAGGTCCCTTACTTTCGATGCTACACTGCTGAGAGAGTTTGAGAGAGGCCTGGCAACTGCTTGGACATTCTTTAGTGCGAATGAGAGGTCTTCAAAAGAGGCCCGCTTGAAATGGGACCGGACAATATCTAAGCACTAGAGAGATTCCCTGGAAGCGATCAAGAATCAGCGGGTTTGGTGGAAGGCCTATTGTAGATCTATCAGAAAGGATCCCCTCCCCATCCATCTTAAGCACCCTTCGAAGGTATCCATTGTGTCTTTTCACGCCGTTTAGGATAGTGGCGCTTTGACAAAAGGGGTTGACATCGTTCCTTCCCCCGATATAGATTATTCACCATTCATATTTGCTGATCCTGATGACAACATTTCCTGACCAGATTTTGGAGATTTCAATGAAGACGATGAATTTCCTCCCTTCGGTCCCGGGGATTCCGCCGTTGTTAGAAACAACTGATGCAACTATGCTTTTGTAGCTTTTTTATATGTATTTACATCTGTAACACTTGACCGATCATGACAGTTAATGCATATTTTTCCTTATTTGCACGTCTTCGAGACGTTTACCATTTTTGGTGTGTGGTTCCTTATGCTTACATTCCTTCATATTTTATTTCAACTCGAACTATGCATTCTGACTCATGCCAGGTTGATGATTATGAGTTAGGCTAAGCAGAACCACTTGTATACCGATCATTTGGGATTGATAACCTAATTTTCTGAGCCTACGTCTTTATGTATTGATCGACATATTTGCCTCATTTTTGGTGTTCAACCACCTTTGGGGAACTAAATCGTGCTCTGTGACGATTTCAGGTTTTCCTCGGGTAGATCTATTGCATTTTTCCGCTCGGGTTCTGGCTGCTCCTGACCATTTGATGTATATCTTTCCGTTGAGCGGTGTTCATTTGTAAACCAATTGTGTAGTTTATATTTATAGACTTTTATCTTTTATCTGTCAACTAGGTCGTTGGGATGTCTCCCGACAGTTTGTTGATCAAGATTCGTTGCAGTAAGGCATAACTTGTCCCACCATCTTTATAAGCATCTATGGCTATGTTTGTCTTATCTTATAGGTAGGATTCTCACCTTATCCAACTATTGGCGCATCCCATCGGGTTTATATATCTGAAGGCGCCCTAATAGTGCTTCTTATGCACCAGTTAGTTTCGGTGAGTGTACATTGTCTTGATGACTAATGCTTCCAGCCCCCTCACTGGGCCACTTAGGATCCCTATTGGTCTTAACCGATTATCTGAGGTATCCTGTAAATGCTCTTATGAGCGAATGCTTGGTTTCGAACACTTTTCTTGATATTTGTAATTGCTCCTCCTGGGATTTTTATTGATTTCTCAAAAGATAAAAGACAATCAGCAAATAATAATTTAAAGCTTACACTATGAAAATAAATAATAAAAACAAACATAAGAATCTTCTCATAAGTAGATGATCTTTAAATACTATGCATTGCATGGACTGGGAATCACGGTTCCCTCTGGTTAGGAAAGTAGATATGCTCCATGTTTTGCTATCCCGACCACTTGGTATGGTCCTTCCCATTTGTCAGATAACGAGCCCGCAGAATTATCCTTCGCATTGAGCGTCACTCTCCTCAGAACTAGGTCTCTGAGCTGGATTCTTTTTATAATATCTTGTTACCCTCTATTGGTAGGCGGCATTTCTCACCCTGGACATATCTCTTCTCTCTTCCAACTCGTCCAAGTCTTGTTTTAACATATCCACATTTCCTTCGAGATCGAAGAACTGTACCCTAGGGGACTTGTGAATTATCTCAACTGGAATCATTGCTTCCATCCCGAATGCCAATGAGTAGGGTGTTGCCCTTGTTGAATTCCTTTATGTAGTCTGATATGCCCATAAGACTTCGTGTAATTTATCTGCCCAATTTCCTTTCCTTCCCTCCAGCTTCGCCTTCAGAGTATGCTTGATTATTTTGTTCACCGCCTCCGTTTGACCATTAGTCTGAGGGTGAGCTGGTGTTGCGTAATAGTTCTTTATCAAAAAGTCTTGACACATATTTCTGAAGTTGTCACTATCGAATTGAGTTCCATTGTCTGTGATTATAGTTTTCGGGATTCCAAACCGATAAATGATATTTTTCTTTACAAAATTTGTCGTGTTAGCCTCGGTGATATATACTAGTGCTTCCGCTTCAACCCATTTTGTGAAGTAGTCGACGACCACTATAGCATGTGTCGCAGTTGGCATCAGACCAATCAGATCTATTCCCCACATGGTGAACGACGATGGCGATGTCAAATTTTTCAACTGCTCGGGTGGTCTTCGGATGTCATTAGCTACCTTTTGACATCCAGTGCATTGATTCACAACACCTTATGCATCTTCAAACAGAGTCGGCCAATAAAAAACTTACATGAGAGTTTTATGTGCCAAGTGAAAAGTCCTCATTTGTTGATTGGCTTATTTCGTGAACAACCACATTGTTGGGGTTCATGTAAGGGTAGCTTAGGCTCTCAAGACCTCAAGAGGAGAAGCATCAAAGGTAAAATTCTTGTGCTTACTTACTTTGAAGAGATAGTTGCACACACTCACATATTCATGCATAACTCTTGATCTTATATGTTGAGTGTTTTCTTGTGTGCATTTTAGTTTAAATGACCCTTATTGACCTATTTGCATCTTGCTATGAAAGTTGTATGTCATGCTAGGCATTAAAATAGGATGCAATTTCATCACTCTTGAACTTATTGTTTTTGTGCATTTGGGTGTTGAAAAAATTGGCCTTGCGCTGGTGGTGCGCTACTCGACCAGCGCAACTCACCAGCGTAACATTCACAGTGGACCGCCGCTAGTCATACGCCACTAAGTTGCGCTGTTGCACCCGCGCGTAGTTGAAAAATGTGGGCGTGCACTGGTGGTGCGCTACTCGTCTAGCGCAGCCTCACCAGTGCAAACATCCCAAAGAATCTGTGCTTGTGTTGAGCTACTGGGATGTGCCACTCGACCAGTGCCTATTTAAAAATAGGCCCTGAGCTACTCAACCAGCGCACGTCACCAGCGCACACAGAGGAAGCTGGAACGTTTTTTTCAAAATGACCTCACTTTGTTTGGATCTAATATATATATGACTAAATGCCTTAAGGTCAAAAAGTAGTTCAGAACATCACATATTTTCCTTAGAACACATTTCAAAGGAAAAACTCTTCCAAGAACTCATTTTCAATCACTCAAAACATTCCCATGAGCATTAAATCTTCATCTTGCATCATCAAAGTTCATTTAGAGTGCATCAATGGATAGGGCTGCTTCATCACATCTTGTTTGGTAAGTTCTTCACTATCTTCTTACAAGTTAAGTGTTTTGCTTACTAAACCATCTCTTTAATTAATTGTATTCTCTTAGAACATTCTTAGATACAAATTAGAGATTGTTGTGATGCCATGATTGAGTGTTGTATTGTGATAGCTTCAATGGATTGATTGATCTATGTTTAGCTAAGCTATTTGAACATGTCATTTAGCTCTTGATATCTAGGATTGCATTTATTGCCATCTCATAATCCTAGATAAGCTTATAAGGTACCCTAGTCTTGTTTGTTGCTTGAACATCATCATATGTTCACATAGGGTGTTTATCTCTTCATTTAAGAGAAGTAAGTCTTGCGTTGCATCCGGGAGTAGGTTGCTTCAAATGTAAGTAAATTGGACTAGGTCCACTTAATACCGGGATTAGGTAGTGGTAGTGGGTTATATACCGGGAGTAGGTTGTAACGCCTCTATCATCAGCGGATTCGTTGTTCGAGTGTGGCGCACTTAACAGCCCGTGGTTTTTCCCATTTGGAGGGTTTCCACGTATATCTCAAGTTTCTTTATTATTTCCGCACTTATTACACTTGTGATATCATTGTGACTAATTAGGGGTATTTTCGTCTAATTGACCATTAACGAAAATTGGGTAAAATTTGATTAAAATCTATTCACCCCCCTCTAGATTAATTATATACACACCATAATATTTGTTTCACCAAGCGTTTACTACCCGAGTGATTCCCACAGACCCCGTTATGGATGCTTTCCAATATTTACTTACCTCTGCTCGGGTCCATGCATTTCTGAAGGGCTTTGGAGAACCCTTTTTTGTATAGCTCTCCTTCTACTATCGAATATCTTGTGGCTCTATACCTGAGACGTTTCTCAGTAGGTGTTTCTGTCGGGAGCACACCCTTCTCCAAATATTCTCTAATCAGAGTCATCTAGGTAACTGGTTGCTTTTCCACTACTACTACCTATAACGGCTTGATTTTCATTCTCGATACTCGACTTTTGTAGATGGACGATCGAGGCCATTTTTTACCATACACCGGTGGCTGGCGTCAATTTTGACAACACATCCGTTTTCTTATTTTTCTCCCTCAGGATCTGGGTGATTTTGTTTGCTTTAAATCTTTCGATGAGTGTCTTGGTTATAGTTAAATATGCGGTCATGTTGCTGTCCTTGGGTTGGTACTCATTCAGAACTTGATTGACTACCACCTATGAATCACTGAATATTTCCAACTCATCTGCTCCTAGTGTCGTGCACACCCTAAGGCCTGCCAGGAGCGCCTCATACTTTGCCATATTGTTAGTGGCTTTGAAGTCAAATCGCAAGGCATATTCCACCTGGTCACCTTTAGGTGTGGATATAACTATACCTGCCCTGTTGCCATGCGTGTTTGACAATCCATCAACATGTAGTTTCTAAGCAAATAGGTATTTTTCTTTTAACATCCTTATCACTTCGTTGTTCGGTTCAGTGAAATCCATGACCAAATCCACTACAACTTGTCCCTTGATCATCGCTTTTGGAGAGTAGACTATGTCAAACTCAGTCAGTTCTATTGCCCACTTAGTCAGCCTTCCCAACACCTCAAGTTTTGATAAATTCTGTTTCAATGGACAATCAGTATATACTTCAATTTTGTGAGCTTGAAAGTACGGCCTCAACTTTCTCGTTGATGTTACCAAGGCCAAAGCCATTTGTTCAGCTGGAGAGTATCTTGTTTCCGTAGGTAACAGAGCTTTACTGGTATAGTATATATGTTTGTGTTACCTCTTCCAATCTGAGTAGTACCGATCCTGTCGCTACGTTTGTAACAGATAGGTAAAGATAGAGTACTTCCCCCTCAAGGGGTTTAGACAATATCTGAGCTTTTCCCAAGTATTCTTTGATTTTTCTGAATGCTTGCTCACACTCATCATTCCATTCTATCCCCTTCCTCGCTTAATTGCCTTGAAGAAGGGTAGGTATTTTTCCATTGATTTACTTATGAACCGGCTCAGAGACGCTATGCAACCCGTCAGTCTTTGGATTTCCTTCAATGTCTTGGGAGATCTCATTTCTTTCAAGGCTCTAATTTTCTCTAGGTTTACTTCGATCCCACTTTGGTGAACTTGAAACCCCAGGAATCTACCTGATGATACTCCGAACATGTACTTTTTTAGATTCAGCTTCATCCCATATTTTCGTAATACCTCAAACATCACTCTTAGGTCTGTTGGATGATCTCCGGACGTTACACTTTTGGGTAGCATATTGTCCATGTATACCTCAATGTTCCTGCCAATCTATCGAGCAAACATTTTATTTACCAACCTTTGGTAAGTTGCCCCAACATTTTTTAATCCAAACAGCATGACCTTATAACAATAAAATCCCTGGTCAGTTGTGAATGAGGTTTTTTCCTGATCAGGTTCGAACATCCTGATCAGGTTCAAACATTCTGATCAGGTTCAAACATCCTGATTTGGTTCGAACATCCTGATCTGGTTGTAACCTGAATCGACATCTATAAAACTTTATAGTTCATGACTGACCGTTGCATCTACCAACTGGTCAATCCGAGGGAAATGGAAGCTATCCTTCAGACAGGCTTTGTTAAGGTCGGTGAAGTCCACACACATTCTCCATTGGCCATTCTTCTTTTTTTACCAGGACTACGTTGGTGACCCAGTCGAGAAATTTCACCTCTCGAATGGATCCTGTGGCTAATAGCTTGTCCACATCTTCCTTGATTGCCTTTCTTCTTTCTGGGTTGAAGCATCTCCACTTCTGGATAACTGGCTTTTGATCTGGATTCACTACTAAGTAATGTGAAATCGTCCGTGGATCAATTCCTGGTATATCCGTATGCTCCCAGGTGAACACATCATTGTATTCTTTTAGAAGTTCAACCACCCTGCTTTCATCAGTTGAGACCCAAGCCTGACCGTCTTTTTTCGGATCATCCTCGCTTATGGTAACTTCCAAGGTCGGTTCTTCCAGACCTTTGTAGCTCTCTGATGTCGCCTCTCTCGGGTCTAGGTCGAACCCGGTCAGGGTCTCAGCCTTTGCCTCATTTGGGTCTGCTTTTAGGTCTTCACCTTTTTCAACAGCATCCACCTGCATTACCCTGACTCCGCCTTTTCCTTGTATACGGAGAGATTTGCTTTCCTGGCCTATTCCTATGAGCATTTCATAATCCTTACACCAGTTTCGGTTGGAAATTTCACCATTAGGGCATACGTTGTAGTTACTGCTTTTATTTTGTTCAGGAAGAGTCGGCCTAGCAGAGCATTATATGACCGATTCTCAACATTTATGACCACGAATTTCAGCAATACTGTCTTTATACAAGGAAAACTTCCAGCTTCTACTGGTATTTTAACAGTTCCCAATGCCCTGACTTCGGTTCCTCTAAAACCCCTCAATGGAACCTTTAATGGTTGGAGATCATTCTTCTGTAACCCGAGTTGGTCAAACGCCTCTATACTTAAAATTTCTACCGAGCTACCAATGTCAATCAGTATCCGTCTAATTGTTTGTGCCCAATGCGAGCTGACACAACAATATCGTCGTTTGGTCAAACCTCTGACTCATGTGTGTCTGCTTCAGTGAAAGTTATTGGCCCCCATCCTTGCTTTACTTTCTTCCGATCGGGACCTAGTTGATTCACTTCCATACTTCTTTGGCTGATCATTGCTTCCCTAACTTTAGACATCCTTTCTCGGCTACTGCTTCCAGTATTGGGGCCACCGAAAATGGTGTTGATTGCCCCGCTATCTAAGTCTCTTTTCGGACTCATATAACTCCTATCCTAATCCCCCGTGTGGGTATCCTTTTGTCGATCTTTCCCTCTTCTGAAGATGACATTAGTAAGATGACCTACCCGGATTACTTCTTAATGTATTCTGAGTTGGTAACATTTGAAGGTTTCATGGTCATTTTCCTGGTGAAATCGGCAGTACTTTGTAGAATCTCTTCACGCAAAATTTGATTGCCTCGGGGGTTTTTTATATAAGTTTTTATCTTCTATTATATTTAGGATTTCCTCCTGCTTTTTGGCTAACGGGGTATAGTTGGTGTACGGGCACCTCAGATTCCTCCCTGCTCTATCATCATCTTTTCGCTCTTCTTTTCCTTTTCCACCGTTACCCTACGAGTCGTTCTTACCATGGTTTTTCGAACCAACTTCTTGGCTCTTTTGACTGCTGGCAGGACGAACCCCGCGTATGAACTCTCCCTCATGGGCAATTTGTTCTTCTCTTGCCATGGCGTATCACTTAACATAATATACCATGCTCGCTTATATGGTCGGTCCCCGCTGTCTTAGGTTCAAGGTTAGGTGATTGTGTTGCAACCTGTTTATGAATGCGGATACCACTGCGTCATCATCGGGATTCTGAACTTTCGATACCTCCTGCGAAAAATAGGTTAAATAATCTTTTAGTTTTCCATCTTTTCTTTGCCTCAACGTAGAAAGAGCTGACATCGATTTCCTCCACTGGATATTTTCCATAAATTATCTGATGAATGCTCGTGTCAATCCTTCGGAACTCCTGATGGATCCTGAAGTTAATCCTCCGACCACCTGGATCCCTGATCTCCCAACGTCTGAGGGAACATATGACACATGAGGGCATTTTCATAATCGTACTGAGCCATGACGCTCTAGTATCTTCTGCTATGTTCCTGTGGATCGGTATTGGCTTTAAACTGCTTCACATGCGGCATTCAAAATTTCACCGAAAAATGAGCCTACCGTATGGTATCAGCAAACAAACTCCAAAAATTCCCGACCAATGGGTTTTCTTGACTTTGCTTTTTCTCCAAGGCTTCTATCCTTCTAAGAAGAACTTTGCACTCTCTTTCGGGTTTGCTATACCCATCTAACCTTTGATGGATTGTTAGCCCATACGGGTTCATTCGCCTTCAGAGGGAACATTCATCTTCACTTAAATCTGATCGAGGCTTCTTTCCCCGTCCATCATACCTATCTTCTTACTCATAGTATTGTCCTGTATCGACGTACCTCGCGGTATCCTTGCATGAGTTAGACCCCTCAAGTTCCTCTGCACTTCTATCCTGATGTAGGTTGTTTCTTCTACATGAACGTTCTCTTTTGTCCCGCTTTACTTCTTTATCTCTTTTAGATTTTTAGGGTGTGCCTGGAACAGTTGTCACGATCTTAGAGCGCACCTTGGGTCTTTGAGCTACCATGGGTGTAGAGAGATGGTATGGTGAACTTAGATTTGCAGTTGTAGTTATGCTAAATCTCTGTCTAGCGGTGTCATCAATGACTCTTCGTAGGGATTCTTGAACGTGCCTAAACGCATCTGAAGATATTTCTACGGTCAAGCCCGTTGTTGTGATGACGTCCTTTCTGCTTAACGGTGGAATCCTTGAGGGTGGATCCGTTCCCGGTGCATTGGTGTCCACAACATTCTCCTCTCATGAAACGTTAACATCATGTAAGGATGAATCTTTGTCAGTGCTGGAGACCATAATTTCGCCTTGTTTGGCTAAACCTCTGGCTGATTATAACGTCAGAGATTCAGCCTCGCCTTCTAGCGCCAGTTGTTGACTGTGATTTTTGGATAGATCACATGTCGAACAAAATGTATATGAGATCACACAATTGTAAATCAAGAACGACTAATGAATTATAGAGAACACAAAGAATTTATGTTGTAAAACCCCAAGAACGGGGAAACGTCCACAGTTATCGAAAACCGGTGAGGAAAGAACTTTTTTATGAATGATTTATTACACACTCAATCTCTCAAGCTCTCTATGTCGTTGTGCCTATCTCTTTTATAATGAGATTATGGGTCTATTTATATATGCATAGAACCCTAATCCTTGTTATATAAATAAGGAAAAGTGATAGTGTTTAATTATGACTGGCTACTTCTTGAAGTCCTTCTTTCCTGTTTTGAGTATTGAATTAGAGTCTTCGTAGGATTCTAGTTGAGTGGTCTGTTTAGGACTTATTTCCTGATCGGTGCGCAGTCTTCTAGAAGAGTAAGTTTGTTGCTTGATTTGGACTCTTTAATATGTAGGAGGAAATAGTAATATTTTCTTTTTGGAATGTTGTTCTAGTTTTCTTGTTTAAGTAAGACGATTCTTCTTCGTATTTGAGTCATAGTTGCTTTTAATGTCTCCCACACGTTGTCCAACATACCAATTGTCTAGCCCCTACCAGACTTCTTTTATCCCGACCGGATGGTCCTGACCAAGTTGTCTCTACCCGATCGGCTAGTTTCCCTGACCAGGTTATTTACGCTCGATCGGTCAGTTTCCCCGACCATCTTGGGTGATCTCGACTTGGCCTTGAAATCATCTATTAATTGCCTTGAGTTGATCCTTTATGACTCTTGTGACGTGGCAACTATAATTCCTGTATCCTTGGGTAATTATGCTGACTCATCATTCTTAAGATTTTACCAATAACAAACTTAAATCAATTAAACGAAACATAAAAATAAAGAGGCAATAAAATTTTCAGTTTAAAGAATCTAGGGTGGGCCTAGTATCAACTAAGGGTGGTTTAACCAAGTTGGAGAATTCACTCTTCTGTACCACCCAAACAAATGTAGATGAAATCTCTATCTTTTCCTTATCCTTGTTTCTCATTTTATCCACTAGGTCTTTCCTCACCCAAATCTTTTTTTATCCTAGGTGGACTCTTCGTATTCCTAGTTTTCTCAACCCATACCTTCCTAACATGAATATAATCATTTATTTGATTTAAATTCCCTTGTGTGACTTGCCTTGCATATTCATGGCATTATGGTCTAATGTGACCTTTTTTACAGCAATGGTGAAACACGAGAATAAGGTTACAAATGATACCTTATTGGTGGGTCTTTGTTGGAGGTAGACGTAGAGGATGCTCAATTTTCCTTCTGGATTTCTTCTTCTTTTCTTTACTAGGATTTGGAATTCTTACCTTGATTTTTGAACTTCCTTGACTCATCTCTATACTCTCTTCATTTGGAAGTCGAATCAATTCCTTTTTCTTTGCATCAATTTCTTGCTTGGCTTTTGAAAGCTCCGAAAGGTGGTCAAGTTCTTTCTTCTTCGCTATCTCTAAAGCCTTGTCCATTGTTTCAATTTCTACTTGCATTAGCCTAATTCTATTTGTAAAATCCTCCTTAATTTATTCTAACTCCTTCAAAGGTGTATTATTCTCAGCTTCAATGCTCTTTACTTGCAATTCTAACTCCTTGTTGTTATCAGAAACGTCTTTTATCTTCTTTCGAAGTATACCATTCTCTGCCTTAGCCGATACAATTTCAAGTGTGAGCTTCTTGTTTCCTTGTTCAAGCTCATCAACTTTAATTCTTTCAAAGGCTTTCTTGCCTTCAATCTCATTCTTCAAGAGTTGCACATTCTTCTTATAATCTTCCCTCATTTCTTCTTTTAGTCGGGAAGTTTTTACAACTTTTTTTAACGTAAATCCATCTCATTCCTCAACTTCTCTATCGCCAATATTAACTCTCTAGCCACACTCATAAGTTCCATGTTCATCTCTTCCAACATCTGGCTTCTTGCTACTTCAAGTTCTCTTTGGAGTCCGTTTTTTGTCATCTTTGGAACTCTATGATGATCTCACTGGTTTGAAGCAATACATATTGGTTGAGTTGTTGAATTTAGAGGGCTCTTATTTCTTCACCTAGTATGAGACTTCTTTATGGCTTTGATTTTTGGCTTTGATGGATTTGTTAAAGTTCTCTTCAAACACAGACTTTATTGCTTGGTTCAACAAGCTAGGTAACACAACTCGTATTCTTATGTTACAGATTGGAGTATTTGCATTGTTTCCCTTTGAGAAGCCTTAATTCCCTCATTTTCTCGAAGATTATCCTTCATGAAGCCTCTCATCTCATATTCAAACGATTTTGATTGGTATGATGAGATGGAACATTGGTTAGTACTCCAATTTTGGTTGAACTTATTCTGAAAATGCTCGTAGCTTGGTCCCGTGCTTTGTTAATTAAAATCCATAGAGTCCTGAAACAAAGAAAATCAAAAATACCAAACGAAGTAAAAAGAAACAAAAGAAACTAAAAGACAATAAAGAAACAAAAATAACTAACAACCTAATCTTAAAACTAATCTAACCACTACTACGCTCGCCAATCCTCGACAGCGATGCCATTTTGAAAGCGTTCCTTTGCTACATCATCAATAGAAAGTATAGGTTCAAAAAAAAAAAATATAAATACCCAAATGTGTTCAAAATGTTCTCAAACAAGTATGGTGGCAAGTGGGGTATTGTCCACAAATATCGAATGGGTAATATTGATTAAATCAATATCTAATACTAGTAAACATAAAAGTAAAAAGTCCAATTGTTGGTTATGCATATTAACAGTTAAAATGCAAACAAAAAATATGTTAATTATTATAAAGTTAACCTAACAATTAGTAAGAATACATAGTGAGAAGATAATGAGATGAATATGGGAGTTAATGCAATTCCTACAAGAATAGTGGGCAATCCATTCTTTAAGACCCGATTTGATCTATTATGGCTCAATCTGCCTTTGAGTGTGATTTAAGAACCACTTTATCCTCATCCACAACTAAACCATTGGAGAGCTGAATTGAGTTTGGAGAGGAGTCTCATTAAGCCTAGGTAAATTGTTTAGCTAGGATGCGGTTTGGATTGGAATGCTCACAATCCATCTCTTTCATTCAAGTGAACTAGTTTTAAAATACCTTAGTGTGGATGGTTAAAATCATAAATTGACATCAAATATGTGCCAAGAGTTAGAGTGCCTACTCAACCCACAAAGACATCACAATTCAACATCTAGCATAAATTGAGAGTTGGAGAGCCTACCCAATCCAAGAAGAGTGTCAAATGCATTTAGGTTCAAATTCAACCTCTGAGTGAAATGGCAGTTGGAGTGCCTCCCATTTCTTAAAGAATATCAATTAAAGTTTAATTACTTAAATATGTTTAATTGACAACTAGAATCAAGAGTTGAGAGCCTACTTAATTCAAGAGAAGATTAAAAATGATTAAGCACAATGAATAAAACTATACAAATCAAATCTCAAATATGGTGGAAAGCCCACAATCCATGACTTATTACATCGCCTCCTATAAAGGGTTTAACTACTCATGCTAATTACAAAATTAAAGCTGAGAGATGAGAGTAGAAGAAAACCCAGGTAGAGATTCCTCATTCTTGAAGCTTGAATTCCAACTTCCTAGTAGCCTTCTTGAGTAGAAAAAGGTGAAGATAATATAAGATGGCTTGGATTTGGTGAGGAATGATTCCTAGATCTAGGGTTAGTGTTAGTGATATAAGGGTCTAAAAATGGGGAGATGGAAGAGAAAGAAAGAGAAAGAGGAGAAGAGTTTTCGAAATAAGAATAAGATATATTTATAGGGTTTCCAAAATAAGGTCTGAAATATAGATGTGATTGATCTGACGTATGTAGTGCGATGGTAGGGACACACACACTGCAACTTGAGATTTTGACCCTGTTCGTAGTAAGTGCGCTGGTAGGGACCTTTGAACTTACCTCCCCCTACCAGTGCACTGCAACTTGAGATTTTCCAACTTTTTCATAGGTAAGTACACTGGTAATTGCACTGGTAGAGACTCGTGTACTTACCCGAGCTAGGGATGACTATTTTCCCCCATGGCCCCAAATCCCGCTCCCCCATTCTCATTTGGGGGGAAATTATGGGGAAATGGGAAAATGTGGGGGGGGGGGGGGGGGGGGGGAGGAGATGGGGATGAATTTTATCCCTATATTAAAATGGGGATGGCATTTCCCTATTTCCCTCTCAGATTTCTAGAAATGAGGATGGGGGTAGGTGCCCCCACTACCCCCATCCCCATCTCCCCATTTTCCCTAAATATTATTATATTACATATAACAAATTAATATATATTTATTTTTATATTTTCAATATTTTTATTATTTCTATTTTACTAACTATATATAAATCTTCTTTAAAAAAAACTATATATACATATTTAATATGTAATTTTTAATATGTGATTTTCAGTAAGTAATTTTAATGATACAGGGAAAATGAGGGAATGGGGAAATGAGGGACCTTTGGAAAATGAGAAAATGGAGAAAAACGAGTGGCAGGGGGGGGAATGGGGAAATGAGGATAGGGATGGGGGGACCTCTCCCCAAAACTACCATATCCTCATTTGCCCCAAATGGGTAAATATGAGGGATGGGGGAGAGTTTGGAAAATGGGGATGGGGGTAGGGCGAGCTACATCCGTCCCCATTTCACCATTGGCCATCCCTAACCTGAGCACTGCAACTTGGTTGGTATGAACTAGCATAGTACCGGCCAACTGGGCACTCTTCCTTGAATTATGACTTATTTTATGCCCGAAATTCCCGATTTGCATTTCCTATACCTGATACGCATTGAATGCCTACAATAACTAGAAAAAAGCCATTGGACACATGAATTTACTAGTAAACAAGCCAAAGGATGTGGAATTGACGACCAAAATGTAACACAAATTTGGAACGATCACTTTGCCAAATACCACTGCTTAAACTTTGATGTTATATGTCTTGCATCCAAAGCAACAATTTCACACATTCTTCTTAAAATAAATCCCCTTGATTCTCTCTCAATTATTTAAGTTGCTTAAAGTTCTTGTATATGATTATGCACATATCTTTTATCCTAATAACTCTCTTTGCTAAAGCTATCCGGTTTGGGATGCTTCTTTCCTTATCTCATAAAACAAATTGGGGAGTAGTGTGTGGAAAGATAGGGGAGGTTTTAAAGTTTTTAGTTTGTTGCATGTTGTGGGAGAATTTTTTTTTTAGGGGCGTAATCCATTTAGGGGGAGCATTGCATGTACTTCATTGCATGTTGCTTGTTTTCTTTATTGCAAATGCTTGTAACCTTTTATTTCTCCTGATCACCTCAAATACACTTGTCTTCAAAATTGTAGTTACCTTATTTTGTCGGGTTGTTTATCTATAAGATTGAAGACTTGAAGATCTAGAATCTAGGTATCTCATTGTAATATAGAATAGCTTTTGTTGACCTTTAGTTTTTTCTGATCATCAAATGTGAGTGATGGTTTTGTCATTAAATAGCCAAAGGGGGAGATATTGTAAGTTCCTTATTTTGTGATTGGTTCATTTCGTTGTCATACTACATTGGGGCTTAAATTGTAAGGGTAGACTAGGCCTTCTTTGTGAATGATCAAGCTTCAAAGGCACTCTTAGGACATCATGCTCAATAGCACTTCAAAGGTATATCACTTGTGCTTAACTCCTTGAAGAAAATTAGTTGCACACAAACATTAATTCACGCATGCTTTGCTCATCTTGCATTTGTGTTTCAATATTTATATGTATGCATCCTTTACACTTTTCACACATGCACTTTGTTATGAGATCTAAGTGTGGTTTGGTGTAATGTAATTCATTTCCAGATGATTGATCGGAAACATCCACGCATGCATGACGGTGTGCTTGTCTTAACGCATGGTGACCTCTTGAGATGATCCCATTTCACAGGTCCATGTTCACAGTTCCCTACCAGCAAAGCCACCCACGAAGTTATCTCTGGTGTGTTTCTGGTCCTAGTTCGTGGGTCCATGTTTGCGGTTCCCTACCAATGAAGCCACTTGCGAAGTTATCTCAGGTGTGTTTCTGGTTCTAGTTTACGGGTCCAAGTTCGCGGTTCCCTTACTGCAAATCTCTCTAGTAGTTTTCCTGGTCCCAGTTCACTGGTGTTTCGTGAGTCTCAGAGCCGGTCTTAACTTTTCGGAGGCCCCTGGGCAAAATCTAAAAAATAGACCCTTTGTAAGGGGCTGAGCCTACACGGTACATAACACATAACTAAAAAGAAATTTCGAAATTGAATCAAAAAAGAAAAAAAAACTTTAAATCGATTTTCAAAAGAATAAAAAACTTTAATTACCTAGATATGGGATCTTAATCCATATAATTGGACCATTTGTTGTTATTATTTTTTTTTTTAATGTTTGAGTTTTTTTTTAAATATTTGGGGCCCTTTTTATCTAAATCAAAATCATTCAATTCAACAATAAACATAAAAACTTGGGCCCCTTTTTGGGCTCTTTTTTCTTAGGCCCTGAGCTGGCGCCCATGCTGGCCCCCCCTCAGGGCCGGCTCTAGTGAGTCTCTACCCGTGAATACGACTTGCGAACGTCACAAACTTTCCAAAATGATATAGTTTTATCTTGACCTCATATGTATGTGTGTGTGTTGTATTCTCTCTAATTCGTTTTTAAGAGTCCAAAATTCTATCTTGGAGAGACTAAGTGTTCTTCAAGAAAGTGAGACTCCCAAGAACTCACCTTTACTCAACCAAACATTTTGCCATAAGCATCTATCATCACTCAAGCATCATCTCATCATGGGTTCTTCTTGCTTTCATTGACTAGGTAAACTGAAAATGTTCTAGAACTCTTTGCATTATTTATTTGTTCTTATTTGCCTATGATTAACATTTATTTGTTGATTAAATGCATGTATCTTTTCTAATTGTTGTTTGGAATATGATTGAGTCTTTACTTATTGGTTGAGATTATTTGTTGATTGATAGTTTGCATTTTAGACTTTATTGCTCTTTAGCTATATCTCATTACCTTATATTTAGATATTGATAACTAGGATTGTTTTAATTGCAATAATTGAATCTCTAGATAAGAATTTAGTGTAGTCTAACATTAATTGCATATTGAAATATTGTCACATATTCACATAAGTTAAAAAGTCTAAAAAATTTATGAAAAGTCTCGAAAAAATATGAAATGTCTCGAAAAATACCTGAAAATTCTTGGAAATATAGAAAAGTCTCAAAAAAATAAATGAAAAGTCTAAAAAATACCTAAAAAATCACTAAAATTGCCTACAAAATCCCGAACATACTTGAAAAATCTCAAAAAATTTCAAGACTTATTGGAAAATAAAAATGTCCAATTTTTTCTTTGTCTTCTTCTTCATCGAACTCCAATGGAGTCTATTTTGACCTCTATTAAAGGTCGATTTCGACCTCCATGGAGGTCAAACAAAATTCCAATAAAGGTTGAACGAGTTCGACCTCCATTGGAGGTCTGTTCGACTCTATCTGAGCTCCAAATGAAAAAGAAGAAAAATAAAATCAAAAAATGAAAAACTGAAAAGTAAATAAAATATTATATATAAAGTAAGGGTATATTTGGAAGTTCATTTACTTTAGTGCCTTTAGACTTAAGTTATTAAAGTTGTGCCACTCATACAACACCAAATCAAAAAAGTGACCAAACCTCTTATTTCTATCATATAATCACCTCCTCCGATTCCCATCTCAAACACCATTGGCAACTCAATAATTCCTATCTCCAACACCATTAGTAACCCTATTTCCCAAACCATCTCTAACCGGTCAATCAATCTCTATTTCAAATTACATCCTATCTCCAACTTCATTGCCAAAATCTTGAACATCAATCCAACCAAAAAAAAAAAAAAAGTAAATAAAATAGAAATAAATTGAAACATGCTGATTTGGATATTTGGGAACCATGGAGTGAAGGAGATTCGTGATTTATGAAGTGAAAATAAATAAAATGGAGGGGGTCCAAGGATCACAAAGTTATGTGTGAACTCCTATGTTTTTTATTCTCATTTATTTAATATTTTTGATTTTTTTTTTTTAAAAAATTGATCATCATATTTGTTCTAAAAAAATTAAGAAAAAAAAATATTATATCTATATTAATGATTTAAGGATGAGGATATTTAAATCATTTTACTTGTAAACATATCTTAACTTTGACGAAGTGAAATGTCAACATGGTTCTTATGTGTAGGGACCGGCTACTGTGCAGTTGGCTATATCATACAGCTATGCACAGTAAGAAATAGGGCAACAATAATCTTTAAAAAAAGGAACACAAAAAAAAAACTCTTTTTTTAAAAAAAAAAAATCTCCAACTACTTTAAATTTATGATTATAAAATTTTAAAAATTAAAATGAAACCTAAATAAAAAATTAAATAATTAAAAATTAAATAATTAAAAATTATATTTAATTAAGATAAATTAAATAATTATTTATTTTAATATAATTTTAAAATTTTCACTTTAACCATTTCCATTGCCCCTGTAACCATTTTACAGTTCTAGTAACAACTTTTTAATTTTTCAAATTTGACTTGTAACCATTTTCAGGGCGATGGTAACAATTTTCACGCCTCCAGCAACTATTTTACGGCTTTGGTAACCGTTTAATAATTTTTGAACTTTTTTTTTGTAACCATTTTCACGGCGATGATACGTATTTTCACGGCTCCAGTAACCACTTTATGGCTCTAGTAACCATTTTTTATTTTTTTTTGAAATTTTGACTTGTAACCATTTTCATGGCTATGGTAACCCTCTTCACGGCATCAATAACCATTTTACGGCTCTAGTAACAACTTTTTTATTTATAAAATTTTAACTTGTAACCATTTTCACGGCGATGATAACGATCTTCACAGCCCCAATAACCATTTTACGGCTCTGGTAACCACTTTTTAATTTTTGAAATTTTGACCTGTAACCATTTTCACGGTATTGGTAACCACTTTCACGGATCTAGTAACCATTTATTGGGGTTTGGTAACCATTTTTTATTTTTTTAATATTTTAACTTGTAACCATTTTCACGGCAATTGTAACCATCATCACGGCCCCAGTAACGATTTAAGGCTCTGGTAACCACTTTTTAATTTTATAAATTTTGACTTGTAACCGTTTTCACGGCGATGGTAACCATTTCCACAGCTCCAGTAACCAGTTTACTGCTTTGCTAACCACTTTTTAAATTTTAAACTTTTGACTTCTAACCATTTTAACGGCTATGGTAACCATCGCCACGGCTCCAGTAACTAATTTATAGCTCTAGTAACAACTTTTTAATTTTTGAAATTTTAACTTGTAACTATTTTCACGGTAATGGCAACCATCGTCACGGATCCAGTAACCATTATACGACTATGGTAACAACTTTTTAATTTTTCAAATTTTAACTTGTAATCATTTTCACGGCAATAGTAACCAGTCTACGGCTCTGATAACCACTTTTTAATTATTGAATTTTTGAGTTGTAACCATTTTAACGACTATGGTAACCATATTCACGGCTCCAGTAACTATTTTACGGCTCTGGTAACAACTTTTTAATTTTAGAAATTTTAACTTGTAACCATTTTCACGGCGACGGTAACCATCTTCACGGCCCAAATAACCATTTTACGGTTCTGGTAACCACTTTTAAATTTTTAAATTTTCAAATTTTCACTTGTTACCATTTTCACGGCGATAGTAACCAGTCTACGGCGGTAGTAACCAGCCTACGACTCTTGTAACCAAATTATAATTTTTAAAATTTTGACTTGTAACTATTTTTACGATATTGGTAAACACTTTCACAGCTCAAGTAACCCTTTTTTCCGCTTTGGTTACCATTTTTAACTTTATAATATTTTGACTTGTAACCATTTTCACGACAATGGTTACCCTTTTCACGACCCCAGTAACCATTTTACGGCTCTGGTAGCCACTTTATAATTTTTGAAATTTTGACCTATAACCATTTTCACAGCGATGGTAACCATTTTCACGGTCCCAGAAACCATTTTACGTCTATGGTAACCACTTTTTAATTTTTAAAAATTTGACTTGTAACCATTTTCACGCCGATGGTAACCATTTTCACAGCTCTAGTAACCATTTTACGGCTTTGATAGCCACTTTTTGATTTTTCAAATTTTGACGTGTAACAATTTTTACAACGATGGTAACCATTTTCATAGCTCCAGTTACCATTTTTTGACTCTGGTTACCACTTTTTAGTTTTTGAAATTTTGACCTGTAACCATTTTCACGGTATTGGTAACCATTTCACAACTCTAGTAACCATTTAATCGACTTTGGTAACCATTTTTTATATATAATATTTTAACTTGTAACAATTTTCACGATGATGACAACCATCATCATCGCTCCAGTAACCATTTTATGGCTTTGGTAACCAATAAATTTATTTTGAACTTTTTACTTGTAACCATTTTCACGGTGATAGTAACCACTTCTTAATTTTTGAAGTTTTGCATGTAACCATTGTCACGGCTCCATTAACAATGATACGGCTTTTGTAACCACTTTTTATTTTTTGGATAGGTGATTTGAGTCCAAATATCAATTAAACATTAATCACAATTATTCAAATTAAAATATTAGCACACCCTATAAGTGACGTTTGGTTACAGTTGTGGAATGATAATGAGAATGAGAATGTGAATGAGAATGTAAAGGAATGTAAAACTGATTTCTTTATTTGGTCAGGACTTTATAATCAATATCTGAATCGGTATTATTTTGTTTGGTTAATAACTGAATGGAATAAAATTATCTGTATTTTGACCAAGATACCCCTTATTACAACACATTTATAATAACATGATATATTTTGGAAATTAATAATAATAAAATATAAAAGTATAACGATTTTTGTATTATTGAAATGTATATTTTTTTTTCCAAATTTTCAATAGGTTTGTCTTATTGGTCATATGTTTTGTGTATTCAGTCACATATAGATGAATATTATTCTTCTTTTTTCCATCACTGAACAACTTTTTTTCTTAATATGTTTGTTTAAATGGATTAGTTAATTGCATATTGAAGGTTTATGTTATACATGGTTGCAATAATTTTAGGTTATAACATTTGGTTAGTACCATTTATCTATGCTTAAAATAATTTTATTATATGTTTAAAAAAAATATTTTTTAATTAAATAATTTGGAGTATCATTTTCGTTTGGTACCAAATTTAGATAGTATAACAAACCCAATAGTTGTTCCACTTCAGATTTCTTTCATTCATTTTACACTGGCCGAGTTGTGAAGTTGAGAGAGAGTTTCATTAAAACCCAGACAATCACTCGAATTGCGATGGAGTGGCGCTACACAGACACATTCGGGGCCATTATATCTAAAACTAATTCAACTATCTTTAAAACAAAACACGTATAATACAACTACCATTAATTATGTAACATGGTTGAATTTTACTTTCCTTAAAACTATGTTACTTAGAACAAAAAATACATGTTGTTTAGTGCTACAAATAATTTTAGAAATAAGATAAAAAAATATTTGGAAAACAAAATTTCTGGTGGTTGGGCCTAATTAACAATGCTGCAACAGTTACACTCCTTCTCCATTCATTCATTCAATCTATTTACTTCTCTTCTCTCTACCCACTCTACCCACTTCTCAACTGATATCACCAACTGTTGATGTCGATTTCTAGATGTATGAGAAAAGCCAACAATGATTGGATTTTAGATGTGATTTCAAATAGAAAGAGAAGGAGAAAGTAATCGGATGCAAGTTTTAAGTGGTAAAACTCCGATGACCGGAGAAACGTTCACGGGTGGTTGAACGATCAACCAAGCCAAAATCCACTATGAATAAAATAATTACAATTCTCGATCTCTCTTTCTTCTCTCTGTATTTTTCTATATGGTCTCTGTATCTATTGTGTGACGAGATTATAGGTCTATTTATATGTCCATAGAACCATAATCTTCTTTATACAAGTAATAAAAGATCTTTGTATTTAATTATGCTTGTTTACTTGTTCGAAGTAGTTTGTCTTCTTTCCTGTTTCAGAGACTTGTATTGAGATTGAATGGGACTCTAGTAATGTAGTCCAATTAGGACTTATTTCCTTATAAGAGCATAGTCTTTTTGAAGAAATAAAATTGTTACTTGATTAGGAACCCTTTCTGCTTGATAATTATGTTCTTCTTGGAATTCCTCTTTGATATGGATATCTTCGTGTATTTTAATGACTCGATTCGTGTGAGCTATGCGCTGGACTTTTATTCAGTTTTCTTCATGCTTGTCCCTAGTAGATCACGATATCAACTGGTCCCGAGTGACGACATCTGATCCCGAGTAGAAAATGTCACCAACTAGCCCCGAGTATCTTTAACTGACCCCGAGTAGTATACGACGTCAGTTGACCCCGAGTAGGTTTTGTTCAATACTTGTTTACTCGGGCTTCTCTTCTTTGATGATGTCTTGTATGATATTTTCTGAATGCCTATTCGGATGTCCACCTGGCAATTTTATTCTCTTTGTCAATGACGTGTACATATGATAAAATTTATATACGACAATACCCCCTCAAAATATTTTTGCCGAATAGAGTATTGTTTTGGGAAAAAGTATTTTAATCAATTCTTCAATTTTTATATCTTCTCAGTGCTAGAGTAAATGTCTTGTCATAATGGCGTGCCTTAATAGTGACCCTCTAAATTCAATTTGCCACCTCACGCGAGATCTTCAATGATAACGACGTTTTAGAATTCTGACGGCGAAAGCCATTTTTCTTCTTAACACGTGTCCTTTGCCTCTTCATTTTTCGATACCATTTATGAGAAACGGCCATAGCGTCTCCCCGTGCACCGTCTACATCATCAAATTTTGTCATAGATTTTTCTCGCCTTGAGACCCTAGGGTTTCGTGCTATCACCCCTTTAAATTCTTCACTGGGGCTGCAATGGTTCATTCTCAAAAACTCAAAACCCAGAAATTTTTGCCAGCCCAGATTTCTTTGTGCAGAAAATCACTATTCTCCGTTGAAGGTTTTGCACTAGATTTCTTCAAGGTTAGTTTTAATGGAACCAACATCCCATCTTCGTCTCTGTACTATAGCTCTTGAAGCGTTAGATCGTGGGGATTTCCAGTTGGTTTCCTGTGTTCGAAGATTATTGGGGGAAATACCCCCTGATGAACCTCTTTTTTTAGAAGTCGACGTTTCTGGGCTTCACCATGACGTCCATTTTTTTGTATTCATTTCTGATTCTTCATCTAGTTATGAATCCATCGTTTCTAATCACAGGGTACCGCTTCGATCAAGGATGGGAAAGCATCAAAGTAGAAGTGACGTGTACAAGCATAACTCGGGCAGCGTCCGAATCAGGGAGCAGACTGTTGACGAGAATGATGTTGAAGAGGCGTTCAAAGTATCTCGTCTCTATTTCTATGCTGATCGCCCGAGTGGGTTTGACACTGAGCCGAATGTGGTCTGGGTAGAAGAGATCGGAAAGTATCGTGTCCGATTCAATTTGGATAACTTGGTTATTATGGTCCCCGCTGGTGATAGAGCTACGTGGAATCCTCCCCCGGACATGGTGGCAATCTATGGATCCATGCTCTACTGCGGCGTCACACTTCCTCATCAGCCGTTCATTGCTTGGTTTTTAGCTGAAGCAGGGATCGCCCAGTCTCAATTGGCCCCGAACAGCTACAAGATATTGATGTGCATGTGGCACATGTACAACCGGATGAACTTGTCGCCGCCTTCCCCGAGTGAGATCAGGCATTTCTTCACGCTGAGGCAGTCTGGCAAGACGGGGACCTATTTCCTCATGTCTAATCCGCCATACTGTTGGGTCCCAAAGGGGACAAAGGTGAATCGGGAAGTTGATACCTCTGACGACCCTAAAAAGAGGGGGTTTGTATGGGGATTCCCTTCATCCAACAAGTTCTGGAAGAATAGTTGGTTTTTCACCGGAGGAAATCTGGGTCTTGAAGTCACCCTCTCAGCTAGGGAAACTCGGAGGGTGTTGAAAGTTCCCCGTTTCTTTTGTTCTCCCTAGGTTTGGAACAAGAAGAAGCTTGAATTTAGCAACGCTGACCTGACCTAACTTGCTCGGGCAACAGTTCACACCCCGGAAAAGAAAAGCAGGTCATATCTTTTCAATGAGACAAAAATGATAGAGGTCGGCTACTTCAGCTAGATTTCAGGCTACTACAGGCGAAAGTGATCTTTTTAATCTTATTTTTTCATTGTAATTTTTTGCTTTTCGTATTCTGACGCGGTCCTTTTTTTTTCTTCTAAGTGTATGACACAGATATCGTCTGCGACCTTCAAGCTCGCCAAGTGAAGTCGATTCTTCAGGCTAGCCGAAGAGAAGCTTCTCGTCAGAGCAATGATGGTATTGCCCCGCCTGAGTCTGATGAGGAAGCCGATGTAGCCAAGGAGAGAATCTCTGAATATGTCCCCGATGACGTTGTTCAGCCGACCGTCGGGGAGACTAGTGATCAGAGTGGCCCGACAGATACTCAACTGTTTGATGATGGGGAGAGACAGAGTGAGGGTCATGGTTAAGGACCTGCTGTGCGGTCAGACGCCTGTGATGGAGGTAATACCTCCGTGGGACAAGTACCTTCAGGTTCTGAATTTTTTGAATCTTTCCTGGATGATGCTAAGAAAGATCCCGCAGTTGACCTCAACTTCCATCGTTCTCGGGCTAAGAAGCGGAAGGCAGTCGGGTTTCCTACTTACCCTCTCAAGGTCCCTCGGGTGGTCTCATTCATTGACTCCAGCGATGAAGATACTGAGGTTGAGATTCCCCCGAGCGTTGATGTTGGAGCATCAGTGGATGCGGAAACTTCGGAGCAGAACAGAGGTTCCCCTCCTCCCGAGGTTGAAGATCAAGGAGCTGAACCCTTAGGAGATCCTTCCTATCTTTCTCCCCAGGATATGCTTGAGGCGATTTCATTCGACCGAGAGATTAATAAAATCTCGAGTTTAGCTTTTCTTAACCGAGTGGTCTTGATCTGATTTATTGCTCAAGGAATTTCACCTTCTTTAACTTGACTCTATTGTTGTCGAGTATCTTATTAAACCAGCTATTTTTGATGTTCAGGTAAATTAACCGAGTATCTTATAAACCTGTTTCATATCCTGAATAATTTTTAGCACCAAGTATCTTATTAAACTGGCTGTTGCAATCTTCATGCCAAATATCTTATTAAACTGGCTAATTCTGATGTTTGGGTAACTTCACCGAGTATCATATTAAACCGGTTTTTACCCGAATAATTTTTAAGGCCAAGTATCTTATTAAATTGGCTCTTGCAATCTGTATGCCAAGTATCTTATTAAACTGGCTAGTATCATTAACCGAGTCATCTTAAAACAGGCAAGTAGGTTTATACTTGTGTTTCATACACGGTTGCTACCCGAACATTACATCAAGGCTCACCATGATCATATGTTCGAGTCCTTACGCATTACCAAGGACGTCTCCCCAGTTTTTATGCGTAAGGGTTTGCCGAATCGTTAAGCTTTTTGAATCGCTTAACACATTTACCCGTTTCACCGATTTTTTTTCCGATAGCATCCCGAGCCTTTTTCCAGAATCTGGTGCATCTGGTTTGCCTTTTTGCTAAGGTCAATTGACCTTGCTCGGCTGGCATGCTCCTTTCAGCTTCTCCGCCCATTCGGGAATCAATGGTCCCGAGTATTCTATTAGCATGTTCTTATTATCATGCTTGTCTTCCATATGTTTTTATTATCATATGCTTTATCTTTCAAAAATCCCGAGTTTGATTTTTAATTATAACTGTAAAATCAACAAAGATTTAAATTCCACAGCTAATATCTAACCTAACTAAAATTATCCTGACTAAAAAAATAGAACAAAAAATAATTTAAGGATAGAAAATCTTCAGATTTTGGGCATTGCATGATCGGGGTAAAACCCCTCCATTGGGTCGTACAATTCAATATGCTCCATGGCTAGCTATTCCTTCCACTTTGAACGGGCCATCCCACTTATCAGCTAGGGAACCTACAACTTTATTTTTTATGTTCAATGACACCTTCCTGAGTACCAGGTCTCATAGTTGGAATTTCCTGACCCGAACATGAGAGTTGTAGTAGCAAGCTACTCTTTGCTGATATGCTATATTTCGTATTTGGGATTTCTCCCTTTTCTCTTCTAGCTCATATAGACTTTGTAACAGCATATCAACATTCTAATCTTCATCATATAGCCTGACCCGGGGTGATGTATATGACATTTCTATGGGGATAGCAGCTTATGTTCCAAACGTTAAAGTGAATGGAGTTTCTCCTGTTGAGGTCTTTGCTGTCGTTCGATATGCCCATAATACTTCGGGAAGCTTTTTAACCCAGCTTCCTTTCTTGGCATTTAGCTTTGCTTTGAGTGTATGCTTAATAATTTTGTTTACTGCTTAAACCTGCCCATTTGTTTGAGGATGAGCAGGTGTGGCATAGTAATCGGCAATTTGGTACTCCTTGTACAACTGTCTGAATTTTGGGTTATCGAATTGGGTGCCGTTATCAGTGATGATAGTGTTTGGGACTCCAAACCTGTAGAGTCTTTTTCTCAAAATTTGTGGTATTTTCTTATGTGATGTGCACTAATGCTCCAGCTTCTGTCCACTTCGTGAAGTAGTCAATGGCTACTATAGCATACTTCGTTCCACCTCCTGTCCCAGCTGGCATTGGGCCGATTAAATCCAAACCCCACATGGAAAATGACCATGGGGATGTGAGGTTTCTGAGCTATTTGGGGGGTTATCGGATATCATTAGCAATCCTTTGGCAAGTATTGCAACTCTCCGAACATCGTTGTGCATCTGAGAATATAGTAGCAGAATAATAACCTTGCATGAGTACCTTGTGTGCTAAACTTTTACCACCAGTATGGTTTCTGCAAACTCCTCCGTGGATTTCCTGTAATATTCAATATGCATCCTCCTCTGGCACACATCTTTGGAGTGTTCGAGAAAACCCTTTTTTGTATAGTTCTCCTCAAACCAATGTGTACCTTGCTGATCGATACCTGATACGTTTTACTTGTAAGGGATCTTTCTGGAGCACACATTCTTCCAAGAACCTTTTCAGCTGAGTCATCCAACCGTCTGGGGGTTTTTGAATTTCTAAAATTTCTAAGTTTTTCTGTTCAGCTGTGCTCGGTTTGAGGAGATGTGCAACCGGAATAGTTTTTGGCCTAATTATGGTTATCACTGATGCTTGTTTGGACAAAGCGTCTGCCTTTTCATTCTCCTCCCTGGGGATCTGGGTAATCCTATATTCTTTGAATTTCTGGAGGAGCTGTTTTGCAATGTCATGGTAGGCAATCATATCTTCATCCTTGGCTTGGTATTCGTCCAAGACTTGGTTGACAAGTACCTGTGAATCGCTGAATATCTCGACTTCATCTGCCCCGAGAGCTATGCAGACTCTGAGTCCAGCTAGTAGCGCCTCGTACTCGGCTTGATTGTTGGTTGCTTTGAAGTCAAACCTCATGGCACATTCGACATCATCTCCTTCTGGAGTGCATACTATGATCCCTGCCCCGCTGCCATGAGTGTTTGAAGAGCCATCAACATACAATTTCCAAGGGAAATTTCTTCCCAACATTTTTTTTTCTTCCAGGTTTGGCTCTGTGAACTCTGCTATAAAATCTGCCACTGCTTGCCCTTTGAGGGATGTCCTGGGGATGTAGTGGATATCGAATTCACTTAGCACGTTTGCCCATTTGGTTAGTCTTCCTGAAATCTCTGGCTTCTGTAAAATTTGTCTCAATGGGCAGTTGGTGAGAACCTGAATTGTATGAGCCTAAAAGTTTGGCCTTAGTTTCCTTGCTGTTGAAACCAATGCTAGGGCCATTTTTTCTGCTTGTGAATACCTGGTCTCAGCTGGTAAAAGTGTCTTGCTGGTATAATACACTGCCTTATGTACTCCATCTTCTATTCTGACTAGGACCGAGCTTGCTGCTAGTTCTGTAATCGATAAGTACAAATGGAGTATCTCTCCTATCTGTGGTTTTGAAAGGATGGGAGCCTGCCCTAGGTATTCTTTGAATTTTAAGAATGCCTGCTAGCACTCTTTGTTCCATTCGAGCCCTTTCCCTTTTTTGATTACTTTGAAAAAGGGTGCACATCTGTCCGTGGCCTTTGAGATGAATCTTCCCAAGGAAGCTAAACATCCTGTTAAGCGCTGTACTTCGTTTAATGTCCTTGGTGAGGTCATTCTCTGCAGGGCTTGGTTCTTTTCTAGATTGACTTCAATTCCCCTTTGATGAACTTGAAAACCCAGGAATCTTCATGAAGAAACTCCGAATAAACACTTGTTCGGATTTAACTTCATTTGGTATCTTCTCAAAACATCAAATGTCTCTCACTTGTCTGAGGTATACTTGTCTGTCGAGATGCTCTTGGTCAGCATGTCATCAATGTACACTTCCATGTTCATTCCTATTTGTCGTGCAAAGATTATGTTGACCAGCCTTTAATAGGTTGCCCCTGCATTTTTTAATCCGAAGGGCATCACTGTGTAACAATATAAGCCCTGATCAGTTGTGAATGTTGTTTTTTCTTCGTCAGCCTTGTTCATCCGGATTTGGTTATATCTTGAGTAGGCGTCCATAAAACTGAGCAATTCATGGCCTGATGTTGTGTCCACCAACTGATCTATCCTCAGAAGTGGAAAACTATCTTTTGGGCATGCCTTGTTCAAATCTGTGAAATCTACGCACATTCTCCATTGTCCATTGTCCATTTTTCTTTTGGACGAGGACTACATTAGCTACCCATTGAGGGTAGTTGACCTCTCCAATCGACTCTACAACGAGTAGCTTCTCCACTTCCTATTTGATTGCCTGACTTCTCTCGAGATTGAATGATCTTCTATTTTGTATCACCAGTTTTGCATTCGAGTCTACTGTGAGATGGTGAGATATTATTCGGGCATCTATCCCGACCATGTCTTTATGACTCCAAGCGAACGCATCCTTGTATTCTTTGAGCAGATCAGTGAGGCGTTGTTTGAATTTTCCTTTCAAGTTGGCCCCGATCTTGATCCTCTTATCAGGTTCATCTTCTTTCAAGATAATTTCTTCGATCGGTTCAGTTTTGGATTCATTCGGCTCTTCCCTTGGATCGAATTTGAATGACAGTGACTCTTTATTCTGACTCGGCTGCGTTATAGTGTAAACTTGTCCATCATTTTTGTTATTGTATACTTACAAGTTAGCTTTTTGGGCCATCTCTTGGGATCCCTTGACTACACCGACCCCCTGTTCGGTCGAGAACTTGATCATTAAAGCATAAGTGGTTGTTACGGCCTTAGTTTTATTTAAGAATGGCCGACCCAACAATGCATTATACGGCCAATTGTTTAATTCTACTACCACGAAGTCGAGCAATACAATTCTCTGACAAGGTGCCACTTCGATCTTTATGGGTAGCTTTACCATCCCGAGTGACCTGACCTCAATTCCCCCGAACCTCTGAGTGGAGTAGGAAAGGTTGTAGATCCTTTCGGTCCAACCTGAGTTGATCGTAGACGGCTACATTGAGAATGTCAGTCGAACTTCCATTATGATCAAGATTCTCAAGACTTCCCAGTGACCAATCCGGGAACTTATGTCTAAGGCGTCATTTGGCAGAACGTCGACCCCATGTGAGTTTGCTTCTGTGAATAATATTGGGTCCCATCCTTCCTTTACCCATCTCAAGTCTGGCTCCACCGAGTTCACGTCAAAGTTATGTCTTGCTTCTACTGCTTCTCTGATTTCCTGTGTTCGCTCTCAGTTACTTCTCCCAGTGGATGGTCCTCCAAAGATTGTATGTATTACTTCATTGGTCTCTGGACTGGCCCTTTGATTTTGACAAGAGCTGTGATCGGCCCTGATCTCTTTCTTTGTTTATGATTTCTCATCCTTTTTCAAGATTACATCCTGTAGATGTCCTTCCCGAATGAGGGTTTCTATGTAATCTCTGAGCTGGTAACACTTGGAAGTCTCATGACCGGTTTCCTTATGGAATCGGCAGTATTTGGTTGTATCCTTTCGGACGAACTGAGACTGTCATCATGGCTCTTGTACCAGATTTTTTGCTTCCAATATGGCTAGGATTTCCTCATGTTTTTTTTGAAGAAGGGTGTAGTTGGTGTATCTACCTCGGTATTTCTCCATGGTCTGTTCGGTATTATGCCTGTTTCCCTCATCCTTGCTCATTTCTTTGCTGTTTCCTTTCTGTTTTCCCTTTTGGTTCTACACCTTGGACTCAGCTTCCTTTTCAGATTTTCCTCCATGCATGTAGCATCCTCCTGTGGCTAACTCTTCTTCTTCGGCTAGTTCATATCCTCCTGCCATGTCCATCATATCTGCATATCTAGTCAGATGGGCTCTTTTCAGGTCAAAAGATAACCGTTCAATCTGTAGGTTGTTGATGAATGCAACAATTATCGCTTCATCGTTTGCACTTCCAATTTCTGATACCGCTTGGCCGAATCTCCCCAAGTATTTCTTCAGCAACTCATCTTTCCCTTGCTTTATTTGAGAAAGGTAAGCCACTGATTTTTACCTGTGAACATTGCTAAGAAATTGCCTCGAAAAACTCCTGCTTAGTTCACTGAAGCTTCTGATGCTCGCTGGGGGAAATCTACTGAACCATCTTGAGCCTGTGTCCCCTAGATTTTATGGAAAGTTGAGACATAATAAGGGATCGCTATGGGTATAATGGGCCATAGTACTTTTATAGCGCCTGACATGTTCTTTTGGGTCTGTATCTTTCTTGAACTGCTCCACGTGCGGCATCCTGAACCTTTCTGGGAATGAGGTCCGTAAGATTTCCCTAGTGAATGGGCTGTCAGAATCATCTTCAGATAAATCGTTGTACCCATATAGTCTGACCAGTGCGTCCATTTGACGCCTATTGTTCTCGACTTCTAGAGTTAGGCTTTGGATTATGACATCTCTATCTCCCACCGGACTTCTCTGATGGTTGAACCGCTGGGTGATTATCATTCCTCTTTCTGGCTCTTCACTTTGATGCCGGGTTTCAAGTATGATTCCATGATGACGCTTGCGATGGTGCCGATCGCTATCTTCTGATGACGATGGATCCCTGTACCGGTCATGTTTGCGGTGTCTAGCACAGGTTGTCTGATCCTGGCTCTGCTTCTGGCGTGGTCGTTCCTCTTCAGATGTTTAATGTCCAGCCTGATTGATTAAAGCAGAGTTCCTTTCGACTTCCGGTGTATTTAGTTCTGGCCCTTCTATAACCGAACGAAGCCTGTGGGAGGTTAGGAGGTTGTGCTTCTTCTGCAGCCAGTAGATCAACTTCTTCCTTTGCTGTTTCTACCACCAATTGTTGCAACACCTCTCGGAAGTGTTGTGTCAGGTCTTCGCTGGTCGGGGGAACTTACTGGATCCCCACCAGGAATGTAGGTTGGTTCTCTGTGGTTGCAGCGAGATCTCGCGAGCTACTACCAACATGAAAGTTATCTAGAGATTTTTGAACATCCCCAGAACTGCTTCTGCTTCCTGCCATTACCTTTGACTAAATCTGAGGTTTAAAACCCCCTCCTTTTAGTGCCAATTGTTGACGTCGATTTCTAGATGTATGAGAAAAGCCAACAAGGATTGGTTTTTAGCTGTGATTTCAAAGAGAAAGAGAAGGAGAAAGTAATCGGACGTAAGTTTTACGTGGTAAAACTCCGATGATCGGAGAAACGTCCACGGATGGTTGAACGATCAACCAAGCCAAAATCCACTATGAATAAAATAATTACAATTCTCGATCTCTCTTTCTTCTCTCTGTATTTTTCTATATGGTCTCTGCATCTATTGTGTGACGAGATTATGGGTCTATTTATATGTCCATAGAACCCTAATCTTCTTTGTACAAGTAATAAAAGATCTTTGTATTTAATTATGATTGTTTACTTGTTCGAAGTAGCTTTTCTTCTTTCCTGTTTCGGAGACTTGTTTTGAGATCGAATGAGACTCTAGTAATGTAGTCCAATTAGGACTTATTTCCTTATAAGAGTGTAGTCTTTTTGAAGAAATAAAATTATTGCCTGATTAGGAACCCTTTCTGCTTGATAATTCTGTTATTCTTAGAATTCCTCTTTGATATGGATATCTTCGTGTATTTTAATGACTCGATTTGTGTGAGCTATGCGCTGGACTTTTATTCGGTTTTCCTCATGCTTTTCTCGAGTATAACACGATATCAGCTAGTTTTGAGTGACATTATCTGATCCCGAGTAGAAAATGTCACCAACTAGCCCCTAGTATCTTTATCTGACCCCGGGTAGTATATGACGTCAGTTAACCCCGAGTAGGCTTTGTTCAATACTTGTTTACTCGGGCTTCTCTTCTTTGATGTTGTCTTGTAGGATATTTTCTGAATGCCTATTCGGATGTCCACCTGGCAATTTTGTCCTCTTTGTCAATGACATGTACATCTGATAAAATTTATATACGGCACCAACCAACCAAAGTCAAACAACCCACCAGAAAATCTCTCGTTCCATTGCTATTTTTATTGGTGTTTGAAGATTGTTTCCCTAGTGCCTCGCATGTATATCGGTCACCAACGTTTAAATGCTGCTCAAAGATCAGTAATTCAACATTCAGCTGCTACGTTTTCCTTTGTCTTCAACATTTAGATGTTGCTAATTCCTTTGTCTTCAACATTTTGCCCCTCATCAATCCTTTGTATTCAACCTTTTGTCTAGAAAAATATCTGTATTGGACATTCTACTATCTACTTAGTACAGGTACGTAATTAGCGTGTGTTTAACCTGTGTATATTACATTTCAAATACATATGCATGTTGCATTTAAACAAAAAAAAATAAACTTCAACAATCTGTGATCTATTATGTTGTTGATAGATGAATCCCGACTCAGACTTTGGTAGCACCACCAAATCAAATTTTGATTTGAACCAAGGGGGGCTTCAGCTTGGGATAACAAACACACAACATTGGTCACCAAGGTTTAACTGCTGCTCAAACATCAATCATTCAACATTTAGCTGCTGCATTTTCCTTTGTCTTCAATATTTAGTTGCTGCTAATTCCCTTATCTTCAACATTTTGCTCCTTCTAAATCCTATGTATTCAACCTTTTGTTCAGACAAATATCTATATTGGACATTCTACTATCTACTCAGTGCAGGTATGTAATTATCTTGTGTTTAACATGTGTATATTACATTTCAAATACATATGCATGTTGCATTTAAACAAAAAAAAATTAAAATTCAACAATCCGTGATCTGTTATGTTGTTGACAGATGAATCCCGACTCATACTTTGGTAGCACCTCCAAATCAAATTTCAATTTGAACCAAGGGGGCCCTTCATCTCGGGATAACACACACACACAACATACAACAACTACTCTTATAGTGGTTCGAGTTACAACACCAACGACCAAGAAGGTGCAAGTGACCATTCACTTTTCACCAATCATATTGTCTCAACCCTACCTATGTGTACTTCAAACTTTAGTAATCTCGCAAAGTTATCAGAGTTGGATGACCCGACTGAATTGTTAAGTTTGCAACTTACTGATATAATTGGCCAGGAGTTTGTTTAGTTGAATGCTGAGTCATTTTACAACAAATACTCCAAGGTTGTTAGGCTTAGCACCAGAAAAGATGAAAAGAGATGTTATAGCCAATGTGTTATTACAAGACGAAGGTGGGTATGCTCTAAGCAAAGGTACAGAGCACATAAGTATATTCAAAGAAGTGAAAAAAAAAATGTGAACCCACTGTTGAAACTAGAGAAGGATGTCGTGCAACTTTCAAAGTTTATTATGACCGGAATAATAAGGAATGGGTTGCTAAAGAGTTTGTTACTAAACATACTCACAATGTGGTGCCATAAAATCATATCCAATTCTTACGATCACATCGAACAGTCAAAGATTTAAATATCGCACAATTAAAGTTGTGGAGATCAGTTGGTGTCAAGACCGCCCAAGTGATGGACCGCCCAAGTGATGGACCACCTTGTGGATCAGGTCGGTAGCTATTCAAATGTCGGACACACAAAGAAAGACTTACAGAATCGTTTCGATTCAGTTTGTAGGAATGAGCTTCAATCATCTGATGCCGATTGAGTTATATCATACTTGACTGCAAAACATGTAACTGATCTAGAATTCTTCTTCGAATACACATTAGATGAAGATGATTTATTCGAAAATTTATTCTGGGCTGATCCGATATCTCATTCAGATTATGGATATTTTTGTAATGTGTTAGCATTTGATGCAACTTACAAAACAAATGTGTATCACAAACCTCTTGTAATGCTTGTTGGTGTGAATCATCATAATTGTACAACCATATTCAGTTTTGGATTGCTAGGGGATGAGACCATGGAGACATACACTTGGTTGTTACGGATCTTCTTAGTTTCAATGTACGGTAAGATGCCACAATTTGTTGTTACCGATGGCGACAAAGCCATGCATAAGGCAATAAAGATAGTGATGCCTAACTCCGTTCGTCGGTTATGTTGTTGGCATCTTAAGCGAAATGTTCAGACAAATATACAATATGGAAACTTTACATGAGCATTCTGTAGTTCCATGTTGAATTTTATAACGGTCGAGGAGTTTGAACTGAAATGGATAAACATGGTTGAAAAATTTGGCTTGAACAATAATGAGTGGGTGAATGCACTATATTCCAAACGAATGCAATGGGCAAAAACTTTTCTTAGAGATAGTTTTTTCAGTAGGATGCAAAGCATGCAATGTTGTGAAAGTTTGAATTCATTCCTTAATGGATTTGTTAATTGTCGAGTTAAGCTATATGAGTTCATACAAAACATTGATAGAGCATTATAGCACATTCGACATACTGAAACATTTAACAATTATCAGTGCGCTAACATAACGCCAATATATTCTACTCATTTGTTGGGCCTAAAGAAACATGCTGCAACCAAATACACATGGATTGTCTTTTTCCTTGTGCAGGATGAAATGAAAGAAGAAGCATCGTTTAGCATATGAAATTGTGTACAAGATGTGGATAGGTATACTTATACATTGAAAAGGTTTGATTGCGAAAATCAAACATGGACAACCTGTTTCATACCATCAGCCAACCGAATTCAATGCTCGTGTAAATTGTTTCTGACCACGGGTATTTCTTGTAGCCAATCATTCAGTGTAATGAAAGCCATGAACATGCAAGATATACCGTCATCACTTATATTGACTCGATGGACCACGAGTGTAAAACATATGTCAGATATTGATTGCTTTTGTGAGGTAACACTGACACCAACAATGGGAATGGTCAGGTATGGATCACTGAGTGCTAAATGCAGTAAATTATGTTACTTTACCTCAAAATCGAATTGTGGATTTAAAGAGGCAAATGAAGAGAAAGAAAAATTGACAGTACGCATGCAAGAGTTAATGCCATGTTCTCTGCTTACTTCAGAAACTATGTTGGGCACGAAAGGTAAACAACATGTTCATAATGTCAAAGATCCTTGTATCGCTGCAACCAAGGGTTCTAGCGGACGCTAAAAAAATACTAGCGGCAAGCCACGTATATGTGAAAACTGTGGAAAATCTGGTCACACTATGAAGACATGTCATAGAACTCAGTTGAACAACAACAATACACAATTTCGATTCGACCCATCTTTTACAGAAAACAGTAACAATAGCTTTGTCACCCGTTCAATGGTTCCATCATATTCATTCACATTTCCAATTAACGATGGTGGTATGGGGTATATAAGTATGACATTATACCCAGATAATCAAGGTTTCAATCCTTCATCATCGACGTTCGAGGACTATTATGGTAATCTTTGGTGGGGGTCGACACAATGTTGATATCGTGGCTCTAATGTAAGTTTATTATGTTCTTCTGTATTTAATGACAAAATTATATTCATATTAAAGAGTTGTCAAACGTTGTTACTCAAGGAGAATGATGTTTTAAAAAAACAGTATATTGTTTTCAGGTTTAATGTCGAATTGTGCGAGGGCGTGTTTTGGATGCAGTACGTCAACAACTTAGCCTATGGATATATCAGGTGTCTGACTATTTTAAAGACTTTATAAAACATGCAACAACTTTTGTCATAACTTTGTTAAGAATATTGAGTTGGGCATGGAAGATATTGAAGTTTGTTTGTTATTTTTGTGTTCTATTTTATCGATATTCAGTATAACAACTTCTATTGTTGACTATTTTCTGCATTTCATCTATTAGTTCCTCTCGTTTATTTATATATCCTTTAGAATAGAGAAATATATATCCTTTAGAATTTAGAGGTGAGAAGCATACATGTGGTACTAAATTCTCAGTATATATCCTGTAACTACTCTAAAAACTCTTAACAACACAAATTGGCCTAACTGGATGCCATGCTTGTAAAAACATCACACTATACTCGATGACAACTGACACGGCATGATTGTAACCATAATGCTCAGTAAAAGTAAACAAAATTATTAATTTATATATTTCAATAATTTCATAACAATTTACATACATATCTGTTCCTTCAAAAATATCCACAGTGTTGGCATTAGGCTCCATATACATTTGTGCCTTTATAAATATATTTACATGAATAAATGTATGATCATTACAAGTCCCAAAAAATCTACATGGTGGATTGCTGCCCAAATTTTTGTTTGTCCAAAAGGCCAACTAAATAAAATTTTATACCATCATGGTAGCCCCTCCACAACCAAGGACCTACACAGACGAGGATTATTTCAGGGAAAACAACAAATAGGTAGTACAAATCCTAAAATGTAAATGTCAAAAAGCTGATGGGAATAGTATCAAGGAAAAAACTGTAATGGTGACATTTCCTACAAATCTCAGTGAATTTATACCAATCCTAATAGATAATCAATATATTGATGGACTACTTACAACGAGTAGCTACGACAATGTCTTCTTGAGTTTTGCTCTATCGTGCTCTAATGGGGGAGCTTGTCTCTTTTTTCCAGTGGTATCTAATTGTCCAATTTGTATGTTCAAAAACTCGAGGGCATTTTGTTATAATTGCCGAAGAAGCTGATTTGTAGGAAATGTTACCAATTGACGGGCTAGAAAAAGGCGTTCAGCTACCGAGTTGAACTACAACAATGATAGACTATTTAATTGGGATTGTAAATTATAGGGAAAAAACTAAAAATAACATTTACGATATAATAGATCACTTACAGTATTATGAAATGTACGAGAAGTAATATTGCTACGTTCATTCATAAACATGCACGTGAAGATCCCACAATCATAATAATTTGGTTGTGTGGGCACATCTTCCGGAAAGACAAGGCTGAATGTTTGAAATGAATAGGATGGACCAAAACATTTTTTCATTTTTGTGGCCAATACATTATCTAATGAAATAATCTGAAAATTAAGCAAAGTTTAAAAAACAAGTTACTTTAGTCAACAAATGACCAAAAAGTAAGATACACATAGACATCATTATCTTTTTACCAATTTCATAACTTGTTTGAGTCTACTTTGGTCGTTTTCCCTACGGCTTGGAAGAAACTCCCAAATCTCAACCCTTTTTTCTTTAATTTTCACAAGGGTAAGGTACCAATGATCCTTCAAATTGTTAATAGGAATATAAATCTTAAAAAAAAAACAAAATATTATCGGTAAAGAAGATAGACTATTTAATTTAGCTGTAATAATACTATATACATGTAAGCTATAATTGTGATGACTTTTAAACAAATGCTTGTATAATAATTAAACAAAACCGAGATAGGTACCAACCATGTGACATCGATGCAAATCATACATGTAATCGGATTTGAACGTACTATGTATTTCACCCAATTTCTTCATGTTTCCATCTTTATTTGTCAGTGAAAGATATTGTACTTACATAATTTGAGAAAATATATATGTAAAGAGAGTAACTTAATAACTGAAATAGGTAAAATATTTATCATAAATTATAAACTATTACTGCAAATTGGGTTGGCAAGTACCAATACAGATGTGATCGTTTTTTTGTGGCAACATGTGTTGTTGTCTACGACCAAACATATTATCTGGGCATGTTAAGAACATAATTCACTATGTTACGCTGAGTAAATTATTACATAATACAATAAAAATGTTTAGAGTAAGGAATGAAATTGTCACTTTATGGATAAAACGATAATTAGGCTCGAACCCCACTGTCAACCCACAATTTTAGCTCAAGGGTATGGAACTACTACGGTTGACAATAATTCTAGTTGTGAACACAATCGTTTCACTACAAAAATGCCAAAAAAAAATGGGAATCATTTCAGTCATAGTTATCCTATCAATTTCAATAACATGACTTCAAAATAAAATAAGTATCATTTATTCAATCATAATAAGATTCAACTTCAAACTTCAAAATACAAACCAAACCAAAATAGCAAGCACAAATATACGAAAGACTTTGAAATTAGTGTCTAGTTTATTCTCTACATCCTATTCATTTTTGTTGGCGAACTCAAACACTTAATGTTTAGTATAGAAAAAAAGTTCTAAACACGAAAAACTATAATGTAGACTTACCTAGGTGGCAAATCTTCAGAAAACACATAGTTGATTACTTGCGCATCAAGTGCATTTAGAGAGACGGATAGGTGAAAAGGGTCATACCAATACATGGAAGACTGTTGTATACGATGGCTAGACTGATAAGGTGAAAGTCTATACTGACTCAGCTTTCGCATCTTCTATGTGTAGATTTTTTTTAACAACAATTCTACAAGTGGAAGACTACTTGTCATGACCTTTTGCAATGGTGGTTCTCCTTTCCTGCGCAATGGTTAAAACACTTCAAGTTAGTGTTAAAAATTGGCAAGATAAGTAATGAAAAACAACTTTATATAATGTAATGGTAAAGGCGTTGAACCTCATCAATTAGTCTTGGAATAGTATTATGTTGAGGAAGATGATCATCATCAAAAGCACAATCTTTGCCAGTTGGTATTAAGTCTTTTTCCCCGGAAGAGGTGGGACTGTTTTATCCCATTGGATCTTTGGAATTGAATGGATTATCCTTGGAGGAGACTTCAATAACATGTCTTCGAGTTGTGGGAGAAGAAACTTCTTCCATGCAAGGACTGTTTGGTGGTGGGCTTTGTTGTTCTTTTTGGGGAAAAAGTATCCTTCGATGTTGTACCATAAGGGTGGTTAAGCTTTCCATACAGGATGTCCACCTTGTCTTTCAAACGTGCAACTTCATCATCTTTGTTCACAATAATTCTTTCATACAAACTATCAACCTTTTGTTTCAAGTCAGCATGTTCTATACGCAATTGTTGTATTTCTTTGAGGACCAGATGAATCCCGTCATTGTTGGGAATATCAATTTTTTCTTTACTTGAATTGTCACCATGTGCAACATGTGGAGTATATTCATTGACAGACACCTTCAACAAATGGGAATGTTGAATGAGCAAAAATTTAAATTCATTATTAACATTTAAACTAGAATAAAAAATCATATTAATCACAGTAAATACCTTGACAGTATTGCCATAGACCTTTGTTCTCATAAATGTTTCAAACATTTCTTAATGTGTTGACTTGTCCAACTGACGATTGGTATAGATAATCTATTAACAACGGGTGCCTGCCAATCTATAACATGCAAACAGAAAAGCTGGCAAAAGAAAGTGGTAAATTAGGGAAATAATATTCAATAACAGTTACACATTATGATTAAAATTAAAAAATATGAGAGGATAAAGAGTACCTTAAGAAAAAGAACACAACAACCAATATATCTTACACGTTTAGATTGAAATTTTTCTTTGCTTGTCACTAACTGATCAAAGCACCACCTTGCCTAATTTTTCCCCTTTATACTGCCCACATTAGTAAGAACATTCAAGTACCTTGCATCAACATATTCTTTTACTGTAGGTGTAAGGACAGTACCTAACATATGTAAACAAAATGTGACCTTGAAATCATTATCGGTTGTCTTGTCATTTTTCAGAAGATTGTCAAGGTGGAGGAATTTGATATCGCGGTTAGTAATGGAAAACTTGGTCCTCCAACTATCATGAATAGCTCCAACAATAGAAATTCTATCCCCCACTGTCCGAAATGCCCATGGCTTGAGAAAATATGGAAGGATCTAGTTTGAAGGACTTCCCGTGCAGTTTGATTGACATGGTTGTTGTGTCACACTTGTTAACTAGCCAAGAACAAAGTTCACACTGGAGAATTCCATAATTTAACATGAGTAGGTTTCCAAAAACTAATTCTCGGACAGTGTCTTTTTCAAGTCTGAAAAGGTAGACATCATCTGAGAAAAACATGTAAGAGTACATCGACTGTGGAATGGCTGAGCATTGGCTTCCTTATATGTGTCACTGACATGGACCTTAACAAACTATTTATATCCCTTAACAAAGTAAGCATTAGAATCAGATTAACACAATACCATACATGGATGATTTTATGCAATAAGCTAGATAAATAAGGTTGGAGTTTGTTGTAATTTAATATATAGTGAAATTCCCTAGAAAGTGTGTGTCTATAACCTAGAGGGGGGGTGAATAGGTTTTAATTCGAATGATTACCAATTTTGTGAATTAATCAATATTAACAATTCTACCACATTCTACTTAAATGTTCAAAAAAAATGACAACAAACATAAAACAATAACAACACGAAAAATATACGTGGAAACCCTCCAAATGGGAAAAACCACAGGCTATTTAGAACGCCACCCTTGATCCTCAAAATCCACTATTGAGTAAAAGTTTACAACCTAGGTTGACCTCCCGTCTAACCCTTCATTTACTAAACCTTTCACTCTACCTGACGGGACTTAATAGCAATTTTGGATCACTAGCCTTGTGCACTAACCACTTAGCCACAAGCTAACTCAACAATGAAGAGATAAGTGCAACCTAAGTAAATATGCAAGGATATTCAATATGCAAAAATGCTAGGTCAAGACATTCATACTTATCTAGGATTAATAATGACAATTAAAGCAAATCCTAGATATCAATGTTCTAAATGCAAAGGCAAGAAGAAATAGCTAGAAGGGTAAAAACGTCCTAAATGCTAGCTATCACAAATTAATGCATCTCAACCAACAATCAATACACAGGCATGTCATAAAAGAAATTAATCACACAAGCAAGCAATTAATATGCAATAAAGACTAAAACCCTAGGTATACATGTCTTAGTAATGAAAACATAAAGTTTAGAATATGTAGAGAATACCTAGTCATGAACAAACAAGAAACCCATGCTTGAAAAATACTTTATGATTTCGATTTTAAGGAAGGTTGAGTAAAAATGGCTTCTTGGAGCTTCTCTCTCTCTCTCTCTCAAAAATAGGTTAGGAAGCTCTTAAAACGAGTTGGGAAGAAGATGGAACATTTATATGAAGCCTAGAGTGAAACTGCGTCGTTTTGGGTGCAAGGCAACCAAAACTCTTAAGGACCGCTGGCTGTACCGCTGTCCAGGTAAGTGTCCAGACGGCGGCACAGAGAGCGGTGTATCGCCTGAACAACGCCGCTTTATAGGTCATTGTGCATGCAGCGTGCACATACCATGGTCTGGACAGTATGCATCCTCTGTGAAACTTCGCTTGGGAGACCGCGGCGTATGCAACAAGCACAGACCGCAGTAGCCATAACATGCATCCTCTGTCAAACACCGCTGTGTAGGCCGCGGCAAGGGTACTGCACAAAGAGCAGTCTAGACTACGGTAAAGAGGAAAAAATCCTCTTTTTAAGGCACAAACATACATTCAACTCTCAAATAAAAATAAGACACATAAGGCACTCAAATTGGCAAATAAGCATGCAAGCAAGATAATTAAAATAAAATACATGAGTGTGAGTGTATGAACTAAATCTCTTCATTGAAGTTAAGCAAATGATTTTACCTTTGATGCTTGAAAGAGGTCTTGAGCAATGATGACCTAAACTACCCTTACATATTGATCTTAAAATGTGGTTGTCAACGAAATGAGCCAATCAAAAAACCGAGGAACTTACAATCTCCCCCTTTGGTTCTTTCGTGACAAAACCACTCACTCACAACAAACAACAAAAGGTCAACAACAAAACATTCTATATTACAAGAGATACCTAAAGCTAAATCTTCAAATCTTTCATCTCTTGTAGAATGATCATCCCTACAAAACAAAGAACTACACTTTCCAAGACAAATGTATGAGAGGGATCAAGATAAATAAAAACAAACACAATTTGCATGAATTAGAAACAAGTAACATGCAATCAACAATGCACATAGCAAATGCTCCCCCTAAATAGACCCACTCCCTCTCAATAGGTCAATCTCCCCCTAAATCCAATACTACTCCCTTTTTTTTATCACAAGATAGGCAAATGAGTATTCCCCACTGGGACGCAGTAGCAAAGAGAGATATTTGCAATGTAAATGCATAATCATATATAACAACTTTATGCAGGTTAATTAAAAGAGAGAGAAAAATTCATGGAAGTTTATTGATTTGAATACGTGTGAAAGAATGCCTTGAATGAAATACATGCAACATCAACTTCCAAAAGCATGGTATTTGGAAAAGGAAAAAGCACATGAGGTTCCAAGAGAAGTCAAACCAATTTGCACCAAATTGTCAATGGAAAACAAGATGTAGTTTAATCAAAGAAAAATAAAAGCAACTATCAAACTTTACAAGTTGAACAAGACATGAGCGGCTATTGTGCCCTATTAGATTTTTCCGGGCAAGATGCCCGTATGATAGTAGCCTTGTTCAATAAGTAAAGAGAGAGAGAGAAAGACTATAGGAATGTTAAAATCCTTGAAATGGATACAATACCCTTATTGAATGAAGTCTCAAAAGTCACTTGCACACATATTTGCAATCATTTTGTAAGCATACAATAGATTCATCATGCATAACACTTTAAGCATGTCAAGATCAAGTTTTCATAAACATGGAGATAAACTTTGGGTCAATCAAATGTACTTCCCAATCAAATTTTCTTGTCCAAAAATACATTTTTGAACACAAATGAGACATGCTTTTCAAATAAGGCAAAAACACACTTATTGAATAAAAAGATATATAATAATAAATGCATCCAAGATACTCAAAGCAATCAATTAAAGAGCATAAAATCGAACAAATTTTGCTTATTGCAATGCAAGGTCGCTCTCTTTGCTTGAGTTCCTCATAAGGGGTCAATTGAAATCATGTAAAAAGGGGTTATGAGTCCCTATAGACCTTCCAAGTCTATTGGACCTATGGGTGAAATCTTAGCACAATGACATGTGGGTTCATCTCTTCTAATCCATTTAGGTGACACAATGTCATTCCTAGTGGTCATAGTAGTTATATTTCTCCTAGGATCATTAATTATAGACTTACTAGGCACATGCATATTAGCTTTAGCCCTATTCTTTTCAATCATGCTTCTGGTTCTACACATGTTAATATACTTGAAGCAATTTGGTTTAATATGACCATCCACACCACAAAAATGACATGTAGGAATAAAATAAGGGGTCATACCATTCCTTTGTGAGGACAAAGGAGTTTTCCCATGTCTTTGAGCTTGCCTTTGGTGTGGTATTGGCGCTCTTCTCCTTTTTTGTTTAGTTGGAGAAGTTTGCTTCCTCGATTGGTGGAATTTGTGTTGAGGAAGACTTGCTTAATATGCTCTCTTTGTTTGAGCTTGATTGACTTGGGCATTTTTAGAGCACTCTCCTAGTTCAATTTTCTTCCTAGGATGTTGTGGAGGAAGAGGTTCTTTGACGTCCATGCTCTTGACAAATTCCGTCTTGCTAGGAGTTGAGGTCTCCTTGTCAATATCAAACCTTAAACCTCTCTTGTCACTTGGCTTCTTGCCAACTCCCATCATATGGTCAAGCTTCTCCGTACTAGAGGTTATCTTAGCAATCAACTCTCTAGCCTCTCTAAGCTCCTCCTTCAAGCTTTCTTCCACCTTTCTTCCATTTTTCACTTTCTCACTTAAGTGAGTCACCTCGGTTGATAGATTGAGGTTTTCTTCCCTAAGTCTTCGAACCTTTTTCTTCATCTTTAACCTTGAGCTTTAAAAATGCTCAATGAACCTTTCAAGGTTCGTACTCTCTACATTTCCATTTGTTGAGTGAGATAAGGAACTCTCATTACTTGTGTCATATTCTTTTTGTATTTCCACCTCTTCATCACTTGAGGATGTGATGCTCTCATCACTTTTCCTCTTGGTAGCTTCATAAAAATTACTTCTAGCTACTTCTTCTCCTACTCTTTTTTTAAGGTCACTACTTAAGGCTTTGTTGCCTTTTTCTACATCTTTCACAAATGAGGCTCCAATAGCCGTGTAGTTAAGAACAAACTCTTCATCACTTGAGGAATCTCCTTCACTTCCACTATCACTTGATGAGGCAACCACAATCTTTCTTCTCTTCTTTTTCTTCTTCGAATTAGCACACTCGGTGGCGATGTGACCGAACCCACTACACTCATAGCATTTAATTCCTTTCTTGAAATCTATGTTGTGAGATTTCTCCACCTTTTTAAAAGGATTCTTTTGCTTCAATTCCTTTCCTTTGGATCCAAACCCCTTCTTGTTAAATTTGATGAACTTCTTAAATTTCTTCACCATAAGGGCTATCTCCCCATCTGAGTCATCCTCTTCCTTCTCCACTTTGGAGGTCTTCAAAGCCATGCTCTCTTGCTTCATGGATGGTGTAGATGTAGAGGTTCACCTCGGCTCATAGGCTAGAAGCCTTCCAATCACTTCACTCGGCTTCATTGACTTATAATCACTATTTTCCTCAAGAGCTGTCATATTGGATTCGAATCTAGGAGGAAGTTACCTTATGATCTTTTGCTTGATCCTTCTATCCAAATATGGGTCACCTAGTTGATGGCTTTGATTTATGATGTCCATCAACTTCACTTGGAAGTCATTAAAGTACTTTTCCTCCTCTATCCTAATCATCTCAAATTATGTTTGGAGGATTTGAAGTTTGGAGTCCTTAACCACTTCAGTTCCTTCATGAGCCGTTTGAAGAATCTCTCAAGCCTCATTTGCATTCCTAGTGTTTTGAACCAACTTGTATTGATTATCGTCCATGGCACATAAGATGGCATGCATTGCCTTGTTGTTCCACTTGGAAGTTTCAAATTCATGTGTGCTCCATTGAGACTTAGGCTTTGGAACTCCATCTCCTTCTTCGGTGGTCATTGTTGGAGAAGTGTAGCCATCTTCAACTGCCATCCAAGCACGGTCATCTATTTGGCAAATATAAGAGTCCATCTTGCCTTTCCATGAGGCATAATTATCACCCTTAAGCAAATGTGGTCTTAAGCTTGAAGCTCCCTCTTTACTCATCCCAGGCTCACTCATAGTGTTTGGGTTATAAATGAGATGCAAATGAAATACAAAAACACAAAATGAAAACAACCAAAATGCACAAGGTAAGACACACACAATACACGGATCACCTAAGTATATCTAGGCACCGGCTTTGATACCAATTGAAATTCCCTAGAAAGTGTGTCTATAACCTAGAGGGGGGGTTAATAGGTTTTAATTCAAAAGATTACCAATTTTTTGAATTAATCAATATTAACAATTCTGCCCCATTCTACTTAAATGTTCAAATAAATGACAACAAACATAAAACAATAACAACACGAAAAATATACATGGAAACCCTCCAAATGGAAAAAACCACGGGCTATTTAGAACGCCACCCTTGATCCTCAAAATCCACTATTGAGTAAAAGTTTACAACCTAGGTTGACCTCCCGTATAACCCTTCATTTACTAACTCTTTCACTCTACCCAACGGGACTTAATAGCAATTTTGGATCACTAGCCTTGTGCACTAACCACTTAGCCACAAGCTAACTCAATAATGAAGAGATAATGACAACCTAAGTGGATATGCAAGGATATTCAATATGCAAAAATGCTAGGTCAAGACATTTATGCTTATCTAGGATTAATAATGACAATTAAAGCAAATCCTAGGTATCAATGTTCTAAATGCAAAGGCAAGAAGAATTAGCTAGAAGGGTAAAAACGTCCTAAATGCTAGCTATCACAAATTAATGCATCTCAACCAACAATCAATACACAAACATGTCATAAAAGCAATTAATCACACAAGCAGGCAATTAATATGCAATAAAGACTAAAACCCTAGGTATACATGTCTTAGTAATGAAAACATAAAGTTTAGAACATGTAAAGAATACCTAGTCATGAACAAACATGAAACCCATGCTTGAAAGATACTTGATGATTTAGATTTTTAAGGAAGGCTGAGTAAAAATGGCTTCTTGGAGCTTCTCTCTCTAAAGAACCTTATCTCTCTCTCAAAAATAGGTTAGGAAGCTCTGAAAACGAGTTGGTAAAAAGATGGAACATTTATATGAAGCCTAGAGTGAAACTGTGTCGTTTTGGGCACAAGGCAACCAAAACTCGTCAGGACCGCTGGCTGTACCGCGGTCCAGGTAAGTGTTTGGACCGCAGCACAGAGAACGGTGTATCGCCTGGACAACATTGCTCTGTAGGTCGGTGTGCATGCTGCGTGCACAGACCGCGGTCTGGACAACATGCATCCTCTGTGAAACTCTGCTTAGGAGACCGCGGTAGCCACAACGTGCATCCTCTGTCAAACACCACTGTGCAGGCCGCGGTGGGGGCACTGCACAGAGAACGGTCTAGACCGTGGTAAAGAGGAAAAAATCCTCTTTTTAAGGCACAAACATACATTCAACACTCAAATAAAAATAAGACACACAAGGCACTCAAATTGACAAATAAGCAAGCAAGCAAGATAATTAAAATAAAATGCACGAGTGTGAGTGTGTGCACTAAATCTCTTCAATGAAGTTAAGCATGTGATTTTACCTTTGATGGTTGAAAGAGGACTTGAGCAATGATGACCTAAACTACCCTTACATATTGATCCCAAAATATGGGTGTCAACGAAATGAGCCAATCAAAAAACCGAGGAACTTACATATAGTAACTTTCATGCCAGATATGCTAAAAGATAAAGGAATATGCAATGATCTAATACAATACTATAAAGTAATATATGAAAAAAAAAAGGATATTACAGAAAATCCTATATTTTCAATCTTACATTGGCCAGTCGGAAGGGACAAAATTTTGGCTTCCCACTTCGTCCATACTTTAGCAAAAGTGCTTCTTTTTGAAGAGCGGTGATGGCCTATTGCAAATAGTAAGTCGATTATTTATGTAAAAAAAATGAGTACACTGCAAATTGACCTTTGGATGGAAAAGCTGTTAGGTTTTAGATTGTGTTGGCATTAATTCCATATCAAAATGATGTTTACTTGTAATGATTTAGTTGTTTAGATTCATGACGATTCAAGCTTCAAAGAAGAAGGAACAACTAGTCAAAGCAAGTTCAAAGTCTTCAAAGAGAAAGGATGCAATATGGTTCTACAAAGGTATACTAAGACCCTATCTTTCTCTTACAAGGCATAGGCACACACACACAATTCATACATTCGTGTCCCTGCATAGTTGTGTACCATTATAGGCACACACATACAATTAATTCATATGTGTCCCTGCATCATTGTGCATCATTTATAACACATCCACACACTTGAAGATGAATGCTCATACATTGGTATGAAAATAACATGTTTTGGAAAATGCATGATTAGAGACTATCTCTATGTAGTTTGCATTCTAGTGTGAATTGTGATTGTATGTGTATATGTTTATATAACATGGATATTAAACTTGATTTTACTCTTAAGTCATTCTTGATTGAGTTCCATTCATTTTGGTTACTCATACTATTGATTTCAAGTTCTAAGTCAAAAGATACTACACTTTCAACTCATGTTGCATACATTGTCTTCGTCTTCATATATCGAGTCAAATTATTATTTTTTGAGTTGAGTATCTTATATATCCATGTCTATGAGAGAGTTATGGTTTGTAATACACATACAAATTTGAATTTTGAGTTCGGAGACCGGAGAACGGTAGAAGAACGCGAGGGGAACACGCGAGGAAAAGAAGTGCAACCAAGCACTCTTTCTGGAGATGGCGTGTGGCCATCTCGGGACAGAATGCTTGCTGCCATGAGATGCCCACGTGCCATCTCAGGCAGCAATAATTCTTGGTTCACTTAATTTCCTTTTGGACTTTTTGCTTCTATTCTTTCCCTCTCCTTTATATATCCATTCCCTCTCACATTTCATTCTAAGAAGAGATTCAAAATTTGAGTGCAGAATTTTCTCCCAAATTTTCTCACATTTCAAACACCATAACTTCTTCATTTGAACTCCGATTTGAGTGATTTAAAATTGAGAGTGTTTGTATATTCATCATCCATCCTTTTCCTTGAAGGTTTGAGTTAGTTTTATTGCTGTTTTTAGAGTCGAACCTCACAAAAACCGGACTGCACCAAATCAAATAAGGTATTGATTTTCTCTCAAAGTTTTCTTTTAAAACTTCGTCAATTTCCTTGAGTTTTCTTATTCAACATATATATGTGTCTTGTGACTGTTTTGATTTGAGTTTTGAACTCATTTAAAGCTAGATTGAGTTTCAATTGAAATCTCATAAGTTGAGTTAGGTTTTGATTTTTCCTATGTTTTCACATTTTTGGGATTGTATTGCGCTAGGTTTGATTCTAGAACTATTTGATGATCTTTAATTGATTGATTTTGTGGAAAATAGTTCCTCACATGTATTAGGCTCTCTTGGGCTGAAATCTCACTATAATACATGTGCTTGTGTTCTTTTGAGCTATTCATGTGCTTTGTTGAATCTATGAATAGGAAATATGCTCTAGAACTCTTGCTTTAATCTAAATGACTTTGTCACATGATTTTAGCATATTTTTGGTATATGAAATTTAAACTTGATCATGTGCTAATTGAACATATCTTGTGATTCAAGTTTTAGATATATGCATGTATCTAGGTTGTAATTAATGTTGAACATATCTTACATGGTCTAGATGGATAAAACATGCATGATTGACTAGACTACATTTGTTTTGTGCATTCATGCTCATGTCTAGTATTTTCCATATGATGTGTTGATCATAACATTCTATGTTGCGTGCTTGTTTACGTTTTGCATTCATGATCACCTAGATGCCTTATGAGAATGAAGTATAGACAATAGGTGTGAAACCTATGTTGTTGAGCAAGGAAGTCTTGGAAAGAAGTGGGAGACCTCAGATTGTCGAGCAAGGAAGTCTTTGTTAGGTTTTAGATTTGTGTTGGGCTGATTCCATAACAAAACTTCATTTCTTTGTAATTCTTAGTTGCTTAAGTGGTTCATGATGATAAAAGCTTCAAGGAAGAAAAGCAACTTCTCATGATGCAAAGTTCGTCTTCAAGAGGATTGGTACTATTCTTGGATGCTAAGGTATCGAGATTTTTCTTCCTCTTACAAAGCGTAAGTGCACACACACACAATTCATTCATATGTGTCCCTGTTTAGTTGTGCATCATTAAATGTGCACACACACACAATTCATTCATATGTGTCCTTGCTTAGTTATGCATCATTATATGCGCACACACACAATTCATACATTTGTGTCCCTGCATTGTAGTGCATCATTTGGTATAACACATTCACACACTTGAAGTTGAATGCTCATGCATTTGGTATGAAAGTAACATATTTTGGAAAATGCATGATTGGAGACTATCTCTATGTAGTTTATATTCTTGTGTGAAATGTGTTTGTTTGCTTATATGTTTGTATAACATGGATATTGAACTTGATTTTAGCCTTATATTTTTCATGATTGAGTTCCGGTCATTTCGGTTACTCATACTATTGATTTCAAGTTCTAAATCAAAAGATACTACACTTTCAACTCATGTTGCATACATTGTCTTTGTCTTCATATATCGAGTCGAATTCTTATTTTTTGGGTTGATTATCTTATATTTCCATATCCTTGAGGGAGTCCTGGTTCATTATCTTTAAACGAATTTGAATTCAGAGTTCGGAGGCCAAAGAACGGTCAAAGAACGCGAGAGGAGCGCAAGGGAAGAGGTGCGATGGCAAAAGCCATCACTTAGAACTACCCCGAGATGGCGCGTGGCCATCTAGGCCCTAAAGCCTTGCTACCCCGAGATGCCCATGTGCCATCTCGGGGAGGCATTTAGGCATGAGGGCAAAATGGTCTTTTGGTTGTTCTCTCTTTAAAACCTCTCATTCCCTCTCATTCATTAGACAAGTTGATAAAAACAAATTTGAAGAACAAGTGCAGAATTTTTCTCTCAACATTTTGATTTTTGTTTTTGTGATAACTTCTTCATTTCTACTCCAAATCACTTCGAGTGTCTTGAAGAGTTCTACAAACTCCAAGTATTTACAGAACCAAAGGATGTCTAGATATTTCGTTGTAATTAGATCTTCAGTTCGTGGTTTTCATCCTTGTTGGTAAAATCATCTTCTTCTTAGTTTTTTTCTTAGATCTTCTTATTGATTGATGTTAATTGATTAAGAAGCATGACTAGGATGATTTTGATATCATTTTTTGGTTTGTTGAATTGATTTTCAAGTTTAGCTAGATTTGTGATAAGTTGATTGATTTGTGCTAAACTTGATAAACATGAAATTGTTTCTAGAAATCTAGTGTTCTTATGCTTGATTAACTATTTCTAGATTTAATTTCATTTTATATGAACTAGGTCTACATCAATTGGTATATTCATTTCATTGATTTGGTTCTTAGTTGATAACATGCTTAGGTTGTCTAGATACATTTGTGATTGCTCATAAAAGTATAATCTAGTCATCTAGTTGCGTGTCCATAGAATTTGTTGATCATCATTTTCTATGTTGAGTGATTGTTTGTGTTTTGCATTCATGATCACTTAAATGCCTTGTCAAGAGGTAGAAAGTCTCATATCTTAGAGTGATTCTTTGATTTGAGCAATTGGAAGTCTTAGCTAGAGTCGGGAGGACTTGGATAGCTAAGCAAGTGAAAGTCTCGACAAAAGGTGTGAGACCTCGGATTGTTGAGCAAGGAAGTCTTGACTAGAGTCAGGAGGACTCAGATAGTTGAGCAAGATGTCTTGCCTAGGGTCGAGAGGATCTGAATAGGTGAGCAAGGAATCTTCCTAGAGACAGGAGGTCTTGGATAGGAAGTCGGCTTAGTAGATCACTAGGTTCAAGGATAGAGTGAGAGTGATAGCTTGGAGAGCATGTATTGATTGCTTGAGTGTGTAACTCTTATTTGAAATAGTGTATTTGCTTTTGCCGGTGGTTATGGTATCAACCTGTGGATGCTTTCTCTTCGGAGGTTTACCACGTAAATATTGTGTGTCATTGTTTGCAATTTTCATTAAGCATTATTTTAAAAGAAGACAAAAATTGGAGCATATACCTATTCACCCCCCCCCCCCCTCTAGGTATATTTACACTATAAAGATAAAGGGAAATTTCAATTGGTATCAGAGCCGCTGTCCAGACGCACTTATATAGATCTTCTTTGTAGTGTTTGTTATCTTCTTTTATTTCATCATGATTAAAGAAATGTATTCTTTTGTGGCTTCTATTATTGAAGGTGAGTCTATTGACTTAGATGATCAAAAGATCAAAGATCGTATTCAAGAAAATGAAAGGATCTCTAAGATTAATAAGTCTTTCACTAAGAAGTTAGAAAATCGTGATTGTAGCTCAAAATGTGTTATTGATCTTAATGACAAAATTCTTAATCTTGAGAAAAACTTGATTGATAGCAATGATAGATTAAGTATTTTGAAGCATGAAATTGAGCAAAGAAATGAATCTCTTGATCGTTCTAGGAGAATTGAAAATGTGCTTAAAGCAAAACTTAATTAGCATGAGAATCAAGAGAAAGTGCTTAATGACAAACTTAATGAGGCTAAAAAGATGATTAACAAGATGTTATCTAGCTCTAATAAAGTGAAAGCTCTTATTAAAGTTGGAAAGTCTTCAAGCGACAGAAGAGGTTTAGGACATGTTAATGAAAAATCAACTCATTTATCTAACAAATCTACTTTTGTCAAAGCTTGTAGCAATTTAATTGTAGATACACTCTCAAATGGTAAAGCCATGAATGCTACCGAAGGTGCCTCAACATCAATAATGAAGGTCAAGAAAAAGACTCAACAATGCCAAAGACAAGCTACATCATCATCAAATGCAAAAGGCAAGACATCTACCGTTGCACGCCAAAGAGATAAAAATGTGAGAGAAGGCAAAATGAGTTGAATGCTCAAGCAAATGATTAACTTCTCAAATTCATACCTATTTATCATTATTGCAACATGGTAGGACACATAAGACCTAGATGTTATGAATACATTCATAAATGTAGAATTGCCAATGATTTGCATGATATGTCTTTGAATGGTCCTAGGCAATCATCCATGTATGGATCTAGAATTAGACCTAAGAAGACCTTGGAAAAGCATGTTGAGAATAAATGTGTTAATGATTTGTTTATTAAATCTTGTGTTGTGCCTCGTTCTACTATGCATTAGAAAATTGATAATGCTTTGTTTGATTTGTTTGAAAATGTGACTAATGGAGTCAATGTGCCTAAAAACAATTCAAAGCATGTTAATAAAAGTAGGAATGAGAAACTTGTCAAGAAAGTTTGGGTTAAGAAAAACACAACACAATGTTTGGTTGCTCAATATGCTTTAAGAGCTAATTCATCCTATTGTTGGTACCTAGATAGCGGTTGCTCTAGGAATATGACCGGTAACAAGGAATTCTTTAAGAATCTTTTTATGAATGATGGTGGATGGGTTACATTTGGTGATGGCACTAAAAAGCAAGTTCTAGGCAAGGGAACAATTTGTATCCCCGAATTGCCTAAACTTCGTGATACCTTGTATGTAGATGGTCTACAAGCTAATCTAATAAGCATCAGTCACTTGTGTGAAATTTTTAAAGAAGTTAGCTTTAACAATGATGTGTGCACGATAATCGATAAAAAGGGCAAAATTGTTTTGAAAGTCTAAAGGTCTTCGGACAATTGCTATTCTTTAGAGGTTGATCCACTAACATGTAATATGGCACATGAGTGCAACAAGCATGAATTTTGGCATGAAAGATTGGGCCACATGAATTATAAAGATTTAAAAAAGCTTGAGAAATATAACATGTTAGAGGTCTTCCTAGTCTTGGTAAAAAGCTTGATGGTGTTTGTGAACCATGTCAATTAGGTAAACAAACCAAAGTGTCTCATAAAAAGAACACTAGTTTTGCTACCAAGAAGCCCTTAGAACTTGTGCATATGGACCTAATGGGACCAATCCAAACCGAAAGCATAAATGGTAAAAAATACATTGTTGTATGTGTTGATGATTTTTCTCGGTTTGCTTGGGTATATTTTCTTAAAGACAAGACCTAAACTTTTGGTTACTTTAAGAAGTTTTGTAATCAAGTTCAAAATGAAAAAGGTCTTGGGATTAAGAAAATATGTCGCATTAGGAGTGATCATGGGAGTGAATTTGGAAATGCTAGATTTAGTGAGTTTTATGATGATTATGGGATTTCACATGAGTTCTCGGCTCCTAGAACTCCTCAACAAAATGGTGTTGTTGAGAGGAAGAATCTTGTATTGCAAGAGATGGCTAGGGTCATGCTCAATAGCAAGAAAGTCCTTAGAAATCTTTATGCCGAAGTGGTCAATACCGCATGCTATGTCACTAATAGAGTTTTTAGAAGGTCCAACACAAAACAAACCTCCTATGAATTTTGGAAGGGCAAGAAGCCCAATGTGAGTTACTTCCACACTTTTGGGAGTAAGTGTTTTATTTTGAATGATAGAGATCACTTAGGAAAGTTTGATGCTAAAATATTTATTGGTCTCTTTCTTGGGTATGCTAATAATAGTCGTGCATATAGAGTGTTCAATTTGAAAACTAAGACTATTATGAAGTCTATTAATGTGAAAATAGATGATCTTAGCATGCTTGATTTGTGTGATAATAATGGTGTCAATGAACCTAAAGAACATTTGTTGAATGACACTAAAGCACCTATTGATGTGACTAATTGTGATGAAAGTGAGTCTAGTCATAATGATGATAATGGTAGTGTTGCTAGAGAAGAAAGTCAAGAGTTAGAAAATGGTTTGAATGATAACCAACAAGATGTTGAAAATTATAATTCTAGACTTAGGAACATGCATTACCAACAAAACATCATAGGTGATTTGAATGAAGGTTAGAACTATAAGGCAACTAGCTAACCAAATTTCATATGCTTGCTACACTTCTCAAATTGAGCCCAAAAATATTAATGAAGCAATTATTGATGAATATTGGGTTAATGCCATGCAAGAAGAACTAAATCAATTTGAGAGGAATGAAGTATCAATAAGATTGGTACAAAATGGATGTTTAGGAATAAGACCGATGAATGTGGCAAGATAGTGAGAAATAAAGCAAGACTAGTGGCTCAAGGATACACTCAAGTTGAGGGTACAGACTTTGATGAGACTTTTGCACCCGTTGCACATCTTGAGTCCATTAGACTTTTGTTGTCCATTGCATTTCTTAAAAAATTCAAATTGTTTCAAATGGATGTCAAAAGTGCTTTTCTCAATGGATACCTTCAAGAAGAAGTGTATGTTGAACAACCTAAGGGTTTTGTAGACCCACACTCTCCTAATCATGTATTTAAGTTGAAAAAGGCTTTTTATGGCCTTAAGCAAGCTCCTAGAGCTTGGTATGATAGGTTGACTCAATATCTTACTGACAACCAATATAGGAGAGGTGGTATTGATAGAACTTTGTTTGTCAAGCATTATGATAATGACATTTTTGTTGCACAAATATATGTTGATGACATTGTTTTTGGGTCTACATGTAAAACCAAGGTTGATGATTTTGTGAATGTTATGTCAAGAGAATTTGAAATGAGTATGGTAGGTGAACTCAATTACTTTCTTGGCATGCAAGTGAAATAATCTAGCAATGGTATCATGTTGTCTCAATCTAAATATGCTAGAAATCTTGTTAAGAAATTTGGCCTTGAAAGTGGAAAAGAATTTGAAACACCTATGAGTACTACTCTAAAACTTGACAAAGATGAAAAAGAAAAAAATGTTGATCAAAGTCTCTATAGGAGCATGATAGGTAGCCTTCTCTACCTAACGGCTAGTAGGCCGGATATTTATTTTAGTGTTGGTTTGTGTGCTAGGTTTCAAGCTAATCCAAAAGAATCTCACTTGAAAGTTGTTAAAAGAATCATTAGATATATAAAAGGAACACATAATCTTGGTTTATTCTATTCCTTTGATACTAATGATATTCTTGTTGGCTATTGTGATACGGATTGGGCAGGAAACACTGATGATCGTAAAAGCACATCGGGCGGTTGCTTTTACTTGGGGAATAATTTGGTTGCTTGGCTAAGCAAGAAGCAAAATTCCGTCTCTCTTTCTTCATCCGAAACCGAGTTTATTACGGCCGGAAGTGCTTGCACACAACTTCTATGGATGAAACAAATTCTCAAGGATTATAAGATTGATCAAGGTAAAATGACTCTCTATTGTGATAATATGAGTGCCATTAACATCTCTAAAACTCCGGTTCAACACTCACACACAAAGCATATAGACATTAGGCACTATTTCATTAGAAAACTTGTTGAACATTCAATAGTAACTCTTGAACATATGCCTACTAAAAATCAACTTGCGGACTTGTTCACAAAGCCCTTGGACTAAGAGATATTTGTATCTCTTAGAAGATCCATTGGCATGATTTGTGTTGATTAATGCTTATGTGTGGTTATGAGTGGCTTGATAAGCAAAACTATATTGTATATCTATTTCTTTGAGAGCTACTCATGTGAGAAGTAACGATCTTGATAAAATAGCTTTTATTGCTTCTAGATCATGCACTTAAGTCTTTGTAAATCTTGTTCTTAAAAGTGCACAAATGCTTCTCTTATATGTTTAAGTTTGAGTAATTGAGTTTGAAAGCATATAGATTATGGATGCATCTTGAAGTTCATTGTCTAGTACATGATAGATGACCTATGGTTAGTATCCATTTTGCTTCGGCATTTACATAGAACTCAACGAGCACCTTCATGGAAAGGGTTACACACCTTGGTTATGAAGTCTTCCAATGTAGGAAAGGGCTACACCATTGTGATGAGTGAAAGCCGTCATGAAGAGTATATGTTTATGTACGAAAAATCAAAGAAGTGTTGAAAAAAAAATCATTTAAAAAAAATTCTTTGATACAAAGCCTAAAAAGAAAGTGAGGAAGGCTTTAAATGGAGTATAGTTGAAAATTGTGATTGCTCGGGTTGAAAAACATAAATGGGATGACAAGCCACATGCACACACACGCTCATATGTTGAAATCTATTCTCTTTAAAGCAAAAATCAGGATGATAATCGGTTTGACCTTGATTGGAAAAGCTTTAGATGGATAGGTGTTGAAGTGGTTTGCATGTTGATATCACAATCACTCCTTTTATATATGCTAGAAGCATTTTCACACACACACATTTTTTCTTAATGTGCTTGATTCATTAGCAATGAGAGATTATTTTTGAGAGAATAATGAAAATATATGATTCTCTTGTTAATTTTGAAAAATAATGGTTTACTATCTTTTATTGCTTGAAACGTGTGATTGTGGAATTCCCTTGTGAACAAGTTTACTTGCTTATTAATACGTGGAGTATATGTTAAGGGGGAGCTTAGTTTGTTTAACTTAGTTCTCTATACAACTTGTGTGCTCATTATCTCATGATTTTGTTATACATCCCTTATAACCTTGTAGGTATTTTCATTTGGCATTTATCACTCTCTCTAGGTTGTGTAATATGTTTTTGTCTATTCCTTGCCAAAAAGGGGGAGAAAGTGTTTTCCTCACCATGTTACTTACTTTTGATATAAAAGGGGAGACAATTCATTAAGGGGGGAGAAATCTTGTCTTAAGGGGGAGAAGAACTCTTGTTTGCATGAGATAAGAAGAGATAAGGGAATTTTTGTTTTGTTTTGTTTCGTATATTGTTTGTTTATCTCACCTATCTTCTTTGTAGAAGATTTTTTTTGGTTGTTCTTGTCTCACATGTGCTTTGAATGTGTGAAGATATTCTTGAAGATTCTTGAAGACATTTTAGTCTAGGAATATCTCCTTGTAATGTGAGGATGCAAGAATGCAATTAACATTGATTATGAGTGATCATTGTAATGGTGAGGTAGAGGTTTTGTCATGGAATAGCCAAATGGGGAGATTGTTAGGTTTTAGATTTGTGTTGGCTTGATTCCATAACAAAACTTCATTTCTTTGTAATGCTTAGTTGCTTAAGTGGTTCGTGATGATAAGAGCTTCAAGGAAGAAAAGCAACTTCTCATGATGCAAAGTTCATCTTCAAGAGGATTGGTACTATTCTTGGATGCTAAGGTAACAATATTTTTCTTCCTCTTGCAAGGCGTAAGCACACACACACAATTCATTCATATGTGTCCCTGCTTAGTTGTGCATCATTAAATGCGCACACACACATTTCATTCATATGTGTCCCTGCTTCATTGTGCATCATTATATGCGCACATACACACAATACATACATTTGTGTCCCTGTATCATAGCGCATCATTTGGTATAACACATTCACACACTTGAAGTTGAATGCTAATGCATTTGGTATGAAAGTAACATGTTTTGGAAAATGCATGATTGGAGACTATCTCTATGTAGTTTGCATTCTTGTGTGAAATATTTTTGTTTGTTTATATGTTTGTATATCATGGTTATTGAACTTGATTTTAGCCTTAGATTTTTCATGATTGAGTTCTGGTCATTTCGGTTACTCATACTATTAATTTCAAGTTCTAAATCAAAAGATACTACATTTTCAACTCATGTTGCATATATTGTCTTCGTCTTCATATATCAAGTTGAATTCTTATTTTATGGGTTGAGTATCTTATATGTCCATGTCCTTGAGGGAGTCCCAGTTTTTAATCTTCAAAAGGATTTGAATTCGGAGTTCGGAGGCCAAAGAACGGACGAACAACGAGAGAGGAGAGCAAGGGAAGAGGTGCGATGGCATAAGCCATCACTTGGCACCATCCCGAGATGGAGCGTGGCCATCTCGGCCCCAAAGCCTTGCTGCCCTGAGATGCCCATGCGCCATCTCGGGGAGGCACTTAGGCATGAGGGCAAAATGGTCTTTTGGTTTTTCTCTTTTTAAAACCTCTCCTTCCCTCTCATTCATTAGACAAGTTGAGAAAAATGAATTTGAAGAACAAGTGCAGAATTTTTCTCTCAACATTTTGATTTTTGTTTTTGTGATAACTTCTTCATTTCTACTCCGAATCACTTGATTCAGAAACCAATTTCGAGTGTCTTGAAATTTCTACAAACTCCAAGCATTTCCTGAACCAAAGGATGTCTAGATATTTCGTTGTAATTAGATCTTCAGTTCGTGGTTTTCATTAAGCATTGTTAAAATTGCATTGCTTTAAAAGAAGACAAAAATTGGAGCATATACCTATTCACCCCCCCCCCCCCCCTCTAGGTATATTTACACAATAAAGATAAAGCGAAATTTCAGTCTTGCCTAGGGTCGTGAAAATCCGGAAGGGTGAGCTAGGAAGTCTTCACTAGAGTCGGGAGGACTCGAATAGTTGAGCAAGAAGTCTTGCCTAGGGTCGTGAGGATCCATGAAGGGTGAGCAAGGAAATCTTGCCTAGGGTCATGAGGATCCGAAAAGGTGAGCGGGGAAGTCTTGACAAGAGGTATGTGGCCTCAAATTATTGAGCAAGAGGGTGACATCTTCATTAGTAGGATAAGAGGGTAGTTTCTAGGTGAATGGGTTACTTGAGAGATTGTACATGTCTTATCTACTAGTGGATTTTATTTTCCGGTGGTTGCTAACCCGTGGATGTTTCATCTTCGGAGGTTTACCACGTTATATTTTGTGTCAACTTTTCTGCATCCCTATCTCTCTTATATTTGTATTTGTTATTTGAATACTATGGATAGAACTTTATATGTAAGTTGACTTCCTTTCTATAATATAAATTATGTATGTGTTATGATTATTTGTTTGTATCACAGTTTGCTTGTTTTATATATTGATTAAGTTTCTTTAATTGATATATATATATTGTGATACAAGCAATCTAGAGGGATAAACTTTTGTTTGTTTCTAAGAGAGTCGAAAAATGTGTCTAACCTATTCACCCCCCCCCCCCCCTTCCTCTAGGTTAGCCTTGAGCATTTAACCGTGTTTGTATTTTCAATTGGTATCAAAGCAGGACACTAGATTGTACTTAGTGAGAGTCTAGGTGATACATTCAAGGTTTTTGCAAAGCTTTTAAAGTCATGGGTTTACAAGATGATGTAATGGCGGAAAGAGCCTCAAATACTAGGCCACCATTACTTCGAGGCACTAACTATGGGTATTGGAAGTTGAGGATGAAAGCCTACATCCGCTCTATTGATGAAAGGGTGTGGATGGTAGTGGAAGAAGGTTGTAGTCCTCCTATAAAAGTTCAAGAGGATGGAACCACGATACTCAAGTCAAGGAGTGAATGGACAATGAATGAGTTTGAGGTTGCTAAATGGTACCATCGTGCTTGAATGCCATCTTTGGAGGAGTTAATGGACATCAATTCTCCTACATTCAAAATCTTGAATCCGCATAGGAGGCTTGGGATACTCTCCAAGTTACTAATGAAGGAACCTTAGCGGTGAAGAAATCAAGGCTTCAAATGTTGGCATCACAATTTGAAGGTTTAAGTATGGGTGAAGAAGAAAAGTTTGAAGACTTCCAATTTTGGCTTCTTAACATTGCTAACCAATGTCAAGCACTTGGAGTACCTATCTCAAAAGAGAGTTTTAATTGGAAAATCCTTAGGTCTCTTCCTAAGAGATTTAAATCAAAGGTGACAGCCATTCAGGAAAGCAAATATGTGGATAGCATGAATATCGATGAGTTGCTTGGGTCTCTCCAAACTTATGAGATGTGCTTGAAGCCAAAGATTAAGAGTAAGGAAATCGCTCTCAATACATATTGAGGAGGAGATTGATGATGAAAATGAAGAGATGGCTCTTTTGGTTAGAAAGTTCAAGAAGTTTCTAAAGAAGAATGCCAAGCCTAGAGGCAAGTCTTCTAAGGAAATGGGAGTTAAGAAAACATCATCTCCAAGGAATGAGAAGAATAGTCAAGCCATGAACAAGAAAGATGTTCAATGCTACAATTGTCATGGTTTCGGTCACTTTGCTAGTGAGTGCACCAAGAAGCCATCTAAAAAAGACAAGAAAGGCAAAGTGTTGGCGGCTACTTGGAGTGATGATAATTCTAGTGATAATGAGAGCTCTAGTAGTAAGTCTTCAAGTGATGAAGAGTTGGTGAGCAACTTTGTAGCTTTAACGGCTTCTCATTCTCTACTAGATATTGATGGTACAATATCTTTGAACAAGAAATTTGATGCAAATCATCATGGAATCTCTAGTTCCATTCCTACTACTCTTGAGTTGTTGGACAAGATAGAAAAGCTTGAAGAAGCTAGAGATAATGCTCTAAGAGAGGTAGTTGAGAAGGATGATTTGATCAAGAAACAACCAGATGAGTTTGTGATTGTCACTCGTAGACTTCTTGGTGAGAAAGGTGATATTATGAAGAAGTTTAGAGAACTTGAAAAGATAAACCTTGAGAAGGATAATGTGATATCTTCTTTGAAAAAGAGAGAACAAGAATTAATGGAAGAGATAGACACGGCTAAGGAGGCCATCAAGGACTTAGTTAATGATTTGGTAAGTGTGTTTAGTGTTAGGAATCTTGTTAACTCTCATAATGGTGAAGATGACTTGGTAGTTGAAGAGGAGCCCTTCGAATCACACTTCATACTTTCTTGGATGAAGTCGTGATTGACAAGAAACCACACAATAAGAGAAGATCAAAATCCAAGAAGAAGTTGGCGAACAAGAAATCTTTGCAAACTCCTAGTGAAGCTAGTTCAACTCCAAAAGGTACAATCTCATCTTTTATTCCAATTTGCCATTATTGCAACACAAAAGGTCACATTAAGCCTAGGTGTTATGAATATATTTAAAAATGCAAATTAGGAAATGAATCTAGAGATAAGAAGATTAAACTTTAACTTGAACATGCTAAGGTTTTGAAAGTAGAGAAACATGATAATATTGCTAAGCATGAAAAGAAGTTGCGGAGTAGAAAGAAATCTAATCTTGTTCAACCTGACAAAGCTTGTTTTTGAAAATGTTAAGAAGAGAGTATTAATGATATTCTTGTTAATCAAGTCATTGAAGAACTTTACTCTAGATTTAACATTGTTGTCAATAATGGTATTGGAAATGTTTATGTAGGTACACTCAAGAACAAGTGGTTCAAGGGTGAGTGCTCTTATCACAAATGTAAGAAGTACATGTGAGGTAGCTTTGAGACAATATATCAATTGTGTTGAGAATTCTTGTTTGCTAGCCGTAAATACTCCATGTATTGATATGAACTTGGTTATCTCACATCATGTTTGTTATGATGGTCGAAATCTGTTGGTTAACTTTAGAGAAGTTCTTTTGATATATGTGTTGATTAAGTTGAGATATTATGCTTTTTATACTCTTGTTGTGAAACATCGTCAACTTGGTTTCAATGAGGACATTCAAGGCAAGAGTGCTCATAAAAAGGGCGGAAGTATGATATTTGGTGAATATAATGTGCAAAAGGTATCTCTATACTCTAATGCATGTTCTCTTAGATATTCATTTTTTGACTCAATTTTTGATATACATCTCATAGCATGTCATATTAGAGAATTTTGTATAGCATACATATGGTTCTCATTGACATTTGCTATTTTAGGATCTAATAGTGATATTGTTCACATTGATCTTAACTTTGATGATTGTTTGTGTATAGTATATTGAGTGGCATTACTTTTGAAAATATGAGCTTCATATTCTTTGAAAGCTACTCATTAGAGAAGTAATGATCTTGAATAAGTCTCTACTTATTGCCTTTAGATCATGTGCGTATGAGCCATAAAATCTTGGTTTTCTAAAAATTGAACCTTGCTTCTCTTATATGTTTTGCTAGTAGGCTGAGTTTACTAATATGTAAACTTTGGATACACCTTGAAGTTTTTGGGCTTAAGTACATTTAAAATGACCTATGGTTAGTTTCCATTTTGCTTCGGTAAATACATAGAATCAACGAGCACCTTCATGGAAAGGGCTACACACATTGGTTGTGATAGCTACCCAATGTTGGAAAGAGCTACACCATAGTGACGAGTGAAAGCCGCCATGAAGTGAATTTTATTTATGTTAAAAAAAATCAAAGAAGTGTTGAAATAGAATCATGAAAAGAAAGATTCTTTGATTCAAAGCCTAAAAAGAAAAGGAGGAAGGCTTAAAAATGAGTATAGTTGAAAAATCAAATGTGCTCAGGTTGAAAAACAAAAATGGGATGACGAACCACATGCACACACACGCTCATATGTTGAAATCTATTCTCTTAAAAGCAAAAATTTCGGATGATAATCGGTTTGACTTTTTATGGAAAAAAACTTAAGATGAATAGTTGTTGGAAATTGTTTGCATTATCAAACTACTTCTTGATAAATAATTGAAGCATATCTCTCACACACACACTTTGTTTATGAGTATGATGATATTTTAGCAATTGTTGAAGAATTATTAGAGAACTTGAAAAATCTTTGTGTATCTCTCTTAGCATATGAAGCTTATTGTGTTGATATTTCTTCAAATTGCTTGAATGTGTGATTGTGTGAACATTTTTGTGAATTTTATGCTATCATTGATTTTAGTTATAGCATTTATCAAGGTGGAGCATTGTATGATAGACATTGTTCTCTTTTATGATATGTTCACAAGCTTTATTTTGTTACATATTGGCATATTTTGACTTAATGATACTTGTAAGATATTACTCATTATCTTTGTCTTGCATGATGATTCATTCTTAAGTCATATGTCTTTGTTTTGTATCTTTGTGACTAATATGTTTGTTTTGTCTTTCATTCACTTTTGTTGTATGTATATAGCATCTTATAACACAAGAAAAATGGGAAGAACTAAGATTACCGGAAGTAGAAATCAATTGAATCCCGTTGTGAAAGCAAAGTCTACCTCAAAAGGATCCAAAGCTTCAAGGATAAAAGATTTAGGGATCTTTGGAACAAAGAAGATATTTCAAGATAGAGGCATTGACTTTGGTAAGTGTAAAGATTCTTATGTTCTTAAGTGCTTAAAGGATAGAAAATGGGAATCTTGGGTGAGTATGTTAGGAGTTGTAAATGATACTTTTGTTAGAGAGTTTTATCTTGAATATAAGGAAAGTGCCACCTTGTTAGATGCTTTGATGGAAATTAGGGGTGTTGTGTTTAGAGTTAACCCTGAAAACATTAACTAGTTTCTTGGGCTATCTAATGATATAGATTCTAATTTTCTAGATGTGGATGTTATTGAGAATCTAAACATCATGGGTAGAACTCTTTGTGATAATGCTTCCTTTGAGTGGAAAAATATGGCATATATTAGTCAACATGAGTTAACTATGGCTAGTGCATTTTTGCATCTATTCATTTGCACTAACATTATTGGATCTTCTAATTCAACCGAGTTGAATAAGGACAAGATCAAAATAGTGTATGCCTTGGTAACTAATCAACCTATAAACCTTGGAGATCTTCTCGTGTATTATATTGATAGTGCAGCTTTCTCTACTAGAGGTGATAAAAAGCTTGCATTACCGGGGTTTATTACTTCATTGTGTTTAGCTCGTGGGATTAAGAGTTGAGAAGATGATGTGTTAGTTCAACCCTTGGAAAAGTATTGTGATAAACGTGTGTCATACATGTCCTATAATAATAAGGGTAAGACTTGTGATACTTTTGGACTATTTAGTAGTTCTCAAGTTGATAGTCATGTGATTAGCACAAATATTCTTTCGGATTGGGCTATACAATTGAAGGAGAAGGTTGATGAACTTAGGGCTATAGTTGTTCAACAAGATGCTAGGATAAAAGAGTTAGAGGAGTGCATTGCTTCAAGTTCAAGACCACCTCTCAAGCATTATGTTAGATCAACTACTCGCATGGCTTTCTTTGGTGGAACAAGTAGCTAGTATTTGAGTCTTGAGGTGTATTTCTTAACTTTTGGCATCATTTCATGTCAAAAAGGGGGAGAAAGAGATGATAGTTGCTTAGTTTCTTTTTATGTTGTTTTTATGAATTTTTGAACTTCCAAAGGCATGTAATAATTAGTCTTAAGATTTGGTTAAGAATTCTTGTGTTTTGGCATGTATTGAGGGGGAGATGCATGTATTTGTGAACTTTACTGTATATTCTTATCCATATTATATGTTGCCATTTGTTGTTTTTCTCTTGTATATGCATTGTGCTTTGAGATGATTTGTAGGTTGCTTCAAGAGATGATCAAGATGAAGTTCAAAAGTTGATGAAGAATAGTTCTAGGAATCTTACTCATTGTAATATGAGGGAGTGATTTGGTGACCTATCTTCATTTTTATATTTGTAGTAAATGTATAGGTGTTTTGACATAGAAGTTGCCAAAGGGGGAGATTGTTAGGTTTTAGATTGTGTTGGCATTAATTCCATATTAAAATGATGTTTACCTGTAATGATTTAGTTGTTTAGATTCATGATGATTCAAGCTTCAAAGAAGAAGGAACAACTAGTCAAAGCAAGTTCAAAGTCTTCAAAGAGAAAGGATGCAATATGGTTCTACAAAGGTATACTAAGACCCTATCTTTCTCTTACAAGGCTTAGGCACACACACACAATTCATACATTTGTGTCCCTGCATAGTTGTGCACCATTATAGGCACACACATACAATTCATTCATATGTGTCCCTGCATCGTTGTGCACCATTTATAACACATTCACACACTTGAAGATGAATGCTCATGCATTGGTATGAAAATAACACGTTTTGGAAAATGCATGATTGGAGACTATCTCTATGTAGTTTGTATTCTAGTGTGAATTGTGTTTGTATGTGTATATGTTTATATAACATGGATATTGAAATTGATTTTAGTCTTAAATCATTCTTGATTGAGTTCCGGTCATTTTGGTTACTCATACTATTGATTTCAAGTTCTAAGTCAAAAGATACTACATTTTCAACTCATGTTGCATACATTGTCTTCATCTTCATATATCGAGTCGAATTATTATTTTCTAAATTGAGCATCTTATATGGAGAGTTATGATTCGTAATCCATAAACAGATTTGAATTCCGAGTTTGGAGGCCGGAGAAAGGTTGCATAACGCGAGGGGAACGTGCGAGGAAAAGAAGTGCAACCAAGCACTCTTTCCCGAGATGGCACGTGGCCATCTCGGGACAGAATGCTTGCTGCCCCGAGATGCCCACGTGCCATCTCGGGCAGCAAGCATGCTTGGTGCACTTAAGGTCATTTTGGTCTTCTGCTTCTTTTCTTTCCCTCTCTTTTATATATCATTTCCCTCTCACATTTCATTCTAAAAAGAGATTCAAAATTTGAGTGCAGAATTTTCTCCCAAATTTTCTCACCTTCCAAACACCATAATTCATTTGAGTGATTCAAAGTTGAGAGTGTTTGTCTATTCATCCTCCATCCTTTCTCTGAAGGTTTGAGTTAGTTTTATTGTTGTTTTTGGAGTCTAACCTCACAAAAATGGGACTACACCAAATCAACTAAGGTATTGATTTTCTCTCAAAGTTTTCTTTTAAAAATTTGTCAATTGCCTTGGGTTTTCTTCTTCAACATATATATGTGTCTTGTGACTGTTTTTATTTGAGTTTTGAACTCATTTAAAGCTAGATTGAGTTTCAATTGAAATCTCACATGTTGAGTTAGGTTTTGGTTTTGCCTATGTTTTCACATGTTTGGGATTGTATTGTGCTAGCTTTGATTCTAGGACTATTTGATGATCTTTAATTGATTGATTTTGTGTAAAATAGTTCCTCACATGTATTAGGCTCTCTTTGGCCGAAATCTCACTATAATACATGTGCTTGTATTCTTTTGAGCTATTCATGTGCTTTGTTGAATCTATGGATAGGAAATATGCTCTAGAACTTTTGCTTTAATCTAAATGACTTTGTCACATGATTTTAGCATATTTTTGGTATATGAGATTTAAACTTGGTTATGTGTTAATTGAACATATCTTGTGATTCAAGTTTTAGATCTATGCATATATCTAGGTTGTAATTAATGTTGAACATATCATACATTATCTAGATGGATTAAACATGCATGATTGACTAGACTACATTTCTTTTGTGCATTCATGTTCATGTCTAGTATTTTCCATACGATGCGTTGATCATAACATTCTATGTTGCGTGCTTGTTTACGTTTTGCATTCATGATCACCTAGATGCCTTGTGAGAAGGAAGTCTTGACAATAGGTGTGAGACCTATGTTGTTAAGTAAGGAAGTCTTGGCAAGAGGTGGGAGACCTTGGATTGTAAAGCAAGGAAGTCTTGCCTAGGGTCGTGGGGATCCGGAAGGGTGAGCGAGGAAGTCTTGACTAGAGTCGGGAGGACTCGAATAGTTGAGCAAAAAGTCTTGCTTAGGGTCGTGAGGATCCGGAAGGGTGAGCAAGGAAGTTTTGCCTAGGGTCATGAGGATTCGGAAGGGTGAGCGGGGAAGTCTTGACAAGAGGTATGTGGCCTCAGATTATTGAGCAAGAGGGCGACATCTTCATGAGTAGGATAGGAGGGTTGTTTCTAGGTGAAGAGGTCACTTGAGAGATTGTACTTGTCTTATCTACTAATGGATTTTGTTTCTCGATGATTGCTAACCCATGGATGTTTCCTCTTCGGAGGTTTACCTTGTTATATCTTATGTCAACTTTTCTGTATCCCTATCTCTCTTCTATTTGTATTTGTTATTTGAATACTATGGATAGAACTTTATATGTAAGTTGACTTCCTTTCTATAATATAAATTGTGTATGTGTTATGATTACTTGTTTGTATCACACTTTGCTTGTTTTATATATTGATTAAGTATCTTTAATTGATATATATATATTGTGATACAAGCAATCTAGAGGAACAAACTTTTGTTTGTTTCTAAGGGAGTCGAAAAAGGTGTCTAACCTATTCACCCCCCCTCTAGGTTAGCCTTGAGCATTTAACCCTGTTTGTATTTTCAAAAGCACAAATTTTATGACTATAGATTACAAGATTTAATGAAACAAAAGACAAAAAGGGTATCAAAAATTTTATGATTACAAAATTCTGTCTACGAGAAGAGTAATAGAAAAATATTTTACTGAGAAAAGACAATATTTTATATATATTTGTTTTGATAATGCAATATATTTAATATGGAGTTTATAAAAGGGGAAGTTTGGAAGTTGAATGTGTTATAATATAATATCATATCACATTTATAAATATCGGTCTACCACCCTAATAATTGATTAGAATTGCCTTATGCTTTTTTTATATAAAAAAATGATATTTACATAAAAAGCCTATTCGTCTAGATCTAACATACCTTGTTATTTATCTTTAGTCGAGTGTGGTTAACAATGTCTTAATAAATCATGTATTTAACATGGTATCAAGCAATGAAGCAATATTTCTAGTGATATAAGTTATTCATTTCAACATGCTACTCTTGGCTAGGCAGTAGCCGTAGTACAACCATTCATCTGCATTACACATCTAAGTTAATTATCACTATCTTGGTTGTAAGTTTCTTGGTGTTTGATTGTCTTATTTCTTTAACAACCACATTTGGGGTTTAATATGTAAGGGTAGTTTAGACCATCATTGTTCATGACCAAGCTCAAGCTTCAATGGTAAATCACTTGCTTAACTTTCATTGAAGAGATAATAGTGCACACACACACACTCTTTGTTGGGATTATGCTCGATAGCAAGAGTATAATAATGTATTTGACAATCTTTTCATATTAATAAAGTGATTTCTAGTTTAACAAATCTTATAGCATTTATAGTTTAATTATTATAATTGTCAAAAGTAGGTCAAAAGACTATGAGTAAAGAAGAATTGTTCATACATCTAGATATGTATGAGGTAGACACAATTCTTTAGTTAGTCTTGAATAATATTCACAACTTAAGATAAAGGTCAGGCGCCTTTATCTTGTTAAAGTTGTAGATTCTTTTGCTAGCATTTGAGTGGGATCAATTGTGTTATGATGAGTCTAAAATCATCAAAGTGTGGTGTCTTTAGGCAAAAGAATCTAGTGCATTGGGTGCATTGAATTGGATCACAATGAAATACTTTATCTAGAACCGTCAATGGATAAAAGTTTTCATTTGAAGACAATCGGAGAGTCTATCTCAATCTTGAGATAAATGATGGACTTATGGTTACAAGTGTTATCATTTGAGCTATCAATGAGTACGATTATATAGCATAGTCTATCCTCGATAGTTTGGTGGTATTCATTTGTTAATCAATAAAGGACTTCATTAAATATGGACATCGTGACTCCATTTATTAAATGAGAGTAGAATATCATCATATGAATGTTTTAAGGTACTGGATATTAAATCTTAACGTTAAGTTTTCAGTAGTGTCTATTGAAACATGGCTTCTGGACAAGTCAAAATATCCAAGTTCAAAATGTGGTTATATGAGTAAATATAGTAACTTGGAGAGCTATAGGTGGTCTATGAGCTCTTGACGATTACTGATATTCTTCAAGAGGATACACTTTCTCTATTAAATTTGTCTAGGGTATGAATGAGGAATATTAACTTATTCTATCTTTATTTAAGAGTGCAATTTTAGTTCTTTAGTGGAATGAACTAAAATTAATAGATCGGACCTAAGTGAATCATTTGTTGATTGTGATTGGGTTGTGTCTATAGGAGCTTAAATTTATATAGCCTGGCAAGATCCCCAATCCACACGAACTTGCATAGATCACTTGATATATTCTATCGGACCAATTTAGGGGTCCATCTAGAATTGTATTGAGGCATGTGGACTTGTTTTTTTTTTGTGAGAATGGGTCTAGTTCACATGCAGACTTTTTATTAAGGTCCAATAGATTTAATAAAATAGAAAAAACAAATATAATGGTCCATATATTGTGTTGGGCGGCAAAGCTATATAGTTTAGCTTAATTATATTATTTTTATTTTATTATTTAAATAAATGGAATTAATTAATTATTTAATTAAACTTCAAAATCTTTTTTTTCTAGTAAGAGATGTTCTCCTAATATTATACTATTGTTGGTAGTATAATTAATATTAAAGATTATATTTAATAAGTAGATAAATAATAGGAATTATTTATCTAGTCAAATTAAGAAATCTTTAATATGGTTACAAATACACTATTGAGTTGTATTAGGAGTCTTTGTGTAGAAAAGAATTCTTTTTGGAAAAGGATTCTTGGTTACTAAGTAAATCTACCTAAGGGTAGAATTCTTCTTTGAAAAAGATTCTTAACCACCAAATAAATCCACCTAAGGAAAGGATTCTTAACAACCAAGTAAATCCTTTTTAGGAAAGGATTTGTGATCCTATAAATACCACCTTGATAAATTCGATCAGCCCTATGTTTTTATGAGTGAAATTTCGGCCAAGCTAGGTATTTTTCAAGAGAGAATTCGGCCTAGCAAGAGAGAATATTGAGGGAGAAAATTTTAATTTTTGCTCTAGACAAAATTTGATCAACTCATAGATATAGGGTGTAGAATTTGGCCAAGGAGAAAAGAGAAAAAGAGAACGTTTTTGTTTTTGATAGTACACTAGTATCCTTTACATCAAAAGGGTTTTATGTGCAAAATCAAATCGGGTTCACACAAGTTTCAATTTGGTAGATTGATAATTCACAAGTGACCGGACGTTCTTGGATTTTTCTCTTAGAGGATAATTGTAACTAACAAAGAAAAAGATTTTGTTTGTTTCCATCCTTAGGTATACAATTTATAAAAAGGGAGCCCACACTCCTAGGTGATTCACGTTCGTGATTGAATTGGAAGATCATGCGGATTCAATTCAGAGCTTGTTCAATCGTCATGAGAAAAAGATACTATACTTATTATATACATCAATTAATCTAGGGTTAAGGTTCTTGTTAATAAAAAGGGAAAAAAAATTATTTATACCGAAACCCTAATTTTGATTTTTCACGCTTCCGTTGCGCGGATTCTTCCTACAATTGGTATCAAAGCCTGGTTGTACCCTTGATTAATTGATGTATGTGTTCGTGAATCTTTTTCTTTTTATTGTATATATGTATGTTTTAGAAAGAAATGGCACTCTAGGTATTCGCATATATATTTACATTGGAATTTATGGATATATATATGTTTTATATGTCGTTTGTTAGTGCTCAATTTTGGTCCTAGAATTTCAATATATTTTCGTTTTGGGATTGTAACAAGAAAGGTGACCTATCATCGTCATAATTTCCTTCTTGGTAGTTGCTAAGTTTGTTTTTTATTTTGTTGTTGTAATAATAAAAAATCTGCAGTAATTTTTATTTAAAATTCTTCTGTAATACATTCAAGTATAGAAGACTTGAAGGTTTGAAGAATTGAAAGTAACCGAAACAAGTTAGGGACCGTACGAGCTGTAGCAACAAAAGTGCATGCGAATAGCACGCGGCCACGTTTGTTGTGGCATGGGCTGCGTACGGCAGCCCTATGGAAGCTATGGGATGCACATGGCAGCCCTTTATGGGGTTGTGGCATGTGCACACCCATGGGAGGCAGCCGAGGGATTCCAAACGACGAAGGTCGCGTGAAGACTTGTTTGCCAAGAAAGGAGTTTCTTGTATTCCAAGACATGTAATTTATTTGCTTTTCTAGGATGTACCAAAATTGTAGCTATTTATATTTTTGTAAATAATACAATGTTTGTCGTTGTTTGATAACATGTCATATAGAATAGGAGTGTCACCCATATATCTCTTTTGGTATGAACATGCATAGAATGGTTTAGGTATCTAAATTGGCATCTAGATAACTTGGTAAATCATTCTTTGGAATTCGATCACACGCCTTAAATAATTGAGTGGGAGAAGGTGTTTTGCAACACCTACGGCCTCAAAGTTTAGTTGAGCCTTATGTTTCATGTAAGAACCTCCCAAGAGGTATTTATGAATGGAATTTAGCAAGATACTTCCTTACAAGGATAGACTAGACAATTAGCCCAAACGATATCTACTCCTAAATGAGGGATATTCGTGAGGGATTATATTGAAGGTCGATAACTTGGTAACACACTCAATGTAATTTTATTAATATCCTCCCAAGAGTTCTTGTTAATAAAATTGTAAGGCGAAAATTGAAAATATTGATTGTTATGTTAACAATTATGTGGGACCTAGTCCAACTAGTAAATGGTGCGAACTCCCAAAGGAGGCGTGACATTTATGGGTGTTGGATCACCATTGAATTTCACGATTGAATTATTTTATTTATAATTCAAGATAAATATTCAAAAGTGCTATATCATGATTATTTGCTTATATAATTTTTGTTATTATAAAGAAATCATAACCCCATCCTTAATCAACATCCTAAATGATAATAATTTAACTGATAATAATTATATCACATGGAAAAGGAATATTGGGTTGTTGCAAACTGAAAGGCATAAGTTCAATCTCTATACTCCTAAACCACATACTCCAACTAATGAATCTACTCAAGCGTAAAGAGATGAGTATCAGTATTGGAAGTCTTCATATGGGATGGCTAAATGTTACATTATGGCCACCATCTCTTATGTGTTGCAACGGCAACATGAAGGAATGGAGACTGTTGCCGATATATTGATGTCTCTAAAGGAGATGTTTGCTATGAGGTCTAGGACAACTAAGAGAGAGGCAGTGACTGCCTTTATGAATCTTAGGATGAAACCTGGACAGGGTGTGAAAGATCACATGATGAAAGTCATAGCACATCTCAACATTGTTGAACTGAATGGTGCTTAGATAGATGGTGAGACCAAAATTGACATGATTGTCAACTCACTATCAGATTCCTTTGATCAATTCAAGTTGGACTACACCATAAATAATAAGGAATACACCTTGCAAGGCCTGATGCAAGATGTTCAAAGCACCTAGAAAATCCTTGTGAAAGGCAAGGGTTAAGAGATTCATACGATTAGTAAAGTTGCTTCTGTTAAAGACCCGTAGGAAGGTCAAGAAACAACAGAAGAAAAAGCAACTTGGGCCTAACCAGAAGGGATTCTGGGAAAGGAAAATACTGAATGAGAATGAACTCATCTTTCATTTAAGCAATGGAGAATTGGTGTCTACTGATGTAGTGGGAGATATTAGAATTAGTTTAGATTCTTATAGGCATTTAGATTTAATAGACGTTTATTATGTACCTCAATTCAAGAGGAATTTAATTTCAGTTTCTTGTTTAAATAAATTTGGTTATTCGGTTACTTTTAATAAAGTTTTTATTATTAGTGAGAATGACAAAATTATTTGCTTAGTGAGAATGACAAAATTATTTGCAAAGGTACATTGGAAAATGGTTTAATCTATTTACATGGAAATATCTCTCACTTATTAGACACGGAATCAACAAAACCTAACTATAAAGGAGTAAAATTATCAAAAGATGAAACTTACCTATGGCATTTGCGCCTCGGTCATATTAACCTTAATAGGATTAAAAGATTGGTAAGTGAGGACCTCTAAGTGACTTAAAGGTCGATGATCTACCAACTTGTGAATCTTGTTTGGAAGGTAAAATGACCAAAAGGTAGTTTACGACCAAAGGCAGTTTACGACCAAAGGCACAAGAGTTATCGAATGTTTAGGATTGATACGCACTGATATGTGTGGACCTATGAGCATTCAAGCTAGAAGTGGATATGAGTACTTCATCACTTTCACAGATGATCACTCAAGATTTGGCTATGTGTATCTCATGAGACATAAGTCATATGCTTTTGATATGTTCAAAGCATTTAAAGCTAAAGTTGAAAATCAGCTTGAGAAACGCATAAAAATCTTGAGGTCTGATCGTGGTGGAGAATATATATTTGGTTAGTTTCAGCAATACTTATTGATAATGGGATAATTTCTCAATTTTCTGCACCAAGCACACCTCAACAAAATAGGGTGGGAGAAAGGAGAAATATAACTCTTTTGGACATGGTTAGGTCTATGTTGAGTTATTCAACGCTCCCTAATTCTTTTTGGGGATATGCTTTACAAACCACAATGTACATTCTAAATGATGTACCATCTAAGTCGGTTTCTAAAACACCGAATGAGTTGTGGACCAGATGAAAGCCTAGTTTACAACACTTAAGGATATTTGGATGTCCTGCGCAAGTGTTAAAAGGAAAGACAAAAGATGGAGTCCCATTCAGAAACATGCATATTTGTAGGGTATCCAAAAGGAACAAAATGATATTATTTTTATTGTCCTTCAGATCTTAAAGTATTTGTTTCCACAAATGCTAAATTTCTGGAAGAGGACTATATGAATAATTTTGTGCCTAAAAGTAGAATTGTCCTGAATAAGCTTTCAGAATATACAATTCCATAAGAGGTTTCACTACCAAGCCCAATTGTAAGTTTCGTACCAACACAAGATCAATAATCTACCATACATTGTCGTAGTTGAAGGGTTAGTAAACAACTCGATAAATACATCGGTCTAGGAGAATCTATAGAGAATCTCTCATACGACAATGATCTCTATATGTACAAGGAAGCAATAGAAGATGTTGATTGTCGTCATTGGCAAAAGGCAATGCAATCCGAAATTGAATCTATGTTCAAAAACAAAGTCTGGTCTCTTGTAGACTTGCCTATTGGGATAAAACCCATCGGGTGCAAGTGGGTATATAAGAGGAAAAGAGGAATGGATGGAAAGGTGGAAACCTTTAAAGCTAGATTGGTAGCCAAAGGTTATACACAGAAGGAAGGTATTGATTATGAATAAACCTTCTCTCCTGTGGCCATGCTTAAATCCATTAGGATACTCTTATCCATTGCGGCATCTCTAGACCTAGAGATTTGGAAAATGGACGTCAAGACAGATTTCCTTAACGGAAGTCTTAATGAAAGCATCTACATTATACAACCAAAAGGATTCATTGAAAAGGGACAAGAGGAAAGGGTATGCAAGTTGCAAAGATCCATATATGGATTGAAGCAAGCATCCAGATCCTGGAACATAAGGTTCGATCAAGCCGTGAAAAGTTTTGGATTTATTAAAAACCTTAAAGAACCTTGTGTATACAAAAGGATTAAAATTGACAAGTTGGTTTTCCTAGTTCTTTACGTTGATGATATACTACTCGTCGGAAACGATGTAGGTTTATTGACATCAATAAAAGAATGGTTAGCAAAACAATTTGATATGAAGGACTTAGGAGAAGCAAGTTATATTCTTGGTATCCAAGTCATAAGGGATAGAAAGAATAGAACGATTGCATTATCCCAAGCTTCATACATAGATAAAATCTTGTCTAGGTTTTCCATGCAAGATTCCAAGAAAGATATGTTACATTTCAGATATGGAATCAAACTTTCTAAGGAACAAGTTCCTAAGAATGAGCATGAAGAGCAATACATGAGTATGGTTCCATATGCATCGACAGTTGGAAGTCTCATGTATGCAATGCTCTGTACTAGACCAAATATTTGTTTTGTTGTAGGCATAGTTAGCAGGTTTCAATCGAAACCAGGTCCTGATCACTGGACGGCTATCAAGCATATTTTCAAGTATCTTAGGAGAACGAGAAATTATATACTTGTATACTCTTGAGAGTATTTAATTCCCGTTGGGTATACAGATTTTTATTTTCAGCAAGATTCTGACTCCAGAAGATCAATATCAAGATCTGTGTTTACTATTGGATAAGGGGGTAGTCATATGGAGGAGTATCAAGCAATCTTGTATTGTTGATTCCACCATTGAAATCGAGTATGTTGCTGCATGCGAGGCTGCTAAAGAGGCTGTCTGGCTCCGTCAATTCTTGATTGATTTGGAAGTGGTTCCTGATGCGAATAAGCAGATCACTATCTATTGTGACAATAGTGGAGTAGTGGCTAATTCGAGAGAACCAAGAAGTCATAAGAGAGGGAAACACATTGAAAGAAAGTATCACCTTTTGAGGGAAATTGTGCATAGGGGTGATATGACAATTACCAAGATCGCGTCAGCAGATAATCTAGCAGATCCCATTACGAAGGCTCTTCCACAAAAGAGTTTTGATGGGTATCTAAAGAACATGAAGATGAGAGATATGACATATTTCCTATAGAACAAGTGGGAGATTATTGGGATTATGCTCGATAGCAAGAGTATAATAATGTATTTGACAATCTTTTCATATTAATAAAGTGATTTCTAGTTTATCAAATCTTATAGCATTTATAGTTTAATTATTATAAATGTCAAAAGTATATAATCATAAGGTCAAAAGACTATAAGAAAAGAAGAATTGTTCATACATCTAGATATGTATGAGGTAGACACAATTCTTTAGTTAATCTTGAATAATATGCACAACTTAAGATAAAAGTTGGGCCCCTTTATCTTGTTAAAGTTGTAGATTCTTTTGCTAGCATTTGAGTGGGATCAATTGTGTTATGATGAGTCTAAAATCATCAAAGTGTGGTGTCTTTGGGCAAAAGAATCTAGTGCACTAGGTGCATTGAATTGGATCACAATGACATACTTTATCTAGAACCGTCAATGGATAAAAATTTTCATTTGAAGACAATCGGAGAGTCTATCTCAATCCTGAGATAAATGATGGACTTATGGTTGCAAGTGTTATCATTTGAGCTATCAATGAGTACGATTATATAGCATAGTCTATCCTCGATAGTTTGGTGGTATTCATTTGTTAATCGATAGAGGACTTCATTTATAAATATGGACATCGTGGCTACATTTATTAAATGAGAGTAGAATATCATCATATGGATGTTTTGAGGTATTGGATATTAAATCTTAACGTTAAGTTTTCAATAGTGTCTATTGAAACATGGCTTCTGGATAAGTCAAAATATCCAAGTTCAAAATGTGGTCATATGAGTAAATATGGTAACTTGGAGAGCTATAGGCGGTCTATGAGCTCTTGGCGATTACTGATATTCTTCACGAGGATACACTTTCACCATACAAATTTTCTAGGGTATGAATGAGAAATATTAACTTATCATATCTTTATTTAAGAGTGCAATTTTAGTTCTTTAGTGAAATGATCTAAAATTAATAGATCGGACCTAAGTGAATCATTTGTTGATTGTGAATGGGTTGTGTCTATTGGAGCTTAAATTTATATAGCCCGCCAAGATCCCCAATTGGAGCTTAAATTTAGATAGTCCGCCAAGATCCCCAATTTACACGAACTTGCATGGATCACTTAATATATTCTACCGGACCAATTTAGGGGTCCATATAGAATTGTAATGAGGCATGTGAACTTGTTTCTTTTTGTAAGAATGGATCTAGTTCACATGTGGACTTTTTATTAAGGTCCAATGGATTTAATAAAATAGAAAAAAAATAGTATAATGGTTCATATATTGTGTTGGGCGGCAAAGCTATATAGTTTAGCTTAATTATATTATTTTTATTTTATTATTTAATTAAATGGAATTAATTAATTATTTAATTAAAAGTCAAAATCTTTTTTTCTAATAGGAGATGGCCTCCTAATATTATACTATTGTTGGTAGTATAATTAATATTAAAGATTATATTTAATAAGTAGATAAATAATAGAAATTATTTATCTAGTCAAATTAAGAAATCTTTAATATGGTTACAAATACACTATTGATTTGGATTAGGAGTGTTTGTGTAGGAAAGAATTCTTTTTGGAAAAAGATTCTTGGTTACTAAGTAAATCTACCTAATGGTAGAATTCTTTTTTGAAAAAGTTTCTTAACCACCAAGTAAATCCACCTAAGGAAAGGATTCTTAACAACCAAGTAAATCCTTTTTAGGAAAGTATTTATGATCCTATAAATACCACCTTGATAAATTCGATCAGCCCTATGTTTTTATGAGTGAAATTTTAGCCAAGCTAGGTATTTTTCAAGAGAGAATTTGGCCTAGCAAGAGAGAATTTTGAGTGATAAAATTTTAATTTTTGCTCTAGACAAAATTCGATCAACTCATAGATATAGGGTGTAGAATTCGGCCAAGAAGAAAAGAGAAAAAAAGAACGTTTTTGTTTTTGATAGTACACTAGTATCCTTTACATCAATAGGGTTTTGTATACAAAATCAAATCGGGTTCACGGGAGTTTCAATCAATTAGATTGATAATTCACAAGTAACCGGACATTCTTGGATTGTTCTCTTGTAGGATAATTGTAACTAACAAAGAAAAAGATTTTGTTTGTTTTCATCCTTAGGTATACAATTTATAGAAAGGGATCCCACACTCCTAGGTGATTCACGTTCATGATTGGATTGGAAGATCTTACAGATTCAATTCAGCGCTTGTTCAATCGTCACGAGAAAAAGTATGATACTTATTTTATATATCAATTAATCTAGGGTTAAGGTTCTTTTTATTAAAAAGGGAAAAAATATTTATACCAAAACCCTAATTTTGGTTTTTCACACTTTCGTTGCACGGATTCTCCCTACACTCTCATGCATGTTTTGATCATCTTGCATTATTGTTTATTTACCTTCTTGTGTGCCTTCTTTTTGTACCTTAACTTTTTCTTGGGTGTTTGATGCATCTTGTTTACCTTTAGAAGAGGATTTTCCTCTTAACTGCGGTTCAAACTGCTCCTCATGCACTGCCTCCACCGTGGTCTGCACAGTGGTGTTCTCTAGTGGCTGCACGTTGCTGCTACCACGGTCTGTGCCACTTGCATGCATAACGGTTTTCAGAGAGGTGTTGTCCAGGTGATGCATCATTCCTTGTGTCGCGGTTTGGACACTTACCTATACCGCGGTCCAACCATCGGTTCTGACAAGATTTAGTTTCCTTTTGTCCAAAACGACATCATTTCATGTAGGGCACGATATATATATGTTCTCTTCTCTTTTCTTTGTTCTCTAGGAGTCCAAGAAGCCATCTTTGAGCAACATAGCTTTTCTAGAGAGAGAAAGACTCCCAAACACTCATTTTTACTCAACCAAATTTCATCTCATTGTCATCTAGTTTCATTCTAGGATCATCTAAGCATGGAGCATCATCTTTTTCTTGACTAGGTAATTTCTACAGGTACTAGACTTCATTGTTTCATTACTATGTCATATATGCCTAGGTTTTAACTTTTTATTGCTAATTGAATGCATGTTCTTGTGTTTAAAAGCTTTTATTACATTTTTGTGATGTTGGTTGTTGGTTGAGAACATTGATTAGTGATAGCTACCATTTAGAACAATTTTACCCTTCTAGCTAAATCTTCTTGCATTTACATTTAGAGAATTGATATCTAGGATTTGCATTCAATTGTCATATTTACATTCGTAGATAAGCTCAAATGCCTAGACCAAGCATTTTTGCACTTTGAATATCATTATATATTCACTTAAGCTGCATTGTCTCTTCATTGTTGTTAAGCTTGTGGATAAGAATTTTGTAGACAAGCTTGTTGATCAAGAATGTTTATTAAGACCTGTTGGGTAGTGGTGGTTGGTTAGTAACTTTAAAGTATGACTATGTGGTCAACTTAGTTTGTAAACATCATAACAATAGTGGATTTAAGGATCGGATGTGGCTAGAATGATAGCCCGTGATTTTTCCCTTGTTAAGGGTTTTTATTTCCGTATTTTTACTTGCTTTACATGTTTGTTAATGGGATGAATCTATTAACATTGGTTAATTCAAAAAAGTTGGTAATCAATAGTGTTAAAAACCTATTCACCACCCCCCCTAGGTTTATCGACATACACTTCTTAGGGAATTTCAATTGCTATCAGAGCCGGTGCCTAGATATACTTAGGTGATCTGTGACTGTCTGTGTCTTGCTTTGTGCATTTTTTTTTTGTTGCTTGCATTTTGTGTGTTGCATTACATTTGCATCTCATTCATTCCATACTCTCTAATATGCTTCTTAGAATGGGAAGATGGAATCCTATCTTTGCCAAATAGATGATCGTGCTTGGATGGCTAATAAAGATGGGTACACTCCTCCAACAATGACCACCAAAGAGGGAGATGAAGTTCTCAAACCCAAATCTCAATGGAGTACACAAGAATTTGTGGCAACCAAGTGGAACATCAAGGCCATGCATGCCATCCTTTGTGTCATGGACGATAATCAATACAAGTTGATCCAAACCACCAGGAATGCAAAGGAGGCTTGGGAGATTCTTCACACGGCTCATGAAGGCACTGAAGTAGTCAAGGACTCCAAGCTTCAAGTCCTTCAAACACAATTTAAGATGATTAGAATGGAGGAGGAAGAGTGCTTCAATGACTTTCAGATGAAGTTAATGGATATTGTAAGCCAAAGCCAACAACTAGGTGATCCATACTCAGATAAAAGAATCAAACAAAAGATTATGAGGTCACTCCCTAAGAGATTTGGGTCTAAGGTAACGGTTCTTGAGGAGAATAGTGACTACAAGAATATGAAGCCTAGTGAAATGATCGGAAGACTTCTAGCTTATGAATCTAGGTAGACTTCTACACCAACACCTCTAAAGAAGCAAAAGAGCATTACATTGAAGACCTCTAAGGTTGAAGAGAATGAGGAGGATAACTCAATGAGGAGATGGCCCTCATGGTAAAAAGGTTTAAGAAGTTCATAAAGTTTAAGAATAAAGGATTTGGAGGATTTGGATCTAAAGGAAAAGAAGTAAAAAAGAAGAGTCCTTTCAAGAAAATGGAGAGATCATAAGAGAAATGACTCTAAAATGGGCATCAATGCTATGAATGTAGTGGCTTTGGTCGCATTGCTCCTGAATGTGCAAATATGAAGAAAATGAAGAAAATGAAGAAAGGAAAAGTGATGGCGACCACTTGGAGTGATAGTGAAGACATAGAAAAAGAAGAAAAGTCTTCGGATGATGAAGATCGAGTTACAAACTTCATAGCATTCACATCATCTCATAATAGCAAGGGAGTTATAAGTGATAAAGAAGAAGTAGATGACTCTAGTGATGAGAGCATCTCATCTAACTCTTGGTTTGAAATTGATAAGGAAATGAACTATGTAGACTTCATGAAGTTCTTTGAGAGCTCTAGATTAAAGAAGAAAAATGAGATTCAAAAGTTGAAAAAGAAGAATCTTGAATTGACTTCTAAGGTGAGTCACTTAAGTGAGAAAATGAAGATTGGAAGAGAGTTTGAAGAAAGCTTGAAGGAGGAGTTTAGAGAGGCGAAGGAATTGATTAACAAGAAGAACTCTGGAACCGGGAAACTTGAAAAAATGTTATCAAGTGGGAAGAGTCCTTGTGATAAGAGGGTCTTAAGATATGTGGAAGACATGGAAACCACTTCCTTAAAGAAGATAACTTTTGTCAATAGTGAAGATTTAAAGAAAATCCAAGGCTCAAAACAACCATAAAAAAGGTTAAAGTTGGAGAATCTTTAAAACAAGTTCAAGTCAAGGCTCCAACAAAATTTCAAGTCAAAACTCAATCACAACAAGCTAGAATACATCAAATAAGGCCTCAACCTCAAGTGATCTCCCAATCTCAACAAAGGACCTTTCATGGTCAATCAAGAAGGGATGCAATCTTGGCTCAATCATAAAAAAGAGAGTTGGCTCTACACCAAGGGAGTATGGGTCTTGATCATGGTGGACCGACTCACAAATAAAATATGCCCATTTTTATCCACTGTCCCATCCATATACAGCAGCAACAGCCGCTCAGATCTTTGTCGATAATATCTTCATTGCATGGAATGCCAGCAACGTAACTTCAATCAATATCGAAATGCAGTGCTAGAAAATTGTGTTCTTCTTTTCTTCTTGCTAGTCGATGTATAACTAGGTACCATTCAATAGAAAATTTTCTATAGTATGGGGTTTCTTTTTTTTCCAATTTCCATTATTGGCTTCAGACTCGAAATTGAAGATCAAGTAAAATGGGAATCCGACGGATTGCTTTCTAATAATTCATGATAGGCAAACAAGGAAGGCAGTGGCGGTGAGAGAAAGGCAAGTAGTCAGAGGCAGTATCAGCACAAAAGAAAGCAGGGATAGGTGAAGTCACCTTTGATCGAGAGTCGGATACACCAATAAGTTGGAAATAAAGAGTTCCTAGAACAGACTTACCGAGACAAGGGACAGTTGAGCGAAAAGCCAGCCCATAAAGTAAGTAAGTAAAGGCCGCTAATCTCCTATGATTGCTAATTCCCACTCTTTGAAAGCTTCCCCGGAATAAGGTAGTTGATTCAAGACATAGAGAGCTTGCTAGTTCAGAACAAGCTAGGCCAACTAAGAATGTCTTTGATGGTAGCTTTCTTTATTCCTCTAACCTTTTGTGTGATTAAATAGTTTTAGATCAAGATAGAACATATAATAATAATTCAATCATTGGCATTGGCGCAAGGGTCTAAGCATTGGCAATTCAAAATATATCTTCTCTCAACTCAAAGGAGAAGGAAGCCTTTTATGTTTGCACAAGGCTATGGTATGAATTCTTATTTCACTCTTATTTGTCATTATTATGGTGTTGAGGGCCATGTCTAATTGTTTTAATTATATTAATTTGTGTCGTATTGAAAGTATGATTGAGAAAAATATGCTTAGAAGAGCACCTAGAAATTTTAGAGCCAATGAACCCAAGGCTCATAGAAATGACAATGTTGCTACTAGGTGGACTAGAAAAAAATGAGTATTTTTGCCATGTGGCCCAAGTGGCCTTGAAGGCCAAAGCCTCTAACACTTGGTATCTTGATAGTGGGTGTTCTAGGCACATGACCGGAAACAAGAGTTTCTTTGAGACTCTTGTTATGGAGGATGGTGGATTTGTCACCTTTGGTAATGGTTCACGTAAGAAGGTTTTAGGAAAATGAAATATATATATCCCCAGTTTACCCTCCTTGCCTAATGCTCTTTATGTAGATGGCTTGCAAGATAATCTCATTAGCATATCACATTTGAGTGATGAAGGGCTTTCGGTTATGTTTGGCAAAGTTGATTGCTCTATTCTAAAAAAAGATGGACAAGTTTTATTGAAAGACAAGAGATCAAGTGACAATTGTTATTGTCTTGATTTCAATGACATCTCTTGTAATTTGTCTAGTTGTGATCAAGTTGAATTGTGGCATCAAAGGTTAGGTCATATGAATTTCAAATACTTGAAAGTTCTTAAGAAGTTGAATGTTGTGAGAGGCCTTCCTAAGTTTGGGAATATGATTGAGGGAGTGTGTTGACCTTGTCAATAAGGGAAGCAAACTAAGAGTGTGCACAAAAAAGACAAGTATCTTACCACTAAGGAGCCATTAGAGCTTCTTCACATAGATCTTATGGGTCCCAAGCAAACTGAGAGTCTTGGTGGCAAAAGATACATTTTTGTGTGTATTGATGATTTTTCTAGATTCACATGGACTTATTTTCTTAGAGAAAAATCTGAAAATTTTGAAAATTTTAAAATGCTTTGCACTAAAATTCAAAATTAAAAGAATTATCATTTTTGTGTGTATTGATGATTTTTCTAGATTCACATGGACTTATTTTCTTAGAGAAAAATCTGAAAGTTTTGAAAATTTTAAAATGCTTTGCACTAAAATTCAAAATTAAAACAATTATCATATCAAAAGCATTAAAAGAATTAGGAGTGATCATGGCAAAGAATTTGAAAATGCTTGTTTTGAAAATTATTGTAATAGTGTTAGCATTTCTCATGAGTTTTCAGCTCCTCGAACTCTTTAACAAAATGGGATTGTAGAGGGGAAGTATAGGGTCCTCCAAGAGATGGCTCGTGTGATATTGCTTAGCAATAATGTTCCTAGGAATCTTTGGGTCGAGGCCATGAATGCAGCTTGTTATATAGGAAATAGAATGTTTTTACGGCCGGTACTAGGCAAACCTCATATGAATTATGGAAGGGTAGGAAGCCAAATGTTAGCTACTTCCATTCATTTGGAAGAAAATACTACATTCTCAATGACCGAGATCAACTTGGCAAGTTTGATGCTAAGAGTGATGAAGGAATTTTCATTGGCTATACTCTAAATAGTAAGGCCTATAGAGTGTTTAACTTAAAAACTAGAAGAGTCATGGAATCATCCAATGTTGTCATAGATGATTATAGGCTAAAGTTGAGTAACCATGATAAGGAGGTTAGTATGTCTCATGATTTACCTTTAAAGGAGTGTGGTGAGACTTCAAGTGATGTGAAGTTGGATCATAGTGAAAAGAATGATAAACCTTTTGATAGAGATCTATCTTTGGACTCTAATGAACCCGTTCCTTGGGTTAGGAGACTCCATGATAAAAGTTATATCATTGGAGATGTTGATGAGGATATTAGGACTTAACAAAAAATGGCTAATCAAATTAGCTATTCTTGTTACACCTCTCAAATTGAACCCAAAAAGATTGATAAAGCCTTGAATGATGAATTTTGGGTTCTTACCATACAAGAAGAGTTGAATCAATTTGAAAGAAATGAGGTTTTGACTCTAGTTCCTAGACCTAAGAATTCTAATGTCATAGGCACCAAGTGGGTGTTTAGGAACAAGTCGGATGAAAACGGAAACATTGTACGCAACAAGGCTAGGCTTGTAGCACAAGGATACTCTCAAATTGAGGGTATCAACTTTGAGGAGACTTTTGCACTAGTTGCCCGTCTTGAGTCTATTAGGCTTCTTTTATCCATATCATGTGTGCATAAATTTAAATTACATCAAATGGATGTTAAGAGTGTCTTCCTAAATGGCTTTTTATAAAATGAAGTGTTTGTTGAGCAACCCAAGGGGTTTGCGGATCCACACCACCCCAATCATGTTTGTCGCCTCAAGAAAGCTTTGTATGGGTTGAAACAAGCTCCAAGGGCTTGGTATGAGCACCTCACCTTTTATCTTATTGACAATGGCTATTCAAGAGGTAGTATTGACAAGACCTTGTTCAGCAAAGGTAACAAAGATGAGCTTTTCATAGCTCAAATCTATGTTGATGACATTGTGTTTGGTTCCACCAACAGATCCAAAGTCCAATAATTTATAGAGGTCATGTCTAATGAATTTGAGATGAGACTTGTTGGGGAGCTTAATAACTTTCTAGGTTTACAAATTAAACAATTGGATGATAGGATCTTCATATCCCAAGCTAAATATGCCAAGAACCTAGTGAAGAAATTTGGCCTTGAGAATGTCAAACATTGTGACACATCTATGAGTTCCACATTGAAACTTAGCAAGGATGATAGTGGGAAAAGTGTGGATCAAAGCCTATATCGTGGCATGATAGGTAGCTTACTTTACTTAACTGTAAGTAGGCCCGATATAGCCTTTAGTGTAGGTGTGTGTGCTAGGTACCAAGCAAGTCCCAAGGAGTCCCATCTCTCCTCCTTGAAGAGAATCATTCGTTATGTGAATGAGATATCCAACTATGGATATGGTACTCTTTGACACTAATACTAGTCTAGTTGGCTTTAGTGATGCAGATTGGGCAGGTAATTGTGATGATAGGAAGAGTACATCAGGCGGTTGCTTCTTCCTAGGAAATAACTTGATGTCTTGGTTTTGTAAGAAGCAAAAATCCATTTCCTTATCCACAGTCGAGGCTGAGTATATAGCAGCTGGGAGTGCTTGCACATAACTCCTATGGATGAAGCAAATGCTTGAGGACTACGGTTTTGATGAAGGTACTCTAACCCTCTATTGTGATAACATGAGTGCTATAAAAATTTCAAAGAATCTTGTCCAACATTCTAGAACCAAGCATATAGATATTAGACACCATTTCATTAGAGAGCTAGTTGAGAGAAAATGCATTGCACTTGAACATGTTGGCACTAATGATCAACTAATGCATTCGTTCACTAAACCCTTGGACTCAACTAGGTTTAAATCACTTATTAAGTCTATTGGGATTTGTCATATGTCTTGATGAGTTTTGGTGTTTGACCCCACATGGGGAGCACAAGCAAAGAGAGCTAACTTGCATTTCAATAAGCAAAAATAATTGTTCAATTTTATGCTCTTTAATTAATTGCTAGAGTATCATGGTTGCATATGCTAGCATATGAATTTTTGTTAAATAAGTGTGTCTTTGCCTTGTTTAAAATCCATGTCTCATTTATGTCCAAACATGCATTTTTGGACTAGCAAATTTGATTGGGAAGTACATTTGATTGACCCAAAATTTATCTCCATGTTTATATGAACTTGAGCTTGATATGCTTAAATATTATGCATGAAGTAATTGTGTGAAATTGTGTGTGAATGCAATTGACAAGGCTAAACTCAATAAGGACCTTGTATCCATTTAACTAATAAGGATGTCTCGTACAATTTAGCTTTGTCTCTCTTATTAATGGTTGAACAAGACAACAATCAATAAGGATTTTATATCCATTCATTCAATAAGGATTTTATATCTATGTCTTGATTTGCCATTAAGAATTGATAATATTGCTTGTGTGATTCAAAGGCTTGGTTTGACTTCTAAAATGACAAAAGGGTGCAAATTGGTTTAACTTCTCTTGGAACCTCTTTTGATATTTGCTTTGCCAAATACCATTTTTTTAAGTTGATGTTTCATGTCTTTTATCCATGGCAATACCTTCACACATTTGCTTTAAATTAAACTTCCTTGCTCTTCTCTCTCACTTAATTAAATTGCATAAAGTTGTTGTATATGATTATGCAAATTTCTCTTGCAAATATCTCTCTTTGCTAAGTGACTCAATTGGGGAGACCTCCTTTGCCTATCTTGTGACAAAAAAAGATAGTAGTGTCGTGTGGTTTTTAGGGGGAGTTGGGGGTGTTAAGAATGGCATGATTTAAGGGAGTTGAGAGTTTCATATAAGGGGAGACTTGTTGAGGGGGAGTTACTAATTTAGGGGGAGCATTTGCATTTGCATTTGCATTTGTCATTGCATGGTGCTTGTTATTGTTGTTTGCCAATTGCTTGTATTTTTATCTTATTTGATCACCTTACATACACTTTCTTTGGAAAGTGTAGTTATATGGTTTTGTAGGGATGTTGATTCTACAAGAGATTGATGACTTGAAGTTCTAGTGTTTAGGCATCTCTTTGTTTTGTAGAAACACTTTTTGTTGACCCCTTGTCTTTTATTTTGTTTATTTGTGAGGATGATATGTGAGTGGTGGTTTTGTCATGAAATAGCCAAAGAGGGAGATTGTAAGTTCATTGGTGTTTGATTGGTTTATTTCGTTGACAACCACATTTGGGGTTTAATATGTAAGGGTAGTTTAGGCCATCATTGTTCGTGACCAAGCTCAAGCTTCAAAGGTAAATCACTTGCTCATTGAAAAGATAATAGTGCACACATACACTTTCATGCATGTTTTGATCATCTTGCATGATTGCTTATTTGCCTTCTTATGTGTCATCTTTTTGTGCCTTAACTTTTGCTTGGGTGTTTGATGCATCTTGTTTGCCCTTAGAAAAGGATTTTCCTCTTAACCGCGGTTCAAACTGCACCTCATGCATTGCCTCCGTCATGGTCTGCACAGCGGTATTCTCCAGTGGTTGAACGCTGCTGCTACCGCGATCTATGCCACTTGCATGCACAGCGGTCTCCCAAGCAAAGATTCTCAGGCGTTGCATGTTATCCATGATGCGGTCTGTGCACTTGCATGCACACCGGTCTTTTGAGCGGTGTTGTCCAGATGATGCACTATTCCCTGTGCCACGGTCAGGAAACTTACCTGTACCGCGGTCCAGCCAGCGGTCTTGGGGATTGAGTTGCCTTTGTGTCCAAAACAACATCATTTCTTGTAAAGAACCATATATATATATGTTCTCTTCTCTTTTCTTTGTTCTCTAGGAGTCTAAGAAGCCATCTTTGAGCAACCTAGCTTTTCTAGAGAGAGAAAGACTCCCAAACACTCATATGTACTAAACCAAACTTCATCTCATGGTCATCTAGTTTCATTCTAGGATCATCTAAGAATAGAGCATCATCTTTTTCTTGACTAGGTAATTTCTACATGTACTAAACTTAATTGTTTCATTACTATGTCATGTATTCCTAGGTTTTAACTTTTATTGCTAATTGAATGCATGTTCTTATGTTTAAAAGCTTTAATTACATGTTTGTGATGTTGGTAGTTGGTTGAGAACATTGATTAGTGATAGCTAGCGTTTAGGACAATTTTACCCTTCTAGCTAAATCTTCTTGCATTTGCATTTAGAGAATTGATATCTAGGATTTGCATTCAATTGTCATATTTACATTCCTATATGTAAGGACCTTGATTTTATGATTGGCTTATTTCATGACAAACCACACCACATTGGAGATGATTATGTAATGGGTAGCTTAGATCCTGATTGGCAAGCTTCCAAGCATCTCCATGACTTTTAAGAGCAAAAGGTATATTCACTTGACTTTGCCTCTTGAAGATTTTAGGTGCACACACACGCACCTCATGCATGCTTTGTTGATCTTGCACTTGTGTTGATATTGTTTATATGTGTGCATCTCTTCACAATCACACTTGTTATAGATTTATGTGTGGTATTGTGTTGTGTTCGCGCTTGCACAATGGTGTGCTTGTTTCAGCACATTGAGTGACCATATGAGAAGGTCTCATACTTCTCTTGGTTTGGTTATATGGAGTAAGGTGTCTAGTTTCAAAAGAGTGTATTTCAATTATTTAAATGTTTTTCAAAACTGACCTTTATATGGTCTTGTGACCATATCTTTTTATAAAATGATTGAAAATGAGTTTTAAAACTTTTTGTACAAATTAGACACCCATACCTTTCCAACGGTATATTATTTGTAATGTTTCATGACTGTTTGGATTGGTTTTGAAATCTCCAAAGTAACCACAAAAACAGGGCAACTATGTTGTTATCCATTTCTGACCTTTGGTCACTCAAATAGCCATAACGTTTTCTATAGACATCCAAATCATGTTTTGTAAATTGGAGTAGAAAGTAGACTTCTATACCTTTCCAACGGTATATTATACGAAAGGTTTGGATGTCTTTTGGTCATGTTTTGGGTCGCTCAAAGCTCAAGTTGTTGTGTTGTCGGGAGTGTACCGCGGTATAGACCGCTTTTGGAGCACATGCTTAGCCAGCGACCTAGGCAGTGGTAATGTCCAGCCATGCCATGATGCCTAGAGAGCTGCTTAGACACTTGCTTGGCTAGCGGTATGCACAGCGGTCATGACGGGATTTTGTTTCCCAAGTCAAAAACGATGCCATTTTATCTAGGGCTTTTACATTTATGTTCTCTTCTTCTTCCTTGCCTCTTTAGAGCCCAAATAACACAATTTTAGAGTGAGAGAACCTCCATTTGAGAGAGAAATCTTCAAGCTTTGTGTTTAACTCTTCAAACCAAAAACCCATCATCCTTTCTTGAAACAAACATCATCTAGCTATATCTAGGATGTTTCTTAGCATGGGTCTTCATCAACACATGTAACTTGGTAAGTAGAACACCATCTTCATCATTCTTGTGTTCTAGTTTAACAAGATACCTCTTGTATGACTTGTATGCCTCTAGATTAGGATTTTTATTACAAGTAGAGATTGTTGTTGATGTTTGGGTTGTTGTATTGTGATAGCTTGCATAATTAGGTTGTTTTACCTAAATAGTAATCTATATATGTTCATGTATGCTTAATTGATGATTAGGATTGTCTTGTGCATATATTCTAGTTCATGAACATTTTTTTGTATGCCTCATTGATTGCATTTATTGATTGCAAATATATTGCCCTTGATTATATGTTGTGACAACTTGTGTTGGTTGGACTTTTATTGACATTTAGGTTGCTAGAATCCTTTTGCATCTAATTGAGTCCTTATATATGAGCATGTAGGCATTGTTTGATAACTAGGTTATTGTATTGCATCATCTACATCTAGTTAAGCATTGTATGTTTGGTCTAACATATTTTGCATTAAGCTTTCATTGATTGTTCACTTAGACCATATACTCTTCATAGAGTCAAAGCCTTGTGGCTTCTAGGTGAAGTTGCACAAGCAAGTCAAGTCTTGCAACCAAGGGTAGGTTGACAAGAAATTGGTCGAGTGCCACTGTATAAGGCCCAAGGGGTAGAGTAGGAGGTGCTCACGCCAAGAGTAGTGGATCAGAGGATATCACTAGGGACTGAACCAAGAGTGGTGAGTGGTAATGGCCATAGTCTAAGGTTGTCGAGAGTGAGAGTCCGAGTATCACTTGAGAGTGTAACTTTTTACTCATACAGTGGATTTCTACGATCGAGTGTGGCGCATTTAACAGCCCGTGGTTTTTCCCATTTGGAGGGTTTCCACGTATACGTCTTGTGTTATTTATATTTCCGCACTTTACACTTGATGTTGTATGTTTATTTTATTGAGTGAATTTTGAATATTGACTAATCAAGAAAAAATGGTAATTGACTTGATAAAAACCTATTCACCCTCCCCCCCCCCCCCCCCCCCTCTAGGTTATTAGATACACACTTTCTAAGGAATTTCACTAGATAAGCTCAAATGCCTTGACCTAGCATTTTTTAATATCATTATATATTTTTTAATTTCACTTTGAATATCATTATATATTCACTTAGGTTGCATTGTCTCTTCATTGTTGTTAAGCTTGTGGATAAGAATTTTGTAGAAAAGCTTGTTGATCAAGAATCACTATTAAGGTCCGTTGGGTAGTGGTGGTGGGTTAGTAACCTTAAAGTGTGACTAGGTGGTCAACTTAGGTTGTAAACATCATTACAATAGTAGATTTAAGGATCGGATATGGCTAGAAGGATAGCCCGTGGTTTTTCCATTGTTAAGGGTTTTCACGTAAATATCATGTGTCAATTTTTATTTCTGCATTTTTACTTGCTTTTCATGTTTGTTAATGGGGTGAATCTATTAACATTGGTTAATTCAAAAAAGTTGGTAATCAATAGTGTTAAAAACATATTCATCCCCCCTCCCCCCTCCCGGTTTATAGACATACACTTCTTAAGGTTGGTATTAAGTGTTCTATTTTTTTTTTACTTCTACGCATTTACTTGCTCTGAATTTGAGTTTAAGATCTCCAGGATCAACTCTATTTAACTCTCTAATGTACTAGTGACTCAAGATTATAATTTTCTAAATTTGTTGAATATACTCATTGATTCTTTCTCCTAAGATAGTTTGTTAGTTCCTCGGATTTTTATTGGCTTATTTCGATTGACAAACCACATTTTGGGATAATTATGTAAGGGGAGTTTAGGTCGCCTTTGCTCGTGATCAAGTTCAAGCTTCAAAGGTATATCACTTGTTTAACTCTTTGAAGAGATTTAGTTACACACACACACTAACATGCATTTGTATTGACATGCATTTATTCCTTGTTTCTCAATGCTCATGTGTGCATTCCTTCACAATCACACTTGCACTTCATGTATTTTTTATTGCATCTATGATTGCATTTATGTTTCCATGATCATGCATTTCTTTTAATCATATGATAACTTATTGTGTGCATTGACTTAGATTTGGTTTGGTTATTTTGAGTAATGTGTCTAGTTTCGAAAGAATGGTTTTCAATGATTTAAGTATTTTTCAAAACTGACCTTTGTATGGTCTTGTTACCATAACATTTTATACATTGCTTCAAAATGAGTTTTGAAAGTTTCCATACATCCTAGACACCCATACCTTTCCAACGGTATATTATTCGTAATATTTCATGACCGTTTGGATTGGTTTTGAAATCTCCAGGTGACCATCAAAAACAGGGCATCTCTGTTGTTATCCGTTTCTAACCTTTGGTCACTCATTTGACCATAACATTTTCTATAGTCATCCAAATCATATTTTGTTCATTAGAGTATAAAGTAGACTTCCATACATTTCCAACGGTATATTATACAAAAGGTTTTGAAGTCGTTTGGTCACGTTTTGATATGCTTGAATTTCAAGATGGAGTGTTGAGAGCAGATTTCGCTCAACGTTTCGCCCCTGGAGGGGACGAAACCAGCAGCGAAAATTGTGGCAGCCCTTTTTGCTCCCAAACTCTTAGCCCCCTCAAGGGACAAAACCAGCAGCGAAAACTGTGGCAGCCCTTTTCGCTCCCAAACTTTTCGCCCTCTCAAGGGGCGAAACAAGGGGCGAAAAACCTGTTTGGGAAAAAACGTCTTTTCTTGTGCAGCTTGTTTTTACCCCTTATATATATCATCTTCTTCCCAAATCAGACCTAGAGCTTTGAAATTGAATCCCCAAGAGAGAGAGCTCCAAGAACTTATTTTTTACTCAACCAAACTTCAAATCACAATCATCAAGCATCATCAAGCTTCTTTCAAGCATAGGTCTCTTGTTTGTTCATGACTAGGTATTCTCTACATGCTCTAAACTTCATAGTTTCACTATTAAGACATGTATACCTAAGGTTTTAGCCTTTATTGCATATTAAATGCTTGCTTGTATGTTTAATTGCTTTTATGACATGCTTGTGTATTGATTGTTGGTTGAGATGCATTAATTTGTGATAGCTAGAATTTAGGACGGTTTTACCCTTCTAGCTAATTCTTCTTACCTTTGCATTTAGAAAATTGATATCTAGGATTTGCTTTAATTGTCATTGTTAATCCTAGATAAGCATGAATGTCTTGAGCTAGCATTTTTGCATATTGAATATTCTTGCATATTCACTTAGGTTACCATTATCTCTTCATTGTTGATTAAGCTTGTGGCTATGTGATTAGTGTACAAGGTTGGTGATCCAAAATCACTATTAAGGCCTGTTGGGTAGAGTGAAAGGGTTAGTAACTTGAGGGTTAGACGGAAGGTCAACCTATGTTGTAAACTTTCTCTCAGTAGTGGATTTTGAGGATCTTGTGTGGCGCACATATCAGCCCGTGGTTTTTTCCATTTGGAGGGTTTCCACGTATATATTGTGTGATGTTATTGTGTTATGTTTGTTGTCTTTTATCTGAACACTTAGTAGAATGGGGTAGAATTGTTAATATATACTAATTCGTAAAATTAGTAATCTATCGAATTAAAACCTATTAACCCCCCCCCCCCCCCCCCCCCCCTCCCTCCCTCCCTCCCTCCCTATAGGTTATAGACACATACTTTCTAGGGATTTTCATAGTTTTCTAATATCTTTGAATTATTATAAAATGCATTATGGTTTCTTTCAACCATCAAAAACAAAAATCAAGAACTATGCCACAAATAAACATGCTAATATTCGTCTTAAATTATACATTGCAAGAGATTAAAATGTTTCTCTGGCATATTTATGCCTACAATTTTTTTAAACTGCCATTTTATTTAATAAATAAACCATACAATGCCAAGTTAAACCAGACAATCTAATACAAAAACGGGAGCAACTAGAATCCCCAAAAGAAAACCCAACAAAACCTTACAAAAATAAAAGAATTACATGTCTAAGCAAACAGCAGATCACACCATACATTGAAAACAGAGTGCCTGAGAAAAAATTTGGTGCAGAACTCGAAAGAAGATAAAACTATCCAACGCCACATTCCAATTCATTTTCCATTTGGCCCATGTCCCAATAAAACACAAACCAACTCATCAAACACAATCACTTAGAAATCCAACTCATTATCAATCAACAACACATCTGCTTATCCTTCCCGGCTATATGAATTTGCAAGTTACTAATAAGAGATGATTGCTTAAAATACCAAAAACCTTTTCAACATTCATACCATAAGGATCAACTTCAAAGCATCATTCTAGTAGAGACCAAAGATTTTCTCTAACGATGATTAAAAATTTGTTGGTTGATTTTTAATTTTTCTTCTTAAAAGTTTTTTAATTAAATGAACAAATTTAAAAAATTACTAGCTCTCATTCTAAGAATCCAAATGCTAATGATTTAACTTCTGATCAGTTAAAGAGTAAACTAAATTACATACTGGAAAATCAACGGCAGCAATACAACAATCTAAATACTCTAATCCTATGAATAAAAATATCGACAAACATACCACATTACCAAATAATGTTAAAAATAATTAAAAAAACGAACATATCACACAAACAACCAGCCAACCTCACTCGTTACATTGCATCATCAATTTTGGCAAAAATGAAAAAAAAAAAGGAACCAAAAAATTCAGCTATAAAACCAACACCACAACACATTCTCAACCACTCGAAAGCTGTAGATTCAATTTTAAACCAAACAAAAAATTCATGAAAATTAAATTATAACAAAAAAAGAAATAAGTCAGAATCTCGTAACAAATTACCAACTCAGAATTGAGAAGAATGAAAGTGATGGTGATGGCATTGGAGTTGGCGATGGCGGAGGTGGCGAGACAGTAGAGGTGGTGAGAAAATGGAAGTGATGGTGGTTGCGTGAGAACTGGAACTCAGAACTGATAATGGAAGTGACAGTGGCGATCTGCAAGCGAGGTGGCGATCAGTCGATGACGACGATCTGCAATCTAGGTGTCGATCAGTTGGAGGTAGAGATCAGTCGGCGATGATGGTCGGAGCAGATTTAGAAGTCCAAGAGAGACAAATAGGTGAGAAGAAGAAAAACGTGAGAATCAGATCTGGAGACAATGAAAGTCAACCGTGGAATACATATTAAGTAAAGACTTGGAATCGGTTTAACTTGTTTTTTAGAATTTTTGTTTTTTCTTTCTTTTTTAATTAATGCAGAACCGGTGGTTCAAGTTGCTGAATGATCCAACAGAATAAATAGATTACTATTCATGACTATATGATATAGCCAATTTTTTCATGATTGCACAGCAGTCGGACCCCTTATGTGTATCAACATTTAAATTGACATTTTTTTTTCTTGTATATAAACTAAATGTCGGGGTGTATATTTTATTGCAATTTTAAAAAAAAAATATATATATATATATTGATATGACTCTATGCTCCTTACGTGTAACTACACTTAGGTCAGTTTGATATTGCTGTAACTTTTATAATAATCACTGTTAGTTATTCTGAATGAATAATGAGCTGAGAAATTAATCAACAGATGTTTAGTTAATTGTATTTTTAAAATTACTATATATCTCAATAGAAGTATACATAAGTTTGGGAATTTTATTACAAAAATGTTGAGATTAGATTCAATGACTAAAATATTCATGATTTTAGAACACCACCATTTTCCCATTAATTATACATATTAAATCAACATTTAAGTAGGATATTTAATTTTGAGATGAAATAAGTTATATAAATGATTTTAACTTGATTTCATAAGAAAAATAATAATATTTTAAAAGATTCATTAAATGTTGAAATAGATTATTTCATAATCACTTTCAAAAAGTAACTCTCCACCACTACTTCTCAAAATCACTGTCAAAATTTATCAGATTATCAATTAATCACTTTAGAAAGTTTTACCAAATATCATTTTATATCAAAATGATAAAATAAGTTGATTTCAACTTTCTAAAAGCAATATCAAACTAACCCTTAAATTTAATATAAAAAAACTACAGTTAAATTGACATTTTTTCATGTATTTATGCCAAATGTTGCGGTATCTTACTACAATTTCTTTTAATGGCTAGGGGAATATTATTATCATTCCATGTTAATGGTAAGGGGGGACTATCTATTATTATTAGGGGTAATTTCATTAAAGCCCTTAAAAAAAATTCGATTTGTCACCTATTTATACGTCTTTATCATATTAGTAACTCTAATCCCTTCTTTTTCAAAATACATATTTAGTCCATTTAATCAAATTACTAATGGACCGTTTGGTATGAGGTAATCAAAATAATCTGATTCCCGATAAAGTTAAACACTGTAATGTGATTCCTGAAAAACCTGTATATATGTTTGGTTGTTCGTAAGAATATTATATCAGATTCCTAGAAATGTTAAAAATTTGTGTTTGGTTTCACATGGAATTTTTTTTTCTTTAAACATAAAAACATATCAAAAACTAATTTTTTTTTAAAAAGTTAAGCCTTCACTAAATAAAATATATAAAAAAAACAAACAAACAAAAATCATATCGATTCATCATCTTCTTGAATCAATTAAGAAAATTTGGAAGAGATCTGGTTCTTCCCAAGTCCATTTGGTTCTTCTCAAATTCTCATATTCTTTATTGTTGTGAACACAAACCAAGAAAATTGTTAATCATTTCCTGCAATTGACGAAGCATAGAAGATTTTCGCTTGACGTCCTTGGTCAAACGAGAACGCCTTCTTCTGGTCTTCGTGTCCATGATTAAAGCAGCAACAGTGAGTTATCGGCTTCCATAGTGAAAGATGCATAGATGGTATTCTCTAGATAAAGCAAAAGCTAGTAAAAGAAGAAACCCACCGGAACAAAAATAGAATCAATTTCAAACCCAAATAAAAAGCAAATTTGGTATCTAACTTGTTGTAGAAATCAAATAAGTTTTCTTTTTGAAATCAGATAACTATTTTTAGAGCCCCAGATTGGATGACATTTCAAGCACATCCATTTCAAGCATCGACTATAGTGAAATGGAAGCTTTACTTTATTTTAGTACCTAAAACATTAAAAAATAAAATGCACATACTTTTGAGTGAAATCAAATGAGAATTGATCATAAAGAAGAGAAAGAAATTATAAAAAATAATAAGAAAAGAAAAACAAAGAGATTAGAATCAAAACCAAGATTACCCCATATTCAAAGATACAAAACTATCAAACCCAGATTCAAAGACATCCCTCACAAAAAGAATAAATTTTTCCAAAGACTCAAAAGTCTTCTTCTATATCATAACCAAAAAAGAATAGTGTTGAAGATGTGAACTTTCCGATGGAGGTATGAGAAGACCTCCGATGGAGGTCACAAACCATATATATATATATATATATATATATATATATATGTGTGTGTGTGTGTGTGTGTGTGGAGAAGAACAAAATAGAAGATGAGGAGAAAATGGTAGGAAAGAAAATCACAAACCGGGAAAAAAAATCACAAAGAGAAGAAGAAAATAAAAGAGGATGAAAAATTAGAAGGAAAAAAAAAGTAAAAGAACGAAGAAGAAGAAAAAATTGAAAAAGAATAATGATAATTTGTTTTTTTAATGAGGGTGGGTTAACGGTGAAAATCAGACAAAGGGCATCCATACACGTTACCTTCTTAGAAGATAACGTGATTCTTATGGGATTTATTTTTTCATATTTAAAAAAACTTAAACATATTATCAAATTCTTATTTACATGTAAAGATTACCCTATATCAAATGGTCTCAAATAGTCAATTATGACTAAATATACAGAAGACTAACTTTACCGTTAAAAGTTTTTTGTTATTATATTTTAATTTTTTAAAACTTCATTTAAATACTTTTTATATTTTAATATTTTTATTATTATAAGAAGAATATTAATTTGAATATTAAAAATTAAAATTAAAAATAAAAATAGAAAAATAAAAAATATTTAATATTTTTTTATACATGAAAATTTCCAGATCTCCATCGTTTCATCAAGCAGTAAGGCTATTATATTCAGATACACAATTAATGAATACAACAAGAAATTAGAAGAGAGGGAGATGGACGATTCAACCGACGAGCAGTGAATAGCGAGAATGGTGAAGGCGAAGAAGGATTTGCTGAGTACGGCATCGTGGAGAGGGGAAGAAGACGATGAATCCCACAAAGAATTTCTATACTCAATCATCTCAACATACTCAAAAGTCAGAACCAATATACACTATTTCTATCTTCCATTTCTATCAAACATTTCTCTGGCTTCTCTAAGACTCTAACATCCTATATTGACAATACCCAGTTATCATAGACTTCCACGAGGAAACATTTCTGTTAGGCATTTTGTCAAACATCTCTCTTGCTATCCTTATTTCACCATTTTGATCATTCTAGCTTCATTCGTAAGTCTATATTTAGCATACCAAGATAGTAAAATCGTCCATGTTACAATATTCTTGCCTTGGGATGAATCAAAAAGTTATCTAGCTTCAAGTAAATGCTTGTTTGGGTATAGCAGGAGATCATTTAGTCGAACAAATGTCTGGCGAGTCGCTGGATACGTTTGGTGCATTGAAGTAGAGATGGTTTTGAAGTGGGGTTGGGAAAATATGTGCGGAGAACGGTGCCGATGGCCGGGAGGAGATCGGCGCCGTCGTTGCGAACAGAATCGGATTTCCATGTGATTCTCCGGTAGTAGGGGAGGCAAACCGGATCTTTGAGCTTCGAAGAAGAGTATGTTCTTCGTTAGAGCTTGGCCGAGAGAAGAAGACTCAGATCTGTGAAGATAAAAAAAATGTTTTTTTTTTTTTTTTTTGGTTTTTCAATATTTTTTAATCTTAATTTTTAATATTTAAATGGGATATTATCATTCGAGTCTCTAACTTTTTTTTAATTATCTATGTTTTACTTATTTCAATTTTCATTATATTGGTCCCAATATTTTTAAAAACCACTCAATTTAGTCATTCTGATTAGAATTTTGACGGTCAACGGTCACAGAAAAATCAAATGACATCTTTACCCCTGACTATTTAATTTCTTTTAAAAAGAGAAAAAAAAATTAAAGAACTATGAAAACAAATTAAAAATAAATAAATAGATCTTTCAATATATATATATATATATATAATAAATCCACCACCACTCGTCAGGCATCATCATCATCTTCACCATCAATACAAACACCCAAAAACTCTTCATTCATAGGCATTCATTTCAATCTCAGCTCCTCCAAAAATGGATAATTGTTGACGAACGCTACAAGCCGAGTGTGAATGTTGGCTCCCCAATTATGCAGGACCAGACTGAAATCGGAGAATCGAGGCCTCCCTTTAAGGTTACGTAGAAACTGATGCACTAGAATCTCCTACGAGATCGAGTAGCAGTTTTCGATGAACACGCGAGTCCTTGACCACTGTTTGCGTGGTACCAACTTTTGCACACCAACGACACCGAGCTTCGGTCCTTGTGTGAAGTCAACAGAGCTAAAACTCGCTTGAGCACCTCGTTCAGGAACGATGACGACGGCTGAGTCGACTCGGGCAAACTCAGACATTCCCTTTTTCAGTTTGAATACGATGATGAAATTGTTTGCTAGTGTTTGGTAATGAAATTGTTTGTTGTGGAGTCTAACAGTTGGTCGATCTTCGGTTGTGGGAAGCTATCTTTTGAACAAGCATGGTTGAGGTCAGTGTAGTCGACGCACATACGCCACTTTCCATTGGCTTTAGTGACCATGACCACGTTAACAATCCATTCCAGGTATCGAGATTCCTGAATGAATCAGGCTTTCAGAAGTTTCTCGACCTCTTTCTGGACTGTAGCATTTATATAAAAAATGAAATGTCGCCTCTTATGTTTGACAGGCTTGAAGGCAAGGTCAACTGCTAGCCTGTGAGCCGCCTAGAAAATCGGGATTCCTTGCATATCGTCATGACTCCAAGCAAAGATATCATTATACTCGTGGAGTAGCTTGACTAATCCTTCACTCACTCCTGCTTCTAGCGCAGCTCCGATTTTTACTACCTTGAAGGGATCATCCTCTCTGACTAGTACTTCTTCTAATGTATCAACCGGGTGGCCACTGACCTACCCTCTATCTTCCTCTATCACTTCTTCAGGCATAATCTCTAACACGGGCTCCTCCACTACTACTCCAGCCTCTCCCATGGTATCCGAGGTATCGAGATCATCCTCAGATGTTACATGTTTTTGTATAACTGCTACCTGTAAAAATTGTTTGGCTAAGGCCATCGGGTTAGTTGATACGGTGTAGCACTTGCAGGCTACCTGCTGATCACCACATACCTCGCCTACTTCGTTTCCCACCGAAAGCTACAGAATGTTATGGTAGATGGACAACAACCCTTTGAAGGATGACAGAAAGAGCCTTCTAAGGATAGTGTTGTAAGCTGACAGGGTGTCCACTACAACGAAATTAGTCATCAGGTTCTGTTGGAGAGGTGCAGTCCTAATAATCACCGGTAAAATCTTAGATCCAATTGGTACAATCGAGTCCCCGGTAAATCCATACAATGGGGTGGTGCAACTGTTATAACACCACCGCTTCAGATGAAATTTTTCTAGAGCGTCCTTAAAGAGGATGTACACACTGCTACCCATATCAGTTAGCATGTGGTGGACTATGCAGTAGGCAATCTGTACCGTGACCACCACGGGATTATCGTGTGGTTACACAGTGTTGTATACGTCCTCCTTAGTGAAGATAATCTGGGCTGACTGGAAGGTCCCTACCAAGCCACGGTCGACCTTGAAGATATCTCGTCCTTCAATCTGGGGTACCTTCCTAGCATGGTTCTTCCTAGAATTGTTGGAGGTCTTAGCTAGGGTAGGTCCCCGTCCCCCGTTGATACTATGTATGACCTGGATTTGTTGCATCAGGTTTTTCCCTTTTCCTCTTCTTTTCTCCTCATCTTCCCAGATTTAGACATGCACTTCCCTCCCTATGTGAATGTTGTCCCACACCTACTATAGGAAATTTACCAGACAACCTCCTCTTACCAGAGCCTCATTCTGGTTTCATAGGCTATAGCATTCTGAAGTGTTGTGTACGACATCCTCGTGGAATTCGTAGTATTTGTAGTGATTCCTTATGTCAGTTAGTGCTTTCATGGAACTAGGTTTCCTGAGCAGTTTTTTGTCACGAATGACGAGATAGATCATCTCATAAGACGCGTTCAACAGGGTGTAATGGTTATACCCCCTCTCGCCCTGGCTATGGGGCTACCACTTTAAGAGGAGGCGAAGCCCGAGGTGGGGTTTGCCTTACCGGGTATCGCTCTTATTGAAGAGGTGGGGGCGGCACGTACACCGATTAAGAGGTCTATTTTGAACCCTCTGGACCAGTGCAGGCTTAGGTGTCTTCTTCTTTTGGCCCTTGACAGTCCTCATATCTTCATGTTCAATCTTAACTCTAAGTTGCTCGTTTATCTCCACCTGTTCCAGCACCCGATCATATACCTCTTAACAAGTTTCTGGTGGATGCTTGGTAAAAGGTCAAAACAATCTACCTGTCCATAGGTTTCTACGGAAGTTGGCTAGGGTCTCCTTTTTAGTAAAAACCCCCATCTGGATCACCTCTTTGTGGAACCTGTCCACGTAGAACCTAAGCGTCTCACATCGCTCTTGAATCACGTACTGCAAGTGGATAGAGTCTTACAGTCATGGCTTTATCCCCTGAAACTGTGAACAAAAATCACTAGATAATTTAGTAAAGCTATCCATGCTGCGGGTAACTTTCTGAACCAAGTCTTGGCATAGTCAGTCAATGTGGTTGGGAACATCTTCTGTATGGCTACCCCTAGTCGTATTCTGGACCTCCATCTATTGGACAAAGCTCTCCAGGTGGCTCAAGGGATCCCTAGTACTAGAATACTTGTCAGTCGGCATTTTGAATTTTGGAGGGAGTTCTGCTTCCCTGATTCTCATTGAGAATGGGGCGTTCATCTCTCCAAAAAGAACCTTCTGGTTCTCCCTATGCTTGCCCCTCTTCAACTCCTAGATCTCCTACTACATCCGAGCTAGCAGATCCCGTAGGCGCTTATTTCTGGCATTATTATACTCGACCTCGAAATCTCCCCTATGATGAGATAGAAACCTCACCCCGGTTATTCTCTTAGGGATGGTTTCTTAGGCACTTTTTCTATTACCCCCATCGCCGGATCGAGGTTCCCTTCTGGCGTCCGCCGATTGGGTCTGGTGGCAAGGTCCCCTTAGCAGGATGTCAATAACTGATTTCACTTGTCGAGGTTGGTAACAGGCTGGCCTATGCGGATCCAGGTGCATGGGCTCTAACCTATCTTGAATTGAAGGAAAAGGGCCCCAAATCTATTTCGGACCGGTACCAGTGGCGATCCTAACCTGTCAAAGGCGGTCGTCTTAGGTCTCGGTCTATTAGGATCCTCTCGGGTACTAGGTTCTGTCGGCTGAGGGGTGATACCCTCTATAAGAAGGCTACAGTCTGTTGCTCTAAAATGGCCTAACCGATCACTGGGGGGACCGGAGCCTGAGCGATACCAGTCTGTGCTGGAATAAGATTTTGATGATTCGATCTCTTACTCTTCCTTTGAGCCTTCCGGGTGGAGGCGGAGGATTGGAGCTCGGATGCTTCGGGTTGCCCCTGGGAGGATCGAAGTGTCATGATGTTGTTACTCCTGTAAAAACGTAAACATATGATTTAAAATGGGTATGGAATCTTCCCACAGAAGGTGTCAAAAAGTGTTAACAAAAAATTAGATCTAGGTGAGAAATCTCAGTTAACACCCTTAGGACCGCTACCTAGGTAGATCGCGGTCGAGGTAGGTACCCTTAGTATCAATTTCACATGTAAAAATGGATGAAATGTATGAAAAGAATGATAGTGAACAGAGAGGTATTATTTTATTCAATAATGAAGCAAATGCAGTAACATGAAATAACTCTCAATCTCTCTTTTCTCTTTAACTAACCGGAGGTGGAGAACTCGTATATGTCGATAAGTGGATACGACGATAGCTAGGCTTAATTCTGATTGCAGAACTAAGAGATAGCTCTTGAGGTTCTTGATGCTGATCCCCCCTTTTCTCGTGCTATTACCCCCGTATTTATGTATGGTGTCATTAGAGTTTTTCCTTGGCGTACAAGTCGAAGATCACTAGACTGATCTCATTTCCTTATTAAGCGTGATTTTATGTTCAATGTAGTTTACCCTAGAGAATCGGCCTGTGGTGAATATATTGAGAAAGATGTGTTTATTACCTCTTTAGAGTCTTTCATTATGGCCGTTCGTACGTGGAGCTTGTTACGGTTTGGAGAATGATTCTGATTTCGTTTATCAACAACGAGATACCTCAACGTATCACCCTGGTGGCATGTCGCTTGATCGTCCTGATGATAAGGTACCTCGAGGTACCAGTTTGCTGGCGAGGTACCTTGAGGAACCATTCTAACGATGTAGCGCTTGATCAATCGAGTTGGGGCTTTATGATCATCTTAGGAGCTTTATAGGTGTCCTCCTTCTTCGCTCCTCCTTCGCTCCTCCTTCTAAGGTATTGTTGTTTTAAATCTCTGTATTTTTTAATGATTAGTTTGCTTTTGTTTTTGAATCGAATTCTTTTGATGGGTTTTCTTCATTTCACGATAATGAATTTGAATGACATTACTTGGAACATGGATTTTGTTTTGTTTTTAATTAACGAATGAAAGATTGATTTTTTTTTTAATTTGGAAAACTATTAGAGAGATTGAAAAATGAATCTGACATTGAAATCTATTATATGGGTTTGATGAGTGATTTTCCATCCTCTTTGTTCCAACTTTTTTTATTATATTAAAATATTTACTAGGATGACATTTTTCTATGTTATGTTCTCAATCAATTTCAATGTTTGTTTGTGTTTATCTTGCTGTTTATTAAAGCAATTCTCAATATTAATTTTTTGTTGTTGATTTAAAGCTTATTTGGTTGGACTTTTACAAAACCTCTATTGATAAAAGATCTATGGAAATAGAGTTTTTTTTAAAATATATATATATTATTGTTTGGTTGGTAGACTTTTTTTAAAAATATATATCTATTTGGAGAAGTACCTCCCCATGAGCTTTTGTATATTAAAGGTTTAAACTCTACTAGTCTCTACTCAATTAAAAATAGATATTCTTTACCAAACAATTCTAAAAAATCCAAATAGACGTTCGTAGATCTTTTGAACAAATAGAAAGCTCAACCAAACAAGCACTTAGTTGTTAAGGAGAGTCTCTACAATCTGATTCAATTCAACGGAGAAAAAGCAGGACAATTCCAAGGAGTCTTGGACCACTAAACCTGGAGTTCCTGATATGTATTTATTTGCAATAAATAGATGTGTCTGAACTTCTTAAATTCAAGACTAAATTCTGAATCAATTAATGAAACTTTTAGGTGTATAATGATAATCTCTCTACTTAATCCCATTTGATTTCAAATTTTTTTTTTTCCGATTTCAAGCTCCTGCAGTGACTCTGGAACAATTATGACTTTTTTAAAAAAAAATCTTTTAAGCAGCAGTAGCAGATATGATGTCGTGGCGAATTAGTAGAATCACACAGCAAGGCTCACAGCAATGGAATCATGAAACCCAAAAGGCATCGCCACACCGCCACCTAAGGGGTTTTTTTTTTCATCTTCTCTTCTCTTTTGTTGTTTTTTTATAAATAAGAAGTATTGTCTTTCTGATTATTGTTTTGAATTATTGTATGTTCGTTTTGATTTGGTTTTTTAGATGGATCCAAAGTTATTGAGGAACCAGATATATGTGAAGAAGCGTACTACTGGTTTCAAGAAATGAGACTCCATTTCTACCATTACTATTACTTTCAATGATTTTTCCCGGTTCTAGATTAATGTTTTATGGCCTACTCGTCTTCCTGCGTTCGGTTCTTTTATTATTTATTATTACTATAAAAAAAATGGGTTTTTCCAATATTTTTATACAACTTTTGGATGGCAATATTAGATTTACAAGTGTGATGATTTCAAAACATTAGAGTATAAGAGTATCTTCGATGTTGTGTTAATACTAAAATTTAGTTTAGAGTATAAAAGTATTCCTCCAATGAAGTGTCAAATATTACAATTTAGTTTAGAGTGTAAAAGTCTTCCTCCAATGAGGTGTTAAAGATTATACTAAATTTAGCATTATACAATATAACATATGTCTAATTTGACAAAACAATAAATTTATATTTTTAATTATAAAAATACTATTATATATTAAAAAAAAATATTTAAAATAATGATATTTCAATCAAAATCTATTTCATCCAACATTCTTCAACATTTTAATAAATACATTAACGGTAAATGTTGACTTTTATAATTTTAATTAATTAAATAAACAAAATAGCATGTTAAATACAACTGTGTATTGGAGCATAAGAGAGAAAACCAAAAATAATCATTGGAAACATTAGAGTCCGTCCGTCCTGTAAGCGTTTATCAGTTGATGTTTTTCGAAAATAAAAATGAAAATAAAAACAGTGTTTTTGGTTTCATTTTCGAATTCTGAAAACACGTCTGGTAGTATATACTGAAAGCTGTATTTTGAAAATGAAAACGAAAAACCACGTCTAGTAGGTTAACCGAAAACTATCAAAAATTGAAATATCAATTGTGACATTTTGTTTAATATTATTACAACTATAAACAAATTGATTACATAATTAACCAATATAATTTTTTTATTGTAATTTTTAAATTAAACAAAAGTAACACATAAAAAATTAATTAAAAAAACATATCAAAAAATGAATTAATCAAAACTAAACTCTTGAATTATAAATAAATAATTACAATATAACTGTATATTATATTAATATATCTATATAAAATGTATATTAAATATTATTACATATATTATAATTTATATTATAATATATTATATATATTATATATTAATATTCTATAATATTATATGTTATAATATATATAAACTATATTATTATATTATTATATATATTATTACATGAATGCTTTTAGTTCTAGTTGAAAATAAATTATTCAGAAATATTTTATATATATATATATATATATATATATATATATATATATATATATATATATAAAGAGGGGCATTGATACTCGCTTTTTGTGTCGTTACCAAATTGCGATTATCAAAAAAATATTTATAAAAAGTCCTACGCAATGTGCTTTAAAGTTTAAAAACAAGTAAAGCGGCAAGAGAGGGTATCGTCCACAGGGAGGTGTCATCCGTCGACCGTTTCACGTTCTAGTGTTTATTGAAAGCATGTAAATAAGAACATGGTAAGGGTGAAAGTGGTGTGTGTGAAGTGTAAGCATATTGCAGATGTGTGCAACGAAAATGAATCTAAAAAGAATGCAAATAAACACAAAGGAATATGGAGGGGTGAGAATAGTGATTATAGTGACAAATAATAAAAGGGTGGATAGGAGAGATGCATGAGAATGATCACACAAGGTTCATAAAGCTCACCATACATAAGTGCATAAATAGTGGTTGTTAAGCATTAAGGACATCCAATTCAAGATACAAGGAAAGAATACAAAATGATAGAAAGGAGACCCCTCATCCGTAACCGGGAATCGAACACCGAGTCTTCTCGGGTGTCAATTCGAGATGTCCTTACGGCGTTCTCCAATCTCATGAACGCACAACCCTCCTCAATTAAGGACATTCAATTCAAGCTAAGGGCTTGTTCTCTCAATTGAGAGATTTACAAACTCAAATCACTCTCCAAGGTCTCGGTGAAGTAATTGTGCTTGTAATCTCAACTAAAGGATTCGAGACACGAATCACTCCCCAAGGTCTCGGTGAAGTAATTGTGCCTTAAGTTCCTACCATTAAGCATATGAACATAAACCAAAACCTACTATAGCAAGGTCTTGCATAGAACAAGTTTCATTCATTCTTTAGAGCTCATTGGTTAAGATTATACCCGGATTGGTCCTCCTAGGCATAACCCAAAACCCACAAACACTCAAACCCATCCATACAAGTTAATTTCGACCTTCCAAAGACATACACACACAAATGAGATATTTGATTACAACTACTCCTACAATTATATTAATCTACTCCTAATCCCATCCATGAACACATATCAATTTCCAATCTCCATACACAAGCATAACAAGATAAGAGATTAATCAATATTAGCAAGAACAAATCAAAACCCAAATGAATATAAAAGCAAGAACAAATCAAAACCCAAATGAATATAAAATCAACCAACATATATTGAGCACAAATTCGGCTTACAAATATTCCCAAGTGGGGATTACACAATCAAGAAAACATGAAATACAAAGAGAATGAGTTTAAAGGAGACAACCCTTGAAGAAATCCCTCCAAGTGCCTCATGAATCCCTAGCTTGAAATTGGTCATAGACCACTCCTATCTCCTTGCAATCAACTCTCAAAAGTGGTGAAGGATGTGTAGAAATGGGTGGTGGTGAGCTTCCCATGGAGGAGGACCTCCATGGGAGCTTTGGAAGCTTCTCTCTCTCTTGATTTGTGAAGAAGATGATGAAGATAATGGCTCTCTTGTCTTTGTTGTTGTTGTTAGAGAAGAGGAGAAAATGATGTATTTATAGTTAGGGAAAGTTTGGGGACGAATTGGGGTGCAAAAGTATACATTTGCCCCTCTGAAAACGGCCTAAAACCGGCATGTCGCGGTCAGGAATCAGGTGTGTCGTGGTCTTGCAAGACGACACACCGGGCGAGAGTGATTTTCGCGACACCAATTTTCAGCCTCGTGCACCGTTACGAAAACGTGCATATCTCCCTCTAGAAAACCCGGAATTGCGATCCGTAAAAACCGCTGGAAAGAAGACTTCTGGGGATTTCTAAATATATAAAGATCTGAACATGATTCAATCTGAGGAGGGAGATATTTCCCCCGAAAGTTGGGTGTTCTGCATGAAGCTCTCTGCCACTGCCGTGTTTCCAGCCTTACGCACCGTTACGAAAACACTCATATCTCCCTCTAGAAAACCCTAAATTGCGATCCATAAAAACCGTTAGAAAGAAGACGTCTGGGGCTTTCTAAAAATAGGTGGTATGAAACCCAGTTCACTTTGAGGAGAGAGATATGGACCCCGAAATTTGGCTACCTAACTGTCATTTAAGCTCAAATATCATATGTAGGGAATATGTACATACACAAAGCTCAACAAACACATTATATACAAAAATACGCTCGAAAACGAGAACAAATGATAGGTAATGGGGACCTCAAATAGGTATAAATATCGTTCGATCAGGCACTTTAGTCATTTAAAAATCTTGTCTCGTCTTGTCATAACCATATAAAACGCATAATAATACAATTAATAGTTTAAAAATGATTTTTTTTTATATATAAAAAAAGTGAAAAACAAAATGCAAAATAAAAACAAAAACAAAAAACAAGTATTTTGTGTTTTCAAATCTTTCACTTTTAACACTGGTTTTGTTTTTCAATTTTTTTTTCTTCTGTTTTTTGAAAATAAAATGAAAAACAGTTAATGAACACGTTTTCGAAATCGTTTTTGAAAAATAAAAACGAAAACGGACTGAAAAACAGCTATGGGACAGGGCTTTAAACTTTCGTTAGTAACCACTTTTGAAATTTTATACCACTTTTTTTTAAAAAAAAAATCAGTGTATGTCCATAAATTATAAAAATACCCCTGGTTTTTTTTTTAAAAAAAAAAACTAGAAGCAAATTTGAATCATGACTAAAATCTGGAAACAAATTTGAAATCATGACTAAAAACTTGAAAGTTGAAATCTTACTTAAAAACATGAAATTTTGAAACTTGAAATGTTGACTAAATTGAAATGTTGAAACTTGAAACTTGAAATCTTGACTAAATTGAAATGTTGAAACTTGAAATAATCTGGATTTCTAGGTTTCTAGGTTTTTTCATTTTTAAATTTTGAAACTTGAAATCTTGCCTAAATTGAAATGTTAAAACTTGAAATGTTAAAACTTGAAATCTTAACTAAATTAAAATGTTGAAACTTGAAATGTTCTAGGTTTTTTTGGTTTTTCTTTTTCTTTATCTTTTTTCTGCAGATCACATCACCGGCGTAGGGGGAGCTCGACGGCGCTGCTGGACGGTTGTAAAGCTCAGGCGATGGCACACAGACAGGCCGACAAGCCCTCGACGTCGCGTGAGAGAGAAAGGAGTGGAGAGAGAAAGAGAGGTGCGTGAAAGAGAGAGAGAAAGAAAGGAGAGAGAGGTGAGGGGAGAGAGAGGATGTCGGCGACGATTTGTCGGCCTTTGCAACGAAGTCGGCACATCACCGATAGGGAGAGAGAGATCGGGGAGAGAGAGAGGAGAATAGAGAGAAAGAAAAAGAGAAAAAAGAGAGAGCGTAGGGGGAAGTTTTTTATATGAGAGCATTCAAGTAATTTCTCAAAAAAATGGTTATTAATGAATAAATTTTCGTTTATATGGTTATTTTTGATAATTTTCACGGAGCAGAATGCTAAATTGTTGAGTCAAATATAACATTTTACACTTTTTTATATCAAATTTGACATTGTTTATAAGATATACATCGGAGATGGTTTAAGATAAGTCGATCGAAAACGAAAATATAATAAATTATCCTTAAATAAAGTTAGGTTTCTTTAAGACCCCTTAAATCGAGAAATATTGATTCTCTGCTATGAGAATCATCTTCTCTAAAAATATGAAGATATAATATATTCTTTTTTTTGCTTAACATCATCTGTATTTGGTTTTTTCTTCTACTTAAATACTTGATCAGAGAGTTTTACAAATGGATGCAGTGATTGGAAAATTTTAAATTGTTTCTTCGCAATTCCTGATTCTTTAAAAAAAAAAAAAATTAGCTTAGAATTATATGTCCCCGATTTTCTATAAGATAGATGATGGTGAAAACCCTTATCTATGTTTAGATACAATTTTTATATTACATATTATTATATATATAGTTTTTATCCTATTGGTGTGTACTGATAGAATTATATAAGAACATTAAATATGAGTTATAAATTTATAAAAGAGTTTTGATAAATATATACATACCAAGACACAGTATATAAAATGAGTGACTCACATTCAATATTCTAATATAATTACATCAGTACGTACTTATATAAAAATTCTTATATATATGTATATATCCCCCATGACTCTCTAGAATAGTTGAAGGTGGCTTTTAAAAACGAGGCAAAGCTGGAGCATTGTGTAATTTTTCCACTTTTATCTATAAGGTTCATAAGTGTGTAAGTTTATTTTTTTTTTATTATTATTTTATAACAAAAGTGTAAGTTTAAATTTAATCCCAAGCATTGCGTAATTTTTCCACTTTTATTTCAAATAATTCGTAACCAAACGCATTTTGACATATTTTTCTGATTGTGTTTGGTTTGTAAAAATATATATAAAAAAAGATTAAAATTAAATAATTATTTAAATAAAATAATAAATATTTTTTTTACGATATCTATCTCGATCGATATTTTTTTAAAAAAATTCTTTTACTATTGTTAGGATTCAAAATGATGACTTTTATAATTATAATAAATAAAAAGTTATTAAAAACAGAAAATGTTAAAAATAAAAAGACAGAAAAACAGAAAAGATAAATATACCATTTGGCCTTTAAGTAAATCGATGAAAGTTTGACACTTTGACCTCATATACTAATGTGTCTTAGAACATATCTAATGTAAATATGTATTTGAAAAAAATTGATTGCCACATATGATAGATAATTAAAAAGTTAGAAAAACTCTCTCCAATACAATTATCTAACTTCAATATGGAGATGATGTGAGAAACAAAAAGTTAGAAATTATGGAGTTGAGTTTCTAATTGTAGAAACTCTCCTAGAAATGCTGATTACGATTTCTAACCCTTTCCACCACTAATATTAAAACTTATTTAATTGTAAAATAAAAGAGGAGAGAGAATGTAATAATTGTTTTATTACCATTAGTCATAAAATGGATACATATTTGACTTTATATAATTGCATTGGAGATGTGAATATGTATTTCTCTATTTTTTTTTCAAAAGTGGGTCCATGATAAATAGTAATACTGATGTAACACCTTTTAGAAACTCAAAAATACATATTTGCATTAGAGATGTTCTTAGAAAGTTAGGGACCACTACGGTTTTAAAAAGTTGTAAGAATATTTAGAATTATGTTAAAATATAATGACGCATTTAGTAATTTCCTAAGACAGTATAAAAGGAAAGTCGATCTATATTTATTAGGACATTGCTTGAGTACTGACCGGTCAGTACCCAGCTATACTGACCAATCAATGGTTGGTTGCCACGTAACTCAAAGTAAATAGCAAATGATAAAAATGTGAAAGAGTTTTTATCATGTGACCACATCCCATTGGGAGGTCAGTATAGCTGGGTACTGACTGGTCAGTACCCAAGCTTTTTCCTATTTATTATCTTGTTAATACATTTATTGTGATTAATGACAATAAACATGGTGTTTAACATTCTTTGTATGGTGTTTTAACCTATGCCGTAACACTATCCTATTAATTATGAGTTTTTCTTTGATAGGCATATATCAGTCAGTGAACTTACTTATAGCAAACTTAACCATATAATCACTTTTTGTTAGAAAACATAATACAGTTGGATCAAATAATTATTACATGGTAAAAGGTGATGAGGTGGATAAATGTGTAAGTATCACTATAAAAAAATTAGGTTATAGGGATGAAATTTATTAGGACAAATTTTATTCGTGCCAATAGAACGTCTATTGAGACGTAACAACATATTTGTCCCTAAAAATTTTAAACCTGAAGAAACATTTAGGGATGACAAAATTCGTCCCAATAGAACGTCTATTATGACAAAATAAATTATCTGTCCCTAAAAGGGACAAAACAAATTATTCATCCCTAAAATGGACAAACCCGACGAGACTTTTAGAGATGGAAATATTTGGTCTATTGGGATGAAAAAAATATTCGTCATTAAAAAGTGTAAAAATAACAAGATTTTTAGGTACGAAAACAATTTGTCCTGATAGAATGTATATTAGGACGAAAAAAATTAATCGTCCCAATAGGATGTCTATTGGGATTAAAATTATTTGTCCCTAAAATTTTATATATATATTTTTTTGAATTTTTTTTTTTAGATTTTGGGACTTATTAAAACAAAAAAAATATTTGTTACAAATATTGATTTATTGGAATTATATTTTTCTTTTTTTTATCTTTATTTTTTTTCAAGTTTCCCCCGTGAGACATATTAATATTTAAATTTGCTTCACTTTTTATATTAATTACTATAGATTAATTCAAAATTTATGAAAAATATTCTTTAAAAAATCTAAAATGCAAAACCACTTTATAGAAAAGTTGTTATATATTTATCCTTTCTTTTTGTGATATGAATTTAAATCTTATATTTGTTTATTAAATTAAAAAAAGTAAAGAAAATCTCTTTATTCCATGCAAATCATTTTCTAAAAAAGTTGTTATATATTTGTCCTTCCTTTTTGTGATAGGAAATCAAATCTTATATTTGTCTATTAAATTGAAAAATGTAAAAAGATATTTGTATTTTGTGTACGATTAATGATAGACCATTTGATATGACAATATATGTTTTTAAAAAATAGTTTAATTACACATCACCTTTTAGTAGAGCTTGTAGTGCACATCCCTTCTACATAAGTGGTGAGGAGTTCAAATCCGAGAGTTTTCTTCCCCGGTTGTGGAAAGTAGTTATCTCCTATTATGTGCCTAGATATCTAGACCGCACATGTATTGTTTGATCGCAGCAGGTCCAACAGTCCTATTGTAATAGTTCTTGTAATATTTTTAAAAAAAGTTTAATTAAATGTTATAATAAACGTTCTTAATATTTACAATAAAAATTAATTAATGGAATTTATTTACAATAAAAATTTAATAATATACAGAGTTTATATATAAATAGTATGCTTTAAATGTTAAATTAGAAGCGGTAGTAAAGTGGATAAGTTTTGTTTCCATTTCAATGGGGTTGGTGGTTCTCCGCTAGCGCCAACCATTAGATGAACAATATGGTTGTGGGTTGGGTGGGTATTGTGTTGATATGATTGGGTTTTAAACAATCTTGGTTTTTTTTAAAAAAAAAATCGTCTCTAAAGATATTTTTGTTGGTACGAAAAATTATTTAAAATTCATCCCTTACAGATTGTCAAATGGGACGAAAATGTAAATTTCGTCCCTATAGGTTGTCAAAAAGGATGAAAAATTTCGTAAATATATATTATCAAAACGGATGAAACAAAAATCATCCCTATTTTATTTCGTTTCTATAGGTAGTCTTTGGGTACAAATTTTAATTTTCATCCTAAAAAACTATTACGACACACCCAATGCGACGTAATTTTAAATGATTTTTTTTCGTCCTTATAGGTTTATAGGGACGATTATTTGGCTATTGGGATGAAAAATATTCGTCCCAATAGCCCTTTTTTTTACAGTATATACTTACAATTATATGCCTACCAGAGGAAAACTTTTAATTATCCTATTCATCACAATCTATTACTAGTAAAATGTTTTGGAAAAGTATCATTTTCTCTTCGATATTTTGACCTAATAGTAAATCCCCCCTTGAATTTCGATAAACGGTCGTTTTTCCCCCTAAAAATGAAAGTATTCATCATATTCCCCCATTTCGTTAGCTTTTCTAATTACTCGTTAGCTGTTATCCTGTCGTTGATTGAAATGGTAATATGGTAACTTTAATCCATTTATCTAAACGGGAATTAATGAGATGGTAAAAACATGAAATCAATAATACACATTTATGATTAAAAAAAAAACTGAAATTAAAGTGTAGTTAGGATGGATACACCTAGGGATGGACATTTATCATTGGATATTCCCACTTCCCCATCCCCATTTGGAGGGAAATTTTTGGAAAACAAATATGTGAAAATGGATGGAAATAAGGATGATTTTAATTCCCAAATTGAAATGAGGATGGGGATGGGGATGTGGTAGGTCTCCATCCCCATTTCACCATTTTCTCCACAAATGTTTTGAAATGGGGATAGTGATGGGGGCCATTTCCCTATTTTACCCAAACCTTATATATATATATATATATATCTTTATATTATGGGCATTTATAATAATGATATTTTCTCCTTATAATCCAATTTTATCTTTTCACACTCTTCTTCTAAAGACACTTCATCCTAATTTTTTTTTTTATAAAATAACACTGCATTTTGTTCCAAAATTATCTTTATACTCTGGTTTTTCTTTTAAAACACTTCATCTTAAAAATCAAATTTAAAAATGTTTTTTTTTAAATAAACTAATTTGACTTTTTTTCAAAAAAAATTCAAGTCAACACTTGAAAATAAAGGTACAATTTTTGTTTCTTAATGTTTCTTTGAGAAAATAAAAACTACAAAAATCAACCCTTTAAAAGAAAAATTAAACTATCTGAATTGAGTCTTAAATTTGTAGTTCAGAATGCAACTACAAATTCATTTTTTTTTTAATTTAAAAAAAATTCATTAAGTAACAGAACAAACAACTACATCCTCTTCAATCAGTTTATACTTTATAAAGCCAAGAAAGAAATTCAGAAACCTAAAGAAAAGAGACCATACAAATCTACAATGATATGAAACATTATCGGGACCAAAATCACATTTTGTTGGAATCTCATTAAACAGAACAGACACTTTTTCAAAAAGTTTTGAATACTGTTGACGTCGATTTTTGGATGTGTGGGAAAAAGTCAACAATATTGGATTTTAGCTGTGATTTTAAAAAGAAAGAGAAGAAGAAAGTAATCGGACACAAGTTTTACGTGATAAAACTCCGATGACCGGAGAAACGTCTACGGGTGGCTGAATAATCAACCGAGCCAAAATCCACTATTAAAAATATTTACAACTCTCGATCTCTCTTTTTCTCTCAGTATTTTTCTATATATTTTCTATATGTCTTTTGTGACGAGATTATACGTCTATTTATATGTTCATAGAACCCTAATCCTCTTTGGACAAGTAACAAAAGATCTTTGTATTTAATTATGATTGGTTACTTGTTCGAAGTAGTCTGTCTTCTTTCCTACTTCGGAGACTTATATAGAGATTGAATAGGACTCTAGTGATATTGTCCAATTAGGACTTATTTTCTTATAAAGGCGTAGTCTGTTTGAAGAAATGAAATTGTTGCCTGATTAGGAACCCTTTCTGTTTGATAATCTACTCTTCTTGGAACTCTCATTTGTTATGGATATCTTCACGTATTTTAACGACTCTTGACTCGTGAGTTACGCGCTGGGCTTCTTTGTTCGATTTTCTTCATGTTTGTCCCGAGTAGAACATGATATTAGCTGGTCCCAAATGACGTAATCTGATTCTGAGTAGAACACGTCATCAGCTAACCCCGAACGTTGCTAACTGACCCCGAGTAGAGCACGTCATTAGCTAACTCCGAGCATCGCTAATTGACCCTGAGTAGTATATGACGTCAGTTGACCCCGAGTAGGTTTTGTTCAAAAGTTTTTTACTCGGGTTTCTCTTCTTTAGTGATGTCTTGCAGGATACTTTCTGAATGCCTATTCAGATGTCCACCTGGCAATTTAATCCTTCTTGTTAATAACGTGTACGTCTGAAAATTTACATACAACAATACCCCTTTAAAATATTTTTGCTGAACAGAGTTTCATTCCGGGTAAAAGTATTTTAATCAACTCTTCAATTTGCCTCCTCACGTGATATCTCAATGATTGCGAGGTTTTGGAGTTTTGACGGCCTTGGCCAGTTCATCTCTTATCACGTGTCCTCTACCGCTTCATTTCTCGATGCCATTTATGAGAAACGACCTACCCATCCTTGATCGTAGTGGTACCCTGTGATTAGAAACGACAGATTCAGAACTAGATGAATCAGAATTAGAATAAGAACTGGATACAGAACTAAAACAGACGTCAGGGTAAAGCCTAAAAACGTCGACTTCTAAAAAAGGAGGTTTATCCAGGGGGATTTCCCCCAATAATCTTCAAGTGCAAGATACTAGTTGAAAATCCCCACGATCAAGCGCTTGGAGAGCTATAGTAAAAAGTCGATGATGGAAAGTCGGATTCATTAAAACTAACCTTGAATGAAGAAACCTGATGCAAATTCTTCAACGGAGAATAGGGATTTTCTGCGTAAAGAAATATGGGCTAGAAAATTTCTGGTTTGAGTTTGAGAATGAACCAACACACTGTCTTTGATTTTTCCCGCCACGAGATCCTAGGGTTTCATGCTATTACACCTTTAAATTCTCCATTGAAAGGAGTTGTGTTGGTTCATTCTCAGACTCAAACCATAAATTCTCTAGCCCATATTTCTTTATGCTGAAAATCCCTATTCTTTGTTGAAGATTTTGCATTAGGTTTTTTTATTCAAGGTTAGTTTTAATGAATCCGACTTGCCACCATCTACTTTTTACTATAGCTATCGAAGCGCTTGATCGTAGGGATTTTCAACTAGTATCTTGCGTTCGAATATTATTGGGGGAAATCCCCCCGGATGAACCTCCATTTTTAGAATTCGATATTTCTGGGTTTTACCCTGACATCCGTTTTAGTTCTGTATCCAGTTCTGATTCTGATTCATCTAGTTCTGAATCTGTCGTTTCTAATCACAGGGTAACACTTCGATCAAGGATGAGAAAGCATCAAAGTAAAAGTGAAGTCCATAAGCACAACTCGGGCATCATCCGGATCAGGGAGCAGATTATTAATAAGAAGGACGTCGAAGAGGAGTTCAGAAAATCTCGTCTCCCTTTTTATGTTGATCGTCCGAGTGGGTTTGACACAGAACCGAATGTGGTCGGGGTAGATAAGATCGAGAAATATTGTGCCCGATTCGACTTGGATAATTCAGTTACTCTGATTCCTGCTGGTGATAGAGCTGCTTGGAACCCTCCCCCAGACATGGTGGCAATCTATGGGTCCATGCTTTGTTACGGCGTTACTCTTCATCTTCAGCAGTTCAATGCCTGATTCCTAGCTAAATCAGGGATTGCTCTAGCTCAATTGGCCCCGAATAGCTACAAGATCTTGATGTGCATGTGGCACATGTGGAGCCGAATGAACCTGTCGTCGCCTTCCCCGAGTGAAATCAGGCACTTCTACAAGCTAAGGCAGTCTGGTAAGAGAGGGACTTATTTTCTTATGTGTAACCCGCCAGATTGCTGGGTCCCCGAGGGGACAAAGGTGAATCGGGGAGTTGACACCTCCGATGACGTCAAAAAGAGGGGCTTTTTATGGGGATTTCCTTCGTCCAACTAGTACTGGTAGAACAGTTGGTTTTTTGCCGGAGGAAACCTAGGTCTTGAAGTCACTCTTTCGGTTGGGGAAACTCAGACGGTGCTGAAAGTTCCTTATTTTTTATGTTCCCCTGAGGTATGGAACAAGAAAAAACTTGAATTCAGCCATACTGAGCTGACCAAAATTGCTCAGGCAGCAGTTCGCACTCTAGAGAAAAAGAGCATGACTTATCTTTTCAATGAGAAGAAGATGATAGAACTCGGCTTCTTTAGCCAGATTTCAAACCACCGCAGGCAACGTAAGTGATCTTTGTTTCCTTTTTTTTTTGCTTTTTATACTGAAGCGATTCCCCTTTTTCTCCCAAGTGTATGACTCGGACATCGTCCGCGACATTCAAGCTTGTTAGGTGAAGTCAATCCTCCAAGTGAGCCAAAAAAAAGCTTCTCGTCAGAGCAAAGAGGGCATTGCCCTATCTGAGTCAGATGAGGACCCTGATGAGGCAGACGAGCAGATTCTCGAAAGTGTCCCCGAGGAAGTCATCCGGCCGACTGTAGGGGAGTCTGGTGGTCCTAGTGGTCATACTCAGGAGTTGCCTGAAGACGGTTGGAGGCAGAGTGTTGGTCTTGATGAGGGGTCCGGTGAGTCAAGCTCCCTGGTTGTGGTCCCTACAGAGCTGCCAAACGTCGGTGATGGAGGTAAAACCTCTGAGGGACAAGTTAATCTACTTTTTTTAATCCTTTCGGGATGATGTTAAGAAAGATCCCTCAACTGATCTCGGCTTTTATCGCTCTAGGGCCGAGAAAAGGAAGACGGTCGATTCTCTCGCTCATCCTCATAAGGTTCCTCTAGTGGTTTCATTCATCGACTCCAATGATGAAGACACTGGGGCTGAGGTTCCCCCAAGCGTTGATGTTGAAGCATCGGCGGGTGCGGAGACTTCAAACTCGAAGAGGGGCTCTTCCCCCCCTCCTCCCGAGGTTAAAGATCAAAGGGCTGAATCTTTGGGAGGTCCTTCCTATCCTTCTCCCCAGGATATACTCAGGGCGATGTCATCTGGTCGGGCATTCATCGGGGATGATCATTGGAGCCACTTCAGGGACGCGTCTTTGACGAGTCATCTTCAGAATATTTTTAATGACGTATCTTATGTAAGTTATTCCCAACTCTTAAATTGTCTTACTTGCTTGCTAGATTTTTAATTAAACTCCTTTGTAGATGGTGGCCGAGTTCACTGAGCCTGTTCAGACGCAACAGCATCAAGCCGATCGAATAAAGCGTCTTGATGCTCAGTTGAAAGAAAGTGAGGATAGTCGTGCTCGGGTTGAATCGGCTTATCAAAAGGAAGTTGGGTTCGCCCAAGTGTTTGTTGACCACTGTTTGGCGAAGCAAGTGGCGACCGAGGAAAAGGCTTCTTTGGCAGAGGGGAAGGCTATGTCATATCAAAATTTGTTGTCTTCTGCCCAGGAATCAATGCTTAAAGCCGAACAGGAAGTGGAGCAGTCAAAGTTGGTGTATGAAAAGAAGATTGAAGACTTGGAGCGCCAATCTTTAACAGTCGAATCGTTATCCAAAGAGGCCAGGCTAGAACTCGAAGTCTAAGAAGTTGACTGTTTTAAAAGATCCCCTACTTATGATGCCCTTCTCCTTTGGAAATTTCAGCGAGGGCTAGTTTCAGTTGGTGAATTCTTTAAGTTCAAGAATCGGGCAACTGAAAAAGCCCGAACCAAATAGGAGCTATAGATCAAGAATCATGTTGATCGGTCCCTAGAATCTCTTTAGACTCAGATGAAGGAGTTGAGAGCTTATATCCATAGTCGAGGCAAAGAGCCCCATTTCATGCATTTGGAGGTTCCATCAGAGCACTCCCTCTCAACCTTTTATGCCAGTCAGGAGTCGGGCGTTGAAGGTTCAGTGCCTGATGTCGGACTGATCCCGGAAGAAGATTACAGCAAATGGATGGATGATTCGGTCGATACGATTGATTGACCTTCTAATGAAAGTCTTCTCCACGAATAAGAAATGGTGCCCGACCAGAGCATCGGCAAGAGTTCTGAATCCTCATAACCTTGATTTACTTCGTAGAAATTTAATTTTTGTAAAGATTCTTTGTAAAGATTATCAATGAAATTCCGAGTTAACTGTAATTCAGAAAACCGAGTGATTTGATCTGATTCATTACTTAAGGAATTTAACTGAGTATTTTCTTTAACTAGATTCTATTGTTGCCGAGTATTTTTCTGAACTGGCTACCGCAATCTTTTGTGCCAAGTGTCTTATTAAACTGACTAATGCAGTCTTTTGAGCCAAGTATCTTATTAAACTGGCTATTGCAATCTATGCCAAGTATCTTATTAAACTGGCTATTGCAATCTTTATGCCAAGTATCTTATTAAACTGGCTATTAACCGAGTCATCTTGAAACAAACAAATAGATTTACGTGTTTCATACTCGGGTTATTACCCGAACATTACATCAAGGCTCACCATGATCATATGTTCGAGTCCTTACACATTACCGAAGACGTCTCTCAACTTTTTCTGTGAAAGGGTTTACCGAATTGTTAAGCTTTTCGAACCGTTTAACATAGCTACGCATTTCACCAAAAAAAATTCTGATAGCGTCCCTAGCTTTTCCAGAATCTGGTGCATCGAGTTTGCTTTTTTGCTAAGGTCAATTGACCTTGCTCGGCTGGCATACTCCTTTGAGCTTCTCCACCCATTCGGGAATCAATGATTCCGAGTATTCTATTTGCATGTTCTTATTATCATGCTCGTCTTTCATATGTTCTTATTATCATATGCTTTATTTTTCAGAAATCCCGAGTTTGATTTTTATTTATAACTGCAAAACCAACAAAATTTAAATTCCAAAACTAAAATTGTCCCAACTAAAGGAAACAAAAGATAATTTAAGGATAGAAAATCTTTAGATATTAGGCATTGCATGGTCGGGGTAAGACCCCTCCATTGGGTCGTACAATCCAATATGCTCTATGGCCAGCTATTCCTTCAATTTTGTACGGGCTTTCCCACTTATCAGCCAGAGAACCTGTAACTTTATTTTTTGTATTCAATGACACCTTCCTGAGTACCAGGTCTCCTAGTTGGAATTTTCTGACCCGAACATGAGAGTTATAGTGGTGAGCTACATTTTGCTGATATGCCATATTTCGTATTCGAGACTTTTCCCTTTTCTCTTCTAGCTCATCTAGATTTTGTAACAGCATATCAACATTCTGATCTTCATTATATAGCCTGACCCGGGGTGATGCATATGATGTTTCTATAGGGATAACAACTTCTGTTCCAAACGCTAAAGTGAATGGAGTCTCTCTTGTTGAAGTTCTTGTTGTCATCCGATACGCCCATAATACTTCGGGAAGCTTTTCAACCCAACTTCCTTTCTTGGCATCCAACTTTGCTTTGAGTGTATGCTTGATGATTTTGTTTACTGCTTCAGCATGCCCGTTTGTTTGAGGATGGGCAGGTGTGGCATAGTAATTGGCAATTTGGTACTCCTTGCACAGCTGTTTGAATTTCAGGTTATCGAACTGGGTGCCGTTATCAGTGATGATAGTGTTTGGGACTCCAAACCTGTAGAGTATATTCTTTTTCATGAAATTTATGGTATTTGCTTCTGTGATATGTACAAATGCTTCAGCTTCTGCCCATTTCGTGAAATAGTCAACGGCTACTATGGCATACTTCGCTCCACCCCCTGTCCCAGTTGGTATTGGGCCAATTAAATTTAAACCCCACATGGAAAATGGCCATGGGGATATGAGGTTTTTTAGTTGTTCAGGGGGTTATCGGATATAATTAGCAATCCTTTGGCAAGTATTGCAACTCTCCGAACATCGCTGTGCATCTAAGAATAAAGTAAGCCAATAATAACCTTGCCTGAGTACCTTGTGTGCTAAACTTTTACCTCCAGTATGGTTTCCACAAACTCCCCCATGGATTTCCTGCAATATCTGGCATGCATCTTCCTCTGACACATATCTTTGAAGTGTTCTGGAAAACCACCATCTGTATAGTTCTCCTCCGACCAATGTGTACCATGCTGACTGATACCTGATACGTTTTGCTTGTAGGGGATCTTCCGGGAGCACTCCTTCTTCCAGGAACCTTTTCAGTTAGGTGATCCAACCATCTGACAGTGTTTGGATTTCTAAAATTTCAAAGTTTTTTGGCTCAGCTGTGCTCGGTTTGAGGAGACGTGCAACAGGAATAGTTTTCGGCCTGATTGTTATTGTTGCTGATGCTAGTTTGGACAAAACGTCCGCCTTTTCATTCTCCTCCCTGGGGATCTGGGCAATCCTATATTCTTTGAATTTTTGAAGGAGCTGTTTTGCAATGTCACGATAGGCTATCATGCCTTCATCCCTGGCTTGGTATTCGTCCAGGACTTGGTTGACAAGTACCTGTGAATCGCTAAATATATCGACTTCATCTGCCCCGAGAGCTATGCAGACTCTGAGTCCAACAAGTAGCGCCTCGTACTCGGCTTGATTATTGGTTGCTTTGAAGTCAAACCTTATGGTACATTCGACATCATCTCTTTCTAGAGTGCATACTACGATCTATGCCCTGCTGTCGTGAGTGTTTGAAGAGCCGTCAACATATAATCTCCATGGGAAATTTTTACCCAACATGTTTTTTACTTCCAGGTTTGGTTCTGTGAACTCTGCTATAAAATCTGCCACTACTTGTCCTTTGAGAGATGTCATGGGGACGTAGTGGATAACGAATTCATTTAGCTCGATTTCCCATTTGGTTAGTCTTCCTGAAATCTCTGGCTTCTGTAAAATTTGCTTCAATAGGCAGTTGGTGAGAACCTGGATTGTATGAGCCTGAAAGTATGGCCTTAGCTTCCTTGCCGCTGAAACCAATGCTTTGGCCATTTTTTCTGCCTGTGAATACCTGGTCTCGGCTAGTAAAAGTGCCTTGCTGGTATAATACACTGGCTTCTGTACTCCATCTTCTGTTCTGACTAGGATTGAGCTTGCTGCCAGTTCTGTAATTTATAAGTATAAATGGAGTATCTCTCCCATTTGTGGTTTCGAAAGGATGAGAGTCTGCTCTAGGTACTCTTTGATTTTTAAGAATGCCTGGTCGCACTCTTCGTTCTATTCGAGTCCTTTTCCTTTTTTAATTACTCTAAAAAAGTGTGCACATATGTCTGTGGCCTTTGAAATGAATCTACCCAAGGAAACTAAACATCATGTTAAGCGCTGTACTTCTTTTAGTGTCCTTGGTGAAGTCATTTTCTGCAGGGCTTGGGTCTTTTCAGAATTGACTACGATTTCCCTTTGGTGAACTTGGAAACCCAGGAACCTTCCTGAAGGAACTCTGAATAAACACTTGTTCGGATTCAGCTTCATTTGGTATCTTCTCAAAATATCAAATGTCTCTCGCAGGTCTGAGGTATGCTTGTCTGCCGAGATGCTCTTGGTCAGCATGTCATCAATGTATACTTCAATGTTTCTTCCTATTTGTCGTGTGAAGATTCTGTTGACCAGCCTTTGATATGTTGCCCCTGTATTTTTTAATCCAAAAGGCATCACTGTGTAACAACACAAGCCTTGATCGGTTGTGAACGTTGTTTTTTCTTCGTCAGCCTTGTTCATCCGAATTTGGTTATACCCCGAGTAGACGTCCATGAAACTGAGTAATCCTTGGCCTGATGTAGCAACCACCAGTTGGTCTATCCTTGGAAGTGGAAAACTGTCCTTTGGGCATGCTTTGTTCAAATCTGTGAAATCTACGCACATTCTCCATTGTCCATTTTTTCTTTGGAAGAGGACTACATTAGCTACCCATTGAGGGTAGTTGATCTCTCTAATCGACCCTACAACGAGTAGCTTCTCCACTTCCTGTTTGATTACCTGACTTCTCTCGAGATTGAATGACCTTCTCTTTTGTATCACTGGTTTTGCATTCGGGTCTACTGCGAGATGATGAGATATTATTCAGGCATCTATCCCGACCATGTCTTCATGACTCCAGGCGAATACATCCTTGTATTATTTAAGCAGATCAATGAGGCTTAGTTTGACTTTTCCTTCCAAATTGGACTCGATCTTGATCTTCTTATCTGGTTCATCTTCTTTCAAGATAATTTCTTGGACCGGTTCATTTTTGGACTCCTTCAACTCTTCCTTTGGATCAAATTCGAATGACAGTGATTCTTTGTTCAGACTCGGCTGCGTTATAGACTTATAGTGCATACTTGTTCACCATCATTTTTGTCTTTGTATACTGACAAGTTAGCTCTTCGGGCCATCTCTTGGGACTGACTACATGGACCCCCTGTTCGGTCGGGAATTTGATCATCAGTGCATATGTGGTTGTTACAACCTTAGTTTTATTTAAAAATGGCCGACCCAACAATGCAGTATATGGCCAATTGTCTAAGTCTACCACCACGAAATTGAGCAATATTGTTCTCTGACAAGGTGTTTCTCTAATTTTTACGGGTAACTTTACCGTCTCGAGTTACCTAACCTCAATTCCTCCAAATCCTGAGTGGGGTATGGAAATGCTGTAAATCCTTTTGGTCCAACCTGACTTGATTGTCGATGGCTACATTGAGAATGTATGTCGAACTTCCATTATCTATCAGGATTCTTCTGACTTCTCGGTGACCAATCCAGACACTTATGACCAGGGTGTCATTTTGGCCGAACATCGACCCTATGTGAATCAGCTTCTGTGAATATTATTGGGTCCCATCCTTCCTTTACCCTTTTCGGGTCTAGTTTGACCGAGTTCACATCAAAGTTCTGTCTTGCCTCCACTGCTTATCTGATTTCCTGTGTTCGCTATCAGTTACTTCTCCCAGTGGACGGTCCTCCAAAGATTGTTTGTATTACTTCATTGGCCTCTGGCCTGGCCCTTTGATTTCGATCGGAGCTGTGATCGGCTCTGATCTCTTTCTTTGTCTCTGACTTCTCATCCTTTTTCAAGATTACATCCTAAAGGTGTCACTCCCGAATGAGGATTTCTATGTAATCTCTGGGCTAGTAACATTTGGAAGTCTCATGACCGGTTTTCTTATGGAATCTGCAGTATTTGGTTGTAACTCGTCGAGCAAACTGAGAATGTCGGCGTGACTCTTTTACCAAATTTTTCTCTTCCAGTATGACCAGGATTTCCTCCTGCTTTTTTAGAAGAAGGGTGTAGTTGGCGTATCTACCTCGAAATTTCTCCATGGTCTGTTCGGTATTACGCCCGTTTCCCTGGTCCTTGATTTTTTCTTTACTGTTTCCTTTCTGTTTTCCCTTTTGGTTCTGTACCTTGGACTCGGCATCCTTTTTGGGTTTTCCTCCATACATGTAGCATCCTCCCGTGGCTAACTATTCTTCTTTGGGTAGTGCATATCCTCCCGCCATGTCCATCATATCTGAATATCTGGTTAGACGGGCTCTTCTTAGGTCAAATGATAGCCGTTCATTATGTAGATTATTGATGAATGCAACAATTATTGCTTCATCGTTTGCACTATCGATTTCTGATACCGCTTGGTCGAATCTCCCCATGTATTTCTTCAACGACTCATCTTTTCCTTGTTTTATCTGAGAAAGGTAAGCCACTGATTTTTTCCTGTGAACGTTGCTCAGAAATAGTCTTGAGAAACTCCTACTTAGTTCACTGAAGCTTCTGATACTTATTAGGGGCAATCTCCAGAACCATCTTGACCCCGTGTCTCTTAGAGTTTGTGGAAAGTTGAGGCATAATAAGGGATCGTTGTGGGCATACTGAGCCATAGCACTTTTATACTGCCATGCGTGTTCTTTAGGATCCGTATCCTTCTTAAACTGCTCCACGTACGGCATCCTGAATCTTTCTGTGAATGAAGTCCGCAGGATGTCCCTAGTGAATGGACTGTCAGAATCTTCGTCAGATAAGTCGTTGTGCCCATAACGTCTGACCAGTGCATCCATCTGACGCCTATTATTTTCAATTTCTCGGGTTAGGCTCTGAATTACGATATCTCTATCTCCCACCAGACCTCCATGATGGTTAAACTGCTTGGTGACTGTCATTCCTCTCTCTGGCTCTTCTCTTTGATGCCGAGTCTCACGGGTTGATTCTTACAGGCGTATGGTTCCGTGATGATACTTGCGATGGTGCTGATCGCTATCTTCTGATGACGATCGATCCCTGTGTCGGTCGTGCTTGTGGTGTCTAGATCGGGTTATCTGATCATGGCTCTGCCTCTGGCGTGGTTGCTCCTCTTCGGGTGTTTCAAGTTCAGCCTAATTAATTGGAACAGAGTTCCTTCCGCTTCCAGTGCATTTAGTTCTGGCCCCACTACAACTGAACGAAGCCTTGTAGTTGGGAGATTAGGAGGTTACGCTTCTTCTGAAACCAGTAGATCAACTCCTTCTTTTTCTTCATGTACCACCAGCTGTTGCAGCGCCTTGCTGAAGCATCGTGTTAGGTCTTCGCTGGTTGAAGGGATTTGTTGAATCCCTGCCACGGATGTTGGTTAGTTGGTTGCGGTGAGATCTCGTTAACTACTGCCAACATGGACATTATCTGGAGATTTTTGGACATCCACAGGATTGTTTCTGCTTCCCACAGTTACTTTTAATTAAATTGAAGGTTCACCCCCTTCTTCTAGCGCCAAATGTTGACGTCGATTTCTGGATGTATGGGAAAAAGTCTACAAGATTAGATTTTAGCTGTGATTTCAAAGAGAAAGAGAAAGAGAAAGAGAAGGAGAAAGAGAAAGCAATTGGACACAAGTTTTACGTGGTAAAACTCCGATGGCAGGAGAAAAGTCCACGGGTGGCTGAATAATCAACCGAGCCAAAATCCACTATTGAAAAGATTTACAACTCCCGATCTCTCTTTTTCTCTTTGTATTTTTCTATATATTTTCTTTATATCTTTTGTGACGAGATTATGGGTCTATTTTTATGTTCATAGAACCCTAATTCTCTTTGTACAAGTAACAAAAAATTCTTTGTATTTAATTATGATTGGTTACTTGTTCGAAGTAGTCTGTCTTCTTTCCTATTTTAGAGACTTGTATAAAGATCGAATGAGACTCTAGTGATATAGTCCAATTAGGACTTATTTCCTTATAAAGGTGTAATCTTTTTGAAGAAATAAAATTGTTGCCTGATTAGAAAATCTTTCTGTTTGATATTATACTCTTCTTGGAACTCTCATTTGTTATGGATATCTTCGCGTATTTTAACGACTCTTGACTCGTGAGTTACGCTCTGGGCTTCTTTGTTCGGTTTTCTTCATGTTTATCCCAAGTAGAACATGATATTAGCTGGTCCCGAATGACGTCATTTGATCCTGAGTAGAACACGTCATCAGCTAACCCCGAGCGTTGCTAACTGACCCCGAGTAGAGCACGTCATCAGCTAACCCCGAACGTCGCTAACTGACCCCGAGTAGTATATGACGTCAGTTGACCCCGAGTAGGTTTTGTTCAATACTTTTTTACTCGAGTTTCTCTTCTTTGGTGATGTCTTGCAGGATACTTTCTGAATGCCTTTTCAGATGTCCACCTGGCAATTTAATGCTTCTTGTCAATAACGTGTACGTCTGAAAATTTACATTTAACAAATACAAACAGATAATAATGCATCAAAAGAAATTACTGATCCGGGTGTATAAAGCTATGTTTGTAATTGCTTTACTTATCTAATAATCCCTTTTTAGTTTAACTTAATGAATAATCAACTTATTAGATAAATTGATATGTGTTTGGTAAATTGATTTTTATAAATAATTAACTTTAGAAAAAAGTAAGGAAAAAATGTTTGGTAAACTTTAGTTGATTATGGAAAATGACAAAAATGTAATATATTATTAAAATATATATTTTTGAACTTATTTTTTTTGTTTAAGTTAGAAATACAAAAATAAAGCATAGAATCTGTCAAATATTATATATATATATATATATAACTTTTAATATTTTACTGAGTCAACTTGTTATTCTCGATAGTAATATACTGGTTCAACTCGATCTTTTTAGTCAAATCCACTGAGTCAACTCGCTCTTTTAAGTACAAATTTACTGAGTCAACTCACTAACTCAATCTTCATCAATGGGATCCCTATAACTAAAGCCGCAAATCTACCACGTCTCCTACTCCATTGGATTCTCTATTGACAGCGTCGCCATCCTTCAACCTTCGCCGCCGACATCGTCTCCCTTACCGCCGACCTACAAATTTTGAAATCATGAGATTTCATCCCAGATTCGTTGTGAAAATAGAGGATTCAGTCGTGCCTTCAAGAAATAGAACCCGAAACTTTGGGTAACAGAATAACAACGGAACGGAGATGCCAGAGATTGAGGCTTTAATCGTAAAATGGAGGAGGCTTCAGTCGCTAAATGGAGATGCCAGAGATGCAGAAGGCTTCAATCACGATCCACTGTTGGAGGAGTTCTGTACTCCAACCTCCGTCGTCGGTGGTGGCCACCACTGCACGATTCTTAATTGTTTTTTTTATTAAATTTCAGTTTTAAAAAATATTATTAATTCAAAAAACAAAAATATCATTATATAATATAACGGTGTTATTGATCTTATATTAATATAGTAAGGGTATTATAGATATTTCAAAAACAAGGGGATAGCTTCTCTGATAATCAACTTTGAAAAGCAACATCGAGCTAGCTTCTCAAAAGATGATTATTGGAGGAGCAAATTATAAAAGAATCCGTTTTCAGAAAGTTTACCAAACATCAATTTACTTAAAACTTGAAAAATAATCTATTTGAGCTGGGTAGGTTATTTCTCAAGTAAAAGCATTCTTAAACATAGTTTAAGTTTGTCCATCTGATCAGAGGTTTGCATGGCATAGTCAAACATGCCACCATGACCGTAGGGTCATATTAGAGTTTGTAAAAAAAAAAAGTAGGTTCTTAGAGTTAAAAAAAACTGGTTTGTGTGCTTATAATTTATATTGTCCTCTTCAGTAATTTTAATTAGGATAAAATTGTTATATGCTAAAAAGTAAAATTAAATGGAATGTTGAAAGATATTTAATAGATTGTTAACGGCATTGCTCTGTATTAAAAGTCTAATTTTGAAAATTTAGTAATTGGTGTATTTATAAATTGGGTTTATAAATATTGGCACCCCACAAACATACTTAATTTGATAAGTTCGTTTGTAAACAAATAAGTTTTGTGATACATAAATTAATCATTCTGAAACTAATTAACTTATGTGGTAATGCTTTTGAGTTTCTTTAATTTTGAAACATATCCAACAATATTGGTGGATTTCTTTCTGATGTTGTAAGAGTATACATATTCGCATTGTGAGTATAGATTTCCATGTTATGCATATAGGGTGTGTTTTGTATGCGGGACGGGACAGGACAGGGTGGGACAATTTTTTGTTATCCCATGTTTGGCACAACATGGGTGTGTTTGGTACGCGGGACGGGACGGGACAGGACAGGACGAGACAATTTTCTCTTGTCCCATGTTTGGCACGCTATTAGCATGGGACGGGACGGGACAAGGTGGGACAAAAATCATAAAATCTTGTCCCACCTCAGACCCTCGGTCAGGCTTGTCCCATGCATGGGAAAAGCACCAAAAAGACAATTTTACCCTCAAAACTTCCAAAAATTAACTTTCCTCTTTCCTCTTTCCTCTTTCCTCTTTCCTCTCTTCTCTCTTCTCTCTTCTCTCTTCTCTCTTCTCTCCAACTTGATCACCGGTCTTCTCTCCAAACCGCCGCTACTCGTCGTCGACTTGGTTTGCCGGTGCACCCAAAAACCGCCGAATCACGACGATCTTCCCTCTGGAGAATTGCCACCACCAAAACTACACCCAAAATCTTGATCGTCGATGATGATGATTTGTGGGAAATCAATTTTTCCAGATTTTTCATTTCTTCTCTGTTTGTTTTCAAGATTTTTTTATGTTTAATTGATTTAAGAACAAATTAATTATTATGATGATTTTTGTGGAATTGAACAAATTTTGTGGAAGTTTAGGGAATCTGGGCGATTGGGTTCCCGTTTCGTCGCCGACTTGGTTTTTCGGCGCAGGCGAACATCGCCGAATCACTGCTATCTTCGCCTCTCTCACATTGTCGTATCACTCGGTCTAGATCTGGTAGTCCGAATCCATGCTCCGGTTTGGTCTTGGGGCAGTGTTTCTTGGCTTGTTGTTGGTGTTGATGATGGTGGTTTGGTGTTTCTTGGCTTGTTGTCACTGCCGTTGTGATTGCCGGGCTCGCATCAGTTGAAGATGAAGATGAAAAAGATGGTTGGCTTTTGGGTTGGATTAGTTGTATATGGTATTTGTTGAATAAATTTTGTAGAATTAGAAGAAGATAAGAAGATGAAGACAAATTAAAGTGAAATTTTCAGTTTGTTTGGGCATTTTTTCCAGATCTTGTGATCATTTTTGTTTATGTGGAGTGTTATAATTTTTTTCCAGATCTTGTGATCATTTTTTCCATATTTTTGTTTATGTGGAGTGTGATCATTTTTCAGTGTTATAATTTCCAGATCTTGTGATCATTTTTCCAGATCTTGTGTTATAATTTCCAGATCTTGTGATTTTATGTTGGAGTATGGTTTTCCAGATTTTATGAGTTAGTCTTCAAACTTAATAAAATTGTTTATAAACATTAGGCATGACAGTAAGGGTATTTTAGTCATTTGAACCTCTTGTCATGTCCTGTCCTAGTTGTACCAAACTTACAATAGTACAGTTAACAGTTCTGTCCCAGACGTTCCAAACATAATATGGAACAACTGTTCTGTCCTGTCCAATCCCGTCCCGTCTATTCCAGTCCTGTCCCGTCCAGTCCAGTCCTGTCCTGTCCCATCCTCGTACCAAACGCACCCCATTAGCATGGGATGGGACAGAACTGCATGGGACAAATACCATAAAAACTTGTCCCACCTCAAACCCTCGGCCAGACTTGTCCCATGCATGGGACAAATCTGAAAAAGACATTTTTACCCTCAAAACTTCAAAAAATTACATATATATATATATACATACCAACAACTGAATCCCATCTTTGTCTCCTTCTTAGACAAGATACCTCTCTCTCTCTCTCTCTCTCTCTCTCTCGGATCGCCGATGTTGTCGCTGCTCTAGTTGTTGAAGATAAAACGGAAGCAGCTACGGAAGAGAGCGATGATCAACTTTTGTGATTAAAAGGAAGCAACGCCAGTTGTTTCTGTGATGCTTTGTCAAACAAAAAAATCAATTTCAATTTTTTCAATTTTTCAATGAATTTTTTTTCATTTTAGTTTCAATTTTTTGCTTTAATTGAAACTCAATTAGTTTGAATGGCATCTCGCCAAACACAAGATGAGACCTCATCTGACTTCCGTCGATCATCATCGTATTTTTAGTTTGAATATTTAATGTTTGATAAAGAATTGGATTTGTTTGACTCTAATAATCGGTTTGATGAAGTTTGAGTTTTTTTAGTTCAAAAATGGTTGGATTTTGATCTAGAGTAGCCATGAACTTGTGGGCCTCAGATTTGATGGAGTTTTTTTGCTGTGTACTTCAATTTTTATTGGTGTTGGAGATCTGTATACTTCAAGTTTGAGAGATGTTGGTGGAAACCAATCCCAGATTGGATCTCCACCGTCCATCAAGATCGATGGACGGTGGTGATCTAATCTGGAGATTGGATTTCACCTATTATATATATATATATATATATATATATATATATATATATATATATGTATCATATTTTTAAATTACATTATTTTTAACCTTTTGAATATCTTAAATATTTAATCCAAAAATTTATTAATTTGATTCTAACCATTCACCTTTAACAATATTTTAAAATTATTAATTAAAAATAATTTTTCAATCATAATAGGGGTATTCTGGTCATTTGAACCTCTTGTCATTTTCTTTCCCAGGCATACCAAACGTATAACAGTACAATTAACAGTTTTGTCCAAAGTATTCCAAACACAATACGGAACAACAGTCATGTCCCGTCCCGTCCCGTCCCGTCCAGTTCTGTCCCGTCCCTTCCCTTCCAGTATTGTCTTGTTCTGTCCCGTCCCATTCAGGTGCCAAACACACCTATAATGTATACAGAACTCGCTAGACCCATGCGATATATGGATTTGAATCATCTGATGGGTTGATCTTTGTATGATCTAAAATATTTGAAGATAATATACTTTGCATTTAAAGATAATAAAAGTGAAATAAAAAAAGAAATAAATCTCAATCGATCAATGATTACACACGTCACAAGATCTATTTAGATTAAGACAAAGATCAACTCAACAAGATCTATTTAGATTAAGGAAATAATCATTTCCCCTTGTAGTTTGCCCTATTCTCCACTTTTCACTTATAGCTTTAAATTCTCCACTTTCCTCCCATGTACCTATATTTATAGGATAATAATAGACATCTAACACATTTATCCATCATTTACATCCAACTTAATGTGACAGCTAACATGACACTCCCTCATCACCTGCCACATCATCACACCAACTGAGCTGAATTAAAAATATTAATAATTTATATTCCTTAGATCTATTACTTTAATATAAACTAAAATGTTATGATATGGTGATGTGGCAACTGACAAGGAAATGTCATGTCAGCTGCCACATTAAGTTGGATGTAAATTATAGACAAAAGTGTTGGACACCTTTATCCATATTTATATGTTAAGATTGGGTTGCATTTATACATGGGATGAGGGAAAGTGGAGAATGTTGAAATTGAAAGAGAAGAAGTAGAGAATAGAACAAACTATAAGGGCCAAAATGATTATTACTCTTTTGATTGAAACGAAAGACCAACTCAATAAGAATCCAAATTCGTGATATATTTCTCAATATTGTGATAGTATATTTCTTCCCAATTATAAGTGTAGATAATGGAGTTGGCATTTTATACTTGCTTATTATCGACTTAATTGGTATTATTCTCGAATTTTCTTCTAATAATTCTATTGACGTCGATTTCTCGATGGGTGAGAAAGTCAACAAGATTGAATTTAGTTGTGACTTGTCAAAGAGAAAGAGAAAGAGAATGCAATTTAAAGCTAGTTAGACACAAGTTTACGTGGTAAAACTCCGACGATCGGAGAAACGTCAACGGGTGGTTGTGCAATCAACCAAGCCAAAATCCACTATTTGGAATAAAGAATTACAATACTCGATCTCTATTTTTTCTCTCTGTTCGTGATTTTATGTCTCCAACAATGAGATTATAGGTCTATTTATATTCGCACAGAACCCTAATCCTAGTTGTACAAGTAATGAAAGATTTTTGTATTTAGTTATAATTTGGTTGCTTGTTAGAGTCGTTTTGCTTCTTTCCTATTTCAGAGATTGTATGAAGATCGAATGAGACTCTGGAGATACAGTCAGTTTAGGACTTTATTTCCTTATAAATGTGCCGTCTTCTTGAAAAAGTAAAGTTATTGCCCAATTTGGAACCGGTTTCTTATTTGGTACTTTACTCTTCTAGGAATTCTTTTCAACATAGATGTCTTTGCGTATTTGAGCATGACTTGGTATACCCATGTGCGAATTATGTTTTGGACTTCTTTATTCGAGTTTTCTCATTCTCGTCCCAAGTAGAATATGACGTCACTTGGTCCCCGAGTAGGTCTTGATCTGCCGAATACCTGTATTCGGGCATACTCAGGTTCGTATTCCTTAGTGATATCTTGAAGGATATTTTCTGAATGCCTATTCGGATATCTACCTGGCAATCTTAAGAGACTATCCACTTTGTCAATGACATGTACATCCAATAAAATATACCTATAACAGTACCCCCCATAAAAAAAAATTACCGAGTGGGATTTTGTCCTTGGCGTAGATATTTTAACTGACCCTTTAATCTTTACGCCTCGTTAATACCAGAATAATAGCGTCTTGTAATAATGACGTGTCTTAATGGCTATCACGTAAATCCCTTCACGCGAAATCTCAATCATTGCTACGTTTCAAAATTCTGACAGCTTGGTCAGTTCTTTTCTTGCCACGTGTCTTCCCACTGCTTCACTTCCCTAGTAACATTTATGAGAATCGACTTGTGCATCTCCTGATGCACCGCCTAAGTCATCAAATCCTCCTTTTCAATTTTCCCAATTTTTAAGACCCTATGGTTTTAGGTCTTTGTTATTGAATAATCTATTTAAGCCGAAAAAGAACTATTTCAGTTCATTTTCGCATAAGCAAACATTCAACCCAGATTTCTTGCGTAAAGATTCATCTCCATTCTCCGTTTGAAGTTCTTCCAGGTTTTTGCATTTTATTTTAAAGGTTAGTTTCGATGGATCCTGTTTCATGACAACGCCTTTTCGTTATAGCTTTCGAAGCGCTTGAGCGTGGAGATTTTTAATTAGTCTCTTGCGTTCATAGACTATTAGAGGAAATCCCTCATTACGAGCCTCCTTTTTTAGGTGTTGACGTTTCCGGGCTTTACCTTGACGTTCGTTTAAGTTGTAGTTCTGATTCTTCTAGTTCTGAATCTATAGTTTCTGATCACAGGGTTCCTCTTCGATCCATGATGGGAAAACATCAGAGTAAACGTGAGGTCCACAAACATGGCTCTGGCAGCGTTCAAATCAGGGAACAAACCATTGATGAGAGGGACGTTGAAACGGAGTTTAGAACATCACGTATCATATTTTCTATTGATCGCCCGAGTGGGTTTGATACCGAGCCAAATATGGTCAGGGTAGATGAGATCGTGAAATACCATGCTCGATTTGACCTGGACGACTTGGTTACAATGTCTCTTGCTAGTGATAGAGCCGCATGGAACCCTCCTTCATACATGGTGGCGATTTATGGGTCCATTATCACTCTTCCTCGCCAGCCGTTCATTGCTTGGTTTCTAGCCGAAGCAGGGATCGCTCAAGCCCAACTTGCCCCGAATAGATACAAGATTTTAATGTGCATGTGGCATATATGGAGCCGGATGAACCTGTCACCACCTTTTCTAGATGAAATCAGACATTTTTATACATTAAGGCAATCTGGTCGGACAGGAACCTATTTTCTTATGTCTAATCTGCCAGATTACTGGGTCCCCGAGGGGACAAAAAGTGAACCGGGGAGTTGAGACCTCTTCTGAAGCAAAAAAGAGAGGCTTTGTGTGGGGGTTTCTTTCATCGAACAAGTATTGGAAGAACAATTGGTTCTTTACCGGGGGGAACTTAGGAATTGAGGTTACTCTCTCGACCAAGGAGAATCAGACGGTGTTGAAAGTTCCCCGTTTTTTCTTTTCTCTTGACGCATGGAACAAGAAAAAACTTGACTTCTCTAATGCTCAGCTGACCAGACTTGCTCGGGCCGTAGTGCGTACTCTGGAAAAGAGGAGCACGTCCTATCTTTTTAGTGAGAAGAAGATGATAGAGCTTGGCTTTTTTAGCCAGATTTCAGGTTATCGCAGGCGATGTAAATATGGTTATTTTCTTTATTGCTTCTATTTCACCTCTATATTACTGTCTGACTTGGTTCTCTTTATCGTGTTAAGTGTATGACTCGTACATCGTCTGCGACGTTTAGGCTCGTCAGGTGAAATAGATCGTTCAGATGAGCCAAAAAGAAGCTTCTCGCCAAAACAATGAAGGCATTGCTCCGCCTGAATCGGATGAGGAGTCTGATGAGGCTGACGATCAGATCCCTGAGGAGGTCTTTCAACCGACCGTGGGGGAATTTAGTGTCCGAGTGGCCCTGCTAAAAATTCCAATGCCCAAAGGTTTCCTGAGGATGAGGGCGGACAAGAAGATTGTCTTGGCGGATATTCTGGTGTGCAAAGTCCCCGATTGATGAGGTTCCTGCCGAACAGTTTACTATCGGGGATAGAGACAAAGCTAGAAAGCCTTTAGACTAACAAGTAAATCCTGATCCTGGTTTCTTCGAATCTTATCTTGATGTTGATCAGGACAATCCCACGGCTGATCTCAACTTCCATCGTACTTGGGCTAAGAAGAGGAAGATGGATGACTCTCCCACTCGTCCTTATAAAGTCCTTCGGGTGGTATCGTTTATCGAATCAAGTGATGATGATACCAAGGTTAGAGTTTCCCCAAGCGTTCAAGTTGAAGCATCTGTGGGAAGAGTGGAAACTTCAAACCTTAACAGGGATTATTTTCCTTCTAAGGCTAAAGACGTTGGGGCGGAAGCCTCGGGTGACCCTTATTCCACTCCTCAGGAAATGCTAAGGGCTATGTCTTCTGATCGGGGTCTTCATTGGGGATGACCATTAGAGCCGTTTCAAGGAAGGTTCCCCGACCACTCGTCTTGAAAATACTTTCAATAGTGCCTCTTATGTAAGTCTTCTATCTCAACTGTTATCTTAATGCCCGTCAGATTTTTAACTCAAACCTTTCTTACAGGTGGTGGCCGAGTTTGCAGAGTTGGTTCAGACGCAACAACATCAAGCCGATCGAATATGGTGTCTTGAAGTTTAGCTGAAGAAGAGTGAGGATAGTCGCACTCAGGTTGAAACCACTTATCAAATGGAGGTGAGCTCTGTCTAGGTGTTTGCCGACCATTGTTTGGCTAAGCAAGTGGAGGCCGAGGAGAAAGCTTCTTTGGCAGAGGAGAAGCTTGTGTCCTTTTAGAATCTGATGTCTGCTGCCCAGGAATCGATGCTAAAAGCCGAACAGGAAGCTGAACAGGCCAAGTTGTCTTATGAGCAGAAAATTGAAGACTTGGAACGCCAAGCCTTGACGGTTGAATCCCTATCAAAAGAGGCTAAGCTGGCACCGAGTACCGAGTATTTTAACTTGGTTTCGTTACTTTGAATAGCTTCTAATGCCAAGTATCTTATTGAACTGGCTAATAAAATTTCTTTGTGCCAAGTATCTTATTAAACTGGCTAATATTATTAACCGAGCCATCTTGAAACAAGCAAGTAGATCTATACTCATTATTTCATACTCGGTTGCTACCCAAACATTACATCAAGGCTCACCAAGATCATGTTTGAGTCCTTGCACAAGTTACTGAGGACGTCTCTATAGTTTTGTCTGTGTAAGGGGTTTACCGAATCGCTAAGCTTTTGAACTGTTTAACACAGCTGCGCATCTCATCGGGATTTTTCCCGACAGAGCCCTGAGCCGTTTCTCGAATCTGGTGCATCGAGTTTTCATTTTGCCTAAGGTCGACTGACCTTGCTCCGCTGGTGTGCTCTTTCGAGCTTCTCCCCATTCAAGAATTTCACCAAATTAATGGTCCCGAGCATTCTGAAATTCCCTAGAAAGTATGTATCTATAACCTAGAGGAGGGGGGGTGAATAGGTTTTAATTTGATAGATTACCAATTTTGTGAATTAATCAATATTAACAATTTTACCTCATTCTACTTAAATGCTCAATTAAATGACAACAAACATAAACCAATAACAACACAGAAAATATACGTCGAAACCCTTCAAATGGGAAAAACCATGGGCTATTTAGAGCGCCACCCTCGATCCTCAAAATCCACTATTGAGTAAAAGTTTACAACCTAGGTTGACCTCCCGTCTAACCCTCCAGTTACTAACCCTTTCACTCTACCCAACGGGTCTTAATAGAGATTTTGGATCACTAGCCTTGTGCACTAACCACTTAGCCACAAGCTAAAACAACAATGGAGAGATAATGGCAACCTAAGTGAATATGCAAGAATATTCAATATGCAAAAATGCTAGGTCAATACATTCATGCTTATCTAGGATTAATAATGACAATTATAGCAAATCCTAGATATCAATGTTCTAAATGCAAAGGCAAGAAGAATTAGCTAGAAGAGAAAAATTGTCCTAAATGCTAGCTATCACAAATTAATGCATCTAAACCAACAAACAAAACACAAGCATGTCATAAAACCAATTAAACACTCAAGCAAGCAATTAATGTGCAATAAAAACTAAAACCCTAGGCATACATGTCTTTGTAATGAAAACATAAAGGTTAGAACATGTAGAGAATACCTAGTCATGCACATACAAGAAACCCATGCTTGGAAGATGCTTGATGATTTGAATTTTAAAGATGGATGAGTAAAAATGGCTTCTTGGAGTTTCTCTCTCTAAAGAACAAATCTCTTTCTTAAAAATAGGTTTGGAAGCTCTAAAAAACGAGTTGGCAAGAAGATGATGTATATATATATGAAGCCTAAAGTGAAACTGCGTCGTTTTGGGCGAAAGGCAACCAAAACGCTTCAGGACCGCTGGCTATAGTGGGGTCCTAGCAAGTGTCCAGACCGCGGCACAAAGAGCGGTGCATCGGCTGGACAACACCGCTCTGAAGGCCGCTGTGCATGCAGCGTGCACAGACCGCGGTCTGGACAGTATGCATCCTCTGTGAAACTCTGCTTAAGAGGCCACGGCGTAGGTAACACGCACAGACCGCGGTAGACACAGCAAGCATCCTCTGTCAAACACCGTTGTGCAGGCCGCGGCAGGGGCACTGCACGTAAGGCAGTCTAGACCGCGATAGAGAGGAAAAATTCCTTTCCTTAAGGCACAAATATACATTCAAACACTCAAATAAAAATAGGACACCTAAGATACACAAAATGACAAATAAGCATGCAAGCAAGATAATTAAAATAGAATGCGTGAGTGTGAGTGTGTGCACTAAATCTCTTCAATGAAGTTAAGCAAGTGATTTTACCTTTGATGCTTGAGCTCGGTTACAAACAATGAAGCCCTAAACTACCCTTACATATTTATCCCAAAATGTGGTTGTCAATGAAATAAGCCAATCAAAAACCGAGGAACTTACAATCTCCCCCTTTGGCTATTTCGTGACAAAACCACTCACTCACAAAGTATCCTCACAACAAATAACAAGAAATAAACAAGAGGTCAACAAACAACCATTCTATGTTACAAGAGATACCTAAAGCTAAATCTTCAATTCTTTCATCTCTTGTAGCATGATCAACCCTACAAAACAAAGAACTACACTTTCCAAGACAAGTGTATGAGAGAGATCAAGAAAAATAAAAACAGGTGCAATGTGCATGAAATAGAAACAAGTAACATGCAATCAACAATGCACAAAGCTAATGCTCCCACTAAATAGGTCAACTCCCTCACAATAGGTCAATCTCCCTTTAAAACATGCCAATATCAACTCCCCCTAAATCCAAACACTACTCCCTTTTTTTGTCACAACATAGGCAAAGGAGCATTCCCCAGCCGGGATGTTTTTCCAAAGAGAGATAGTTCCAATGAAAATGCATAATCATATACAACAACTTTATGCAGGCTAATTAAGAGAGAGAAAAATTCATGGAAGTTTTATTTATTGGAACATGTGCGAAAGATTGCCTTGAATGAAGTACATGCAACATCAACTTCCAAAAGCATGGTATTTGGCAAAGGAAAATAGCACATGAGGTTCCAAGAGAAGTCAAACCAATTTGCACCAAATTGACAATGGAAAACAAGATATAGTTCAACCAAAAAACATAAGAGCAAACATCAAACTTTATAAGTTGAACAAGACATGAGCGACTATTCCGCCCTATTAGATTTTTCCGGACAAGATGCCCGTGTGATAGTAGCCTTGTTCAAAAGTAAAGAGAGAGAGACTATTGGATTGTGAAATCCTTGAAATGGATACAATATCCTTATTGAATGAAGTCTCAAAAGACACTTGCACACAGATTTGCAATCATTTTGTAAGCATTCAATAAATTCATCATGCATAACACTTTAAGTTTTCACAAGCATGGAGATAAACTTTGGGTTAATCAAATGTACTTCCCAATCAAGTTTCCTATTCCAAAAATACATGTTTGAACACAAATGAGACATGTATTTCAAATAAGGAAAAAATGCACTTATTGAATAAAAAGACATATAATAAGATATGCAACCAAGATACTCAAGCAATTAATTAAAGAGCATAAAATTGAACAATTATTTGCTTATTAAAATGCAAGTTCGCTCTCTTTGCTTGAGCTCCCTATATGGGGTCAACCACCAAAACTCATCAATGCATATGACAAATTCCAATAGACCGACTAAGATATTTAAACTTAGTTGAATCTAATGGTTTAGTAAATAAATCCGCTAATTGATCATTTGTGCCCACATGTTCAAGTGCAATGCATTTGCTCTCAACTAGCTCCCTAATGAAATGATGTCTAATGTCAATATGCTTGGTTCTAGAGTGTTGGAAAGGATTTTTTGAAATATTGATGGCACTCATGTTGTCACAATAAAGGGTTAGAGTACTTTGCTCAAAGCCATAATCCATAAGCATTTGCTTCATCCAAAGGAGTTGTGTGCAAGCACTCCCAGCAGCTATATACTCGGCCTCGGCTGCGGATAATGAGATGGAATTTTGCTTCTTGCAAAACCATGACACAAGATTGATCCTCCGGAAGAAGCAACCGCCCAATTTACTCTTCCTATTATCACAATTACCTACCCAATCTGCATCACTAAAGCCAACTAAACTAGCATTAGTGTCAAAAGAGCACCATATCCCATAGTTGAATGTTCCATTCACATATCGAATGATTCTCTTTACTGAGGAGAGATGGGATTCCTTAGGATTGGCTTGGTACCTAGCACACACACAAACACTAAAATCTATATCGGGCCTACTAGCAGTCAAGTATAAGAAGCTCCCTATCATGCCACGATATAGACTTTGATCCACACCTTTTCCACTAGCATCCTTGCTAAGTTTCAAAGTGGTACTCATTGGTGTGTCACAATGCTTGGCATTCTCAAGGCCAAACTTCTTCACTAGGTTCTTGGCATACTTAGCTTGGGATATGAAGATCCCATCATGCATTTGCTTGATTTGCAAGCCTAGGAAGTAATTGAGTTCACCAACCATGCTCATTTCAAACTCATGAGTCATAACATCAACACATTGCTGAACTTTCAAATTGTTGATGGAACCAAAAACAATGTCATCAACATAAATTTAAGCTATAAATAGCTCATCTTTAGTGCACTTGATGAACAAAGTCTTGTCAACACTACCTCTAGAATAGCCATTGTCAACAAGATAAAGAGTGAGGCACTCATACCAAGCCCTTGGTGCTTGTTTCAACCCATATAGTGCCTTTTTGAGACGATAAACATGATTGGGGTGATGTGGATCCTCAAACCCCTTAGGTTGCTCGACAAACACTTCCTCTTACAAGAAGCCATTGAGGAAGACACTTTTAACATCCATTTGATACAACTTAAACTTGTGAACACATGATATGGATAAGAGAAGCCTAATAAACTCTAAACGGGCAACGGGAGCAAAAGTCTCCTCAAAGTCAATACCCTCAATTTGAGAGTATCCTTGTGCAACAAGTCTAGCTTTGTTCTGCACAATGTTTCCATCCTCATCTGATTTGTTCCTATAGACCCACTTGGTGCCTATTACATTAGTGTTCTTAGGCCTAGGAACTAGAGTCCAAACCTCATTTCTTTCAAATTAGTTTAGCTCTTCTTGCATAGCAAGAACCCAAAACTCATCACTTAAAGCTTCATCTACCTTTTTAGGTTCAATTTGAGAGGTGTATCAAGTGTAACTAATTTGATTTGCTAATTGATGTCTAGTCCTTACACCCTTATTCACATTTCCAAGAATGTCACTCTTGTTGTGGAGATGCCAAACCCAAGGAGCGGGTTGCTTAGAGTCCAAAGTAGGATCTCTATCAAGAGATTGAGTGATCTCTTTGTCACGCTTAGATTTTTCATCACTAGAAATCTCATCAATCCTCACCAAGGGAGTATCATCAATCACACTAATATCCTCATCATGGTTACTAACTTTAGGCCTACAATCATCTATGACCACATTAGATGATTCCATAACACTTCGTGTCTTCAAATTAAAAACTCTATAGGCCTTACTATTTAGGGCATAGCCAATGAAAATCCCCTCGTCACTCTTAGCATCAAACTTGCCAAGTTGATCACGGTCATTTAGAATGTAGCACTTGCTTCCAAATGAGTGGAAGTAGCTAACATTTGGCTTCCTACCCTTCCACAATTCATAGGAGGTTTCCCTAATCCCGGGCCTAAGAAAAACCCTATTGCCTATATAACAAGCCGTATTGACAGCTTCAGCCCAAAGGTTCCTAGGCACATTGTTGCTATGCAACATCACACGGGCCATCTCTTGGAGGACTCTATTCTTCCTCTCTACTACCCCATTTTATTGAGGAGTTCGAGGGGCTGAGAACTCATGGGAAATGCCAAGACTATCACAAAAGTTTTCAAAACAAACATTTTCAAATTCTCTCCCATGATCACTCATAATTCTATTAATGCATTTTATGTGAGAATCTTTTTCATTTTGAATTTTAGTGCAAAGCATTTTAAATGTTTCAAATGTTTCAGATTTTTCTCTAAGGAAGTAAGTCCAAGTAAATCTAGAAAAATCATCCACACACACAAAAATGTACCTCTTGCCACCGAGACTCTCAGTTTGCATGGGACCCATAAGGTCCATATGAAGAAGCTCTAAAGGCTCATTGGTTGCAAGGTACTTGCCCTTCTTGTGCACACTCTTAGTTTGCTTTCCTTGTTGACAAGGTCCATAAACTCCCTCAATCCTACTTCCAAACTTAGGAAGTCCTCTCATAACTCTCAACCTCTTAAGAACTTTCAAGTCTTTGAAATTCATATGGCCTAACCTTTGATGCCACAATTCAATTTGATCACAACTAGAAAAATTGCAAGAGATGCCATTAGAATCAAGACAATAACAATTGTCACTTGATCTCTTGCCTTTCAATAGCACTTAACCATTTTCCCTTAGAATAGAGCAATCAACATTTCCAAACAAAACCGAAATCTCTTAATCACTTAAGTGTGATATGCTAATGAGATTGGCTTGCAAGCCATCTACATAGAGAACATTAGGTAATGAGGGCAAACCGGGGATGGTAATGTTTCCTTTTCCTAGAACTTTCTTACATGACCCATCACCAAAGGTGACAAATCCACCATCCTCTATCACAATAGTTTCAAAGAAACTCTTGTTTCCGTCATGTGCCTAGAACATCCACTATCAAGGTACCAAGTGTTAGAAGCTTTCGCCTTCAACGCCACTTGGGCCACGTGGCAAACATACTCATTTGTCCTAATCCACCTAGTAGCAACATTGTCATTTCTAGGAGCCTTGGGTTCATTGGCTCTAAACTTCCTAGGTGCATGCATTTTGGCTCTTCTAAGTATATTCTTTTCAATCATGCTTTCAAAACGACACAACTTAATAAATTTAAAACAATTCGGCCTTATGTGACCTTCAACACCACAATAATGACAAATGGGAGTAAAGTAAGAATTCATACCATATCCTTGTGCAAACATGGAAGACTTCCCTCTCCTTTGAGTTGTCCTTTGGCGTTGAGCCGAATCTCTTCTTTGAAACATCCTTTGCGGTTGAGCCATATTAGCTTCTCTTCTTGGTTGTGGGTGAAAACTTCTTTGTTGAATTTGAGGGCTCCTTGGAAGTTGAGGTCTTGTATGATGTGTTCTAGCTCTTGGTGGATGAGTTTTTGCTTGAGAATTTGTTTGAGCCTTCATTTGAGCTTGCTTTAAAGATTCTCCAACTTCATTAGATCTCATTTGTTGGTGTGAACCTTGAGTCTCTTTGACCTCTTGACTTTTGACAAAGATGGTCTTCTTCAAGGACGTGGCATCTTTGCCTTCCACATATCCTAGGCCCGTTTTATCACTAGGACTCTTCCCACACGACAGCATCTTGCCAAGTCTCTCGGTTCTGGATGTCATCTTGGCAACCAATTCTTTTGCTTCCTTGAGCTCAATCTTCAAGTTTTCTTCACTCTTCTTAGTGATCACAAACTCCAATTTTAAACTCTCCTCTAACTCTTTTCCACTCTTTACTTTCTCACTCAAGTGAGTAATCTTGAGAGTCAACTTTAGATTCTTCTTTTTCAACTCTTGAACCTCCTTCTTATTTTTTAATCTAGACTTTTCAAAAAACTTCATGAAGTCTACATAGTCCATTTCCTCATCAATCTCAAATCTAGAGTTAGAAGATGTACTCTCATCACTAGAGTCATCTACTTCTTCCTTGTCACTCACAACTTCCTTGCCATTATGAGATGTTGTGATGGCAATGAAGTTTGCAACTCTATCTTCATCATCCAAAGATTTTTCTTCCTCTTCTAAGTCTTCACTATCACTCCAAGTGGCCGCCATCGCCTTTCCCTTTTTCTTTTTCTTCAAAGTTGCACATTCTGGAGCAATGTGACCAAAACCACTGCATTCATAGCATTGAATGCCCTTCTTGGAGTCACTTTCTTGAAACTTTTCAATCTTCTTGAAGGGAGTTTTCTTCTTCACTTCCTTTCCCTTTGACCCAAAACCTTTCCTCTCAAACTTCATGAATTTCTTGAATCTTTTAACCATGAGGGCCATTTCTTCATCTAAGTCCTCATCCTCTTCTTCAACCTTAGTGGTCTTCAAGGCAATGCTCTTTTGCTTCTTCGGAGGTGTGGGTGAGGTGTTCCATCTAGACTTATAAGCTAGAAGTCTTCCAATGACTTCACTCGGCTTCATATTCTTGTACTCACTATTCTCTTAAAGTGCTGTCACTATTCTCTTAAAGTGCCGTCACTTTTGATTCGAACCTAGACGGAAGCGACCTCATAATTTTTTGCTTGACTCTCCTATCAGAATAGGGGTCACCAAGTTGATAGAGTCGGTTGACAATATCCATCAACTTCACTTGGAATTCATTGAAGCATTCATGCTCCTCAATCCTAAACATCTCAAATTGCATTTGGAGGACTTGGAGCTTTGAGTCCTTGACTACCTCTGTTCCCTCATGTGCCGTTTGAAGAATGTCCCAAGCCTCTTTTGCAATCCTAGTGTTTTGGACCAACTTGTATTGATTATCATCCACGGCACATAGGATGGCATACATAGCCTTGTTGTTCCACTTAGATGCTTCAAACTCTTGAGTACTCCAACTAGACTTGGGCTTGGGAGCTTCTACACCATCATCGGTGATCATTGTTGGAGGAGTATAACCATCTTCAATAGCCATCCAAGCACGGTAATCTATTTGGTAAAGATAGTCTTCCATCTTGCTCTTCCAAGTAGCGTAATTCACCCCATTGAGCAAATGGGGTCTTGTGCATGAGGCTCCCTCATGACTATTTCCGTTTCCACTCATTGTGTATGAGGGTAACGAATGATATGAAGATGCAAATGAAATGCAACACACAAAAATGCAAACAACCAAAATGCACAAGGTAAGACACGCACAATGCATGGATCACCTAAGTATATCTAGGCACCGGTTTTGATACCAATTGAAATTCCCTAGAAAGTGTGTATTTATAACCTAGAGGGGGTGAATAGGTTTTAATTCGATAGATTACCAATTTTACGAATTAATCAATATTAACAATTTTACCCCATTCTACTTAAATGCTCAATTAAATGACAACAAACATAAACCAATAACAACACAGAAAATATACGTGGAAACCCTCCAAATGGGAAAAACCACGGGCTATTTAAAGCGCCACCCTCGATCCTCAAAATCCACTATTGAGTAAAAGTTTACAACCTAGGTTGTCCTCCCGTCTAACCCTCCAGTTACTAACCCTTTCACTCTACCTAACGGGCCTTAATAGCGATTTTGGATCACTAGCCTTGTGCACTAACCACTTAGCCACAAGCTAAAACAACAATGAAGAGATAATGGAAAGCTAAGTGAATATGCAAGAATATTCAATATGCAAAAATGCTAGGTTAATACATTCATGCTTATCTAGGATTAATAATGACAATTAAAGCAAATCCTAGATATCAATGTTCTAAATGCAAAGGCAAGAAGAATTAGCTAGAAGGGTAAAATTATCCTAAATGCTAGCTATCACAAATTAATGCATCTCAACCAACAAACAAAACACAATCATGTCATAAAAACAATTAAATACTCAAGCAAACAATTAATGTGCAATAAAAACTAAAACCCTAGGCATACATGTCTTTGTAATGAAAACATAAAGCTTAGAACATGTAGAGAATGCCTAGTCATGCACACACAAGAAATCCATACTTGGAAGATGCTTGATGATTTGGATTTTAAAGATGGTTGAGTAAAAATGGCTTCTTGGAGCTTCTCTCTCTAAAGAACAATATCTCTCGCTTAAAAATAGGTTTGGAAGCTCTCAAAAACGAGTTGGGAAGACGATGATGTATATATATGAAGCCTAAAGTGAAACTGAGTCATTTTGGGCGAAAGGCAACCAAAACGTGTCAGGACCGCTGGCTGTACCGCGGTCCAGGCAAGTGTCCAGACCGCGGCACAAAGAGCGGTGCATCGTTTGGACAATGCCGCTCTGAAGGCCGCTGTGCATGTAGTGTGCACAGACCGCGGTCTGGAAAGCATGCATCCTCTGTGAAACTCCGCTTGGGAGGCCGCGACGTAGCCAACACGCATAGGCCGCGGTAGACATAGCGAGCATCCTCTGTCAAACACCGCTGTGTAGACAGTGGTGGGGGCACTGCATGTAGAGCGATCTAGACCGCGGTAGAGAGAAAAAATTCCTTTCTTTAAGGCATAAACATACATTCAAACACTCAAATAAAAATAGGACACACAAGGCACACAAAATGACAAATAAGCATGCAAGCAAGATAATTAAAATAGAATGCATGAGTGTGAGTGTGTGCACTAAATCTCTTCAATGAAGTTAAACAAGTGATTTTACCTTTGATGCTTGAGCTTGGTTACAAACAATGAAGCCCTAATCTACCCTTACATATTGATCCCAAAATGTGGTTGTCAACGAAATAAGCCAATCAAAAACCAAGGAACTTACACAATCTATTTGAATGTCCTTATTCGTCTTTCATATGTTGTTATTATCATATGCTCTTATTATCATATGCTTTAGATTTCTGAAATCCCGAGTTGGGTTTTTATTTATAACTCTAAAATTAACAATGATTAAATTTCAAAGCTAAAAACTATCTTGACTAGAATTGTCCTAACTAAAAAGGAAACAAAATTTCAAGGATAAAAAATCTTCAAATATTGGGCGTTGCATGGTCGAGGTAAGACCCATCCATCTGGTTGTGCAATCCAATATACTCCATGACCAGCTACTTCTTCAATCTTGTACGAGCCTTCCCATTTGTTAGCCAAGGTGCCTGCAGCTTTGTTTTTTATGTTCAGTGACACTTTTCTGAGTACCGGGTCTCCTAGTTGGAATTTCCTGATCCAAACTGAAACAAATATTATGGTATGTTTAATATTGATCTAGAGGGGGGAGGGGGTGAATATATTTTAATCAAAATTTACCCAATTTTCGTTAATGGTCAATTAAACGAAAATACCCCTAACTAGTCACAATAATATCACAAGTGTAATAAGTGCGGAAATAATAAAGACACTTGAGATATACGTGGAAACCTTCCAAATGGGAAAAACCACGGGCTGTTAAGTGCCCCACACTCAAACAACGAATCCACTGATGATAGAGGTGTTACAACCTACTCCCGGTATATAACCCACTACCACTACCTAATCCCGGTATTAAGTGGACATAGTCCAATTTGCTTACTCTTGAAGCAACCTACTCCCGGATGCAACGTAAGACTTACTTCTCTTCAATGAAGAGATAAACACCCTATGTGAATATATGATGATATTCAAACAACAAACAAGGCTAGGGTACCTTATATGCTTATCTAGGATTATGAGATGACAATAAATGCAATCCTAGATATCAAGAGCTAAATGACATGTCATAAAGCTTAGCTAAACATAGAACAAGCAATCCTATGAAGCTATCATAAAAGCCATATCAACACATGTTGTCATCAAGCATGGCAAGGACTATAATGCACTCACAAAATGCAATCAATGAGTCCTAAACAATATCTAAATGCAAAGCAAAGAGATTTAGCTAGAAGTTATCAATAACAACAATCCTAGCTATCACAAACAATCACAATGAATCAACAAATATGCTTACAATGTATTTAACATATACTGAGTATATATTCATGTGATTGAGACAAAGCATTTAGCCACACAATAAATGCAAGTCTTAGACCAATGTCTATCAATAACAAACTCAATTAGTTGTGTAGAGATTTTCTAACAAAATAATTGTCACAAAAACATCACATAAACATTCAAAAGCTTAACAAGTTGATTAATGGACAATCTATCAACCTAGTCAACAATGAATCACACAAGAATGTTTATGACCTAGCTTTTAGGCAAAAATGACCTAATCAATTAAGCTATCAAAATACAAACTCAATCATGTCATCATTCAACAAAAATATGATTCAAAAATGATTTCTATAAATCCTATGCAATAAAAACGAACTCTTGGAGTTTAAGAACAATAATCAAAGATAAAAGTTTGTTCTTACTTACCAAGTCATGAATGATGAAGACCCGTGTCTAAAGATGATCAATAATGCATGAAGAATGATGGGTTTTGGGTTTGGAGAGTTAAGGAACCACTCTTGGAGCTTCTCTCTCAAGGAAAATATTTTCTCTCACTAAAAAATGGTTTTTAAGCTCTGAAAAACGAGTTAGGAAGAAGATGGCATGTAAATATGAGCCCTAGAACAAAACTACATCGTTTTGAAAATGCCCAGAATTTTACTCAGTGCGCTGGTCGACAAGTGCCATACCAGTGCACACCTACTATCCAGGGGTGCTGGTGAGGTGCGCTTATGCACCTGTACAGCCGAGATAGCACAAAAGCTTGAGATTCGAGCGACCCAAAACATAACCAAACAACATCCAAACCTTTTGTATAATATACCAATGGAAAGGTATGGAAGTATACTTTTTACTCCAATTTATAAAACAAGATTTGGACTTCTATAGAAAAAGTTATGGGCATTTGAGTGACCAAATGTCAGAAACGAACAACAACAGAGATGCCCTATTTTTGTGGTCACTTTGGAGATTTTAAAATCAATCCAAACGGTTATGAAACATTACGAATAATATACCATTAGAAAGGTATGGGTGTCTAGTTTGTACAGAAATTTCAAAACTCATTTTGGATCAATGTATAAAAAGATATGGTCACAAGACCATACAAAGGTCATTTTTAAAAAACATTTAAATCATTGAAATACACTCTTTTAAAACTAGACACCTTACTCCATATAACCAAACCAAGAGAAGAATGAGACCTTCTCATATGGTCACTCAACGCACTAAAACAAGCACACCATCGTGCAAGTACGAACACAACACAATACCACACTTAAATCTATAAATGAAGTGCAAGTGTGATTGTGAAGAGATGCACACATATAAACAATATCAACACAAATGCAAGATCAACAAAGCATGCATGCGGTGTGTGTGTGCACCTATATCTCTTCAAAGCAAGTAAGCACAATAAATATACCTTTGGTGCTTCTTCTCTTGAGGTCTTGAGAGCCTAAGCTACCCTTACATAAAACCCCAAAAATGTGGTTTGTTCACGAAAGAAGCCAATCAATAAATGAGGACTTTACACGAACATGAGAGTTATAGTGGCGAGCCACTCTTTGCTGATATGCCATATTTCATATTTAGGATTTCTCTCTTTTCTCTTCTAGCTCATATAGACTTTGTAATAGCATATCAATATTCTAGTCTTTATCATACAGCCTGATCCTCGGTGACGCGTACGATGTTTCTACGGGGATAACAACTTATGTCTCGAATGCTAAAGTGAATGGAGTCTCTCCTGTAGAAGTCCTTGTTGTCGTCCGATATGCCCATAATACCTCATAAAGTTTTTCAACCCAACTTCCTTTCTTGGCATCTAGTTTTGCTTTGAGTGTGTGCTTAATGATTTTGTTTACTACTTTAGCCTACTCATTGTTTGAGGGTGGGCAGGTGTGGCGTAGTAATTGGCAATTTGGTACTTTTTGCACAACTATCTGAATTTAGGTTATTGACTGTGTGCCATTGTCAGTGATGATAGTGCTTGGGACTCCAAATCTGTAGAGTATATTTTTATTCACAAATTTCATGGTATTCGCTTATGTGATGTGTACTAATGCTTCAGTTTCTGCCCATTTTGTGAAATAATCAACGGCTACCATTGCATGTTTCTCTCCACCCTCTGTCCCTACTGGCATTGGGCCAATTAAGTCCAGACCCCACATGAAAAATGACCATGGAGAGGTAAGGCTTCTAAGTTGTTCATGGGGTTTTCGAATATCGTTAGCGATCCTTTGACATGTATTACACCTTTTTGAACATAGCTATGCATCCGAGAACAAAGAGAGACAATAATAACCTTGCCTGAGTACCTTGTGTGCCAAACTTTTACCTCCAGTATGAGTTCTGCATACTCCGCCATGGATTTCCTGTAGTATCCGACATGTAACTTTCTCTGACACACATCTCTGGAGTGTTCGGGAAAACCCTCTTCTGTACAGTTCTTCTTCGATCAATGTGTATCTTGTTGATCGGTACTTGACACGTTTGGCTTCTAGAGGATCTTCCGGGAGTATGCCTTCTTCTAGGTATCTTTTTAGCTGATTCATCCAACCGTCTGGCGGTGTTCGGATTCTAAGATTTCTAATTTTTTTGACTCAACTATACTTGGTCTACGGAGATGTGCGACCGCAATAGTTTTTGACCTGATTGTGGTTGTTGCTGATGCTAGTTTGGACAAAGCGTCAGCCTTTTCATTCTCTTCCCTGGGAATATGGACAATCTTATATTCCTTGAATTTTTGAAGGACTTGTTTTGCTATGTCTCGATAAGCTATCATTCCTTCATCTCTAGCATGGTATTCGTCCAGGACTTGGTTGACAATTACCTGTGAATCACTGAATATCTCGACCTCATCTACCCCGAGGGCAATGCATACTCTAAGTCCAGGTAGTAAGGCCTCGTACTTGGCTTGATTATTTGTTGCTTTGAAATCGAATCCCATGGCACATTCAACGTCATCTCCTTCTGGGGTGCATACTATAATCCCTGCCCCGCTGCCATGAGTGTTTGAGGAACCATCGACATATAATCTCCACGAGAAACTCTTACCCAACATATTTTTTGCTTCCAGGTTTGGTTCTGCAAATTCTGCTACGAAATCTGCTACAGCCTGACCTTTGAGGATGTTCTGGGGACATACTGAATATCAAATTCACTCAGCTCGATTGCCCATTTGGTTAGTCTTCTTGAAATTTCTAGCTTCTGTAAGATTTGCTTAAGTGGGCAGTCGGTGAAGACCTGGATTGTATGAGCCTGAAAGTATGGCCTCAGCTTCCATGATGCCGAAACCAATACTAAGGCCATTTTTTCTACCTGTGAATACCTGGTTTTAGCTGGAAGAAGTGCCTTGTTGGTATAGTATACTGGCCTATGTACTCCTTCTGTTCTGACTAGAACTGAGCTTACTGCTAATTCTGTAATTGATAAGTACAAGTGGAGTATTTCTCCCATTTTCGGTTTTGAAAGGATGGGAGCTTACCCTAGGTAATCTTTGATTTTTCGGAAAGCCTGCTCGCATTCTTTGTTCCATTCGAGCCAGTTTCCTTTTTCAATTACTTTTAAAAAGATAGCACATTTATCTGTGGCCTTTGAAATAAATCTGCCCAATAAGGCTAGGCATCCTGTTAAACACTGCACTTCTTTTAGCCTCCTTGGACTTCGATTCCTCTCTGGTGAACTTGGAAACCCATGAGCCTTAGGCATTTGTTTGGATTCAACTTCATCTGATATCTCCTCAAGACATCGAATGTTTCCCGTAGGTCTGAAGCATGCCCCATCTGCCGAGATACTCTTGGTCAACATGTCATTTATGTAAACTTCTATGTTTCTTCCAATTTGACGTTCGAAGATCCTGTTGACCAGTCTTTGGTATGTTGCTCATGCATTCTTTAGCCCAATGGGTATTACTGTGTAACAGTATAAACCTTGATCGATTATGAATTCCGTTTTGTCCTCATCAACCTTATTCATCTGGATTTGGTTATACCTTGAGTATGCGTCCATGAAACTGAGTAATTCATGGCCTGATGTGGCATCAACCAGTTGGTCTATCCTTGGCAGTGGAAAACTGTCTTTTGGGCAGGCTTTATTCAGGTCCGTGAAGTCTACGCACATTCTCCACTGACCATTTTTCTTCTGGACAAGGACCACATTGACTACCCACTGAGGGTAGCTGATCTCTCTGATTGATCCTACAGCGAGTAACTTCTCCACTTCTTGCTTGATCGCCTGGCTTTTTTAAGGTTAAAATATCTTCTTTTTTGTATTACTGGTTTTGCATTTGGGTCCACTGTAAGATTATGTGATATTATTCGGGCATCTATCCCAACTATGTCTTCATGACTCCAGGCAAACACATCTTTATATTCTCTTAGTATATCAATAAGGTTTTTCTTAACCTTTCCTTCTAAACTGACCCCGATTTTGATCTTCTTACCTGGTTCATCTTCTTTTAAGACTATTTCCTCTATTGATTCACTTTTAGACACTTTCGGCTCTTCCCTCGGATCGAACTCAAACAACAATGATTCTTGCTTGTTATAATCTGATCATGTGATGGTGAACACTTGTTCGCTGTAGTCTCCGTCTTTGTAAACTGAGAGATTAGCTCTTCTGGCCATCTCTTGGGACCCCTTGACTACTCTTACCCTTCGTTCAGTTGGGAATTTGATCATCAGAGCATAAGTAGCTGTTACTGTCTAGTTTTTATTCAAGAATGGCCGACCTAACAGCGCATTATAAGGCCAATTGTCTAGGTATACCACTACAAAATCGAGCAACACTGTTCTCTGACAAGGTGCTACTCCGATTTTTACGGGCAACTTTACCGTCCTGAGAGACCTGACCTCAACTCCCCCGAATCCTTTAAGTGGGGTATGGAAAGGTTACAAATCCTTTTGATCCAACCTGAGTTGATCGTAGACAGCTACATTGAGAATATTAGACGAACTACCATTGTCTATTAAAATTCTCCTGACTTCCTTGTGTCCAATTCGGGCACTTATGACAAGAGCGTCATTCTGTCGAACATCAACCCCGTGTGAGTCGGCCTCTGTAAATATTATTGGGTCTCTTCCTTCATTTACCTTTTTTGGGTCTAGTTCGACGGAGTTGACATCAAAGTTCTGCCTTGCCTCCACCGTTTCTCGGATTTCCTGAGTTAGCTCCCGATTACTTCTTCCAGTTGATGGTCCTCCGAAGATTGTTTGTATTACTTCGTTGGCCACGGGACTGGCCCTTTTGTTCCGACCGGAACTATGGTCGGCCCTAGTCTCTTTCTTCGTCTCTGAATTCTCATCTCTTTTTTAGGATTATATCTTGTAGGTGTCCTTCCCGAATGAGGGTCTCTATGTAGTATCTAAGCTGGTAACATTTGGAAGTCTCATGACCGCTTTCTTTATGGAATCTGTATTACTTTGTTGTATCTCGCCGAGCAAACTGAGACTGTCGGCGTGGCTCCTTTACCAGATTTTTTTCTTCTAATATGGCCAGGATTTCCTCCTGCTTTTTTCGGAGAGGGGTGTAGTTTATGTATTTTCCTCATAATTTCTCCGTGGTCTGGTCAGCATTACGCCCGTTTCCCCTATCCTTGCTTCTTTCTTTGCTGCTTGCTTTTTGTTTTCCTTTGTGATTCCGTACCTTTGACTCTGCATCTTTTTGTTCAGGTCTCCCCCCATGCATGTAACATCCTCCTGTGGCTAACTCCTCTCCTTCGGCTAGTGTATATCCTTCAGCCATGTGCATCATGTCTGCATATCTGGTTAAATGGGCTCTTCTTAGGTCAAAAGATAGTCGTTCATTCTGTAAATTGTTTATGAATGCAGCAATTATTGCTTCATCATTTACACTGTTAATTTCTAAGACCGTCTCGCCAAATCTCCCCAGGTATTTCTTCAACGACTCATCTTTCTCTTGTTTCAACTGAAAAAGGTAAGCCACAATTTTTTTCCTGCGTAATTTGCCCATAAATTTTCTTGAGAAATTTCTGCTTAACTCACCAAAACTTCCGATTCTTGCCGGGGGCAACCTTCCAAACCATCTTGAGCATGTGTCTCCCAAAGTTTGTGGAAAGTTGAGACATAATAAAGGGTCGATGTAGGCATATTGAGCCATAGCGCTTTTATACTGTCTGACGTGTTCTTTAGGATTTGTATCCTTCTTGAATTGTTCCACGTGTGGCATTCTGAGCCTTTTTGGAATAAGGTTCGCAGGATGTCCCTAGTGAATGGACTATCAGAATCATCGTCAGATAAGTCATTATATCCATACCGCCTAACCAGCGCGTCCATTTGACGCTTGTTGTTTTCGACTTCTAAGGTTAGGCTCTGAATCGTAACGTCTCTGTCTCCCACCGGTTCTTCATGACGGTTAAACAGTCTGGTGATCGCCATGCCTGTTTCCAACTTATCTTCATCATGTATCCGAGTCTCATGAGCTAACTCTTGTAGGTGTATAGTTCCATGACGGCGTTTGTGATGGTGACGATCGCTATCCTCTAATGACGATGATCGATCCCTACGCCAGTCATATTTTCGATGTCTATCTCGATCCACCTGACCATGATTCCGCCTTCGGCGTGGTTCTTCGGGTGTTTCACGATCCCTTTCCTGGGTGCACATTTTACCCCCAGATTGATTGTTTTGATCCGAGTTCTTAGCAGTTACTGAAGCATCTAGTTTCGACCCAACTATAACTAAACAGAGCCTTGTAGGCAGAGGGTTTGGTGGGTGTGCCTCATCCAAAGCCAATAGATCTACTCATTCTCTCGTCACGTCTGTCAGTAGCTGTTGTAATGCCTCGTGGAAATGTCGTGCTACGTCCTCACTAGTAGGAGGGATTTGTTGGATACCCGTCAGGGATGCTGGTTGGTTTTCGGTGATTATGGTGGGATCTCGTGAGATCCCTCATATCTGAGCATTATCTGGAGATTTTTGGATGTCCCAAGAACTGTTTCTGCTTCCGCTTCTAGCTATTACTTTAAATCAGATTGAAGGTTCAAGGCCCCCTCCTTCTAGCGCCAATTGTTGACGTCTATTTCTTGATGGGTGAGAAAGTCAACAAGATTGAATTTAGTTGTGACCTATCAAAGAGAAAGAGAAAGAGAAAGAGAAAGAGAAAGAGAAAGAGAATGCAATTTAAAGCTAGTTAGACACGAGTTTACGTGGTAAAACTCCGATGATCAGAGAAACATCCAGGAGTGGTTGAGCAAGCAACCGAGCCAAAATCCACTATTTGGAATAAAGAATTACAATACTCAATCTCTCTTTTTTCTCTCTGTTCGTGATTTTATGTCTCCAACAATGAGATTGTAGGTCTATTTATATTCGCACAGAACCCTAATCCTTGTTATACAAGTAATGAAATATTTTTGTATTTAGTTACAATTTGGTTGCTTGTTGGAGTCGTTTTGCTTCTTTCCTATTTAGGAAATTGTATGGAGATCGAATGAGACTCTAGAGATACAGTCAGCTTAGGATTTTATTTTCTTATAAATGTGTAGTCTTCTTGAAAAGTAAAGTTATTGCCCAATTTGGAACCTGTTTCTTATTTGGTACTTTATTCTTCTAGGAATTCTTCTCGACATAGATATCTTTGCGTATTTGAGCATGACTTGGTATACCCATATGCAAATTATGTTTTGGACTTCTTTATTCGGGTTTTCTCGTTCTTGTTGCGAGTAGAATATGACGTCACTTGGTCCCGAGTAGGTCTTGACCTGCCGAATACCTATATTCGGGCACACTCGGGTTCGTATTCCTTAGTGATATCTTGAAGGATATTTTCTGAATGCCTATTCGGATATCTACCTGGCAATCATAAGGGACTATCCACTTTGTCAATGACGTGTACATCCGATAAAATATGCCTATAACAAATTCTTTTATGGAATCCCAACCTTTCTTGAAAGCATCCAATTTGAGGCTAAAAACCATAAAAGAGTAATAAAATAAAACAAAAAAGAGAGAAGAAAGAAAATTAATGATAATTTATGGTGCGGCTGAGAAAGAGAGAAGATACTCCTGAATATGATGAGATATTCGAAGCTGGCCACGAAAACCAAGGAATCACCGGAGCCCTATAGTCGCACTATGAAAGGAAATTTAAAATCTTTTTAAAATAATATAAAAGTGACTCATAATAATCATGTAGAATATATAAGTATAAATAACAGGTAATATTCAAAATCATATTTACAGGCTAACTCCTTCGTTCTTTCACTTTTTGATATAGCTTTCCGATTTACTCCACCGGATCTTCCTTGTTATCTCTCACGTTCTGACAACTGCGTGTGGACACGTCATAGGTTTCAAAAGGTTGTATAGAGGTTGTATGGAGGTTGAAGAAACAATACAAAACAACTCTTGCGTTGTGTGTGGAGAATTCGGCCATTTGAATAATAATAAAGAAAAAAAAACCTTTTTTTTTTATTTGGCCACACCATATACTTTGTTTCTTCTTTTTCTTTTGGTTTCACTTCTTCACAAAATATTTCCCCACCTTTGTTTTTCTTTAGATTCAACGTGTCACCAATTGTTATGTCTCTCTAGTTTTATAATAATAATAATAATAATATATATATATATATATATATAATAAAACAAGATATTAATCCTATTCCAAATAGAATAATTAGTACTTTAGTGACCAAGTTAGTATAAGATTCAAAATCCCATATAACCCTAGTTAGAGGAGTCCACGGTTCGGTTTCGGTTACGAACCGTCGGTTCTGGTTAGGTTCCAGTTTCGATTCTGTGGAATGGTCAAACCGTTACCGTAACCATAACTGTAACCGTAACCGTAATCGGAGTAGGGCGGTTTGGTTCGGTTACATAACCGCCGGTTTGACGGTTACAGGCCGGTTTCAGTTACGATCGATTTTTTTTCAAATGAATTGCCACGTGTCACAATACTATTGGTTGATTTTTTATATAAAATATATCAAAATCGGCGGTTTTGAGGCGGTTTTTGGGGAAGGATAACCGTAACCGAACCATAAAAAAACGGTTTCGTAACCGACGGTTACGGTTCGGTTTCGGTTACGGTTTTAGGATGACGATTTTGGTTCGGTTTTGAACGGTTTAACCGAACCATGGACACCTCTAAGTCCCTAGTTCACTAAAACTTGAACACTTGACCTAGTTAGGAAATAACATAATCTTATTATTTTATCATTTGTCTCAGTCATAGATCGAACCTATAACCTCCATAAAATAATTAATTTAATTATAATTCATAATTATTAATACAATTAAATAATCACATTATTTAATTAATTGCCTGAATAAAATCCTTGTTACTTTCGTAACATAATTAATTGGATCAACCAATTAATTAATCATGACCCTTGGTATCATCAACGTTCCGAGCTAGTAAGGGAACCTAATGGGCCCACAGACTTGAGCTCTAATAATCATTAGAAAAAATTAATTAAACTCTTTAATTAATATTTCATGATTATTAACCTTGGAGTTACTCCATTAAAAATCTGAGGCTGCACTCTCGTAACTGTAGATGTTATTACACAAACCAAAAACTCAGTGTCTATCGATATAGCTATTACATATGGTATGATCCTCCACAAGTAGTTCATAATTAGAGCTGGGTCATAAATTCTGTTATACCCCTCTAATTATATATTTTCCATTAAGTACAATTGATTCTCTAATGAACAATAAATCTTAACTTCCTTTACGAAAGAAGGAGAGTGCTCATATTGTTCAAGCCCCGAGTAAATCCTTAAGGGAACTACGAAGTTATTGACCGAGAATGCAACTCCGATATCACCCATGATATATCAAAAACTGCGGTCTAACCTGAAGGAACCCATAAGACACTTAGGATTAAGATCACCCATATATAATCATCATTTGCCGATATATATGAATCTTATCATGTAACAGATCTTGGTGAGAGATTCATAGATTGTGGCCCAATCTTATATGATCACATCATATGAGGTGCCTCCATTCTCATATCACCATATGAATAGTCTAGGATAAGATCATCGTACATTACATAATGGAATGCAATTGTAGATTAACCACAAATAAAGTACATAGCTCTATTTGTTATGTGCAGACACTTTAGATTGCTCATCTCAAACCGAATACCTCTGTATATGACACTTATATACTCAGTTAGAGATTACATATGGCAATCTTGGATTTTAAGTACATATGACATAAATGTATGAGATAGATTTATAGAATGAATAAACTACTTCTTTTATTAATGTTTCATTCAAATTTACAAATTACAAGCTTTAGGACATAAACCCCAACAATCTCCCACTTGCACTAAAGCAAATGAGACATGTCTCTTAAACCTAGACCCTCCAGGTGACCATCAAACACTTTAGCCATTAAGGTCTTCATAAATGGATCAAGATGATTATCCAGTGATGCTATCTTAGTCACGGTCGCATCCCTCTTTTGCACTATATCTATAATGAGGTAAAATTTCCTCTCTATATGCTTCCCTATCTTGTGGCTTCTTGGTTCTTTGGAATTAGCCATAGCACCACTGTTATCATAATAAAGTTTGATTAGCTTATCCAGATCTGGAATAAATTTAGATCAGTCAAGAACTTACAGAGCCGGACAACCTCTTTAGTTGCTACATATTCGACTTCCATGGTGGAGTCAGCAATATATGATTGTTTAACACTCCTCCATACTATGGCTCCACCACCAAGGTGAATACTGACCCAGACATGGATTTTCTAGAATCTCTGTCTGACAGAAAGTCAGAATCTGTATATATTAACGGGATCAAATCCTTCCCGAAATATACTAGCATGTAGTTTCTCATTCTCCGAAGATACTTGAGATTCGTCTTTACCATAACCTAATAATCTAATCTTGGGTTGGACTAAAACCTACTGACTACTCTCATTGTGAAGTAGATGTCTGGTCTCGGGCAAAGCATAACATACATGAGACTACCTACTATTGATGCATAGGGAATTTGTCTCATATCCTCAACTTCTTGAGGTGTCTTATGAGACTATTCCTTAGATAGGTGAACTCTATTCCTAGAAGGTAAATAACCTTTCTTGGATTTCTGCATTGAGAATCGCACAAGAATCTTGTCGATATACTATGCTTGAGACAATGCTAAGAGTTTTTTCTTACGATCCCTTATTAATTGGATCCCTTATTAATTGGATCCTTAGAACATAACTCTCCTCTCCCAAATCTTTCATTAGGAATTGGCTTGCCAGCCAACCCTTTACTTCTGATAACACCCCTACATCATTCCTAATAAGTAAGATATCATCTACGTATATGACTAAGAAAACTACCTTCTTGTCAACGATCCACTTGTAAACATCAGGTTCATCGACATTTTGCTCGAAGCCATAGGTTTTGATTGCATTATCAAACCTAATGTTCCAAGATCCAGATGCTTGTTTTAGTCTATAAATGGACCTTTACACCTTGCTAACCTTTTGCTCTTGATCCTGGGACATGAATCCCTCTGGTTACATCATGTAGATGCTTTAATCAAGATTGTCATTCAAAAATACAATCTTGACGTCCATTTACCGAATTTCATAATTGAAATAGGCCGCAATGGTTAAGAGAATCCGAATAGACTTAAACATAGCTACTGGCGAGAAGTTCTCTTCATGATCGACCCCCTCTTTTTGGGTATACCCTTTGCCACTAGCCTTGCTTTGAAGGTATCTACCTTTCCATCTACACATCTCTTTCTCTTGTAGATCCACTTATAACCTATAGGTTTTATCCCATCTGGTAAGTCTACAAGTTTCCAGACTGAGTTGGAGTACATGGACTCCATCTCAAGATTCATGGCTTTAAGACATTCCTCTTTGTCAGAATCTTCCATTGCATGTTTAAATGATAATGGATAATCCACACTATTATCATATACGACAGCACATGCCTCTTTAATACCTAAATAGTGACCAGGTTGTTGTACAACCTTCATACTAGGCTTATATGGTAGTTTAGTCTGCCTAGGAACTGTCTGACTCTCAAACATAGATGGAACAACAACCCTTGTTGATTGGACACTGGTCGTACCAAGCTCTAACTCATTTAACACAATCTTGCTTTAAGGTTTATGTTCACTCATATACTTCTATATGTTCACTCATATAGAAGTATCCACCTATAGTCTCCTTAGAATAACCTATAAACAAGCAGACCATACACTTAGGGTCCAACTTTCCAGTTCTATTCTTCAGTACATGTATTGGACACCCCTATATGCAGAAAAGTCACAAGCTAGCTTTAAGACCATTCCACAACTCTATGGGAGTCTTATGAATAGATTTGGATGGGACTACATTCAAAATATAAGCCACTGTTTATAATGCATATCCTCAAAAGGAATTTGGTAATGATGAGAAACTAATCATAGATCTCACCATTTTCATCAGGGTTCTATCTCTCCTCTCCGCAACACCATTCTGTTGTGGTGTTCTAGGAGCTATGAGTTGGGATATGATCCCATGTTCAACCAAGTAGTCTTCTAACTCTTGGTCAAGGTACTCAACTCCACGATCCGATTGTAGAGCCTTGATAGTCTTGCCTAATTGGTTCTCAACTTCAGCTCAAAATTCTTTGAACTTTTTAAAAGTTCCCGACTTCCGTTGCATTAGGTAGACATATCCGTATCTAGACTAGTCATCTATAAATGTGACATAATACTCATAACCACCCCTTGTTTTAACACTCATCGGTCCACAGACGTCTGAATGTATAAGCTCTAGTGGTTTTGTAGCTCTAAGCCTTTTTCCAGTAAAATGTCTATTGGTCATTTTATCTTCTATACAGGATTCGCCAACAGGTAAGATGTCAACCTTTAACTTGATTAAAGGATCAATTTTAATTAGTCTGTCCATCCTATCAAGGTTAATATGACCAATTCTTAGATGCCATAGATATGATTTATTATCAGGAGAAATTATCTTTCGTTTTGTTTTAGGTTTTTCAACTTTAAATAATTCAACATTGAGCCGTGATTTATGAATTAACGGTCTTAAAACATACAAGTTGTTTTCATTACACCAGAACAAATATTTAAACTATTTCTAGAAACAATAACTAATTTATCATTAAAAGAAATAGAATAAAATTGTTCCAACAACTTGGATAGAGAAATTAAATTTCTAGAAAATCCAGGAATGAAATAAACATTATTCAAAACAATAAAACAACTATTAAATTGGAGTCTAACTACTCCCACTGCTCTTGCTGACATGACATCCCCGGACTCAACGCGTATTGAGAATGACTCCTCATCTAGCTCCGTTAAATAATCAGTTCACTGCAAAGAAGAATAAAAATTGTTAGTGGCCCCTGAATCTACTATTCAAGGTTGACAGGACCCGTCCCGACTCGTTTCTTAAGTACGAGGGAATCCTATGAGAATATAATCTTTTTCTTTCTCTTGTGGGCTTGAGTTTGAGATTTACAACCCAAACGCCTATGTACCCTATACTCAATAAGGATCAAATCCCTCGTAGTTCATTTAAATTTATAATAGACAATAAAAATACAATCTGAAAACATAAGTATCTTATTTTTCTTTCTAAATACAAGATCTCTTACTGAATCTAGACTGTTCTGTATCAAAATCTGAGAACTAATTAAAAATCTTTTCTTTAAAAATCACTTTTTATTCTGTTAATTCTATTTAATATAATAAAAAGCATTTTCTTCTATTATAAAACATAAAATATCCTAAAATCTGAAATCTTTTATATACTGATCATAATCAGTAATATATAAAATCTGAAAACTCTTTACCAAACTAGTACCCAAGGGAATATCTCACGTACGTGGCAAAGCATCTCAAGGCACACATGATGGACAAGTCTTTGCGGTGTCGTCAAATATGAACATTTAAGTTTGGCCTCGCAAGGGCGTAAGTCACAGAGACTAGCACAATGGTAAGCAATGGATCAATCCACAGGGAGGTGGGATTCACCGACCGTCTCTAGTTCTAGATATTATTACAACACGCTGAGCGAACTCGTGTGTTGCGTGTGCGGAAAAGTGAATAATAATATAACTAAATAAATTACATAAATAATATATACAATGATAGATGAAATGGAGATATACATGAAATGTGGTTACACTAGGAAAACGACTCAACCATGGCAATCCTCCTAATTGCGTCCTACTCTCACCTAATCTTTCAAATGTACAAGTACATCATAGGCTCGTATCCCTCTAAGTAATCTCTAATCTCTCTCGATGTCTTAGAGATAAAATCCATATATACCTGATATCTCTCTTGAGCAATCCGGATCATATACATGAATCCATTAAGCTTTTGTAATACTAAATCGAACCCTATACGCTAGCCTAGTGGTTCTAGCACATTCTAGTCAAGCATAGTGAATGTTTATCTAAGCATTGTCAAATACGTCACCTCTCGGTTCATAACATTCAACCATAGATCAATTACAAAGTGATCAAGAAAGTAAAAGCTTTAAGCACTCAAAACATCCATAAAACAACCACAAGCATAAGAAAAATGTTGGTGTTCTTTACTTCTAGGTCATGGATTCGATTTAGTCAACTCTCTAGGATGACTAAACATGGGAAACAAGTTTACTTAACATCTACATGCAACAATGTGATTGTTATATCATTAAGAACATTCAATTTAGATTAAAGGTTCATCCTCTTGATTTGAGAACCATCTCACAATCAATTCATCACCCAATCCGGTCAAGGATGGATAATCATGTCTTAATACAAAGACCTGTTAAGCACAAGGATATGAACCAATGCCAATTTAGCAACTAAAAGCCTGAACTGAAATATTTTCTACTCTTTGGGGCTAAAATCCCTAACACTCAAATTACTCAATACATGGAATTTCAAGTCATCCATTAATCAATCAACAATCATGGGCATCTAATTCTTACTCTAAATTATAACTACTCTTAAACCCATCCATGGACACATATTGATTTCTAATAGTTCATACACATACATATCATATGAGCATAAAAACACATACATCAAAGAGCAAAACAAAACCCAAATGAATTTAAGTACAAAAATACATATATAGCACATGTGAAGGCTTACAATATTCCCAAATCGGGGTTATACATCAAAGATAACAAGAAATATAAAGAAATGAGTAAATCAGAGACAACCTTTGAAGATAAACCCTCCAAAGATGCTCCAAATCCTTCCTAGCTTGAAATTGGCTCCTAATTTCTTTGTATTCTACTCTAAGATGGATGGAGGAAGTGTATAGTGGTATGGCGGAGGTGTATGGTGAGCTCTCATGGAGGAAAAACCTTCATGGGAGAAAGATCTTTTCTTATTTGTGGAGAAGATCAAGAAAATAGAAGAAAATGGAAGAAGGAAGAGACTTGACGTGAAAGAGGAAAAAGAGGGGAAGAGTGGTCTGGTTAGAGGAGAGAAAATGAGGCATTTATAGGCTTGGAAGTTAGGGTAAGATAGTGGGGTGAAAAGACAAGAATACCCTTCAAAAAATGGCTAAAAAATGCATTTCTGCTCAGAAATGTGGTACGTCATGCGGTACACATCAACAGACGTGCCGCACATCACTTTTTGGAGCTTTTTGCCCATATGTATGGTACGAAACGCAGTACACAACTTGGTCTCATGCGGTTGCGTACCGCACAGATCTGCACACTGTTACTAAAACGGTTATAACTTCCTTCTGAAACCTCAGAATCATAATTTATAAAATGTGTTGGAAAGTAGACTTCTGGGGCTTTCTGGAAAGAGGTTATGGGTAATTTAATTCCATGAAAGGAGGGAGATATGACCTTCCAAAGTTTGGGTGTCTGCATAAGCTATTCCAAATTTTGCCCTTTAACCTTTAAAACTCTTCAATTAAGCTCAAATACCTTTTGTAGGAACCTATACCTAAAGGCTCACAAAAACATAAAATACCAAAATATATTTGAAAACAAGAACAAAAACTAGGTAATATGGATCTCAAATAGGTATATAAATCGTTCTGATCAACACACAGAGTAGGGAAATACATATTTCATATACACATTGATATATGATCAAACGTGTAGAGTAATATATATATAATCTCACATACACTTCGATGTCTGATTGATCATGTGGAGTAATCTCACATACACTTGCAGAGCAGCTCCAAAGGTTAATAATCTAAATATAATCTCACATACAAGTTGATATCTGATCGAACGTGTAGAGTAATCTCACATACACGAGTAATCTCACATACATGTGCAGAGTAACCTCAAAGGCTAATAATTTGAATATATTCTACTGGGGAGGGTACATATCTGATATTTTAAAATCTGAACATACAAATATAATTCTTTCTTAATACTTTTCTGAAAGACATAAATAGATCTTCTTTCCATTTCTTTTCTTTTCTGAAAACTCACATAAAATAGTTAAATCTGAAAATCTAGAAAACTTTCTAAAAATCTGGTAACCTTTCTGAAAATCTAGATATCTATTTGGATTTCTGAAAATCTATTTGAAAATTTATAAATCTAACTGGAAATCTGTCTGAACATACATGACCTATTTTTCTTTCTAAATCTTAATTCTTAATCTATTTCTGGATTCTAAAAATATACACATTTCCTAAAACATCTCAAATCATCTGGAAATCTGTTTTCTAAATAAATGAATAAATTATTTTTTTATGATAATCTTCTAAGTAATTAATGCTAACATATAATTGTAAGATATATAACTTTTATAATATGTATCCACTCACGTGCTCTGCTCAAATATGTTTTGGAACTGGATTCTGTCTGATTCATCTATTTTTGGATTCACCATAAATTACATAATACTCAATTTAGAATTTATTGGGAAATCTAAAAATTATTGTATTCAAATATCACGAATACAACATCACTTATCTGTATATAATATATTGTACGTATATATCTACTGCTGCGCCATATCATCTTCTTCTCAGTGTCTCTATCTCTCTCTCACCCGATCTGCCTCTTTTTCTCCATTCTTTTCTTTTATATTCTTTTCTTTCTATCTTCTATTGAATCTCAAGCTTTCCCCTGTTTGATATCTCTCTTCTCTCTAACTAATTTTCTTTTATCAGATTTTCTCTCTCAATCTCTCGGATTCTATCTCTCTTTCTTTCATAGCTTCTTCTCCTTATTTCTTTCCATGTTTCTCTCTTTTCCATTTTCTTAGTTTTGTTCATCACCGAGTCTCGCTCACACATATCTCTATATCTCTCTCATGATCTCACGACCAGCTTCTCTTTTCTTCTTTCTTTCTTTTCTGATATTCTTTCTCTCATCCTCTATTTTTCTATTTTTATCTTCACTGAATCTCCTTCTATCTCTCACTTATCTCTTCTTTTCTTATTTCTCTTCTTATCCTCTCCCAATTCAGATCACTTCTCTTTTTCCATTTTTTTATTCTTTCTATAACCATTACAATAACACCTTCCACCAACTTTTACTGCCACCCTACCCACCTCTCACCAACACTTGCCACCTTTCATCGAAATTGCAAAATGTCCCAATCTTGCCACTTTTGTTTTTATTATTATTAAAATATCTCATCTCAACTTATCAGATACCAGGTGCCAAATCCTTGGATACTTGGATTTTACGTGGGGCTTGAGCTTGCTTGGAATTGAATAAAAATTTGGGTTTGGGTCAATTTGGAACCGGACCTTACAAAGGCGAAGAATCTTCTTCCACTAAACATGATTCAATAACATGTAAATCATATTTACCTTTTATCTTTTTCTTATTGACGACCTCCTCAAGGTACAGGTACTGTGGGTAGTTCCTTTTCCAATGACCGACCTTATCATAATGGAGACATTTCCCTTTTGCTATGTTGGTCGATGTGCACTATTTTTTTTTTTTTGCTTTAGGATGGTTTCTTCTTGGACTTTGCTTTAGCCTTGCCAACAGACCTATTCCTCTTCTTTGACCCAGAAGAATATGATTCAACAATATTTTCCTCACCAGTCTTACCTTTGTGGTCCTTAGTCATGAACTCAAAAGTAGTAAGTTCATTCAGTAAATGAGTCAGATTGAACTTCAACTTGTTCATCCAGTAGTTACTTTTAAACTGATTGAAACTCTTTGGAAGAGTCGTCAGTATGATGTTCACCTGGCTTGCCTCATCAATGGCCCCGCCATTGACCTCATATGTATTGATGTAGGACATCATGCCCAGGACATGTTCCTAGACCGATGAACCCTCCTTCATCCTTGCAAGCATTACGGAACGAACAGCTTTGTGCCATTTTTGCTTGGATGGCTGCTCGACCATAGGTTACAATGACTCCATGATTTCGAATGTTGTAGTCATTGCCTCGTGCATGGTGACAAGCACATCTGTCATACTGGTTAACAGATATATTCGAGTCTTCTCATCAACTGAAACCTATTTCTGGTGTGCCTCACGAACATTTCATGTGGCATTGGCAGCAAGCTCTAGAGGACACTCCTCCGTTAGCACGAATTTTAGGTCTTTTGTTGTCAAGATTGCGTTGATATTATTTTTCCACAGAGTATAGTTTTCTCCGGTTAGTTTGTCATTAACAATTATTTGTAATAGTGCAGAAGACATTACTAAAAAAACGTAAATAAAGAATCCATTCATCTCATACATTCGTCACATGAAAATGTTCGGCATAAAATTAAGCATGATGTATGAACATATTTAATGAACAAAAAAATCCATAAAATATGTTTCTACACCACGACAATCCAACATAGCACAAGCAAATGCCGCCTTAGGGTCGGTCAAATACTTGTATGTTAGATCGTGACATTCACATTCAAATGATATACCAGAATAACTCTTATTCCTCTATCATTCAACCATCGTTTAATTTAGTCATGTTTATAATTAACAAATTTAATTAAAACCTTGTGAGTGTAACTCATCATTTCAGATCTCTTAAGCTCAACTTGAGAATTGCCGCCTTAAGGTCGGTCAATCCCAAAATATGCGCAGAAACCCTATCCGTTAGAAAATCAACTTTGGTATTGATTCTCATGGAGACCCCTCCTTAGGCAGGACGAAAACAAAGCTGTCTCGAGGCCCCACTTGAATCTCATGGCGTTGAACTAAAGATGGAGGTTGTGGGATATAATGTCAAATATCCCTCTCTCATTCACTATGTTAGAATTAGGGTTATCAATTATTAATGCACCTAGATATTACTAAGATTAAACGACTAATTTCAATCTAAATGTCTAGGGCATATATAACAAATTATAAGATTCTTATTTTAACAACAAATATACTGATCCAATTTTTAACTAATTAAAAATCTAGTTTATTATTCAAAGTCTAATCTATGTATACAAATTTACTAATATTAGAATTATTTAATGTGATTTACCAAGTTTTAACTATTAAAACTAATCAAATTATTATGTCCAATTATAATAGGACTTTAATCTAATTAAACTTGATATTACGGGAAGGACCTAACTAATCTAACTAATCTAACTAATCAAGCAATTTAATTAATATACTAGTAATTAACGAGAATTACCAAGTTTTTACTCAAGCAAACTAATCTCATTATTAATAGTCAGTTATGTGATTTGCCAACTTTTAATCATATTAAAAAAAACACACATAAGGTAACTGACTATTATGCATGTATGATATTTAACAAAATGCATGTGTAGGCACTTCTAATCTATATGGCATGTGTATTCATGTCAATGCTTTAATTATCACATAATAAAAGCATACATGAATTGAACGAGTACTATGGGTTTATTTAACCAAAAAATAATAATAATTACAAAAATTATCCAAGGTATTCCTTGGTTTTCTTGTAATTCCAAAATCTTCAAGTATTGTCTTCTGTATCTTCTGCGTTTTTCGGGTCCAAAATCAAGTCCAATCTAGATTTATTTTAATGGATCTATCTCATGGATTAAATCCCTTAAAGTCCAAATGTTATTCTAACATTTTTCTGAAGTCCAAGATTTTTCAAAATCAGTCCAAACATGCTTGCATACACACATGTGACCACAAAACATACAACAGTTGAATGTTGTGCAACACTTGCACATGTGATTGTGAGACATTGCTCAAAACACATAGCATTATTATTTTGCAGCAGTATAATTGTACACAATTAAAAAACAATGTATAATAATATTGTGTGATGCGCACAATTGCATAAGAATATATTATATTGTGTGCTGCGCACAATTTCTTAACAATAAAAATTATTGTATAACGCACGTCTGTTGCACCATGCGCAACAATTGCGCACGCACACAATATTTGCGTGAAGCAGCAGTGTGTTGCATGACAATCGCACGTTGTTGCTCCTTTGCACATGGTCTATGCAGCTGATGTGATACGTTTTTCGGATCATCGTTCTTCGTCGTATTACATTAATAAAAAAAATATAGCAAAACAACAAAAAAAAAAAAATTACAACCCGGAATTAATAATACATCAGAAAAAAATATTACATATAATATCCAAAACCCTAAAACTCATCGTACAATACATTTAACGATCAACCATGTTTTAAAAAATATATTAAAACATCATACAATCAATAGATTATGCCTACACATATATACATGCAATTAATCAAGAACAAAGAACAATTTATTCGAATATATCGTACTAGGCTCTGATACCAATTATAATCCTTAGAGTAGCACAGTGGAAGGAAATTTAAAAATTTTGTTAAAATAATATATAAGCGACTCATAATAACCATGTACGGTATATAAGAATAAATAATAGGTAAGATTCAAAACCATACCTACAGGCTAACTCATTCGTTCTTTCACTTCTTGATATAGCTTTTCGATTTGTACCACCGGATCTTCCTCGCTATCTCCCGCGTTTCGACAACTGCGTGTGGGCACGCCACCGGCTTCAGGAGGTTGTATGGAGGTTGTATGGAGGTTGAAGAAACAACATAAAAGGTTGAGATTGTCGCTGATTGTTTTTATTGAGAATCATTTGTCATTGTAGCCTTCTTTAGAGTCTCTTGTATGAGATATTTATTCGAATACAAGAGGTTGGGATCTTCCTACATCATTTCGCTTATCTCACCTGACTCTTACTTTTGAGATTGGGAGGGTGGTGGTTGTTAGCTCTGATTCAGACTCTTTGGTTTGGACTTGTTCTTTGAATGGTGTTGTTTCTTATAAGGCTTGAATTTTTTAGTTGAGAGAAGAATATTCGGATCGCGTTCATCCCTCATCCTCGGTCTATCCTCGCTTGTCGGTTGTTTCTTAGAAAGCTCATGTATTTTGTTGCATTGTGTGCCCATGGTACATTACGGAATGGATCACAGCTATATATTAACCATAAATAAAGTACCAAGTTTTATTTGCTATCTATGGACTCTTTAGATTGCACGTCTTTTACTGTATCCATCTGTATATGACACTCATATACACAGATCGAGATTACATCTGACAATCTAGGATGTTAATATGCGTAAGTTGTAAACAACACAATAAGAACGAATTGAATTTTTCTTTTATTTATTTCATAAATCCATTTACAAATTACATCTTTATGGCATTAACCCTAACAATCTCCCACTTGCATTAAATCATGTGAGGCATGTTTCGTAACCCTAGACCATCTAGGTGACCTAAAAAGACTTTAGCCGGTAAGGTCTTCGTAAATGAATCAATATGATTGTCTTGTGAGGTTATCTTTGTTACGATCAAGTCTCCTCTCTACACTATCTCTCTAATGAGATGATACTTTTTCTCTATATGCTTCCTTCTCTTGTGGCTTCTTGGTTCTTTGGAATTAGCCACAACACCACTGTTATCATAATAAAGTGTGATGGGCTTATCCAGATCTGGAATAACTTCCAGATCACTCAAGAACTTACGAAGCCAAACAGTCTCTTTAGCAGCTTTACAAGCGGTTTCATATTCGGCTTCAATTGTGGAGTCAGCAATGCAAGATTGCTTAATACTTCTCCACACAATAGCTCTACCAAAGATGAATACTGATCCAGACGTGGATTTCCTAGAATCCCTATCTTACTGAAAATCAGAATCCGTGTATTCTAACAGGATCAAATCCCGTCCGGGATACACTAGCATATAATTTCTCGTTCTCCAAAGATACTTGAGAATTGTCTTGACATCAACCTAGTGATCCAATCCTAGGTTAGACTGGTACCTGCTGACTAGTCCTACTGCATAACAAATGTCTAGTCTCGTACATACCATAGCATACATGAGACTACCTATTGTCAATGCATAAGGTACATGACTTATATCCTCAACTTCTTGAGGCGTCTGAGGACACTGTTCATTAGACAAGTGAATTCCAAGCCTATAAGGTAAATTAACTTTTTTAAAGTTCTGCATCGAAAATCACATAAGAATTTTATCGATATATGATGTCTGAGATAGTGCTATGAGTTTGTTCTTATGACCCCTTATAAGTTGGATCCCTAAAACATAACTCCCATCTCCCAAATCTTTCATTTAGAATTGGCTAGCCATTCAGCCCTTTACATCAAACAACACTCCCACATCATTCCCAATTAGTAGGATGTTATCTATATATAAGACCAAGAAAACTACTTTCCTGTCAATGATGCGCTTATAGACATAAGGCTCATCAATATTCTGCTTGAAGCCATAGGTTTTGATCACATCATCAAACCTAATGTTCAAAGATCTAGATGCTTGCTTAAGTCCATAGATGAACCTTTATAGTTTGCAAACCTTTTGCTCTTGGTCTGGAGACATGAATCCCTCTGGTTGCATCATGTAGATGCTCTCATCAAGATTGTCATTCAAGAATGCAGTCTTGAAGTCTATCTGCCAAATTTCATAATCGAAATAGGTAGCAATGGATAAGAGAATCCTAATAGACTTAAACATGGTTACTGTTGAGAAGGTCTCTTCATAATCAACCCCATCTTTCTAGGTATAATCCTTGACCACTAGCCTTGCCTTGAAGGTCTCTACCTTCCCGTCTACTACTCTATTTATCTTGTAGATCCACTTACACTGTATGGGTTTTACCATCGGGTAAGTCTACAAGATCCCAAACTAAGTTAGAGTACAAACTCTATCTCAAGATTCATGGCTTTAAATGATTCCTCTTTGTCAGAATCTTCCACTACATTCTTAAATGTCAATGGATCATCCACACTATCAGTAGAGTTAACATCTTACCCCTTACTTACACCTAAATAACATTTAGACTGTCTTACAACCCTCTCACTACGTCTAGGTGGTAGGTATCCTAACTAGGAATCATCTGACTCTCAGATGTTGATGAATCATCAGCTCTTGTTGACTAAGAACTGGTCTCAACAGGCTTCAACTCATTCTACACAATCTTAGATCAAGGTTTATGGTCACTAATATAGCTATCCTCAAGAAACGTTGCATTTGTCGAAACAAATACTTTATTATCTTCGTGGCAATAGAAGAGTCCACATCTGGTCTCCTTTAAGTATCCTACAAGCAAGCAGATCACAAAATTGGGGTCTAGCTTTCTACTTTTGTTCCTCAGCACGTGTGTTAGACACTTCTATACGTAAAAATGTCGCAAACTAACTTTATGACCACTCCACAACTCTAGGGGACTCTTAGGAACATATTTGGATGGCACTACATTCAAAATGTATGCCACTGTTTGTAACGCATATCACCAGAAGGAATTTGGTAACGATGAGAAACTAATCATAGATCTTACCATTTCCATCATGGTTCTATTTCTCATCTCCGCTACACCATTTTGCTAAGGTGTACAAGGAGCGGTGAGTTAGAAAACTATCCCATGCTCGACCATGAAGTCTTCGAACTCTTGGTCAATGTACTCACCTCCACGATCCGATTATAGTGACTTGATAGTTCTACCTAATTGACTTTTAACTCGGCTCAGAATTCTTTGAACTGTCAAATGTTTTGACTTTTGTTGCATCAGGTAGACACATCTGTATCTTGAATAGTAATCTATAAAAATGACATAATACTCATAGTCGCCCCTAGCTATAACATTCATCGGTCTCAGGCGTCTGTATGTATAAGCTCCAGTGGCTCTATAGCTCTAAACCCCTTTTCCAGTAAAAGATCTTTTAATCATCTTACCTTATAAATAGGATTCGCAGACAGGTAAGGTGTCAACCTTGAACTTACTTAAAGGTCCGCTTTTTACTAGTCTATCTATTCGGTCAAGGTTGATATGACCAAGCCTTAGATGCTAGAGATACATGTCATTATCTAGAGAAATATTATGTCGTTTAGTTTTTGATTTTTCAACCTTAAGCATTTCTGTGTTGAGCAATGTAGTATGTATTAACGGTCTTAACATATACAAATTGTTTTCATTAATTCTTGAACAAATATTCAGACAATTCTTTCCAATAATAACATTCTTATTATTAAAAGAAATAGAATATGATTGTTTTAACAACTTAGAAACAAAAATCAAATTCCATGTAAATCCAGGAATATAAAAAACATTATTCAATAATAAAAAACTATTATTATTACAAAATTGCAATCTTATTGCTCCCACCATTTTGGTCGACAAGGCATCTTCCGACCTCACACTTATTGAGAAGACTCCGTCCTCTAACTGTGTCCAAGAATCAGCCCACTACAAAGCAAACATGGTTAGTGGCCCCCAAATCAACTGTCTAGGGTGAAGAATCATCTTCCACTAAACAAGATTCAAGAATAAGTAAATCATATTTACCTTTCGCCTTCATATTCTTGGCTACCTCCTTCGGGTACTGAGGACAGTTCCTCTTCTAGTGTTCGACCTTGTTACAATGGAAATATTTTCCTTTGTCTTGGTTGTTGGAGGTTCCTTTCTTTTTGCTTTGGGCCTTCTTGGACTTGGGCTTACCTTTGGCCTTCCCAGCAGACCTCTTCCTCTTTTTATTTTTAGAAGAGGAAGCTGGCTCAGTAATATTTACCTCACCAGTCTTACCCTTGTTGTCCTTAATCAATGACTTAAAGGTAGCGAGCTTATTGAGCAACTGTGTGAGACTGAACCTTAACTTGTTCATCCCGTAGTTGCTCTTAAACTTATCAAAACCCTTCGGAAGAGTCGTTAGTATGATGCTCACTTGACTGGGTTTATCAATGGCCCCGCCATTGACTTCTATCATGTTGAAGTATGACATCTTGCTCAGGACATGTTCCCGAACTGATGTGCATTCCCTCATACAAGCGAGCATAGCAGAATGAATAGTTTCATGTTGCTTTTGCTCAAAAGGCAGCCCGAACATAGCTTGCAATGACTCCATGATTTTGAATGCTGAAGTCATTGATTCATGCTTTGTAACAAGCATATCTGTCATATAAGTCAACATATATGTTCAGGTCTTCTCATCAGATGACGCCCATTGCCCGTATGCCTTACGAACTCTTTACGGGTATTGACAACAGGCGCTGGAGGACATTCCTCCGTAAGCACAAACTTTAGGTCTTTGGTGACCAATATGCATTAATATTAAGTTTCCACTTAGTGTAGTTATTACAAGTTAATTTGTCATTTGTAAGAATTTATAGTAACACAAAAGACATAATTGCTGAGATAAATAAAATATTCATTCAGTCATTTATTAAAAACAAGTGCGAGTGCCTTGACATAAATTTAAACATGATGCATGAACATGTTTAACGAACTAGAACTACCCTAAAACCAGTCTCTAAACCACGACAATCCAACATACCACAAAGAAGTGTCGCCTAAGGGTCGGTCAAGTCTTTGCATGTTGGACCGAGACATTCTCAATCAAATGATATTCTAGAATAACTCTTATTTCACATCATTCAACCATCGTTTATTCAGTCGGATTTTTAATTAATAAAACTTAATCAAAACCTTCGTGAGTGTAACCCACCATTTTAGATCTCACGAGCTTAACTCGAGAATTGTCACCTTAAGGTCGTTCAATCCCGAAATACCTTTAGAAATCCTATCTGTTAGGAAGTCAACTTTGGTATTGATCTTTGTGGAAACACTCCTTAGGGAGGGCGAAAGTAAAGCCGTCACGAGGCCCTATTCAGATCTCAGGTGTTGAACTAATGATGGAGACTGCGGGATATATATGTCTTATATCCCTCTCCCACTCACTATTTTAAAATTAGGGTTTTTTATTATCTGTTAATGCACCTAGACTCTACAAGATCAAACGACTAACTTTAATCAAGTTATTTAGCGCATTAACTAATTCATTATTATAATCAAATTCTAATTAACTAATAAATTATTAATGATTTTAAACTATTACAAATCTAATCTATTAGTGAATAATCTAAGCATTTTTAAACTATTTACTAAGGTTAGATTGTTATGTTAGTGTTTACCAAGTTTTAACTTTTAAAATCTAACACTTTATACTGTTAATTTATTATTAGATTATTAATCATATTACCAAGTTTAATATTAATGAGAATTACTAAGTTTTCTAACCATTAAAAACTAATCTCATTTTCATAGTCAATTATGTATATTGCCCATTTTAACCACATTAAAGAAATACATAAAATATAAGGTTATGATGCTGAAGGGATAAAAACGGTTTAGAAACGCAACGGAAGCATGAAAAAAAATGAGATTAGGGTTTGCGTATAATTTTTTTTCCCTTTTATGCAACGAGAACCTTAACCCTAGATTAATTTATGTATATAAAAGTATCGTATCTTTTTCGCGTGACGATTGAACAAGCGTCGAATTGATTCCGCAAGATCTTCCAATCCAATCAAGAACGTGAATCACCTAGGACTGTGGGCTCCCATTCTTTAAATTGTATTCCTGAGGATGGAGACAAAGCAAATATCTTTTCTTTATTAGTTACAAATATCCTCCAAGAGAAAAATCCAAGAACGTTCGGTCACTTGTGAATTATCAATCAATTTGATTGTAACTCGCGTGAACCTTGATTCGATGTTGTACACAAAACCCTTTTGATGTAAAGGATATTAGTATACTATCGAATACAAAAACGTTCCCCTTTTTTCTCTACTTGGCCGAATTCACACACTATTGATTAGAGATGATCAAATTTTTTCTAGAGTAAAAACATATTTTTCTCCCTCAAAATTCCTATGATGGCCGAAACTTTTTCTTTCTCAAATAAAGCTTGGCCGAAATTCCTCTCTAATACCTTAGTGATGACCGAAATTATTCACACATATATATAGGTTCATAAATCCTTTCCTAAGAATGATTCACTTGGTTGGCAAGAATCCTTTCCTTAGGTGGATTTATTTGGTAGTTAGAATCCTTATCTAAAAAGAAAACTAACTACTCCTATAACTATATTGTGTTGGACGAATTTTGGTCTTTTATATAGGTTAGGAGAGTTAATCTTTCCTAAGAAGGATTACTTGATAAACAAGAATCCTATCCTTAGGTAGATTAATTTGGTGGTTATGAATCCTTTTCATATAAGAATTTTACCACTAAGTAGTTTTACTTGGTGACCAAGAATCCTTTTCCAAAAATAATCCTTTTCCAAAAAGAATCCTTTTCCAAAAAGAATTCTTTCCTACACCAAGACTCCTAATCCTACTCAATAGTGTGTTTATAACCATATTAAAGACTTCCTAATTTGATTAGATAAATAACTCCTTTTATATATCTACTTATCAAATATAGTCTTTAACATTAACTATACTACCAACAATAGTATAGTTTTAGGAGACCATCTCCTAATAGGAAAAGATTTTGACTTTTAATTAAATAATTTAATTAATCAAACAATTAATTAATTGCCATTTAATTAATCAAACAATTAATTAATTGCCATTTAATTAAATAATAAAATAAAATAATATATTAAAGCTATTATCCATAGCCATTGCCGCCCATACATAGTATTAAGACCATATATTATTTTTCTCATTTTATTAAATCCATTGGACCTTAATAAAAAAGTTCACATGTGAACTAGACATATTCTTACAAAAAGAAACAAGTTCACATGCCTTATTACAGTTCTATATGGACCCCTATTAGTCCGGTAGAATATATCAAGTGATCCATGCAAGTTCATGTGGATTGGAGATCTTGGCGGGCTATCTAAATTTAAGCTCCAATAGACACAACCTAATCACAATCAACAAATGATTCACTTAGGTCCGATCTATTTAATTTTAGTTCATTCCACTAAAGAACTAAAATTGAACTCTTAAATAAAGATAGAATAAGTTGATGTTACTCATTCGTACCCTAGACAACCTTATTGGAGAAAGTGTATCCTCGTGATGAATACCAGTAATCGCCAAACTATCGAGGATAGACTATGTTATATAATCGTACTCATTGATAGCTCAAATGATAACACTTGCAACCATAAGTCCATCATTTATCTCAGAATTGAGATAGACTCTCTGATTGTCTTCAAATGAAAACTTGTATCCATTAACGGTTCTAGATAAAGTTTTTCATTTTGATCCTATTCAATGCACACAGTGCACTAGATTCTTTTGCCCAAAGACACCACACTTTGATGATTTTAGACTCATCATAACACATTTTATCCCACTCAAATGCTAGCAAAAGAATCTACAACTTTAACAAGATAAAGGCGCCCAACCTTCTATCTTAAGTTGTGAATATTATTCAAGACTAACTAAAGAATTGTGTCTACCTCATACATATCTAGATGTATGAACAATTCTTCTTTTTTCATAGTCTTTTGACCTTATGATTATTTACTTTTGACAATTATAATAATGAAACTATAAATGCTATAAGATTTGTTAAACTAGAAATCACTTTATTCATATGAAAAATATTGTTAATTACACTATTACACTCTTGCTATCGAGCATAATCCTAACAGATGCAATATCAAATATATTTGTGTAGGCACATCTAATCCAACTAGCATAGTATGCATGACAATCCTTTTATCATCACATAATATAAAACATACATTAATTGACCGAGTACTGTAGATTATTTAACCTAAAAAATTAGATTTCTCAAGTTACAAGAAGGCCAACGAATGTCTTGAGGCACCTTTGTGATCATATAGGACTGGGTCATGATCTATATGAATCTCTCATCAAGATCCGTTTGTCGATGAGATTCATATATATCAACTAATAATGACTATATGTGGGTGATCTTAATGCTGAGTGTCTTATCGACTCTTTCAGGTTAGATAGTGGTCTTTGGTATACCATGGGTGAGGTCGGATGCAGTTCTTGATCAATATGCTCCGTATGTTGGGATTGCGGTTTGGCTTGTGGCTAGGGAGGTTTGTACACAATAATGGAATTCACTCCTTCTTGTGAGAAGTATATGGTAGTTCCCTTAAGGGTTGATTCGGGGCTTGGACAATATGAGTGATCTCCTAATTCCAAATAGGATTTATTGTTCATTAGAGAATCATCGGTACTTAAAGAATATATGTAATTAGAGGGGTATACTGGACATTATGACTCATCTCTAATTATGAACTGCTGTGGAGAATCACACCATGTGTAGTAGCTATATCGATGGACACAGAGTTGTATCGGTCTGTGTAAAAGCATCTGCAGTTAAGACAATACAACTTCAGGTTTTTAGTGGAATAACATCAGAATTAATAATCAAGAAATATTAATTAAAGAGTTTAATTAATGATTCTGAGGATTATTGGAGCTCAAAATACTGTAGGTCCATTAGGTCCACTTGTTAGCCCGATCGATTTAAGTAACAAGGGTCACGGTTAATTAATTGGATTGTCTAATTAATAGTATTACGAAAGTGACATGTATTTATTCGGAAATTAAATGTATTATGAGATTATTTAATTATATTATTAATCACTCAATGAAGAGTGTTAGTTGATATTTTATTTTGAATAGAATAAGATAATATGACAATTTTATTTTATTAAATTAAATATTTAAAATTAAATTTAAAATGTTTAAATTCAAAATAAATATTTAATTATCTTTTAAAAATATGAGATATTTTTAAAAAGTTCTTAAAATAAAAAAATGATATCATTTAGTTTTTAATAGATAAAAATATATATTTGATATATATTTAATTCTTTGAAAATTAAATGTATAACTGATATCAAACTTAAAAAATTATATTAACACAAAAAGAGAAAATAAAATTGATCATGCATTTGATACAATTGATGTATGTTAAATGACATGCATTTGAAATGTATGTGTTGAACCAATATACATCAATGCATCAGTTTTCGTTTTGTGGTGCGATTTTGTACAAGTGTGCTTGAAGCATTAAGGTCAGGTTTAGCACTTAGGATTGGACAGGAAAATGACTAATTTTAAAAACTTTTCCATGTTTAGCTAAGCAGTGGGATTGGATAAATTAATCCCATCACCATATTTTATTCCACTCCAATGGAATAAAATAATGTGGTCCTTTTACATGGATTCATTTGTTTCCCATGTTTTAATTACATAAAAATCCCTTGTCCTCTTTTGCGGTTCATCTTCTTCAGATCGGCTTCTTCAACTGATAGGCTAATTAAAAAAAAAACACAATAAAAAAAATCACAATCACAAAATCAAAACCTTCGATCACACAATCACAAAAACAAAACCTTCTTCAGATCGATTACTTCTTCATCTGCTTTTCTGGTTTTAGTTGAGTAAAAACCATTTCCATTTCTAAAAAAAATTTGAAACCCATAATCACAAAATCAAAACCTTCGATCGTAAAATCAAACATGAATATGAATAAAAATATAAACAAAATCAAAACTCAATAGATCTATCATCTACTAAGAGAAGAACAAAGCTTTCAGGAACAAGAAGAAATTTGAAGAAGAAGTTGAGAGAAATGGAGAGGTATGCTTGATAGAGACCGAATATAGGGAGGTGGGGATCTGGAACTCAACATTTCTTTATATATACAACCAATGAACCAGAACAAGAAAGCAAACAGAAAGTCAAATACAAAAAACAACATAAATAAATAAATAAAGCAAAAGCAAAGAATAACAAACCAAACAATAATAAGTGGGAGGTTTAAAAGAAAATATTAAAAAATTGATAAAAATGACGAAAAAATTCTTCAATTTAGTAAGTTTAACTAACTTGGACTAATTCAGGAGGGTGTATGTAATTATTCTTTTACTTTTAATTCTTTCCTATATTGAACCAAACACATGATTACTCTATTTTTAATCTTATTCTATATACACCAAACACATGATAACATTAAAAATAATCCCATCATATCCAATTCAATCCAATCTTATCCTATTCTATTCCATGTACCAAACAGAGATGAAAGACATAAAATAGAGAAAAGCTTTTGATTGTGTGTGGTGAAAATAGAAAAGAAAAGAAAAATTCATGTTTTTTGTGTTTGATACACATAGAAGAAAGAGTTTCTCCATTCTTTCTCTATTTCCTCCTAAGTTTCTAAGTATGTGACGCATCCACACGCAATCACCAGTTTCGGGAATAGCTAGGATGATCAGTGGTACAAACCAGGAGTTTATCGTAAAGTGAAAGAGTCTCTTACATAGGTATGAAGAATTGATTTCTTTTCTTGTTTTGATTAATGATATCAATTGTTTGTGTATACATATATTTTATTATTGTAATAATGTTATATGTATAAGTTCCAAAAAATTGCGATCTCAAGTTCACTGGTCCTAGATCGTTTACGATCTGTATTAAAATTTAAAAATCTATTTTTGCTGCGTTACCAGTGATTGGGGTTCCAACAAATACAATATGATCCTATTTAAAATTTAACTTATGAGGTATCAAAAAGATGAAAGCATCTATTTCCGAATCCGAATCAATTGTAAAAACAAGTTCTCTTTCAATATAAACAACCATACAATTCTCAAGAAACTCGTCATCCATTTTGTTGCGTAAAGAAGTTTTGATAAGTTTTATAACCGAAAATAAAACTTAATTTTACAACATAAACTTTAAAATAAAAATAAAACCTACAAGTTTCTCATAGGTAAATCTATTAGTTTTGGTTAATATTTCTCATTTTGATTTTTGAATCTGTAAATAGTTAATATTTCTCGATTTGTTCTTTTACTTGGTCATGGAAATACAACAAGTTTTAGGGCCAGTTTGGTATTGCTGTAACTTTTGTAATAATCACTGTTAGTTGTACTGAAGGAATAATATGTTATGAAGTTAAGCAGCAAATGTTTGGTTAATTGTATTTTTAAAACTACTGTATAACTCGAAAAGCAGTATACGTATGTTTGGTAATTTTATTGTAAAAGTGTTAAGATTAGTTATAATGACTAAAATATACAGAGTTTATGACCATATTTTTTTTATTTACATATATTAAATCAATATTTAAGTAGAATATTTAAATTGGAAAAAAAATCCATAAGAACAATTAAAAGATTTTATAAATCAAATCGATATTTAAATAGAATATTTAATTTTGAGATGAAATAAGGAATATAAATGATTTTAACTTGATTTGATAAGGTTAATAATGATATTTAAAAAGATGTAATAAATGCTAAAATAGATTATTTCATAATCACTTTAAAAAAAATAACTCCTCACCTACTTCTCAAAATCACTGTCAAAAGTTGTCAGATTATCAATTAATCAATTTTGGAAGTTTTACCAAACATAATTTTATGTCAAAATTATAAAATAATATGATTTTAACTTTACAAAACCAATACCAAACTGACAATTAATGAGTTTGATTCATGTTTTTAAGTAGGGATGGTAATAGGGCGGGTTCGGGGCGGGGTGACATTTCCCACACCCCACCCCATTTATTTTTTGAAAACCCATCCTCTCATAAACCTCACCTTAGATGGAGCGAGTTGGGGCGGGGCGAGGTACAACGGGAAGTGCTTTTTCCATCTCTCCATTTACCCCATTTATACTTTTTGTTATTTATTAAAATTACAAATATATAACCATTGAATATGATAAAATATATAAAGTAATAAATAATTCGATGAAATTATTAAAAAAAACATCTCGTAAACAAAATTCTCACAAGTAAATTCAATCATTCTCAAACATAATCATAAAGTATGAAGACAAAATGTTAGAAATTCGTAACGCTAATCATCTAATAATTGCATCTATTTCTCTTGTTCTCTCTTCGTAATATCAACTTCATCTGACATCTCCTTATGATGTTGACACCCACTCATATGGTTCCTGCAACATTCCGAACCAACAAAAAAAAAATTGTATTCAATCTGATTTGAATATCAATAATTTAATTTGATTTAATATGCATGATTTATTTTACCTCATTAAAATCTGGTTCTTCATGACATGTTGAACGCTCAGTTGTAGTAGAAGAACATGAAGCTAATCATAAGATAAAAAACTTACTATATTTGAGGTTGAAACTTGAATGGTGAACTTTGAGTTGTTTGAGGAAAAAAGACTTAGGGTTGCAGTTAGCGGCTAGGGTTTTTTAATAGTATTTTGTATTGTCACTTTATGTTAAATAATAGTAAATGTATTTATATATATTTCCTTTTTTTAGATATTTTTTTTTTTGAATCTACATAGTTTAACTAAATATTATTTTAAGCCAGACGGGACGGGACGAGGCGGAGAGTATAAAACTCATCCCCTCCTCATACCCATTACGGGTTAGACTATCTATCCACATCTCCGTCCCATCTCCACTAAATTGAAACCCATCCTCACCCTAAAAGTATGGGTCCCCACGAGGCCCCGTTCCCGTAGACAATTTTGCCATCCCTATTTTTAAGCTATAGATGTATTATTAAGATAAAGAAAAATATAGCAAGTTAAAAGAATTGGGATTGGACTAAGTTGGTGTTTGATTGGGTGGAATGGAATTGAATGGAAAGGAAAGAAATCTATTTCATTTGTTTGGTTTGTTAAATGCCAATGGAATGTGCATTCCATTGGAATGTGGATTCCACCATTTTGGTGGAATGGGCATTCCATCCAAAAACCAATGGAATGCCCATTCCATTATCAAATTTTATCTTCTAAAAATAACCTGCTACCTCCAACTCTATTCCAAAAATACTCTCATTTCAAAAAATAACATTTATATATTATTATCATAGTATATATTATTACATATTATATATATAAATATATTATATTATATTATATTATGTATTATGTATTATGTATATATTGTATTATAATTCAATATATATATTATATTTTATTATATTATACAAAATATATTATTATTATTATTATAAATATTATATGTATTATACATATTATATATATATATATTAATATACTATATAATTTATACTTTTATATTTTATTGTTATTATCCAAAATATATATTATATTTTCTAATTATTTATATAATAATATTAATATTAATATTAATAATTATTTTATTATTATTATCCAAAATGAACATTATATTTTCTAATTATAATAATTATAATATATATAATTATGTAATATATTTATATGATATATTTTATATAATATATAATAGTATTAATATTACTAACATATATATATATATATATATATTATTATATATACTTTTATATTTTGTTATTATTATTATCCATAATAAATAATGTTATTATAAATGTTTTGTAATTAGGGGTATTTTGGTCAAAATACAGTTGATTCAATTTCATTCAGTTGTTAACAAAACAAAATATTACTGATTCAGATATTGATTTTAAAGTCTCAACCAATCAAAGAAATCAGTTTTCCGTTCATTTCCATTCCAATTCTCATTCCGATTACCATTGTAATTCCTATTCTATCCTGGTAACCAAACGCCACCTAAGATATATTCGGAATTAAACGAGATGTATTTAGAACTTTAGAAGTCCAAAAAAAATTGATTTTTTTTTTTCAAAAGCTAGGGACAGTCACCGTAACCAGCCCAATTTCCGCCACTGCGTGTCAGTAAATCAAGACTATTACGTTCGCACTCTCTGTCCCGGGCGTGTACATTTAAAGGCGAGGATCAGCTATTGCGTTTCCGTTAAGATCGTGACACGTGGAGAAAAAGAAACAATAAAGCCTGTGGGGACCACCCACTCAAACCAGCAGAAATGTGGTTATATACTGAGGACTGGCCAAACCTAAACAAATGATACAGGGAAGTCACAGTCAGTCCCTGCGGAGAAAAAAGAGACAACGAGAGAGAGCAGAAGTGCTTCAAGGTAAAAGCGCTTATCTCAAAAGCTAGTTTTCTTTTTCTATTTCTATTACATGTTTACATTCACGTTCACGTCTTCTCTAGATCTCGTTATGTTCGCGTCATGTATTGATTTTTCTGGTGCAATGCGTCCGGTTTTCATTGCGTTTTTTGGAGCAACTAAACGGAAATGAAACGTTTCGTTGAACGTCTCAAATCTCAATTTCTTCTGCTTCTCATTAATGCATGTCTATGTCGTTTTTTTAAACTCCTTTTAAGTGTTTTACAATTTAATTTAATTTAGTTTATATATTCTGATTCTGACATCATTTCCAATAAAATCCCAAACATCTTTTGAAGATATTTTTTTATCTATAAATAAATGTAGTTTACAAGATAACGTCCGGATTTAATTCAAAACACGAATATTCAGTCCTTATAAATTATTCATATCAATTTTTATAAATTTTGATATAATTTTTATATGATAATAAGTATATTAAAATCTATTTATGAATAAAATTAAAATATTTTTAAATATTAAAACTAATTTTTAAAATTTTCTTATATTTTCATTGTTTTCATATTTAACATAAATGGTTTTAGTATTTAAAAAGTTCTCATATTGAACTTATCTTCTTTTAAAAAAAAAATCGATTTAAAATTTATAAAAATTGATATGATTTCATCCAATTATTCACGGATATTAAAGTAAGAGATCTCGGTAACTATACATATATAATTATTAGGATACCTATATCCGTTTAAATTACTGTACACAAAAAATGTATCAGTGATATATGTATACATATACCAACCTGAAAATTCCTTTATACAAATGAATAAATTGATGACTATATATATTCGCTACTAATCGGAAGATGATAAAAATATAATTCAAATCCACGACCTCTATAATTACACTAAATTTTGTTATTTTGATAGTAATATATATATATATATATATATATGAGCTTTAGTAAAGTTTAATAGTCTGATGAGCTTTTCTTTTAGTTATGATATTTTCCCGGGTATGTACAGTTCTGGACCTTGGTATATTTTGGTTTCTATATTTTTTTTTCCTTCGTTGGAAACAACGTCGATTTTTTAGTTTAAAAATTATTGTAGCTTATTTTATTTAACTTTATATTCATTTTCAATGCCTTTATTTATTCTATTTTCTTGGACGCATACAGTACAGCCATTAATTACCTGCAGGCTGCTTTGCTCAGCCACTTTTCGTGAGTTTTTAAGTGTGGGATTTTGGGAACATGCAATTCCCAAAAAATCTATATTAACTTGAACTACACTTGATTTGCTTTTATTTTGAGGTTTTGCTTTTATATTTTAAGAAGTTATTGGGAAAAATTCCCTTCCTTGTTTGCTAGTTTTTTTTTATTTAATTTTCTTTGAACAGTAATCGAGTTTGAATGAGACATTTACCTCAACAAAAATCAAACCAAGGATAAAAAATTCTGAACTAGGGCCTGAAAACCTGAAAGGATAAAAGTAATTTAATCTATGAATAATGGGAAAAAAAAATCTGAACCGGGGCTGAAAACCTAAAACGATAAAAATGATTTAATCTGGGAATAATAGTTATATTTTAATTGCATTTGATACAGGTACAACTTAACAGATTTTGAGGCCCCAAGAGAGAAGAAAAATAGACCCTAATTAACAATAGAATTGATTAGAAATATCATATTAAATTCAGAAGATTGCAATCGAAAACAATTGAACAAACGTTGTAATTTTTAAGAAATAAACAAATTATAGCAAAAAGTTATAGCAAAAAGATAGTAACAATTATACTTAAATTGTTACAGATAAATGTGAATGATTTGGTTTTAATTTTTTTTTATAGATAACTTTTAAAAAGTAATATATAATTATCAGTGAAAAGTTTAAGAATTTTAATATTTATTTACTTGTGAAATAAATAATTATTAATATTATTAATTTTTTCCTATTTTTTAGATACATTTCCCTAGAACTATTTAATAAGCAATAATAATAATAATAATAATAATAATAATAATAATAAGAGGCTCTTCAATATAGTTTTATTTAATTTTTTTTTAACAACATCTTCAAAACCTATAACTAAATGAGACCCCCTAATCTTTTTTCTTTTTTGAGACCTAAGCCAATGCCTTGTTGGCTTATACAAAGAACCGGCACCGATTACATAGGGTCGGTCTATATTAATATAAAATCTTAATTTTATGATTTAATACTTATCCACTCATTTCTTAAAAGACAAATCAAGTAAAAAATTTAAATCAAAATTTTGAATTGATGAAACCTAACCTGTTATGGCCTTCGTTTACATCCACACTATTGAAATTTTAGGTTGAAGTCATATTTATTTCCTTAACTTTGAATTAAATGTAACAGTTAAAATTTGTGTTTTTTTTATCCGAGTATGTGCCACATGGTGAGGAATGGCCCAGCCCAGGAGATTTTATTATTTGTAGTTACGGATTTGAATCCTCTTATCTAAATTTTTTCTTGACCTTTTAAAAAATGTGATTAGTTATCGGTAAATTGGTTATAGAAATCAATCACATATTAACCATACATCCAAATTCTTGTAGCTATAGTTGTTTATCACATACTCTTTAACCCTTGTTCACGTGACTGAAATTTGTCCATATTACTTCTCAATTCTCATCCAGCACTGTCCACACAATTTTACTATAAATAATAACTAGGAGTCACGTGATAGCATTTTCTAGCAAGACCCTTGTTTCATTTTTAACTGATTTATGATGTCCTCTTTTGGGTTGAATTAAATTAAATAATTGCCCTTTAAGCTTGAGAAAAGCTTTCTCATGTTTTTACATGTCTTGAACATGTGAAATTATCGAGGAAGTCGGCAAGGAATATTCCAATTTCCATTATATGGTTCTAGTTTTTTTTTATCGTTAATTTAATTTATTTTGAATTTTCTACAATAATCTGTATTTTCCATCTTTACCTTAGAATCAATTATTCAATTTTTGATCATATATGTTTGTTTCCTCAATTTTTCTTTACTTCTATATCTAGATGATTCGGACACACATTATTATTTTTTTTAGAGTATAATTTATTTATTAATACAGTACTGTTTATTTATTTATTTTTTAAAATATTACAACAATTCAAGTTTCAAGAAAAGGGACAGACTGGAACAATAACCTAACACGAATGTATTAATGTTATTGAAATAGCTATGTAACCAATGAATTATACGAGTGTAACTAGACCATATGAGATCATAAAATTTTTGATAGCTCAGGGAAGGACAGATCTCGATCTGTGATGTGTTTTAATTATGCTGGACCCCCCTTAGATCTGCTAATGACAATCTAGCCCCACGATATGTTGTACTAATTCAGATGGATCCTCTCATTTGGACTTTATTTGTTAAACATTTATTATGTGCTTGACAAATTCCCTTACTGTGGCCATTTACTTTGAAATTTGCTGCAAAACTCATTTTTAGTGTTTGAAGTGGAACGCAGCTCTTCTCTATTTACTCCAACATATGTAAGAATTAATTATGGCTTCACTTGGTTTTCAAGTTGCTAGAATAGAAGAGGAAAAGAAGCTTCCTAGTTTGGCACTAAGTTTTTATTATTGATAATTTACAAATGCAAGTTTTCTATAGAATTGTCGGCTGAGTTAAAACAAATGGCCACCATAGCACAGCACTGACCTTTGGCTTTTTATCATTGCGGATTGGTGTTTATGGCTGTATTCTTGTTTTTGATGATAACGTATCTTTTCGACTGGCATTACAAACACTCATCTTTTGTTTGCTTTTATTTATTTTTAATCACTACTGTGTGATTGGTATTTCATGGCTGTAGTTCATTCAAAAAATGTTAAAGTTGACAATATCTTTTTTTTTTTTTTTTTTTGGCTTTTGTGCTGCTACATTAAATTACAATGCCTATAGTACAAGGCTCACCATGTTGCAATGTTTGTAAATGCATGGTTGCAATTTATAGATAACTGTTATTATTATTATTTTTTGCCAAAATCTACTGTATGTCATTGATTATCTGATGTTCTATATATATCTTTGATAATCTTATTCACAGAAAGGTATACAAGAACAATGGGAGCCGGTGGTCGGATGTCAGTTCCCAGCAGCAAGAACGAAGAGAAGGGAGGTTCTCTGCAACGCGTGCCTCACACGAAGCCTCCATTCACTCTCAGCCAAATCAAGAAAGCCATTCCTCCCCACTGCTTCCAGCGCTCCCTCGTTCGCTCATTCTCCTATGTTGTTTATGACCTTTGCTTGGCCTCCCTCTTCTACTACATTGCCACCAATTACTTCCACCTCCTCCCATCTCCATATGCCTACTTTGCTTGGCCAATTTATTGGATTCTCCAAGGTTGCCTTCTCACTGGTGTTTGGGTTATTGCTCATGAATGTGGCCACCATTCCTTCAGTGACCACCAATGGGTTGATGACACTGTTGGTCTGATCCTCCATTCCGCCCTTTTGGTCCCTTATTTCTCGTGGAAGTACAGTCACCGCCGCCACCACTCTAACACAGGTTCTCTTGATCGTGATGAAGTGTTTGTCCCCAAGACCAAGGCAGAAATTTCATGGTTTTCGAAATACTTGAACAACCCACCAGGCCGAGCAGTAACCCTTGTAACCACACTCACCCTTGGCTGGCCCTTATACTTGGCCTTCAATGTCTCAGGCCGCCCCTATGATCGCTTCGCGTGCCATTTTGATCCCTATGGCCCCATCTACTCCAGCCGTGAGAGGCTTCAAATATTCATTTCTGATGTTGGCATCTTTGCTACAATTTATGTGCTTTACAACGTTGCCATTGCAAAAGGGCTAGCTTGGGTTGTATGCGTCTATGGAGTACCATTACTTATTGTGAACAGCTTCCTTGTGTTGATCACATTCTTGCAGCACACTCATCCATCGCTGCCACATTATGACTCATCCGAATGGGATTGGCTAAAGGGTGCTCTAGCAACCGTGGACAGAGACTATGGTGTGTTGAATAAGGTTTTCCATAACATCACAGACACGCATGTAGTGCACCACCTCTTCTCTACCATGCCGCACTATCACGCAATGGAGGCAACTCAAGCGATCAAGCCTATTTTGGGTGAGTATTACCAGGTTGATGCTACCCCATTTTACAAGGCAATATGGAGGGAGGCAACAGAGTGTCTTTATGTCGAGCCAGACGAGAGTTCTCTAACCAAAGGCGTTTACTGGTACCGGAACAAGTTTTGATCATGTCTGCAGCTTGGGGTTGAAGAAGTTAAAAGTGATGGTAGTCTGAACAAAGCAGTTTCTACTGTAGGGTGTCAAATGTGCTGGATTTTGTGGTGAAATGTGTTGTTGGGAATCACTTGTGTAAGTTGTATTGTATTAGATTTGAACAACTATAATCATGTGTTTGTTTGGTGAAATCTCTTGTTATTTAGCTAGGTAGATAGCATGTCAGCATTAAAGATTGGTAACATTTCTAGTTTCTTCTGAAAATCTCAGCTTAAATTTGAACATAATTATGTGGCTTGCACAATGACTTTCTTTAAAGAAAGGTGAAAACCTCCGTTAGATCTTCCAAAAAAACCTTCAATATTTATGTCAACCTTTTGTCATGCCAATTGTCTCAAATATAAGCATACAAACTCATGTGAAATGCTATGCTAAGAGTATTTATAAGTTGAGTTGATGAAATGAGATATTTGAATTTTTATATAAGAATTCAATTTTTGAGTTGTATTAAAAAAAGGTTTCTAAATAAATCATGTGAAATGATAAATTGGATAAGAATTTTTATTTTTTATTTTTTTTAGCAACAAAAAAATTGGACAAGAAAAGAGAAAGTTCAAGCGGTCTTATCTCACAATTCAAGACCGATGGATGATCCCTTCTCCAAAATCCGGGGTGGAGACGGCATCCAAACTTCTCATGGTCCAATAATCATTGCCTAAATGCTCCACCAACAACCTAAGCATACACAAGCAATGACAACAATAACAACCAAGAGTACCGATCCTAAGGGTACCCTCAACAAAGGCTACAATCAAGTAACCAACCGTGACACATTCAAGGAAACCTACAACGTCAATCACAACACCAAAATCAAAACAACAACTACCAACCATCCGGAGGCCAATATCACTTCAATCCTCTCTATCCGAACCATAAGAGACTCAACTCATAGGAGGAAATGATGAAGAATATGGCACTCCAAATGGGCCACCTTGTGGAAGCACAACAAAAGAAAGAACTAGGAAAGATACCTAGTCACAGAGAGCAAGCAAAGGCCATGACGGTCCTCCAGAGTGGTAAATTTTTATATACACCTATTGCACATGAACCTTCTAATGATTTTATCAATGTTTATGGAAATAGGGATGAAGAAAAGGAAGAGGCCAAAAAGGAGGCCGAAGTGAGCAGGACTGAAGCCTGAACACTTCAAAGATCTACAAGTCTCCGGATCCATATGTTCAACCCATTCCTTTTCTAGGGTGGTTTCAAAAGACAAAGCTCAATCAAACCTTCAAGGAGATGTAAGATATTCTATCAAAGGTTAATGTGAGGCGAGGAATGAAAGTGCGATGTTAGATTTTGGGAGCTTTAATTAACCTCATGCCATACTCACTGTACAAAGACTTGGGACTAGAGGGGTTGAAGCCTATATCAATGGATCTTTTGCTAGCCAACCACTCAATACGGCATCCAAGAGGAGTGGTTAAAGACGTTATCGTGAAAGTAGAGAAGCTCAGCATCCCGGCTAATTTTGTAGTGCTCGAGATGGAGAGCGGTGCGTTGAAGGAACGAGAAATGCCAATTTTGATAGGGTGGCCATTTATGTCCACTACCAAATCAATGATTGATGTTTACAATGGGAAACACTCTATTACGGTACTTGGAGAGATGACGGAGTTTGAAGTCTTTGAGAGTATGAAACATCCTATTAGAGCCCTTGTTTGCTTCAACATTCAAGTGGCAACATCTAAAGACAACCCCCGCTTTGCTTTAGATAGTTACATGGGACTTGCTCATGTTGACTTAGACAAGAGGAGAACTCCATTGCTCAAGCACAATCCCACTAGCTATGAAGACACTATCACCCAACTCAAGGAAGATAACCGAGTGGTGGTGGTGTTGAACTTTGAATTGACCACCAAAATTGATTAGGTGGTGAATGAGAAGGAAGAACTAAAGGAAGACTTTGCTAGAAGGATGAAGCTAATGGAGGAAGAAATCAATAAAATGGACAAAACCTTATAGATCATTAAGGCAAAGGAAAGAGAGCATCTTGCCAAGCTTGCCAAACCGAGGAAAGATGCTCAAGCCAAATCTAATGAGGTGCCAAGAAGAAGGAAAAGCAAACCAAGCAAGAAGTGCCAAGCCCCATTGAAATTCCCTTACCACTTATAGTGTTTATTATACCTAGAGATGGGGGGTGGGGTGAATATGTATTTACTAAAATTCTTTGACTTTCTTTTTCACTTATTAAAAAATTCACAATCAGAAACTCTGACAAGTAAATTGCTTTAACAAAACAATTATGAGTTCAATTAAGCAAATATTAAAACAATACAAGTGAAAGCAAGTGAAAAATAAAAGCAAGAAAATCAACACAAGAGATTTTTTTAACGTGGTAAAACCTCAAAAATAAGGAAACATCCATGGGTTGATTCTACAACCACCGACAGACTATCTTTCACTAAATGATAAAGTACACACCTTCAAGCGATCAAATCACATGATCCACCCTCTTGGATTGTCCCACTCTAATCCTACCTAATAAGAGACTTGCCTACTTTCTATCTAAAACACTTTAATTCCTCTAGAAAGCTTCCTTGCTTAACTAATCGGATCTTCACAATCCTAGTTAAGACTCATTGCTCAACTAACCGGATCTTCACAATCCTAGCCAAGACTTCTTGCTTAACTAACCGGGTCTTTACAATCCTAGTCAAGACTTCTTGCTCAAGTTAAAGCTTCACACCTCAACAAGAGACTTCTACCTTTTGCAAGGCAATGATCTAAGTGTAGTGCAAATATCCAATCATAATGCAAAACACAAGAAAATAGAGTATACTGATCAAACACACTCTATGAAGAATTAGTATGGCATAAATCAAGCTCTAAAGCAAATGTAACTAATTCTTATGAATATGTAATAGGAAATCAAGATTAGGCATTCAAAATTATTCACAAAAATATCTAGAAACCTAAAACATGTCAATCAAAGCCAGAATAATAAGTCTTCAACAAAATACACAAAACTAGTTTCGAAATCAAGTGATCAATTCAACACTTGAAATATTCAACATATTGGTTCGAATAAGAACTGATGTGAATAATAGAAATCACAATAAAAATATTCTAGTTCTACAACATGTGACTAAAACCTAGAAATCAACAATTAAGAACAAAAACATAAAGTTTTCTAGATTCATGTTCATGTTCTTCAAGTTAGCTAAAATGATAGTCAATCAAAAACACACGGGATAATTTTGAAATCTCACTCAAACAAGTCCAAAAATTGAATCCAAATAATTATAAACACATTTCATGTACAAATCAAGAGATTCAACAAATTGATCATAAGAAAGTGTAGAGAATATGATTTACTCAAAAAAATAATGAACACTTAATGAAGATCAAAGTAAATCATAAAATATGGACTCCAATTAGCTTTAAAAACACTTGGTACTTGTTCTTCTTTTAACTACAATCAATTTTGCCATTTGAATCACCCAAATCAGATTTGATATGAGTGAGATATCACTAAAACAAAAATTGAAATTTTTTAAAAATTTATGCAGATTTTTGAATATATAGGGAAGGAAATGACGTGGAGAGAAGAAGCCAATCACGGATGGCAATGAGGGGCACGCCACCATAAATCCCCATGGAGGCACGTGGCCTCTACAGGGAAAGAGGGGTGGCCTACCCGTGGAGGCAACACACCTCAACGGGAGAGGGGTAGTTTTGGCAATTTTCCACTCATCTTCCCCTTTGTTTCCTTTCACCTTCTCTTTACGTTCTTCAAACGTTCTTCGACCGTTCTTCAGCCTCTGAACTTGAAATTTGAATTCATTTTTGGATTAAAAACCATAACTCACTACAAACATGGATGTTTACAAAAATTTCACAAAAAATATAGAAATTGACTCGATATATAAAGATGAAAACCATGCATGTCAAGCACACATAAAATTTCGTAACTTCCAACTCGGAACTCAAAAACGAATGAATGAGTAACCATAACGTTCAGAACTCAATAAAGAATAATATGGGAATATATTGAAGTCTAATATCATAAAAACACAAACAAAATAACACAAGAACACACAAGTTTACCATTTCCTAGATATAATCCTAGAACATGCAATTTTACAAAATTATGTCCATTTAAATCTAATGCATGTGCATACAATAATTTGTGTGTGTATGTTTTATACTAATCGAGCACAATGATACAGAGACACATATGAATGCAATGTGTGTGTGTGTGTGTCTTACGCCTTGTAAGAGGAGAAAGAATCTTAATACCTTAGCATCCAAGTAAGCATCTTTCCTTTTGAAGAGAAACCAATGATCAGTACATTTATGTATCTATTTTAGGCTCCCTATTCCTAACTTTTAAGCTCTGTTTCGAGCGTTTTTGTTTATATAATATGTGTTTGAGCCTTGTGTAGATTCATTTCCCTAAAGTTAGGTGTTTGAGCTTAAAGTGAAGCTTTGAAGGCAAAGAGGAGGAAAACGAGCTGAAATTGAGATGGCTCGTGAAAAATGTCTAACTTACGTAAGCCATATCTCCCTTTTTAAAATAAAATGGGAGTCGAGCCATATGTTTTCAAAAAGCCCTGAGAGTCTAGTTTTTAGGGAAATTTATGAATCACGATTTTAGATTTTCTTGAAGAAGTTACATCCATTTCAATGATAGGTGCGCAAAGCAGAAAAATCTCCTAGATGGAACTGCTAGTTAGACTTAGCATAATGAAGTAACAAATCTGTTGTGAGTTGGAACTATGAGATTGAAGTTGTTGATTTTGTTCACTAAAGTTTCCCAGAGCCTTTCGCTAGATGAATCTATGAGTTAGACTTAGCAGAATGAAGTAGCAGATCTTCTGCAAGTTGGAACTGCGAGATCGAAGTCATAGTTTTTTGTCGCAAAAGTTTTCTAGAATCTTCTCCCATCTAGATCTGCGAGTTACGACTAGAAAAATCAATTTGCTAGATGGATCTGTGAGTTTCAACTCACAGCTTTGTATCACCATAACCTTATCCACTTGCAGATCACATGATTTTTAAGGGCAAACTTGACTTTTCAAACCCAATTAGTGCCCTAACCTTCAAACATTATAAATACACCGCTTTGTTGGTCATATCTTATATCTTCTGATATCTAACCTTGGATAAACACCAACACCTTCTCTTGTTCTTCAACACCAAATCAAGAGAGAGAGAGAGAGAGAGAGAGAGAGATGAGCTTCAAAGACTTCCATGGAGGTTTTCCTCCATAAATGCGTTACTACCACCACCTCTAAACTTCTTCCATCCATCTTTGAAGTAGATCCAAAGAGAATAGAGAGAAAAACGAAATAGAGATCTTGGTTATCTCTAAACTCTTCTTTTTATTTTTTCTATTTCTTTGATGTGTAATCCCCATTAGGGAATATTTGTAAACCAGCACTTGAGCTTGTTATATATGGTATTTACTTAGATTCAACTTGGATTTTAACTCTATTCGTTGAGCTTATTGTTATATCTCTCTTTTCTTGACATGTATGTTGGTGAATAAGTAGAAATTGATATGTTTTCATAAGGGAGACTTTAGATTAAAACAACGATGTAGTGTAACTTAGTATAAACAAATGATGTAGTGTAAAAGTAGAGTCTCACTCTTGTTTACATGTTGGTAATGAAAGGGAATCGATATGTATGGATTGATTCGAGTGAAAGAGCACATCCGTGTTTCGGTTGATTAATTGTGAATGGATCTTGATTGTTAACTCTTGAATAGAGGGAACTTGATTTATGCATGATTATGCAAGATTAGGTTGTTTGGTGTATTGTTCTTGTGCTTAATGGGTCTTTGACAAAAGACACAATTGCTCACTCCATGATTTTGGTTGAGTGATGAGAATTGATTTCGGTATTCCTTAATCAACAAATGATTCGTAATAGTAGATGATTTGGTTTCGAAATTCTTTAATCAAGAGAACTTGCCCTTGAATCCGTGTTGAATGGAGCTTGAATGTTTAGAGTCAACATGACTAGCTTGTGTGTTTGGAAAACTTATGTACCTATTGTAACCACTATCTTGCATCTCTCCAAGCCACATTCATTTTCTTAGCTAGGGTGTTTTGCCTTTAGGAGTAGGCTAATTTATATTTCTTTGTAGTGTAATTGATTTCCGTGTAGTTAGATTTAGAAAGGCAAGCACCCTGGTTACATTTCTATCCTTAGTGTAATTTAATTAGTTTATTTTATTCACACCTCACACACCATCCGTATTATGTATACACTTCACACACACCATTCTCACCACTTCCATGTTCTATTTACATCCGCTGTCAATAACACTTTAGCTAGAGACAGTTAGACGGATACCACATCTTTATGGGAACGACCTTGCTTACTTGTTATACTAGTCCTATGACTCGTTGAATTTGTGAGGTAGTATAAATTAGGAAAAAAAAAATTGATTGGCGACAACGACCATCCGATCAACCACCTAAGCAACTAGTCAATACAAATAAAGAGTTTTTTGTTTTGGAATCAATCCAACACAAATCTAAATACTAACAATCTCCCCCTTTGACTATTCCAAGATAAAACGTCAACCTCACCATACAATGTTCACTCAAATTTTCTCATTTCTGACCGCATTCACACATCCTCACATTACAAAGAGATCCCTAGACTAAAATGTCTTCACATGTCTTCATGAGTCTTCAAGAATCTCTTCTTTAATCATCAAAGCACATGTGAGAAAGACAACCAAACAAACAAGAAATCTTCTACATGGAAGATTGGTGAGATATATTCATAAAAACAAACAAGTAATTAAAACTCCCTATATCTCATATAAAAATTCACTTAAAGCTTCTCCTAATATCCTTGTCCTTAACAATAAAGTATATTTCTCCTCTTTAAGAAAACAAATTTCCAACTTTATCCACAAGGGTGAGGTACATTTCTCCTCTTTTTTGTCAAGGAATAGACAAGGGATACAAGATAAAAATATGAGATATTATACAAACAAGTCATATAGAGAACATAGTTAAATAAACTAAGCTCACCCTTAACATATGTTATACCTTATAATCAACAAGTAAACTTATTCACAATGGAATCACACAATCACACATTTCAAGCAATAAGAGAAAACATATCATTACTTCTCAAATTCCAAGAGAGAGAATCATAGATTTTCATTAATCTCTCAAAAATAATCTCACATTGCTAATGAATCAAGCACTATAAGCAAAATATATGTGTGTTTGTGGAACATTTCTAGCAAATATAAAAGGAGCAATTGAAATATCAACATGCAAACCATATCAACACCTATCCTTCTAAAGCTTCCAGTCTAGGTCAAACCGATTATCATCCGATTTTTTTTTTCATTAAAGATAATAGATTTCAACATATGAGAGTATGTATACATGTGGCTCATCATCCCATTTTGTTTTTCCAACCCGAGCAATCTCAATTTTTAACTATAATCCTTTAAGCCTTTTTTTTAGGCTTTGAATCAAAGACTTTTTTTTTATTGATTATATTCAACACTTCTTTGATTTTTTTTTTTATATACACTTCATGACAACTTTCACTTATCATATTGGTGTAGCCCTTTCCTACATTGGGTGGCTACACAACCAACATGCATAGCCCTTTCCATAAAGGTGCTCAATGAGATTTATGTAGATGCCGAAGCAAAATGGATACTAACTATAGTTCATTTATCATGTACTAAGCAATAAACTTTTAGATACATCCATAATCTACATGTTTTTAAACTCAACCGCTCAAACTAAAACATATAAGAGAAGCATTATCGTACTTTTATAAAAACAATACTTTAAAGCTTAAGTGCATGATCTAGAAACAGTGAAAGTTATTTGCTCAAGATCATTATTTCTCAAGTGAGTAGCTCTCAAAGAAATTGATATTTAAAAAAAAAATCATTTATCAAGCCACTCACAATCACACATTGACATCAATTAACACAAATAAAGCCAATGGATCTTCGAAGAGATTTAAATCTCTCTTTGTCCAAAGGCTTAGTGAACAAATCCACAAGTTAATTTTTAGTAAACATATGCTCAAGAAAAACAATAGATTGTTCAACTAGTTCTCTAATGAAATGATGTCTGATATCTTTATTTCTCACAATCTTGTAACTTTCATTGGTCTTTTTCCTAAACACCCATTTTGTACAAATCACATTAATGTCTTTTGGTCTAGGAACTAAGGACCACACTTCATTCCTCTAAAATTGGTTCAATTCTTCTTGCATAACCCCAGCCTGAAACTCATCAAATATTGCCTCATTAATATTTTTGGGTTCAATTTAAGATGTATAGCAAGCATAGGAAAATTGTTTAGCTAGTTGTCTTCTAGTTCTAACCCATTCATTCAAATCACCAATGATTTCTTCTTGATAGTGCATGTTTCTAAGTCTAAAGTTGGAAATTTCAATATTTTGTTCATTTTGTTGATTATCATTAATAGCATTTTCTAACTCCAATATCATGGCTAACACCTTGACTAGACTCACAATGTGAATCCTCACCAGACTCACAACTAGTCACATCAATAGGTGTTTTAGTGTTATTCAAAAGATTTTCTTTAGGTTCATTAAACTTTTATCATCACATAAATTTAGCATGCTAAAGTCATCTATCTTAACATTGATAGATTCCATAATAGTCTTAGAATTCAAGTTGAAAACTCTATAAGAACGACTATCAGTAGCATACCCAAGAAAAAGACCAATATCACCTTTAGTATCAAACTTTCCTAAGTTATATCTTTCACACAAAAGTAAAACATTTACTTCCCAAAGTATGAAAGTAACTCACATTAGGCTTCGTGCCATTCCAAAGCTCATAGAAGGTTTGTTTTGTGCCAGGCCTTCTAAAGACTCTATTAGACACATAGCAAGCAGTATTGACCACTTCAACGTAAAGATTCCTAGGAATTTTCTTGCTATTGAGCATGATCCTAACCATCTCTTGCAAGACATGATTCTTCCTCTCCACAATACCATTTTGTTGAGGTGTTCTAGGAGCCGAGAATTGATGAGATATCCCTAAGTCATCACAAAACTTCATAAATTTAGCATTTTCAAACTCACTCCCATGATCACTCCTAATGCGACATATTTTCTTAATCCCAAGACCATTTTCATTTTGAACTTGATTACAAAAATTCTTAAAGTAATGAAAATTTTCGGTCTTTTTTCTAAAAAAATACACCCAAACAAAACCTAGAAGAGTCATTAACACATACAAAGATGTATTTCTTGTCATTCATGCTTTCAGTGTGCATTGGCCCTGTTAGGTCCATGTGCACAAGTTCTAAGGGCTTCTTGGTATCAAAGTTAGTGCTTTTTTTATGAGACATATTAGTTTGTTTACCGAGTTGACAAGGTTCACAAACTCCATCAAGCTTCTTACCAAGATTAGGTAGACCTCTAACAATGTTATGTTTTTCAAGCTTCTTTAAATCTTTAAAGTTCATGTGGCCGAATCTTCGATGCCACAATTCAAGTTTGTTGCATTCTTGAGCCATATTACATTTTAGAGGGTCTATCTCAAAACAACAACAATTGTCATGAGATCTTTTGAATTTTTAGACAATTTTGCATTTTTTATCAATAATAGTGCACGTATCCTTGTTAAAGCTAACTTCTTCAAAAATTTCACACAAATGAGTATTACTAATCAAGTTAGCTTGTAGACCATCTACATACAAGATATTTCTAAGCTTAGGCAATCCAGGGATACAATTGTTCCCTTGCCTAACAAGTGCTTTTTGGTGCCATCACCAAAAGTCACCTAACTACCATCTATCATAACAAGTTTCTTGAAGAATTCCTTATTACCGGTCATATTCCTAGAGCATCCACTATCTAGGTACTGTGAATTGGACGAGTTGGCTCTAAATGCATATTGTGTAACCAAACATTGAGTTGAGTTTTTTCTTACCCACACGTTCTTAACAACATGATTCTCATTACTACTAACAACATGCTTTGACTTATCCTTTGGCTTATTATCAAGCATATTGACTTTATTAGTCATATTTTCGAACAAGTCAAACAAAGCCTTATCAACCTTTTTATGCATAGTAGTATGAGATGCAACATGTGTTTTCATAAGCAAATCATTAATAACATGATTTTTATGCAAGGTCTTCCTAGGTCTAGATCTAGATCCATACATGGATGATTGTATAGGACCATTCATCAAAGACAAGTCATACAAATCATTTTCATATTTGCATTTATGAATATATTCATAGCATCTATGTCTTATTTTTCCTACCATGTTACAAAAATGGCAAATAGGTATAAATTTGAGAGGGTTACCTTTAACTTGAGCATTTAAAGAATTGAACCTTCTCACATTGTTACCACTTTGATATTCTTTACTTGATGCTTTGCCTTTGGTATGTGAGAATGATGATGTTGTCTTTGATCTTGTTGAGATTTTCCTTTGTTGCTCCTTGTTATTGATGTTGTGGCACCTAGGTTGCAACCTTGGCTTTACCGTTAGAAAGTGTATCGACATTCACTATAATACTAGCTTTGAAAAAAATAGAATTATTAGATGTGTAACCTTTTCATTCTTATGGACATTTATAAATTTTTTACAATAAATATGGAAATCGACTCGATACACAGACGAAAACCACACATGTCATACACATGGAAAGTTCTATAACTTCCAACTCGGAACTCGAAAATGAATGAATGAGTAACCAAAACATTTAGAATTCATTAAGGAACAATATGAGGTCTTATTCAAGTCTAATATCACAAAAAAATAAACAAATAATGACAAGAATAGACAAGTATGTCATTTCCTAGATATAATCCTAGAACATTCAATTTTACAAAATTTGCCAGTTAAATCTAATGCATGTGTATGCAATAATTTTTCTGTGTGTATGTGTTATATCAATTGAGTACAATAATGCATGGACACATATGAATGCAATGTGTGTGTGCCTTACGCCTTGCAAAAGGAGAAAGAATCTTGATACCTTTGCATCCAAGTTAGCATCTTTCCTTTTGAAGACAAACTTTACATGAGAAGTTGATTTCCTTTTTTGAAGCTCATATCAAACACGAACCAACTAAACAACAATACAAATAAAGAGAGTTTTGTTTTGGAATCAAGCTAATACAAATCTAAAATCCAACACCCATCACCTTAAGTTCTACTCCCAAGCAAGACAAGAAAAAGAAACCAAAGGAGATCAAGCAAGCCTCAAAGCCATCAACAACACGACCAAGAGATACAATTCCAAATTTCATTCCCACTTGTCATAATTGCCATGCTAGAGTCCATATTAGAACTCATTGCACCAAATTGAAATGGCAATGTGTACAAAATGTGAGTCCTAAGACAACCAACATGAATAGGTTGACAAGAACAAATTGGAAGGACTCCTTAGGGAATGACCTCTTTGGGTCAAGAAAAATAAAAATGGATATGTTGTGATCAAACCACCTATACTTGGTGGTGCTTGAGTTACTTGTGTGAACTTTTTGATGTGTTTGTTAATGTGCATGTAATTAAAGATTTGAGGAAAGGAAGCACAAAATGGGCATTTGCGTGATGCACTCAATTATTAATGAGTAGCATTTTGTTTTTTTGTAAATATATGAACATGTTATTTATAGTAATCTTATTTTAAAGTAATATGAACTCATTTAGTGTAATTATTTAGTCATGGATGTGTTGCATAGGGTCATTAGTACTTTATCTATCTTCACTCGGCCATTTAATTATGGATATTCATTTTATGATGATGACTTTGAGAGAGATAGTTTTGAGGGTCTTAAATCCTTCACAATTGCATTTTATGTTAGTAGAAGTTTAGGTTAGTTTTAGCAAGCAAATGCTTATATTTTTTTTTGTTGGTGTGATGTTATTTTGCAAGAATAGGGGCATGCTAAATGTGCTACAAAGCATGTCCAATTTGGAGCTAATTTCCAGCTCAGCGGGTTCACGCGTGAGTTCAACCCACACAGAACAACTCGCACAAGTTATTGGGAACCCGATACAAGTAACCAGTGTGAGAAGAAACTCGCACTGAAGCAAAACGCACAAGTTACAGGAAAGTCAGGGATGCATGTGGATTTATACTTATAAAAGTTGGGGATGGATGTGGATTTATACTTAGAAAAATTAGGGATATTATGTTGATTCATGATTTCCTTTTATAAAATGCAATATGGGTAGGATTAAATGTGTTTATGTGCAAATAAATGTTGAATTAGGGATGTAAGAATGGAATTGTTATCTAGACATGCAATGTGTGCTAAATTATTTGATTTATTTACCCATGAGAGAGTTATATGCATGTAGAGATAGTGTGCAAGACCGTGGGCTCAAAATGGAATTGATTGCTTGCATGTGATATGTTAATATGTATGTGATCATACTTGTGCTTTATATTGTTTGATTATGGGTGCTAACTCATTTTAAGGGGTTGGTTTGTGTGCGACTGCTATTTTTGTGTAGATGGGAAAGAAGAGAAAAGAGCATCCCATTTTCGAAGACCTCTAAGAAACCTGAAGGAGAAAGGGCAATGGCGTGGAACCCAAGAGTGGGAAACCACATCTTGACTACCTAGAGAGACTAGAGATCTTCGAAAAAAAGACCCTCCATATTGAGTGGGATATTAGCTTCACAAAGCTGGTGTGCAAATTTGTGATTGGTGAGTTGAATCATTTAGGTTGGAAGACATATGCTATGATTTAGATTCCTTGCAGTGAGGTAATGGTGCGTGAATTATACACCTTCATGATCCTAGAGATACTATAAGAAAGAGGTCCAGTCTGAGTTAGAGACAAGAATTTGTACATTAGGACTAACGACATCAACAAATGGCTTGGGAACAAGAGCTTTTCATAGTGGAAGTATGGCTACACGGTGGAGGAAATGTACAGGCTGTACAATCTAGACCTAGCCAATGCAATTTAGGGAAACCCAAACGCCGTTTGAAACCAGGGAAGAAAGATGAAGCAAAACGAGCTAGGGTTCCACAAGCACTTTTGGAACATATTTTTCAACTATTCCTTTCTCTTAAATTCCTTTCTTTTCAGTCTCTATAGAACCACCATAGCATTAGAGACGGCCATTGTCATTTACTATTTGAATATGAAACTTGACTTCGATGTCAAGACCATTATTTTAAGAAGGTTATAGAAGCCAAGAAAATGGAGTCATCTTGCTTGGTATTCCCTTGCCTTATCACCCACTTCATGGGAAAGGCAAATCTGAAGATTGATGACAACACAAATGGGATTGAATGGCCTGAAGAAAAGTGTGGGAAGAAAGCTTACAATGAAGCAATTGTGCCTAGAGGATTTGATAAATTGCTTTCTGAAGTCGGGAAGAAGAAAAAAAAACATAAGGAATCATTAAGGCTAGTGAAGAAGAAGAAGAAGAAAAAGCAGATGAAAGTGGAGCAGAAAAGGATGAGCATATGTCATCGTAGGCACGGGAGCTATTCAGAATCAACAAAGAGCTTATTGCTGAGGTCCATGGCCTTAAGGAGGCCATCCTTAGGATGAATGGATATTAGACTGGAGACCCAATCCACCATTGGAGCAACTATGAGCGTAGAACAAAGCGGGGGATAGAGCCTTAAGCCTTTACCTCCGCTACTTCAGCAGCTAAGCCCCATATAGACCCTCAAACTATTTCCTTCGATCCAGACACGCTATTCTCCGATCCTTCAACTGCTCAGACCCAGACAAAGGCCTCTACCCCTTCAACTCTGATCCCATACACCACCATAGTATCAGAGCCTATCAATATAGCATGATCGGTGCTAGAGTACCTTCCAGATTCACCCCTTCATGCCAATAACAACAATCGTTGATCACCTAACGGATATGTATTTTGCGCATTTTGTTTAGTTTTTATTCTGAAATTATTTTTTAACTCTTTTACCTTATTTCACTTTCCAGTACTTAATTTCAGCACTTAGTTGGCTACCTTAATTTAGTTTACTTTTGCTATTATTTCTGTAATTGCTTGGCTTAGATGTTTATGTTTTGCAAGTTACAGTGCATATATATCCATTCTTTTTCCTAGACTGAGTGTGGAAAATTGGTTGTGATTGTGATTAGTTCTTAGAATGATGTTAGTTTGATTGTCATGTTCCTCGTCAGAGGACAATTTTAAGTTAATGGACTAGACCAATTTTTAGAAGAATTATAGAATGTAAGAGAATGAAAATGCCTTGTGTTTGTGCCTAGTGAAATTTCTCGAAGAGTTTATATATGTTATTGTTTTTAGGCTATTAAAATTGTCTTGTGTTTAAAGTTGTTTGGTGGACAAACAACCAAACCATAGAACTCTTGTCCATGTTCATAAATGTTCAACATTGAGGACAATGTTGAGTTTATGTTTTGGGGGTGTGGGCACGTTACAACTTTGAAGTGTCGTTTTATGTTTGAGTGTTATGTTTTGGGTTGTAAAAATGTGTTTCTTTGTTTTTGTAAACTTTTTCAAAAATTTTGTGAAATGAACCATTTTGAACATGACTGTTTAATTCGATGCTAGAGTGTGTGTGTCGTTGAGGAATTTTAGCATGCATTACTTGCTGAGCTTTGGCTAACGTAGTGTCATTCTAAGATTGTATCACAAAATGTGTGCTTAGTGTAGGGAAAATCGCACAACGAAAGTGTAAAGTTAGGGTTCGGTATATTTAAAAAAAAATCCCTTTAATAGAAAGAACCTTAACCCTAGATTAATTGACGTATATTAAAAGTATCGTACCTTTTTCTCGTGACGATTGAACTAGTGTCGAATTGAATCTGTAAGATCTTCTAATCCAATCACGAACATGAATCACCTAGGAGTGTGGGCTCCCTTTCTTTAAATTGTATACCTGAGGATGGAACAAACAAAATCTTCTTCTTGTTAGTCATAATAATCTTCTAAGAGAAAACCCAAGAACATCTGGTCACTTATGAATTATCAATCTACTTGATTGAAACTCGTTTGAACCCGATTCGATTTTGTACACAAATCCCTTTTGATGTAAATGATACTAGTGTACTATCGAAAACAAAAACATTCCCTTTTTTTTTATTGGCCGAATTCACACACTTTCCTTAGAGTTGGAAGAATTTATCTAGAGCAAGAACCGAATTTTCTATACTCAAAATTCTATGATGGTCGAAAACTCTTTTAGAAAAATTAGGGCTTATCCAAATTTTTCTTCTTAGAATTATGTAATGGGTGAATTTTTTCTCTCTCTAAATTTGCTTTAGCTTGCACTAATTTTAGAGCTATAATATTTCTCTTGGCTGAAATTTTGAGGTAGTATAAATAGGCTTACAAATCCTTTCCTAAGAAGGATTTACTTAGTGGACAATAACCTTTTCCTTTGGTGGATTTACTTGGTGACAAATAATCTTTTTCAATGAAAGATTTCTTTTCTACACTAAGACTCATAATCCAACTCAAATAGTGTATTTGTGACCAAATTAAAGACTTTCTAATTTGACTACAAAAATAATTCTTTTTATTTATCTACTTATCAAATATAGTCTTTAATGTTAATTATACTACCAACAATAGTATAAGATTAGGAGACCTTCTCCTATTAGGAAATTTTTTTTGACTTTTAACTAAATAATTACTTAATTAACAAATTAATTAATTTTCATTTAATTAAATAATAAAATAAAAACAATATAATAAGCTTTTTTACAAGACCTAGCCGCCTAAGCCTATACATGGGCCATTATATATATATATATATATATATATATTTTATTAAATCCATTGGACCTTAATAAAAAGTCCACATGTGAACTAGACTCATTCTTACTAAAAGAAACAAATCCACATGCCTTAATACAATTATAAATGGACCCGTAAATTGGTCCGGTAGAATATATCAAGTGATCCATGCAAGTTTGTGTGGATTGAGGATTTTGGTGAGCTATCTAAATTTAAGCTCCAATAGACACAACCAAATCACAATCAACAAATGATTCACTTAGGTCCGATCTATTAATTTTAATTCATTCCACTAAAGAACTAAAATTGAACTCTTAAATAAAGATAGAATAAGTTAATATTGCTTAATCATACCCTAGTCAATCTTTATGGAGATAGTGTATCCTCGTGAAGAATATCAGTAATCGCCAAGAGCTCATAGACTGCCTATAACTCTCAAAGTTACCATATTTACTCATATGACCACATTTTGAACTTGGATATTTTGACTTGTCCAGAAGCCATGTTTCAATAGACACTATTGAAAACTTAACGATCAGATTTCATATCCAACACCTCAAAACATCCATATGATGATATTCTACTCTCATTTATTAAATGAAGCCACGATGTCCAAATCTATAAATGAAGTCCTCTATCGATTAACAAATGAATACCACCAAACTATCGAGGATAGACTATGCTATATAATCGTACTCATTGATAGCTCAAATGATAACACTTGCAACCATAAGTCCATCATTTATCTCAGGATTGAGATAGACTCTCTGATTGTCTTCAAGTGAAAACTTTTATCCATTGACAGTTCTGGATAAAGTATTTCAATGTGATCCTATTCAATGCACCCAGTGCACTAGATTCTTTTTCCCAAAGACACCACACTTTGATGATTTTAGACTGATCATAACACATTTGATCTCACTCAAATGCTAGCAAAAGAATCTACAACTTTAACAAGATAAAGGCGCCCAACCTTTATCTTAAGTTGTGAACATTGTTCAAGACTAACTAAAGATTTGTGTTTACCTCATACATATCTAGATGCATGAACAATTCTTCTTTTGTCATAGTCTTTTGATCTTTTGATTATTTACTTTGACAATTATAATAATTAAACAATAAATGCTATAAGATTTGTTAAACTAGAAATCACTTTATTAATATGAAACGATTGTCAGAAACATTATTATACTCTTTCTATTGAGCATAATTCTAAAACTTAGTATATCTTTTTGTATGCATAGTGAATGAGACTTAGTATGAAAATGATATGACTAATAGTGGAGACTTTCATGTAAGAAATAGAGCCTTAGCGTTCCTATTTTGAGGGGATTTTTTTCCACTCATTGAAACACTCTTAAAAAAATTTGTGCTTAAATGTAATCTCATTTTGCAGCAGGCTCATCGTTTGCCATGGAACATTCATTATATGTGGACTACTTGTTGAAATTCATATTCTTGTGTTAGATAGACTTTTGGATATGATTATAAGCAGTGTGTGTATTTAACTACGAAATTTAGCCTAAACATATTCCAAGTTCCTTGTGTGTGCTTCCATGGCCAAACTTGAGGCCAAACACTAAACCATTTATTTCATCACCCAAACACCACCAACAACCATATACTCTAAAGACAAGCTATACCCTAGTTGTTGATCATGTAAGATGCTCAAGTTGTAAGAAATGCAAATGTATAGCTCTAAAGTGTAAATAACATGTATTTAGGCAATACTGTAAATTGTGTAAGTTAGAGGCCAAATTGTGAAAATGTTAAAAATAAAACACTTATAGCCTTCTCATTCATTCGTTGTAAGGCTACTCAAAAATAAGAGTACAAAATTAGCATAAAACTTCTCAGGCTTCGGTACAATGAATCTCAATCATCTTATTATGTGGGAAGTATCATTCTTCCACCATCATCCACTCAGAGCTCTGGTGATGGGTGGAAGGAGACAAATGAGTTGACCCCACCTAAAGGTAAGACAGCAGATTCGATGCTCGCTCATCGATAGAACAAATGTATGTCTTTATTCGTAGTTTCTCAAAATCGTAGTTGTAACCTTTGAGTAAAGGTGGCCTAGATTTCGATGCACCTTTAGTCATAACCTCCTCCATAACTAAAATGACTTCAAGATCCGTGTATGTAGCCCCAAATCTTGCTAATTGTCTAGAAGTTATGTTTCAATAGACACTATTGAAAACTTAATGTTAAGATTTAATATCCAATACCTCAAAATATCCATATGATGGTATTCTACTCATATTTAATAAATGAAGCCACGATATCCATATCTATAAATGAAGTCCTCTATCAATACAAATGAATACTACCAAACTATCGATGATAGACTATGCTATAAAATCGTACTCATGGATAGCTCAAATGATAATATTTGCAACCATAAGTCCATCATTTATCTCATGATTGAGACAGACTCTCCGATTTTATCCACTGACGATTCTAGATAAAGTATTTTTCACTGTGATTCAATTCAATGCACCCAGTGCACTAGATTATTTTCCCCAAAAACACCACACTTTGATGATTTTAGAATCATCATAACACAATTGATCTCACTCAAATGCTAGCAAAAGAATCTACAACTTTGACAAGATAAAGGAGCCCAACCTTTATCTTAAGTTGTGAATATTATTTAAGTCTAACTAAAGAATTGTGTCTACCTCATACATATCTAGATATATGAACAATTTTTATTTTCTCATAGTCTTTTGACCTTATGATTATTTACTTTTGACAATTTTAATAATTAAACTATAAATTCTATAAGATTTGTTAAACTAGAAATCACTATATTCAAATGAAAAGATTGTCAAATACATTATTATACGCTTGGTATCGAGCTTAATCCTAACAAATATTTTAGAGGATAGTTACTACAATGACAAGAAGCCGTTTAAGGAGAGTTTTGGAGAAAAATTTTTAAATCGGAGTCAAACAAAGATTCCTGGAAAGGAAGGGGAGTTATTGAGGATAGTTCCAAGAAAAAAAGTAAAGACGTAAAAAAAACTGACAAAAGGAAGAGGTTTAAAAGAGAATAAAAAAGAATCTATGCTTCAAATGCATGGAGAAATGGAAAAAGGACCATTGGTGCCAAACTGGAAAGATATTTATGATCATTGACTCAAGTGAATTAGATGATGATGTTGTCAATGACGAGGAAGCCACGAGTGATGAGAGAGAGTTCAGAGTGGCTGAATTGGAAGAAAATTGTTGTGAAACTGAGTTGTCTTTAAATGCCATGTCTGGAGTTTCAAAAACATCCATTGTGAGGTATGAGGCATGGGTTGGTAAGTTCGAGGTTTCAATGTTGGTAGACTCTGGTTCCTCTCACAATTTCATTAACGTAAATATCATAAGGAAGATTGGGCTGTGAGGGGCTGCCATAGAACTGTTTGATGTGAAGGTGGCTAATGGGAAAAAACTTAAGTGTGAGGAAGTGGTTGGCAAGGTGAAGATGAACGTGCAAGGAGTCAGGATTGCTACTGATTTTCATATGGTATCTCTAGTGGGGATAGATGTGGTGTTAGGCAACGCTTGGTTGAAAAGTATCGATAAGGTGGTTACAAAATTTGACGTCATGATGATGGAATTCAAATTGGGTGGAAAATAAAGAATAATGGTTGTTTTCACTCTCAAGGAAATTAAACAATGCGACGCTCAGATGATAGAAAGGATTTACAAAAGGAGTTCCCAATGTTTTGTAGTGGTGAATACTGGAGATCGACAAGATGAGGAAAATGAAAAAAGAATATGGATGAGTTACAAGATGAATTACAACGACTGCCCGAGATAGTACGTAAGGTAGTGACAAATCGTCGACAAGTTCTGAAGGTGCCAACTAGCTTACCACCATCTTGCTATTTTGATCACCGTATTACTTTGAAAGATTAAGCGAAACTGGTCAATGTGCCTCAATATAGGTATGCCCATTTCCAGAAAGATGAGATTGAGAGACAAGTAAAAGAGATGTTGAATAATGGATTGATTAGGCAGAGTGAATGTCTGTTTTCATCTCCGGTGCTGTTGGTGAGGAAAAAAGATGGGTCTTGGAGGTTTTGTACCGACTATCGGGCTCTGAATGAGGCAACTGTGAAGGAACAATTTTCTATTCCGACTATTGATGAGATGTTAGATGAGTTACATGGGGCATGTGTGTTCACCAAGCTAGATTTATGATCCGGGTACTACCAAATTAGGATGAAAGAGGAGGATGAGCACAAAACAGCCTTTTGGATGCATTCAGGGTCATATGAGTATCGGGTGATGTCATTTGGGTTGTACAACGCACCTTTTACATTCCAAGCAACTATGAATTCAATTTTCAAACCTTACCTGAGGAAGTTTCATCTAGTGTTCTTTGATGATATTTTGGTGTATTCAAAATCAATAAAGGAACAACTAGAGCCTTTGAAATTGGTATTGGGGATACTAGAGCAGCATCACTTTTTTATTAAAATGTCAAAATGTGACTTTGTGCAAGAGGAATTGTAGTATCTTGGGCACATAATTTCAGGAGCGGGAGTGAAGCTTGATCCTAGGAAGATTGAGGATATGGTGGACTAGTCATTGCCAAAAGATGTGTCGAATCTGAGAGGATTTCTGGGGTTAACAGGTTACTACCGGAGGTTTGTGAAGTATTATGGACTGATTGCAAAACCATTGACTAACATGTTAAAAAAAGATAGTTTTGAGTGGACGGAAAAAGCAAAGAAAGCTTTCGAAGATTTGAAAAGGGCTATGACACAAACTCCTGTGTTGGCTTTGCCCAATTTTGAAAAACCATTCGAGGTCTATACCGATATGAGTGGAGAGGGGATTAGGGCAGTCCTAGTGCAAGAGAAGAGGCCTTTGGCATTTGTTTCTAAGGCTTTAGGGCCAATGAAGAAGGCTTGGAGTACTTATGCTAGGGAGATGTTAACAGTGGTGCACACGGTGAATGTGTGGAAACCTTATTTATTGGGCAGGAAATTCATCATTGTCATCGATCAACAAGCTTTGAGGCACTTGTTGGAGTAGAAAATTATGACCTCGGAGCAACAAAAATTTTTAGTTAGGCTTCTTGGGTTTTAGTACGATATTGTCTACCAACCTAGTAAGGAAAATAAAGTAGTTGATGCCTTATCTAGAAAAGAAGACAGCTCAATATTATGGTCTGTGTATGCAGACGATGAGGCAAGATTAATGGCACTCAATGGGTATAAATGGCGAGTTTGGGATCTAATTAAAGAGGCCATACGGTTTGATACCCCGAGCAGTGGAGATTCGTAAGAAGTTGGAGAACCACGAAGGTGGTGTAGAGACTTTTCACTATAAAAATGGGTTATTGGACTACAAAAACTATGTATATGTACTAGGGGTACCAGGATTGAGAGAGGAGATTCTAGCACATTTTCACAATAGCAAAGAAAGAGGTCATTCTGGATGGTTGCATACTTATGTAAGGATCAAAAACTTTTTCTATTAGAAAGGCCTTAAAAATGAAGTGAAGAAACTAGTGGCCGAGTGTGGTATTTGTCAGAAGGTGAAGTATGACCAAAGGCATCCTACAGGGTTGTTGGCAACCATTACCGTTACTAAATAAAATTTGGAAGGACTTAGCCATGGACTTTGTAGAGGGGCTGCCTAGTAAAGAGGGTTATGAGTCAATTCTGGTCATGGTGGATAGGTTGAGCAAGGGTGACTAATTTGAAGGTTGTTCCAAATCTAGATAAGCTCATCACACTTTATTATGATAACAGTGGTGTTGTGGCTAATTCCAAATAACCAAGAAACCACAAGAGATGGAAACATATAAAAAGGAAATATCATCTCATCAGAGAGATAATGTAGAGAGGGGATGTGACCATGACCAAGATAGTGTATCTAGACAATCAAGACGATCCATTTACAAAGACCTTAACGGCTAAAGTGTTTTAAGGTCACCTAAAGGGTCTAGGGTTACAAGATATCTCCCACCTACTTTAGTGCAATTGGAGATTGTTGGGGTTTAGGCCCTAAAGCTTGTAGTTTGTAAATGTGATTGAAACATTAATAAAATATGTAGTTTATTCATTCTACAAATCTGTCTCATACATTTATATCATGTGTACGTAACAACCAAGATTGTCGGATGGAATCTCTAACTAAGTATATGAGTGTCATATTCAAAGGAATTCAGTTTGAGATGAGCAATCTAAAGAGTCCGTAGATAGCAAATAGAGCTGGGTACTTTATTTGTGGTTAATCTATAGTTACGGTCCATTCTGTAATGTACGGTGGTCTTATTCTAGACTATTTATATAGTGATATAAGAATGGAGGCACCTCATATGATGTGATTATATAGGACTGGGTCATGATCAATATGAATCTCTCACCAATATACGTTTAATAATGAGATATATATATATATATATATATATATATATATATATATATCGATAAATGATGGCTATATATTTGTAATCTTAATCCTGAGTGTCTTATCGACTCCATCGGGTTAGGTCATGGTTTTTTATACACCATGGGTGAGATCAAAGTTGTATTCTTAGTCAATAACTTCTTATGTTGGAATCACGATTTGGCTTGTGGCTGGGAAGGTCTGTACACAATAGTCGTAGATAGTAGTTTCCTTAAGGGTTGATTCGGGGCTATATGAGCGCTCTCCTTCTTCCATAAAGGAAATTAGGATTATTGTTCATTAGAGAATTAATGGTACTTAATGGAAAAGATATAATTAAAGGGGTATAACGGACTTTATGACCCAGCTCTAATTATGAACTACTTGTGGAGGATTATACCATATGTAATAGCTATCTCGATGGACAATGAATTATGGTTTGTGTAAAAACATCTACAGTTACGAGAGTGCAACCTTGGGTTTTTAGTGGAGTAACTCCGAGGTTAATAATCATGAAATATTAATTAAAGAGTTTAATTAATTTTTCTAAGGAATATTAGAGCTCAAGACTATGGGTTCATTAGGTTCTCAGCCCGGAACGTTGAAGGTAACAAAGGTTACGGTTAACTAATTAGATTATCCAATTAATTGTGTTACGAAAGTGACATATATTTATTCAGGGAATTAATTAAATGATGAGATTATTTAATTAATATATTAATAATTAAATTGATTAAATAATTAGATTATTTAATTAATAATTAAGAATTATTAATTAATTACGAGTTAAGAATTATTAATTAATTACTAATTATAGGTTATAGGTTCGAATCATGACTGAGACAAAGGATAAAATAATAAGATTATTTTATTTCCTAACTAGGTCAAGTGTTCAAGTCTTAGTGAACTAGGGTTATGTGGGATTTGGAATCCTATACTACCTTGGACACTAAAATGCTAATTATCTTATTTGGAATAGGATTAGTGTCTTATTTTTAAAAATATATAAAGATATATTTTTATTTAAACAAAGAGATATAGCAAAAAGTGGTGAACACGTTGAAACACAAAAAAAAAAAAACAAACAAAAAAGTGTGGTGCTGCCAAGTGAAAAGCAAAAAAATAAAAATGGTTTTGCGTTTTTGTCTTTGATCTAGGGTGGCCGGAATCTTCCTACACAAAGCAAGAGTTATTTTGTGTTGTTTCTTCAACCTCCTAAAGCCCGTGACACGTCCACACGCAGTTGCCGAAACCTTGGAGATAGCAAGGAAGATCCGGTGGTACAAATCGAAAAGCTATATTAAGAAGTGAAATAACGAAAGAGTTAGCCTATTGGTATGATTTTGAATCTTACTTGTTATTTATTCTTATATATCGTATATGGTTATTAAGTCGCTTCAAATATTTTTAAAAAGTTTTAAAATCTCTTCTGTTGCGTGACTCTAGGGCTTACAATATTAAACCTAGATGCCACGAGTATATTGGACAATGCAAACTAGGAAATGAGATGCATGCCAGTGGGATGAGTAAATCTTCTTTGAATGTTTCCAAACTTGATAATTGCTTTGTGCTTTGTATGATGTGCATATTGTCAATAATCATGTAAAGAAACATGCTATGAAAGCTTGGGTTAAAAAGCATGACATGAAAAAGGTTCCTAGTCATTCTTCTAAACATGAGAAATGATCATGATGATATTTGTGTTGGTTCACTCAAGACCAAATGGGTCAAAAGTGAGTGCTCTTACCATTAGTGTATGTTGCACATGTGAGTTAGCTTTAAGCTTGTGTCAAGTTTGAGTAACTTAGCTAGCTAGCTTTGTTTCTCAATAACTTTGACAAGAACTTAGTTATCTTACAAATTTGCTATGATTTCCAAATTTGTTGATTAAATTTAGAGAAGTAAATTTTTTAAAATCTATTTGGTGATATTTGTTAAGACTTTTAGAGAAAGTCATTTTTTATCTGTTTGTTTCAGTTGAAGTGTTTGGCATTTATTCTCTTGGGATGAAACACCAACCACTTATTGTCATGAGGATAAACAAGCCAAGAGAGCTCATAAAAAGAGCAGAGACTTTACATTAATGAAAAGCTAGCTAAGGCATATCTTCACTCTCAAGCTTGCTATCTTGTGCCATCTTTCAACTCTTTGTTTAAGTTACATATGGTTCTCATTAGTAGTTTCCAAATAGAGATCATTTAGTGAAATTGTTCACAAAGATCTTTTACATGATGCACGAATTATTTCTTGTACTTGTTTGATTGGTGGGTGGCATCTTTGAAAACTATGTCATTCATATTCTTTGAAAGCTACTCTCTTAAGAAGTAATGATCTTAAGTAAATCTTTTTGTATTGCTTTTAGATCATGTGTTTTTAAGCCTTTAAACTTGGTTCTTAAAAAGTGCACATATTGCTTCTCTTATATGTCTTGTTTAAGTAAGTTGAGTTCGAAAATATGTAAGTTATGGATGCATCTAGTAGTCTTTTGACTAGTACATGAAAGATGACCCTATGGTTAGTATCCATTTTGCATCGGCAACTACGTAGAACTCAACGGGCACCTTCATGAAAAGGATACATGTTGGTTGTGCAGTCACCCAATATGAGAAAGGGCTACACCAATATGATAAGTGAAAGTCATCATGAAGTGATAAAAAAGGAGGAAAAATCAAAGAAATGTTGAAAAGAATCATTAAAAATAATCTTTGATTAAAGCTTCAAAAGCTTAAAGAAGTATAAATGAAAATTGGAATTGTTCAGGTTGAAAAACAGAAATGGGTTGATGACCCACATACACACACGCTCATATGTTGAAATTTATTCTCTTAAAGCAAAAAAATCCGGATGATAATCGGTTTGACCTTTAATGGAAAAGCTTAAGATGAATAAATGTTGATATAGTCTGCATGTTGATAATCCAATTACTTCTTTACATATGCTTGAAGCAAATTCACACACGCACACACACTTGTTTTCCTTTTAAGTGAATTTGATTTGTTAGAAATTTAGAAGAATTGTGAGAGAAATTGAAAATCTTGGTGTATCTCTCATATTTTGTAAACCTTATTTTACTGAATTTCTTTAAAAACTTCTTGAATGTGTGATTAGGTGGATATCATTGTGAACAGTGTCCTGTCTTGATCTTAGATAAGGCAATTTTTGAAGGGGGGCATTGTACATTAAACTTTGTTCTCTTTTAAGACATGTTCATAAGATTTATTTTGATAAGATATTGGCATATCACTTGTTTATAATATTGAATCTTGAAAATGTATGATACTTATCTCATATTCCTTGATATGCATTGTGATTCATTGTTTTCTTATATGCATATATTTGTTTAACTTGGTCACATTTATGACAAATTGGTGCCTTGATGTGTTTGTTCTTATTGGATAGATTTGAAGTACCTTTGATAGGTTGTACTGGAAAACAAAACGGGATCAAGAAGAGTTAATTTATTTTAGGCAAACTTGGAAGCATCATGTCTTTACCATTTAATGGTAAAATTAGTATTGTTTCTCTTGCCTTATCTTTAATAGATACTAGCATCATTTGGTATATTGACTAACTTTGATGTACTAGCTTAGGGAACTTATAATTTGGTGCTTGATTGCTTGATTAATTGAGAAATATCTTGAGCTTATTGTCTAAGGTTTGAGAAGTAGGTGGAGTGCTTGCTCAAATTGCCTTGTTGGGTGTACTAGTATTATACTCATGATGATATTTTCTCAGTTGCTTTGTTATGCTTTATGATTACCTTTTAGGTATTTTTTTTTTCCTTTTAGCTTCATTTCATGTCAAAAAGAGGGAGAAATATGATATTTGATTTAGCTTCTCTTTATCTTATCTCTCTTTATCGTATCTCTCTTTATCTTATCTTAGTATTTTTCTTTTTAATTGGTATCTAGTGTTTTTGAAATTCTTATGGTAGGTAATGACTTGGATGAGATTTTTTTTGTGATGGATATTATGCATGTATTAAGGGGGACTATACATGTATCCATTTGAACTTTATTGCTTTATTCTTATCAAGTATGTATATTACCACATATATTCTCTGGTATATGCATTGTTCTTCAAGTTGATTTTACGTGATATCAAGAGATGGTCAAATGAAGAATTTCAAGACTTGTTGAAGATTAGTCTAGGATATACAAACTCATTGTAATGTGAGGGTGTGTTTGTGACCAATCTTCATTTTGTTTGTTTAGATATTTGTATAGGTGTTTTGATATGGAATTTGTCAAAGGGGGAGATTGTTAAGTTTTTGAGTCATGTTGGAATAATTGGATATCAAAACGATATTTCCTTTGTATTGATTAGTTGTCTAGGATCAGGGTTATTCAAGCTTCAAAGAAGATTGGCAACTCATGTTAGGTTTTAGATTGTGTTGACATTAATTCCATATCAAAATGATGTTTACTTGTAATGATTTAGTTGTTTAGATTCATGATGATTCAAGCTTCAAAGAAGAAGGAACAACTAGTCAAATCAAGTTCAAAGTCTTCAAAGAGAAAGGATGCAATATGGTTCTACAAAGGTATACTAAGACCTTATCTTTCTCTTACAAGGCATAGGCACACACACACAATTCATACATTTGTGTCCCTGCATAGTTATGCACCATTATAGGCACATATATACACAATTCATACATTTGTATCCCTGCATCGTTATGCACCTTTTATAACACATTCACACACTTGAAGATGAATGCTCATGCATTGGTATGAAAATAAAATGATTTGGAAAATGCATGATTGGATACTATCTCTGTGTAGTTTACATTCTTGTGTGAAATGTGTTTGTATGTGTAAATGTTTTTATAACATGGATATTGAACTTGAGTTTAGTCTTAAATCATTCTTGATTGAGTTCCGTTTATTTTGGTTACTCATACTATTGATTTCAAGTTCTAAGTCAAAAGATATTACACTTTCAACTCATGTTGCATACATTGTCTTCGTCTTCATATATCGAGTCGAATTATTATTTTTTGATTAGAGTATCTTATATTTCCATGTCCGTTAGAGAGTTACGGTTTGTAATCCACAAACAGATTCAAATTCCAAGTTCGGAGGCCGGAGAACGGTCAAAGAACGTGAGGGGAACGCACAAGGAAAAGAAGTGCAACCAAGCACTCTTTCCCGAGATGGTGCGTGGCCATCTCAGGCCAGAATGCTTGCTGCCCCAAGATGCCCATGCTCCATCTCAGGAAGCAAGTATGCTTGGTGTACTTAAGGCCCTTTTGGTCATTTTTCTTATATTCTTTTCCCTCTCCTTTATATATCCCTTCTCTCTCACATTTCATTCTAATAAGAGATTAAAAATTTGAGTGCAGAATTTTCTCCCAAATTTTCTTACCTTCCAAATACCATAACTTCTCCATTTGAACTCCAATTTGAGTGATTCAAAGTTGAGAGTGTTTTTCTATTCATCCTTCATCTTTTCTCTGAAGGTTTGAGTTAGTTTTATTGCTGTTTTTGGAGTCTAACCTCTCAAAAACGGGACTGCACCAAATCAACTAGGGTATTGATTTCCTTTCAAAGTTTTCTTTTAAAACTTGGTCAATTGCCTTGGGTTTTCTTCTTCAACATGTATATGTGTCTTGTGATTGTTTTTATTTGAGTTTTGAACTCATTTAAAGCTAGATTGAGTTTCAATTAAAATCTTACATGTTGAGTTAGGTTTTGATTTTGCCTATGTTTTCACATGTTTGAGATTGTATTGTGCTAGCTTTAATTCTAGGATTATTTGATGATCTTTAATTGATTGATTTTGTGAAAATAGTTCCTCACATGTATTAGGTTCTCTTTGGCCAAAATATTACTATAATACATGTGTTTGTGTTCTTTTGAGCTATTCATGTGCTTTGATGAATCTATGAATATGAAATATGCTCTAGAACTCTTGATTTAATCTAAATGACTTTGTCACATAATTTTAGCATGTTTTTGGTATATGACATTTAAACTTGATTATGTATTAATTGAACATATCTTGTAACTTAAGTTTTTAGATCTATGCATGTCTCTAGGTTGTAACTAATGTTGAACATTTCTTACATGATCTAGATGGATTAAACATGCATGATTGACTAGACTACATTCGTTTTGTGCATTCGTTTTGTGCATTCATGCTCATGTCTAGTATTTTCCATAGGATGTGTTGATCATAACATTCTATGTTGCGTGCTTGTTTGCATTTTGTATTCATGATCACCAAGATGCCTTGTGAGAAGGAAGTCTGGACAATATGTGTGAGACCTATGTTGTTGAGCATGAAAGTCTTGGCAAGAGGTGGGAGACCTCGGAATGTCAAGCAAGGAAGTCTTGCCTAGGGTCGTGAGGATCCCTTCAGCAAGGAAGTCTTGCCTAGGTCGTGAGGATCCGGAAGGGTGAGCAAGGAAGTCTTGTCTAGGGTCGTGAGGATTCGAAAGGGTGAGCAAGAAAGTCTTGCCTAGGGTCTTGAGGATCCGGAAGGGTGAGTGAGGAAGTCTTGACAAGAGGTGTGAGGCCTCGGAATGTTGAGCAAGAGGGCGATATCTTCATGAGTAGGATAGGAGGATAGTTTCTAGGTGAAGGGGTCACTTGAGAGATTGTACTTGTCTTAACTAGTAGTGGATTTTTTTTGTCAGTGGTTGCTAACCAGTGGATGTTTCCTCTTCAGAGGTTTACCACATTATATCTTGTGTCAACTTTTCTCTATCTCTATATCTCTTATATTTGTATTTGTTATTTTAATACTATGGATAGAACTTTATATATAAGTTGACTTCCTTACTATAATATCAATTGTGTATATGTGATGGTTGCTTGTTTTTATCACACTTTACATGTTTTATATATTGATTAAGTATCTTTAATTTATATATATATATATATATATATATATATATATATATATATATATATATATATTGTGATACAAGCAATCTAGAGGGACAAACTTTTGTTTGTTTCTATGGGAGTCGAAAAAAATGTCTAACCTATTCACCCATCCCTAGGTTAGCCTTGAGCATTTAACCGTGTTTGTATTTTCAATTCATCAAGTAAAGAGAAGTCTTCAAGAGGAACAAGCTTTGTTGCACATCAAAGGTATATCATGACCTCACTTCTCCTACAAGGCGTTTATGCATACACACATTGCATAACATTTATGTCCCTGCATCGTTGTGCTCAATTGGTATCTCACATTCACACACATATTGTTGTATACACATGTATTAGATTTAAATTAACAAATTTTGTAAAAATGCATGTTCTAGATATCTAAGAAATTGCATACTTGTGTGTTCTTATGTTTGTTTGTTTGTGTTTAATTGATATCGGACTTGAAAATGTTCTCATATTGTTCCTTATTAAGTTATAAACGTTTCGATTACTCATTCATAAGTTTTTGAGTTCCGAGTTGGAAGTTACGAAATTTTTTGTGCGTTTATCGTGCATGGTTTTCGTTCTTGTGTATCAGGTCAATTTCTAATTTTTTTTTATTAAAGTTTCATAGATTTCCATGTACATGAGAGAGTTACGGTTCGTAATTGGTAAACTGATTCGAATTCGAAGTTCAGAAGCCAAAGAACAGTCAAAGAACGCGAAAAGAGCACAAGGGAAGAAAAGAAGTGGCAAATTGCCACTTTACCCCTTCTTCAATGGAGGCGCGTGGCCTCCGCCGGAAGAAGAGGGCTCGGCCCCAGTAGAGGCCACACACCTCCATGGGAAGCCCATGTGGTGTGCCACATAGGGCTAGCCGCGGTCCCCCTTCACTCCATATCATTTCCCTCTCATTCTCTATTTTAAATATTCTCTCGCTCTCATTTTTCAAAACTAAGAAGACTTGTGTAGAAAAAAAAAATCAGATTTTCTCATATGATCGCTTGTGATGTTTTTTTTCCTAGGTCAGTCTAACTAAAAATAAATTTTTTTTTCTCAACTTTATATCTCACTTATTTCTTAACGAAATTGAGTGATTCAAACAGTGAGAGAATCGTTTTAAAGTATACTATCTTCTTCAAGTATTTTTGGTGTTCTATATCAATTCCATGGCTACATTCAAATTGACACGGTATTTGTTTATCTTTTTATTTATAAGCTTTTAAATGCTCAAATACCTAGGGTCTTCTTCTTATTTTAGTATATGTGACATAAGCAAATATTGTTCGAATATAGAGCTTCAATTATAAGTTAGATTTGTCTAATTTCAGACTTAAATATGATTTAGGTTATCTTAAATCTAAAATTTCACATGTTTGGGAGTTATATTGTGACTAGCTTATATTCTAGGGCTATTTGTGTGTTTATTGATTTAATCTTGATCATTGATAGTCTTTATATGTGCTAGGACTTTTTAGTTGAATATATTTAGGATTAGCACATTTAATTTTATATTTAGAGCTTTAGAGAGGTGCCACAAAACAAACAACACACGAAACACAAAAACACACAAACTCTAGGACTCCCACTAAATCCAAACAACAAAAACACAAACACGATATAATGTGAAGCTACCTTGATGAGATGCCACTCGAGTTGTGCAAATAAGGAGAGGTGCGCATGCAAAAACTGCTACGCGAATTTATTTTTTAATATATATATATATATATATATATATATATATATATCAATAATTTGAACACACCATGCGCCATGCAATCCCACACTCGAAATGACTAAGCTTCAAAAACATCACACACTCCAAGAAGAAATGTAATTCTCCTCGACTCTATACTCACCGGATTTATCTCAGTTTGCTCTCTGAATCCTAAGCGAACACACCTCAAAATATGTAATATGAGTTTATGTAATGAAATTAAATTTTAATTGCATATAACATTTTAAAAGAATGCACATGTCTGTAGTTAAGTCTCATGGATGGAATCGAATGTCTTAAACGTGGAAAGAGCATGCTTCGACTAACACTCCCTATCTGGATTTTTCCTAAGATCAAGCAGGTCTTTTCCTTGGTTGTAGTGGGGCCTTAGGTGATTGGGTGATGAATGAATGGGAAAATGGGGAATTCGAAAACCAATTGATTCAGTTAATGCAATACACTCTAAATTTCGATGATCGGCTCTATTACAACCTTTAACTTAACATTTGGCGTCTAGGCTACAACTTGCTTTATTGATCTTCAATCATAACTCTTATTGTCGACTTTGAAGCATTTATTTGTTCTGCTTCTTAATTCTAATTACACCATTTTTTTTAAGAATAAACCTTTCTCTACACAGTTCCATATACTCCAGCCTAGGTACACGCTATTCATAAAACAAGAGCCTTAACTTACATTAATCATAAGCCTTAACATCATCAATTAGTTTAGGGTTGGTTTAGCCTTTAGGTTATGAGGGTTATAGGTGATGTAGGTGATGAAATGAAAGGCTTTATTGTGTTTGGCTTTAAAATTGGTTTGGGAGCACACACATTTGGGATGGAAAAGTGTTTAGGCCATATTTAAGTGGTTAGCACACATTGCCTACAATCATTTCTAGGGGTCCATCGATCAAGGGAATGAAAAATTCAGCAAGTCCACTATTGATGAATGTTCTATGCCACACGATGATGTGTGGTGTAATGAGACTTTATAATTAAGTGTATATGTGTTTAGAAGTGTGTGTTTAAAGAGTGGACAAGAAATTATCCTCAAAATAAAGCACTAAAAGGCTCAAAACACTCACCGGTAGTCTCCATTATTAATCACTCACATTCAAGTATGATGACTCATCTACAAGAGCACTAAGAGAAAGGGACTAATTGCACTTTGCGCAATGCACTCAAAAATATACTCAGCAAGTAATGCATACAAACACTCCTCAAAGAAATGCACAAAAGCATCTCACCAAACTAGATATGATTAACATGGCCATTTCGCAAAAAGTTGACAAAATGCGACAAAGACGGCACCTAACACCTAAAACATGCAAAACCCAAACAAAAATTTGACAACAAAATTTTAAAAAGTTTTTACAAAAAAAAAAAACATTACAGATGGTGCCGCCCATACCCCTAAACCTAAATCCAACATTGTCCCTAATGTTGACAATGAGAACCCGGCGAAAAGGTGTGCAACACCATAAGAAAAAACTAAAACTCAAAAATTACGATAATAAAATAAAATGTCGACATAAGGACATACGAGACAAAACAAAATAAACAGAAATAAAAACATCTAAACGCACTGAAAAACAACACAAAGAATAAACACACAGACTTAACATTTGGCTCAAAAGGGACAAGCATCCAAATTCTACAGCATATGAGCAAAATCAGACACCCACCTAAAACTATCACAGTACAGCGCACACCCTTAATCTAAGCAGCGGGATAAATTCAACAAAATAACAAAAGATGATGACCAAAAGAGAAATATCAACCTCTTTTCCAACTCTTCTACCTTAGCCTCCTTAATGTCATGAGTGTGCTCTACATTTGCATCCATCCGGTCTTCTTTAGAAAGCTTGATTGCTGCTAGGACGCGTTCCAAAAGTCGAAGTCTTTTATCATCCTCCTCGGCAATATTATCCTCATCCTCAGCACATGCCTCTCTCTCAACCTCTACATTCAGGTCTTCTGGCTCTGACTCATCTTCAACTCTGGCTCTTTTCTTCTTCGAATGACTTGCACTCGTTTCTTCATCACCCGATTTCCTCATACCTCGGCTAGGGTAGAGATACCAAGTACGGATCCCCAAATATAGTAGAGGGTTATCCATATCCTCTCATGTCATATCCATACCAACTGAATCATAAAAATGAGTAATCAAGCTAAGGAACACCATTGCCTCCTTGCCCAACAGATACTTGCCTGACTTATGGATTTTCATCTTCACGATCACACCCATATCGAGCGGCCGGTCATTAAGCTGGCAGTAAAGCAGAGTGTTAGGGTTTATATTTGTGTTGGCTTGATTCCATAACAAAACACTCTTTGTTTGTATTGCTTAGTTGCTTAGGTTGTTCATGATTAAATCGGCCTTCAAGGAAGGAAAGCAACTTCGCATGCAAAGTTCGTCTTCAAGAGGATATGTGCTTACTTGGATGCTAAGGTATCAAGATTCTTCTTCCTCTTGCAAGGCGTAGGCGTACACACACACACACACAATTCATACATATGTGTCCCTACATAGTTGTGCACCATTAAATGAGCATATACACTCATATCATACATTTGTATCCCTGCATCATAGTGCATCATTTGGTATAACACATTCATACACTTGAAGTTGAATGATCATGCATTGGTATGAAAGTAACATGTTTTGGAAAATGCATGATTGGAGACTACCTTTATGTAGTTTGCATTCTTGTGTGAAATGTGTTTGTATGTTTATATGTTTATATAATATGGATATTGATCTTGAATTTGATGTTATATTGTTCCTTATTGAGTTTTGATCATTTCGGTTACTCATACATTTGATTTCGAGTTCCGAGTAAAAAGTTATGAAACTTTCCAGTCATGTTACATGCATTGTCTTCGTATTCGTATATCGAGTCGAATTTATTTTCTGGGTTGAGTTTTATAGTCATCCATGGTCGTGAGAAAGTTCCGTTTTGTAATCCGTAAACGGATTCGAATTCAGAATTCGGAGACCGGAGAACGGTCGAAGAATACGAGAGATAAGTGAAAGGGAGCAAAAGAAAAAAAAAATAGCAAATTGCCATTTGCCCCCCTTCGCCGAATAGGCGCGTGACCATCTCGCCAAAAATATCTCTCTGGTCACGAGATGCTCACGGCACATCTCGGTTGATTGTGATTTCATGAATTAAAGAGGTTTTTATTACATATATTCCATGTATATAATGTTTGGTGTGGATGAACAATCAAATCAATTGGAGTCACATGCTTGATTTTCTATTAGTTAAATTGAATGCTTCTAGCGTGAGCTCATTGTGTGGAATAATTTTTAATTCATCAGTCTTTTATAGAGTGTGACGCATTCACGTGAAACCTAACGTGTTGTGTTTCTTTTGCTCCAATGTGTCGTCGTTCATTGAGCCTCTTAGTGTCTCTTCAGTGAGCTCACTGCATGTGATAATTTGCTTTGATTTTTTAAAAAAAAAACACGCCTGACGTGTGGTTGTTGCGCGGCTTATTTGGTGAGGTCCCTTGAATATTTTTATATATTCATTTTTGACCTGCATATTTTTTAAGCAACTTTTCAATTTTTGTTTTGGTGATATCGCTCTCATTACAACTCGGATTGACTTGATTCAAAAACCGAAATCGAGTGTGTAAAGAGATCTACAAACCCCAAGTATTTTTAGAACCAAAGGATGTCTTGATTATTCACAGTGTTCAGATTTTCAGTTCGAGATTTCATCGTTGTTGGTAAAATCATCTTCTTCTTCTTAGTCTTCTTCTTATATCATCTTATTGATTGATGTCTTTTGATTAAGAAGCATGAATAAGATGATTTTGATATCATTTTGTGGTTTGTTGATGATTTTTAAGTTTAGCTAGATTTGTGATAAGTTGATTGATTTGTGCTAAACTTGATAAACATGAAATTGTTTCTGGAAATCTTTTGTTCTTATGCTTGATTGACTATTTCTAGATTTAATTTCATTTTTTAAGAACTAGGTCTACATCAATTGGTATATTCATTTCATTGATTTGGTTCTTAGTTGATAACATGCTTAGGTTGCTTAGATACATTTGTGATTGTTCTTTGAAAGCATAATCTAGCTATCTAGTTGCATGTCCATAGAATTTGTTGATCATCATTTTCTATGTTGAGTGCTTGTTTGCGTTTTATATTCATGATTAGAAGCCTTGTGAAGAGGTAGGAAGTCTCATATCTTAGAGTGATTCTTTGATTTGAGCAATTGGAAGTCTTAGTTAGAGTCGGAAGGACTTGGATAGCTAAGCAAGTGGAAGTCTCGACAAGAGGTGTGAGACCTCAGATTGTTGAGCAAGAAAGTCTCAACTAGAGTCGGGAGGACTTGGATAGCTAAGCAAGTGGAAGTCTCGACAAGAGGTGTGAGACCTTAGATTGTTGAGCAAGAAAGTCTCAACTAGAGTCGGGAGGACTTGGATAGTTGAGCAAAAAGTCTTGCCTAGGGTCGGGAGGATCTGGAAAGGTGAGCAGGGAATCTTTCTAGAGACAGGAGGTCTTGGATAGGAAGTCGGCTTAGTAGATCACTAAGTTCAAAGGTAGAGTAAGAGTGTTAGCTTGAAGAGCATGTGTTTTTTGCTTGAGTGTGTAACTCTTATTTGAAATAGTGGATTTGCTTTTGCTGATGGTTGTGGTATCAACCCGTGGATGTTTCCTCTTATGAGGTTTTACCACGTAAATATCTTGTATTGATTTTTAGCATCTTTAATTTCTTCACTTAGTTGATTTGTGTTTCTTGAACATTTGCTTTGTCATATATCATTTTGGATATTATACTAAGTGTTGTATAAGATTGCTTGTGTTTTTAAAGAAGATTAAAATTTGAGCATATACATATTCACCCCCCCCCCCCCCCCCCCCCCCCTTCTTGGTATATTTTACACTATAATTGGTTGAGGGAATTTACACAGAGTCACCACATCATTGAATGGGATATAAATATGTGCCAAAATACCAAGTCTATATGGATCTTGGACTGCTTCAATGACAACCTAGTCACACTTTAAGGTTCGTAACACAATCTATCTTATCTGCAGGCCTTTAATAGTGAGCAATGATGAATGCTTGACATCCAATCCTTGGTTGCAAGACTTCACTTGCTTGAGCAACTATCACATGTAGCCACAAGACTTTGACTCCGAAGATAATTGAAGTTTAAGTGAATAAATGAATATTCAAAATGCAATAAAGTGCAAGACTAAACACTATATACTTAATTAGATGTTAATATGTAAATCTAATAACCTAATTATCAAACAAGCCTACATGCACATACATGATGTCTCAATTAAATGTAGAATGATTCTAGCAACCTAATTGCCAAATAACATACACATAAACATTCATGAACCTAACTAGATGAACAAAGCCAACCTAATCATCAACTTAGCATACATGAATATTTATGGATTAACTATTTAGAAATAAATGACTTAATGATACAAGATATCACAAACAAACCCAATCATACAATTAAAACTCATAAATATATGCAATAAAAAAAATCATAGTATTTAATCATGCAATAAATACAAAACCTAGAATAAGAAGAACAATAAATGAGATTTAATGAAGTTCTAACTCACCCAGTCATGAAACCAAGAAGATCCATGCTCGAATGATGATTTATGATGTTAGATGCACATGGATTTTGGGTTTAGAGAGATGAAATGATCTTGGTACTTTCTCTCTCAAGAAAACACTTAATCTCTCTAAGGTTTGTTAAATATGTGTTTCTTAGGGTTCAAGGAAAGAAGAAGATGAATTTATAGGGAAAAACCGGAGCTTCTATGAAATTACAAAAATGCCCAGAAAACGGGCCATTCAGCAATCAATGGCTGACATTCGTGACCGTTGAATGCCAACTGCCAAATTCTCTAAAGATTGTTGTATTAAAACGGTGGTTTGGTTCGATGGCCCACGATCGCTGATCACCAACCATAGAATCCTCTGAATTCAAACGGCTGTTTACAATGGCAGTTCCCAACCGCCGATCAACTACCACATAAACACTTGGAACCTACTTGTTCCATTATGCGGTTTGTAAAAATAGGTGAAATCAAACGGTCGATCATCGCACATGGATAAATACACCATCGTGCATGCGTGGACTTTTACGATCAATCATCGAGAAACGAATTACACAACACATATAAGACATTACAAAAATGATTTAAACAATGATGTGCATGTGTGATGTGTGATGTGTGATTAGTGACATAGATGCACATAACAATGACACATAAATGCAAGATAGTAAATATAAAATATGCATACTAGTGTGTGTGCACATAATCTCTTCAAGAATCAAAGTCAAGTAAGCTACCTCTTGAAGCTCTTAGTCTTAAAGTCATGGTGTTACCTTTAGTAATGAATTCATGGTGCATATAAAATATGCTTGGAAGCTTACCTTTAGTAATCATAAAGAAGACCTAAGATACCCATTATACAATCATCCCCAAATGTGGTTTATCATGAAATATACCAATCATAAAGTAGAGGTCTTTATAAGGGAGAAGTTTTTAGGGGAACCACTCATAAACTTTTTTATATAGTAATGTGGTAATTAATTGATTACTAAGCCAATGCCAATTACGTATGAAGTGATTTAAGGTGTTGAAATGTGGCTTTTGTAAATTGATCCACATAAGTCTTTTCTTTGATAGCTTAATAGATTCTTATTCTGTCTCTATTATATAGTTATAGTTTCATTTTCCAGAGTGTTGTATGTTTTTAGAAATTGGGATTTCAATTTTGTGAGTGATTGTAACACCTCCATTTTCTCCCTTAACATAGACTTTATTGTGGTTTGCTTTTTATTAACTTTACTGAAAATTTATTAAGGGTGTAGATATTGCCACCTAACCCATTTTTTATGGACAAATTACACAAATTTATCCTGATCATATACATAATTACACTAAAATCAGTAAAAAAAAATTATAATAACACTAATGGTTGACTAACCATCGACAACAACTAGTCACTAATCAGTTAAGGGTAATTTGGTATTTTGCAATGTTATTAAATAAATGAAAAAAAAATGTCTGATAACATATCGCCACATCAATCCTAACAATTTATTAGTTAAATATAATATTAATAAAAAAAACTATGCTTCATCCTCTCCTTCAATTTTAAGAGATCAAATTGCAACCATAAACAAACCAAATTGCAACCCAAAATAATTATACTTCTTTTTACTATTCATCTTCTTTACCACTACAATCTCCTCTAAAAACACAAACAATAAAAAAGTATTTAAAAAATTAAATTATATATATTTATAATAGAGATTCTCATTGGAGAAAATGTGGATCCCAATCTTCTCCATTTGTGTTGAAGATCTGGAACAAAAAACTATAATAATGGAGAATCAGAATCTCCTCCATTTCTGGAAAAGATCTGGAACCAAAATCTTCATTAATATCTCCATTAATGGTGATTTTAGATTTCCTTTGAAGGAGAACGAGTTCTTCTCCATTTGATCTCTATAGAGATATGGAGAGATCATTTTATTTTTTTACTTATTTTATTGTATATTTTTTCTTATTTTGTAATAGTTTTATGAATTCTTTTAATTATTTGATTTTATATATACGGACTCATTCTGATCGGTTTGTATTGATATAACTTACATCAGTACGTTGTATGTGGACCACTAATTATGGAGAAGTTTTAACAGTGTATACACTTTGAGTTAAAGTATGTAAATCTTTTTGGTCAACATTCAACTCACTGATGAAGTTATATCAATGCGAAATGACTTGAACATATATATATATATATATATAAGTCAATGGATCAAGGGGAGTTTAGTGTCATTATGATTTTTTGACCGGTTTTAATGTAATTATTCATAAAACCAGGATAAGTTTGTATAGTTTGCCAATAAAAAAATGAGTGGTGCTATGGGCATCCCCACTGTCCACTACAAAGTTATTTATTATTTATGCCCGTTTTTTAAAATTTTGATTCAATTATATTAAATTAAATGGTTTTATTAATTTTTTTGATTTATTTTCAAGATTACCCATTTACTTATTTTTCAAACTTAATACATCCCATATCGTTTTCATGTATATATATACACTTCATCTCTAATCTTTATATACGGTGTTCTCACATCCATTCGTATGACTTGTTTTTTCTTCTTATTTCAAGGTGAAACCATCTTTACTAGATAAGATTATTTTTCTTTAGTCGATTGGATTGCTTGTGGTAGATTGTGAATGTGATATTGATCGTCCAATATATTTTTTTTTTTTGAACAATTGAGTTAGGATTTTAATGTGGTTTTGTTTCATCAGATATTAGGTTTTCTTGGTTGCGATTCTTAAGACGATTTCTTTTTTTTTTTTTTTTTTTTGTAAATAACATTAAACTAACTTTGAAATATCCGAAATAAAATCTATAAAAGAATTGATACAAATCATAGTATACTTAGAAAATCTGAAAGAAAATAAACCGTGAGGAAAAAAAATAGCAAACATAGATCTGGAATTTAAAAAGAAAAACAAAACAATCATGTGAAACAATAAACATAAGAAACATGAAATCAAGATCGGAAAGAAAATATAAACAAAAATAATAAACATTTAGTAATTCAAAATAATATACACCATTAAGGTTTTCAAATAAGAAAAATCGAATTTTAATAGTTTTACTTTATATAAGATTTTTTTTTAATAAAAACGGTATATCTCTTTTAAGTATTTTGGTAAAAGGAAAAGAAAAATTCTAAATAATTTAAAAAATGAGATAAATAATTCAGAAAATAGATGCACAAATAATTATTAGGATGGCAATTCTGCACCCTTTATTTAAACCACTTAAAATTTCTTGTGTTCCATTTTTTATTTACTTCCCTGAACATTTTTTAGTCTTGATGATCCATATAACGGTAACAGTTATTATCCACTGAGATAACTTATCTTAGTTAATTTAAACAGGTTTTAAAATCATCCATCAATGTAAATAGTGCTAGAATATACAGATTCAAACTCCACAACAAAAAAAAAAAAAAAAAAAAAAACCTTGAAACTGTAAAAAAGATCAACATGTAATGTTTCCTAAGTCTTATGATAATATACAGGTAGTTTCTCCAGCTTCTCCTTAGAATAAACAAAATATATCGATCACTAATTTTGAATCTTTCAAATTGTTGACATGTTAACTTATTCCAGAGAAAAATGTTTTTCCGAATGTCTGAATCAATATAACAAAATTTAGCGAAATGACAAATTATCACCTAGGAGTTGTTAATGAATGCACCATGTAAAATACCAAAGGAAGAGAGCTTTGTTTCTTTACAATTAGATTACAGGTCTTCCATGGAGATGATGGTGTATAGCTGTTTGGCTGTCGATGTTACTTCAGCGAGGCTTTGTAAAGGAACCTTGATGTCATCTGCATTTGCCATCAAGAAGACCTTGCATTCTGCAACAGAGAATAGGAAATTCCATAAATTCAATGCTCGAACTTGAAAATTCTGCAGGTATGTTCAATAATTGTTGATATGTCACAATTTTTTTTTAACTTGTATCTAGATAAATAAATGTGTTCTCAAATAGAAGGCTTAATGATTAACATGTGATAATCAAGTGATGTTTAGACTAATGTGGAATTTCATACTTCATTGATTAAAAAGATTACAAATAGAACATATATATACACAACAAAATTCCTACTACCTACTACAATTAATACTACAAATGCTATAACTACTAGCTACTAACCACTAACCACAACCTAATTACATGAATTCCCACACTCTTCCTCAAGCTGGTTCAAAGATTTCTATCATTCCCAGCCTGCTAATACATGAAAGAAAAATAGGTCGAGTCAACCCTTTAGTGAAAACATCAGCTAGTTGATTTCCACTTGTGACAAATGGAATGTAGATCTGACCGCTTTCAATCTTCTCCTTGATAAAATGTCTATCAAATTTCAACATTCTTGGTTCTACCATGGTGAACTGGATTGTGAGCAATGTTGATAGTAGCCTTATTATCACAGTATAGCTTCATTGTTTCTGACTTGTCAATTTGTAGTTCCTTTAGCAAAATCTTCAACCATAGCAACTCACATATTCCTTGTGCCATTACTCTAAACTCGGCTTCAGCGCTCAATCTAGCCACCACAGACTGTTTCTTACTTCTCCAAGTAACTACGTTTCCTCCAATGAGGTGCAATATCCGGATGTTGATCTTCTGTCATCTACCGAACATGCCCAATCAGTATCAGTTTAAACTTCTACTTGAAGATGATAATTCTTTGAGAAGAATAATCCCTTTCCTGGTGAACCTTTCAAGTACCGTAGAATCTTCAAAACTGCCTCCATATGATTTTCGCAAGGAGAATGCATGTATTGGCAAACCACACTAACAGCAAATGCAATATCAGGTCTAGTATGAGACAGATATATCAGCTTACCAACCAATCTCTAATAGCGACCTTTGTCAATCGGAGGACTTTCAACGCCTCTTAGGATCAATTGGAGTATCTCCAGGTTTGCAACCTAGCATTCCTATTTCTTTGAGGAGATCTAAAACATATTTCTTTTGTGATAGCAATATCCCCTTCTTAGATCTTGCAACCTCAATGCCTATGCCAAATCTTTGATTTCGAACTCCTTGGCAAGCATTCTCTATAGTCTTTCTATTTCATCAACATCATTACCGGTGACGATAATGTCATCCACATAAATAATCAAAATGGTGATACTCCCATTTTTGGAGTACTTGAAGAACAAGGTATAATCAAAGCGACGAATAGCCTTGGTAAATTTTTCAAACCAGGCCCGATGTGATTGTTTCGGTCCATATAGTGACTTTTTAGCTTGCACACTTTCTTCTGTCCAAACATATCTTCAAAACCAGGTGATAGTTCCACTTCTTCCTCTAAATCTCCATGCAAAAATGCATTATTCACACCAAGTTGATCAAGAAGCCAGTCTAGATTTGTTACAAGAGATAAAAGAACTCGAATTGAGTTCATCTTGACAACTGGGGCAAAAGTCTCTTGATAATAAACTTCGTAAGTCTATGTAAACCCTTTTGCCACAAGTCTTGCTTTATATCTTTCCACTGTCCCATCTGCATTATGTTTCACTGTAAACACCCATTTACATCCCACTGGTCTCTTTCCTTAAGGAAGGTCAACAAATTCCCATGTATCATTCTTTGTCAATGCCCTCATTTCTTCAAATATGGCCTTTTTCCATATTTGGATGGTAAAAGCTTCATGTATGGAACTTGGAGTAGTCTCATACGAATATAAATTAGTTGTATATGCTTTAAAATTGGGGGACAAGTTTTGATATGAGACATAATTCGAAATAGGATGCATAGTACAAGATCAAACACCTTTCCTATTCGCAATTGGAATACCAATATCAGAAAGATCAAGAAGGTCATCCAGGTCGAGTTGTCTACACACATTAGGGATTGAAGGATTACCTGTGTTTTTCAGACTTTCTGTGCTCAGTTAAGGTGGTTATTATTGAGGAGTTTGTAACTTGTTCCTTCTTGAATAAACCTTTAGTTCTTTATCTCCTCTTTATTACACACTCCAGTGGAGTTTGGACCGGAGATGACGGTTGTGGATTCTCAGAAAGAGGAACCTCGGAGGTAATAAACTCATTTGGCATAGTATGAGGTGTGGGAACATCGAACACAAACTTTTCAGTGGGTACATGAGAGGATTCAGAAATGAGGGATAGACCAAAACAAATCTTCATTATGTCTACTCTCCCCCTGAAGAGAAGTTTTGCTGACGAAAGAAGTATGCTAAAAAATGTAACGTCCATGGACATGAAAAATCTTCGTATTGGGGGATAATAACATTTGTAACTCTTTTGAGTGGAAGAATACCCTAGGAAAATACAATGAAGTGCCTTTGGATCTAGTTTCCCCCTATTATGGACATGTATGTGAACAAAAGCGACAACCAAAAATCTTAGGTGAAAGAGAAGAAAACAGATGTGATGATGGATATGTATTTTTGAGTGTGTCAAGTGATGTTTTGAAATTTAAGGTTCTTGAGGGCATCCTATTAATCAGATATGCAGCGGTAAGGAGAGCGTCTCCCTAAAAAAAATTTGGAACCCCTATAGTAAACATCAAGGCTCTAGCTACCTCAAGAAGATGTCTATTTTTTCTCTCAGCTATCCCATTTTGTTGTGGTGTATCAACACAAGAACTATGATGTACGATCCCATTATCTATCAAATAAGAACTAAGTATGTTTAAGTAATAATCTCTCCCATTACCTATACTAAGGATTTGAAGATTGGCTTAAAACTGGGTTTTAATCATTTGATGAAAGTTTGGAATGTTTTGGCGGCTTCGGATTTTTCTTTGAGCAAGTACACCCAAGTAGCAAGAGTATGATCATCAATAAATGTAATGAACCATCTAAACCCAAAAAGGCTATTGACATGTGATGGACCCCAAATATCACTATGAATTAAGGAGAATGGATGCGACTCTTTATACTTGTGTAGGAAAATGTGCTCAATGGTGTTTAGCTAGTTCACACACTTCACATTGGAAAACATAGACATCTTGATTTTTGAATAAGGTAGGAAACAATTTTTTTAAGTATGGGAAGTTTGGGTGACCTAATCTTTTATGTCAAAGTTCTATTTCTTGATTCGAATTTAGTGAACTCAAGTTTGTGTGAGATAAATTACCTGAACCAATAGGTTTACTCTCAAAGTAGTAAAGTCCATCAACCTCCTTTCCAATGCCAATCACCTTCACAGTGCTCAAGTCCTGAAATTCACAATAAGTAGAGAAAAACTTAGCAACACAATGAAGTTCTTTAGTAATTTTACAGATGGAAAGAAGATTGCACGATAGCTTTGGAACATGTAGAACAGAATCAAGTGAAATAGTATTTGAGATATGAATACATCATTTTCCTACCACAGAGGCTAAAGACCCATCAACTATTTTCACCTTTTGTCTACCCGAACAAGGGATATAGGAAATGTATAAATTAGAATGACCGGTCATATGATCTGAAACTCCAGAATCAATGATCCAAGAATAATTCAGGAAAGAAGCAACATTTAAACTAACAGGTTGAATACTTGAATGAACGGATGAAGCCAATGAATAAGGAGATGAAAAATCCATGGTTACCTTCTCCTAGAAATGGTCTAAAAAAACTTGAAATCAGCCAAAGGGAGGATAAAATCAGACAAACCAGATCTGATTTGATGAGAAATGGTCCCAAAAAAAAAAAATAGGAACTCGGTATGACTCAGCAAAAAACAGTTGAACTCGGTTAAACTCGATCTGACTCGGTTTGACTTGGCTGAAAGTTGCCCTTCTCGATGACGAATCTGACCAACCACCACCTAGTCTTGCTCGCCGGTGTCCACTGAGAATTCTGGGGGTGAAGGTGACACCCCCAATCGCCGGAAATAAGCACCGGTGGCAACGGCGGTGGAACGAGATCCTTCACCTGTCGCACGTTGATTTGACCGCCAAGGAGACCTCCTTTGGCGACGGTCCAGTAGAGTTTTTGGAAGATCGGCAGGTTCCACAACTTTTGGTGTCGGCGGTGTCAACCCACGTGCGGCGGCGCGTGGAGAGATTCAGGCAACGGCGCGTGGGCATATGTGGCTATTTTCGATGATGGTTTTCAACAAAACTGACAAGGTTTTGTAGATCGATGTTCGAGGAGTCTATCAATGGTGATAGAGGTGACGAAAGATGACAGAAAAAAGAATATTACGGCAATTAAGGCCGAAACAAAACAAAGAGAGAATTCCAGCAATGTAGGCCGGAGAAGATTAATATCCTGGCGATTAAGGCCAGAGAAATGAAAGGAATTATTCTTTAGAACCACTTTGATACCATGTGGAATTTCATACTTCATTGATTAAAAAGATTACAAATAGGACATATATATACACAACAAAATTCCTACTAACTACTAACTACTACAATTAATACTACAAATGCTATAACTACTAGCTACTAACCACTAACCACAACCTAATTACATGAATTCCCACAACTAATCAATATAAGATGCTGCTTTAAATTGAACGACATTTTTCCATACCAGATCGTTATTGAAAGACATTGAAATTCAAATTGCTGACCTGGGATTTTGCTGAAATTGAGCAAAGACATTGAAGCAAGAATCTTATGCAGAAGCTGTTGGCTGTTTTTAAGGCTTTCTTTCAGCACAGAGATGAGGACTGAGAAGGCACGGAGCTGGAATTCCGCATCAAGTACTGAAGAAAGTGCACGGCTCAACCATGCCACAGTGGTTAGGCAAACCCTAACCAATTCCCGATCTCCAGACACTAAAATCTTAGAAATAGTTTTTACAAATGACCTTTTACCGTTACCAAGCAGTGAAGCTGATACCTTACTCAACCACTCTTCACAGGCATGTTCTTCCTCATCCTATATATTTATATATATATTATAAACACGCTTCAGTTAATACTTTCGTTGATTCAAACAAAATAAAGAAGACTTTAACACTATGTTTGGTTTGATGGAATTGGAGGGAAAGGAAAAGAAATGATTTGGGTGGATTTCTAATATCTTGTTTGGATTGTTAAACGAGAGGGAAAGGAAAGGAAAACGAGGGTAAGGAAAGGAAAGGGATTTAATAATTTCTTATTGTTTCACCCAATTGGGTTTCTCACCAAATTTGGGAGGAAATGGAAGGAAAGGAAAAGAAAGGAAAAATATTTTTCAATATCTCAAAAGTAACCTTATATAACAGTATATATCTATTATTCATATTGTTGAAACAATATATATCTATTATTCATATTGTTGAAAGAAAGGTATTTTCGTAATATAATAAGATTTATTTATTTATTTATTTTTATTTGTCTCTTTTCCTTTCCTTTCCTATCATAACTATCCAAACAACAATCGTTAAAAATATTATCTTTTCTTTTCCTTTCTTTTCCTTTCTTCATTAACTTATCATTTCCTTTCCTTTCCTTTCATTTCCATCAAACCAAACATAGTGTAAACCATATTTAGTAACTTCATGTAACTCCACTCTATATGATTCATAATGTTAATCAAAACTATTAAATAAGTTAATACATCAGTGTTCATTGCATGCAACTCCTGGAAAATTTCAGAGAAGCGTACTAAAAAGCATCAACATTTCACCATGACTATATTTGATGATCAAGATTTATGGAAGTTGTGTATATTGTAAAATTAATGAACTTTTAACTACTAAAAATATTAGAGAACTGTGATCAATACAACAATATACAACACAGACACAGGTGAATGGAGCACAGAAATTGAACATACCAATGTAACAAAATCGTCAACGAGAAGATTATTTTCTTTATTTTCGGGAGAATTCACTTCACAACCGTCATCAAATCCTGCTTGGCTTAGGATCCAACTCTCGGTCATCAACTCTCCAGAGAAAGAAAAACGGCCTCCCAAGATAACAAGTGCTCTGCAACATTGTTCTCGAACCTTATCATCAGTTAAGCTTTCATCCAGGGCCATTGTAATGGCATCAACAGCTGCCTCTCTATATATGCTGAATTTTTTAGGCTCTACCTGCAACAACATATGACAAGTTGTCTCAGCAAAATCATGGTTACGTTATCAAGTGGCACTCCAGAGGCAACAAAATGATAAATGAATATGACACGACAATAATAAGAACTGGAGAAACCAGAATATGAACACATGTAAACCATTAAATCCTTATTTAAGGAGCATACCACAAAATCTAAGTGTAACAGAAGTACAGAAAGCAAGGGTCTTTTTTCGGGTGGCGAACTCTGAAGATACAAAAGCAGAACATGCATCGCGTTCAATATCTCCTCATTTGGCAAGCCACTTAAAAGTAACGGAACTTCTCTCCGCCTATAATGGCCAAGTAAATAACATGCAATCAATGTGTGAGAAGACTGGTATAAATCAGCACCAGAATTACGTTCACTAGAAGATACATTTGTGTTTAAATTATTCGAATTATTATCTTATACTTTCCATGTATATAACTAACAGTGTTGGCATGAATATATAAGATTAGAAGAGCAAACCTGGTGAAGCAAATCAACTCAGTCAGCAACGACACCGCAATTATTCTTGACTTAACTTGCTTGCTATGAAGTAGCTCAAGGAGAGACCGTTTTTTAATATTTTTTGCTATATGGTTTCTGCAACCTGCATCTGCTTCAATACAACTAGACAAGAGAGCTGCTGTACGTGTCTTCTCATCTAACTTTCCAAAATCAAACCTTTGAATAAAAAATTGCAACCCTCCAATAGAGATGAGATGTTTTGCATTTGTAATTCTGTCCTGACGACTGAAAGTACTAAAAAGCTGCTCTAATATATATATAGCTAATTCATCCTGGTTTGTTGACCCATCCCCCTCTGAATTCTCAACTACATGAGAGGCAACAGTCAATAATTGTCCGAAATTTTCAGATTTCCAACCATCAATAAGTCGCTTTAAAATGAAGTTGGTAACTGGGATGGTTAGACATTCTAAAGTTTTTCCAGTTACAGGACATGTTGCATTTCCCTTGTCCATCCATTCCTTGATGGCCTCTCGCTCAAAAGTTTGACCGGTTTCCAGGGTCACCGGATCTTCAAACAATTGTCCAATCAGGGGACATATGAAGTCCTGAGGAATGCTTGCGAAGAAGGATCCTTCATCTATGTATTCATAACTGGCTTGTAACTCTGCACTGGGAAAATGTAGATATGAGCAAACAAATAAAATCTTAAATATGAAAGATGAATACACACCTAACATGTTCTCTCCTTCTCACCTTCAAAAGAGAGCTTCACTTTCATCGGCTGCACTTGAAAAAGAAAGAAACTATTTAAAAGAATATTAGAGGACTAACAACATAAAATACCATTGATGATAAAAATTAGTCCAGAATTCAATACATTTGCCAAAGAATCTTGAAATGGTGTCTCACTAGTACTTGGAAGACTAGAAATGGTAAGATCAATAGCACAACCCGTTCGTTGCCCTTCGAAAACTGATTTAGCTAGTCTCTTGAGAGTAAGCTCATTTACTTTTCTGCATGGAGGTGACAAGAGTTTAAGAGCTTCTCCTGTATTATTTTTACCGATCTCTCCTTCTAGCGTAATAAAGGCTGCAGGAGACGTCCTCTCTCCCTCAGTTGTTAATAAGAGTACATCCTCCTGCAGAAATGTTTAAATTATTGAGGCTAAAGAATTTAGAGAGAAAAGGATATGAACTGAAGGTCTATAACTCTATTTGATCAGTAAATGATACCGAAAAATATTTAACGAACAAACAATCAATTCACCATGTTGATCTCTGCACAGAACAGTTTGCCTACCTCCAGTGTAATTCTTACCTTTGACTATTGAAAAGAACACATATTCACAGACATAACTGAGCTCATTCCCCATTTATAAGGATCAATTAAATGAAATAAATATAAAGAGAATTTCATGATCTATGTGAACATGACAAAATAGTTGGTGAAAACAACATTATCAGTAATTATTGAAGAAGTATGCCTAAAAGATGAATTACAGCAGACAAAACTATACAGGGTTTTCTGCCTGTATCTGATAAAAGTGCCATAATTTAGCTTTATGCTTGCTACTCGCATCTTCAAAAATATATTTGGGTCTTACTATGAGTCACACCTAAGTATCAAAACGACATTAGTGACATCTACCATAACAACTCCTAAACTAAAAACAGATAACACTTCTTACTTTTGATTGGAGTGTGAAGTAAGTGTATCCATTGATATTAGATCAAACAGAAAATATAATAAACGAAATAAAATAAAAGCATATAAAATTTGGGGCAAAAAATTCAGTAAAACTGCTTAAAGTATGGCATACATCGTCTTGGGCACTCTTAGAAGAACCTTCTTCAATATCTTGACTTGAACATTTAACAATTTCAGAAATGTATGTTAATGCATGTTTAACTCCAACCACAGAACCATCAGAGCTTCTTGTATAATTCTCGTAGTTTTCTGTTTCCCCATCATCTTCAGCATCATCAGCTCTGGGTTTACTTAGTCGTCTGAACACAGCATCATATAGCTTTTTACTGACCATTGGCTTTGGTGAGAAGGGACTAGCAGGACTAGCTAGCTCTGACGAATGACCATGTGAACCTTTTTTCAGAAGTATACAAACGGATACTGGTGGAATTTGGATAGAAGGGATTGATGGAGCTTCAACCCCCTCCGTGAGCCAATCCTTGTAGTAAACTGCAAACTGATAAGTTCCAGACTCCACGATTTCATTATACACTTTCTCGAGAAGCTTTAGTTTCCTTAGCCTGGTTGGTTCATCTGTTAAAGAATCAGCTTCCTGATTATACCACACCTTCAAATGTGAAAGATGTGGAGAAAACAGATAGTCCCAAAGTTCAGGTAACAAAGTTGTTCGCGCCAAGAACGGCGAATCACAAAACACTTGTAAAAGATGCTTGGCTGAGATCCTGTCTTTCTTTTGTAGCTTATAAATCACACCTAGGTAGAGATGAGCACAGGCTGAAAGCTTAGAGTTTGGAACCACAGATGTAAAACCATCCTTCAAATCATTTGAATTCAACCCTGTAATCACACTAAGCTGCAGCGAAGCTTTTTTCAGTTCTTTTACACTCGCAGACTCCTCAGCAGCTCTTTCTACAGTTTCAATTGCTTGTTCAAGGTTGGATATTACCTTGCTTTCATTGTTGTTTTCTTCTCCGAGTTCACCGTTATTAAGGGAAGAGAAACAAGTACGGTGAAGGGTGGTGCGGAAATCCTCATCTTTGAGAAAACGTTTGATGTAACCAGTAAGGATCGAGACCATGGCTTGTACAGCAACTTCATCAAGAGCAGGCTCAGAAACCGGAGGAGTATCTTCAGTCCGTTTCCTATTCCGTGAACATCTATAAGATCTGTCATTATTGGTATCAGTCTGTTTCAAGCTTTTCCTACTGTTATCACTTCGAAGCAGATGTTCGTTAAAACTCTTACTTTGCCTCTGACCTGCCTTTCTATCCTCCACAGACCTCCCTTTGTATCTCTCTTGTCCTACAATTGCTTTGGAATACGTTTCCCTCATCTCCGAGATATTCACATCATCGGAATATATATTCCCTATTCTCTCACTTTCTCCCATACCAACCTCAACTATCTCATTAGAGCCTCTTCCTGCAAGTCTTCCCCTATGTTCTTTCTTTGATCCTCCATCTACCGTTTCTCCTCTTATAAGATTGTCCCTTGGTCTTCTACCAACAATACTACCAATTCTAGGCAATTCACCTCTCAAAGCATATTCAGAAACATTAGACCTTGCCCTCTCAGTCCTGCTTTTGTTACTTGAAAACGAAGCTCTTCTGCTTTGGTCGTTAAAATGGGAAAGAGGCATAGACAAGATTTCTTCTTTGAAAGAAGATCTCGAGCACCGTGAACTTCTTCCCTTAAATCCTTCCTCTGCAAGAAGCTCCTCCAAAGATGAAGCCATTTGTGCCAATGCTAGAATACTCCTCTACACTGATATATATATATCCAGAAATGAAATCAATGCTCCTCTCTCGCTTTCAATAAAACAATAATAAAAGAAAAAAAAAAACAGAAATTTGAACATTTCTACGATAAAAGTTGGAGGAGAAAAGGGATTGAATTCATATAAAATAGTACTCAAATTAATGTAGTGGAAAACTAAACACTTCAATCAGACCCCAAAACATAATTCCATCCAGTACTGAAATTCACTTAAGAAATGGCATATTCTCTTAACAAAAGACACATTTAAGCAATCCAATAAAAAGGTTTCACTTAAACTACCATAATTACAAAGTAGAAATAATATGTTAATTGAAAAGTTAATTCTTAGTGCATGGTCTCTCTAATTAACAACCACTCACAGGCTCAGAGATAAGATTCTGCAAAAAAAGTGCATCAATCTCCAAAACAAAATAGTGAATGAGAGAAAGCCATCTATATCACCTCTATTAACTTCATCCATTGATCAAACACATGATTGGCCAGAACCTGACCCCCATTGTTTTTAACTTAAATCGAAGAAATTGAACTAATTAACTAAATCAGAAAAAGAAAAAAAAAATCTTCTCAATTCAAACATACTTTCACCATTTCAAAACAACATGAAACCAATGAGTACAAACATAAAAACTAGTAGTGATTTGTGAATTGAACTTCTATAATCATCAAAAACAGAACAAATATATATGCATACAAGAGCATAACATAACAAAAACACCTAAAGCTCTCACCTTGAAGCTGGTTTTCAGGACCCAACTTCACAAACTTCTCACATGAAAAACTCTCCCCTGCTTTGATTTTGTCATCACACAACCAGGTCAAGACTTGTTTGCACAGAACTAATCATATGGGTCCTTTTATTTATTTAATTATTTTTTTTCATTTTTGAGTTTGGACGATGATTATTGAGACAAGAATAGAATGAAGGAATATTGAAGAGGAATCTTTGAGATGATGATTGAAGAGGACAATCCATTTGAGGGAGGTTTGAGTTTGTAAAAAGTGAAGGACTGCAGAAGCAAAAAAAAATAAACAATAAACAGACAGATAGAAAGATATTTGATGTGAAGCGACAAAAATGGAGAGAGTAACAATAGGCAACAAGGCATGAACCGGAGGGAAATAATGACAAATGAAAAATGACAAAAACTGTGTAGTGTGTACAGTTGTTGTTCAAGTGAAACTGGAGACTTCAGTTGAGTTTCATATGACTTTGTCATCGTGGGGTTTTTCTTTAAAATATAATACGGGCAAATTACACAAAATAAACCTGAATATTATGCATATTATGCATAATTACATAGACACTGTAGTCAGACATCATTCAACGAATCAAGGGGTAATCGGTGTTATTATGATATTTTCCCGTTTCCGTATAATTATACTTATGGCCAGGGTAGGTTACTGTAGTTTGCCCTTCAAAAATTTATTTCTTTTAAAGTTAATTGCAATAATAACCCTTACGTTTTGCAATAACAAAAAATAACGTAATTTTGCTTTATTTACGGTAATATGTCTTTGGCTCAGTTTGGTATTGCTGTGCTGTGGGGAGAAGTGCTTTTAAAATTACTGTTGGGGGAATTGCTGTTGGAATTGCTGTGGGAAGAATCAGCTGAGTGTTTGGTAAACTGATTTTCAAAAATGCTGTGAGAACTAAAAGCAATTTCAATGTGTTTGGTTAACTGATATAAAAAGTGTTGTGAATGTGTAAAATTACTAAAAGGATAAAGACATCTAAATGGTACTAATTTGCTATACTTTATATTTTTCTTGTTTATTTGTATTTAGTGTTAAGTATTATATAATTATGGTACTTTATTGAATTAATTAGCCCCATTTTTTATTCTACTTTATTTAATTAATTAGTCATATTTATTTATTTATTTCTTTATTTATTTTATTCTACTTTATTTTTTATTTTATTTTTATTTTACTTTATTGAATTAATTATTGGCAACATTTTTTTTATATAAAAATATAAGTCCAATTTTTTTTGTTAAATTTCGTTAAAGGCAAGGACAAAGTTGGAAAGTTAGTAAAATTTCATTTAATATCACTGTAGCGCGTTTTCTAAAAGCAGAAGCCAAAATCCAAAAGCATGTATTTGTAGCTTCTCAAAAACTCAGTTGGGAGAAGCTAAAATTGATCAAAAGCACTTCCCCACAATTTTACCAAACACTCTGTCTGAGGTCCAGAATCACTTTTGACCCCAAAAGCAGCTAGGGAAGCAATGTCAAACTGAGCATTTGACTAGTTTGTCCATAGTTTGACCAAAAAGAACCAATTACCCTTCATCCTTCAATATTTTATTAAGGTGTTGATATAGATACCCATAAAATTTATTAGTATATTTATATTTTATTAAAAAAAATATAAAAATATTCCAATAAAAATTTACCGATAAAAACAAATTACTTTAATTAAAAAAAACCAAATAAGATATACACTCATTAATTACACTCATATTTTCAACTATATTTCTTTATTAAAAAAATTTATCTTTAAAAAAAAAACTTATGATAAACCCTAACATATGATAAACCCTAATCTTTATGATAAACTCTAATTAAACTCTAATTTTATTTCAAAGTATCAAACTTTCTTATCATCACGTGATTATCATATTGTTTTTATCTTTCGTTTATGTATAATTATGAACTCTATCAATAAACAAAATATTTTTTTACCATAACTGTGGATATCAACAAGGTTTTTTTTTTGAAGATAATCGTAGACATCAATAAAGAAAAATTAAGATAGCTACATAAATAAGATAATTACATATAGAAAATCTCTTGACTCCAGATACGGTTCCACATATTCCGTTATATAAGGCTCCTACATTCTAGATATTTTTAAAATTAAATTGGACCATCGTTAAAAAGAGGATTTGATTCCAAAAAAAATATTTTTTTTTTTATATAAAAATTATGTGTAATAATAATGTAAGAGTGTTTATAAATAATATGTATTAAAATGAAGGGTAATGTTAACTTGTGCCCTAGTTAACAACTACTTTTTTACTATAAATATAAATAAACATACATATCGATGCATGTATTTATTATCTTATCACAATAAATATAGTGTCTATTTTCTATTTATAGTAAAAAAAATGGTTATTAACATGTGTTCTAAGGGTGCGTTTGGTACGAGTATGGGACAGGACGGGACGGGACTGGACTGGACTGGACTGGACAGAACAGTTGTTCCATATTATGTTTAGAACGTCTGGGACAGAACTGTTAACTGTACTATAGTACGTTTGGTACGACTGTGACATGACAGGACAAGAGGTTCAAATGACTAAAATACCCTTATTGTCATACCTAATGTTTATAAACAATTTTATTAAGTTTGAAGACTAACTCATAAAATCTGGAAAACCAAACTCCAACATAAAATCACAAGATCTGGAAAAAAATTATAACACTCCACAGAAACAAAAATGATCACAAGATCTGGAAAAAATGCTCAAAGATCTGGAAAAAATGTCCAAACAAACTGGAAATTTCACTTCAAGGACTTCCATCGAATATATCCACTAATTCCCATCAGAGGAAACAAAACAAGGATTAGAAGAGCCAATTCCCAGTTTGATTTGAAAGCAATTACCAAGCCTGCAACTACTGTTGCAATGTTCTGAACAAGCAAAGCCAGTGCATCTCCAACCAAACTTCGCACCGCAACTGCATCTGTGGTAAGCCTTGCACCGATTGCACCACTATAATGCTCAGCTTCATCAAACCAACTTATCTCCATGTACACCACTTTCTCAAAGCACATTGATCGGCGACTACAAGCCAAGAAACACCAAACCACCATCATCAACACCAACAACAAGCCAAGAAACACTGCACCAAGACCAAACCCGAGCACGGATTCGGACCACCAGATTCAGACCCTGCGCCGGCAAACCAAGTCGGTAACGAAACTGGAACCCAATCGCTCAGATTCCCCAAAATTCCACAACATTTGTTCAATTCCACAAAAATCATCCTAATAATTAATTTGTTCTTAAATCAATCAACACACAAAAAAATCTTGAAAACAAACAGAGAAGAAATGAAAAATTTGGAAAAATTGATTTCCCACAAATCATCATCATCATCATCATCATCATCGACGATCAAGATTTTAGGTGTCGTTTTGGTGGTGGCAGTTCTCCGGTGGGAAGATCATCGTGATTCGGCGGTTTTTGGGTGCACCGACAAAGCAAGTCGGCGACGAGTAGCGACGGTTTGGAGAGAAGACCGGTGATCGGTTTGGAGAGAAGAGAGAAGAGAGAAGAGAGAAGAGAGAAGAGAGAAAAGAGGAAAGAGGAAAGTGGCGAGAGAGAGGTTTTAATTTATATAGTTGTAATTTTTGGAAGTTTTGAGGGTAAAAATGTCACTGCCCTAGGGTGTGAGGTGGGACAAATTTTCATGGTTTTTGTCCCATGTTGTTTTGTCCCGTCCCATGTTAATGGTGCACCAAACGTGGGACAATAAAAAGTTGTCCTGTCCTGTCTCGTCCCGTCCTACGTACCAAACGCACTCTAAAGGAACAAGTTAACACAACCCTAAAGTGAATATATTTATTTCAATGAGGGTACTATTGGCATTAGGATGGTTGCTCATAGTAATATTTATTTTTTATATTTTGGACATAGGTATATTCATAAATATGGGCATACTAATAAGTTCTATGAGTGTACCTCTATTAATTATTTTAATATTATTTCTTAAATAAAGCATTAAAAACTTTAAAAAAAATCATAAATAAAAATCTGAAAAAACGGTAAGAGATGTGGTTTTCTTCGATTTTTCACAAAACTCAAACAGAACTCAACAATATTGAGCCTGCAATTTGACCAAATAAAAAAGGGAAGAAATTGAGATGCCATAGGATAGGACTTAAGAGGTCTTAAATAAATCTTAAATTCAAATATTTCTTTCTGAGTTTTTAATGGAATGGTGATAACTGTGTTGAAGCCTTTAGCTTTATTAAAGATTGTCTTTTAACAACAAAACATACAAAACCAAGTCATCACTTTTTATTTGTTTGCTTCTTCACTAAGGAAGAAGAAGATACTTTCATTTAATACAAGGTTTTCCAGAGCTCTCTTTCATTAATTCAAGGGCCTTTCTCTTAACTTTCTTGTTCTCTCGATACTTACATTTTCTCTGCTTTTTCCTTTCAAGTTCTGGTATTGGAAGAACAACGACAAAGTCCTAGAGAGGCTGCTCAAATGGAGGGGAATCTCAGGGAGTCTATGTCCGATAGTATAGTTGTGCCTTCATTGCTTGTTGAGCTTGCACGGATTCTTCGGGTGTCTGAATCCATCAACACAAGAGTAGCTTACCTCTGTAAGTTCATCCATCCTTTGTATGCATATATATATATATATATATATATATATATATATATATATATATATATATATATATGTGTGTGTGTGTTTGTGTGTGTGTGTGTGTGTGTAAAATTGAGGTTTGATGCTTTATTTCTTTCATATAATTTGTAACTTCTGCCACAATTAATTTGAATTTAAATATATTTTTTTTAATCTGACACCCAAAGGGTCGGATTTGTCGTGACCTGGTGAAATTAATTGTTATATGAGAGGTCTAAAAATCTAAATCATTATCGGAGATATTTACTCCCACAAACACCGATGGAAAATATTTATGTTAGAGAGCTTGTAGGAACTGGGTTCCTACTATGGTAAATCTAGCTCTTAGAAAAGTTCAGGTTCATTATATCTGTCCTTTTTGTGGTTGGTGTGCGGAAACAAAGAGCCATGCTCTTTGGAATTGCTCAAAATTGAATGGGGTTCATATGGACTGCGTTTTATGGAGGGTCCGTGTTGGAATGATGGGATTAGCTGTTTGGAGTTTTTGCGCTCTTGCTCTAGCAGTTTGAAAGATTCGGAAATGGCTTTTTTAAGTATTGTTTTATGGCGAGCTTGGTTCAGTCGAAATCAGATTGTGCATAGGAGTGATTTTCAGGTAGAGGAGGCTTTGGATACAGTCTATTTGTGGTCTAATAATTATGTCTATGTATAATGCTACCATTAGTGATATTGGTGGTCTAGCTAGAGCGGTGATACCAAGAGTGGTTAAATGGATGCCTCTTATGGAGGTTCTAAGGTCAATTCAGATGCAACCGTTGATGGAGTTAATCGGGTTGTGGGAATGTGATACGACCTCCTGTAAATCAGAACGAAAAAAAGTCGATGTAGGCCACTCTTTGAGCGAGTGTTGGCTCCTGAGAAAAGCTTGGAGAGAAAGAAATAAAAGAAAAAAACTAGAGAGAAAAAATAGAGAAGAAAAATATTCTGTAATTCATTACCCTTTCTCCAATACAGCATAATATATATATATGTGTGTCTTTGCCTCAGCACATATTTTAGCCACGGCTCTAACATAATTAGGTTATAAAATTAAACCTAAACTCATGATTTGGAATAAAAAAACAAAACATTTGATCAGATGGTGTTCATTGCACAAAGCCATCAAGCCATCTCGGTGCCTTCCTTTCTCGTCTCGGCCTTACCTTCAACTGGGCCGTATTCTTCCTTTCCACTTCGTGTTCCTCTTCTTCATTCGGTCCAACAACTTGTATTGGGTTTTTGTCATCACTACCATTGTTGATGTTGTATCATTCCCCATACCTTGTAAAACCACCTTGTCCTCAAGGTGGAAATCGGGATAAATTCGACGGAACTCAGTAAGAGACTCCCATGTCGCCTCTTCGGGTGAACTATCCATCCATTGAACGAGGATCTGCGGTTCCACAGCACCCTAGCGTAAAATCTGTCGAGTAGCACATATTGCCAAAGGTTGGGACAAAGGTTTGTTTTGCTTGGACTCTGGAGGGGGGGGGGGGGGGGGGGGGATATGAACGGGAAGTAGCAATACCGTGAAATGGTTTCAGGGACGAAATGTGGAATACTGGATGTATTTTTGAGTCGGAAGGTAAGTCTAAGCGGTAAGCAACTTGGCCGATACGCTCAAGGATGGTGAAGGGTCCGTAAAATTGTTTGGCTAACTTTTGGGAGGAGCGTTGTACCACCGATAATTGACGGTAGGGCTACAATCGAACCAGAACCTGATCGCCAACTGCAAGCTCAAGGACACGGCGATGTGCATTTACTTTTTGCTGCATTCGATTCTGAGCGGCGCGTAGATTTTCTTTTAAGGTACGAAGTAAGGTATCACGATCTACTAGGGTCTCATCTAAAGCTTGGATTGAAGTAGAGCCCTTGACGTACATGGGGATCGAAGGGGGTAAACAACCATAGAGGGCTTGAAATGGTGACATCTTGAGTCCACTGTGATAGCTAGAATTATAACAAAATTCTACCCAACAAAGGTAAGAAGTCCAAGCTTGAGGTCTGTCTTGTGTGAAAGCCCGAAGATACTGCTCAAGACCGCGGTTTACCACCTCGGATTGACCATCTGTTTGTAGATGATAAGATGTGTTGCGCTTCAAGGTCGTACCACTGAGTTCGAATAAATTTTTCCAAAAATTACTAACAAAAATTAGGTCACGGTCCGAAATGATTGTGCTGGGAAATCCATGGTGTTTGATTACAATTTCAGCAAACAATTCCGCAGTTTTAACAGCTGTGAAATGAGTTGGAAGAGGGCCAAAATGGGCTGACTTTGTTAAATGGTCCACGACTACTAGGATGGCTGTAAAGCCACGCGAAGGAGGTAGTCCCACAATGAAGTCTATCGTGACATCTTCCAAGACAAGTGACGGTATCGGGAGAGGTTGAAGAAATCCAGCAGGAGCGCTGGTGGTGTATTTTGTTTGTTGACAAACCAAACACACAGCAATAAACTCTTCAACATCTCGACGCATATGTGGCCAAAAAAATTTAGAAGCGAGGCGAACCAATATCTGTTTGACGCCCGAGTGACCTGCTAAAAGAGTGGCATGATATTCGGCTAATAAGCTCGACTTCAACGAAGATTGAGAGCTGATGTAGAAACGGTGTTTGAACAACAAAATTCCATCTGTAATAGAGTAAAAAGAATCCATAATTCCTGTTGTTATCTTGTTATGAAGTGTAATGAGGTCTGCCAACGTTTTGTTCTCAGATCGAAGTATGTCAAGGAACTCAGAAATTGGATAACTGGCCAAAAGGAAAATCGATGAGGCAGAGGGTTGGGCTGCCAGGTAATGTTCTTGGTGTATGCGCGAAAGCGCATCAGCTGCCCGATTCAGATTTTCGGGCTTGTATTCAATTCGAAAATTATACCCTAGTAACTTACGAACATAAATCTGTTGGTCTGGAGTTTGAATGACTTGTTGAAGTATCTCCTTGATACTTTTGTGATCCGTACGAATGACAAAGAAGCACCCAAGAAGTTATTGACGCCACTTTTGGACAGCCTCCGTTATGGCATGCAGCTCATTTATGTATGTGGATGATGCTTGAAGTCGGGGTCCCAATTTACGGCTGAAATAGGCAATCGGAAGGCCCTCCTGCATCAATACTGCACCGATACCCACATTCAAAGCGTCTGACTCTATCACGAATTCCAAATCAAAGTTCGGAAGACGTAGCACCGGTGCTTCACTCATAGCTTTCTTTAAGGCATCAAATGCCAAAGATGCCGAAGGTGACCACCTAAAATTGTCTTTGCACAGTAAATCGGTCAACGGAGCTGCAATGGATACATATCCTTTAATGAACCGACGGTAGTAACCGGTGAGACCCAAGAAACCCCTCAATTGTTTCTGAGATTTTGGAATTGGCCAAGAGAGCATCAAGTCGATCTTAAGAGGGTCGGCTTGCACTCCCAAAGGTGTCATAATGTGTCCCAAATAATCAATGGTGTCCTGACAAAAAAGACATTTAGACAACTTAACATAGAATTGGTTAGAATGCAAGCAACCTAAAACCAGTTGGAGATGAATTTCATGGTCCGCAATCGACGTGCTGTAAACCAAGATATCATTAAAGAAAACGATAACGAATTTGCCCAAGTACGGGGTGAATAATTGGTTCATTGAGGCTTGAAAGGTGGAGGGAGCATTCGACAGTCCGAAAGGCATGACAAGGAACTCAAAGTGGCCATCATATGTACGAAATGCGGTCTTATAAATGTCCCGGTTATGTATCCGGATTTGATGGTAACCGGCACGTAAGTCCAGCTTACTGAAGATCGATGCACCTCCAAGTTCGTCTAAAAGCTCGTCTATGGTAGTTATCGGAAATTTGTCTTTGATGGTAACTGCATTCAAAGCTCTGTAATCTACACAAAAATGATATGAGCCATCCTTTTTCTTTGCCAAAAGTACTGGTGACGAGTAGGGACTCTGACTGGGTCGAATAATTCCTTGATCCAACATTTCCTTGATAAGTTTCTCCATTTCAGCCTTTTGAAAATGGGGGTATCTGTATGGACGGACGTTGATAGGGGTCGTGTTTGGTAGAAGATAAATTTTATGATCAATTATACGATGTGGTGAGAGGCTTGTCGGCGGCTGGAAAATGATCTGAAATTGCTGCAGTACTGTGTGAATGGAAGGCGGAAGCGTTGTTGGAAATTCGAGAGGATCGACGCTGGTTACCGATGTTATAACAGAAGCATCAGTGGAAAGGAGTTTATGTAATTCGAATACTCCGTTGACCTCATCCTTGTGAACTAAGGCCTGCAATTGATTGAATGAAATCTGTCGAGGTGGAAGGTCGACATCTCCTCGAAGTATTACTGTTTTACCATGCCACAAAAATTCCATCACGAGAGGGGAATAGTCGTGGGAAACCCGACCTAGTAGTTGTAACCATTGTATACCCAAGATGACATCCAGACCTTCGATAAGAAGTACATAGAGGTCCACGTTAAATAGCTGCCCCTGCATCAACAATGCTACTTGTGGACAAAAAAATTGGCACACCAAAAAATCACCATTGCCAATATACACACGAAAAGTACTTGTAGCTTGCACTTTCAATCCGAGATTTTCAGCCAATAATGGTTCAATGAAATTGTGGGTGCTTCCGCTGTCAATAAGGACCTGAAATTGTTGATTATTGATTTCTCCGAGCAAGCAAAGGGAGCAAGGATTACTGTTTCCCGCTAAGGCGTTGAGGCTGGAAATGTCTCCTGTTACTAGAGTCTCTTCCCCGGTTTCGTCCGAAAACGGCATAAGGTCATCACACATATCGTTCTCACCGTCATCGGTACCCAAAAGCGACAAAAACTTGTTGCGGCATCGGTGATTCGAATTCCACTTCTGATCACAATTATAACACGGTCCCTTTTCAATTTTTTCTCGAAGTTCCGCTGGTGACAAACGACGGATTGGCAATGATGAGGTTGGCAATAGAGGCGGGAGATTGGAAGGAGGTGGTGTTGGTTTTGAACCACTGGAATGTATAACAGTAGATGGTGTTGTAGTTGGGGCTTGAGGTTGTTTGGGTGGTTTCATGGAAGACTGGTGTGCTTTAGGTGCCCATTTGTTCCAAATTTGATGGTCCACCTTAGCATCATCACTACGAGCCTCATACGCCCGAGCGAGAGCAAATGTTTCCATTAATGTGGTAGGCAGAGAGAGCAGCAATTCACAACGGATATCCTGTCGTAGGCCAGTGATGAAAAATGAAATTAAGAGTTGCTCAGATATACCAGTTACCTTGTTCATTAAATCTTCGAATTCAGTTTGAAAATCGGCTACGGTAGTTTTCTGTGTCAACTTCGAAAGGGCCCCCTGATGGTCCTCATAGATAGAAGCTCTGAAATGGTATTTCAGATTGAGAAGGAATTCCTTCCAAGTTGTGAGTAGATTGTTCGCTTTCATCCATTGATACCAAGCGGACACACATCCTTCTAAATGGAATGATACGATCCGGAGACGCATAGGATCCTGGGAACCGTGAAAATCGAAAAACTCTTCTATTCGAAACGCCCAGCCATTTGGATCAGTTCCATCAAATTTGGGAACCTCCATCTTCATAGAGTGAAGAACAGGTGTGATGTCAGTTATACTCTGTGTGACGGCGGTTGGAGCCGATAAGGTGGTCGGTCGGTGTGAAACTTGTGCAGAGTTGCTGGAGGAACCCTGAATTTGAGATCGCAGATCTTCAAGGCGGGAATCGACAGTGGCCATGTATTCCTGTAATGTTTGGTGGACTGCCATGGTCTGGCTATCAAATTTAGCTTGCAAGGCTTGGATCGCAGACAACACATCAGAATCGGCCATTAGAAGAGGAAGTCATTGAAAGCACCAATTGATACGACCTCCTGTAAATCAGAACGAAAAAAAGTCGATGTAGGGCACTCTTTGAGTGAGTGTTGGCTCTTGAGAAAAGCTTGGACAGAAAGAAATAGAAGAAAAAAAAACTGGAGAGAAAAAATAGAGAAGACAAATATTCTATAATTCATTACCCTTTCTCCAATACAGCATATAATATATATATATATATATATATATATATGTCTTTGCCTCAGCACATATTTAGCCACGGCTCTAAAATAATTAGGTTACAAAATTAAAACTAAACTCATGATTTGGAATAAAAAAAAAACAAAACATTTGATCAGATGGTGTTCATTGCACAAAGCCATCAAACCATCCCGGTGCCTTCCTTTCTCATCTCGGCCTTACCTTCGACTGGGCCGTATTCTTCCTTTCCACTTCGTGTTCCTCTTCTTCATTCGGTCCAACAACTTGTATTGGGTTTTTGTCATCAGGTCCATCTACCATTGTTGATGTTGTATCAGAATGGGACTGGTTATCCGCGACCATCATGGTGGGGTGTGGGCTGCGAGTGCTCAACGTCTTCATGCGAGCTTTTCTCCTTTGATAGCGGAGGCGATGGCAATTCTTTGTGGTCTTGATTTTGCAAGTGATACAGGACTGCTGCCAGTGATTTTAGAAACGGATGCCTTGGGGTGATTAATCTGGTGAACGATGGGAGGTCTATTACAGCGGATGTTGGCTTTGTCTTAATGGATATTTTATTGAGGCTCTGGTGTTTGAATATATGTTCAATTGTTTTTTACCTAGGAAGGCGAACTTGGTCACCCACACTCTTTCTAGATTGGCTTTAAATAATGTAGAGGACATGTTCTGGTTGGAGGAGTATCCCCTATGTGTAGAGATTTTTGTTATAGGACTCTCCAGGTCTGTTTGCTAAATGCAAGTTGTAATAAAGTTTTCTTTGTTTAAAAAAAAATAATTAAAAGAATATATTTATGTTAGATATATCATATATGTACTCCTAAATTAGAATGGCCATACAGTATAACCCTCTTCATTAAGGAAGGGATATCTATGGCATTTTAGAAGAAACGAAAGGGATTGTCCAAAATAACCTTATCAAATTTTTTTATTTTTTTTAGCCTCGTTTATTATTTTTCATGTTTGTGACCATTCATTATAATTTCATTTCCTTCTATAACCATTAAATTACAATACTACTATTTTATCATCTTCTTCCTCTTAGTATCACTTATCTCTAGTTCTCAACAATTCTTTGTTAAGTACACTTTTTTTTCATGAAATTGATGTTAGTTTATAGGGAAAATCGCAAAGTGAAGAAGATCTGGGAAAACGTTTTGGGTAATTTCAAGTTTGTGCTTATATCTCCTCGTAAAACTTTAAGATTTATAAATATTCTATGTCAATGGTATTAATGGTATTATTGTGTGTGTTAGATGATAATCTTGATGGCTATTTGTTATTTTTGAAGAAATGTTGAAGTTTTTTTTTTTTTGTAAAAATAGAGTAAAAACGATTTCAGAAGAAAACAAAAAGAAAAATACATTATTTCACTTTGAACGTGAAATACTTGTTGCATTTTCAAACGTGAAATAATGAAGTAGTATTTCACGTTAACATGAAATACATCTCAATTTTGTGAAATAAATATAGTTTATACTTTGTACTCTCAATATGATTAAAAACATGAAAAACAATACATGTTGATTAAAAACGAATTATAACATTTGTTGTGATTACTTTTACAAATCCGCCTTTTAAAAATTGTTTTTTATTATTTAATTTTGTGTATATCTGAATGTTATTTGTGTATGTATAGTTTTGACTAGATATCTTTCCTCATTTAGGGTCAATAGTATAAATAGCCATATAATTAGGGGTCTTTCTAATTGGGTTCGAAAAATAAAATGGCACTATTTGAGAAGGGAGTTGTGCAAATATCACCAGTTTAGTAATGTAAGTTTAAAAGGCATCATTTAACATAAAGAGATGATAATACTCCGACAAAATTGAAAAAGAGAGAAAAGTTGGCGTTTTGTGAGTCTGAGAAAAGCAACAATGAGAAAGAAACCGACGACAACGAAATTGACGACGAGCAAATCGACAGCTTATTGACCGGAACGGCAATACAGTACATTTCGCAGCGATGATAGAGGTAAGTTCGGTTTGTTTTATTTTTCGATTTGTTGTTCATGACTTATCATTGCATTTTAGACTTGTTCTGTTGATTGAAATTGTAGATTAGAGTTGACACTGGTTGTGGTTTTGGTTTTGGTTTTGGTTTGAGTTTGAAATGAGGTTCAATATTCTGGTATCGAGAAATTTTTGTTTTGAAATAAAAATAAATCGAGAACATTTTAAGCGAGATCGAGGAAATTTTTGAGAAAGATTCGAGAGGTTTTTCAAAGTGATCGAGAATGTTTTTCAAAGTGATTAAGCTTTTGTTAAATGATCGAGAATATTTTTCATAGAATCAAGAGGTTTTTCAAAGGATCGAGACTATTTTGAAAGGATCGAGAATTTTTGAAAACGATCGAGAATATTATGATAACGATCGAGATTGTTTTTCGAAGGATCGAGATTTTTTAAAATGATCGAATCGAGAAGATTTGTCATCGAATCGAGAAGATTTTTCAAAGAATCGAGAGGTTTGTCAAAGTATCGAGACTATTTTCAAAGGATCGAGAATGTTTTCAAACGATCGAGAATGTTTTTCAAAGGGTCTTCGTTTTAGAAAATGATTGAGAAGTTTTTTCAAAGAATCGAGAGGTTTTTCAAAGGATTAAGACAATTTTCCTAAGGGTTCGAGAATATTTTCAAAGGGTCGAGATTTTTTAAATTGATCGAGAACATTTTTCAAAGGATCGAGAGGTTTTTCAAAGGATCGAGAGTATTTTCAAAGGATCGAGAATATTTTCTAACGATCGAGAATGTTTGTCCAAGGGTCAAGAACTTTTTCAAATGATCGAGAAGATTTTTTAATGAATCGAGAAGTTTTACAAAGGATCGAGACTAATTTCAAAGGATCGACCTATTTGCAAAGGATCGAGAACTTTTTAAACAAATCGATAACTTTTTCAAAGGATCGAGAATATTTTAAAAGTATCAAGAATTTGTTTCAAACGATCGAGAATATTTTATAATTTTTGTGCAGTTTACTGATGTACTGTTTCTGTGACATTGCAGCTGACGAGCAATATGAAGGAATTGCTTAAAACTGCAGAGGGAGATTAGTTCAAGGGAAAATTGACCCGACACGACCATTTTGAAGCCCTCGCCCCGTATAGACGATGCACTTAATCGGGTCCCTGAAGAGTTTGTTGTTGAGGATCGGTATCGGTTCATGGCCTCCTGTTCTGGGCATTTCATGTCGATGCACCGAGAGCTGAAGTTTTCGGGTGGTGTTATTCATCAGCTGCTGTTGCGGAAGTTGGACCATGACGGGCCGACAGATGAGATGCGGTTCTTGTTAGGGAACCATGTTGTGAGGTTTTCGAAGGTGAAATTTAGTCTCATCACTGGATTACGTTTTGGAGTCGTTCCGGACACGAGTATGTATGTTGCAGTTGAGAATGACATACATCGACGGTACTTTCCTGGACATGATGAGGTATCGTTGGATGAATTGAGGGTTTTTCTTACCCAGGGAGAGTTTCAACAGGTGTACGATGTTGTGAAGTTGTGCCTTATTTACATGTTGAACTGGATACTGATAGGGGTGGACGAGAGATTGAAGATTCCAGTTTGGCAGTTTCGGTTGGTAGAGGACCTCAATGCCTTTGATGCCTTCCCGTGGGGTTCCCACGTCTATAGGCATTCTATATTTTTATTCAAGCATGCCTTACCGCGACGTTGTGAGGAGAGACAACAACTGTCACAGGGCGATGTTGGACATTCCATAGAGGGGTACAACAGCTACGGTCTATCACACGCCCTTTTGGTAAGGAATTGCATTTCCAACATGTACATTTAATTTTTAATCCAAATTTGTTTTGGATTATAACTGTACGTATCTTTGATGCAGATATTTGTTTTTGAGGTGATCCCCCAACTGGGCGTTGTTTTCGGGACTCGAAGGGTTACAGACCTTTCCCCTCGGTTGTTGAAGTGGGAGTTAACCAAACATCCTAGAGGGAAGAAGCTGGAGAAGATTTTTAGTGCTAGGGGTAATTTATTTTTTTGTTAAGTAATTTATATTACTTACGATAAGTTACAATGACATTCATCTAACTATGCTTTCAGATGTCGGCGAGGACGAAAATCGTGCCCACAGCAGCTGAGGCGGTGGCTCCGTACTTTACAGGCCTAAGTGAGGGGGGAGCCTGTATGTGCAGGACGACCGGGTTCACCTTCCTACTGTCTCTGAGCCGACTACAAATGCAGTTCGTCCCGAGGAGGAGGGTGTCGGTGACGGTGGGAGGTGTACTGAGACGGAGGCTTCAGACCCTACAGGTCCAGATTTCAGAGGCATGGACACTGTGAATCTGAGCCGTCTCCTCGGCGAGTGAGGCAGATTCGGTTTACCACCCTAGGAACTGGTTCCGCTACAGGGAATTCCTGTGCAGGTGTTAGACTTGATGGGGAGGTAAGTTAAGATGGTAGTTTTCTTTTTATTAACAAGAGTTGTTGATTGTTTTCGTATCAACAAAGTTGCATGATTTCAGGCCCGTTAAGAATAAAAATTGAAGGAGTTACGTGAAGCCCTCCGGAAGAGTGAAGAGGATCGATAACAACAGCACCGGGATTTGCTCGATTTGTTCCGAAAGAGCGAGGAGGATCGACAGCAACAACATAGGGAGTTGCTTGCATTGATCGATCATGGCTTCAGGACCCATACAGAGAATCCACATACCGAAGGGGCATATCTAGATAGTGGGGCTCAGTCTCCCCCTTCCCCTCCCCATCCCCATCCCCATCCCCATCCCCATCCCCATCCCCATCCCCATCCCCCTCCCCCTCCCCATCCCTCTTCCCCTCTGAGCGAGCAGCTGCCCCCCTCCTGGTCAGAGAGAATTGCAGGCTCCCCCTCCCGCTCAGAGCGATTCACAGGCTCTCACACTACCTCTTAGCAAGGAGCAAGCTCCCCCTCCACCAACGTCCTAGCAGCAGGCTCCCCTGCCAGCTCCTAACGAGCAGCAGGCTCCCCCGCTACCTCCTAGCTAGCTGCAGGGTCCACCGACGTCCGAGCAGCAGGCTCCCCCACCACCTCTTAGCGAGCAGCAGGCTCCACCGACTTCCTAGCAGCATGTTCCCCCCCATCGACGTCTAAGCTGCAAGTTTCCCCTTCCCCTCCACCTCCGATAGAGCAGCAGGCTCCCCATCCACCTCCCTTCGAGCAGCCCCACCCTCATCCTCATCTCATTACACCCCGTCGGGGAGAGTTCGACAGCACATGCGTGTATTGAAGCGTAGTTGACAATTGGTTAGAACGTACACAGATCTGTGCCGACCTAAGAGGGCGAGGGTAATAGTAGAGGGACCTGACCACGTATTTAATCCCCAGGGACTGGTGGACAGTGGACAGTGACCAGTTGAAGGCGTACTGTGCCTTCAAGAAGAACGTAAACGGGGAACTGTAAGTAAAATTCATTGTTATTTAGATGGTCGATTTTCTTGTAATGCATTATATAAATGTGTAGCTGATGGAACATTAATGCAGACGTGATGTTGATTTGCTAGAGCTTGTTGATGCTGCATGGTTCCATCGGTTGCAGACCAACTTCATGGATGTTGATGATGTGGTATGTAGGACTATAAATCCTGATTTTAGTATTTGTTTTAAATGTGTAAGCATCCTAACACATCTTAACGAGTTTATATTTCCAGTATATGGACGCGTACCTCCATATTCTTCGGAAACGTCAACAGACATTCCCGAATGTGTATAATCAAATGGTTAACATATTGGACTCGTAATTTTTTATAAGTACTGAAATTAATAATGATAACGCGTTGTTTTATGTTTGTATGGAAAACAATAATAAATTTGTGTTTTTGTTTCTACAGTCCTTTCTGGAGCACCAGTACAGGAAAATGATGCCTCGCGATTCTCGCAGACAGATCACCCAGAGCCTTTGGAGTGTTTTGAGGTCTTGGTGGAAGGATGACGACCTCACAACGGTCCTTGGGGGTGCCCCGATTGGATGTCGTCTGTGGCACGAGGTTGACATGGTAAGTGTTACTTGACAAGGTTTGCAATTGTATATATAAATGGCTTTGTACATCCTAACACCTGTTGTTGACGTTTCCAGGTCCTGATACCGTGCAACATTGGGCGCCAACATTGGCTGCTGGTAATTGTGGACCTCACATGTGGGAAGATGTTCATAGTCGACCCCTGGAGACAGGAGGTCCAAGCTCATATCCAAAAGCAGCAGGTAGCCCCGTTACGCTACTTTGTGCCCTCGATGTTGTATCAGGCCGGGTTTCATACTAAACGAGCGACAGGACTGTTGAAATTTGAGAAGACAAGTAAGCCCTTTGATGTCAGCGTCGTGTCGGGAAAACATGTCCCCCAGCAGAAGCAATCGTAAGACATTACGTAATAGTCACTTTAGGATTGTATTAGTATAAACCTAATATTTTATTAACGCTTGTTAATGTGTCCAACTTCAGGGGTAACTGTGGTCCCCACACGTTGAGATTGATCGAGTACATACTGGTGAACAAAAATGATTTCGATTGGTCTGAAGACGATATAGGGATCATTCAGAAGAAGATGACGGTTGAAATATTTGCAAACTCAAGACCCGTATAGATTTCTGTAGTAATCCATGTGTACACGTACCAATTCTATTTTATATGTTCCAATTACTTTGTATATTTACAAATTCTTTTGTATATGTACCAATAGTTTTGTATATTTACCAATTCTTTTGTATAAATTTTTTTACATTTGTATATATACAAATCATATTTAAATACAATTGTATTTCAGTTACTTAACAAGTCATACGAGTTCAAATTATAACAATGTCATCATGATAACGCCTCAAATTCATTCCACGGTCCCACCGTCTCTAGTAGGGCACGTCTGTCTGTTGTGACCAACGGTATGACAGATACTACACTTGCGTCTGTATTTCTCAGGAATGACTCTGCTCGGATCTTCATCAGTAAAAGCTGGGTTAGAACATCTCCTCAAATTATGCCCTGGTTGTCGACATCGTCTACAATTCTGTGTGGATGTTCTCTCCGAAGACGAGATACGGTGTGAAGCCCTCGGGCGGCCTGCTTGTCTCCTGGAGCTTGGATTCAAAATGACTCTCTCAACGATGTCAGATGGCACAATCCAAGTGGAAGGATGTCCAACCGACATAATAGGAACCGAGTACGCATCAATAAATGTTTTTTGCTTGTAGTAGTCCGCACAGAGGGATGTGAAATCCATGTTTCGGTCCCTGTAAAAACATTAAAAACGATGACAAAATTGTATGATGTTTAAGTAATATTAACCGTACATAAAATTGTATGATGTACCTTGCGGCTGGAGAGCGTGAGAACATGGAAGAATGTCCATTTGGAATTTGTTACATGTGCAGGTCTTCCGGGCTAAGTCAACGGTCCACTGTTTTCCAACCCGTTTCATCGAAAATATGTTCTAGTCAACTGGATTAACGGTCATAAAATTGCATTTTTCTACACGTTTAAGGATCACAAGATGTGTTGCGTCGGTCAACTGATGACGCATGGATTGTACAGCCCTATGATGATCGTGAAACCAACGCTGTAGCATATTCCTAATAAACTCTGCCAAAGTCAACATAGGCAGTTGCCGTGCAAATTTAAGGCATGAGTTTATGCATTCTGCAGCATTTGTTGTCATGACCCTATACCTTCTGTCGAGGCAGTGAACACTGGACCACTTGTGTGGACTGGCATCAATTACATATTCATATGCATTCGGGTGCAAGTTGTGTAACTCTTCCATGTGCCGGTTATATTTCAACTAGGTGTACGCTCGGGCTGCTTTATCCATTATTGCGGCAACATCATTTCTATGATATCTCTTCTTAATATTTTCATAAAAGTGCCAACAACATATGGTATGAGTGGCATAAGGGAACACTTTAGAAATCCCTGCTTCAATGCTTGCATGTCGATCGGAAATGAAAACCAAATCATCTATATGGCCAATGGCACCTTTCAAGCAATCCAAAAACCACTCTCATGATAGGTTGTTTTTCGAGTCACCGTACCCAAAAGCAATTGGATAAACCTGTTCATTCCTATCTTGTGCAGTAGCAACAAACATTATGCCCCCGAATCTACCTTTTAAATGGGTACCATCAACGGCAATAACTGGACGCATACACCTCTGGAATCCTTTGAGTGAGGCACCCAATGACATAAAAAAGTATAGGAATTTACCATTTTCATCGCACTGTAAGTCAGTAAACGTTCCGGGATTTTACTGTTCCAGCACGTAACCGAATGATGGTAAAAGTTGGAAGCTTTCCTCATGCGTTCCATTGACAATGCATAATCAAGGGCGTGATATGCCTTACTGTACATTATTTGGATGTCATACATTGTTTTCATGTCGGCGATTATGTCCTTCGAACGCATTAGTCGACCATCTTGTTGCTGCAATCTAGGTGCAACCACTTCTCCAATTATGACTGCACTAGCTTGTCGAAGGCGGCGGTGAATCTCCTCCAACAGACAAGTGTGTTCGTTGATAAAACTTCGTACTTGAAAGTATGTCGCTTCATCTCTCCTAACCGCTCTTAACTTCCATATAAAGTTGTCCATCAAACAAACCAGATGTAATGTTATCTTATTCGACCTTTTCACCTTCCACTCGAAGTTGTGTCGTATTGTAAAATGGCCAGCCAATCTCTTCAAATCTTTTTTAGTAGGAAAAAATTGACCTTTATATATCATGCTGGTAGGTTCATCTTCTACCAAGTTTCTGCTTCCACCCATACCAAACGAGTATGATTCTGCTCCTAGAATTACCCACGTTCTGGCATTCTCAGACTCAGCTGGAGTTACATCAGGCCGGACCTCAGATGTCCCAACTATATCTACTACAGTGGAACTACATCTGTGGACACGTCTTGCACGTCTTCCAGTTTTGAACCGTTCTTCATCTTCCTCATTGTTCGGTACAATATGTACCGAATGCAAATTTGCCTCATTAGCCACCTCATAGATTGGTAGGTTATGAGGTTCATTGTTCTGCTCATTGTTCATGTCATTGTACATCTCATTGTATTGGTGGTTGTACTGCTCAGCGTTCATTTCAATTTGACAACCGAAATCATCGTCCAATTGAGCTCTAACTATATCACTATGGACGGCTACTTCCAGTGGGACACCACATAGGTTTTCCCTACCGTCAATCCCACTTCTTTCTGTGAACAACTATTTGCTTCCGCCGGAATATCGAAATTGTTGGGTGTTATCATGATGAGGGATTTCTTCACGATGACACCTGTTGCAGCCCTCTCAATTAAACTGACACATACTTGAGGGATTACCCTATCTTTCCCTAGCAAAAACAAAACATCGTCGTCATTTCTTATAAATGTGTGACATGTTGTCCCGGGAACGATTGATATAGATTGCAGATCAGCAATGTATTTGTTCACATTGTACTACACAATGGTTTGTACAATCGACACCAACTCTTCGTAAATCATATTTCTGGACACATACATTCCTTGATTATCGGAACCAAGAAACCTCTGACTTCAATCAGCTAATTGCTCCCATCGACCATTGTAAGATATTACTAATCTAACCCGATCCATTGTCCTGTGAAAATCATCATCACAATCAATTATTAACAAATTAAAAAAAAACCTTTTACAAGTACTAACAATTACAAAAAATTCAAATGGATCGAGAACTTTTTCAATGGTTCAAGAATAATTTACAAAGGATCGAGAACTTTTAAAAAGGTTCAATTAGAGAACTTTTATCGAGAATATTTATCAAATTATCAAGAACTTTTAATAACGGTTCGAGAACTTTTAACAAGGGAACGAAAAATTTTTCTAAGGGATCGAGAACATTTGTAACGGTTCGAGTACTTTTTAAAGGGATCGAGAATATTTGTGAAATTATCGAGAACTTTTAACAAGGGAATGAGAACTTTTTCTAAGGGATCGATAACTTTTAACAACGGAACGAGAACTTTTCCTAAGGGCTCGAGAACTGTTAACAACGGAACGAGAACTTTTTTTAACGGTTCGAGAACTTTTTTAAGGGATCGAGAATATTTTTCAAATTATCAAGAACTTTTATCAAGGGATCGAGAACTTTTATCAAGGGATAGAGAAATTTTAACAAGAGAACGAGAACTTTTTCTAACGGATCGAGAACATTTAACAAGGGAACTAGAACTTTTTCTAAGGGATTGAGAACATTTCTAACGATTCGAGAACTTTTTTTTAGGGATCGAGAAAATTTTCAAATTATCGAGAACTTTTATCAAGGGATAGAGAACATTTTCGAAGGGAGCGAGAACATTTTCGAAGGGAGCGAGAACATTTTCGAAGGAAGCGAGAACTTTTTCTAAGGGATCGAGAAAGTTTTTAAGGGATAGAGAACTTTTTTAAGGGATCGAGATTATTTGTCAAATTATAGAGAACTTTTATAACGGTTCTAGCTTTTTTCAAACTAAACAACAACTCGTTCCAATATAAAATAAGCTCGATTCATATCGAGGAATATCTAGTGCAGAATATGAAATGGATACATTAATATCGAGGAATGGATACATTGTTAACTCACACAGAAATGAATGTAAAATATCTTAAATGCATAAAAGAAATTTAAGTGAAGATCATAAATATTTGTTACCTTCTATTTCAGAATCTGGAGAGAGAGTCAAGTTTTTCATACAACTTTTTTAGGGAGATACCAAAGAGTTCAAAACAGGGCTTTTAAAAAATTAAAATTTAGGGATTGGACAGTTCACCATAATAGGTGCCTTTTAAACTTAAGTTATTAAAAGGGTGATATCATCACAACACCCCTTCAAAAAGGTGATATATCTCACCATTTCCTCCTTTCTAATTTTATCAATTTTCAATAATTTGATTGTTTTTATCCAATGATCCCCTTTTCGGATAAATATACCCTTATTATTATTATTTAGAAAAAAAAAACTATTCTCTTAAAAGAAAATAAAAAATATTGGAGGTCACAAACCTTGTATACTTTTTAATATATTTTCCATTGGGAACCTCCAATAATGGAGTCTAAATTTTTTTTTTTGTCTTTTGCAGACCTCCATGATGGATATCTATTCATGAAGGTCAGTTTTTTTAAAATAAAATCAAAAAATCATTTAAAAAAAATAAAGTAAAGATAGGCCTGAGAGTAATTTTATTGGAGGTTTAGGAAAAAGGTCGATAAAAACAATCATTCATAATAAAAATAGAAAATCATTTTTAGCCCCGTTTTTTTTTTGAAGTATTTTAGTACCATTTTAAAAGCCTAAAAATGGGTGTTTCCTCTTTTATGTTTTAACATATGTCACATGCCACTCATATGCCTTGCCCAAAGTCAGCCAACACTGTCTTGTCCCAGCTAAGCTTGTTTTCCCCTGCCAAGCTTGTTTTGGTCTGTCAAGCTTGTTCCTCGCACACAGTGCCCCATGTCTACCAAGCTTGTTTCTCGTCTGCCAAGCTTGCTTCTCGCACACAGCGCCCTATCGCTGCCCATGCCAAGCTTGTTTTGGTCTGCCAAGCTTGTTCCTCACACACAACACCCATCACTGCCCAGGCCAAGCTAGTTTTTCTCGCCAAGCTTGTTTTCTGCATGCAACATCCCTACGTTGCCCACACCAAGCTTGTTTGTGCATGCCAAGCTTGTTTTCATCGTGCCAAGCTTGTTGTTTGTACGTCAAGATTGTTTCCAACATGCCAAGCTTGTTGTCTTCATGCCAAGCTTGTTTTCAACCAACTGCCCTTGTTGTCACATACTGCCAGCCTATCCAAGCCAACACACACAGCCTACATGTGGCTCAAGGCCATCTCCAACCAACATGCCTTGTTTTGGTCTGATACCTCTCACACCAAGCCCATTGCATAGGCTGTTGCCTATGCTCATTTTTGGGTCTGTAACAAACCACCCCCACTTGAAGAAGTCGACGCCCTCGTCGGGAGGTTCTCCAAGTATTGTTGGATCAAATCTTCGAACTGCCATAAAGTTGCCCCTTTATCCCCAGTGGCATCTGAGACACTTTATCCCCTCCATTGAATCAGAAAATCCGTTCTTCTGTTCAATTTGCTTTCTCCCACGGTCTTGTGATCTAGAACCCTCAATATTGTCTTGTCAAATTCTTTTCTATTAACTAGAGGCGTCCGCCTCTGTTCCACCCTACCTTGCCTCTTTATGCCACATTTCTAACCCTTTAACCATAAACGACCCATCATACCTCTGAATCAAACCCTTGTGATATCTTCGGTCTGTGACTTTCTTCCAAATCTGTGGAGTAAGTTTCAACACCTTGTCACCTATATTGAAATCTAATGCACGGCAATTCTGATCAGTATACTTTTTCATCCTCCTTGCAGCCTTAGCCAAACGCTCAATGGCTCCTTCAATCAACTCGGTCTTCTCCCGAGCAAATCTGTATGCTGCTGGACATAGTCCCTGATCTTTTTGTTGTGCCACCTCCAATGGAGTCAAAGGCTGATATCCCATGCACAACTCTGCTGGACTCAAACCGGTAGACGATGACTTGTGCAGATTGTAGCAAAACTGTGCCACATCAAGTAAATCCAACCAATTCATGACTTGCAGTAACATAATGCCTCAAGTACTCTTCCAAAAGAGCTTTGATCCTTTCTGTCTGACCATCCATTTACGGATGGTTTGCTGTAGAGAACTTCAACTCTGATCCCATCATATTGAATAATTATGTCCAAAACTTCCCTGTGAAACGAGCATCACGATAACTCACAATATTAGCTGGTACCCCGAAATGCTTTACCACATTCTTGAAAAACAACTTCGCTGCTTTTTCTACTGGACATGCATTTAGGGCTGCAATAAAGACTGCATACTTTGAAAATCTGTCAACCAAAACACCACAGATCTCATGCCATAAACGTCAAGAAAACCAACAACAAAATCCATAGAAATCGACACTCATGGCTTCTCTGGAATTGGCAATGGCTGCAGCAAACCAGCCTGTTTCTTTCACTCAGTCTTATCAAGTTGACAAACCAAGCACGTCTTGACATACATCTCCATATCCTCACTCAATTTGGGCCAATAGTAGCTTTTAGACAGCAAGGCTACCATTCTTTCAACCCATAGATGTCCCGCCCACTGCGGGTCATGCTTCTCCCTCAATAATTCCTACTTTAGTCCACCCCCACTTGGAACAAACAACCTACTGCCTTTGGCATACAGCAGATTATCTTCCACCCAATACCTTCGTACCAAGCCATCTAACACCTCTTGCCTCAGTTTAGTGTAGTTAGAATCATTATCTGTTTGCTCCTTTACTCTTTCCAAGAAATTGGATTGCAAGGCAGCCAATGCAGATACATACCCTTGTACTTCTTTCCTACTCAAAGCATCAGCTACTTGATTCTGACGGCCCGGCCGATGCACCCATACAAAATCAAATTCAGCCAAGTATTCCTGCCAACGTGCTTGCTTAGAAGTCAGCTTCTTTTGTGTCTTGAAATACGTGTTTGCAACATTATCAGTCACCACCGTGAATTTGGTCCCCAACAGGGAGTGCCTCCAAGTATCAAGACAATGAATCACAGTTGTCATTTCTTTTCATGGGCTGAATACCTCTGCTCTGCCTCTTTCAGCTTCCTGCTTTTGAAAGCAATTAGGTGCCCCTCTTGAACCAAAACTCCTCCAAAAGCTTTATCAAATGCATCAGTGTGCACTTCAAAAGGCTTCTCAAAATCTGGTAGACACAACACAGGTTCTGAAGACACTGCTATCTTCAACTTGTTAAATGCATTCTTACAAACTTCAGACCACACCCATTTTCTATCCTTCTTTAGTAGATCCATCAAAGGACTCACTTTCTTTGAATACCCTTCAATGAAACGTCTATAATAGTTTGCAAGGCCTAGAAATGACCTTAAATCCACAACCTTAGAAGGAGCAGGCTAGTTTTGGATGGCTTCTACCTTTTTTCATCCATTCTAATTTTCCTTTTCCCGACCCGATGGCCAAGAACATCACTTCTTGCCGGTAAAACTCACATTTCTCCTTCTTGACATAAAGCTTATGTTCCCTTAAATGAGAGAACACTTTCCTCAAATGAACAACATGCGCAGCCAAAGTTCCACTGTATACCACTATATCATCCAGGTATACAATAACAAACTTATCCAAGAACTCATACAAAACATCATTCATCAAATTGCAAAATGTTGCTGGAGCATTGGTTAACCCAAAAGGTATCACCAAAAACTCAAGAGCCATACCTTGTTACAAATGTAGTATTTGCTTCATCACCTTCAGCCACCATGACTTCCCAATACCCTGACCTGAGGTCCAGCTTAGTGAAATAAGAAGCCTTAGACAATCTATCGAACAATTCAGCTGCATTCGGTACAGGTTACTTGTTCATCACAGTGACCTTGTTCAAACCTCTGTAATACACACACATTCGCAATGAGCCATCTTACTTTTTCTGAAATAGCACATGAGCAACATAAGGAGCCTTTGATGGCTGAACTAGACCCGCTTCCAGCAGCCCATCCAACTGTTTCCTTAGTTCTGCCAACTCACAATGTGTCATTCTATAAGGAGCTTGTGCTGGTGGTTTGGCCCCTGCCTCCAGATCAATCCGATGATCAGTAGTCCTTCTAGGTGGTAGTTCCCTTGGCAGTTCACTAGGCATAACATCAGTAAATTCTTCAAGAGCTGCCCCAACTTCATCAGATACCTCCACCACTACATCAGGTTTTATCTGTACCAATGCAGCCACATAAGTCATTTGCCCCTTCTTCAGGCCCTTGTCTACTTGCTTGGCCGAAATAACAGCTTTCTTGTTCGAAATTTTTCAAACTTGCTTTTCACATCTTTCAACTGATCGGCATGTGCCTGTTGTATCAAAATGGACCTTTCCTTTTGTTCCACCAACTGGTTCAACACAACCACAATTTTGCTAGAGCCTTCAGGAGGAGGATCACCCAGAAGCTTCTCCAATCGAGTCACCCATTCTTTAGTGTCTACTAGAGTCATCTTTCACAACAGAAAATTAAGAAGAAATGAACACAACCTCGTGCTCTGATACCAATGTAATTGATTGTGTTCTTACTAAATAATGTTGTGTGTGTGCATATTTGTGAGATACAATTGTTGTGAACAGGCCTATGGTGTGGGCTGATTGTGTTACTCGATGTAAAGTTTATGTACAGCAATCTGGTTGTTTGATTGAGTGTGTGTGGTGATTATGGAACTCTGAAAGATAACAGGTTTGGTGCAACTGTTATAGAAAGTGAGTGGCTGGCTGGACATGGTTCAACACCTACACAAAGTAGAAAATTTGTAGGCAATTTTCGTTTGTGTAACATTGGTATCAGAGCCAGGTTGTGTTCATTTCTCTTAATTTCTGTTGTGAAAGATGACTCTAGCAGACACTAAAGAACGGGTGACGCAGTTAGAGAAACTTCTAGGTAATCCCCCTCCTGAAGGCTCTAGCGAAATTTTGGCTGTGTTGGACCAGTTGGTGGAACAGAAGGAAAGGTCCCTCTTGATGCAGCAGGCACATGCCGATCTGTTGAAAGATATGGAAAGCAAGTTTCAAAATTTTCGAACAGTCCAGGCTGTTCTGACTGTCAGCATGGCTAACAAGATGAAGTTGGTAGAGGATGAAATTGGGGTGTTGAGAAGGGCACTTAACAATCCCAGCGCATCTGATGAGGGCCATATGTCCAAGATAAAGGTTTTAGAACCTAAGCAATTCAATGGTAGTAAGAATGCCAAAGAACTGCAGAATTTTCTGTGGGATATGGAGCAATACTTCAAAGCTGCCAGGATACCTGAGAGGGAACTGGTTAGGATCACAAATATGTATCTAAGTGGTGATGCAAAACTGTGGAGGCACACATGGATAGCGAATGATCTGAGTGTTGGCAGGCCTATTCTTGATGTGTGGGAATCACTAAAGAAGGAACTAAAAAATCAGTTCTTGCCTTGCAACATTTCATGGTTGGCAATGGAGAATTTGAAGAAGTTGAAGCAGACCGGATCTGTGAGAGACTATGTGAAGGAATTCAGTTATTTGATGCTAGACATACAAAATATGTCTGAGGAAGACAAACTATTCAATTTCATGTCTGGGCTGCAGACATGGGTACAAGATGAATTAAGAAGACAGGGGGTGAAAGACATTCTTTGTGCCATGGCTGCTGCTGAAGGGTTGGTAGATTTTCAGTTGTCCAATTCAGCCTCTTCTAGCACTGAGAAGAAGAAATCAGTGGATGGAAAGAAGAGGAAAAAGGATTGGAAAAAGAAGAAATCCAAGGAAGGAGGAAGGAAGAAGGAAGAAGGAAGAAGGAAGAAGGAAGAAGAAAGCAGGAAGGTGAATCATCTAAGGGAAAGGACCAGCAGAACAAGGGGAAATCCTAAACACAGGGTTGTTTTATCTGTGGTGGTCCTCATTTGCCTAGAGAATGCCCAAAGAAGGAAAAGGTTAATGCAATAATCAATCAAGACTGTGATGTAGGTGACTTTTCTGGTTCTTGTCCGTCTCGGGTGAATCCTTTACAATTATTGAATACAATTAGCATGGAAAAACAGCAATGCTACAAAGGCTTGATGTACGTGAATGTGGAAGTAAATGGGTGTATGATTTAGGCCGTGTTGGACACAGGTGCAATCAACAATTTTGTGGCACAACGAGAAATGGACATATTGGGTTTGAATCCGTTGGAAAGCATAAGCAAGATCAAAGCAGTGAATTCTGAGGCAATGTCGGTTCATGGTGTGGCAGAAATAACACTGAATGTGGGATCTTGGATGGGCAAATGTAGCATAATGGTAGTACCACTTGATGATTTCGACCTAATAATTGGTATTGACTTCTTTACCAAGGCCAATGCAATGGTGATGCCTTATTTGCGGGGAATTCTGATAGGAGATGAGGAAAGTCCCTGCTTTGTGCAAGCTTATGGTGGGACAATAGACATCAAATAGGGGAAAGACAAGGAGGCTGTGATTTCAACCAAGCAAGTAGACAAGGGCATGAATAAGAGGCAAATGACTTATGTGGCTGCGTTGGTACAGATCAAACCTGATGTAGTGGCGGAGGTCCCTGATAAAGTTGGGGCAGTTCTTGAAGAATTTGCTGATGTCATGCCTAATGAGCTGCCAAGGGAACAACCACGTAGGAGGACTACTGATCATCAGATTGATCTAGAGACAGGGGCTTAACCACCAGCACAAGCTCCATATAGAATGACGCCTTGTGAGTTGGCAGAACTAAGGAAATAGTTGGATGGGCTGCTGGAAGCGAGTCTAGTTCAGCCATCGAAGGCTCCTTATGGTGCTCCTATGCTATTTTAGAAAAATCAAGATGGCTCATTATGAATGTGTATGGATTATCAAGCTTTGAACAAGGTCACTGTTAAGAACAAGTACCTAGTACCGAATGCAGCTGACTTGTTCGATAGATTGTCTAAGGCTTCTCACTTCACCAAGTTAGACCTCATGTCGGGGTATTAGCAAGTCAGGGTGGCTGAATGTGATAAAGCAAAGACTATATGTGTAACAAGGTATTGCTCTTTTGAGTTTTTGATGATGCCTTTTGGGTTAACCAATGCTCCTGCAACATTTTGCAATTTGATGAATGATGTTTTGTATGAGTTCTTGGATAAGTTTGTTGTATTTCTGGATGATATAGTGGTATACCGTGAAACTTTGGCTGAGCATTTTGTTCATTTGAGGAAAGTGTTCTCTCGTTTAAGGGAACATAAGCTTTATATCAAGGAGAAATATGAGTTTTACCGGCAAGAAGTGATGTTCTTGGGGCATTGAGTCGGGAAAGGGAAAGGGAAAATTATAATGGATGAAAAGAAGGTAGAAGCCATCCAAAACTGGCATGCTCCTTCTAAGGTTACGATTTAAGGTCATTTCTAGGCCTTACAAACTATCATAGACGTTTCATTGAAGGGTATTCAAAGAAAGTCAATCCTTTGACGGATCTACTAAAGAAGGATAGAAAATGGGTGTGGTCTGAAGCATGTTTGAATGCATTTGACAAGTTGAAGATAGCAGTGTCTTCAAAACCTGTGTTGTGTCTACCAGATTTTGAGAAGCCTTTTGAAGTGCACACTAATGCTTCTAATAGAGCTCTTGGATGAGTTTTGGTTCAAGAGGGGCACCCAATTGCTTTTGAAAGCAGGAAGCTAAAAGAGGCAGAACAGAGGTATTCAGCCTATGAAAAGGAGATGGCAGTTGTGATTCATTGTCTTGATACTTTGAGGCACTACCTGTTGGGGACCAAATTCACGGTGGTGACTGATAATGTTGCAAACACTTATTTCAAGACACAAATGAAGATGACTCCTAAGCAAGCACATTGGCAGAAATACTTGGCTGAATTTGATTTTGTATGGGTACATCGATCGGGCCGTCAGAATCAAGTAGTTGATGCTTTAAATAGGAAAGAAGTACAAGGGTATGTCTCTACATTGGCTGTCTTGCAATCCAATTTCTTGGAAAGAGTAAAGGAGCAAACAGATAATGATTCTGACTACACTAAACTGAGGCAAGAGGTGATAGATGTCTTGGTACAAAGGTATTGGGTGGAAGATAACTTGTTGTATGCCAAAGGCAGTAGGTTGTTTGTTCCAAGTAGAGGTGGACTAAATCAAGAATTGTTGAGGGAGACGCATGACCCTCAGTGGGTGGGACATTGAGGGGAGCTACTATTGACCCAAAATGCGTGAGGATGTGGAGATGTATGTCAAGACGTGCTTGGTTTTTCAACTTGATAAGACTGAGCGAAAGAAACAGGCTGGTTTGCTGCAGCCATTGCCAATTCCAGAGAAGCCATGGGTGTTGATTTCTATGGATTTTGTTGTTGGTTTTCCTAACGTTAATGGCATGAGATCTGTGTTGGTTGTGGTTGACAGGTTTTCAAAGTATACAGTCTTTATTGCAGCCCCAAATGCATGTCCAGCAGAAAAAGCAGCAGAGTTGTTTTTCAAGAATGTGGTAAAGCATTTTGGGATACCAGCTGATATTGTGAGTGATCGTGATTCTCATTTCACAGGGAAGTTTTGGACATATTTATTCAATCTGATGGGATCAAAGTTAAAATTCTCTACAGGAAACCATCCATAAATGGATGGTCAGACAGAAATGATCAATGCTCTATTGGAAGAGTACTTGAGGAGTTATGTTACTGCAAGTCAAAAGAATTGGTTAGATTAACTTGATGTGGTATAGTTTTTCTACAATCTGCACAAGTCATCGTCTACCGGTTTATGTCCAGCAGAGTAGTGCTTGGGATATCAGCCTTTGACTCCATTGAAGGTGGCACAACAAAAATATTAGGGACTATGTCCAGCAGCATACAGATTTGCTCGGGAGAAGGCTGTGTTGATTGAATGAGCCATTGCGAGTTTTGCTAAGGCTGTAAAGAGGATGAAAAAGTATGCTGATCAGAATCGTCGTGCATTAGAGTTAAATATAGGTGACAAGGTGTTGTTGAAACTTACTCCACAAATTTGGAAGAAAGTAATAGACCGAAGATATCACAAGGGTTTGATTCAGAGGTACGATGGGCCGTTTGTGGTTATGGAAAGGGTTGGAAATGTGGCATATAGGCTGGCATTATCGGATAGATTAAAAGTACATCCAACATTTCATGTTAGTTTCTTGAAACCTTACCATGAAGAAACTGAAGATCAAAGTAAGGTGCAACAGAGACGGGCGCCTCTGGTTATCATAAAAGAATTTGCCAATACAGTATTGAGGGTTCTAGATCACAAGAGCGTGGGAGAGAGCAAATTGAATAGTAGAACGGATTTTCTGATTCAAGGGTAGGGAGAAAGTGTTTCAGATGCCACTTGGGATAAAGGGGCAACTTTATAGCAGCTCGAAGATATGATCCAGAAATACTTGGAGAACCTCCCGACGAGGGCATCGGCTTCTTCAAGTGGGGGTGGTTTGTTACAGACCCAAAAATGAGCATAGGCAACAGCCTATGCAATGAGCTTGGTATGGGAAGCATCAAGCCAAAACAATGCATGTTGGGTGGACATGGCCTTGGGCAGCAAATATGTTGTATGTGTTGGCTTGGATAGGCTAGCAGCATGTGACAACAAGGGTAGTTGGTTGAAAACAGGCCTGGCATGAAGACAACAAGCTTTGCACGGTGAAAACAAGCTTGGCGTGCACAACAAGCTTGGTGTGGGCAACATGGGGATGTTGCGTGCAAAAAACAAGCTTGGCGAGAAAAACAAGCTTGGCCTAAGCAGTAATGGGCGTTGTGTGCAAGTAATAAGCTTGGCATGGGCAGCGATGGGGATTTGTGTGCGAGAAGCAAGCTTGGCAGACGAGAAACAAGCTTGGCAGACCAAAACAAGCTTGGCGAAGGAAAACAAGCTTGGTTGGGACAATAATGTGTTGGCTGACTTGGGCAAGGCTTGTGAGTGGCATGTGCAATTTAAGTACACATGTAAGAGATATGTGTGGGCTGACATGTATGGGAAACATGTGCAGATTCAGTGCTTATCTGATAGGAATTATGGCATGTGGAAAATGTGCTTGCTGTGTCATAAGGCAGTTACCTTGGCAGTTATTTATGTAGCCCTATGTTGTAATCTATATATACTCAGAATATTGAGTATTCTGTAGAGAGATCAGAGTTGTGATGATCCTGCAAGCATTGTATGAGTGTATTCCTAATTATTAAGGCAATAATAGTTGGGTTGGGATTGGTTCCCGTAATTGATTGTGTTCTTACTAAATACTACTGTGTGAGAGCATATTTGTAAGATACAATTGCTGTGAACAGGCCTATGGTGTGGGCTGACTGTGTTACTCGGTGCAATGTTTGTGTACAGCAATCTGGTTGTTTTATTGAGTGCGTGTGGTGATTGTGGAACTCTGAAATGTAACAGGTTTGGTGTAACTGTTATAGAAAGTGAGTGGCTGGTTGGACAGGGTTCAGTGCCTACACAAAGCAGAAAAATTGTAGGCAATTTTTGTTTGTGTAACACAATTGGACTTTCGAATCCCAAACCAGTAACGAAATCTTATGCCCAAGCAATCTCATCCGCCATTGCTCCAGTGTCTTCGGCTCCAAAGAAAAAAGGTGATTATGTTGCAATCAAAGTCAACCCAAAAGCTTATGAAGAACGGTTGAAACTTTATAGTTACTCTCTTATTGGTCGAGTCGTTTTGTCAAAGGGAGAAGAACCATGGAAGGTATTGGCTCTTAAAGAAAAACTTTAATCTTTTTGGAAATTGCACTCTCAATGGCGTCTTATCTCTCTTGGGCGGGGATTCTTCCAGATTCTTTTGAATTCTGAGGAAGATAAAGCAAAAGTTTGGGGCATCGGACCTCTGCATTTGAAATCTGGAACTCTAAGGCTTCAGCCATGGACTCATAATTTTAATCCTAACACACAACGCACGACAAATGCCCAAATATGGGTGCGGTTTTATGATCTAACTTGGGAGTTTTGTCACCCCCTAATCCTTTCAGACATGGCATGTGGGATCGGAATTTCTCTAAAATTTGATAGAGCTACCCTAGAGGGTGATTATGGCAATTTTGCTCGCATGCTAATTGATGTTGATCTTTCCAAGCCTTTGCCTGATTCCATTATGATAAAGGTAGATGGGGATTGTTTGTTTCTGACTCTCTTCTTTGAGAATGTTCCAAGTTTTTGCTCAGTTGGTCATTCGGCCGCTTCATGTCACCATGCGACTAGATTTACAAGGAATATCACCGTCGAGCCAAATGATAAGATTTCGGAAAGAGGAAGATCCAAAATTAGACAAGAGTATAAATCGAAACACAAGTCAAGAGATGTCCCGACCTTTCGAGTCTTTAAGAATATCAAATCAGGTATTGATGTCATTGTGACTAAACCTGTTACCTCTCTTCCAAACAAGACAACTTTAGATCCGACAGCCTCTTCTAGTTCACTTAGACCAATCATTACCAATGGACATGGGGAGGCCTTGAAAGATGATATTTATTTGGATGATTCCACAGACCCATTACACACTAAGCATGTGGATATAGATGCCACGTCATATCCTGTTACTGCTAATATGGAGGCCTTAATTGATCCTCCCAGGGTAGATCCACATTTGCACAATCTTGAGGGTAAAGATAACTCTGATACTGATATTGAAGGCACTAAATCTGACTTTGGCCACCCCACAACTTTAGACATCACAGGTGTTCAAGGAGGAGTATCTTGGGCAGATCAATCGGAAGATTCAGGTTGGAAGGAGGTTACCACCAAAAAAGGTAAGAAAAATAAGAAACAGGTTTCCAATGTTGTTTCTCCCAAAACTAGGGCTGCTAAAAATAAATTAGTAGATAAATGATTGTCCTTTATTGGAACTGTAGGGGTATTGCAAACAGCAATACTCAACGTACTTTGAATGATTTTTGTTCTCTTCATAGACCGAATTTTGTTTGCTTTGTTGAACCATTGTGTGCATTTGATTTTATTTCTCTTACTTTTTGACGCTCTATGGGGTTACACTTTATTGGTTCTAATGCCAGAAGTACTCTTAGTATGTGGATTTTTGGGTCTACTGCCTTTCAGAATGCTATTGTCCTGTCTCACTCTCAACATGTTATGATTTCTGCTACTTTTTATAGGAATGTCCATCGGATCTCTTTTATTTATGCCAGTGTGAACTATATCACTCGTAGATCTCTTTGGAGCCCTCTCATTGATATTGCTGGTTCGGACACTCAATGGCTTGTTCTTGGGGATTTTAACTCTGTTCTAGGAGCTCATGAGACTACTGGTAACATTTCTACTATTTCTTGTGATGATTTTCGTGTTGCTTTAACTGTCTGTGATCTTGTTGACATTGAAACGAAATGAGTTTTTCATACCTAGATCGGTCGAGGCAGACTAGGTATGGTTCTTTCTCGTTTAGACAGAGTTGTATGTTCCCACTCATTCCTGACATCTTGGTCACAAATCGCCTGTGTTACCCTGCCTAGATCTCATTCAGATCATCACCCGTTATTGGTTTCTTGTTCTGCGAGTGTATCATTAGGTCCATGGCCCTTCTGGTTTCAAGGTATGTGGGTTTCTCATCCCTCATTTCTTAATTTGGTTAGATCGGTTTGGTCATCCTCTTTCATTGGGAGTGGCAATGGGATTGTTGTTCAGAAATTGAAGCTCTTGAAAAAGGTTTTAAGGAAATGGAACTATGAGGTGTTTGGGGATATTACATTGAATGTCACTAAGGCTAATGAGAAGATGATGCTTATTCAGGGCAGGATTGGTTCCGAAGGATTTTTAGATGATCTTTTTCATCTTGAGACCGTCGCTTTAGCTTATCTGGATAATGCATTAAAACAACAAGAAATTTTTCTGAAAGAGAAAAGTAGAGTCAGGTGGCTTGCCGAGGGTGATCAGAATTCAAAATTTTTTCACTCTTTATTGAAACGTAGAAGGGGAAGCAAGACTCTTTCTTCTATTCAAATTGGTGAAATATTATTAACGATCCTGTAGATATCGGTGAGCATGTTTCCTCTTTTTATCAACATCTATTTTTGGATCCTGTCAACACTAGTTCAGATCTCTCTATAATTAGAGAGCATGTGCCTTCATTGGTTACTGTTGATGAAATACTTCGATTCTCTAGGTTCCCTCTTTTGATGAAGTGAGGAATACAGTTTTTGTTATGGATTCTCTGAGTGCTCCTAGTCCTGATGGTTTCTCGGACAGATTTTATTCTCATTGTTGGGAAATTGTGGGACATGATGTAGTTTTGGCCGTGCAGGATTTTTTTCACTCTGGTCGAGTCTTTCCGGGTTTGAATTCTAATTTCTTTGTCCTTATTCCAAAGACACTCTGAACGCTCTTTTGGTCGAACAGTTTCGCTCGATTGCCCTAGGTAATTTTCTGTTTAAGGTTATCACTAAGATTATTGTTGATCGCTTGGCCAAAATTTGCTCCCGTATTATATCTCCAAATCAATTTGTTTTCATTAGGGGTCGTCAAATCGGAGACTGTATTGCTGGTGCTTCTGAATGTTTTAATGTGTTGAATAATTGTAGTCGCGGTGGGCACTTGGATTTAAAAATAAACATTCGAAAAGCTTTTGACTCCATCAGTTGGCCTTTTATCTTCGAAGTCCTTCGGTGTTTTGGCTTCTCTGAGAGTTTTATTGGTTGGGTTGCATCTATTTTTAATTCTGCTAGGATCTCAGTTCTTATTAATGTAACCCCTCAAGATTATTTTCCTTGTTCCTGTGGAGTTCGGTAAGGTGGTCCTCTTTCCCCCTTTCTTTTTTGTTTGGCTGAAGATTTTTTGAGCAGATACCTTACAAATCTTATAGACTCGGGCTCTATAACTTCTATCTCTTCTCCAGTTGGGATTCGTGTCCCTTCGCATTTTCTATATGCTGATGATGTTATTCTCTTCTGTCGGGCTTCTCCTCAGAATTTACAAGTAATTTTATATGCTTTTGCACTTTATGGCTCTCGCTCGGGTCAGCAAGTTAATTGGGAAAAATCTTCCATTTTTTTGGCAAAAGCATATCTGGGCCTCGTATTGCTAACTTTCTTTCAATGTCCGGGATGCATAAGGGTGGAGATTCAATGGCGTATCTAGGGGTCCTTCTTTTCATTAGGGCGCCTAAGCATCGGTGGCTGATAAAATTAAAAGTTAATTGGAATCATGGAAGGGTTTCTCTTTTTCAATGGCAGGTAGGTTATGTTTTATTGATTCAGTGATTATATGTTCCTTCCTGCATTCTTTTCATGTTTATCGTTGGTCTTCATCTCTTTTGAAAGATTTAAATGCTGCTATTCGGATTTTGTTTTTGGACTAGTTCGATTGACGGTCGTAAATCTATCCAAGTTGCTTGGAAATCTTGTTGTAGGCCTAATGATGGTGGTGGTCTTGGTGTTAAAGACCTTGGTATTCTTAACAAAGCCATGCTTAAGAAATTCACTTAGAGGATGTTGACTGAGGAGTCCCTCGTTTTTCATATCTTTGGGATCGGTTTTTTACCCAGGATCACAAACCTAGAACGTGGTATGTTGCTTCTTCTGCTTGGCCTGGTCTAAAATTGCATTATACTCCCCTGATGATTGAGTCTAGATGGTTGGTTGGTCGTCATTCTAAGGTCCGTTTTTGGTCGGATAACTGATTGGGATATCCTATGATTGACTTGGTCGAGGATAGGTCTTCGTTACAACCTCCGCTAGATTCTGTTGTGGGTGATATTTACTCGGATGCTATGGGTTGGAATATTCCTACTTCTTTTAAAGTTTCTTACCCGGATGTTGCTTATGAGATTAAGAATGTGGTGGTTAGCACAGATCCAGACTCGTTAGTTTGGACATGTTCCTTGGATGGTTCTGTTTCACGTAAATCTGCTTATGCCTCTCTTTCTGAGGTTAGAAGTTCTGTGTTTTGGGTAGGGGTGGGTATAAAAACCGAAACCGAACCGAACCGAACCGAACCGAACCGAACCGAACCTAACCGAACCGAACCGAACCGAACCGAACCGAACCGAAAAAGGGTTTTTGGTTCGGTTCATAGTTTTTATTCAGTTCAAACCGATTTAAAATTTAAAAACCGAATTGAATTCGGATCGGTTTCGGTTTTGGACATACAAAACAGAATTGAATTCGGTTCGGTTTCGGTTTCGGTTTTGGACATACAAAATCGAACCGAACCGAATAAACTGAATTGTCTTAATTAATTATTTTGTAAGGTTCAATTTTATTATGGATTGTTTGTTGATGATGTTTTATTTTTGGACTACATATATATACTACATATTTTTTACTTCTATTTATAGAAGTTATGATGATTTTATATTTTGATTGAGTATGTAGACCGATTATGATTGAAATTTTAGATTCGGATTCAAAATTGGATTGTATTTTGTTTAAATTATTTTTTACATATTATGCTTTCTTAAAAAAGTTTAAGGCTAAATGCCAAAAAAGCAATTTAAAAACCTAAAAAATTAAAAAAATATATTAAAAAACCTTTAAAGCCCACTAGGCCCAAAACCGAATTAAACCGAACCGAGATAAAAGTGTTCGGTTCAATTCGGTTTTCAAGTTCAAACGGTTCAAACCGATTCACATTTTTAAAAACCGAATATATGTCGGTTCAATATGATTTTAATCAAAATCGAACCAAACCGAACTATGCCCACCCCTAGTTTTGAGGTAAGCAGATCTAGGCATCTTCCATTCCTCCTTCTCGCTCTGTCCTCATTTGGCGGCTATTTCATGGTAAAATTCCTACGGACATTGCGTTGCGTGCCAGAGGTTATATTTTTCCATCTCGTTGTTGGTTTTGTTGTGCTGCAGAGGAGGACTTAAGGCATCTTTTTCTTGACTCTCCTTTTGTTCGTGGATTGTGGGATGTTGTTTCCTCTACTTTTGGCTATAAACTTAAGTTATATGGTACTTGTTTGGACCTTTGGCATGAGGCAATGAGAGTTGTATTTAGCACTCAACTGAAAACTCTCTGGCGGGTTTCTATCATCACGGTTTTTTGGGTGGTGTGGTTCTTCCGGAATCAAGCTACTTTTGAGGGTGGCAAGATTGTTTTTGTTGATGCTCTTTCACTACTTTGGCGTTCTGTTCACGAGGTAGACTCTCCATTCTGGCACTATGAAGAATTCAGTGGATGAACTTCATATTCTTCAACGGCTTCATGTCTCTGGTCGCCCTCCCAAGACTCCTCGTATTTTAGAGGTTAATTGGCATCATCCCCCGTCGGGTTGTCTTAAGGTTAACACGAACAAGGCTACTTTTGGTAGTCCTGGTCTTGCTGGTTGTGTAGGGGTTTTTCGCACATGCAGAGGTTTCGTTAAAGGTTGTTTTGCTATTCCTCTTGGTGTCTGCTTTGCTTTTGAGGCTTAATTAGTTGTTGCCGTTTACGCTATTGATTATGCTTGGACTTTTGGCTGGCGTCGGTTATGGTTAGAGAGCGATTCTACTTTTGTAGTTGATATCCTTCGTTCAAGGTCTCGTAAGGTTCCTTGGCGTTGGCGCTCTGCTTGGGATAGGTGTTTGGGTTTAATATCCCAAATGGATTTTGTTGTGACTCATATATATCGAGAAGGTAATCAAGCTACAGATAGTTTATCTTCCAGGAGCCCCAGTATCGTCTCTCCTACATGGTGGTGGAATGCTCCGAATTTTTGCAATCATTTTATTTTCAATGATTTTTATAGCAGACCTTCTTTTAGGTTCTGTTGATCTGTTTTCTTCTTTAGTTTTCTATTATGTTTTGTTCTTTTTCTTTTTTCTTTAATAAAATGTTGGGTCAGCACCCCCAACAACCTTATCAAAAAAAAAAACGTCAACTTATCATTATATATTGTGATATTTGTAAACAATAAAAGTTAAGATGATGATAATTAAAGGGTATACACATTTTCGATTTGTCACTTATTGATCTATTAATCTTTTAAAATTAGTGCAGCACGTATACTTCCTATACCATTTCAATTTAATATGGAGACTCATATTTCATAGGAATTGTGAATTAGTATAGGTCGTTTCTATGCCTTCGAGGAAGCTCATAGATTGGATCCCAATGGTACAGGGCGAGGTTAACCAATTTAAAACTGTCCTTGATCAACGTCTTGAAAGGGTAATTAAGTATTAATTACAATTATATATATATATATATATATTATAGATTGTCCAAATAATGTGTCATCTGACTTACGGCCGATGACTTACGGCCGATCATTTCGTGTGTCCGCCAAGGCGTATGAGTAATGCACGTGAAATGCAGAGTTTCTATGAACACTGTTACAAAAAATATATCCAAGCCCTGCAAAATGCTGCTGCTGAATATGATAAACATGATCAATGAGTTATATGGCTGATAAATTGTTTGTTGTTTGTGTTAATCTTTCACGAGTGCTATTCTTGATTCTTGTTACTGTTTTTGGTAATTATTAACCATTTCTCTTGTTTATATCCAGTGCACAGGTCGTCAAGTCATATCATACTCTTAATGTTCTCTTTGAGGTTTTAAAAGCTTGTAACTGCAGTACAAGTGAATTTGTGGAAGTCAGTTATGGGGTAAAACAATATCAAATGAAATCCGAGAACTCGCAGCAGGTTAATGTCAGACGAAAACCAAGAGCACACAGGACGATTTCAAGATGATGCACAGAGAAGTTGGAGCAAAATCTGAGAGCTCCATGAGAGAAAGTGGTACATGTACAGAAGCTGAGAACCTACAAAACTACGAACAGTTTCATTCCCTCCCACCACCACATCCGCACTCCCCTTACCGCACTTCTGAGATGAGGAAAATGTCATTAAGAGAAGGAGAAGGGCCTGCGGAGAATTGTTGAGAGTTCATGGTTGAAATTGCTAATCACTTGTTGAGATTGCACCGATTCTCCAATTGGCTACTGAAGTTGAATCCAGCAACCCAAGAGTTGCTTACCTCTGTAAGTTCCATGCCATCTTTTTTATGCATTAATTATGCTACAAGTATTTTGAATATAAATGTTCTTATTCACTACAAGTAGTTTTGAATCTAAATGTTCTATTCACTACAGGTATTTTGAATCTAAATGTTCTTATCCACAACTTTAACGTAACTTCGGTTTTCATGACCGATCTGACTAGAAAATAATTCATCGTGTTATTATTACACTTTTAAGAAACAAAAATTGTAATGATATGTAGGGATGGCAACGGGTCGGGTTCGGGTGGGTTTTGTAAAATTCAAACTCTCACCCGTGAAAATTTTTCTCACCCACATCCGCCCTCGAACCCGCGTAGGTAAGCGGGTTCGTGGGTGGGTTTGAACCCTCACCCGCGAACCCGCGAAACAATGCAGGTTCACGGGTGGATGTTTCACCCGTGGGATACCCACAAACCCGCAACTCACGAATCCACGAACCCGCGATTTGTCATTTGTAAATGTCCACATGTAATCACCTATTTTATACTTAATTGAATTAAATTTCTATTTCTAATTCCCTACTTGATACATTACAAAACAATAATAACAATAAAAATAAAACGACCAAAAATAATTCAAATGTCTATGAATGTTTATATACAAGTATTTTATTTATACGGGTTCACGGATCCAACCCGCGGGTTCATTTTTCCAATCCACACCGGCCCACAAACCTACCTGATTTTTCATTAAATGGGTTCGCGAGTCCGCGGATCGTAAATTCACCATCCACACCTGACCCTATAGGGTCGGGTTCGGACGGGTGTTCGCAGGTGCGGGTCAAATTGTCATCTATAGTAATATGTATAAAATTAGTTTTACCAAACATACACGTCATTGACAGGAAGTAGAAAATAGCCAGGTGGATGCCCAAATGGGCACTCAGGAAATATCCTACAAAGCATCATTAAAGAGAAGAAAGCCCGAGTGAGCATATATTGAATGAAACCTACTCGGGATCAGTTAACAGCACTCGAGCTCAAACGGCGCTACTCGGGACCATCAGGTATTGCTCTTACTCGGGAATAAATACGACTCTAAGAACTTGGTGCTTATTTCACACGGATTAAGTCATTAAATACGCAAAGATATCCATCAGGAAGGAATCCCAAATAAAACGAAACATTAAGTTAGAAGAGTCCCCAATCAGGAAATAACTTGATTACTTTACGAAGACTACATTCTTATAAGGAAACAAGTCCAAATTGAACATCAATACTAGAATCCCACTCGATTTCCATAAGAGACTCCGAAACAGGAAAGAAGACAAATCAACCTCAAACAAGTAACCGAATCACAATTAAATACAAAGATCTCGTATTACTTGTAAAAAGCTGATTAGGGTTCTATAAGCATATAAATAGACCTATAATCTGGTTCCAAAAGATATAGGCAATATAACATACAGCAATCATAACAAATACAGAGAGAAAAAAGAGATATCGAGAGCTTGTAAACATCATATTTTTATAGTAGATTTTGGCTTGGTTGATCCTTCAACCACCCATGGACGTTTCTCCAGTCATCGGAGTTTTACCACGTAAAACTTGTCTTCGTTACTCTCTCTGAATCTCTTTCTCTTTGAGTCAATAGCCGAAATCCAATCCTTGTTGGCTTTTCTGACATAATCCAGAAATCAACGTCAACAAATCGCGCTAGAAAGAGGGGCTTGAACCTCCGAACTTGTTAAAAGTGATGGCAGGAAGCAGAAGTAGTTCAGGGAATGGCCAAAAATCACCAGGCGATTTCCATGTTGGCAACACGTCACAAGATCCTGCAGCAAACACAGAAAACCAGTCTGCGCACCTGGTGGGGATCCAGCAAGTTCCTCCAACCAACAGAGATCTTACGTTGCGTTTCCAAGAGGCCTTGCAGCAATTGGTGACAGACGCAGCAAAGGAAGGGATTGATCTACTGGCTGCAGGAGCACATACTCCTAATCCTCCACTCGTAAGTCTCCGTTCGATGGTAGTTGGGCCAGGAATAACTATGCCAGAAACCAGAAGGAACTCTTCCCCAATCAACCCAGCTGGACAGAAAACACTTGAAGAGGAACATCACCTGAGGCTCGACCACAATCAAACAATACGTGCCAGACATCGTAAATACAACCGGTGTAGAGGTCGGTCATCATCAGAAGACAGTGATCAACACCATCGCAACCGTCATCATGGAGTCACACGAGAGGACCAGCATCAGAGTGAAGAGTCTGAGGAAATAATGAAGATAACCCAACGGTTTAACCGTCAGGGAAGTCCGATGGGGGACAGAGATGTCACGATCCAGAGCCTAACTTAAGAAGTTGAGAATAACAGACGACAGATGAAGGCACTGGTCAGACGTTATGGCTGTAACGATCTATCCGACGATGACTCTGACAGTCCATTCACCAGGGAGATTTTGCGGATCCCTTTCCCAGAAAGATCCAGGATGCCGCATGTGGAGCAATTCAAAAAAGATACAGATCCAAAGGAGCACGTTAGACGCTATAAAAGTGTCATGGATCAATATGCCCGCAGTGACCCCTATTGTGTCTCAACTTTCCGTAAACACTGGGGGACACAGGGTCAAGATGGTTCGGAAGACTACCCCCGACGAGCATCGGAAATTTCAGCGAACTGAGCAGGAGCTTCTCAAGGCAATTTCTGAGCAATATTCAAGGAAGAAGTCAGTGGCCTACCTCTCTCAAATAAAGCAGGGGAAGGACGAGTCATTAAAAAAGTACTTGGGCCGGTTTGGCCAAAAAGTAACAGAAATTGGCAGTGCTAATGATGAAGCAATTATTGTTGCCTTCACCAATAACTTGAAGAATGGACGACTATCCTTTGATTTGAGAAGAGCACGGCTGACTAGGTATGCTGACATGATGGATATGGCAGGAGGATACGCACTGGCCGAGGAGGAAGAGTTAGCTACAGGAGGAAGCTATATGCATGAAGGAAAGCCCGAACAGAAGAATACCGAATCCAAGGGGCAGAATCAAAAGGAAAAACAGAAAGGGAACGGTAAGGAGAAAAACAAGGATGGGGGTAATGGGCTCAACGTCGAACGGTCCATAGAGAAATACCAAGGCAGATATACCAATTACACCCCTCTTCGAAAAAAACAAGAAGAAATTTTAGCCATCTTGGAAGAGAAGAATATGGTGCGAGAACCGCGGCGACAATCTCAGTTCGCCCGAAAAGATACAACTAAGTATTGTAGATTTCACAAGGAAACCGGGCACGAGACTTCAAAGTGTTTCCAGCTCAGAGATTACATAGAGACTCTTATTCGGGAATGGCACTTGCGAGATGTAATCTTAAAAAAAGATGAGAAATCAGAAACTAAGAAAGAAGTTAAGGCAGATCACTCTGGACGAAATCAATGGCCCAGTCCCGAGACCAATCAAGTAATACATATGATTTACGGAGGACCCTCTACAGGGAAAAGTAACCGAGAACGAACTCAGGAAATCAGAGAAGCAATAGAAGCATGGAATAACTTTGACGTAAACTCAGTTGAGCCGGACCCGAAAAAGGTGAAGGAAGGATGGGACCCGATAATATTTACAGAGGCAGATTCCCATGGCATCGATGTTTGGCCTAATGACGCCTTGGTTATAAGAGTCCGGATTGGCCATCGGGAAGTCCGCAGAATTTTAATAGATAATGGGAGTTCAGCAGACATCCTCAATGTGGCCGTCTATGACCAGCTAAGGCTAGAACGAAAAGATTTACAGTCTTTCCATACTCCATTAAGGGGGTTTGGAGGGATAGAAGTCAGGTCACTCGGGACGGTGAAACTGCCCGTGAAGATTGGAACAGCACCTTGCCAGAGGACTGTCCTGCTCGACTTTGTAGTAGTTGACTTAGACAATTGGCCGTATAATGCATTATTGGGTCGGCCATTCCTGAATAAAATAAGGGTTGTAGCCGCCACTTATGCATTGATGATCAAGTTCCCAACAGGACAAGGGGTTGGGATAGTCAAGGGATCCCAAGAGATGGCCCGAAGAGCAAACCTATCAGTATACAAAGACAAGCATGATACTGAACAAGTATGCACCATAATACAGCCAAATCAGTGTAAAGAGTCCTTGTCATTCAAACTGGATCCGAGGGAGAACACGAATGAGCCCAAAACAGAATTGGTTAAAGTAGTACTTAAAGAAGACGAACCGGATAAGAAAATCAAGATCGGGGCTAACTTGGATGGAAAAGTCAAGCAAGACCTAACCAATCTGCTTAAGGAGTACAAAGATGTGTTCGTTTGGAGTCACGAAGATATGGTGGGAATAGATGCCAGAGTAATATCCCACTACCTCGCAGTTGACCCGAATGCAAAACCAGTAATACAAAAAAGAAGACCGTTCAATCCTGAAAAAAGTCAAGCAATCAAACAAGAGGTGGAAAAATTACTGGCAACTGGATCAATCAGAGAAGTCAGCTACCCCCAGTGGGTCGCCAACATAGTCCTCATCCAAAAAAATTACTGGCAAATGGAGGATGTGCATAGATTTCACGAATCTAAATAAGGCATGCCCAAAGGATAGCTTCCCACTTCCAAGGATAGACTAGCTGGTGGATGCCACAGCGGGTCACGAATTGCTCAGCTTCATGGACGCTTACTCGGGATACAATCAGATCCGGATGAGCAAAGCTGATGAAGAAAAAACGGCTTTCACAAAGGATCAAGGTTTATATTGTTACACAGTAATGCCCTTCGGTTTAAAGAATGCAGGTGCTACGTATCAAAGGTTGGTAAAAAAAATCTTCACTCGGCAAATAGGAAGGAACATGAAAGTGTAAATTGATGACATGTTGACCAAAAACGTCTCGGCAGATGAGCATGCCCGAGACCTCCGTGAAACATTTGATGTTCTGAGAAGATACCATATGAAATTAAACCCGAACAAATGTTTATTCGAAGTCCATTCGGGGAGATTCTTGGGTTTTCAAGTCCACCAAAGAGGAATCGAAGTTAATCCCGAGAAGATCCAGGCTTTGCAAGAAATGACCTCATCTAAAACATTGAAAGAAGTACATCGCTTAACAGGGTGTTTAGCTTCCTTGGGAAGATTCATCTCGAGGGCTACAGACAGGTGCGCACCCTTTTTCAAGATAATCAAAAAAGGGAAAGGACTCGAGTGGAATAAAGAATGCGAGCAGGCATTCTTAAAAATAAAAGAGTATTTCGGACAGGCTCCAGTTCTCTCAAAACCTTAAAAATGGGAAATACTCCAGCTGTATCTGTCAATAACCGAGCTTGCAGCAAGTTCAGTCTTAGTCAGAACAGAAGATGAAGTGCAAAAACCAGTGTATTATACCAGCAAGGCACCCTTACCGGCTGAGACAGAAAGGGGTTTTCCCGAGCTCTTCAGAGATGTGTACCAGAAGAAGATGCACATCGAATACTTCAAGAGATCCACGAAGGAGTTTGCAGAAACCACACTGGGGGTAGAAGTTTAGCGCATAAGGTGCTCAGGCAAGGCTATTACTGGCCTACGCTTTTCTCAGATGCACAGGAGTGGTCGGAAAGTTGCAATACCTGTCAAAGGATTGCCAACGATATCCGACAACCCCCAGAAAAGCTCAGAAACCTCACTGCCCCATGGTTATTGGCCATGTGGGGCCTAGACCTGATCGGGCCAATACCAGCTGGGACAGGGGGTGGAGCAAAGCACGCCATAGTAGCTGTCTATTATTTCACAAAATGGGCAGAAGCTGAAGCGCTAGTGCATATCACAGAAGTCAACACCACAAATTTTGTAAAGAAAAACATATTTTATAGGCTTGGAGTTCCGAACACTATAATCACCAAAAATGGCACTCAGTTTGATAACCAAAAGTCCAGACAGTTGTGCGAGAAGTATCAGATTGCTAACTACTATACGACACCAGATCATCCTCAAACAAACGGGCAAGTAGAAGCATTAAATAAAATTATCAAGCACACCATTAAAGCAAAGTTAGATGACAAAAAAGGGAGCTGGGTTGAAAATCTTCCTGAAGTATTATGGGTATATCGGACGACAGCAAGGACTTCAACAGGAGAAACCCCGTTCACCTTAACGTTCGGAACAGAAGCTATCATCCCCGTAGAAACATCGTATGCGTCCCCCCGGGTTAGGCTATACGATGAAGAACAGAATGTTGATATGCTACTACAAAGTTTGGATGAGCTAGAAGAAAAAAGGGAAAAGTCCCGAATAAGAAATACAGCATATCAACAAATAGTGGATCGCCACTACAACTCTCATGTTCGAATCAGGAAATTCCAGCAAGGAGACCTGGTGCTCATGAAGATGTCATTGAACACAAAAAATATAGCCGCAGGATCCCTGGCTGACAAATGGGAAGGTCCATACAAGATCGAGGGGATAGCTGGCCATGGAGCTTATTGGATTGCTCTACCCAATGGAGGGGTGTTATCCCGACCATGCAATTCCCGATATCTGAAGATTTTCTATCCTTAAAATATATATAGTTTTATATTGAATATTTTATTCTTTTTTCTAGTCAGGACAATATTGGTAGGATAAATATTAAACTGTAATTTAAATCTGTCGATTTTTTACAGTAATAAATAAAACTATCCAGAATTTCCTAAAGGATAGCATCTAGTTCGAGATTTCCAAAAGAAGGCATATGATAATAAGAACATATGGAAGCAGAGCAAGATAATAAGAACATGCAAATAGAATTCTCGGGACCATCAAATTCTGAATGGGTGGAGAAGCTCGTAGGAGCATGCCAGCCGAGCAGGGTTAAAATGACCTTCGCAAAAAGGCAAACCCGATGCACCAGACTCTGGAAAAATGCTCGGGACGCTATCGGGAGAAATTTCGGTGAAAAGCGTAGCTGTGTTGAAGCAATTTTTTTTTTTAAAAAAAAAAAACTCAACGATTCGGCAAACTATTACGCATAAAAACTTGGGAGACGTCCTTGGTATTGCATAAGGACTCGAACGTATGATCATGGTGAGCCTTGATGTAACGTTCGGGTAGCAACCGGGTATGAAACACAAGTGTAAACTTATCTGTTTCAAGATGACTCGATTAATAATAAAGAGCCAGTTTAATAAGATACTTGGCAATTGAAGTCATTCGGGTAACAGCCGGTTTAATAAGATACTTGGTTAAGTTACCCGAACATTGAAGAAGCCAGTTTAATAAGATACTTGGCAATTGAAGTCATTCTGGTAACAGCCGGTTTAATAAGATACTAGGTTAAGTTACCCGAACATTAGCCAGTTTAATACAGCACTCAGCAACAATCAGCAATGAATAGATCAAGACCATTCAATTCAAAATAAAATAGAATTTTATTGCTCCTAAAAGAATGGTTCTGTACAAGTAAAAAAAATCAGAATTTGCTATAATTCTACAAAATTAAGGTTGCGAGGATTTCGAGCCTTTACCAATACTCGGATCTGGCACCATCTCGTACTCACGAAGCAGGCTCTCATTAGACGGCCAAGTGATATCGTCGACAGTATCATCCATCCACTGGCTGTAATCTTCACCCGGGACTGGCCCTACATCTGGGATTGCACCCTCAACCGACTTTTGATTTGCAAAAAAGGTCGAGAGAGAATGCTCAGACAGAATCTCTAAATGTATGGGATGGGGCTCTTTACCTTGACTACGACAATAGGCTCTCCATTCCTTCATCTGAATCCGAAGAGATTCCAAGGACCGGTCCACATGATGTTTGATTGACAGCTCCCAATTAACTCGGGCTTTCTCGGTCGCCCTATTCTTAACTTTGAAGAACTCGCCTGCCGAAACTAGCCCACATTGAATTCCCGAAGAAGTAGGGCATCGTAAGCAGGGGATCTTTTAAAACGATCCACCCCTTAGACTTCCAGTTTCAACCTGGCCTCTCGGGAAAAGGATTCAACTGTCAGCACTTGGCGCTACAGATCTTCAATTTTTAAGTCATACGCCGACTTCGCCCGCTCCGTCTCCTGCTCGGCCTTGAGCATGGATTCTTCAGCAGAAGATAGAAGATTTTGAAGTGATGTAACATTCTCCTCTGCCAGATATGCCTTGTCCTCGGCTTCAACCTGCTTCGCCATACAATGGTGGGCAAATATTTGTACAGAATCGACCTCTTGCTGGTAAGCTTTCTCTGCTCGAGCACGGCCCTGCTCACTCGCCTTCAGCTGATCCTCTAGATGCCTTATTCGATCGGCTTGATGTTGCTGCGTATGAATAAGCTCAGCGAATTCGGCCACCATCTGCAAAGGAATATACTTAGAAATCTGGCAGAAGCAAAACAATAAAGGAGTCGGATTCGACTTACATAAGATGCACCGTTAAAAACATTTTGGAGACGTTCGGTCAGGGAATCATCCCGAAAGCTGCTCCAACGGTCAGCCTCGATAAAAGCCCAACCGGAGGACATCTCCCGTAGCATATCCTGGGGAGAAAGGAATAAAGGAACCCCCGAGGGTTCAACTCCCAGATTTCCAAACTCGGGGGCAGGAGAAGCCCTGTTCGGTTCTAAGGACAAAGAAGGAACCCCCGTAGGTTCAGCCCCCAAATCTCCAACTTCGGGGGTAGAAGAAGCCCTACTCGATTCTGAAGCGGATGCATCTACTGATGCTCCAGCGCCAACTCTCGGGGCAATCTCATCTGTAACATCTTCGTCACTGGAGTCAATAAATGAGACTACCCGAGGAACTTTGAAAGGACGAGAAGGCGAACTAACTGCCTTTCGCTTCTCACCCTGAGAACGGTGGAAGTTAAGATCAACAGCAGAATCTTTCTATGGATCGTCCTGAAAAGACTCAAAGAATTCGGCACCGGCAGGCACTTGATCCGTCAAGATGTTACCACTATCGCCGTCTTCAAACAGTCTAACAGGCTCTTCACACAGGCCTTCACTCTGGCCACTTGGACCAGCAGAATCCTGAGTAGGAGGCTGAGCACCCTGAACAACGCACTTGGGAATTCGTTCCTCAGCAGTGTCGGTTTCCTCATCAGGCTCGGGTAGAGCAATACCCTCATCGCCCTGACGGAAAACTTCCTTTCTACTCTTTTACAGAATCGCGTTCACCTGGCGAGCCTGAAGATCGCTGACAACGTCCGTCTCGAACACTAAAAAAAAATCATGTTAGAAAAGAAAATGAAAAGCAGAAAAATACAATAGAAAGGACGCCGGGTTACTTACATCTCCTGCGATGGCCCGAAATCTATCTGAAGAAGCCGAGCTTTATCAAATCCTTCTCTTTAAAAAGATAGCTCTTGCTCCTCTTCTCCAGAGTACGAACAGCTACCCGAGTCAGCCTCTTCAACTCAGAATCATAATAATTAATTATTTTTCTATTTAACGCTTCGGGGGAACAGAAGAAACGGGGAACACTAAACACTGTTCGGGAATCCCCAGATCCAACAGTGACGTTGAGCCCGAGAGCCCCTCCAGTAAAAAATCAACTGTTCATCCAAAACTTGTTGGATGTAGGGAATCCCCATACAAAACCCTTCTTTTTTGGGTCATCATCAGCATCGACCTCCCGATTCACCTTTGTTTCTTTAGGGACCCAACCGTCCGATGGAGTAGACGCAAGAAAATATGTCCCCGTTTTGCTAACCTGCCTCAGCAAAAAGAAATGCCTGATTTCATTCGGGGAATGCGGCGAAAGGTTCATTCGACTGAACATGTGCCACATGCACATCAAGACTTTGTAACTATTCGGGGCCAACTGAGTTGGGGTTATCCCTGCTTCAGCCAAAAACCAGGCAATAAAAGGCCGAAGGGGAAGTGTGACACCACAGCAAAGCATGGATCCATAAATCGCGACCATACCCTTAGGAGGATTCCATACGGCTCTATCCCCCGCAGGAACCAAAGTGACTGAGTCAGGCAAGTCGACTGAACATGTGCCACATGTACCACATGTGCCACATGTACCACATGTGCCACATGTACCACATGTGCCACATGTACCACATGTGCCACATGCACATCAAGACTTTGTAACTATTCGGGGCCAACTGAGCTGGGGCTATCCCTGCTTCAGTCAAAAACCAGGCAATAAAAGGCTGAATGGGAAGTGTGACACCACAGCAAAGCATGGATCCATAAATCGCTACCATACCCTTAGGAGGATTCCATACGGCTCTATCCCCCGTAGGAACCAAAGTGACTGAGTCGGGCAAGTCGAATTTGGAGCGGTATTTTTCTACCTCAGCTGGCCCGACCACATTCAGCTCAGTATCAAAGCCACTTGGGCGAGTATCAGAAAACGAAAAGCGAGACGCCCTGTACACTTCATCAACGTCACCCTCGTTAACAGTCTGTTCCCTGGTCTGAACGCTGCTTGAGCCGTGCTTGTATACCTTACTTCTGCTCTGATGTTTACCCATCCTTCGAAAAGATACCCTGTTATCAGAAATATCAGAATCAAAACTAGATGGAGAACTCGATACAGGACTGAAAGTGACGTCAGTGTGAAGCCTAGAAACATCAACCTCTAAGAATGGAGGTTCATCTATTGGGATATCCCCCAGTAATCGTTTAATGCAAGAAACTAACTGGAAATCCCCATGTTCTAATGCATCAAAAGCGATTTTAAAGAGACGATGGCGGGAAGATGGACCCATTAAAACTAACCTTGAATTGAGATTGATGCAAGATCTTCAAACGGAGAATCGCGAACTTCTGGATAAAGAAATCTGAGTTTAAAGAAATTTCTGCTGAAAATTGTTGAGAATAAACCAACAATGTCTCTTAGCAAAGAATTTAAAGACGAGCCAGCACGAAACCCTAGAATTTCAAGGCTGGATAAAACTTATGACGAAACTCGATGACGTAGGCGACGTTTGGGGAAACGCAAAAATCATTTCTCATAAATGATATTGAAAAACGAAGAGACGAGGGACGCGTGTCAAAACAGGAAGTAGCTCTTGAACATAAGAACTTCAAAACGTCGCCATCATTTAAGATCTCGCGTGATAAAGCGAATCGAAATTACAGTCACCATTAAGACACGCCTTTATGACAAGACAGCTATTCTGACGAGTAAAAATTAAGACGATTAAAATACTCTTGCACGGAATGAAATTTACTCGGCAAAAATATTTTAAAGGGGTATTGTCGTATGTGAATTTTACCAAGCATACACGTCATTGACATGAAGGAGAAAATAGCCAGATGGACGCCCAAATGGGCACTCAGGAAATATCCTACGAGGCATCATTAAAGAGAAGAAAGCCCGAGTGAGCATATATTGAATGAAACCTACTCGGGATCAGTTAACAGCACTCGGGACTGGTTAAACAACGCTTCCACTCAGGCTTAAACGGTTCTACTCGGGACCATCAGGTATTGCTCTTACTCGGGAATAAATAAGACTCGAGTAAGAACTTGGTGCTTATTTCACACGGATTAAGTCATTAAATACGCAAAGATATCCATCAGGAAGGAATCCCAAATAAAACGGAACATTAAGTTAGAAGAGTCCCCAATCAGGAAATAACTTGATTACTTTACGAAGACTACATTCTTATAAGGAAACAAGTCCAAATTGAACAGCACTACTAGAATCCCACTCGATTTCCATAAGAGACTCCGAAACAGGAAAGAAGACAAATCAACCTCAAACAAGTAACCGAATCACAATTAAATACAAAGATCTCGTATTACTTGTACAAAGCAGATTAGGGTTCTATAAGAATATAAATAGACCCATAATCTGGTTCCAAAAGATATAGGCAATATAACATACAGCAATCATAGCAAATACAGAGAGAGAAAAGAGAGATCGAGAGCTTGTAAATATCATATTTATATAGTGGATTATGGCTTGGTTGATCCTTCAACCACCCGTGGACGTTTCTCCGGTCATCGGAGTTTTACCACGTAAAACTTATCTTCGTTACTCTCTCTGAATCTCTTTCTCTTTGAGTCAATAGCTGAAATCCAATCCTTGTTGGCTTTTCTGACATAATCCAGAAATCGACGTCAACATAAATATTTTAAATTTAAACTTAAATTTAAACTTAAATTCAAATACTTAGATAAATGATTTAGTAAAAATAAAATAATAATTATTATATATTCACCTAAATCTATCAACTAACACCCTCCAATTAATAGTTAATTAATAATTCATAATTATTAATATAATTAAATAATCTAATTATTTAATTAATTTAACTATTAACATTCATTAATTAAATAATCTCAATATTCAATTAATTCTCGAATGTATACGTGTCACTTTTGTAACACAATTAATTGGACAATAATCCAATTGATTAACCGTGACCCTTGTTACCTAAATCGATCGGGCTAGCAAGGGGACCTAATGGACCCACAGTATTTTGAGCTCTAATAATCATCTGAATCATTATTTAAACTCTTTAATTAATATTCCTTAATTATTAACTCCGGTGTTATTCCACTAAAAATCAGAAGATGTACTCTCTCAACTGTAAACGCTTTTACATAGACCGATACAACTCGGTGTCCATCGATATAGCTATTAAATATGGTGTGATCCTCCACAATAGTTCATAATTAGAGCTGGGTCATAATGTCCGTTATACCCCTCTAATTACATATATCCTTTAAGTATCATTGATTCTCTAATAGACAATAAATCCTATTTCCTTACGGAATTAGGAGAGCACTCATATTTTCTAAGCCCCGAATCAACCCTTAAGGGAACTACCATCTACTTCTCACAAGAAGGAGTGGATTCCACTATTGCGTACAAACCTTCCCAGCGACAAGCCAAACTGCAATCCCAACATATAGAGTATATTGATCAGGAAATGCATCTAACCTCACCAATGGTATATCAAAGACTACGATCTAACCTGAAGGAGTCGATAAGACACTCAGGATTAAGATCACCCATATATAGCCATCATTAGTTGATATATATGAATCTCATCGGTAAACAGATCTTGGTGAGAGATTCATATAAATCACGACTTAGTCCTAAATGATCACATCATATAAGGTGCCTCCATTCCCATATCTCATTTGAATGATTCAGGGTAGAATCATCGTACATTACGGAATGGACCGCGGCTATAGATTAACCATAAATAAAGTACCCAGCTTTATTTGCTATCTATGGACTCTTTAGATTGCATGTCTCTTACTGTATCCATCTGTATATGACACTCATATACACAGTTCGAGATTACATCCGACAATCTTGAATGTTAAATATATGCATAAGTTATAAAATAAACAACATAACATGAATGAATTGAACTTTAGGGCATAAACCCCAACAATAAACGTTTAGGTTATATCTCTAAACAGTGAATTTAGAGACTTGTGTTTGACGGAATTCTTGATCCTCTTGATTTGACAGATTTCTAAGTCTGCATTGAGTGTATATAGGGGAAACAGACAAACATTAGGAGATAAGGTGTCAACAGGTCTTAGAATTGATTCATACTAATATTTGTGGACCATTCCCTATAACTTCTTGGAATGGTTAACAGTATTTTATTACGTTCATAGACGACTATTCAAGGTACGGGTACCTATATCTGATTCATGAGAAATCTCAATCCCTGGATGTATTTCAGGCTTTCAAAGATGAAATTGAAAATCAACTTGGCAAGAAAATTATGGCCCCGTTCTGCAGCTGTTTTTCAATCCGTTTTATTTTCTATTTTTCAAAAACGATTTTAAAAACGCGTTCGTTAACCGTTTTTTATTTTATTTTCAAAAAACGAAAAAAAAAATGAAAAACAAAATCAGTGTTAAAAGTGAAAGTTTTGAAAAACACAAAATACTTGTTTTTCGTTTTTCGTTTTTCGTTTTTGATTTCACTTTTTTATATAAAAAAATTCATTTTGTTTTTCATTTTGTTTCATTTAGTTCTATTATGCGTTTCATATGGCTAGGATAAGATGGGACAATATTTTTAAATGACCAAAGTGCCCCTTTATATATTCCAGAATAATTTATTTTCAACTAGAATTAAAAGCATTCATGCAATAATATATATATACATTATAATTATTATATATATTATAATATTATATATTATAAAATAATATATATATTATAGAAAATAATATATATTATAATATTTATATAATTAGTTTATAGAAAAAATATTATATAATATAATATAATATAATATAAAAAATATAATAATATTTAATATAATAATATAATATACTATTATAATGTACATATATATATATATATATATATATATATTAATATAATATATACAGTTATATTTTTATTATATAGTAATATATATATATATATATATATTGTAATTATTTATTTATAATTTAAGAGTTTAGTTTTGATTAATTCATTTTTTGATATGTTTTTTTTGAATTAATTTTTGATGTGTTACTTTTTTTTAATTTAAAAATTACAATACAAAAATTATATTGATTAATTATGTAATTAAATTTTGATAGTTTTCAGTTGACCTACCAGACGCGTTTTTTCCGTTTTCATTTTCAAAATACAGCTTTCAGTATATGCTACCAGACGCGTTTTTGGAATTCGAAACAGAAACCAACAACACTGTTTTCATTTTCATTTTTATTTTCGAAAAACACCAACTGAAAAACGCTTACAGGACGGGCTCTAAGGCTGTCAAATCTGACCGTTGTGGTGAATACTATGGTAGATACGACGAATCCGGTGAACAACGTCCTGGACCCTTTATGAAATTCCTAGAGGAATGCGGTATCGTCCCGCAATACATAATGTCGAGCAAACCCAACATGAATGGTGTTGCTAAAAGACGAAACAGAATGCTTAAAGACATGGTAAGAAGTATGATTAATCATTTATCCTTACCAGAATCCCTCTATGGAGAAGCTCTAAAGACTGCAGCATATATCCTCAACAGAGTTCTAAGCAAAGCAGTAGCTAAAACCTTATAAATTATAGACAGACAAGAAAACTAGTATTAGGCATCTACACATTTGGGGTTGTCCAGTTGAGACAAGCCTTACAAGCCAAATGAAAAGAAAATGGACTCAAGAACTGAGCTGCTACTTTATTGGTTACCATGAACGGTCAAGAGGCTTCAAGTTTTACGATCCCACTTTTAGGATATTTTTCGAGATCGGAAATGCAAGATCCGGATAAGGTTAGAGACATTGTCTTTGAAGAAGAATTTGTTCCTCTTCCAATTGTTATTGATAATGATCAAGTTTCCATTTCAGACAATGTGGAAAAGCTCCATGTGCAAAAATAAAAAATTATGCCTTAATCACAAACTCAACAACCACAAGATCATTGAGAAGATCCACTAAAGAAATAAAAAGTGCGATTTTGGATGACTATGTTATTTTTCTCCAAGAACATAAGGGTGACATATGAGCGATGGAAGATGATCCAATCAACTTTCATCAAGTCAAACAAGGTTCTAATTCTCAAAAGTGGATTGATTCCATGAATGATGAGATGAAAACCATGAAGGACAATGATGTTTGGGATTTCATCGAATTGCCTGAAGGTATGAAACCGATTGGTTACAAATGGATATTTAAGACCACAAGGGGTTCAAAAGGCAATGTTAAGAGATATAAGGCTCGTCTAGTTGCCAAGGGTTTCACTTAGAATGAAGGCATTGATTACAAAGAACTTTCTTTTCGGTTTCAATGAAAGATTCTTACAGGATCATCATGGTACTTGTGGATATAAAGACTGTGTTTCTCAATGGTGACATTGATGAAAAGATATATATGATGCAGCTAGAAAAGTTTATAACCAGTGACCTAAAAAAGATAGACTTGAAACTGAAGAAATCCATATATGGTCTCAAACAGGCTTCCCGTCAATGGTATTGCGAATTTCGTCAAATCATTATCTCGTTTGGGTTTGAGGTAAATAAGGTTGATGATTGTGTATATCATAAGTTCAGTGGAAGTAAACATATATTCCTGGTGTTGTATATCGATGACATACTGCTTGCTAGCAATGATATAAGTTTATTGCACAAAACCAAGAGATTTTTGACCAAGAATTTTGAGATGAAAGATCTTGAGGATGCCTCTTTTGTATTAGGAATACAGATACATTGAGATCGCTCTCAAATCATCATTGGGTTATCACAGAAGAGCTATATCAAAAGAATTCTGGATAGATTAGGCATAAAAGGTTGTGCACCAGGTGATACCTTAATTACTAAGGGAGACAAGTTTAGTCTCAGTCAATGCCTTAAGAATGAGTTGGAACGGAAAGGAATGCAAAAGATTCCTTATGCGTCAGCTGTAGAAAGTCTTATGTATGCTCAAGTATGCACACGTCCGAACATAGCATTCATAGTGGGAATGTTGGGTAGATATCTAAATAACCTAGGGATGGATCATTGGAAAGCTATCAAACAAGTTATGTGTTATTTCTAGAGAACAAAAGATCACATGCTCACTTATTAGAGATCAGATCATTTAGAGATCATTGAATATTCTGATTTCAATTTTACTGGAGGCCAAGACAGTAAAAGATCCACAATGGGGTGTATTTACCTGTTAGCTGGATGAGTCATTTCTTAGAAGAGTGTCAAACAAACACTCATAGCTTCTTTCACTATGGCAGCTGAGTTTATAGCCTGTTATGAGGCATCTAATCATGGTTTATGGTTGCAAAATTTTGTCAATGGGCTGCGAATAGTTGATGGTATTGAAGGACCGTTAAAGATATATTGTAACAATAATTCGATTGTGCTTTATTCCAACAAAAACAGAAGCTTCACGAAGTCGAAGCATATAGACATCAAGTTTCTCATTGTTAAAGAAAGAGTTCAGAGTCATAAGGTGGTTATAAAACATATCGGGACAAACTCCGTGATTACGAATCCGCTTACTAAAGGTTTATCACCCAAGGTCTTTCATGAGCACACTGCTTATATGGGTATTGTTTTAATTGACGATGTGCATGTTTAGTAGGAGTTTGCATTATGATTTTCTCTGTTACAGACACGTTATATGTTTATTTTCTACAGAATAAAGTACATAATTCATTTATAAACTTTGAATGTTATTCACTAGAGAATAATGTTGGATCAATTGGAAATAGGCATGTTTAAGATCACATTACATGTAATTTCCATGTTATGCATCCATACTCGATCTATGTCATTGAATGTATTGGTATGGTAGTCATTGATGGGTCTAGTTACGAAAATGTGTAACGAATGTCGCTTTGACCTCGTGCTAATACAGTAGATTGACCAGATTGTAACTAAAGATATATTTCGAAGTATATAGCTTTTGGTGCACACTTAAAACCATTCATAATAATTGTTACAGGAATCGTATGTAGCCCAAGTGAGAGATTGTTAGGATGTGGTTGATCTACAATTCTGGGCTACATATTGAATAACAATTGTAATATGGGCTATCTAACTTAATTGGGCTTTGAAAATGTCTTTAGGTATGGGCTGAAATGCATAGAAACCTAAATGCTAATTAAATTGGGCTTAACGGGATTCCAATTTTGAGTAAGTATATAACGATTGTTTATCCAAGGTTGTGGTCCCCAAGCCAAAAAAAAAATAGAAATCAGAATCAACTCTCCTCCCTTTCCCATTCAAGAGAGAATTTGAGAGCGTCTTTGGAATTTAAGAAGGATTTTGGTTGTGGAAGACTTCATCCCTCGCTACCTTCAGAACATGGACTCAAGTATGTTTTCTTAGTTATTGTCCTTAACAATTTAACATGATGCCTTTGGAACTCTTGAATTGGGATTCTTCTTGACTAGCGACTTTTGCAACACTGGTGTTATTTTCGTTTATTTTCGGGAATAGATATGGATATTCATAGACGATATCCACCTCCATTCCCGAAAATAAAATGGTATTAGAATGGTACTTGTTCTCACTCCGTCTCCAAAATAATAGTATTCATCCTCTTTTTAAATGGAGCGAGTTCTTACATATATCTGTATCCATGGATAATTTTGTCATACACAATAGTCAGTACTCAATAAACATTTATAAGAAATCAATAAATCATACAACAAACTGTTGTAAGAAAAGTCGTAAACACACAAACATTTATAAGAAATCAATAAATCATACAACAAACTGTTGTAAGAAAAGTCGTACACACACAAACAAATAATATGAAAGCAATAAGAAGAAAAACAAGCCACCAAAGATTTTATGTGGTTCAACAATTTACATATGTCCACGAAGCGCATCGCACTCAATCCACTACTTTCAAAATTGATTACGATCTCTCTGTCTCTCTTTCAGTCTCTCTACAATTTACACTCTCTCTCTAACAACTTTTTCTCACACACATTAGGGTTTACATAATAGTGGTATTTATATGGGAGCACTAGGGTTGGCCAAATCCTAATTGGGAGTCTATATATTTTCCACTAAAGATTTCCTATTCCGCTTGAATTCGTCAGACCGCTGTCAAGGCCACATCATGAACATCTAGAGAAAAAAACCAATGTTAAAACCACTGTCAAAATTCACAGTGCTTCTTAAAGTGCTTTCTACTGGATGATGGACCATTTTCCAAAACGCTGTCAAAATTACACAGCGTAATGTAGAATGTGAAGCATTAATGATGGACCGATGTGCTTGCCGATGTCGAAGCCACAACACAAGTACAGCGGTTTACCTTTTTTGCCTATACAGCACTTCCAACTGCTGTCAAACTTGCAACGTGAATCATAGCTTCATCTTTTGTCTTGGCCCTTATTGTTGACTTGAAGTCTTCACACTTCCCTAACACAACCTGATTATGGAATAATATGTATATATATCCACGATTTCTCAACAGTAAATACTCAGTAGACTAACTCAATACACATACTTGTAAGTTATAACATTTATAGTTTTAGACGGAGAATAAAGCAAAAGCAAAATAAAAATCATAAATAGTAATAAACCTAAGTAGTATCGATAATAACAAAGCGCACAATCTCCAGCAACGGGGCCAAAAATTGACACATGCTAAAACTACCTACAATTGTATAGAGCTGACACATGTAGTAGGACTGAAATGCTAAGTACCTAAATTGGTCAAGTTCATTACTATTTGGAAGATCGATTAATATGTGGTGTGATTACCTAACAACTACAAGTTAAATTAAACTAATGGCAAATGTAAATTAGCAATTAATTTAAAAGCAAACTAAGAACAAGGTTAATTCAAGCAATGGGATGAGAGGCTAGGGTTTCCAATTTCACCAAACTAATCCTATCAAATGAGGTTAAATGCCAATTCAAAGAGATAAACAAGTCAATGTTGAAAGTCGTGTTCACTTAATCTTTACTGATATACTATTTCAGGCAATAAAGAGTGTACTCACATGCAACAATATTCTATATTTCGATGACTATTAGAAATACACATATGTTTATTAAGACAATGTTACATATTTATATCTAACTCAACATGCAGTAGACATTTCATCAAGCACGTTATATGCGTCACCTCTCGATCTTTAACACAACAACCAAAGTTCATTCAAATGATGGTCAATTACTCAAAACCATTGTGAACATAAATATTCACTCAACAATTAACAAGCAATCACAATAAAAAGGCATTCTTCATTTAATATTCATAATAAGGATCCACTGTGACCCTGGCACAAATAACTTAGCTCATGTTTAAAGTAACAAAATATATGTCTTGATTATGACTCTAAACATGACTAAGTACAAATAAAAGATATGGAGAGTAGTGGATTAGAAGAAACTCTAATGAAGAAAGCTCTCTCTTTTGTTGGTTGATCTCTATTCCACTCCATTTTTTTTTCGCATTCCTAGCCAAAATGATGGTGGATGGTGGTGATTCGAAGTGATGTAAGGTGGAATATGGTGTTTTGGTGATGGGAGAATGTGTGAAAAGGGAATCTTGGGTGGTTTTTGGCAAGGAAGTGGTAGTGTGGTACTTTGGAATCTAAGAAGATAGGGTATTTATAGGAGAGGGAAACTGTGGCTTGGAAAATGATATTTTGTTGAGCTGGACAAGGCAACGGTAGATGGAATGCAAGATGAGGATCTCGCATTGGAAGCTGTGGCGCTAGGTGAGTTGAATGGCATAGCCCTCCACGAGATCGAGCGCTGGTTGAAGAACTCGTTTTGGAAGTCGCGTTGAATTCTAAAATGGACCAAAGCAAGGTTGAGGGCGAGATGAAGGAAGTTGCATCGGATGTCGTGCTGATCTTTGAAAATGCAACGATGTGCAGCACGAGTTGCTCAAGTGATGCTCCAAGTCCCGCAACACTCTAGAATTGCCGCTCCTAAAAACCTGACTTTCTTCGCCTTTTCGCTTCCAATCTTCTTCGTTTTCACTCAAACATAAATTCTAAGCCTTAATAATTACACAAACTTATTGAAAACATCAAAAATGTCGATTTTACTCGAGAAACAAAGCAAAAAGAATCGGATTTGGGGGGGGGGGGATAATTACACAAACTTATTGAAAACATCAAAAATATCGATTTTACTCGAGAAACAAAAAGAATCGGATTTGGGGGGTGTCAAAAATATGTATAAAATGACAATAACATAATATGTTATTGATTGATAGCATCCATAATCCCCATAGTGGTGGAGTGATTTTTTGTTTTTTTGGTTTGGGGTTATAAATATAATTATTACCAATCATGTTCTTATTTTATTATTAGTTTTAGGTAGATTAATAATTACAAAAAATTTGAGATCATTTTAAAATATGCCGTTAGTCTTCAAAGAGAAATGAACAAATTGCCATCAAGCATTTGGTCAACCATTAAGTCCAACGGTTTGACCTGCTGTATGTTATTGTAATTAAAGGAAAAAAAGTTGATTATTAAGCTTTTAGGTATATTTGTGTAATTTGCCCTTTTTTATTTTATAACAATAAATTTTTAATTATTTTAATATTAGTTTTTTAAGAAGTATTATCAATTTAACATCAATTTTTAAACGTGTTTACTTTTTTTTAGAACGCATGGTCCATTGATACATCAAACTGATTCATCTGTTAGTTAACAGACAGTCAAACTAAACATTTATATGGGTATTTTTATCTTTAAACCAAGAATATGTCATGTATAATTAAAATAGAAATAAAAACAAATTAATATTTTAATTTTCAAAAAAGGTTTCAGTATATATATATATATATATATATATATATAAATTTCAAAAAATAAATTAATATATATTCATAAGGGTTAATTGCACCAATGCTCCCATAATTATACGCTAGGTAGCAATGTGGCCTCTGGACCTCTTTTTTTTTGCAATAAACCCTTTAAACTTTCAATTATTGGTAGAAACTGACATAATAGTAATAGAATTTCATTTCCATCTATTTTTGTGTCACGTGTGATTCACGTGGGTTTGTATCAAGTGGCAAACCTAGAATAACATTAAAAAAAAATATGTAATATATGGGTTAACATCACCATTACCCCTTGAACTATTTGCGAGTTTGCAATTCGTCCCCTAAACTTTTTTTAGGCGTTAAACCCCTTAACTCTCTTTAATTAGCAACAAGTGAAGGAATGGTAACGGATTCCAGTTTTGTCCATCTTCTCATCATGTACGCCTCACGTCTATTTTTAAGTAAGGGCAAAATTGAAATGAAAAAATTTAGAAAGATAAATTTAAATGTGCAGATCCAAATTGGATCTCTACCATCCATCTTATTCAAATGGACGGTGGAGATTGAATATGGATCTCCATCTAATAAAAAAAAATTGTAAAAAAGAGAATAATCAAGAAAATAATAAAATTAGGCCATGGGTTCAGAACCCATACTTTATCATCAACTGAAGAATAAAAAGCGGGAGATCTAAATCTCTATGACTCTATTAACAATTAAAGAAATAGAACTACCCAGTTCTGCATTTTGATTTTCTTCCAGCACATCAACATCAACAAACACTTTTCTTTATATCATTATCGACAATACCTTTTCTCTACATCATTATTATCATCCTTTTTTTTTCTCGTAAAAACACTATCTTGTTCTTCTTCATTCTAAACAAAACTCAAAATCTCTATTGGAGATCTCCTCTACCAAACCAATAAAAAACCTAAAAAAATAAAAAATCAAACTTCATCATTCTCAAACAAAAATCAAAATCTCCACAGTAGATCTCCACCTACCAAACCAACAAAAAAATCTCAAAACCCCACTCTTCTCTTCATCCCTTGCTATGTCCATGTCCAGCCGGCCTCCTTAGAGATTTCCTCAAATCTCCAGTTAAATTTATTTTTTTAGGTGGAGATCGATATTGGTTCTCCACATTTAAACTTAATTTTTTTTATTTCAATTTTTCCCTTTCTTAAAAACACATGTGCGGCTCACGTGATGTGAAGATGAATGAAAACCGGTTTCTGTTACCATTCCATTACTTGTTGCCAATTAAAGAGAGTTCAGGGGGTTTAACGCCTAAAATACTCGTGAATAATTCAAGGGGAAATGGTGTTGTTATCCCATATATTACAACAACAAAATTATGTTATTCTAGATTTATCCCTTGGTACGAACTCACGTGAAGAGCACGTGACAAAAAAATGGATGGTGTTGACTGTGATTTTTGGATCAGTTTCCCGTCTCACAGGTAGAGCAAAGTAATGGCTAAGCACAAACAATAGGTAATAAGAAAAATAAATAAGACGCAGGATTTTACGTGGTAAAACCCCAATACAGGGAAACGTTCACGGTTGCCGTTTACAGCAACAAAAACTCATTATGCAGAAAGACGATTACACACTCAATCACTCGTGTCTTCTTGTTAAGAATTGCGTTCAACCCTTTTTGGGTGTTTTTTAAGTCTATTTATACATGCATACTAATTCTTGATGTACAAGTAAGGAAAGTTTCTGTCATTTAATAAAATTCTAACTTCTTAGAGTCGTGCTCTCTTTCTTTCCTGTTTGGGGTTGATTTGTACTTCAATTGTCTTTAGATCTCTTTCCTAATTTGGACTCTGATAACTACAAGGAAGTTTGTTTCCTTATCAGGGTACGCTTCCAGAAACCTTGTTCAAATCAGACTCTTTTTTAGCATATTTGAGTCGTGATTCCATTGAATTTGGGTGCTGTCCACGTGTCACGCGTATGATTGACTATTTTCCCGGCCATTCTAGTTTCCCCAATCATTGATTCAACCTGACCCTTGGTCCCGACCATCTTGACAACGTGATCAGCTTTTCTAATCTGATCATCTATGTTATCTGGTCGGGGAGAACTGGTCGGGTTTACTCGATCCTACTTGTGTTGACTTAACCTGATCAGACTCTAGTGATGTGGTGTTCCCGACCCTAGTCTTTTGCTGACGTGTCATGTTACCTAGAATTTTCCAATTAAAAAAATCCCCCTTAAACATACATAATCGAGCTTCTCCTTTGAAATAGAACCCGCTCAGCGAGGTATGTTTAATTTATTATTACTTTTCGTTGTGGTGCTCTTGAACACTTATTTAATGCTTTGCGGCTGGATTTTAATGTCAATCACGCACATTTTGACTGACGTAATCATTTATCCACTTTTTCAAATTTTGGTCGGCGTGTGTTTCTCGTTCCACAGCATCTACCCCCATTCGCGTATGCATGTTGGTATGACATCACTTGCCCTTATATATAGCTCAAAAACTTTTCATTTTTCATTACGATTTCATAGTGATTTCTCATAAAAACCCTAACTTCTTTTTTCCTCTAGATTTTGGTTTCCCATCTTCAAACTTCTGTGTCTTTATTATTTCTGTGCATATCTCAGGTATGGACCCAACTCTTCGTTATCGTTATTTTAAGCTTCTTATGCATGCCATCGAGGCTGGTGATAAAGAAAATATTGCTAGGCTCGAGTCTCTTCTTTAGGGTCATTTTCCTTTATCCCAACCTATTGCTCTGAATGTGGAGATTCTATAGCCTGTTCCGGGTTTTTTCTTTCTTCTTCTAATCCTCTTGGTTCCACTTCTGTTAATGTCCATCCATATATGTTGAAGAATATGAGGTAAAATTCTAGGGATTCTCCTAAAGAGACTGCTCGATTGGCGAGCGACTTGAAGATAACTACTCAGACGTTAAAAATGAGGGACCTTTCGAGGGAACGACGGGCTCGCTTGCTTAGATTCTTAGTGGATCATCCTTGCACCTTTGATCTTGAAATAAATATGGTGACGGATGAAGAACTTGTAAAGTTTATAGAACGATTCGATTTCCCCCGTTCAGTAAAACTATCATGTAGTGATAATCGCACAGTATGGAATCCTTCCCCTGGCGCAGTTGCCATTTATGGGGCAATGCTGTCTTCTGGGGTGACTTTCCCTCTACAACCCTTCATTGCTAGTTTCTTGGCAGACGCGGGTGTGGCCCCAGTCCAACTGACTCCAAACTAGTATCGGGGTGTTGATCAGTATGTGGCACTTATGGAAGAAGATCGACGCTCAGTACCCCCCGACCCCCTAAGAAATACATAATTTTCACACCTTGGGTAGATTAGACACAGGCGAAACTTTTTACCTTCAATCGATGCTGCCTAACAGCTGGATCCCTCATGGTTACAAGGAGAAGCCTACCTTTCCAACGCATAAGGACCATAAGGGCTTCATCTGAGGATTTCCATCGTCTAACAAGTATTGGAGAATAGTTGGTTCTTCATTAATGGAGATTAGGGTGAGGTCGTAATGGTCGATTCTGACTATCGGCTAAACCGAAATAAAGTCCTGAGGCATTTCTGTAGTCCCGAGCTATGGAAAAAACTGCACCTAATATGACTCATGAACAGGCTGGTACGATCGTCAAAGCGGCACAGACTTCTTGGAAGGTCCGAGATCGCCGTAACTTGTACATAGAAAAAGAGTTGATCGAATTGGGTCTCTTTCCCGAGATATCCACTCGGCACAGACGCAGTAAGTCTTTATTTTTTAGCTATCCTAATGGTAAATTATCACTATGTTGTTGGAACCCCGTTCACCGGTTACGCAACGGAACTAGGTTTTAAAATTTTTATACATATCATAATCTGTATCTGAGACCAGTGAACTTGGGATCATAATTATTTTTCGAAACTAATACATACAATATGTAAACACATAAAATTGTAATCAATATAATCAGAAGAAGAAAATCTTACCAACGTTTGGAGGCTCCTTCACTTTGCGATATGCTCCTGTCTGAACCACTCGATCTTCCTCACTATCTCCCGGAACTGGTAACTACGTGTGGGCGTGTCACGGTCGCAGGAACTTGAATGAAGGATGTAGAGAAATACTTGAAGAAACTCTTTGTTCTCAATTTGGTGTATTGATTTCATTCACACATGAATTGCATCTCATGCAAAAAATATATTGCTTTTGATATATATATATATATATATTTTATTTATTTTTCACTGCACACGAAGCATAATATAACGATCACGCCTGCTTCTTATATATATATATATATCACACACACGCCTCTTTTCTTTTTGATATATCACACACACCAGGTGAGTTTTTTTTGTTTTTTTATATATAATTTTTTCTTTTTAAACCAATCCTCACTCTATATATATATATATATATATATCCTTGTTTGTATCCTATACAAACACTTATATATGTGCACATACCAATTTGCATCCAATGCAATCTCTTGTATTATAATTGATATATATCTTTTAATTATCCTTTTCAAATATATCTAATAAATTAAAAGTGATAATAAGTATTTTAAATTTAAACTTAAATTCAAATACTTAGATAAATGATTTAGTAAAATAAAATAATCTTATTATTTTATCTTCACCTAAATCTATATATCAACTAACACCCTTTAATTAATAGTTAATTAATAATTCATAATTATCAATATAGTTAAATAATCTAATTATTTAATTAATTTAACTATTAACATTCATTAATTAAATAATCTCATTATTCAATTAATTCTCGAATATATACGTGTCACTTTTGTAACACAATTAATTGGACAATCCAATTAATTTATCGTGACCCTTGTTACCTAAATCGATCGGGCTAGCAAGGGGACCTAATGGACCAACAGTATTTTGAGCTCCAATAATCCTCGGAATCATTAATTAAACTCTTTAATTAATATTCCTTAATTATTAACTCCGGTGTTATTCCACTAAAAACCAGAAGATGTACTCTCTCAACTGTAAACGCTTTTACATAGACCGATACAACTCGGTGTCCATCAATATAGCTATTAAATATGGTGTGATCCTCCACAATAGTTCATAATTAGAGCTGGGTCATAATGTCCGTTATACCCCTCTAATTACATATATCCTTTAAGTATCATTGATTCTCTAATAGACAATAAATCCTATTTCCTTACGGAATTAGGAGAGCGTTCATATTTTCTAAGCCCCGAATCAACCCTTAAGGGAACTACCATCTACTTCTCACAAGAAGGAGTGGATTCCACTATTGTGTACAAACCTTCCGAGCCACAAGCCAAACCGCAATCCCAACATACGGAGTATATTGATTAGGAAATGCATCTGACCTCACCCATGGTATATAAAAGACTATGATTTAACCTGGAGGAGTCAATAAGACACTCAGGATTAAGATCACACATATATAGCCATCATTAGTTTATATATATGAATCTCATCGGTAAACGGATCTTGGTGAGAGATTCATATAAATCACGACTTAGTCCTATATGATCACATCATATAAGGTGCCTCCATTCCCATATCTCATTTGAATGATTCAGGGTAGAATTATCGTACATTACGGAATGGACCGCGGATATAGATTAACCATAAATAAAGTACCCAGCTTTATTTGCTATCTATGGACTCTTTAGATTGCACGTCTCTTACTGTATCCATTCATATATGACACTCATATACACAATTTGAGATTACATCTGGCAATCTTGGATGTTAAATATATGCTCAAGTTATAAAATAAACAACACAACAAGAATGAATTGAACTTTTCCTTTTATTTATTTCATAAATCCATTTACAAATTACATCTTTAGGGCATAAACCCCAACAATTGTTACTCTCACTATTTCCTATGATATTTTGCTTTTCAGTATATGAACTAATTATTGTCTCTGGTGAGCAAACTGAGAAGGCTAAAAACCTTAATCGGGTGAGCCAAAAAGATGCTGCTGACCAGGTGGCCCAAGGCATAGCCCCCCCGAAACATGAATTGGTGGAGCACATTTATGAGTCTGATCATGACTTTTCGATGGTTCCCGTTGATCAGGTTATGACAAGCAATCGTAATGCCTCATCCCCCTCGTAGCGGTCGGAGGGGGCCTTCTAGGGATAGGTCCGGTCGAATTCATTCTTCTACAGAAAGATCTGACTGTGAGAGGTCGAGTATGGAGAGATCGAACCAAAATAGACCCTCTGGAGGCAAGCAGAGTCAATAGGAACTAATCAGTGGCTAGTCTCATAAAACTAGGTCTGATGACAATGTCTCTGGCAGTAAAATGGCCAAGGTAGTTGAGGGATCTTCTACCCCCGAGGCTATCCATAGAAGAGGGGAGATCATAAACGAGGCACCCTTATTGCCCTCTCAGAAGGGAGTTTCCCCCATCCTTTGGGATGAAGAGAATGATGACGATCAGGGGACCTTAACTGAACTAATTCTGATGGAGCAGCGATCAAAGAAAAAGAGTGATCGAGTGGTCAAATTCAACCCGATCGTCCTCCAGCGAATCACCCGGAGAAGGCTTCAATGGAGTTTTCAGTCAGGCGCCAAATAGTCTTCACATATTCAGACTCTGATGATGAGAAACGCATCTCGAATGAGTTATCTATTGATGACAATGTGTTGGACGTCATAGAGGAATAGTTGTTTGGTTCGGTGCCGAAGTCGAAGACTGATGCTGAAGTGGAATTAGTTGAAGATGCTCCAGTAGCCCACCTTGAGGGTAAGTCCCCCCTTACACCACCTGAGTATCTTGCTAGGGATGGCATTAGTGGAGGTCAAGTTCCCAGGGAGCAAAGTCGTGAAGCTCCTGAGGTTACCCTTCAGGCTGATGAAAGTGTTGAGGCTGGTCTGACCCTTCCTATGATGTTTACGACTGTCTCCGCTTCTAACCGACCCATTCCGTTGATAACTCCTGATGCTTCAACTTCTGGGTCTCCTCCCTTAAGTGAATTTTGATCTAACCCCATTTCCATGCTTTGCTCCATGTCAGCTGGTGAGGGATATATTGGTGATGGCTATAGGAGAGGGAATCTTTGTAAGTGCCCTCTAAATCATCTTTCATCTACCCACATTGTGGATTTTCTGATTCTTACTTTGCTTTAGAGCTGTGGAGGAGTTGACTCAGGCCTTGACTGATCAAAAGAGGTAGGTCACAAAGATATACCAGCTGAAGAAAGCCATTGCTGAAAAATATGATACACTCAAGTCTTCTTCTGTCAGTGCTTCCAAGGTCAAGCAGTATGAGAAAGAGCTAAGGACCTATTCTACGACCGAGCTTGCTCTAAGAAAGACAATAGCCAACGTCCAGAATAGGGTTTCCGTATATGAGGCAACCATCAAACAACTCATTTCAATAAATGTTGAACTAGAGAAGAGGGTCACCAGGGCAGAATCGTTGAACTCTCAGCTTGATTCGATGGGTCATTTTGGCTGAAACGGCAGTGAAAAAAGCCCAGGAGGAGACTCAGCTTGTCCAAGGCACCCTCACCACTATCCAAAAGGCTATACTTACAACGCAGTAGGCGTCTGAGGAGTCTCGGATGCATTATGAATTCATGTCTAGAGACTTGGAGCAGCAACAAGTTAGCATGGAAGTGCTTTCCCAATAAGCTAGGTCAGCCCTTGAGGTCTAAAATGTGGATCGTTATAAAAGATTCCCAGTTTTGACATTGTCATGCTCAGGGAATTTAAGAGGAGGATGACTACCGCTCGAACTTTCTTCGGGGTCCAAGAAAGATCTTCAGATTAAGCTCGCTGTAAATGGGATAGAGCGATCAAAAAGCATAAGGATGAGTCCCTGAAGGCTATAAGAAATCAGATGATTCATTGGAGAGCTTATTGTCGATTGATCATGAAAGACCCTCATCCTATGCATCTAGAGCTTCATTCTACATCTTATCTGGTTGTTTTACATGCTAATGAAAAGAGCAATTCTTTGACTAAGGATGCTGATGTTAGTCCTTTGCCAAGCACTGATTATTCTCCCTTTATGGATGACGATCTCGAGGATGTCATCACTTGGTCTGATTTTGAAAACTCGAGCCAAGACCATAGAGGTGATGCTCTTTCTGGTGGTTCTGGCCCCGGAGGCCCATCTAATACCTCCAATGTTTAAAAGTTTCTTTTTTATCATATATGTAATCGTAATTTTGTAACTGCATATTTCTTAATAAAATGTAATTTGCTTGTTGTTTCTGAACACTCTATGACTAACTGTAACCATTTATCAACTCAAATTATGTGAGTCGGGCCACATCTAGGTTAGTCATTTTGGTCGTGATCTTATCTTCTTCCGCGGTTTCTTTAACCTTGACCAGGATATTCTATTAACCCAAACTGCACTGAGTTTTCCATCCTGACTTTGGCCAAGTAACTCTGTGTAGCAGAGCTTGTAAGGGCTTTTGTCTGGGGTCAGGGGAGTCGCTCGGGTTTGTCCATCGGCTATTGGATGACCATTATAATGTTTTTTCGTCAAGAAGTGTTCTTTTATGACCCATTTACATGGTATCTAGTTTATAGACTCTTGTCTTTTATCTGTCAACTAGGTCATTAGGACTTCTCTAAGTAGTCTGTTGATCAAGATTCGTCGTAACAGGGCATCTTGGAATTTAATAACTTAGCAAATGCTTGGACTGTGCCTATTTTTAAGTAAGAATATTCATCCATTGTTCAACTCTTAGTGCATCCCATCAGGGCATATGTTCTGAAGGCGCCCTAACAGTGCTTTATTGCACCCAGTTAGTTTTGGTGAGCGTACGCTGCCTTTGCGACATATATTTTTTGCCCCCTCACTGGGCCTCTTGGGTGCTCTCATCTGACGCCAAGCAATTTCTAAGTACCCCGAGATTGCTTTTGTATACAAAAACAAAGTTTTCAAACACTATTCTTGACCTTTGAAACTGTTTCCTCAGAGGGGCTTTTATTAAATGCTGGAAAGGAACATAAAATAATAAAGCAACAAGATAAAATTAATTTCTAAAGAAGTAAGAAAAATAAAAAAGACCAAGGGACCCCTAAGGGTAAAACAATTTTTAAGTATTGGGCATTGCATGGCCTGGGCAACTCGCTTCCTTCTTATCAGGCAAGGCGGTACGCCCCGTGTTCTGCCAACCCGACCACCTTGTACGGGCCTTTCCATTTGTCCACCAAGGCTCATGCTGACTTATCTCTTGTACTGGGTGACACCCTTTTTTAGAACTAGATCTTCAAGTTGGAATCTCCTGATTCAGACATGCGAGTTGTAGTATTTGGCGACCCTTTGCTGGTAGGCTACGGTCCTAACCCTCGACATGTCTCTTTTTTCTTCTTGCTCGTCTAAGTTATGTCATATCATCTATACGTTTGACTCATGGTGGAAAAGATACACCCTGGGTGAGTTATGAACGACCTCGATCGGGATTACTTCCTCTGCCCCGAACACCAATGAGTAGGGGGTCTCCCCTGATGAGGTCATTTTCGTGGTCCGATGGCCCACAGAACCTCGTGTAACTTGTCTGCCCATCTTCTTTTTTTGGCATCTAGTTTTTCCTTCAGGATGTGCTTGATTATCTTGTTCACTTCCTCAGTCTGGTCATTGGTCTGTGGGTGAGCTGGTGTTGTATAATAATTCTTTATGTCGAAATCTTGACACAGGTTCCTAAAATTGTTACTGTCAAATTGGGTTCCATTATCCGTAATTATCGTGTCTGGGATTCCAAATCGGTAGATGATGTTTTTCTTAACAAAACTCGTCGTATTGGCTTCGGTTATATGTACCAACGCTTCTGCCTTGTCCAATTTGGTAAAGTAATCTACAGCCATAATTACGTGTTTTACTCCACCTTTGGTTACAATTGGCATTGGGCCAAGGTGATGACAAGCTCTTCAATTGTTCATGAAGCTTCTTTATGTCGTTGGCTATCCTCTGGCAACCCCCACATTGTTTAGCGACAGCCTGAGTGTCTTGAAATAAGGTTGACTAATAGAAGCTTTAGCTGAGAGTTCTGTGTGCTAAGATTTTGCCTCTTTAGTGGGTTCCACAAACTCCCCCGTGGATGCTTTCTAATATCCGTATGCCTTCCATAAGGCAGACACATCTCTGCAGGGATTTCGTGAATCCTCTCATGTACAGCTCCTTCAGACCATTGAATACCTTGTAGCTTTGTACCCGAGGCGTTTTGCTTCAGTTAATTCTGTTGGAAGAGTTTCATTTTCCAGTTATTACCTGATCATGGTCATTCAGGTGATTTGACCTCCTTCAACCACACCCACTTCTAACACCTCTTCTTGGTCCTTGATGTTTGGCTTTTTGAGGTAAGCGACTGGGATGGTCTTTGGCTGCACCTACCAATGATGGCTGATGCTAATTTTGACAGAGCATCTGCTTTTTCATTCTTCTCCCTAGGGATTTGGGTGATTCTAAATGTCTTGAATCTTCCTAGCAATGCTTTAGCTACCCCCAAATATGTGGCCATGTTGTCATCTTTTGATTGATATTCGTCCAATATTTGATTCACAACTACCTGAGAGTCACTTAATATTTCTAACTCATCTGCTCCAAGGGCCGTGCAGACTCTGAGTCTTGCCAAAAGTGCCTCATACTTGGCCATGTTATTGGTGGCTTTGAAGTCAAAACCCAATACATACTCTACTTGATCTCCTTCTGGGGTAGATATGAATATCTCGGCCCTGCTGCCATGCCTAATCAATGACCCATCTACATGTACTTTCCATGTGAATTCATTGATATATTTCAGCATCCTAACTACCTCTATATTTGATTCAGTAAATTCTATGATCATGTCTGCCACAACTTGCCCCTATTGCGGCCATTGGCAGGTATGCTATCTCAAACTCGCACAACTCCACAACCCATTTTTTTAGCCTTCTAGACACTTCGGGCTTGGATAGAATTTGCTTCAGGGGGCAGTCCGTGTAGACCTTGATCATGTACGCTTAGAAATACAGCCTTGGCTTCCTCACTACGATTATCAGGGCAAGTGCCATTTAGTCTGCTGGAGAGTACCTTGTCTTCGCTGGTAATAATGCGTTGCTGGTATAATACACCAGATTTTATACCCATTCATCCAGCCTAACTAGCACTGATCCGGTCTCTACCGGTGTTACGGATAGGTACATGTAAATTAATTCTCCTTCAAGAGGTTTTGACAGTATTGGAGCTTTCCCCAAATATCCCTTGATCTTTTTGAATGCATGTTCGCATTCAGTGCTCCATTCTACCCCATTTCCCCTTCTTGATTGCTTTGAAAAAAGTGAGACACTTATCAATTGACTTGCTGATGAATCAGTTTAGAGATGCTTAGCACGAATTTCCTTCAATGTCCTTGGGGACCTCATCTCCTCTAATGTTTTTATATTTATTTTTGGATTTACTTCTATCCCCCTCTAGTGGACTTGGAAGCCTAAGAATCTCCCCTAGAGCACCCCTAAAATGCATTTTTTTGGATTAAGCCTCATGTCGTACTTTCGCAGCACTCCGAATGTTTCCCTGCGGGCTCCTACGTGCTCTCTCGATGTTATACTTTTAGTCAGCATATCGTCCACATATACTTCCATGTTTCTGCCAATCTGTCGGTGAACATCTTATTCACCATTCTCTAGTAGGTTGCTCCGTCATTTTTTAGACCAAAGGACATGACTTTATAACAATATAAATCCTGGTCAGTAGTAAAGAACGTCTTATCCTCGTCGGGTTCAAACATCTTGATTTGGTTATATCTCGAGTATGTATCCATAAAGCTTAATAATTCGTGGTCGGTCGTCTTATCCACTAGTTGGTCAATGCGAGAGAGGGGGAAACTATCCTTTGGAGACGCTTTGTTGAGATCTGTGAAATCCATGCACATTCTCCATTATCCATTCTTCTTTTTTACCAACACCACATTGGCCACCCATTCAGGGTATTTTACCTCCCTAATAGATTCTGCTACCAATAATTTTTCTACTTCCTCTTTGATTGTCTTGCTTCTCTCTGGGTTGAATCGTCTCATTTTCTAGACAACCGACTTACGGTCAGGGTCAACTGCTAAGCTATGCGAAATTATCTTCGGGTCGATTCCTCGCATATCCTCATGTTTCCATGCAAATATATCTTTGTATTCTCTCAACAGTCCAACCATCTCATTCTGCAATTGCTTCATCAACCTGGCCCCGAGACTTACAGTCATCTCGGGACTGTTGTCATTAATGGTGACCTCTATGGTCAGTTTATCTTTCTGGCTTTTCCTATCTTTTGGAGGTGTCTCCCTCAGGTCCATGTCGAATTGTGTCAGAGTTTCTGTTCTGATCTTCATGTCATCTATCTTCTGGTTTCCATACTCCTCGAGGGTGTACACTTACATTACCCCTGACTTTGTTTTCTCCTTGTATATGGCCAGATTCACCTTTCGTGCCCACTCTTGTGAACTTTTCATGACTCTCACTCCCGCCTCTATGGAGAATTTAACCATTAACACGTAAGTGGCGATCACAAATTTTGTCTTGTTCAAGAAGGGTCGACCCAGTAAGGCGTTGTATGGCCAATTCTCTATACTCATAATCATAAAATCCAGTAACACTATCTTGGTGCAGGAGGAGCTACCAATCTCCACAGACAGCTTCACCGTTCCAAGCGACCTCACATCCGTTCCTCTAAAGCCTCTTAGAGTGACTTTGAGTGGTTGAAGGTCTCTTCTTTGCAGCATAACTTGGTCAAATACGTCCACATTGAGAATGTCTATAGAGCTTCTGTTATCGATGAGTATCCTTCTTACTTCTATATGTCGTGTGAGAACTGACACCATAATCACGTCTTTCGACCCTACTTCTGACGCATGTGCGTTTGCTTCAATATAAATTATAGAGTCTCAACCTTGTTTGAGCTTCTTTTGATCGGGTCCTAACAGATTTACCTCCAGTTTTCTCCATCCATCTGTGGCTTTTCTAACTTCGGACATTCTCTCTCGGCTACTACTCCTGGTATATGCCCGCCAAAGATGGTGTTGATTGCTTCATTACCTGGATCCCTTCTTGGACTCCTCTAGCTTATATCTCGCTTATCCATCACGGCATTCTTACCCCTATCATCTTCATTCCTGAGGATCATACCCTTAAGGTGCCCTTCTCTAATTAGCTTCTCGATATAATCTCTCAGCTGGTAGCACTTAGAAGTTTCATGACCGTTTTCCTGGTGGAACCTGCAGTACTTAGTGTTGTCTCTTCTGGCAAAACTTAAATGCTTTTGGGGTCTTTTGTACAGATTCTTATCATCTATCACATTCAGGATTTCTTCATTTCCTCTAGCCAGCGGGAAATAGTTGGTACATTGTCTTTTGAATTGCCTAGTACCTTTGTCATCCTCCTTTCACCCATCTTTACCTTTTCCTTCGCTACCTTTTTGCTCCCCTTTGTTGCCACTTTTTGGGTTACTGTCTTTATTCTTCTGACTGTTTTTGAGTAGACCCTCGTGTATAAGTTCTCCGTCATAAGCCAAATGTTCTTCCTTCGCCATGGCGTACCCTCCGATATGGTCTACTATGCTGGCATACGTGGTCGGTCCCTTTTGCCTCAGGCTTAAGGTCAGATGGTTGTGATGTAAACTATTGATGAATGTCGATACCACCGCATCATCATTAGGGTCTTGAACTACTGACACCTCTTGTGAGAATCTGGTCAGGTAGTCTTTCAACTTCTCATCCTTTCTTTGCTTTAGAGTTGATAAGACCGATATAGACTTCCTTCGTTGAATATTCAACATGTATCTTCTGGTGAATGCTTTCACCAACTCCTCAAAGTTTCTAATAGAACCCGCGGGTAACTCTCCAAACCATCTCGACCCCCGATCTCCCAACGTTTTTGGAAACATACGGCACCTGAGGGAGTCATTGTAGTCATATTGTTCCATTGCATTTTGATACCTCCTCACATGCTCTTGTGGCATTCTGAACTTCTCTGAGAAACGGGTTGTTTTACTGAATCAGTAAATGGGCTTTCAGAGTTCCCGATCAGAGGGTTTCTCGAGCTTTGCCTTCGGTCAAAGGATATTATCCTTCTAAGAAAAATTTCTCGCTCCCCTTCCGGTTCTCCACATTCGTCGAATCTCCGACGGATCGTTAGCCCATATAGATCCCTGGGGACCCTCCCGCTGATCTGAGCGTCAAAAGGGTCACGCCTAATCACCAGGGTTGGTTCTCTGCACCTTCTAGGGGCCGTTTCACCGTCACTTGAATACGAGCGGGATCTTTTCTACTGGTCATTATACTTATGCCCGCGTTTGGGGTAAGTTTCTGCTCTGTTGTACCTCTCCATGTCTTCCCGTGAACTAGATTCCCAGTGCTGCCTTGTTCCCCGATCTTCTCAATCACTTCTCATGTGTGAATGTCCCCTCCTTTCGTGATATTCCACCTCATCCCTTCCAGGTTTCTGGGTTGCTCCTAGGGTGATTGCTACTATCTCAGAACGTATCCTTGGATCTTGGGCCACGATTGGTGTGGAAAGTTGGTACGGAAAACTTAGGTTAGTCGTGGCTGATATACTTATTCCGTGTTTGGCAGCATCTTCGATGAATTTTCGTAAGGATTCCTGGATCTGTTTGAATGCTTCTGGGAAGATTCCAGCAGTCGCACCTATAGTGGTAACAGTGTCAGACCTGATGGATGGCAGGGTCCTTGAGGGTGGATCTCCTCCTGTAGCGGCGACATCCGTAAGGTTCTGGTCATTGGTCTCATTTGTTGCGTCGACACTGTAGGGAGATTTACTTCTATCTCTACCAGTGTCCATGATACAGCTTTTGGTCGAGTTTCTTCATAATTAATTACGTAAACAAAATATTGTCGAAGGTTCACGCCCCACCTTCTAGCGCCAGTTATTGATAGTGATTTTTGGACCAGTCTCCCGTCACATAATTAGAGCAAAGTAAAGGCTATGCACAAACAAAAGGTAATAAGAAAATAAATAAGACGCGGGATTTTACGTGGTAAAACCCCAATGCGGGGAAACGTCCACGGTTGTCGATTACAACAACAAAAACTCACTATGCAGAAAGAAGATTACACATTCAATCACTTGTCTTCTTGCTAAGAATTGTGTTCAACCCTTTTTGGGTGTTTTTTGGGTCTATTTTACATGCATAGAATCCTAATTATTGATGTACAAGTAAGGAAAGTTTCTGTCATTTAATAAAATTCTAACTTCTTAGAGTCGTGCTCTCTTTCTTCCCTGTTTGGGGTTGATTTGTACTTCAATTGTCTTTAGATCTCTTTCCTAATTTGGACTCTAATAACTACATGCAAAGTTGTTTCCTTATCAGAGTACGCTTCCAGAAACCTTGTTCAAATCAGACTCTTTTTTAACATATTTAAGTCGTGATTCCATTGAATATGGGTGTTGTCCACGTGTCACACGTCTGATCGACTATTTTCCCGACCATTCTTGTTTCCCCAATCATTGATTCAACCTGGCCCTTGGTCCCGACCATCTTGACGACACGATCGGATTTTCTAACCCGATCATCTATGTTATCTGGTTGGGAAGAACTGGTCGGGTTTACTCGGTCCTACATATGTTAACTTAACCTGATCAGACTCTATTGACATGGTGTTCCCGACCCTAATCTTTTGCTGACATATCATGTTACTTAGAATTTTCCAATTAACATATGGAAATTAAGTTTCATTACTATTTCGATAGCTTCTGTCAATAAATGAAAGTTTAAGGGGTTTATTGTAAAAAAAAGTTTATGGGGCACATTGCTGGCTAATGTATAATTCAAGGGACATATGTGTAATTAACCCTGTTTATAAATCAAAAGAAAATAAATAAATAGAAAAAAAAAAATTGACCCACCTGCCAACCAAAAAAACAGAAGAAAAACAAAATATGATAGATGGAGATCCAATCTCCATATTGTATCTCCATCATTCCAAACCAGACCCCTTTGTATGCATCACCGTCCATCTCCATCAAACTGCATCAACACTACAAGAGTTTACATCGATATCGGCAGCCATTAAGATCACACTATATCTTGTAAATAGTGTGTTCAACACTATTACAAGATGTTGTTATATGAACAAATGAAATATCTATACAATTCAATTTCAAAGCAAATATATCATCAATGAATTATTTCTTTTCAGTTTTCTTGTAATGTTTTTTTTTTAAGTTTTAATATTCACCGTGGATTTCAATTTTTTAAGAGATGGACAGTGGAGTAACATTAAAAAAAATTATTTAAAATATATATTTTTTATGTTATCATTTTTCTTTTATAATTTAAGTTTTCATGTAATTTTGTAAAGAAAATTAAGTTTTAGGAATACATGTCAATTTTTTATTGGACAATCCAAATATGTAAAGTTATCAAATTGTAATAAAATGTTGGAGGTCTGAAGCATCATTTTAATTCAATTATTTAATACAAAGGGTAAAATGGTTGATATATTTTCTGTCACGATTCAACGTAAAATAAAAAATCAAAAGACTAATTTTATGTATTTTTAAAAAGTGAGGGACCACGGGTCTTCAAAAAGCAAATTCGTTTAAAAAATTGATGTTGTCTTAAAAGTTAAGGCTAAATTGAAAATACCATTTTTTTAATTATTTTTAGTATTAATATTTTATTTTTAAAAATATATATATTTACCATTATACCCTCACATGTTTGATGGAAATCGAACGGAATCTGACGTATGTACCAAAATGGCAATTAATACTAACAATTTGGACTAAACTAGTCATTTGTCAAACTAGATGGATCAAAACGGATAATACTTTAAACTAGATGGACGGTTTTAATGATATCCCTTACATAAATGTGATATTGATTTTTCAATAATTTTTTTTTAAAAAATTATTATTTTGTTCAAGTACCTCCTCTTTTAAAATTTATGGGTCCACCATCGAGTAATATTATCAACGATTATCAAGGCCATTGAATATGTTTATGATTTTGGCTGGAATAGTCTTTCGATGGATTAAGAGTGACACATTTTACATGATCTCTCTTTTATCTTATCGCTCTTCTAAGGGTCCGTTCTGTAAGCGTTTTTCAGTTGCTGTTTTTCGAAAATAAAAATGAAAATGAAAACAGTATTTTTGGTCTCATTTTCGAATTCTGAAAATACATTTGGTAGCAACTACTGAAAACTGTATTTTGAAAATGAAAACGGAAAAAACAAGTCTGGTAGGGTAACTGAAAACTATCAGAAATTGAAATATCAATTTTAGTATTTTGTTTAATATTATTACAACTACAAACAAATTGATTAAATAATTAACAAATATAATTTTTGTATTGTAATTTTTATATTAAACAAAAGTAACACATCAAAAATTAATTCAAAAAAACATATCAAAAAAATGAATTAATCAAAACTAAACTCTTAAATTATAAATAAATAATTATAATATATATATATATGTATTATTATATAATAAAATATATATATATACATATTATAATAATATATGAAATATTATTATATTTTTATATATAATAATACATAATATATCACATTATATTCTATATAAATATATAATATTTGATATTATTATATATTTATAAATATATATATATATAGTTTTAATATATATACATAATAATATTATGGGAAATTATCATTTTGGTCCCTATGTTTTGGCCGACAATGATATTTTTAACTGTCTTTCCATTTTTTTTATTGGGTGGTCCCTATATTTTCAAAAACACATCTATTTAGTCCCTCTGGCCAGTTTTTTAAAGGTCAACCCTAACAGAAAATGGTGAATGACTATTTTAATCTTAGTCATTTTTTTTTTAATAAAATAGGGAAATTATCATTTTGATCCCTATATTTTGGCTTACAGTGACATTTTTAACCGTCTTTTCATTTTTCATTGGGTTGTCCCTATGTTTTCAAAAACACATCAATTTATTCCCTCTGACCAGTTTTTTAACAGTCAACCCAAATAGAAAAGGGTGAATGACTATTTTAACCTTAGTCATTTATTTTCTTTTAAAAATAAAAGAAAAGAAAAGAAAAGAAAAACGAAAAATGAAGAAGGAGAAAAAAAAATAGAAAAATAAGGTCCCGCCCTGCAGCTGTTTTTCAATCCGTTTTCTTTTTTATTTTTCAAAAACGATTTTGAAAACGCGTTCGTTAATCGTTTTTCATTTTATTTTCGAAAAACAAAAAACAATGAAAAATGAAAAAAAAAAACCAGTGTTAAAAGTGAAAGATTTGAAAAACACAAAATACTTATTTTTCGTTTTTTGTTTTTCGTTTTTGTTTTTCATTTTGTTTTTCTTTTTTTATATTAAAAAAATCTTAAACTATTAATTATACTGTTATACGTTTGATATGACTAGGACAAGACAGAACACGATTTTTAAATTACCAAAGTGCTCCTCTTATATATAAATATATTATTAAAATATATTATTAAAATATATATTATAATAGATTATAATATATATATTATATATTTATATATTTTAATATATTTATATAATAAATATAATATATATATATAATAATATATATAATATTGTAATATATATAATATAGAATATTATAATTATGTAAATATTATGAAATAATATTCTATAATATATATATATAATATATATATATTAATATATAATAATAATATGTAATAATATATATTATTATTATTATATATATTAATAATATATATATAATTATATAATATTATATATTTATTTAGGATATAATGTCATATATTATGTATTATTATATATAAAAATATAATAATATTTCATATATAAAAAATAAAATAATATATATTATATTATAATATAAATTATAATATATGTAATAATATTTAATATATTATTATAATATGTATATATATATATTAATATAATATATACAATTATATTTTTATTATATAATAATATATATAAATTATAATTATTTATTTATAATTTAAGAGCTTAGTTTTGATTAATTCATTTTTTTGATATATTTTTTTGAATTAATTTTTGATGTGTTACTTTTGTTTAATTTAAAAATTACAATACAAAAATTATATTGGTTAATTATTTAATCAATTTGTTTATAGTTGTAATAATATTAAAAAAATTCTAAAATTGATATTTCAATTTTTGATAGTTTTCGGTTAACCTACCAGACACGTTTTTTTCGTTTTTATTTTCAAAATACGGCTTACAGTATTTGCTACCAGACGCGTTTTCAGAATTCGAAAATGAAACCAAAAATACTGTTTTCATTTTTATTTTCAAAAAACAGCAACTGAAAAACGCTTACAGGATGGGCCATAATATTATATGGAAATAAAAAAAAAATCTTAAATGGATCTTCACCATTATATTATCTCCATTAATGGATATCATGAACACAAACCTATATCATCAAAGCCAAACTCAAACAACAACAAAATCGTTGATGTTAAGAATAAATATCTTAGAGATAAATCTCCATTATTGATGAAACAACAAAACAGTCGTCATCATCAATTAAAGAAAATTTTATATCTCCATTTTCTTCTTTAATCATCATCAACAAATAGAGGTTCAAATTACTTATTATTCATAAATAATAATAATAAAAGGAATATCTCTTTTTAATTGTGGGAGTAATTGTTCAATAAACATTTATAATTCTTGATTCCAGATCTCTTGAAGCTTCCATTAAAACCCCAATTCCAAACCAGTCAGGCAACCACCACCACAAACCTAGGTTTGTAGGGATGGTGACAATGATTTTTTTTTTGTGTTACTAGTTAGTGTAATAGGTTGTTTGTGAATTTTGTGTAACTGGTGTAATGGTGGGGATTTTGATTCATTTTAATTTTTAGGTTTTGATCCATATTGATTGTTGATTTTAAAATTATATTGTTTTTAAAAAATAAAAATAAAATTATTTTTAATTAAATATTAAAATTAATTTAAAACATTATTTTGTGTTATATATATATATGACACGGGACATTTTATATGGTTAAAGATAAAAATATCTTTAAAATTGTTAAGTTTGACTAACGATTGATCAATTAAGGGACTAAATTGATGTTTTTAAAAAAACATAGGGATCACCCAGTGAAAAATGGAAAGACAGTTAAAAACGTCATTGTTGGCCAAAATATAGGGACCAAAATGATAATTTCCCTATTTATTTTTTTGACACGTGGCATGTTATATGGTTAAAGACTAAAATACCCTTAAAATTGTTAAATTTGACTAACGATTGACCGACTAATGGACTAAACTGATGTGTTTTTTAAAACATAGGGTTCACCCAGTGAAAAATGGAAAGACAGTTAAAAACGTCATTATCGACCAAAACATAGGGACCAAAATGATAATTTCCCTAATATTATATATATTATAGAATATTATTTTGTAATATTTACATAATTATAAAATATTATATATTATAATATATTATTAATTAAATATTATATATATATATTATTATATTATATAAATATATATATATATATATATATATATATATATATTATTGTATGAATACTTTTAGTTCTAGTTGGAAATAAATTATTCTGAAATATATATATATATATATATATATATATATATATATATATATATATATGTGGGACACTTTGGTAATTTAAAAATCTTGTTCCATCTTGTTCTAGTCATATCAAACGCATAACAGTACAATTAATAGTTTTGTTTTTCATTTTTTTTTTCGTTTTTTGAAAATAAAATGAAAAACGGTTAACGAACGCGTTTTTGAAATCGTTTTTTTTTAAATAAAAACGAAAACGGACTGAAAAACAGCTGTAGAACATTGCCTAAAGTTTCCTAACGGTTTTTTTCTTCTAAAGGCATTTCTAGGTTTATCTTTTATCATTGGATTCAGTATCCTGTATGGCAGAATGGATGGATTTGGGTTCCAAACTTAAACGCGTTGCCTGCTCCTGCCGGAAGCTTTTAATAAAAAGGCATGCCAGCCAAGCAAGTGGACGTTGGCACTGTCAAGCAATCATCTTTATCACAATCTTTTGTGAATACCTCTCCTCGATCCATCACAAAAAGCGATGCCATTCGTTCCATTCGACCCTTCAAATATTTGTTGGTCATATTTTTTAAGAAGGTAACCAAGTTTGACGATATACTAGCCAGACCCAACCTTAAGAGGAGCACAATGAGACGGCCACCTAGAATCCTAAAGTTAAAAAAAAAACATTTTATATATAACCCATGAATGAATTTAATTAACATTCCATAAATGAGTTTAAAAGAGAACCAAAACCAATAAATCCATAAAATAAGTTCAAAATAATAATATATGTAAGAAACACCCACGAATTATTAACCCAATTATCATTCTATTACCAAGTCAACAAATGTGAGTGGGTTGAATCCTATTAGTCTATTATCAGCAGCTTTCGTATATCACACTTCTACATTCTTTTATCAGACAACCAGACATCCAAATCGAACAAAAATCAAATTATGGATCTTTAAAACTCTCTTGAATATTGTTATTTGTTACAGAAATTCAGATTTCAGATACATAATCTGAGCTTGAAACCTTTCTTGAAGTCGTTGTTGATTGTTCAAAGATAATTACTTACCAAATCAAGGAATTTTTATTTTTTTTTGATAAACCGCTTTTTGTTAGAATTGAAGAAGGAAAAGATCTGTAACTTTGTAAGTGAGTCAGGTGATGATTATTGACTTTGTTTGGTTCAAATTGGTTATTGATTTTTCTGTATTTTTACGTATTGTTGTAGTTACTTTGTAATTGATATCATGTCATGTATCAGGATCCAGGTATATATTGAAAAAGATTCGCTTGGCCAAGCAGTCTAACAAGTTCAAACTTCAAAGTTCAAACATACATCACATCAAGTCTTGAAGACTCAAGAGATCAGACATGAGGTCAGTGTCCTTTTAATCTTTATTTATTACTTTTATTTTATTATGCCATGGTGGTTTTGAGTAAATTCTACAGGAGGGGAATGATTTTCAATTAAGTTACTCAAAAGTTACTGTTGCTTTTGCATTATTATTATTTTTATTTTTTATTTTATCCTCAAAAGTCACAACAACCAAATGTAGTTAATGAATTTGTGGAAGTTTGATACTTGATCTAAAAACAGTTAGTGAAAATGGCAAATTCAGTTAAATTTGCTTAATTTATTTTCATTATACAGGATATCTTGGAATAATTCGAATCTTGGAGAACAAACAATTATTGGAGAACATTAAATTATTGGATGTCTTGAATTTCCTGTTTATACATGGGTAATTGTTGAAGTCATTGTTAATTGTTCAAAGGTATTTTGATATTTATAAATATTTATTAGAGAAAAAAATCTACTAAATATATATAAAGTATCGAGGCTTCGAGAGCTTCAAGGGTCTCATTTGCTGTAGTTCGTTACGGGCACCGAAAATCTTAGGATCGGTCAGGATATTAGCCTCTCACTATCTCACGATCTTTTACTTACTCTAAACTTTTTTTTTTGTTAAGAAAACTCTTGCTTAAAAAACTTTGTGGTTTTAAAGTCTGTTCTGTAACTGTTTTTTAACTTATTTTCGTTTTTATTTTCTAAAAACGATTTTGAATTCATGTTCATTAACCCTTTTTCATTTTGTTTTCACTAGTTTTTCATTTTGTTTTCAAAAATTAAAAATGAAATGAAAAACAAATCAGTATTAAAATTGAAAAACACGTCCATTTTATTTTTCATTTTAAAAATAAAAAAGATAACAATCAGATTTTTTTTTCTTCGTTTTCTTCCTTCGTCTTCCTTCAGTCCTTCGTCTTCTACCTTCTTCTTCTCCTGTCATTCTTCTTCTCTTCAGCGAGCGATAGTGTGCGTAGAGTGATTCAGCGAAGCTGGTTTATTTTTTTTAATCCATCACCAAGTTTGTTATGCTCTCAATTCTTTCTCTATGAAGTCCGCCTTTTTTCGTCAGAAAAAAGCAAAATCAAGATTACATTGACTTCTTCGAGCTAGATCTCCATTTCATATTACAACTCCACATTCTCATTCAACAGCAGATCCAAACTCTTTTGTCTTTTTTTTTTTCATTTTAAAAGATTTTTAAAGCCTTTTCAGACGATTTGTATTTAATAAAAAAACTTATAATTTATAATTTATAATTTATAATTAATGTGATTTTCTTTAAAAAAATTGATAAATAAAATGTTTAACCAAATTGATTTTAGGTTATAATATGAAATAAAAAAGTTTGACTTAGTTGATAATTATTTAGGATGAATTATTATCAAATTTTGATATTTTTCGGTTCAACTACCGGACGCGTTTTAAGTGTTTTAATTTCAAAATAGAGCTTTCAGCATAACTTATCATATGTATTTTTGGATTTCGAAATTGTAACCCAAAACAATATTTTCATTTTCGTTTTTTTGTTCAAAAAACAGTAAATGAAAAACTCTTACAGAACGTCCCGTACTTTTCCTCCATTTTGTAATTCCATTGTTTTTAAGGATTTATATCTATTGCATTTTTATCGCTTCGGATGGTATTCACGGTTCAATTCATGTCCCCCATTTTGTTTGTATTTTTTTCTTTTTTTTCAATAAAATTTTATCCTTTTAAGGGGTCACAAGAGTGAGATTAGACTTCTGATTAGGGTGTCGACCTAGTTTCGTTGTTTTATCTAGAAGTGTCCACGGTTCGGTTAAACCGTTCGAAACCGAACCGAAATTGTCCTTCTGAAATCGAAACCGAAACTGAAACCAGTACTGAAACTGCCGGTTACGAAACTAGATGGAAACCGATTTCCCGAATGTCCGGTTACGGTCATACGTCCCCAAAAACCGCCTCAAAACCGATGTTTTAACCGCCAGTTTCAATATATTTAAAAAAAATTAACAAATAATATTATGACACGTGGCAATTTGTTACCGTTGACCGTTGGGTGTATGCACTTGTACGGTACAAGTAACCGTTGACCAATAAAAAAAATAATGCAACAATCAATAATATACTGATACGTGGCAATTTGTTTGAAAAAAAAATTGACTATTGGAGGAAGATGGCCGTTCTCCAATGGCTCTTTGTTTTTTTTTTACTTTTTTTTTCATATCATTGCCAAAATTCCTCTCCACTCAAATTCTATAAATACCCCCGACAATTTATTTTTCTTCACACCACTCCCATCTTCTCTCAATCTCAAATTCTCAATTCTCTCTACATTCAACAGTTTTATTTTATTCCCATTTCTCATATAAATTAATAAATATATATTTCTTCTATTTTTTACAATAATCTATTATTTACTTACAATCGCCTATTTTTTTCAGTTAGTATTAATTATTACTTTTTTAATGGCAAGTGGGGGAGAAGGATCAAGTCCTAAAAATTTGGACAAAGGAAATGGTCCATTGCAAGATTTGTCGAAACACGAAGGTGATGACGTCAATTACAATGACCGACTTTACCACGAGTTCCTTCAAGCTCAGTTTGGATCTGATCCCCCTCATAATCTTAATCCCCCTCTTTTTTTTCTGAGCTAAATTTCAATATCCCCATTAGTAATGAAAATATATCTACCCCTTTTACCATGCCACAGATTATATGATACAGGTGAATAAGAAAAGCCTTTGAAGTCTGATCTCTTCAAAGTGCATATGGAGAAAATTGAGTTAGATGATTGAGCAATCAAAATCACGTACAATCACTACCCCAAAACATACAAGACCGGTAAGTATTTTGGATATGACATGTACTGGAACCATATTAAGAGATATCAACCATCCGAATTGGTGCAGGCTAGTAACCAATCCCAAATCTCCAGGTACGGAACCTCTACCAATCAATTATTTCATTATGTGTTTAGAAAAAAAATAAGGAAGAATTAACAAGAATGGTTGCAATAGAACACTTACCTTTTAGTTTTTGTGAGAAAGTTGGTTTTGTTAATTATTTTCAAACTGTATTACATCCTGCAATGCAACATTTTTCTAGAGTCACTCTCACACGTGCACTATTTTTCATTTACAAAAAAGAAAAACACAAACTCAAATCATTTTTTTTTTCAATTTCAAGGTTGTGTTTCCTTATGTGCCGACATATGGACCGACAATTTTGGTAGCCGCCATTACATGGGTGTGACATGTCATTATATTGATAATGATTGGTTCATACAAAAAAAGAATTATTGCATTTCATGTTTTCGATGAGTCACATACAGCTCACAACATTTTTCGACACCTTAAAATTATTTTTGAAAAGTTTCATATCCAAAACAAAACTTTTGTAAGCAATATCGCATCTATTCCTATGGTAAGGGAATTGTGTAATCCCTATTTTGGGGGTAAATTATTTCTTCAATGATGTGCATGCCATGTTTTAAATTTGTGTGTTCAAGTTAGATTACAAATTCTTTCTGTTTATATTAGACCAATTAGAGATAGTATTAATTATATCTGGACGCATAACAAAATCCAGAAACAATAGTTGAAATTTTGTTCTCAAAATAGTAGGCGTCCCATTAAATTTTCTCAAGATATTAGTACTATTTGGAATTCTACTTGTTGCTTAATGAAAGTGTTGAACATAAGGAAATATTAGTTTCTTTATTACTTATAACGTTCTTTCAATTTCGCATCAATTGAAGCAATGTGATGTATGTAAAAAAATTCTTGAATTGTTACGTGTTTTTAATGATGCTACCAATGTTTTATCTGGTATTTACTATCTCACTAATCATTATTTCTTATTCAAAGTGTTAATATTGACGGTGCATTCAGTGAGTGTGAATTTGATGTTCAATTTAGTCAATGTGTTGTTACAATAAAGAAGAATGTTTGCACGATTATTTAACTCATTACTACAATAGTTTATGAATAGAAACTGATGTTCTTAGTTGTTGTAATTCCGTTAAGACTTTGTTATATGAATTATATGATGAATATCTTATAATATATGGTCCGTCTTTGAACATGTCAGTTTCACAACCCCAAACCCACATCTGATGGTACTACTACTTCCTCAAAATTTAAATTAAAGGGTTTAGAGGATCGATTGTTTTCCCAAAGAGCCAAAAAATTACAAATATCTTCTTTATCCTCATCTGACTCGAATTCTGAGTTTGACCGATATTTAGAAGTCAATCATGTATTTTTAGAAGATAAATTTAGTATCCAGGGTTGGTGGAAGGATTATGAACAAGAATATCCAATTTTGGATATTATTGCCAAAAAAATTCTTGGAACACCGGTTTCTACCGTTGCTGTGAAATAAGAATTTAGTGCAGATGTAAATATTTTGGATCTAAAATGGTCGATTATGTGTCCACGACCACTTGAAGCCCAAGCATGTGTTGATGATTGGACAAAGGCAAAATTCAAACAACAATAACTCGAGCCGGAAATAGTGAATGATTTCTTCGAAGATGACCAAACCACGGGAACGGAAGGAAGCGAATAGATTCCGTTCAAATCTTTCAACCTCCAACACCGACCATTTAATTAAAGGAAAAAGAACTATGTGGCCTTTGATTCCTCTACATAGGTGGAGGATAAGTATACAACTTAATTGTGGTCAACATTAAGTGCAAGGTCAATTTTTTTTTATTATTATCATTATTTGAACTTTGTTTGATTATATATTCATTTAAGGTCAATTTCTAATTTTTTTTATAAAATTTTGATGCAACTGTAAAATTTTATTTAGATAATTGTATTTCATATTTTATATGAATATTGATTATATAGACCTTGTAAAAGAAACTTGATTACAAATAAAAATATTTGGCCAATTTTTAAAATTTAAAGTTTGTCCATTTTTATTAGTATTAGACTATTAGTTGTATAGTTTAATTAAAAAAAATCACATTTATATGTATATATTTTTTTTAAGGTTAAGTTAAAAAAACCGACCAAAACCGGAAATGGCCCGTAACCGAACCGAACCGAATCTTTCGGTTTCGCTAACTGAACCTGAACTGTAACTGCGGTCACGTAACCGAACCAAACCAAACCAAACCGTCTCACTCTAGTTATGGTTATGGTTAGACCTTTCCACGGAACCGGAACTGTCTGTTCGTAACCGGAACCGAACCGTGGACACCTCTAGTTTTATTCTTTCTCGTTGGATTTTGTTAAAATAATAATAATAAATAAATAAATAATATCTTAATTTTATTGGAAGTAGAGGAACAAGTTCAGTCTACAAGAAAGAATCTATCAATTATTTACTTATTTCAATTAAATTTGAGTGTTTTTATGTTGTGTATAAAACCAATCTAATTAAAATATATGATGTTATTGTAAAACGTATTTTGCAATCAAACCTGACTGGTATCAATGAAAACAGAAAGTAACGTTAGAAACAGAGTTTGATCCGAGGCCCGTGTGAAACACGGTGTCCTTAAGACAATTTCACCGGACAACACCGTATGTGTATTAGGCGATTGTCTCCCAGGATACAACAGTTCAACAATGGTAGGCCTAAGCACAATCCACTACCAGCGAACTCAAACCGAGTTTTGAACTTACCAAGAAAACCATAGAAGAAAAGAAATCGGCTGCTGAAAAGAAAAAACTGGAATTGTTTTGTTCTGTGTGTGTTGAACAGAATATTAGAGATATTAAATACCCAAACCGAAACACTAGGGTTTTGGGATTAATTCGGGATTATATTTGGAAAATTCGACTTTGATTTAATAAGGAAATAATTTAATTAGATAATATTCTCCAAAGAGATTTATTTCTAATTAAAACCCGATTCTGTATTCTTAGTGATCAAGTAAGAAATTAGAATCCAAACAATTAAAGTTTTCCTTATTCATCACAATCAAAAACGTTGACTTAGGGAAGTGACAAAATGTCAACTGGACTCTCACGGTCCAACCGGAGCGGTATTCGTGTCCGCAGGTCACGCCCATACACTAGTCGTGCATTCGAAGGTTCGGGGTCCATGATTTGCACCCCCCCCCCTGCGCGCGCGAGAGAGAGCCTCTATGCCACACACATATTGAAAGTTCATATCACACATTCACTTATAAACTACTTATAAATGATTTTCCTAAGCAATGTGGGATTCATTTTAATCCCTGCACAATTGGTCCACTTTGAGACTCAATTTCTCATTCACCCATTAACCATTTTGTGAATTCGAGTATACCATTTCGAAGTTCTCACGGAGGAGAATTCGAATCCACTTTAATCTTCCATTTCTATGGAATTTATCATACTCAATTTTTGCTCTCAAAATGAGAGATTAACACAAAATTTCCAACAATCCCCCACATGAATGAAATTGACCTAGGAGACACAAAGAAGATATTTGGTAAGTTCAAACGGTCGAAGCCTGCATAGGATAGGTAGGTGTTACCCTTTGAACCTTCCCTAGTAAAAGTATGCTTACTTTACTGGCTGATCAGTAGATGTGATATCCTTGAACTGTTCTGCCGTTTTGTATAAACGATCACACACCTTACACAGGTATCTTCCAGTCCCAATTTGGTTCTCATTTTTATGTTCGTTTTGGCCATGAACATGCGCTTGGTTCTGTGAGAGTCTCTGGAGAATATAGCCCTTAGAAGCGGCCCCACTTCTCTCTCACATAGGTGATTTCTTAATTAAGAGTAACCCGTTTTACTCTGCTCGGATTTCCATAGCTAGGAATTTCGACGCATAAGAATCATTAAAAACCACAGTTTAACCTTTTCCCTATGGGCATCACTGTTTCATCATAGGAATGGACTTGAGGGTAACCCCCACAGTGATCCAACTGAGTCTTACAACTTGGTTGTCCCATTGAACCTTGATCTTGGGATCTCCAGTCAACTAGGTTAGGTGTCCATTGTATACCCTTTATCTAATGGGCTTTAGTCTCATTCCTCTCGATGATGTCTCAACTAGTTCTCTGTTTAACCCTTTAGTTAGCGGATCTGTAATGTTATCTTTTGACCTTACATAGTCAATAGTGATAACCCCAGTTGAGATTAGTTGTCTAATGGTATTATGTCTTCGACGTATATGTCTAGACTTCCCAGTATACATATTGCTCTGTGCTCTTTCTATTGCTGATTGACTATCACAGTGAATGCAAATCGTCGGCATAGGCTTTGGCCATCTTGGAATATCTTCTAAGAATTGGTGTAGCCATTCAGCCTCCTCTCCACATTTATCTAATGCTATAAACTCAGATTCTATGGTGGATCTGGCTATACATGTTTGTTTGGAGGATTTCTAAGATACCGCCGCACCACCTAGTGTGAACACATACCCACTAGTGGATTTTGAATCCTTCATATCAGATATCCAGTTAGCATCAGTGCATCCTTCTAAGATAGCTGGATATCTGGTATAATGCAGTCCATGATTACGAGTGAATCATAAGTACTTCAGTACTCTTACTATTCCTTTCCAGTGATCGGTTCCTGGATTACTCGTATATCTGCTTAATTTGCTGACTGTATTTGCTATGTCTGGTCTTGTACAACTGGTTAAGTACATCAGACTTCCTATCACTCAAGAATATTCTAGTTGAGAGATGCTCTCATCCTTATTCTTGGATAGATGTAGATTTGTATCTACTGGTGTTCTAGAAATTCCAGAATCATTTTTGTTGAATTTCTCAATAATCATGTCAATATAGTGTGATTGATTTAGTATGAGTCCGTTAGATGTCCTTGAGATTTTCATTCCCAACATTACATCAGTCGGTCCCATATCTTTCATATCAAATCTTGATTTCAACATATCCTTGGTAGATTTGACCATTTTATCATTACTACCAACAATGAGCATGTCATCAACGTAAAGGCACACAATGACATAGCAATTTTCCGTGTCCTTGACATAAACACATTTGTCACATTCGTTGATCTTAAATCCGTTTGACATCATAGCATTGTCAAATTTCTCATGCCATTGTTTTGGTGCTTGCTTTAAACCATATAAAGACTTCACCAATTTACAGAGTTTCTGTCCTTGTCCTGGAGCGGAAAAACCCTCAGGTTGTTCCATGTAAATTTCTTCATCTAAATCTCCATTTAAGAAAGCCGTTTTCACATCCATTTGATGTACTTCAAGATTTCACAAAGCTGCGATTGCAAGTATCATTCTAATGGAGGTTATTCTCGTCACAGGAGAATATGTATCAAAGTAGTCTAGGCCTTCTCGTTGATTGTAACCTTTAATTACAAGCTTGGCCTTATACTTATCAATTGTTCCATCTGCTTTCATCTTTCTTTTGAAAATCCATTTGGATCCTAGCGGTTTACATCCCGGAGGAAGATCCACTAATTCCCAAGTATGATTTTGAAGGATGGAATCAATTTCACTCTTGATTGCCTCTTTCCACAAGAGTCCTTCAGAAGAGCTTACCACTTCTTTGAAATTTCGAGGTTCATCTTCTAGCAAATAGGTCATAAAATCTGGACCAAAAGACGTTTCCGCCCTTGCTCTTTTGCTACGTCTAGGTTCATCCTCTACTTCATTTCCTTGTTCTTGGTACTCACAACTATCATCATGTGTTCGTTTTGACGAACTTGTTTCATCATTGGATTTATATGGAAAAACATGTTCAAAGAACATTGCATTTCTAGATTCCATTATCGTGTTTTTGTGTATATCTGATATGTCAGATTTATAGACCAAGAATCGATGAGCACTACTGTTTTGTGCATATCCAATGAAAATGCAGTCAACAGTTTTATGACCTATTTTCACCTTCTTAGGTATAGGTACTACTACTTTGGCAAGACACCCCCACATTCGTAAGAATTTATAGGAAGGCTTTCTTCATTTCCATAGTTCATATGGTGTCTTGTCTTCTTTCTTTCGGGGTACCTTGTTTAAAAGGTAATTGCTAGACAATATAGCGTCACCCCACATGTTCTGAGGCAGTCCAGAACTTATCAACATTGCATTCATCATCTCTTTCAAGGTATGATTTTTATGTTCTGCAATACCGTTTTGCTGAGGAGAATATGGTACAGTAGTTTGATGTATGATTCCGTGTTTAGCACAGAATTCACCAAATGGTGCTACATATTCACCACCTCGGTCACTTCCCAGTACCTTGATTTTCTTGTTGAGTTGATTCTTAACTTCAGTTTTATAGAGACTAAACTTTTCTATAGCTTCATACTTGTTTTTCAACAAATATACATAGCAGTATTTGGTGCTATCATCTATAAATGTGATGAAATATTTGTTGTCACCTCTTGTTTGAACAAATTTTAAATCACATATATCTGTGTGAATTAAATCAAGAGGTTTAAATTTCCTTTCAATAGTTTGAAATGATGACCTTGTTAGTTTTGCTTCAACGCAAACTTCACACTTATGTTTAGGATCAATATTGAATGCGGGAATATGATTTAAGTTAATTAATCTATGCAGGGTATCATAATTAACGTGTCCTAGTCTACCATGCCATAAATTGGAAGACTCAAGCAAATAAACTAAAGAATTATCTTTATTGATTGTTCTTTTGACAACATATATATTAAGCTTAAACAACTCTTCTGTTACATATCCCCTACCCACATAAGTTCCCTGCTTGGTTAAAACCAGTTTGTCCGATTCAATCACCATATTGAACCCATGCTGATTGAGCAACGAACCAGAAACCAAGTTCTTGCGTATATCAGGTACATACAATACATTGTTCAAGCTCAGGGTTATACCAGAGGTCATCTTGAGAATGACTTGACCACGTCCCTTCACGTCAGATGTGGTTGAGTTGCCCATATACAACTTTTCTTCATTCTTCATTTCTTCAAATATATTGAACATCTCCCTGTCAGAGCATATATGACGAGTGGCCCCAGTATCCAACCACCACTCCCTTGGGTTTGATCCAACAAGGTTTGCTTCTGTCACAACTGCAGAGAGATTGATCTCGGATACATCTCTTGAGATCCCAGCAACCACGTTTGCCTCGTGGTTCTTCTTCTTCTTTGGCAACCTGCACTCAGAAGATTTGTGACCCAGCTTGTCACAGTTGAAGCACTTCCCTTGGAATTTTGGCTTCTTAGAGACTCCTCCCTTAGGACCCAATTTGGATCTTTTCCCAGGCTTGTTCTTCTTTGGTTTAGAACTTTACCCATGCTCAACCACATTGATCTTCGCTTCAGGCGCATTGACATCTTTCTTGTCATACTTTATGTGATCTTCCTAAATACGAAGTTTGAGAATCAGATCCTCGATCTTCATCTCCTTTCGCTTATGTTTAAGATAGTTTTTGAACTCTTTCCATGAAGGAGGAAGTTTCTCAATGATTGCAGCCACCTGGAAAGTTTCACTCAGGGTCATCCCTTCGGCATGTATCTCATGCAGAATCACCTGTAGCTCTTGGACTTGACTCATAACTGTCTTGGAATCCCCCATCTTGTAATCAAGAAACCGGGCGACAATAAATTTCTTGGAACCAGCGTCCTCAGTTTTGTATATGTGGTCTAATGATTCCCACAGTTCTTTGGCTGTTTTCTTTAAAGAATAAACGCTATATAGCGAATCTGACAGCCCGTTCAGTATGTAATTACGACATAGGAAATCCGAGTGATTCCATGCATCAATAGCATTCCATACCTGAACATATCGCTCTTCACCATTATTAGGTTTAGAAGCATCTTCAGTCAAGAATCTGCCAAGGTTCAGTGTGGTCAGATAAAACAGCATCTTTTGCTGCCATCGTTTAAAATTCGGTCCACTAAACTTATCAGGTTTCTCCATATGATTCATCGGCAAATGTACCGAATTCATATAGGGATTTTCCATGGGAACATTCCCTTGACTCATATACTGGCTCATCACCGGATCAGACATGTTTCTCACGAAGGAGTTGATGGCCGGAGTCGTTGTAGCCACAGTAGGTACTATTACTGGTACCTGGCCCACAAGCACAGAGTTCACATCTGAAGTATCTAATCTCATACTTTGATTAACTTCTGGAGTCTCTAGTGGAACACTGGAGTTCACATTCGATTTGTTTGCCATAATATCTGAAACAAAACAGAATCGTTTTAGTATCACAGAAATAATATCAAAGATATCAGTTGATATCAAATCATATTTCACGATGGAAATCACAATCAGTGTCTGATATTGCAGACCCGATAACACAATTGAAATCACAATTGATTTCGAAATAAGTGTCTAATAATATACCCAATTTCCACAGATTAATGATATATATATATATATTTGAAATTGAAATCAATGTTCCAAAGAACCCGACTTCCATAGGTAACTTATGTATATAAAATTGAAATCAGTGTTACAAAGAACCCGATTTCCAAATTGAATCACCGATTAACACAGTTGAAAAACTGAATCAATGATTTATTTTTCAACTTTGTTACGATCTGAACCAGAACCCTGATACCAGAAAGTTTGAATAAGCAAACGTTGTTTGAAAATAATTTTAAAACGAAAAAGGAGAGAAATTGTCTTAAGATTGTAAAACATATTTTGCAATCAAACCTGACTGGTATCAATGAAAACATAAAGTAACGTTAGAAACAGAGTTTGATCCGAGGCTCGTGTGAAACACGGTGTCCTTAAGACAATTTCGCCGGACAACACCGTATATGTATTAGGCGATTGTCTCCCAGGATACAATGGTTCAACAGTGGTAGGCCTAAGCACAATCCACTACCAGCGAACTCAAACCGAGTTTTGAACTTACCCAAAAAACCAGAGAAGAAAAGAAATCGGCTGCTGAAAAGAAAAAACTGGAATTGTTTTGTTCTGTGTGTGTTGAACAGAATATTAGAGATATTAAATACCCAAACCGAAACACTAGGGTTTTGGGATTAATTCGGGATTATATTTGAAAAATTCGTTTTTGATTTAATAAGGAAATAATTTAATTAGATAATATTCTCCAAAGAGATTTATTTATAATTAAAACCCGATTCTGTATTCTTAGTGATCAAGTAAGAAATCAGAATCCCAACAATTAAAGCTTTCCTTATTCATCACAATCAAAAACGTTGACTTAGGGAAGTGGCAAAATGTCAACTTTACTCTCACGGTCCAACCGGAGCGGCATTCGTGTCCGCAGGTCACGCCCATACACTAGTCGTGCATTCGAAGGTTCGGGGTCCATGATTTGCACCCCCCCCCCCTGCGCGCGCGAGAGAGAGCCTCTATGCCACACACATATTGAAAGTTCATATCACACATTAACTTATAAACTACTTATAAATGATTTCCCTAAGCAATGTGGGATTCATTTTAATCCCTACACAATGGGTCCACTTTGAGACTCAATTTCTCATTCACCCATTAACCATTTTGTGAATTCGAGTATACCATTTCGAAGTTCTCACAGAGGAGAATTCGAATCCACTTTAATCTTCCATTTCTATGGAATTTATCATACTCAATTTTTGCTCTCAAAATGAGAGATTATCACAAAAATTCCAACAGTTATACGATTCATTGGAGCGGTTTGCTTTTATTACTAAACTTTTTACCGTATACGAACAGTCTATACAAATCTATGTCAAAAAACTCTTTATAGGAAGATATTTATCCAATTTTAAAGTCATAATTTTTTTTTCATAATCTGATAAAATTTTAAAAGAAAGTTTCTAATTCTCTCCCATATTTATCATAAGTGTTGATTTTCATCAATAAATAAAAGTATTTGAATTCAGAATGTTCACCATAAGAAATTCGAATTATACGGTAGAAACGGAATCATATATGGGTTGTATCAATGGTCGGAGAGTTGCCTCAATTCACATGCAATTTGCTATGATTAGGGGTGAGTAAAAAAACTCATACACCATAAACCGGACCAAACCAAATCAAACCGTTCGATTTGATTCGGTATTGTAATTAAAAAAAAAATGGTTTTATGTTAGTAAAACCGTATAGTCCGATCTGGTCTATGGTCTAAATATATCAAACCTAGACCGGACCGGACCGGACCGTAAACCGAATACTTTTAGCATTACTACTATATGTCACACCCAAAAAAATTTAATAAAATTTTAAAAATAAAAAGTTAAAGTCAAAAACCCTAATTTATTATTTCATTATTGTTTTTTTCGGCCAACAACTAGACAAGTTCGTGCAAAGTGAAAACATCCATTAACAAACAAAACATCAAACATGGATGATAAAAGATTTCAATCTGTTTCCATTATTTTAAGAAGTCATCATTAATAATAAAAAATATTAATAATATTAAACTAAATTAGTGTTGTTGTTATGATTTAGTTGTAAAAAAAAAAAAACTTGCATGCATTCAATTGCATTGACATGATTATAGCAATAGAAAGTGATTTTATTTACCAACCTTAAAAAAAAATGATTTTATTTATTAATATTTGTTCTACTTCCAGAATTTTGATACAACAGTTTTTTTTTTACTCTTCAGTTTTTTTAGTTTGATGAACCGTACGTAACAATAACTTACATGTCTCGTTAATTGCTCACCTTATCATACCATATATATTTTAAATGGTCAAGCGTTTGGATTTCAAGCCAAAAACCATTATACCGAACCGGACAGAACCTAATAAATATAATTTGGTCTGGTATGGTCTGAAAAAAATAATGATCCAAATCGGTCCTATTTGTTAAAAGATCGAAATTTTTTGTTTGGTCCAGTTCAGTCGAAACCGGACCAAACCAGACCGTACCCAACCCTAGTTATGATATTGTACGCTCTATAATAATACGTTCTAAACACAGATTAATGCCTAAATGAATAGCACACTCTGCTATTTATAGGATGAAAATCCCTAGAATGTGTATGTATATAAACTAAGAGAGGGGTGAATAGGTATGTGAGCACACTCTGCTATTCAAGACATGTGTATGTGAGGTGATCAAGAGATAATAAATGATAAAAATAAAGGCAATTTGCATAAAAGAAAGCTAACAACAGTGCAAATGCAAATGCAAATGCAAATGCAAATGCTCCCCTTAAATGAGTTACTCCCCTTCAACAAGTCAATCTCCCCTCATATACAACTCTCAACTCCTCGTAAGTCATGCCACACTCAACTCTCCCTAAATCCACACTACTCCCCCTTTTTGTCACAAGATAGACAAATGGGTAATCCTCCATGTGTCACTTTAGCAAAGAGAGTTATTAGCATTAAAGATAAGTACATAATCATATACATCAACTTTATGCAACTTAATTAAGTGAGAGAGAAGAGCTGGGAGATTTGATTCTTAAGAAAATGTGTGAGATTATTGCCTTGGATGAAATACATGCAACATTAACTTTCAAAGCATGGTATTTGGCAAAGCAAATATCAAAAGAGTTTTCAAAAGAAGTCAAATCAATTTTACTTTTTTGTCAAAAATGGACAAGATATAGCATTGCAAATTTTTCAACACACACACAAGCAAATTTTTCAATTCTTAATGACAAACCAAGATATGGATATAAAATCCTTATTGATTGAATGGATATGAAATCTTTGTTGGTTGTTGTCTTGTTCAACCATTAAGAAGAGAGACCAGACTAAATTTGGATGAGTCATTCTTATTTAGAATGGACACAAGGTCCTTATTGAGTTTAGCCTTGTCAGAAGCTTTCACAAACAATTTTACACACATAAACCATACATAATAACTAAGCATGTCAACATCAAGTTCTCATAACATGGATATAAAATATAGATCAATCAAATGTACTTCTCAATCAACTTTTCTAGTCCAAAACTGCATGTTTGAACATAAATGAGACATGGATTGCAAACAATGCAAAGTCACACTTATTGAATAAAAAGGAATATGTGTGTGTGTGTGTGTATAACCATGATTCTCAAGCAATTAATTATAGAACATAAAGTTGATCAATTTTCTGCTTGTTTCAACTATGCAAGGTTGCTCTCTTTACTTGAGCTCCCCATATGGGGTCAATCACAACCAAGTCAACGAGGGTAATGAGCCCCTATAGACCTACCAAGTCCATTGGACTTAGTTGAGTCTATGGGTGAAACCTTAGCACAATAGCATGCAGGTTCATCTTTTCGAATCCACGTAGGTGATACAGTTTCATTCCTAGTGGACATAGTCATCACATTACTCCTAGGATCATTGACTCTAGACTTACTAGGCACATGCATATTGGCTTTAGTCATATTCTTTTCAATCATGCTTTTAGTTCTACACATTTGGATATACTTGAAGCAATTTGTTCTAATATGACCATCAACACCACAAAAATGATATGTAGGAATAAAATGAGGGGTCATACCATTCCTTTGTGAGTACAAAAGAGTTTTCTCATGTCTTTGAGCTTTCCTTTGGTGTTGGATTGGTTCTCTCCTTATTTGTTATTGAGTTGAAGAAGATTGCTTCCTTGGTTGAACATGCATGAATCGTTTCTTGGCTTGGCGGAAGCTTTGTTGAGGAAAGTTTGGGTGTGAAGCTCTCATGGATTTAGCTTGAGTTTAAGCATGTACCTTTGAGGCCTTGCTGTTGTCTTCACTTTGACATTTTTTGAGCTCTCTCTTAGTTCCATCTTCTTTCGAAGGTGTTGTAGGGGTAAAGACTCTTTAATAGCCATGCTCTTTACAAACACTGTCTCGCTTGAAGTTGAGGTCTCCTTGTCATCTTCAAACCCTAGACCTCTCTTGTCACTTGGCTTCTTGCCAACTCCCAACATATGGTCAAGTTTCTTTGTGCTTGAAGTCATCTTAGTAATAGTTTATTTTTCTTCTTCAAGCTCATTCTTCAAGCTCATTCTTCAAGCTCATTCTTCAAGCTTTCTTCATTCTTTTTGGCAATGACTAGCTCCAACTTCAAACTTTCTTCCATTTCTCAACCACTCTTCACTTTCTCACACAAGTGAGTCATTTCAGTTGATAGCTTGAGATTCTCTTATTTGAGTCTTCGAATCTCTTTCTTCATCTTCAATCTTGAGCTTTGAAAGTGCTCAATGAACCCTTCAAGATCCATATTTTCTATATTTCCACTTGTAGAATGAGAAGAACTCTCATCACTAGTGTCTCTTATTGTCATATCAACAACTTCCATATGAGTAGCTTCATTAATCACACTTCTAGCTACTTCTTCTTCAAGGTCACAATTTAACGCCTTAATGTCATTATATACGTCTTCCACAAAGGAGGCTTCAAAAGTTGTGTAGTTAAGAACAACCTCTTCATCACGTAAAGAATCTTCTTCACTTCCATTATCACTTGATGAGGCGGTCACCGCCTTTCCTTTCTTCTTCTTCTTCTTCTTCTTCAAATTAGCACACTCGGTGGCAATGTGATCGAACCCACTACACTCATAGCATTGAATTATTGGAATCCATCTTGTGAGATTTCTCCATTTTCTTGAAAGAATTTGTATGCTTCAATTCCTTTCATTTGGATTCAAAGCCTTTTTTTTCAAATTTGATGAACTTCTTGAATCTCTTCACCATGAGGGCTATCTCCTCATCCAAGTTATCCTCCTCATTCTCTACTTTTGAGGTCTTCAAGGCAATGCTCTTTTGATTCTTTGGAGATATAGGTGTGGGAGTCCATCTAAACTCATAGGCTAGAAGTCTTTCAATCATTTCACTCGGCTTCATTGTCTTGTAGTGACTATTCTCTTTAAGTGCCGTCACCTTAGACTCAAATCTCTTGGGAAGTGACCTCATGATCTTTTGCTTGATTCTTCTATCCAAGTATGGGTCACCTAGTTGATGGTTTTGGTTGACAATATCCATCAATTTCACTTGAAAATCATTAAAGCACTAGTCCTCCTCCATCGTAATTGTCTCAAATTGCATTTGGAGGACTTGAACCTTAGAGTCCTTAACTACTTCAGTTCCTTCATGAGACATTTGTAGAATCTCTAAAACCTCATTTGCATTCCTAGTGGTTTGGATCAACTTGTATTGATTATCATCCATAGGAAAAAAGAAGGTGTGCATAGCCTTGTTGTTCCACTTGATAGCTTCAAATTCTTAGGCTTAGGAACTTCATCACCTTCTTCGGTGGTCATTGTTGGAGGAGTGTAGCCATCTTCAATGTCATCCATGCACGGTCTTCTATTTGGCAAAGGAAGTACTCCATCTTGCCCTTCCCTTCCAAGAGGCATAGTTCACTCTCGTTAGCAAGAGAGATCTTGTGCTAGAAGCTCCCTCAGTTACTCTACCGTTCCCACTCATAGTGTTTGGGGTTTATGAATAAGATGAGTGCAAATGTAATGCAACAAACAAAATTTAAGAAAGCAAGCATACAAAATGCAAAATACAAGACACACACAAAGCATAGATCACATAAGTATGTCTAGGCACCGACTCTGATACCAACTGAAATTCCCTATAATGTGTATGTCTATAAACCTAGAGAGGGTGAATATGTTTTAATCGAATTAATTACCAATTTTTCGATTAATCAATATTAATGAAGCTGCCACGTATTATTAAGCATTCACTTACACACAATTTAGCATAAAACAATAAAAACACAATAATCTGATTTACGTAAGAAACCCTCCAACTGGGCAAATCCACTTAGCCACACACGGTCCACAAAATCTACTATTTGAATGAAAGTTTACAACCTAGGTTGACTTCCCGTCACACCCTCCAGTTACTAACCATTTCACTCTACCTAACGGACCTATAATAGTGATCTTGAACCAACAAGCTTGTGCACTAAACAATTAGTCACAAAGCTTCACGACCATGAAGAGAATATGCAACCTATATGAATATACGGAAATATTCAATATGAAAAAATGCTAGGTAAACACGTTTAAGCTTATCTAGAAATTTAAGGATGGTAATGAATGCAAAATCCTAGATATCAATTATCTAGATGCACATACAAATAGATTTAGCTAGAATGGCAAAATGGTCACGAATCCTAGCTATCACAAAAATCTAATCTCTACCAACAAACAACACCCAAGCATGTTATAAATTGAATTCAACATAAACACCATTAAATCAACAATAAATGTTATTCCTAGGTAAGCATGGTATAAGAATCAAACTTGAAATTTTAGGACATGTAGAAATTACCAAGTCAAATAAAAATAAAGTTCCATGCTTGGAAGATGCAAGAATGATACTTAGATGATAATGAAATGGTATTGGGTTGAGTAAAGGTAAGTGTTTGGAGTCTCTCTCTCTCTCTCTAGAAAAATGCTTTCTCTCACTTAGGTATGTATTTGAGAGCTCTAAAAAGGAATGGGGAAGAAGATCCGGTTTATATATAAGCCCTAGATAACTATGACGTTTTGGAAATATTAAAAACAATTTCTGGGCAACGTCATTGAACAATTCACTTTACATAGGGCGACTGTACAGCACTGACATATTGGAACGTGAAGCAACAAAAGGTCATTGTACAATTCGCTCTATGTGACTGTATAGCACACACCTACTAGAATTGCACAAGATAGTGCATCAGCTCGATATGCAACCTAATACATGACCAAATGACATCGAAACATTTCGTATAATATACTGTTAGAAAGGTATGGAAGTCTACTATCTAATCCAAACGGTAATGAAATATTACAAATAATATACCGTTAAAAATGTATGGGTGTCTAGTTTGTACAAAAAAATTCAAAACTCATTTTAAAGTATTGTATAAAAAGTTATGGTCACAAGATCATACATATGTCAGTTTTGAAAAACATTTAAATTATTGAAATCCACTCTTTTGAAACTAGACACATTACTCTAAATAACCAAATCAAGAGAAGAATGAGACCTTCTTAAATGGTAATTCAACATGCTAAGACAAGCACACCATCATGCAAGTGTGGATACAACACAAACACACCATACAAAAATACACTTAAATCTAGAAATGAAGTGCAATTGTGATTGTGAAGGAATGCACACATAAGCAACAAGGAATAAATACATGTCAAAACAAATGCATGTAAGTGTGTTTGTACAACTAAATCTCTTTAAAGAGTTAATCAATGTGCTAAGTAATATACATTTGAAGTGTTCTTGAGTTTTTTGATGTCATCAAAGTTTGTTCACGAACAATGTTGGTCTAATCTACCATATTTAAACTCCAAATTGTGGTTTGTCAATAAAATAATTCAATCAACAAATAAGGAATTTACATAGAATTCATAAAACTATCGGTTGGTTTTATCTGTAATTACTGAATAATTACTCTAGTGTTATAGAAAAGACTTTTGGCATATGAATGATATATCTTGAAATTAATTAATTTCGTTCATCATTTAATTTGTTTGGAAATTTCTACCAACAGATTCCTTATAATCTTTATTATATATTTTTTATTTTGGGTTGAAATTTCTGCCAACAGATTATAATCATTGTCAATAATTCTGTACTATCAAGTTTCAATCCTTTACTCTCTTTTTTTCCTTTCTGAACTTTCAAGTTTCAATCCCCTACTCTCTTTTTTTTCTTTTTCTTTTTCCTTTTTTAAATTGTTTCGCCATAAATCCATCCGTAGTAGTTCTCTTAACTCATAACTCATTTACATGTGTACTGGGCTTTAAACTATTTCAAGGCCTCTAGTGGGCTGAGTCTTCCCTTGCATATTCAAACATAAAATGTCTTATTTTTATATGATTTTTTTTTAGTGTGTATTGTGTACTATTTGATCTCAGATCTAGATATCTTATAATGTGTATTATTATGATTGGAATTATATTACGTACGTAGTAAAAGTAGGGTGATATGTATTAATATATTATAGATATAGCTATAATATATGGGGTGATCTGTATTGATATTCTATGAATGTGTATTTCTATAATGTGTGTTTATAAGAGAAAAATTACGAGAATTCTAATCAGACTTTTTAATCATTTGTTTTTTTATATATTATACTATAATATAAAATGTGGGGGTTTTTAGGAGGGAGAAGATTCGAACCCGCAACCGTATAGTGTAGGTGTAAAGAGTTTTACCACCGGACCAACTACATCCTATCGAGTTATCGACTTTTTTTTTCATTTATAATTACGATATTTATTAAAATTGTATAGAATTAAATTCTACTAAACTCATACGTAAATCAAGAATTAAATTATTTTTCTGATTTACTCTTCAATAGCACTTTTATTTTTATTTTTTTTCATTATCAGTAAGTAAATGGGCGGGGCCATGAGTACCCCGTCCAACTACCTATCCAAGTCAAAATAGGTCCAGTCTATTTTGTTTTTAATAAAATAAAATAATAAACTCAATCTTTCCCCCACTTAGATCCAGTTTGATATTGTTGTGCTGTGGGGAGAAGTGCTTTTAGAATTGTTGTGGGGGGAATTACTTTTGGAATTACTGTGGGAAGAATCAGCTGAGTGTTTGGTAAATTGATTTTCGAAAGTGTTGTGAGAACTAAAAGCAATTTCAATTTGTTTAGTAAACTGAAGTAAAAAATGTTGTGAATGTTGTGAATGTATAAAATTACTAAAACGACATGACATCTAAATGGTGCTAATGTGCTATACTTTATATTTTTCTTGTTTATTTGTGTTTAGAGTTTAGTGTTAAGTGTTATATAATTATGGTATTTTATTGAATTAGTTAGCCTCACTTTTTATTTTACTTTATTGAATTAATTAGCCTCATTTCTTTATTATTTATTTCTTTTTTTATTCTACTTCATTTCTTTATTTCTTTTTTATTCTACTTTATTGAATTAATTATCCAATTTTTTTATACAATTATGGAAATAATTTTTTTGTACAACAATGTAAACCATTTTTTTTTTGGTAATTTTTGTTAAAGGAAATGACAAAGTTGGAAAGTTAATAAAATTTCATTTAATATTACTGTAGCGCGTTTTCTAAAAGTAGAAGCCAAAATCCAAAAGCATGTATTTGTAGCTTCTCAATAACTCAGTTGGGAGAAGCTTTTGAGAAGCTAAAAATGACAAAAAGCACTTCCCCATAATCTTACCAAACACCCTGTTTTTTATCCGGAATCACTTTTGACCTCAAAAGCAGCTGGAGAAGCAATGTCAAACTGGGTCTTAGTGTGTGTGAGATTTGAACTCGAAGATAGGAAGACAACAAAAACGAATTTGAAGATAGGAAGATATGTGCACTCGATTCATACATCATACAAGATTTTTTAGTTAATTAATACAATGATGTCTATATTTCATTGTTTCCCAACTTTGGTAAATATGGACGGTGTGATTTGGATGCTTGTCACGTAATCTAGATAATTTATAGTGTGAGCTATCCGGATCAAAACTTATACACTTCATTTATATATGAATCAAATTATACACACATTTAGTTTTTACAATTTTAGAATTAGAGAATACGTGAAGATTGATACCAATCAAGTTAAGGTTTGTTGATCCTAAAAATAACTCTCACTGAAGGGAGGGAGGAGTCTTCACATATACTTTCAAATTTTATAATTAAAAGTGAGGCTTGAATGTGCTTAAAAAAAATTATTAGTGTGAAGAGGAAGTATAATTAAATATAAAGTTGGGACAAGAGCCGGAGTTGTATCACTATCAGTACTGGTGTATATATTACAGATAAGGACATTTTGGATATACTCATCACTGACCAGCCAACCAATCAAGTGTATGTGTTGACAAATGCCCTTAATTTTATATTTAATTACAAAAAAGCCACCTTATGTGTAATCCAACAGAGAAGGGCTAATAGAATAATATAGGGATATAATCATTTTCAACGATGTAGTTTGACATATTAGACACTTTATCCCCACTAGTTCAGTAATTGTTATTTTCCCTTCTGAAAACTAAAATATTAGATACTTTACACCCTTTTAGTTTTAGTAATGAACATTCGTCCTCTTGAAAACCAAAATAATAGACATGTTACCATCAAACCGTTAGAAATTCTGTTAGTCAAATTTTTTTACCATTTAAAAATCAATTAAATGACCTTAGTACCCTTGAATACATGAGTTATACCCCTAATGATACCACTAATTGTTTTTAAAGAGAAACAAATCAGAAATAAGATAATAAAAATTATTAAAAGTATTTTTAAAAAAACATAATTGAAAATAAAAATTAAAAAAAATTAAAAATTTTGCAACAAAAAAATTAATATTAAAAAAAATTCAACATTTCAAAATAAATTTAAATATTGTTTTATTTTTTTACAATTATATTATTTTATTATTTTATTATTCTTTATATTAATATTTTTTAAATTTATTTTTACATTTCATTCTTTATACTAATTTTTTAAAATTAAATTTTTTATTTTTACATTTAATTCTTTTATTGATTTTTGTTTTAAAAAAATTCTTAATTTTCATTTTCAATTTTGTTTTGTTAAATACTTTTTTTAGTTTTTATTGTTTTATTTCTGATTTTTTTCCTTTAAAAATAATTAGTGGTATCATTAGGGGACATGACTCATGTGTTCAAAGGTATTAAGGTCATTTAATTGATTTTATAACGGTCAAAGTATTTGACTAACAGAATTCATAACGGTTAGGGGGTAAAATATCTAATATTTTGGTTTTCAGGGGGAGAATGAACATTACTGAAACTAGAGGGGTAAAGTGTCTAATATTTTGGTTTTCAGAGGAAAGAATGGTTATTTATGAAACTAGAGGGGGTAAAATGTCTAATATGTTAAACTATACGGAGAAATGATTATATCCCAATAATATGTTAGGGAAAAAGGAAATAAAAAAAACAAAAAAAATAACTAATTTACTTTTTCAATACACTAGTGAGTAGTGAATGTTGACCACCGAGTCACCGAGTCACAGACCAGTTCATTCGAGCCATTTTTACTCCATCAATTTTGTTTCTAAATTTTGACAAACATAAATTCTTTAAATGTGTTTATTTTGGTGGGAGACATGTGTTGGAACCCCGTTCACCAGTTACGTAGTGGAATTAGTTTTTTAAATTTTTATACAGATCATAATCTGTATCTGGGACCAGTGAACTTGGGATCGTAATTATTTTTCGAAACTAATACATACAATATGTAAACACAGGAAATTGTAATCAACAAAAATCAGAAGAAGAAAATCTTACCAACTTTTGAAGGCTCCTTCACTTTTCGATACGCTCATGTCTGAACCACTCGATCATCCTCGCTATCTCCCAGGATTGGTAACTGTGTGTGGACACGTCGCGACCTCAAAAACTTGAATGGAGGAAGTAGAGAGATTTGAAGAAACTCTTTATTCTATACATTTTAAAAACACACAAAACATGAAACTATATATACATATATCTAAAGCTTGCATTGTTCTTCACGAATATATATATAGAAAACACGCTTATTGTTGATTATATCACAAAAATATATATATGTGTTGCTATTTCACACATATATATCACACATATTATTGCTTATATATATTAATAAGCCAACTCTTTTCTATCTCCTATAAGCTATCTACTTCCGTTTATATATATATATATATATATATATATATATCTTAAGTGTATCAAGTATTTGCATCCTATGCAATTTCTTTTTTGGACTATTGTTTCATGTGTACACACCAATTTGTATCCAATACAATCTCTTGTGTTATTAATTGATATATTTCTTTTAATTATCCTTTTCAAATATATCTAATATATTAAAAGTGATAATAAGTGTTTTAAATTTAAACTTAAATTCAAATACTTAGATAAATGATTTAGTAAAAATAAAATAATCTTATTATTTTATCTTCATCTAAATCCATATATCAACTAACACCCTCCAATTAATAGTTAATTAACAATTCATAATTATCAATATAATTAAATAATCTAATTATTTAATTAATTTAACTATTAACATTCATTAATTAAATAATCTCATTATTCAATTAATTTCCAAATATATATGCGTGTCACTTTTGTAACACAATTAATTGGATAATCCAATTAATTTACCGTGACCCTTGTTACCTAAATCGATCGGGCTAGCAAGGGGATCTAATGAACCCACAGTATTTTGAGCTCCAATAATCCTCGGAATCATTAATTAAACTCGTTAATTAATATTACTTGATTATTAACTCCGGTGTTATTCCACTAAAAACCCGAAGCTGTACTCTCTCAACTGTAGACGTTTTTACACAGACCGATACAACTCGGTGTCCATCGATATAGCTATTACATATGGTGTGATCCTCCACAATAGTGTATAATTAGAGCTTAGTCATAATGTTCGTTATACCCCTCTAATTACATGTATCCTTTACGTACCATTGATTCTCTAATGAACAATAAATCATATTTCCTCACGGAATTAGGAGAGCGCTCATATTGTCCAAGCCCCGAATCAACCCTTAAGGGAACTACCATCTACTTCTCACAAGAATGAGTGAATTCCACTATTGTGTACAAACCTTCCCAGCCACAAGCCAAACCGCAATCCCAACATACGGAGTATATTGATCAGGAAATGCATCTGACCTCACCCATGGTATATCAAATACCACGATCTAACCTTTATGAGTCGATAAGACACTCAGGATTAAGATCATCCACATATAATCATCATTAGTTGATATATATGAATCTCATCGGTAAACAGATCTTGGTGAGAGATTTATATAGATCATAGCTCAGTCCTATATGATCACATCATACAAGGTGCCTCCATTCCCATATCTCATATGAATAATTCAGGATAGAATCATCGTACATTACGGAATGGACCGCAGCTATAGATTAACCACAAATAAAGTACTCTGCTTTATTTGCTATCTATGGACTCTTTAGATTGCACGTCTCTTACTGTATTCATCTGTATATGACACTCATATACACAGTTCGAGATTACATCCGGCAATCTTGGATGTTAAATATATGCACAAGCTATAAAATAAACAACACAACATGAATGAATTTAACTTTTTCTTTTATTTATTTCATAAATCCATTTACAAATTACATCTTTAGGGTATAAACCCCAACAATCTCCCACTTGCACTAAAGCATGTGAGGCATGTCTCGTAACCCTAGACCATCTAAGTGACCTAAAAACACTTTAGCATGTAAGGTCTTTGTAAATGGGTCAGTAAGATTGTCTTGTGAGACTATTTTTGTGACGATCATATCTCCTCTTTACATTATCTCTCTAATGAGATGATACTTTCTCTCTATATGCTTCTCTCTCTTGTGGCTTTTTGGTTCTTTGGAATTAGCCACAACACCACTATTATCACAATAAAGTGTGATAGGCCTATCCAGATCTGGAACAACTTCTAGATCTCTCAAGAATTTACGGAGCCAAATAGCCTCTTTAGTAGCTTCACAAGCGGCTACATATTCGGCTTCCATGGTGGAGTCAGAAATGCAAGATTGCTTGATACTTCTCCACACAATGGTTCCACCACCCAGGATGAATACTGATCCAGACGTGGATTTCCCAGAATCCCTGTCTGACTGAAAATCAGAATCCATGTATCCTAATGGAATCAAATCCTGCCCCGAATACACTAGCATATAGTCTCTCGTTCTCCGAAGATACTTGAGAATTGTCTTGACAGCAACCCAATGATCCAATCCTGGGTTAGACTGGTATCTACTGACTACTCCTACTTCATAGCAGATGTCCGGTCTCGTGCATAACATAGCATACATGAGACTACTTACTGTCGATGCATAGGGTACACGTCTCATATCCTCAACTTCTTGAGGTGTCTTAGGACTCTGTTCCTTAGACAAATTAACTCCATGCCTAGAAGGTTAATTACCTTTCTTGGAGTTTTGCATCGAAAATCGCATAAGAATCTTGTCGATATATGATGCCTGAAACAGTGCTATGAGTTTGTTCTTACAATTCCTTATAAGCTGGATCCCAATAACATAACTCGCCTCTCCCAAATCTTTCATTTGGAATTGACTAGCCAGCCAGCCCTTTACATTAGAAAATACTCCCACATCATTCCCAATGAGTAGAATATCATCTACGTATAGGACCGAGAAAACTACTTTCTTATCATGGATGCACTTATAGACACAAGGCTCATCGACATTCTGCTCGAAGCCATAGGTTTTGATCACATCATCAAACCTGATGTTCCAAGATCTAGATGCTTGCTTAAGCCTATAAATGGACCTTTGCAGCTTGCAAACCTTTTGCTCTTGATCTGGACACACGAATCCTTCTGGTTGCATCATATAGATGCTCTCATCAAGATTGTCATTCAAGAATGCAGTCTTAACGTCCATTTGCCAAATTTCATAATCGAAATAGGCAGCAATGGATAAGAGAATCCTAATAGACTTAAACATGGCTACTGACGAGAAGGTCTCTTCATAATCGACCCCCTCTTTCTGGGTATAACCCTTGGCCACTAGTCTTGCCTTGAAGGTCTCTACCTTCTCGTCTACTCTTCTCTTTCTCTTGTAGCTCCACTTACACCCTATGGGTTTTACCTTATCTGGTACGTCTACAAGATCCCAGACTGAGTTAGAGTACATGGACTCAATCTCGAGATTCATGGCTTTAAGCCATTCCTCTTTATCAGGATCTTCCATTGCATTCTTAAATGTCAATGGATCATCAACATTATCAGCAGAGACAACATCTTGTCCCTCACCTATACCTAAATAGCGTTCAGGTTGTCTCATAACCCTCTCACTACGCCTAGGTGGTAGTGTATCCTGATCAAGAAACATCTAACTCTCAGATGTTTGTGGATCAACAACTCTTGTTGATGAAGCACTAGTCTCACCAGACTCCAACTCATTCAATACAATCTTATAACGAGGTTTATGGTCACTAATATAATTGTCCTTAAGAAACGTTGCATTTGTCGATACAAATACTTTGTTATGTTCGGGACTAAAGAAGTGTCCACATCTGATCTCCTTAGAGTATCCTATAAACAAGCAGACCATAAACTTGGAGTCTAGCTTTCCAGTTATGTTCTTCAGCACGTGTGCTGGACCTTCATATGCGGAAATGTCACAAACTAGCTTTACGAGCATTCCATAACTCTAGGGGAGTCTTAGGAACAGATTTGGATGGCACCACATTCAAAATGTATGCCGCTGTTTGTAACGCATATCCCCAGAAGGAATTTGGTAATGATGAGAAACTAATCATAGATCTCACCATTTCCATTAGGGTTCTATTTCTCTTCTCCTCTACACCATTTTGCTGAGGTGTACCGGGAGCTGTGAGTTGGGAAACTATCCCATGCTCGACCATAAAGTCTTCTAACTCTTGGTCAAGGTACTCACCTCCATGATCCGATCGCAGTGACTTGATAGTCCTACCTAATTGATTCTCAACTTCAGCTCGAAATTCTTTGAACATTTCAAATGTTTCCGACTTCAGTTGCATTAGGTAGACATATCCGTATCTTGAGTAGTCATCTATAAAGTTGACATAATACTCATAACCAACTCTAGCTTTAACATTCATCGGTCCACAGAGGTCTGTATGTATAAGCTCTAGCGGTTCTTCAGCTCTAGTAGTTCTTCAGCTCTAAGCCCTTTTCCAGTAAAAGGTCTCTTAGTCATCTTACCTTCCAAACAAGATTCGCAGACAGGTAAGGTGTCAACCTTTAACTCACTTAAAGGTTCACTTTTTACTAGTCTGACTATCCGGTCAAGGTTGATATGACCAAGCCTTAGATGCCAGAGATACGTGTCATTATCAGGAGAAATATTATGTCGTTTAGTTTTTGGTTTTTCAACATTAAACATTTCGGTGTTGAGCAGAGTAGTATGTATTAACGGTCTTAACACATACAAATTGTTTTTATTAATTCCTGAACAAATATTCAGACCATTCTTTCTAATAATAACAGACTTATTATTAAAAGAAACAAAATATTTTGTTCTAACAACTTAGAAAAGAAATCAAATTCCGTGTAAATCCAGGAATATAAAATACATTGTCCAACAATATATAATTATTACAAAAACATAATCTAATTACTCCCACTGCTTGTGCCGACACGACATCCCCTGACCCCACACGCATTGAGAAGGCTTGCTCCTCTAGCTGTGTCCAAGAACCAGTCCATTGTAAAGAAGAACAAACATGGTTAATGGCCCCCGAATCAACTATCCAGGGTGAAGAATAATCTTCTACTAAAAACGACTCAAGAACAAGTAAATCATATTTACTTTTCTTGGACTTCTTCTTGCTTTGGGCTTTCATAGGTTTGGGTTTTCCCTTTGCTTGTATGCCTTTCGAACAGTTCGTGTGGCGTTGGCAGCAGGCGTTGGAGGACATTCCTCCGTAAGCACAAACTTGAGGTCTTTGGTGACCAATATTGCATTAATGTTAAGTTTCCACTTAGTGTAGTTATCACTAGTGAAAAGTCCTCATTTGTTGATTGGCTTATTTCATGAACAAACCACATTATTGGGGTTCATGTAAGGGTAACTTAGGCTCTCAAGACCTCGAGAGGAGAAGCACCAAAAGTAAAATTCTTGTGATTACTTACTTTGAAGAGATAGTTGCACACACTCACATATTCATGCATAACTCTTGATCATATATGTTGAGTGTTTTCTTGTGTGCATTTTAGTTTAAATGACTCTTGTTGACCTATTTGCATCTTGCTATGAAAGTTTTATGTCATGCTAGGCATTAAAATAGGATGCAATTTCATCACTCTTGAACTTATTGTTTTTGTGCATTTGAGTGTTGAAAAAATAGATCTTGTGTTGGTGGTGCGCTACTCGACCAGTGCACCCCACCAGCGCAACATTCACAGTGGACTGTCGCTAGTCTTACGCTGCTGCAACTGTGCATAGTTGGAAAAATGTGCATGCGCTGGTGGTGCTCCACTCGTCTAGCGCAGCCTCACCAGCGTAAACATTCCAGTGATTTTGCACTTGTGTTGCGCCACTGTGCAGCGCCTATTGAAATTTTTAGGCAATGCCCTAGTGGTGCGCTACTCGACCAGCGCATCTCACCAGCGTACACTGAAGAAGCTGGAACATTTTATCCAAAACGACATCACTTTGTTTGGATCTTATATATATATATATATATATATATATATATATATATATATATATATATATCTCATTGTCTTAAGGTAGTGGGTGAGTTCAAAATATCACATATTTTCCTTAGACCACATTTCAAAGAAAAAACACTTCCAAGAACTCATTTTTAATCACTCAAAGCATTCACATGTGCATCAAAACTTCATCTTGCATCATCTAAGTTCATCTAGAGTGCATCTATGGATAGGGTTGCTTCATCACATCTTATTTGGTAAGCTCTTCACTATCTTCTTACAAGTTAAGTGTTTTTGCTTGCTAAACCATCTATTTAATTAATTGTATTCTCTTAGAATATTTCTAGATACAAATTAGAGATTGTTGTGATGACATGATTGAGTGTTGTATTGTGATAGCTTCATAGGATTGATTGATCTATGTTTAGCTAAGCTATTTGAACATGTCATTTAGCACTTGATATCTAGGATTGCATTAATTGTTATCTCATTATCCTAGATAAGCATATAGGGTTTTCTAGCCTTGTTTGTTCATTGAATATCATCACATATTCACTTAGGACACTTTATCTCTTCATTGAGAAGTAAGACTTGTGTTGCTTCCGGGAGTAGGTAGCTTAAAGCACAAGCAATATGAACTAGGTTCACTTATACCGGGATTATGTAGTGGTGGTGGATTATACCGGGATTAGGTTGAAATTCCTTGCAATTAGTGGATTCGAGGTTCTAGTGTGGCGCACTCATTAGCCCGTGGTTTTTCCCATTTGGAGGGTTTCCACGTATATCTTAAGTTTCTTTTATATTTCCGCATTTTTACACTTGTGATTTTATTATAACTAGCTAGGGGCATTTTCGTAATCTTGACCTTTCACGAAAATTGGGTAAATTTGTTTAAAATCTATTCACCCCCCCCCCCCCCCCCCCCTCTAGATTAATATTAAGCACACCATAATATTTGTTTCAACCAGTTAATATGTTATTTACGAGAATTTGAAGTAATGCAGAAGACATTATTGCTGAAATAAATAAAACATTCATTCAATCATTTATTTAAAAAAATTGTGAGTGCTTTGGCATAAATTTAAACATGATGCATGCACATGTTTAACGAACTAGAACTACCCTAAAACTAGTTATTATACCACGACAATCCAACATACCACAAATAAGTGCCGCCTTAAGGTCGGTCAAGTCTTTACATGTTGGACCGAGACATTCTCAATCTAATGATATTCTAGAATAACTCTTATTCCATATCATTCAACCATTGTTCATTCAATCAGGTTTTTAATTAACAAACTTAATCAAAACCTTCGTGAGTGCAACCCACCATTTCAAATCTCACGAGCTTAACTCGAGAATTGCCGCCTTAGGGTCTGTCAATCCCGAAATACCCTCAAAATCCTATCCGTTAGGAAGTCAACCTTGGTATTGACCTTTGTGGAAACCCTCCTTAGGGAGGACGAAAGCAAAGCCGTCACGAGGCCCCACTCGGATCTCACGGTGTTGAACTAATGATGGAGACCGCGGAATATATATGTCATGTATCCCTCTCCCACTCACTATTTTAAAATTAGGGTTTTCTATTAACCGTTAATGCACCTAGATTCTACAAGATTAAACGACTAACTTTAATCAAGTTATCTAGCGCATTAACTAATTAGAAACAAATTCTAATTAACTAATAAATTATTAATGATTTTTAACAATTAAAAATCTAATCTATTAGTGAATAATCTAAGTTTTTGTAAACTATTTACCAAGATCAGATTATTATGTTAGTGTTTACCAAATTTTAACTATTAAAACTCTAACACTTTATTTGGTTTATTTATTATTAGGTAATTAATCATATTAATCCTAATAACAATAAATGACCCTATTAATCTAACTTATTAAACTCTTTAATAACTAGATTAATATTAATGAGAATTACCAAGTTTTCTAACCATTAAAAACTAATCTCATTATTCATAGCCAATTATGTATATTGTCCATTTTAATCACATTAAAAAAATACATAAAATATGAGGCTATAATTCATGTATGACATATCAAATATATTTGTATAGACACATATAATCTAAATGACATACGTATGCATGACAATGCTTTTATTATCACATAATATAAAGCATACATGAATTGACCGAGTACTGTGGATTATTTAACCTAAAAAATTAGAACCTAAAAAATTGGAATCTAAAATTACAAAAACAATCCCAAGACATTCATTGGTCTTCTTGTAATTTTCGAGTCTTCCAATCTTTTCAGGTCACTCCGTTTCATCTCATGAATTCGAAATGAGAAATCTGCACGGAACGCACTAGGCAACACTTGCTAAAGGAACTGTGCGTGAACAGTACCACGTGAACATTATTGTGAACAGTGTCGGTGACCAGTACCGCTGTCACGCGCGTTTCTAGTTCTTCATTTACAGGTTACAATTTTTTTTATTTACAGTACAATAATAGTAAAAAAAATATATAAAAAAAAAAATTTACAACCCATAAACCCTAAATCCACAGTACCATAAAAATTTACGATCAACCATGTTTAATTAAACAATTTAATTATAAACATTCATAAAATCATAAAGATGGTGCCTACACATTTATACATACAGGGGCATCGAAAACAATTTCCTGTTTCGAAAGATAACCAGCCTCTGATACTAATTGTTGGAACCCCGTTTACCAATTACGCAACGGAACTAGGTTTTAAAATTTTTATACAAATCATAATCTGTATCTGGGACCACTGAACTTGGGATCGTAATTATTTTTCTAAACTAATATATACAATATGTAAACACAGGAAATTGTAATCAACAAAAATTAGAAGAAGAAAACCTTACAAACGTTTGGAGGCTCCTTCACTTTTCGATACGCTCCTGTCTGAATCACTCGATCTTCCTCGCTATCTCCCAGGATTGGTAACTGCGTGTGTGCACGTCACGATCTCAAAAACTTGAATAGATGATGTAGAGAGATTTGAATAAACTATTTATTCTATGTGTTTTAAAAACACACAAAACATGAAACAATATATATATATATCTAAAGCTCGCTTTGTTCTTCACGAATATATATGTAGAAAACACGATTGTTGTTGCTTATATCACAAAAATATATATCTGATGTTGCTATTTCACACACATATATATATCACGCATACTATTGCTTATATATATTTATAAAGCCAACTCTTTTCTATCTCCTATCAACTCTCTACTTCCGTTTATATATATATATATATCTTGAGTGTATCAAGTATTTACATTCTATGCAGATTTCTTTTTTGACTATTGTTTCATGTGTACGTACCAATTTGCATCCAATACAATCTCTTATGTTATTAATTGATATATTTCTTTTAATTATCCTTTTCAAATATATCTAATATATTAAAAGTGATAATAAGTATTTTAAATTTAAACTTAAATTCAAATACTTAGATAAATGATTTAGTAAAAATAAAATAATCATATTATTTTATCTTCATTTAAATTCATATATCAACTAACACCCTCCAATTAATAGTTAATTAATAATTCATAATTATCAATATAATTAAATAATCTAATTATTTAATTAATTTAACTATTAAAATTCATTAATTAAATAATCTCATTATTCAATTAATTATTCCCGAATATATATATATATACGTGTCACCTTTGTAACACAATTAATTGAACAATCTAATTAATTTACCGTGACCCTTGTTACCTAAATCGATCGGGCTAGCAAGAGGACCTAATGAACCCACAGTATTTTGAGATCCAATAATCCTCGAAATCATTAATTAAACTCTTTAATTAATATTCATTGATTATTAACTCCGGTGTTATTCCACTAAAAACCCGAAGCTGTACTATCTCAACTGTAGACGGTTTTACACAGACCGATACAACTCGGTGTCCATCGATATAGCTATTACATATAGTGTGATTCTCCACAGTAGTTCATAATTAGAGCTTGGTCATAATGTTCGTTATACCCCTCTAATTACATATATCCTTTAAGTACCATTGATTCTCTGATGGACAATAAATCTTATTTCCTCACGGAATTAGGAGAGCACTCATATTGTCCAATCCCCGAATCAACCCTTAAGGCAACTACCATCTACTTCTCACAAGAAGGAGTGAATTCCACTATTGTGTACAAACCTTCCCAGCCACAAGCCAAACCGCAATCCCAACATACGGAGTATATTGATCAGAAAATGCATCTAACCTCACCCATGGTATATCAAAGACCATGATCTAACCTTTATGAGTCGATAAGACACTTATGATTAAGATCACCCACATATAGCCATCATTAGTTGATATATATGAATCTCATCGGTAAACGGGTTTTGGTGAGAGATTCATATAGATCATGGTTCAGTCCTATATGATCACATTATACAAGGTGTCTCCATTTCCATATCTCATATGAATAATTCAGGATAGAATCATCGTACATTACGGAATGGACCGCAGTTATAGATTAACCACAAATAAAGTATCCAGCTTTATTTGCTATCTATGGACTCTTTAGATTGCATGTCTCTTACTGTATCCATCTGTATATGACACTCATATACACAGTTCGAGATTACATCCGGCAATCTTGGATGTTAAATATATGCACAAGTTATAAAATAAACAACACAACATGAATGAATTTAACTTTTTCTTTTATTTATTTCATAAATCCATTTACAAATTACATATTTAGAGCATAAACCCCAACAACATGGTCCTTACTTTTTAGAATATCTTCAATATAATAGTGATTTATAAAAAAAATATTGCGTATGAAAAATAAACGGTCTTTTAATAAATATATCTCTAAAGTAGTTATACATATTCAACCTTGGTAAAAAAAATAATAGATATTATCAATATAATCGTCTATTTTCAAACGGTCTGTTGTATAACTATTTTTTCGATTGGTTCAGTAAGTATTTAAAATTGACACTAATTTTTTATCTATTTTTATTAAAAAAATAAAATAAAAAAATAAAAAATAAAAAACTGAACACGTCATAATAAAAATGTGTTATAAAAAGAAATATTCTAGACTAAATTTTGAATTGATTTCAATTATATCTTTATGCCACGTATGATACAAATCCATTGATATTGTTGTCATATCAACAACTATTGGTATGCAAACCACGGAATGTTTTTATAAATACAACAAATTGATTCCTCTATCAATCAACCGTCAACCAAACATAACGGTTTTGAGGGCATTTTAGTATTTAAACTATGTGGCTAGAAAAAATTGAAACGTGTTAAAAAAGAAAAACAAAATTAATATTAATAGAAAAAAATAAGAAAAATAAATAAATTTTGAATCTATCCAGTCTCCATCGCTGCCAGCCGCCTCAACCATCATCACATTGTCAAACGACCCCACCCCAGATCTCCTGATGCCTGTACCTATCGCCTCAAACTCCACCATATCCACCAAAATCAAACACAGCATGATCAAACATCACTACCAAAATAAAGCACACCATCGTCAAACATCACCACCAAGAATCAAAAACCCAAACTTAAAAAAACAGCAGAAAAAAAAATCCATTTTCGCTTCCACTAAGATCAAACGCACAATCGCGGCGGCCCTGAAGTTATATTCGTGACGACCTTGGTAACGTGGCCGCCGCGAACTGGGGTTGCGGTGACTATGTAAAGTTAACAGGTCTATCACGATCCTTCCAGTCTCCCCTAATTCGCAATGGCTCTATTTCACGAACCGTCGCGAATATAGAGCCTTCCCGTCCGAGATCCATTTGGATCTCCATACAGATAAAGATCCAGATATTGATCCATCCTTTCTGTTCTCTTATTTCCTTTTTTTTTTTTTTATTTAATATGCTTTTACTTGTGATTATACGTCAAAGATCTCTTCTTTCTTATATCGATTTGTTTGTTTTAAAAAAAAAAAAATTAATCTTCAATGTTTTTATTTTCACCGTCCATCTATAATAGATGGACGGTGGAGATCCATCTCCTCTTTTTTTTTTAAAAATATTTATTTGTTTCTAAGTTATGGTCAGATTAATGGTGTCCATGGTTCTGGTTACGAACCGTCGGTTTCGGTTTCGGTTTCGGTTTCGGTTTCGGTTTCGGGTTCGGTTCCTTAGAAAGGTCAAACTGAAACCGTAACCGAAACCGAAACCGAAACCGAAACCGTAACCGGAATTGAACGGTTTCAGTACCGACGGTTTTTCGGTTTCGGTTTGTGAAACCGAACGGTTAGGTTCAGGTTTCGGTTTGGTACGGGTTTTTTTTTTTCATATACATTGTCACGTGACAGCAATTGATTAGTTGCTGCATAATTTTTATTGGACAAAGCTCACTTGCACCGTATAAGTGTATAAACCCAAACTCTTTATTGTTCAAATTGTAAGAACGTGCCACTTGTCACAATATGATTTGCTATTTTTTTTAATATATCGAAACCGGCGGTTTAACCGATTTAACCGGCGGTTTTTTAACGGTTTTTTAGAAATCGTAACCGTAACCGAACAGTCGGGAACCGGTTTTCAACAGGTTTTGTAACCGACGGTTTCGGTTTCGGTTTCGGTTTCGGTTTCGGTTTCGAGAGGACGGTTTCGGTTTGGTTCGGTTCCGGTTCGGTTCCGGTTCGGTTCGGTTTCGAACGGTTTAACCGAACCGTGGACACCTCTAGATCAGATGAGTAAATTTAAATATTCGGTCCCCTTTGACCATTAATTTTTTGTCGAAAATATATATTTGATGTATTTACGAAAAGTAAATGACCATGAGTCCTAAAAAATCAAACATGAATAAAAATTTGATGTTTTGTCAAAATTTAAGGACTTCATTGATAATAGCCATTGTTTTCCATTAGTACGTGCTATTGAGAGAGAAAAAAAACAAGTATGAGGAGGAATTTTGTAAGAGTTTTTTTAATGGAAACCGACTGGCACGATACAATTAGATCATCTCCAATGGAACTCCATTTTATCTAATAGGAGACTCATCCCCTTCCGATCGGTCAGAGACCGAGAAGCATTAAAATAGAGATCCAAAACACCCCATATCTATATTACTATTCACTTTTTATAATCTCATTTCACCTTTATAAATTTTTATTCCATCAATCTAATTACTATAAAAATTATATAATTATAAATATTTTATTGAGATATTTCAACTGAATATAATATTTACTAATATTTTTTTAAAATTTATTATACATTTTATTAATCAATGAATTAATAAGTATTTTAATTCAAAACAAATGTTTTTAAATCATCAATTTTTTCAATACAAATACGATTAAATTGCCAAAAGCTAACCTAGATGAGGGTGAATAGGTTATAAACCTCTTTTCAATATTTGAAACAAATATAAGTTTGTCAATTTAGATAACTTGAATCACAACACGTACATTTAATCACAAAATTATATCAAAATCATCCCATGTAGAAAAAGTTAGTATGACCAATTATAAAAAAGATTAGAAAATTTAGGTGTAATAAAAGTGAGTAAATTTTTATCTAAAATAATTAAGAGAAAAGAATTTTAGTAAAGAAAGTTTGAAACATTATTTATAAAGCAAAATAATAATATATTATTATTTAGATATTGTAAAACGGAGTATGGTTTGAATAATAACTTTATAGAGATAGAATATTCCTAGAATATTCCATTTTCAGTCTACAAAATAGATAAAATTTTAAAGAACGATTGGAGATGGCTTTAGGATAGCAACCTCTTGCACAATGGTGGAGCTCTATTGATATTTCCCTAAAAGTTACAAATAAATTATGTAGCATGTATAAATCATTTATTGTTGTCGTATGTAAATTTTACCAAGCATACATATCATCGATAGGAAGGAGAAAATTGCCAAGTGGACACCCAAATAGGAACTCAGGAAATATCCTACGAGATATCATTAAAGAGAAGAAAACCAGAGTAAACCAGTAGCATGGCAAGACCTACTCGGGATCAACTAAATTACTCCAAATCAATTAAAAGTACTCGGGGTAGACAAGAAAGCATCTTCTACTCGGGCTTAAACGGTGATACTCGGGACCAACGAGTGTTATTCTTACTCGGGATAAATGCGACCCGAGTAAGAAACTTAATGCTTAGTTTATACGGATTGAGTCATTAAATACACGAAGATAGCCATCAGGAAGGAAACCCAAAGAGAACAAAATACTGAGCTAGAAGAATCCTCAATCAGGAAACAACTTGATTTCGCTACAAAGACTGCATTCTTATAAGGTAACAAGTCCAAATAAAACTGCACTACTAGAATCTCACTCGATTTCCATAAGAGACTTCGAAACAGGAAAGAAGACAAATCAACCTCAAGCAAGTAACCGAATCACAATTAAATACAAAGATCTTGTATTACTTGTACAAAGCAGATAAATATATAAATAGACCCATAATCTCGTTCCAAAAGAGATATAGGTAATATAGCATATACAAACAATCGTAGAAAAATACAGAGAGAAGAAAGAGAGATCGAGAGCTTGTAAACATCATAATTTCATAGTGGATTTTGGCTCGGTTGACCCATCAACCACCCGTGGACGTTTCTCCGGTCATCGGAGTTTTACCACGTAAAACTTGTGTCTTCGTTACTCTCTCTGAATCTCTCTCACTTTGAATTAATAGCCGAAATCCAATCCTTGTTGGCTTTTCTAACACAATCCAGAAATCGACGTCAACAATTGGCACTAGAATAAGGGGTTGAGCCTCCGAACTTGTTAAAAGCGATGACAGGAAGTAGAAGTACAAGCAGTTCAGGGAATGACCAAAAATAACTAGGCGATTTCCATGTTGGCAACACTTCACAAGATCCTGCAGCAAACACAGAAAACCAGCCTGCACACCTGGCAGGGATCCAGCAAGATCCTCCAACCAACAGAGATCTTACGCTACGTTTCCAAGAGGCCTTGCAGCAATTGGTGACAGACGCAGCAAGGGACAGGATTGATCTACTGGCTACAGGAGCACATACTCTCAATCCTCCACCCGTAAGGCTCCGTTCGGTGGTGGTTGCCAGGAATAACTATGCCAGAAACCAAAAGGAACTTCCCAATCAACCCGTCAAGACAGGAAACACTTGAAGAGGAACAACATCACCAAAGGCTGGACCACAATCAAACAGTACGCACTTGACACCGTAAATATGACCAGCACAGGGATCGGTCGTCATCAGAAGATAGCGATCGACCTCATCGTAAACGTCATTAAGGAGTCATACGAGAAACTCGGTATCAAAGTGAACAATTACCCAACGGTTTAACCGTCGAGGAAGCCCGATGGGGGACAGAGATGTCATGATCCGGAGCCTAACTCAAGAAGTCAAGAACAATAGGCGTCAGATGGATGCATTGGTCAGACGTTATGGCTATAACGATTTATCTGACGGAGACTCAGACAACCCATTTACCAAGGAAATCTTACGGACCCCTTTCCCAGAAAGGTTCAGGATGCCGCACGTGGAGCAGTTTAAGAAAGACACGGACCCGAAAGAGCACGTGAGACGCTATAAAAGCGCCATGGTCCAGTATGCCCACAGCGATCCCTTATTATGTCTCAACTTCCCATAAACTCTGGGAGACATGGGGTCGAGGTGGTTCGGAAGGTTACCTTCAGCAAGCATCAAGAGTTTCAGTGAACTAAGCATAAGCTTCTCAAGGCAATTCCTGAGTAACTTTCACAGGAAAAAGTCAGTGGCTCACCTTGCTCAAATAAAACAAGGGAAAGATGAGTCACTGAAAAAAAAACTAGAGAGATTCGGCCAAGGGGTATCAGAGATTGGCAGTGCAAATGATGAAGCCATAATCGCTGCATTCATCAATAATTTGCAGAATGGACGACTATCCTTTGATTTGAGAAGAGCACGACTGACTAGGTATGCTGACATAATGGATATGACAGGAGGATACGCACTGGCCGAAGAAGAAGAATTAGCTACAGTGGGAGTTATATGCACGGAGGAAAGCCCGAACAGAAGGATGCTGAAACCAAAGGGCATAATCAAAAAGGAAAGCTAAAAGGGAACGGCAAGGAGAAAAACAAGGATGAGGGTAATGGGCTCAATGCCGAACGGTCCACAGAGAAATACCGAGGCAGATATACCAATTACACCCCTCTTCGAAAAAAACAAGGAGAAATTTTAGCCATCTTGGAAGATAAGAATATGGTGCAAGAATCACGGTGACAATCTCAGTTCGCCCGGAGAGATACAACCAAGTATTACAGATTTCACAAGGAAACCGGGCACGAGACTTCAAAGTGTTTCCAGCTCAGAGATTACATAGAGACTCTTATTCGGGAAGGGCACTTTCGGGATGTAATCTTAAAAAAAGATGAGAAATCAGAAACTAAGAGAGAAGTTAAGGTTGATCACAACCCTGGTCGAAATCAAAGAACCATCCCCGAAGCCAATCAAGTAATACATACAATTTTCGGAGGACCCTCTACTGGGAGAAGCAACCGAGAATGAACTCAGGAAATCAATGAATAACTTCGACGTAAACTCGGTTGAGCCAGACCCGAAAAGGGTAAAGGAAGGATGGGACCCAATAGTCTTTACAGAGGCAGATTCCTATGGAGTCGGTGTTCGACCTAATGACGCTTTGGTTATAAGTGCCCGGATTGGCCATAGGGAAGTCCGGAGAATTTTAATAGATAATGGGAGTTCAACAGACATCCTAAGCGTGGCCGTATACGACCAGCTAAGACTAGACAGAAAAGATTTACAGCCTTTCCATACACCATTAAGAGGGTTTGGAGGGATAGAGGTCAGGTCACACGAGGACTGTAAAACTACCCGTAAAGATTGGAACGGCACCATGCTAGAGGACTATCCTGCTCGACTTCGTGGTAGTTGATTTGGACAATTGGCCGTATAATACATTATTGGGTCGGCCATTCCTGAATAAAACAAAGGCCGTGACGGCCACTTATGCATTAATGATCAAGTTCCCAATAGAACAAGGGGTTGAGATAGTCAAGGGATCCTAAGAGATGGCCCGAAGAGCAAACCTGTCAGTATACAAAGACAAGCATGATGCTGAACAAGTGTGCACCATAATGCAGTCAAATCAGTGTAAAGAGTCATTGTCATTCGAACTGGATCCGAGGGAGGACTCGAATGAATACAAAACAGAATTGGTTGAAGTAGTACTTAAAGAATACGAACCGGATAAGCAAATCAAGATCGAGGCTAACATGGATGGAAAAGTCAAGCAAGACTTAACCAATCTTCTTAGAGAGTACAAAGATGTATTGGCTTGGAGTCACGAAGATATGATCGGAATAGATGCCTGAGTAATATCTCACCACCTCGCAGTTAGCCCGAATGCAAAACCGGTAATACAAAAGAGAAGATCGTTCAATCCTGAAAGAAGTCAAGCAATCAAACAAGAGGTGGAAAAACTACTGGCAACTGGATCAATCAGAGAAGTCAACTACCCTTAGTGGGTCGCCAACATAGTCCTCGTCCAAAAGAAAAATGGACAATGGAGGATGTGCGTAGATTTCACGAATCTGAACAAGGTATGTCCAAAGGATAGCTTCCCACTTCCAAGGATAGACCAGCTGGTAGATGCCACAGCAGGTCACGAATTGCTCAGCTTCTTGGACGCTTACTCGGGATACAATCATATCCGGATGAGCAAAGCTGATGAAGAAAAAACAGCTTTCACAACGGATCAGGGTTTATATTGCTACAGAGTAATGCCCTTCGGTTTAAAAAATGCAGGTGCTACGTATCAAAGATTGGTTAACAAAATCTTCACTCGGCAAATAGGAAGGAACATGGAAGTGTACATTGATGACATGTTGACTAAAAGTGTCTCTGCAGATGAGCATGCCTAGGACCTCCGAGAGACATTTGATGTCTTAAGAAGATACCAGATGAAATTAAACCCGAACAAATGTTTATTCGGAGTCCCTTCGGGGAAATTCTTGGGTTTTCAAGTCCACCAAAGAAAAATCGAAGTTAATCCCGAGAAGATCCAGGCCTTGTAAAAAATGACATCACCCAAAACATTGAAAGAAGCACAACGCTTGACAGAATGTTTAGCTTTCTTAGGAAGATTCATCTCGAGGGCTACAGACAGGTGCGTACCCTTTTTCAAGATAATCAAAAAAGGGAAAGGACTTGAGTGGAATAAAGAGTGTGAGCAGGCATTCTTAAAAATAAAAGAGTATTTGGGACAGGCTCCAGTTCTCTCAAAACCGTAAAAAAGAGAAATACTTCAGTTGTATCTGTCAATAACCGAGCTTGCAGCAAGTTCAGTCTAAGTCAGAATAGCAAGGCACTCTTACCGGCTGAGACCAGGAACTCACAGGCAGACAAGATGGCCTTAGCATTGGTTTCAGCAGCAAAAAAACTGAGACCATACTTTCAGGCCCATACAATCCAGGTTTTCACCAATTGCCCATTAAGACAAATTTTACAAAAGTCGAAAATATCAGGAAGACTTACCAAATGGGCAATCGAGCTAAGTGAATTCAATATTCATTATGTCCCCAGAACATCCCTCAAAGGACAAGCTGTGGCAGACTTTATAGCCGAGTTCACAGAACCAAACCTGGAAGCAAAAAGACTGTTGGATAAAAGTTTCCCATGGAAACTGTATTTTCATGGTTCTTCAAACACTCATGGCAGTGGGGCAGGGATCGTCGTTCGTACCCTAGAAGAAGATGATCTTGAATGTGCCATGAGATTTGATTTCAAAGCAACCAATAATCAAGCCGAGTACGAGGCAATGTTAGCTGGACTCAGAGTCTGCATAACTCTCGGGGCAGATGAAGTTGAGATATTTAGCGATTCACAGGTAGTTGTCAACCAGGTTATGGACGAGTACCAGGCCAAAGATAAAGGTATGATAGTCTATCGTGACATTGCAAAACAGCTTCTCCAAAAATTTAAAGAATACAAGATCGCTCAGATCCCCAGTGAAGAAAATGAAAAGGCTGATGCATTGTCTAAATTAGCGTCAGCAACAACCTCAATCAGACCAAAGACCATTCCGGTTGCACACCTCCTTAAACCGAGTACAGATGAACCTAAGCATTTGGAAATTTTAGAAGTCCAAACACCGCAAGACGGTTGGATGGTCCAACTGAAAAGGTTCCTAGAAGAAGGCGTGCTCCCGGAAGATTCAGTACTAGCAAAGCGCATCAGATATCGATCGGCTAGGTATACCGTGATCGGAGAAGAATTATACAGAAGAGGGTTTTCCCGAGCACTCCAGAGATGTGTACCAGAAGAAGATACACATCGAATACTTCAAGAGGTCTACTGAGGAGTTTTCGAAAACCACACTAGGGGTAGAAATCTAGTGCATAAGGTGCTCAAGCAAGGCTATTATTGGCCCACACTTTTCTCAGATGCACAACAGTGGTCGGAAAGTTGCGATACCTGTCAAAGGATTGCAAACGATATCCGATAACCCTCAGAAAAGCTCTGAAACCTCACTGCCCCATGGCCATTTGCCATGTGGGGCCTAGACCTGATCGGCCTAATGCCAGCCGGGACAGGTTGTGGAGCAAAGCACATCATAGTAGCTGTCGATTATTTCACAAAATGGGCAGAAGCTGAAGCGCCGGTGCATATCACAGAAGCCAACACCACAATTTTTTTTAAAGAAGAACATACTTTATAGGTTTGGAGTTCCGGACACTATTATCACCGACAATGGCACCCAGTTTGATAACCAAAAGTTCAGACAGTTGTGCGAGAAGTATCAGATTGCTAACTACTATGCGACACCAGCTCATCCTAAAACAAACGGGCAAGTAGAAGCAGTAAATAAAATTATCAAGCACACCATCAAAGCAAAGTTAGATGCCAAAAAAGGAAGCTGGGTCGAAAAGCTTCCTGAAGTATTATGGGCATACCATACGACAACAAGAACTTCAACAGGAGAAACTCCGTTTACCTTAGCGTTTGGAACAGAAGATGTCATCCCCGTAGAAACATCGTATGCGTCCCCACGGGTCAGGCTATATAATGAAGAACAGAATATTGATATGCTACTACAAAGTTTGGATGAGCTAGAAGAAAAAATGGAGAACTCCCGAATAAGAAATACAACATATCAACAAAGAGTGGCTCGCCACTACAATTCTCATGTTCGGATCAGGAAATTCCAGCTTGGAGACCTAGTGCTCAGGAAGGTGTCGATGAACACAAAAAATAAAGCCGCAGGATCCCTGGCTTATAAATGGGAAGGTCCATACAAGATCGAGGTGATAGCTGGCCATAGAGCTTATTGGATTGCTCGACCCAATGGAGGGGTTTTACCCTGACCATGCAATGCCCAATATCTGAAGATTTTCTATCCTTAAAATTACACATGTTCTTTTTTTTAGTCAGGACAATATTAGTCAAGATAAATATTAAACTGTAATTTGAATCTTTGTTGATTTTTTGCAGTAATAAATAAAACTACTCGGAATTTCCGAAAGGAAAGCATCTAGCTCCAGATTTCCAAAAGAAATCATATGATAATAAGAACATATGGAAGAAGAGCATGATAATAAGAACATACAAATAGAATTCTCGGGACCATCAAATCCCGAATGGGCGGAGAAGCTCGTAGGAGCATGCCAGCCGAGCAGGGTCAAAATGACCTTCGCAAAAAGGCAAACACGATGCACCAGACTCTGGAAAAATTCTCGGGACGCTATCGGGAGAAATTATGGTTAAATGCGTAGCTGTGTTGAAGCAATTTTTTTTTAAAAAGAGCTCAACGATTTGGCAAACCCTTGCGCATAAAAACTGGGGAGACGTCATTGGTATTGCGTAAGGACTCGAACGTATGATCATAGTAAGCCTTGATGTAATGTTCGGGTAGCAACCGGGTATGAAATACAAGTGTAAACTTGCTTGTTTCAAGATGACTCAGTTAATAATAAAGAGCCAATTTAATAAGATACTTGGCAATTGAAGTCATTCGGGTAACAACCGGTTTAATAAGATACTCGGTTAAGTTACCCGAACATCGAAGAAGCCAGTTTAATAAGATACTTGGCAATTGAAGTCATTCGGGTAACAACCGGTTTAATAAGATACTCGGTTAAGTTACCCAAACATCGAAGAAGCCAGTTTAATGAGATACTTGGCAATTGAAGTCATTCGGGTAACAACCGGTTTAATAAGACACTCAGTTAAGTTACCTGAACCTCGACGAAGCCAGTTTAATAAGACACTTGGCAATTGAATTCATTCGGGTAATAACCGGTTTAATAAGATACTCGGTTAAGTTACCCGAACATCAGCTAGTTTAATACAGCACTCGGCAACAATCAGCAATAAACAGATCAAGACCATTCAATTCAAAATAAAATAAAATTTTATTGCTCCTAAAAGAATGGTTACAGATCAAAGAGTGGTTCTTTACAAGTAAAAAATAAATCAGAATTTTCTACAGTTCTACAAAATTAAGGTTGCGAGGATTTCGAGCCTTTGCCAATACTCGGATCTGGCACCATCTCGTACTCACAAAGCAGACTCTCATTAGACGGTCAAGCGATATTGTCGACAATATCATCCCTCCACTGACAGTAATCTTCACCCAGGACTGGCCCGACATCTGGGACTACACCCTCAACCGACTCTTGACTTGCATACAAGGTCGAGAGAGAATGCTCGGACGGAATCTCTAAATGCATAGGATGAGGCTTTTTGCCTTGACTACGACAGTAGGCTCTCTATTCCTTCATCTGAATCCAAAGAGACTCCAAGGACCGGTCCACGTGATGTTTGATTGACAGCTCCCAATTAGCTCGAGCTTTCTCGGTCGCTCTATTCTTAACTTTGAAGAACTCGCCAGCCGAAACTAACCCGCGTTGAAACTCCCGAAGAAGTAGGGCATCGTAAAAAGGGGATCTTTTAAAACGATCCACCCATTGGACTTCAAGTTCCAACTTGGCCTCTCGGGATAGGGATTCAACTGTCAACACTTGGCGCTCCAAATCTTCGATTTTTTGGTTATATGCCAACCTTGACTGCTCCGCCTCCTGCTTGAACTTAAGCACGGATTCTTCAGCAGAAGATAGGAGATATTGAAATGATGCAACCTTCTCCTCTGCCAAATATGCCTTCTCCTCGGCTTCAACCTGCGTCGCCAGACAATGGTCTGCGAATATCTGTACATAACCGACCTCCTGCTGATAAGCTTCTTCAGCTCGAACACGACCTTCCTCACTCACCTTCAACTGAGCCTCCAGACGCCTTATTCGATCAGCTTGATGTTGTTGCATCTAAACTAACTCAGCGAATTCAGCCACCATCTGCGAAGAGGTATATTCAGAAATCTGACAGAAGCAAAACAACAGAGGAGTCGGATTTAACTTACATAGGATGCGCCGTTGAAAATATTTTGAAGACTTTCGGTCAGGGAACCATCCCGAAAGCCGTTCTAGCGGTCTTCCCGAATAAAAGCCTGACTGGATGACATCTCCCGTAGCATATCCTAAGGAGAAAGGAATAAATAAACCACCGAGGATTTAGCTCTCTGATTTCCAAACTTAGGGGCAGAAGAAGCCCTGCTCGGTTCTAAGGATGGAGAAACCGAAGGTTCAGCCCCCATATCTCCAACCTTTGAGGTACAAGAAGCCCTACTCGGTCCTGAAGCGGCCGCATCTACTGATGCTCCAGCGCCAACACTCCGGGCAATCTCATCTGTAAAATCTTCATCACTGGAATCGATAAATAAGACCACCCGAGGAACTTTGAGAGGACGATACGATGAACTAACTGTCTTTCACTTCTCACCCCGAGAACAGTGGAAGTTAAGGTCAGCAGCAAGATCTTCCTGCGGATCGTCCTAGAAAGACTCAAAGAATTCGGCACCTGCAAGCACTTGATCCGTCAATACGTTACCACCGTTGCCGGTTACAAACCGTCCAACAGGATCTTCACCTGGGCCTTCACATTGCCTCTCCCTATTATCAGGCTGTTGGGTGTTAGTTGGCTCGCTTTGGCCACTTGGACTAGCAAAATCTTGAGTAGATGGCTGAGCACCTTGATGAACATACTCAGGGATCTATTCCTCAGCAGTGTCGGTTTTCTCATTAGGCTCGGGTGGAGCAATACCCTCATCGCCCTGATGGGAAGCTTCTTTTCTACTCACCTGCATAATCAACTTCACCTGGCGAGCCTGAAGATCGCTGAAGACGTCTGTATCAAACACTTAAAAAAAAGATTCATGTCAGAAGATGAAAAGCATAAATATACAATAGAAAGGGCACCGGGTTACTTACATCGCCTACGATGGCCCGAAATCTATCTAAAGAAGCCGAGCTTTATCAAATCCTCCTCTTTAAAAAGGTAGCTCTTGCTCCTCTTCTCCAGAATACGAACAACTGCCCGAGTCAGCTTCTTCAGCTCAGAATCACTATAATCAATTATTTTCTTGTTCCACACTTCGAGGGAACAAAAGAAACGGGGAACACTCAACACCTTTCGGGAATCCTCAGATCCAACAGTAACGTTGAGCCCGAGAGCCCCTCTAGTAAAAAACCAACTGTTCTTCCAGAACTTGTTGGATGTAGGGAATCCCCATACAAAACCCTTCTTTTTTGGGTCATCAGAAGTGTTGACCTTTCGATTCACCTTTGCTTCTTTGGGGACCCAACCGTCCGATGGACTAGATGCAAGAAAATAGGTCACTGTCTTGCTAATCTACCTCAGCGTAAAGAAATGCCTAATTTCATTTGGGGAAAGCGGTGAAAGGTTCATTCTACTGAACATATGCCACATGCACATCAAGACTTTATAACTATTCGGGGCCAATTGAGCTGGGGTTATCCCTGCTTCAGCCAAAAACCAGGCAATAAATGGTTGAAAGGGAAGTGTGACACCACAGCATAGCATTGATCCTTAAACAGCGACCATACCCTCAGGAGGATTTCATACGGCTCTATCTCCCGCAGGAACCAAAGTGATCGAGTCAGGCAAGTCGAATCGGAAGCGGTATTTTTCTATTTCAGCTGTCCCAACCACATTCGGCTCAGTATCAAAGCCACTCGGGCGAGTATCAGAAAACGAAAGACGAGACGCCCTGTACACCTCATCAACATCACCCTCGTTAACAGTTTGTTCCCTGATCTGAACACTGCTCGAGCCGTGCTTGTATACCTCACTTCTGCTCTGATGTTTACCTATCCTTCGAAAAGATACCCTGTGATCAGAAATATCAGGACTGATACATGGTTGAAAGTGACGTCAGGGTGAAGCCCAAAAACATCAACCTCTAAGAATTGAGGCTCATCTATTGGGATATCCCCTAGCGATCGTTTAATGCAATAAACTAACTGGAAATCCCCACGTTCTAATGCATCAAAGGCGATTTTAAAGAGACGATGGCTCCATTAAAACTAACCTTGAATTGAGATTGATGCAAGATCTTCAAACGGAGAATCACTAACTTTTGGATAAAGAAATCTGGGTTTAAAGAAATTTCTGCTGAAAATTGTTGACAATAAACCAACGATGTCTTTCAGGGAAGAATTTAAAAAAGAGACGGCACGAAACCCTAGGATTTCAAAAAAAAAAACTTAACTTATGATGAAACTCGATGACGTAGGCGGCGTTTGGGGAGACACAAAAATCATTTCTCATAAATGATATTGAAAAACAAAGAGACGAAGGACACGTGTCAAAATAAGAAGTAGCCCTCGACCGTCAGAGCTTCAAAATGTCGCCATCAATTAAGATCTCGCATGATGAAGCGAATCGAAATTACAGGGTCACTATTAAGACACGCCATTATGACAAGATGGCTATTCTGACGAGTAAAAATTAAGATAATTGAAATACTCTTGCCCGAAATAAAATTTACTCGGCAAAAACATTTTAAGGGGGTATTGTCGTATGTAAATTTTACCAAGCATACATGTCATCGATAGGAAGGAGAAAATTATCAGGTGGACACTCAAACAGGCACTCAAGAAATATCCTACGAGGCATCATTAAAGAGAAGAAAACCCGAGTAAACCAGTAGCATGGCAAGACCTACTCGGGATCAACTAAATTACTCCAAATCAATAAAAAGTACTCGGGGTAGACAAGAAAACATCTTCTACTCGGGCTTAAACGGCGATACTCGGGACCAACAAGTGTTATTCTTGCTTGGGATAAATGCGACCAGAGTAAGAAACTTAGTGCTTAGTTTATACGGATTGAGTCATTAAATACACGAAGATAGCCATCAGGAAGGAAACCCAAATAGAACAGAATACTGAGCTAGAAGAATCCTCAATCAGGAAACAACTTGATTTCGCTACAAAAACTACATTCTTATAAGGAAACAAGTCCAAATAAAAATGCACTACTAGAATCTCACTCGATTTCCATAAGAGACTCCGAAACAGGAAAGAAGACAAATCAACCTCAAGCAAGTAACCGAATCACAATTAAATACAAAGATCTTGTATTACTTGTACAAAGTAGATAAACATATAAATAGACCCATAATCTCGTTCCAAAAGAGATATAGGCAATATAGCATATACAAGCAATCGTAGAAATATACAGAGAGAAGAAAGAGAGGTCGAGAGCTTATAAACATCATAATTTTATAGTGGATTTTGGCTCGGTTGACCCATCAACCACCCCGTGGACGTTTTTCCGGTCATCGGAGTTTTACCATGTAAAACTTGTGTCTTCGTTACTCTCTCTGAATCTCTCTCTCTCTTTGAATTAATAGCCGAAATCCAATTCTTGTTGGTTTTTCTGACACAATCCAGAAATCGGCGTCAACAATTGTATATGTTAAAAGCAAAATATTCTAAGGATTGAAAATACAAATACGATTAAATTGCCAAAAGCTAACCTAGATGAGGGTGAATAGGTTATAAACCTCTTTTCAATATTTGAAACAAATATAAGTTTGTCAATTTAGATAACTTGAATCACAACACGTACATTTAATCACAAAAGCACATATAGATTAGTCAATCAAAGTCCATAACTTGCAAGTGAAGATATCTTACTAAAACATAAATCAACAACGTTGTAAAAGTCACTAAGCGCTAGTGGGGCAGTGACCCACCAACTAGCGCTTAGGGGACTAATAGGGGACGGGGACTAGGCAAATGGCAAAAAGTAGGCCTGTCGGACAACCTGAAGCAAATCGACGACCCGTCGGAAATATTTTTTATAGTTTTTTATTTATATTTTTTGGGTTGTAACTTGTAATTGATTAAATGTTTATAGTACATACTACCTTGTATATTCATGGTTATATAAATTGAAAATTGGAATAAACTCTAAAAAGAATATCACATTTTTGTTTCTAATTTTCCATAGTCATTGATGTCTCAAATCTCAGAAGAAATGAAGGTAAAAAAGTATCATTCAAAGTGTGTGGTAATATGCATGAAATCCATTTATTATTTAGCTTCAAAACTAATGAATTTAAAAAATTATACTTAAAAAGTCAAAGCCCTAAATTTAATCAAAATTAAAAGTTGAAAACCGTAAAGAGTAAATAAACAAACTAACAAATAGACAACTGAAGACTCGGCCAAGAAAAAAGAAGACCAGGTTCGATTGGTGAGAATAAGGTGACGGCAACGGACAACGACAGATCAATTGACGGTGACGGACGACAACAAATCGACCAGGTTCAACGTCGTTTGGGGTTTCTTTTTAATATATATTTTTTCGATCGACAATCAAAGTCAACTTCTTTCGCCGTTGACCGCCACGTAGACTAGTCGGTAGGGATGGCAATGGATCGGATTAGGTATGGATACCCCAATATTCATCCCCGTATCCATTTGAGATATATATCTTCATCCCCGCATCCATTCCCATTTGTAAGTGAGCAGAGCGGATTCGGATAATCCGTTAATTAAGATAGAGATATCCATCTCCGCTCCGTTTATATCTGTATCCAACGAAAAAACTTTAAATTTTTATAGTTTACAAAAGAAAATTGTAACTAGCATATGTAATGGTACATTTATCCTATTTGAAGATAAACAAATACATCCAATAAATTTCAAATATAAAAATTGATAATAACTTATATAATTGGAATTAATAACTACATACTAATTTTTTATATTTTTAAAATATTAAAATATATAATGGATTTGGATGGGGATGGATATCCATAGATGATATTCATCCCCATCTCCGAAAATAAAATGGATATTAGGATGACATTCATCCCCGTTCCGTCTTCGAAATAATAGTATCCATCCCCATTTTAAATGGAAGGGATTCTTACGGATATCTGTATCTATGGACAATTTTGTCATTCTTACTAGTCAGTGACTAGGTCTGATTTGCTCCGGCTTGGATTGTCTATAACTATAGCCGCCTACTTCAGCCTACTACCAACGAATCGCAACGGTTGATCACCGCCGAGCTACTAGACGGCCCTAGTCGCCGACTTCTGCAACATTGTAAATCAACTCAAACTTGTATATATATTAATCTTCAATGTTCATAAAAACAAGTGAATGTATAATTATACAAACTCTACCACCTATTAACAAATACAATAAATATATATATATAACTTGATCTAGAAGTATGTTTGTTTTTATTTTCTTACAACAATCCTGTTCACAAGAAAATGAAGATTCGAAGAATTAAACAAGATTCAATAATTACATAAACACAAATATAAGAGAGTAAAGGTATAGAGACATTTGACACGTCATTTTTACGTGGTAAACCTCTGGAGAGAAAACAGGTTGAACCATTCAACCACCTCTGAGCAATAACATTTTTCACTAGTTGGATAAAAGTACACCCTCAAAACGACCAATCCACATGATTATTTACTTTATATTGGATATCTCTTTTATCATACCATCGATCATTTTACTAGCGAAAAACTTACCGGCACTCAACATAGAAGTCGCATGCCTTTAATCGAGTTTACCATGCTCAACCTACGGATCCGTATGATCCTAGTCGAAACTCCCTTGTTCGAGCTAGAATCGTTTGGTCCAACAAAAGACTTTATGCCAATACAAGACTACCTAACACAATTAAATGAGTGTGTATGCAAACACATGCAATATAGAATATATGATCAAGATATCCTATGAAAATTAGAAATATGCTTTTATGCACACAATGTATGTTTTTCTAGTTTATAATCCAAACAATTGACGTCACACAAAATGATACAAATTCACATATGAAATGTATGGATTAAGTATACTTCACGAAGAACTAGAAATAGATATGAAAGTTCATAAATATTATTTTCTAGTCCTTTATACATGAACAAAACCTAGAAAATGCAATCCAACTAAATCACACTTAAATTCTAGATTTTATTCAAATAAACTAAAGCTTGAAACATAATATATTCATTAAACACATGTTCAAGGCTTAAAACTAAAATCAAAATGCTAGAGTACAAAATATGTTCGAACAAGTTTCTCTAACAAATATTTAGAGTACATATTCATAAAAATAATCAATTAAATCTCAGATGCTCTAAATATAAAATTAAATGTGCTAAACCTAAAATATATTCAATTAAAAGATTCTAGCAAATGTAAAGGCTATCGATCATCATAATAAATTCAATAAAACTCAAATAACCCTATATTATAAGTTGGTCATAGTACAACACCCAAACATGTGAAGTTTTAGATTTAACAAAACATAAATCACATTCAAGTCTCTAATTAGAAAAATTTAGCTTATAATTAAAGTTTTATCTCCAAACAATATTTATTCAAGTCACATATATAAAGATAAGAAGAAGACTTAAGGAATTCATGCATTTTAAAGCTTCAAAAACTAATGATGAAGAAATACTTTGGTGATTTGAGTGCAGCCATGAAATTGATGTTGAACACCAAAAATACTTTAACAATTAATTACAAAATTACTTGGAAAAAATAGTAAACTTCAATACGAATCTCTCACTTCTTGAATCACTCAATTTGATTAAGAAATGAATGAGATATGAAGTTTTGAAGTTGAGAGAAAAATTATACAAAACTTTTTGCACAAGTCTTCTTCAAAAATCAAAATGAGAAAGAGAGAGGGATTTTATAAGAAAATGATAGAGAAGATGACATGGCATGGAGGGGACCATGGGATGGGAGTGTGGCAACACCGCCTCAGAACCCCGTGGAGGCGTGTGGCCTCCACAGGGACCGAGGGCCTCCTTTCCCATTGATGCCATATGCCTCCATGAGAAAGGGTTTTTTGGCACTTTTCTATCCCTTCTTCCCTTGGCTCCTCTCGCACACCTTTCGCATTCTTCGACAATTCTTCGTTCTCCTAACTTCAAATTCAAATATATTTTCGGATTGCTAATTGGGAATCTCTCACAGATATGGATGTCTATGAAACTTCAACCAAAAACTTGATACATAAGGACGAAAAGCATATATGATAAATACACATAAAGTTTTGTAAGATCTAACTTGGAACTTGAAAATTTAAGTATGAGTAACCAAATGTTCAAGACTTAATGAAGAATAATATAAAAACATATTCAACTCCGATACCAAGTGAACGTAAACAAACAAATACAAATACACACAACTATTCAATTTCCTAAAAATAGTCATAGAATATGTAATTTCATAAAGTTGTCAATATAAATCTAATGCATGTGCATGAAACAATTATGTGTGTGTATGTATTATACCAATTGAGCACAAAGATGCAAGGACACAAATGCATGTAATGTGTGTGTGTGTGCCTAAACGCCTTGTAAGAGGGATAAGATCTAGATTTACCTTTGATGTGTAACAAAGCTTGCTTCTCTTGAAGACTTCACTTTGCATGATGTGTTGTTATTCCTCTTTGAAGCTTGAGTCAACATAAACCTCGACAACTGATCAATACAAAGAAAATGTCAATTTTGATATGGAAATATGCTAGCATGACTCAAAAACCTAAAAAGGATCCAAGACTAAAAGAAATATAAAGAATTATTCACATAAAAAAGTTTATACGTCATAGACATAATTCTTTATTTAGTCTAAAAATGTTCACAACTTAATATATATGTTGAACAACTTATCTTGATTAAAGTTGTGGGTAATTTACTTTCAATTGGGAAGTGATGAGCAAAAAATCACAAAGTAAAAGTCTTTGAACAAAAGAACTATTACATATGATGTACTCAACGAATCAAGTGAATAGTATATTTCGATTTTACCATTAATGGAATAATACATTCACAATAGAGAAATTGAAATATCTATCTTAATTATGAGATAAATAATGTACCATATGTATTATGATTTGTAACGTTTGAGCTATCAATGGGTACAACCACAAAATAATGGTTTAATCCCGGTAGTTTGACGTTATCGATGCATATGTCATATCGGACATATATTTATAGATATTGACATCATGACTCTTGTAATTAAATAAGAGTAAATACCACCTTATGGGTATTACGAGGACTTGGATAAGAACTCTTGATATCGAGTATTCAATAAGAAGTTGTTGAATCATGATTTATAATAAATCAAAATTATTCATTAGACGTAAGAATGACCCTAAAGAATAAAATAATTCATAATGTAATGGTCAAAAGGTATTTTAATTATTGGTATTTTTCATGAGGATACATATTTCGTACAATTGCTTAGGGTAAAACTATTTATTAAATTTAATTTAAATTTAAGAGTTCAATTTCAGTTTTTTAGTGGACTAAATTGAAATTAATATATTTGGCCTCAATTAATTAAGAGTTAATTAGTACTTTGGCCAAATATATTGGAGCTTATAATTAAAATAACTCGTAGATCTCCAAACTTTACAAGTTAAATTGAATCATCTAAAAGGAACATATTGGGCTCAAATGTTGGGTTACAAGACAAAGACCCAACTTACTTCTTTTATTTTATTTTCCATTAGGAATGGAAATAAATCAAAATAGGATTTTGATTGAAAAAAATAATAAAATAAAAGGAAAAGGAAAAGACTTCTAATAAGATTAGACTAACAAAATCACAATAGGATTTGTGATTTTTGTGTCTATGAAAAAACAAATTACTCTTTTTCTAAACCTATAAATAGGTGGCTAGCTTAAGAGCATGAATAGATTTACACAAAACATGTAATTTTCATCGGTGTTGACACAAGTTTGAAAGTATTTTGTAAGTTTCAAATTCGATTTGAGCTTTAATATTTTTCTTTAAGTTTTATAGGTGGATTTACACCTTGGTTCAATGAAAAAGGAGTTCTCACTCCTAGGTGATTCGATCTCGTGCTAAGTACAGAAGATTTATGGAGACTAAACCACAAATGTAATCTCTAAATTAATTCAATTTGTATTATGTTTAGAATACGATCCTGTGATGTTTAAAAAAAAAATTAAGTTCTGCAAATACATTTATTTTCAAACGGTTATTTTTATTGCAATGTTTTTTTAGTTTTAATTAATTTTATTTTTAGTTTTAATTAATTTTATTTTGTTAGAAAAAAATAATAATTTTAGTAATAGTCAATATCAATTTTAGATTACCCATGTGATTTTTTTTCTAGCTATGCCATTGCTTCCACATATAATGGAAAGATCTCTCCACATGATGTGATACTTTGAACTACATAGGTTTATCTCACAAGTGCACGAATTATTTTAATGAACAATTCGTATAGCGGCAAGTACAAGTTCGTTCCACAGAGAAGTGTATTATGTCAACTATTCCTAGTTTAAAGAATGGAAAGCATGTAAAAGATAGCAAAAGCATTGAGAGCAAGAGCAAGCAAGCAAGAGAGTTCCAAAGTATAAGAAAGCAAGAGAGAAGGAGAGATGAGTAAGAAAGGCAAGGTGTGTGTATGTAGTGAGTGAGAGTAAAAGCAAGTGAGAAAGAGAGAGAGAGAGAGAGAGAGAGAGAGAGATTGTGCATTAAAATGTAAATGAGAGCTTGTGTGGGGAATTATAAAAATTGCATGAAATCGTAAACTAAACTAAAGCAATGAAATTAAACAAAGAAAAGCAAAAGGTAATGGGTGGATTAGAGGGATACAATAGAATGGATACACTAGGTCAATGAGTTCACCATAAAATTCATATTAATCATCATGATTGAATTATCAAGCACAGTCAATTCAAGTTTTAGGGCTCGTTCTTTTCTTAAGCATGACTTTACCGCTTGAGTCACGGGTTGAACCAAGTATTCCCAATTATCACCCGACCCAACTAAGGTCATGACACGAGCAATTACCAAGAATCCATTAAGTACGAAGAACTTGAGAACCAAACCCCATCATATGCAATAAACCGATTTCGTTTAAAAGAACTTGAAAACCATGTATTGTTGGTCGCAAAATGGCAAACAAAAATAATTCAAACCTTGCAAGTGTACAGATCGTGAAAAATAGCACAACGGATAAGTAAGAACCGTTCACATAATTAATTACATACTAAAATAATGAGTTTATATCTATGATGTTCTAAGACTCTAATCTAACTAAAAATAAGAAAACATAATCACTTAACGCACACACAGGAATGGGGGTTTTGATTTGGTTATTAAAACTAAAGAAAATTAAATAACAATAAATAAAACGCGACATAAAATCTAATAAGGAAAAATATATGGAAAAACGCTAGTTAGAACCTCCTATCCACCACTAAACAATCCTTCAATCCATAGACAATAATGAAGCTAAAGATGTCAAACATGGTGAAGATATTCACAATAAGACGGTGGGTGTTCCACACAAGTTGTATTGATTCTCTTTTAGTTAGTATGTAAATTGCATGGTATTTACATAAATAATTGGCCGCTATAGGACACATTGCGCAAAGCGCATTGATGGCGGAATTCTTCTAGTCATGGTCGTTGTGCTTACCTCTGTGGAAGGCACATCAGTTTAGACAACGGTTTTGCTTTCCAACTTTACTCTTCGGTTACAAAAACGGTCATAATTTCCTTTAGAAAAATCGGATTGATGAACCATAAATTGGGCTTGAAACTAAACATCCGGGGCTTTATGAAAATATATGGATCTCAATTTGGTTCAATAAGAGGAGGGAGATATGATCTTAACAAGTTAGACGTGCTGCAATTTCTTTAAAAAATACCATTTTATCTTCAAACTCGCTTTAAGAACTATTTTCTATACAATCTTAACAAACGTGTTAAAATAATCAATTATACCGAATAGCATAACATAAAACATAGGAATTAGGGGTCTCAAATACAAATATTTATCGACCTAATAGGTATAGAAAGCCATCAAATACTGAAGACCTAATTCTAATACAATCCCTAAAATCTATATTAATGGTTGGCACACGTTAACACAAATAATAGAAATTACAATTAAGAATGATGAATGAAACAATACTTTAACCAATTAAAGATTAATTGATTATAAAAGAGCATAAGTGCTAGGTTTAGAACAAATCTCTAATGGGGATATTACACATCATTTAGTAGGAAAAACAAAGATATGAGAATGAGATAGAGAAAACCCATGAAGTGCCGCCATCACGATCTCTTCCAAGAGTCTCCAATCTTCCTTTGTTAGTGCTTTATTCCATTTAGACGAAAAAAGAACCCTAATTTTCTCTATGAACCTCCCTTTGAGATGGATGGTTGAAGTATGTGGAGATGGTGGATTGATGTGACCACCAATAAGAAGGCTCTTATGGTGCATTGCAGGCTTCTCTCTCTCTTCTTGAGTGTTGGGTAGAATGGTTGGTGAACCTCCCATTGAATTTAGGGTGTTAAAAAACTTAAATGACGAAATTGACCCAGTAGGGCGCGTCCCACAACTGCATCTTTAGGGTCGCGCTTCCTTCAATTATTGTATTTTCTTCAGCTTTTGAACCCTAAACTTCTTCAATTAAGCCATACATCTTTAGGAAAATAACATGCACAAGGCTCACAAAACATATTAAACCACCAATTACACCCCAAAGAAATGAGCGCAAAAGATTGGAAATGAGGGCCTATCACAGGTATTGAAATTGCGTTATCACCACACTTTACATTTTTATGAGCAGATGCGAGACTCAAACAATCAAACCGTTATCACAAATATGAAATGAGATACGTACAACTAGAGCTGGCAATATAGGTTACAACCCGAGATAAATAAATGGGTTCGAGTTGGTAATTGGGTCAATCCATCTGACCCATTTAAATAAATGAGTTGTGTCAGATTTCGTTAACGGGTTGGCGGGTGACCCGTTTATAAAAGGGTAAATTTATAATTTTAAATTACTTAAGGATATGATTAGAATTTTACTCATGGTATTTAATAAATAGGCTAATTGTCACAGATTCCCCCAGACAATACCAGAATTCACATATTTCCCCCCGATTTTTTTAGACACTAAACCCCCTGAACTATTAGAAATTGGTAAAAGTTGACGAAAATCTAACGCTATCCACTGTTCTGTCATGGTAAACTACACTAAGTACCATTATTATATACATAATTGTATCAAATTGGAAAAAATATAATAATACCCTTCTTACCAAATTTTAAAAAATAACATTTTAAAATAAAAATTAAAAATTGAAAGGTTGGTTAAATAATAATAAAATTCAGAACTTTTTGATAAAGAAAATTAAATAAATAGAGAAATGAAAAAAATAAATTGAAATATCCATAAATATAAAACTCAGATGAATATATAAATTATCTAATATGAATTATCATTTAATCTATCCTTTTTAAGTAAATATCTCTAAATATTACTTGTTAGTTTACAGTAACAAGGTTATTAATAATGTAAAAAAAATAGAAATAATAATAATAACAATAAATAATAATAATAATGATAATAATGATAATAATTTAAATACCCTATATTTTTTTCGCCATTATTTTTTTTATTTAAATATCCAGACATATTACTTGTTCAATTACAATAATAAGAGTATTGATTATGTCAAAAACAAAAATAAAAAATTAAATGATAATAATAATAATAATAAAATATAATAGTACTTATAAAATAAAAAAATAAAAATAATGATAATAATGCTTTATATACCTTATACCTTTTTAATCATTATCATTTAAACTATCTTTTTTATTTAAATATCTCTAAATATCATTGCAGGTTACCCCATGTATTTTTTTTTTCACCATTAAAACCTAAACTTTTATAACAATGAATATTTAAATTATTTAATGTGAATTATAATTTAAACTATTCTTTTTATTTAAATATCACTAAATTTCACTAGTTTATTTACAATAACATGAGTATTCAAATAAAAAAGACAATTCCCTGTAAAAAAATTTAATATCCATTGTTTTAAAAGTTTATGGGCTTATTGGTGAAAAAAAAACATAAGAGGTAAGGTGTAAGGATATTTAGGGATATTTAAATAAAAATAAAAATTTAAATGATAATAGCTAAAAAAGTATAGAGTATGTAAAGTATTATCATTTAGGGGTGGGCAAAAAAGCTCATACACCGTAAACCAGACCAAACCAAATCAAACCGTTTGGTTTGGTCCGGTTTTGTAATTAAAAAAAAAACCCTATGGTTTTATTTTAGTAAAACCGAATGGTCTAGCCTGGTCTATGGTCCAAGTATATCAAATCCGTATCGGATCGTAAACTGAATATTTTTAGTATTGCAACTATATGTCACACCCAAAGATTTTTAATAAAATTTTAAAAATAAAAAGTTAAAGTCAAAAGCCTTAATTTTTTATTTCATAATTGTTTTTTTTCGGTCACCAACCCAACAAGTTTATGCAAAGCGAAAACCTCAATTTACTAACAAAACTCTAAACATGAGATGGTAAAGGATTTTAATATGTTACCATTATTTTACGAAGTTATCACTAATAGTAAAAAATATTAATAATATTAAACTAAATTAGTATTGTTGTCATGATTTAATTGTAAATGTTTTTTGACTTGCATACATTCAATTGTATTTACATGATTATAACGATTTTATTTATTAACCTAAAAAATGTGATTTCATTTATTAATATTGTTTCTACTTCCAGAATTTCGACACACTACTTCATTTTTATTTTTATTACTCTTTTAATTTATTTATTTTTATGAACCATACGTAACAATAACTTGCATGCCTCCTTAATTGCTTACCTTATCAAGCCATATATATATTGTTAATTGGTCAAGCATTTGAATTTCAAATCAAAAACCGTTACACTGAACTAAACTGAACCGAATAAATATAATTTGGTCTAGTCTGGTCTGAAAGAAATAACGGTCCAAATTGGTCCAAATTTTTAAAAGACTGAAATTTTTGCTTTGGTCTGGTTCTAGTCAAAACCGGATCAAATCGGACCGTGCCCAACCCTATTATCATTATCATTATTATTATTTTATTATTTTATTAGTATTAATATTTTTTATTATTATTAAAATCATTTAATTTTTTATTTTTGTTTTGACATTATCAATACCTTTGTTATTGTAATTGAACAAGTGATATTTTTGGATATTTAACTAAAAATGATAATTTAAATGATAATGGCTACAAAAAAGTATAGGGTATTTAAATTATTATTATTATTTATTATTATTATTATTATTATTATTATTATTATTATTATTATTACATTATTAATAACATTGTTATTGTAAACAAACAAGTAATATTTAGAGATATTTTAATAAAAAAGATAGTTTAAATGATAATTCGTATGACCGGAGAAACGTCAAAGGGCGTTTGAATGATCAACCAAGCCAAAATCCATTATGAATAAAATAATTACAATTCTTGATCTCTCTTTTTTCTCACTATATTTTTCTATGATTGCTATCCTGTATTGTGTGACGAGAGTATGAGTCTATTTATATGTCCATAGAACCCTAATCTTCTTTGTACAAGTAATAAAATATCTTTGTATTTAATTATGATTGTTTACCTGTTCGAAGTAATTTGTCTTCTTTCCTGTTTCGGATACTTGTATTAAGATCGAATGAGACTCTAGTAATGTAGTCCAATTATGACTTATTTCCTTATAAGAATGTAGTCTTTTTGAAGAAGTAAAATTGTTGCCTGATTAGGAACCATGTGCTTGATAATTCTGCTCTTCTTGGAATTTCTCTTTGATATGGATATCTTTGTGAATTTTAATGACTCGATTCGTGTGAGCTACGCGCTGAGCTTTTTATTTTTCTTCATGTTTGTTCCGAGTAGGAAATAATATCAGTTGGTCCCGAGTGACATCAGCTGATCCCGAGTAGAAAATGTCACTAACTAGCCCCGAGTATGTTTAACTGACCCCGAGTGGTATATGACGTCAGTTGACCCCGAGCAGGTCTTGTTCAATACTTGTTTATTTGAGATTCTCTTCTTTAGTGATGTCTTGTAGGATACTTTATGAATGCCTATTTGGATGTCCACCTGGCAATTTTGTCTTCTTTGTCAATGGCCTGTACGCCTGGTAAAATTCACATACGACAATACCCCCTTCAAAAATTTTATTGACTAGAGTTTCGTTTCGGGCAAAAGTATTTTAATCAATTTTATTTTTATTTCTGTGCCAGAGTAAATGTCTTATCATAATGGTGTGTCGTAATAGTGACACTGTAAATTCGATTTGCCCCCTCACGCGAGATCTTCAATGATAGCGACGTTTTAGAATTCTGAGGGCGAAAGCTTGTTCTCTTATTGACACGTGTCATATGCCGCTTCGTTTTTCGATTCCATTTATGAGAAACGACCTTCGTGTCTCCCCGTGCGCTGCCTACGTCATCAAGTCTCATCACAGATTTTTCCCGTCTTGAGACCCTAGGGTTTCGTGCAATCACCCCTTTAAATTCTTCACTGAAGGGTTGCGCTGATTCATTCTAAAAAACTTAAAAACCATAAATTTTTGCCAGTTCAGATTTCTTTACGCAACAAATCGTCATTTCTCCGTAGAAGATTTTATGTTCTGATTTCTTCATTCAAGGTTAGTGTTAATGAATCCATCCTTTCGTCAATGACTTTTTACTATCGCTTTAGAAACGCTCGATCGTGGGGATTTTCATCTGGTTTCCTGAGTTCAAAAATTATTGGGGGAAATCCCCCCTGATGAACCTCCATTTTTAGAAGTCGACGTTTCTGTGCTTCACCCTGATGTCCAATTTTTTATATCCAGTTATTCATCTAGTTCTGAATCTAACATTTCTAATCACAGGGTACCTCTGGGAAGGATGGGAAAATATCAAAGCAGAAGTGAAGTCCATAAGCATGGCTCGGGCGGCATTTGAATCAGGGAGCAGACTGTTAACGAGAACAATGTTGAAGAGGCGTTCATAGTATCTCGTCTCACTTTCTCTACTGATCGCCCGAGTGGGTTTGACACCGAACCGAATATGGTCGGGGCAGATGAGATGGAGAAATATCGATCCCGATTCGATCTGGACAATTCGGTTACTCTGATTCCCACTGGTGATAGAGCTGTGTGGAATCCTCCCCTGGGTATGGTGGCAATCTATGGATCCATGCTCTGTTGCAGCGTCACTCTTTCTTTTCAGCCTTTCATTGCCTGGTTTTTGGTTGAAGCAGGGATTGCCCCGACTCAACTCGCCCCAAACAGCTACAAGATATTGATGTGCATATGGCACATGTACAGCCGAATGAACTTGTCTTCGCCTTCCCCGAGTGAAATCAGACATTTCTTCATGTTGAGGCCGTCTGGTAAGACAGAGACTTACTTCCTGATGTCTAATCCACTAGACTGTTGGGTCCCCGAGGGGACAAAGGTGAATCGGGGAGTTAATACTTCTGATGACCCCAAAAAGAGGGGGTTTGTATAGGGAATCCCTTCATCCAATAAGTTCTGGAAGAACAGTTAGTTTTTTGCTGGAGGGAATCTAGGTCTTGAAGTCACCCTCTCGGCTGGGGAAACTTGGAGGGTGTTGAAAGTTCCACGCTTTCTCTGTTCTCCTGAGGTTTGGAACAAGAAGAAGCTTGATTTTAGCAACGCTGAGCTGACCAGACTTGCTCGGGCAGCAGTTCGCACGCTGGAGAAGAGAAACAAGTCTTATCTTTTCAACGAGACGAAAATGATAAATCTCGGTTTCTTCAGCCAGATTTTAGTTTACCGCAGGTGATGTAAGTGATCTTTGTAACCTTCTTTTTCTTTTCTATTTTTTGCTTTTCGTATTCTGACGCTATTCCTTTTTTTCTTCTAAGTGTATGACACAGACATTATATGCGACCTTCAAGCTCGCAAAGTGAAGTCGATTCTTCAAGCGAGCCGAAAAGAAGCTTCTTGTCAGAGCAATGATGGTATTGCCCCGCCTGAGTCGAACGAGGAAACTGATGTTGCCGAGGAGCGAATCCCTGAATATGTCCCTGAGGACGTTGTTCAGTCGACCGCTGGGGAGACTAATGGTCAAAGTGGCCCGACCGATACTCAACTGCTTGATGACGAGGAAAAGCAGAGTGAGGGTCTTGGTGAAGAGCCTGCCGAGCGGTCAGACGCCGGTGATGGAGGTAATACCTCTATGGGACAAGTACCTAAAGGTCCCGAATTTTTTGAATCTTTTTAGGATGATGCTCAGGAAGATCCCGCAACTGATCTCAGCTTCCACCATTCTCAGGCTGAGAAGCGAAAGGCAGTCGGCTCTCCTACTTGCCCTCTCAAGGTCCCTCTGGTGGTCTCATTCATCGACTCCATTGATGAAGATACTGCGGTTGAGATTCCCTTGAGCGTTGATGTTGGAGCATCGGTGGATACGGAGACTTCAGAGCCAAACATAGGTTCCCCTCCCCTCGAGGTTGAAGATCAAGGGGCTGAACCCTCGGGGGTTCCTTCATATCCTTCTCTCCAGGATATACTGGGGAGGTGTCATCCGATCGGGCTTTCATTTGGGAATATCGCTGGAGTTGTTTTCGGGATGGCTCCCTGACAGACCATCTTCAGAACGTTTTTAACTGTGCATCTTATGTGAGTTATCCTCAACTTCTTCAATTGTTTTGTTTGTTCGCCAGATTTTTAATTATATTCCTTTACAGATGGTGGCTGAGATCGCTGAGCTGGTTCAGACGCTACAACATCAAGTTGATCGAATAAGGCGTCTGGAAGCTCAGCTGAAAGAGAGTGAGGATAGCCGTGCTCGGGTTGAGGCGGCTTATGAAAATGAGGTGGGCTCTGCCCAAGTGTTCACCGACCACTGTTTGGCGAAGCAGGTGGAGGCTGAGGAAAGGGCTTCTTTGGCAGAAGAGAAAGCTGAGTCACTTCAAAAATTATTTTCTTCTGCCCAATAATCAATGCTTAGGGCTGATCAAGAAGCGGAGCAGTCTAAGTCGGCATATAAATAGAAAATTAAAGACCTGAAGCGCCAGGCTTTGACGGTCGAATCCTTATCCCGAGAGGCCAGGCTGGAACTCGAAGTGAAAGGGGTAGATCGTTTCAAGAGATCCCCTGCCTACGATGCTCTTCTTCTTTGGGAGTTTCAGCATGGGTTGGTTCTAGCTGGCAAGTTATTCTAGGTTAAGAATCGGGCAACTAAGAAAGCTTGAGCCAACTGGGAGCTATCGATCAAGAATCATGTGGATCGGTCATTGGAATCTATTCGGACTCAGATGAAGGAGTGAATAGCTTACTGCAGTAGCCGAGGCAAATAGCCCCATCCCATGCATTTAGAGGTTCCATCCGAGCACTCCTTCTCGACTTTTTACACTAGTCAGGAATCGGTCGTGGAGGGTGTTGTGCCTGATTTTGGACCGATCCCAGGAGAAGATTACAGCCAGTGGATGGATGATACGGTCGACACAATCGCTTGGCCTTCTTACGAAAGTCTGCTCCGTAAGTATGAAATGGTGCCCGACCCGAGCATTGGCAAGAGTTCAAAATCCTCACAACCTTGACTTGTACAATTTTCATAAGTTTTTTTTAAAAGATTCTTTGTACCAATTCTTTGTAAATAGTTCTTTGTAACAATTCTTTTGTAAAGAATTCTTTGTAACAATTATTTCGTAAAGAATTCTTTGTAACAATTATTTCGTAAAGAACTTTGTAACAATTCTTTAAAGTTTAATGAAATCCCGAGCTTTTCTGAACCGAGTGTACTTAATCTGATTTCATTGCTCACGAAATTTCTTCAACTTGACTATATTGTTGTCGAGTATCATATTAAACCAGCTATTTCTTTTCGGGTAACTTAACCAAGTATCTTATTAAACCGGTTTCGTTCCCTGAATAATTTTTAACGCCAAGTATCTTATTAAACTGGCTGTTGCAATCTTCATGCCAAGTATCTTATTAAACTGGCTAACTCTGATGTTTGGGTAACTTCACCGAGTATCTTATTAAACCAGCTGTCTCCCGAATAATTTTAATACCAAGTATCTTATTAAATTGGCTTTTGCAATCTTTTTGCCAAGTATCTTATTAAACTGGCTAGTATCATTAACCGAGTCATCTTAAAACAGATGAGTAGGTTTATACTTGTGTTTCATACACGGTTGCATCCCAAATATTACATCAAGGCTCACCATGATCATATGTTCGAGACCTTACGCAATACTGAGAACGTCTCCCCATTTTTTATACGCAAGGGTTTGTCGAATCGTTACGCTTTTTGAATTGTTTAACACAGCTACGTATTTCACCATAATTTTTTTCGATAGCGTCCCGAGCTGGTGCATCGAGTTTGCCTTTTTGCTAAGGTCATTTGACCTTGCTCGGCTGGTATGCTCTTTCGAACTTCTCCGCCCATTCGGGAATCAATAGTCTCGGGTATTCTATTTGCATGTTCTTATTATCATGCTTGTCTTTCATATGTTCTTATTATCATATGCTTTCTTTCGGAAATGCCGAGTTTGATGCTTTTTCTTTCGAAAATCCTGAGTTTGATGATTTATCTTTCGAAAATCCTGAGTTTGATTTTTATTCATAACTGCAAAATCAATAAAGTTTTAAATTCCACAGCTAATATCTAACCTAACTAAAATTGTTCTGACTAGAAAAAACAACAAAAAATAATTGAAGGATAGAAAATCTTCAGATATTGGGCATTGCATGGTCGGGGTAAAACCATGGATACCTCCATTGGATCGTGCAATCCAATATGATTCATGATCAGTTATTCCTTCGACTTTGTACGGGCCTTCCCATTTGTTAGCCAGGGAATTTGTAACTTTATTTTTTATGTTCAATGACACCTTCCTGAGTACTAGGTCTCCTAGCTGAAATTTCCTAACCCGAACATGAGAGTTGTAGTAGCGAGCTACTCTTTGCTGATATGCCATATTTCGTATTTGGGACTTCTCCCTTTTCTCTTCTAGCTCATCTAGACTTTGTAATAGCATATCAACATTCTGTTCTTCATCATATAGCCTGACCCGGGGTGACGCATATGACGTTTCTTTGGGGATAACAACTTCTGTTCCAAATACAAAAGTAAATGGAGTCTCTCATGTTGGCGTTCTTGCTGTTGTTCGATATGCCCATAATACTTCGGGAAGCTTTTCAACTCGGCTTCTTTTCTTGACATCTAGCTTTGCTTTGATTGTGTGCTTGATGATTTTGTTCACTGTTTCAACCTGTCAATTTGTTTGAGGGTGGGCAGGTGTGGCATAGTAATTGGCAATGCGGTACTCTTTGCACATCTGTCTGAATTTCAGGTTATCGAACTGGGTGTCGTTGTCGGTGATTAAAGTGTCTGGGACTTTAAACCTATAAAGTATATTTTTTTTCATGAAATTTATGGTGTTTGCTTCTGTGTGTATGCACTAATGCTTCAGCTTCTGCCCACTTCATGAAATAGTCAACGGCTACTATGACAAACTTCGCTCTACCCCATGTCCTAGCTGGCATTGGGCTGATTAAATCAAAACCCCACATGGCAAATGACCATGGGGATGTAAGGTTTCTAAGCTGTTCAGGGGGTTGTCGGATATCATTAGCAATCCTTTGACAAGTATTGCAACTCTCCGAACATTGTTGTGCATCTGAGAATAGAGTAGGCCAATAATAGCCTTGCATGAATACCTTGTGTGCTAAACTTTTACCCCCAATGTGGTTTCCACAAAGTCCTCCGTGGATTTCCTGTAATATCCGATATGCATCCTCCTCTGACACACATCTTTGGAGTGTTCGGGAATACCCCATTCTGTATAGTTCTCCTCCAACCAATGTGTACCTTGCTGATCGATACCTGATACGTTTTGCTTGTAAGGGATCTTTCGGGAGCATGCCTTCTTCCAGAAACCTTTTCAGTTGAGTCATCCAACTGTCTGACGGTGTTCGGATTTCTAAAATTTCTAAGTTTCTCAGTTCAACTGTGCTCGGTTTGAGGAGATGTGCAACCGGAATAGTCATTGGCCTCATTGTGGATGTTGTTAACGCTAGTTTGGACAATGCGTTTGCCTTTTCATTCTCCTCCCTAGGGATCTGGGCAATCTTATATTCTTTGAATTTCTGAAGGAGCTATTTTGCAATGTCACGGTAGGTTATCATGCATTCATCCTTGGCTTGGTACTCGTCCAGGACTTGGTTGACAACTACCTGTGAATCGCTAAATATCTCGATTTCATCTGCCCCAATAGCTATGCAGACTCTGAGTCCAGCTAGTAGCGCCTAATACTCGGCTTGATTGTTGGTTGCTTTGAAATCAAACCTCATGGCACATTCGACATCATCTCCTTCTGGAGTGCATACTATGATCCCTGCCCCGCTGCCATGAGTGTTTGAAGAGCCATCAACATACAATTTCCATAGGAAATTTTATCCCAACATCCTTTTTGCTTCCAGGTTTGGCTCTGTGAACTCTGCTATAAAATCTGTCACTGTTTGCCCTTTGATGGATGTCCTGAGGACGTAGTGGATATCGAATTCACTTAGCTTGATAGCCCATTTGGTCAGTCTTCTTGAAATTTTTGGCTTTTGTAGAATTTACTTTAATAGACAGTCGGTGAGAACCTGGATTGCATAAGCCTGAAAATATGGTCTTAGCTTCCTTGCTGTTGAAACTAATACTAGGGCCATTTTCTCTGCCTATGAATACCTGGTCTCGGCTAGTAGAAGTGTCTTGCTGGTATAGTATACTGACTTCTGTACTCCATCCTCTGTTCTTACTAGGACCGAGCTTGCTGCTAGTTCTGTAATCGATAAATACAAATGGAGTATCTCTCGCCCATATTTGGTTTTGAAAGGATGAGAGCCTGCCCTAGGTGTTCCTTGATTTTTTAAAAAGCTTGTTCGCACTCTTCATTCCGTTCAAGTCATTTTCCGTTTTTAATCAATTTGAAAACGGATGCGCATCTGTCCGTGGCCTTTGAGATGAATCTACCCAAGGAAGCTAAGCATCATGTTACGTGCTGTACTTCTTTTAGTGTCCTTGGTGAAGTCATTTTCTGCAAGGCCTGGATCTTCTCAGGGTTGACTTCGATTCGACTTTGGTGAACTTGAAAACCCAGGAATCTTCCTAAAGGAACTCCGAATAAACACTTGTTCGAATTTAGCTTCATTTGGTATCTCCTCAAGACATCAAATGTCTCTCGCAGGTCTGAAGTATGCTTGTCTGCCGTGATGCTCTTGGTCAGCATGTCATCAATGTATACTTCCATGTTCCTTCCTATTTACCGTGGAAGATTCTGTTGACCAACCTTTGATATGTTGCCCCTGTATTTTTTAACCCGAAGGGTATTAACTATATAACAGTACAATCACTGATCAGTTGTGAATGCAATTTTTTCTTCGTCAGCCTTGTTCATCTGGATTTGGTTATATCCCGAGTAGGCATATATGAAGTTGAGCAACTCATGGCCTGATGTAGCGTCTACCAACTAATCTATCCTCGGAAGTGGAAAACTGTCTTTTGGGCATGCCTTGTTCAAATCTGTGAAATCTACGCACATTCTCCATTGTCCATTCTTCTTTTGGACGAGGACTACTTTTGCTACCCATTGAGGGTAGTTGACCTCTCTAATCGACCCTACAGCGAGTAGCTTCTCTACTTCCTATTTGATTGCCTGACTTCTCTCGAGATTGAATGATCTTCTCTTTTGTATCACCGATTTTGCATTCGCGTCTACAGTGAAATGTTGAGATATTATTCGGGCATCTATCCCGACCATGTCTTCATGAATCCAAGCGAACACATCTTTGTATTCTTTGAGCAGATCAATGAGGTTTTGTTTGACTTTTCCTTCCAAGTTGGCCCCGATCTTGATCATTTTATTTGGTTCATCTTCTTTCAAGATAATTTCTTCGATCGGTTCAGTTTTGAATTCATTCGGCTCTTCCCTTGGATCGTATTCAAATGATAGTGGCTCTTTGTTCTGACTCGACTGTGTTATAGTGCAAACCTGCTCATTATTCTTGTCTTTGTATATTAACAGGTTAGCTTTTCGAGCCATCTCTTGGGATCCCTTGACTACACCTACCCCCTGTTCGGTCGGGAACTTGATTATTAAGGCATAAGTGGTTGTTACGGCCTTAGTTTTATTTAAGAATGGTCGACCCAATAACGCATTATACTGTCAATTGTCTAAGTCTACTACCACGAAGTCGAGCAATACAGTTCTCTGACAATGTGTCACTCCGATCTTTACGGGTAGCTTTACTGTCCCGAGTGACCTGACCTCAATTCCCCCGAATCCTCTGAGTGGAGTATGGAAATGTTGCAGATCATTTCGGTCCAACATGAGTTGATCGTAGACGGCTACATTGAGAATATCTACCGAACTTCAATTATCTATCAAGATTCTCCTAACTTCCCGGTGACCAATCCGGGAAATTATGACTAAGGCGTCATTAGGCAGAACGTCGACCCTATGTGAGTCTGCATATGTGAATATTATTGGGTCTCATCCTTCCTTTACCCATTTCGGGTCTGGCTCCACCAAGTTCACATCAAAGTTATGTCTTGCTTTTACTGCTTCTCTGATTTTATGTGTTTACTCTCGGTTACTTCTCCTAGTGGATGGTCCTCCAAAGATTGTATGTATTACTTCAGTGGCCTCTGGACTGGCCCTTTGATTTCGACCAGAGTTATGATCGGCCATAATCTTTTTCTTTGTTTCTGATTTCTCATCCCTTTTCAAGATAACATCCTGTAGATGTCCTTCCCGAATAAGGGTTTCTATGTAATCTCTGAGCTGGTAACACTAGGAAGTCTTATGGCCGGTTTCCTTGTGGAATCTGCAGTATTTGGTTGTATCTCGTCGGGCGAACTGAGACTATCGTCGTGGCTCTTGTACCATATTTTTTGCTTCTAGAATGACCATGATTTCCTTCTGCTTTTTTCGAAGATGGGTGTAGTTGGTGTATCTACCTCGGTATTTCTCTGTGGTCTGTTTGGTATTACGTCCGTTTCCCCGTCCTTGCTCTTTTCTTTGTTGTTTCCTTTCTGTTTTCCCTTTTGGTTCTGCACCTTGGACTTAACATTCTTTTTCGATTTTCCTCCATGCATGTAGCATCCTCCCGTGGCTAACTCTTCTTCTTCAGCTAGTGCATATCCTCCTACCATGTCCATCATATCTGCATATCTGGTCAGACGGGCGCTTCTTAGGTCAAAAGACAACTGTCCATTCTGTAGGTTGTTGATGAATGCAACAATTATCGCTTTATCGTTTGCACTGCCGATTTCTGATACCGCTTGGCCGAATCTCCTCAGGTATTTCTTCAACGACTCATCTTTCCCTTGTTTTATTTGAGAAAGGTAAGCCACTGATTTTTTCCTATGAACGTTGTTCAGAAATTGCCTTGAGAAATTCCTGCTCAGTTCACTGAAACTTTCGATGCTTGCTGGGGGCAATCTCGGGATCGCTATGGGCATACTGGGCCATAACACTTTTATAGCGTCTGACATGTTCTTTTGGGTATGTATCCTTCTTGAACTGCTCCACGTTTGGCATTCTGAATCTTTCTGGGAATGAAGTCCGCAGGATGTCCCTAGTGAACGGGCTGTCAGAATCCTCGTCAGATAAATCGTTGTACTCATAACGTCCAACCAGTGCGTCCATTTGACGCCTATTGTTCTCGACTTCTCGAGTTAGGCTCTGGATTACGACATCTCTGTCTCCCACCGGACTTCCCTGATGGTTAAACCGCTGGGTGAATGTCATTCCTCTTTCTGACTCTTCACTTTGATACCGAGTTTCACGTATGATTCAGTGATGATGCTTGCGATGGTGTCGATCGCTATCTTCTGATGACGACCGATCCCTGTACCGATCATGTTTGCGGTGTCTAGCACTGACTGTCTGATCATGGTTCTACTTCTGGCGTGGTCCTTCCTCTTTAGGTGTTTCACATACAGCCTGATTGATTGGAGCAGAGTTCTTTCCGGCTTCCGGTGTATTTAGTTCTGGCCCTACTACAACCGAATGAAGCCTCGCAGGTGGGAGGTTTGGAGTTTGTGCTTTTTCTGCAGCTAGTATATTAACTCCTTTCTTTGCTGCGTCCGCCACCAATTGTTGCAACGCCTCTCAGAAACATTGTGTCATGTCTCTGCTGGTCGAAGGAACTTGCTGGATTCAAGCCAGGAAAGTAGGTTGGTTCTCTGTGGTTGCAGCGAGATTCCCTGATGGTTAAACCGCTGGGTGATTGTCATTCCTCTTTCTGACTCTTCACTTTGATACCAGGTTTCACGTATGATTCAGTGATGATGCTTGCGATGGCGTCGATCTCTATATTCTGATGACGACCGATCCCTGTACCGATCATGTTTGCGGTGTCTAGCACGGACTGTCTGATCATGGTTTTACTTCTGGCATGGTCCTTCTTCTTTAGGTGTTTCACATCCAGCCTGATTGATTGGAGCAAAGTTCCTTCCGGCTTCCGGTGTATTTAGTTCTGGCCCTACTACAACCGAATGAAGCCTCACAAATGGGAGGTTTGGAGTTTGTACTTTTTCTGCAGCTAGTAGATTAACTCCTTTCTTTGCTGCGTCTGCCACCAATTGTTGCAACGCCTCTCGGAAACGTTGTGTCAGGTCTCTGCTGGTCCAAGGAACTTGCTGGATTCCAGCCAGGAAAGTAGGTTGGTTCTTTGTGGTTACAGCGAGATCTCGCTAGCTACTGCCAGCATGGAAGTTATCTGGAGATTTTTGGACATCCCCATAACTGCTTCTGCTTCTGCTTCCTGTCATTATCTTTAATTAAATCGGAAGTTCGACGCGGTGCCCCTCCTTCTAGCTCCAATTGTTGACGTCGGTTTCTGGATGTATGAGAAAAGCCAACAAGGATTGAATTTTAGCTGTGATTTCAAAGAGAAAGAGAATGAGAAAGTAATCGAGCGTAAGTTTTTACGTGGTAAAACTCCGATGACCGGAGAAACATCCACGGGTGGTTGAATGATCAACCAAGCAAAAATCCACTATGAATAAAATAATTATTACAATTCTCGATCTCTCTTTCTTCTCTCTGTATTTTTCTATGATTGGTGTATATCTTTGTGTGACGAGATTATGGGTCTATTTATATGTCTATAGAACCCTAATCTTCTTTGTACAAGTAATAAAAGATCTTTGTATTTACTTATGATTGTTTACTTGTTCGAAGTAGTTTGTCTTCTTTCCTGATTCGGAGACTTGTATTGAGATCGAATGAGACTCTAGTAATGTAGTCCAATTATGACTTATTTCCTTATAAGAGTGTAGTCTTTTTGAAGAAGTAAAATTGTTGTCTGATTAGGAACCCTCTGCTTGATAATTCTGATCTTCTTGGAATTCCCCTTTGATATGGATATCTTCGTGAATTTTAATGACTCGATTCGTGTGAGCTACGCGCTGAACTTTTTATTTTTCTTCATGTCTGTCCCTAGTGACATCATCTGATCCCGGATAGAAAATGTCACCAACTATCCCCGAGTATGTTTAACTGACCCCGAGTGGTATATGACGCCAATTGACCCCGAGCAGGTCTTGTTCAATACTTGTTTATTCGAGCTTCTCTTCTTTGGTGATGTCTTGTAGGATACTTTCTGAATGCCTATCCGGATGTCCACCTGACACTTTTATCATCTTTGTCAATGGCGTATACGCCTGATAAAATTCACATACGACAAATATTGCATTTTATTTTATAATATTTGATGATGTCTTAATTTTTGAAAAAATATATACAAAGTAATAGGCTTAGATCTTTTTTTCCCTCTTTATAAAAATGCGAATAGATAAATTTATATGAGTAATAATATATAATTCAAAAAATTAATCCAAATAATGAGTCAAGCTTGTGAATGAACAAATCACTTACCACATCAATTGAGTTGATTTTTAGACTAATTTTTTGGATTGTTTAGCATTAGTGAATCTGTATAGTTATTTCAGAAAAGAAAAATAAAACACTGATGCTAGTCAGCCCAAAAATTTAGCTTAAAAACCAATCTAAATGATGTGGTAAGTGATTTTTCATCACCATATCATTCACCATATCACCCCATATTTTGCATGGTGATAACAACTTATTTACTACATCACTTGGGTCGAATTTTAGATTAATTTTTTGGATTATATAGTATTACACAGAATAAAAATATCTATATGGCTATCATAACATATTATAAAAATGCTAGATATGAGTTTTTATTTTAATATATATATTTTAATGAGTTACTACTTACTACAACTCAATAAGTATACGGATGATACAAGAAATTATAACGGATAATTACCTGGTGGCCAGCAACTTGTGTCACTATTATAAAAACGGCAATTAGATGTCTTAAAATAGCCATTTTTTACGAACACTGTTAAACTAATGATCATTCAATCCAATTTCATCAAATGAGTATCATTTTGGTAAATAAAATAATGATATTAATTTATTTTAGATGTTTTTTGGAAATCAATTTTTTTCTTTTGTTTTTTGAAACTAATAATTATATTTAGTTAATGTATATACATGGAGTATATCTCAATCTCTCTCTCTCTCTCTCTCTCTCTCTCACACACACACACACACACACACATATATATATATATATATAATTCTTTTCCACTTATCTCAAATATATTTGTTGACGTCGATTTCTCGATGGATGAGAAAGTCAACAATATTGGATTTGGTTATGACATGTCAAAGAGAAAGAGAATGCAATTTTGAAGTTAATAGGACACGGGTTTATGTGGTAAAACTCCGGTGATCGGAGAAACGTCCACGAGTGGTTGAATAAGCAACCGACCAAATCCACTATTGAAATAAAGAATTACACCACTCTATCTCTTTTGCCTCTCTTCTAGTGATTTTTTATGTATTTTTTAACAATGAGATTACGGGTCTATTTATATGTGTATAGAACCCTAATCCTTGTTACAGATAAGAAAATGTGATAGTGTTTAATTAGAATTGGTTACTTGTTGAAGTCGTATTTGTCTTCTTTTCTATTTCGGAGATTGTGTGAATGGGACTCCCGTGGTATAGTCCGTTTAGGACTTATCCTTATCGATGTACGATTCTTGAAGAGGTTGAGTTGTTACTTGATTTGGAATCTGTTTCCTGTTCGGTGTTTTATTCTTCTAGAAACTCTCTTGATACGGATGTCTTGCGTATTTGAGCATGATTCCTAATTCACCCACGTGCGAATCATGTTCCGGATTCCTTTACTTGAGGTTCCTGCGTTGTCCCGAGTAGAGCATAATGTGCTAATGACTCCGTCCTGAGTAGGACATAATGTGCTAAGGACTCTGTCCCGAGTAGAACATAATTGGCTGAATTCCCATGCTCAGATTTATTCGGGTTCTTGTCTCTTAGTGATGTCTTGAAGGGTATCTTCTGGATGCCAGCTTGGATGCCCATTTCGGCAATTGCTAAAGGGATTGTCCAACTTGTCAATGACGTGTACATTTGACAAAATATACATGCAATATATATATATATATATATATATATATATGAGATATGTTATACGTATATACAATAAATATAATTATTTGTTTCAAAAAACAAAAGAAAAAATAATTTTAAAAAAATATCTAAAAAAAATCAATATCATTCCCTTATTTGCTAAAATACCACTCATTTGATGGAATTGGATGAAAATATATGGAATGACCGTTAGTTTAACAGTGTGTATAAAAAATGGTTATTTTGAAACCGATTCTCTATCTAATGATCATTTTGATAGTAATGACTAAAATTGATAGTTAGAGGATAATTATCTCAACATATAATTAGGCTTAGATCAACTCATAGTCACACTTGAATTTAAAAATGGTTATTTAAACCTTACAATTGTAGTTCTCACAACCTTTTGATCCATCCGGTATAATATTATATATATAATAATATATTCTAAAAAATCACAAATATTATTAATTATATAGTTTGCAATTATTTCACGATTTACACAACAGTCGTACCACTGGTCTCCTATCATATCATCTGAGTCATTAATATGAGATTTTGTTTAGGGATGACAATATGTCGGGTTCAGGTAGGTTTTGTAAAATTCAAACTTTCACCCATAAAAATTTTATTCACCCACAAAAATTTTCTTCACCCACATCCACCTTCGAATCTGCATAGGTAAACGGGTTCGTGGACGGGTTTGAACCCACGAGTTATGGCTGCACCCATACCCTCACCCACGAACCCGTAAAACAACGGGGTTCACGGGTGGATGCTTCACCCGCTGGATACACACAAACCCGTAACCCACGAACCCGTGAACCCGCGATTTGTCATTTGTAAATTTCCACATGTAATCACTTTTATGATACTTAAATCGAATTAAATTTCTATTTCTAATTCCCTACTTGATACACTACAAAACAATAATAACCATAAAAATAAAACGACAAAAAATAATTCAAATGTCTATGTATGTTTATATACAAGTATTTTATTTATGAGGGTTTGCCCACGAACCCACCGGGTTTTTCATTAAACGGGTTTGTGGGTCCACGAGTCGTAAATTCATCATCCACACCCGACCCTACAGGGTCAGATTCGAACGGGTGCCCACGGGTACGGGTCAAATTGCCTCCCTAATTTTTTTTGAGTTTAATTACTTTAAAGTATTATGTAACCTCAGGGTGTTTGAGAATGAACGAGAATTCAAACGTACAATCTTGTAGTATAGATGTGTGGGTTTTACGATCGAACCAACCTCATCTCATTTAATTACTCTTTAATTCAATTTTTAAGTTCGGTTTCATGTGATTATAAAAACGCAATGGTTTATAAAAATTATAACGATTATTTTGAATTTAGAGTGTTTCAAAAAACTTTTGAATTTCACAAATTCAAAAGCTAAAAATTAAAATGGTGTTTAATAACATAAATTATTAATAAAAATTTAAATATCTTCTTCCAAATAAATGACTCAAATGATGGGCAGTTAAACAGCAAAAAAAAGAAAAAAGTTTTCAAAACAGCAGGCGAGATTACCAATTCACATACGCCACGTCACCTTTAGTGGGCCCATCACCGTGGCGCCTTGTCAGTCACATCATGGGCTCCTAACCAGAAGAAAAAGTAACTTCGGACAAAACAAAACCGACATATCATTTCTTAATCCCAGATAATCACTTCATCGAAAAGTCCAAATTGACCCTGAACCTTTCGCAAATACCCAATATACCTCTCATGCGTGGGTGGGTGCCAATTTCTAAAGAGAAAGGACACCGGCCTCAATTGGAATTTATGCTTTTAACCTCGGCTCTTTCCGTGATACGCATGGTAGGTCAGGTGGCATTGAGTGAGTTTATTGGGGGTAAAATAGTCCAATTCGGTTACCGAAAACGGCTACTTTTTAATTGTTTTTTGTTATCAAATAACGTGGCTTTGCATCTTTGAGAATCTTTACCTTTTTTGAAATTCGAATCTGAGGACAAAAATGCCCTACACCTTTGTGTTGTTTTACGAGACAGTCCCTACAGCTGGCCAGTAGCTCTCGAGCTGCTAATTGACAGCATTGGCCATTTGGCCCCCTTAAATATATTTTATGTAGACAAAGATTTCGTTTGAAAGGGTACTGACGTCGAAGTTTTTTTATATCAGCCGAATAAAATTAACTATGTGGTGTTTGGGTGAGTGGAATGGAAGTAAGGAAAGAAATTCATTCAATTTGTTTAGTTTGTTAAATTCCAATTGAATGAGTATTTCATTGGAATGGAGATTCCACTATTTTGGTGGAATGAGCATTTCATCCAAAAACCAATAGAATGCCCATTCCATTCCATTAACACATTTTCTTTCTAAAAATAACCCTCTATCCCACAACTCAATTCCAAAAATACCCTTATTTCTATATTATTATTATTATTATATTTATATATATACTATATAATTTATACTTTTATATTTTATTATTATTATCCAAAATGAATATTATATTTTCTAATTATATATATTATATATATATATACACACATTATATAATTATATATAATATTTATATATTTATTAATATTAATAATATCAATATTTCTAATATATAATAATATATTAGAAATATCATATAATATATATATAATTTTATTATAAATGTTTTGTAATTAGGGGTATTTTGGTCAAAATACAGTTGATTCCATTCCATTCAGTTGTTAACCAAACAAAATATTACTGATTCAGATATTGATTCTAAAGTCCCAACCAAACAAAGAAATCAGTTTTCCATTCCTTTCCATTCTCATTCTCATTCTCATTACCATTCTAATTCTCATTCCACCATGGTAACCAAACGCCACCTAAAGTCCATACCAAACAAAGAAATCAGTTTTCCATTTCTTTCCATTCCAATTCTTATTCTCATTACCATTCCAATTCTTATTCTCATTACCATTCCAATTCCCATTCTCATTACCATTCCAATTCCCATTCCAATTCCCATTCCAATTCCCATTCTCATTACCATTCCAATTCCCATTCTCATTACCATTCCAATTCCCATTCCACCATGGTAACCAAACGCCACCTAGGATTGTATAAGTGAATAATTTATTGATGCATTTTATAAATTATTTTCCACTAATTTTTTGTTCTATCATGAACATAAGTTTTAAACTTAATATATATATTTCTCGATTTGGAAATTCTGTAACAAAAGGTGAATACCGAATACAAGGAAAATCTAGTAGAAAGGGAAAATATATACATAATCACTATAAATGAAAACGCTTAGACGGGTATTTAAACTGAAAATAGCAATAATTAGATTAATTACAAATTTAGAATTTAATAACACAAAAATGACTTGCCATCAGTGGCACTCTCGTTGATATTCAAATCTCCAAGCCTCTTTTCGAAAGCAAGACATCAAGTAATAAATTCTCACTCCAATACAGCAATACTCATCTTCTTCACTACTCTCTCTCTCTTTTGTGTTTTTTTTTTGCTTCCTCTCACCAGTAGCTTAAATTTGCAGCACTCTAAATCTCTTTTTCTCTTTCTACATTTTTAGGGTTTCTATTCTCTCTTTATCTCTCTGTAAGTAGCACTTTCTCTTTCTTTTTCTCTCTCTACATTACTGTTAAAAGAAATTGATTTTTTTTTTTTTAAATTTTGCTCGGTTTGTTGTTACAAATGTCGTGGTTTTTAGTATCTTAAAGAGTACTTTTTCGAATCATCTGGTATTATTTTTATTTTTATCTACTTGGTTTTAGCTTTTTCTAGTACAGTTACAATTTTGGTATATTTGAAGGTTTTTTTTTGTTTTGTTTAAATTTGGGTTTCGGTTAGTGTATGGTTGGATTTTTGTATGGAAATTCAAGATTATTTATTTATTTTTTACTGTCGCGTTACTGGTAATGTTAATAGTTTTTATTTTCTACAGATATTTTTGTCTACATTATGTTGCTTTTATGTGTTTGTTGATTGTTCAGGTTGTTCACCGGATTTGAATCTTAGAGAGTTATTAATGCTTGCATGTTTCTTGACTGTTTGTTTGAGCTCTTTCACTTGTTGTTTGTGTGTGCTGTTAGAGGGGTTTGATGACTGGGAGTTTTACATTCTGTTTTTGGATGGAAATTTTTCTAGGGAAAGTGCTGGTGGGGGTGTTTGGATTCTGAGACTATTCTGGTAGAAGGAAGATGTCCTCCTCAAGAGGAGGAGGAGGTGGGGCTGATCAGCCCTCGCCGCAACTCCCTCAGACTAGACGGATCACAAGGACCCAGACAGCCGGGAATCTCGGGGAGTCTATGTTCGATAGTGAGGTCGTTCCTTCGTCGCTTATTGAGATTGCACCGATTCTCCGTGTGGCTAATGAAGTTGAATCCAGCAACCCAAGAGTTGCTTACCTCTGTAAGTTCACGCAGGATTGTGATGACTGATGTCTATTTGTTTTCTTTTAATTTGGTTTTATTACTTTGTTTCTTGTATGTTTTAAGAGGTTCTAGTTCACAGATCTCATTCGCTTTCAATTTCGTTTGCTAAGTTTGGCTAGTGTGTGCGTGTCCATATGAGATTTGAGTACTGAACAAAATTTAATGCACCATTTTTTTTTGTCTTCTATACAAATTATGTTGCTTGTGCTTCTTGGCATGCACATCCTTTTGCATGCACGTGCCATTGTGCCAGCACTTATTGTATAAGCAAGTCTGGATTTTTATGTAATTTCTGTGTCTGCATGCTAGCATGCTCAGCAGGACACTGCATTTCGGAAATGGATTTGTGGTTGAAATAGAAACCATAAATGCAGTTTGTTCAATTGAGTTGCATATATCTCATTGTATAGTTGGTCTTGGGAAATATCATAGACCTTCTCATTCTTTTATAATTATTGCAGTACAATTCTCTTTCTATTTCAATTCTAATAGTGCAACACATGTCGTGTCTCTGATTGTAGGCCGTTTCTATGCCTTCGAGAAAGCTCATAGGTTGGATCCCACTTCTAGTGGACGAGGTGTTCGCCAATTTAAAACTGCCCTCCTACAACGTCTTGAAAAGGTAAGTATTATAATGTTTAGTGCCATGTAATTGGTCAACCTGTTATCCTTATCTTCAAATAAATGTGATAGATGCTCATTTAAGCTTCTCAAGAATGAACTTGCAAGACATAGTGTCGAGAAGAATTTGTAGATCTGAATTCTATTCCCAAATTTCACATTGGATACCAATTGTCTTCAACATGTAAGGATCTGCCCAAAATCACTAATGTATTTGACACTGATTTGTGGATTTGGAAATGTGCTATTTTCCAAATTAAACAGCCATGTTGGGTATGACACTTTGCTTAAATTTAAAACTTACAGGTTATTTGTGTACATATGTACTATTTCTAATTTTCTATGTTAAAACATTAAACATGAAAAAATACATTTAACTTTCTTATCAAAAGAAAAGCATTTAATGTTCTGTACAATGAAGAGTGATAAATAGCAACTGTTAGTAAAACCAAAAAACAAACATATCATGCCTTGGCACATTAGGAAAGTAACTGAAGTTCATGTATTCAGTGTGTGCAAACTGGTTGTCTAGCTGGCTGGATATTTTTATCAGGTTGATGGGTTTCAACATGTTGATTTTGCTAATGGAGTGACTGAGACACGATTAGGCTACAGTTTTATAGGGGCTATATAACTGACATGAATATATTATTTGGAATATGTGTTGTATACGAGGATTGATTTCTATGCATATTTAATCCATTTAAAACTAAAGCATCTTCCAGTTGTGTACATATATGCTTGAAAGAAAATGTGAATCTTTTTGTGTTTTCTAGGAGAATGATCCGACATTAACTAGAAGAGGGAGAAAAAGTGATGCACGTGAAATGCAGAGTTTCTATCAACATTATTACAAAAAATATATCCAAGCCTTGCAAAATGCTGCTGATAAAGCTGATCGGTGAGTTATATGGCTAATAAATTATTTTCTACATGATAATCGTTTACGTGATAGTAGCACAAACACTATTCATGTTGCTGTATTTGATAACCATTTCTCTGGTTTATCAGTGCACAGCTCACCAAGGCATACCAAACTGCTAATGTTCTCTTTGAGGTCTTAAGAGCTGTTAATTTGACTGAGGCTATGGAAGTTGATCATGAGGTAAAACCATATGATATATCCTGACTGTTGGGAACTTAAAACACTTTCTGAGTATGCTTGATTACAGTTAAATGACTGATAGAATTATGATTGCCAAATTTACAGATTTTGGAAGCTCAAGATAAAGTTGCAGAAAAGACTCAGATCTATGTCCCTTACAATATTCTTCCTCTAGATCCTGATAGTGCAAGCCAGGCAATTAGGAGATATCCTGAGGTTTCTTTCCAAGTTTCATCTTGTATCGTCCTCCACTTTTAGCCTTTTCTTAGTTTACTGAAGTACCATTGTTATAAATAATAATATGCAGATTATAGCAGCTGTTGTTGCCCTTCGTAACACCAGGGGTCTTCCATGGCCCAAGGACCACAAGAAAAAGAAAGATGAAGATATTCTCGATTGGCTTAAGGAGATGTTTGGGTTTCAGGTGAAATAAATGAAAAAAAAACTAATATGGCCAAAAGTCAATTCTTCCCGAACCCAAACACCGCCCCCCCCCCCCCCCCCCCCCCCCCCCCCCCCCCCCCCCCCCCCCCCATGCAGCTATGCTCATCAGTCAGTTTCATAATTATGCAGAAGGATAGTGTGGCAAATCAAAGGGAACACCTGATCCTATTACTTGCAAATGTGCACATACGACAGTTCCCGAAACCTGATCAACAACAGCCCAAGGTTTCCCTCTACTTAGATACAAGTCTTAGGGGATTGTAATTTCCAATTTTTTAGTGGTCATGAATCATGATGTACTCTTTTGTTTGTACATTCCTTTTTAACACAAGTTTTTCTGTTTTTTTTTTTATAAATTTGTTAAATTTATTTTATATATATTTACATACATACATATATATGTATACAGATATTCTATTGTCAGTTTGAACTGAGATAATCGGTTCCTTGCATGTGGGCCATTGGATTTAAATGCTTTGATTTGGCTGCATGTACTTGTCAAAACATCTTTAAAATCCAGTGGTCCACATGCAAGGAACCGATATATATTTTCGGGTATTTTATTTAAATTCTTTCTAAATTGTATGTATCTATTACTTGTGATTGAGGTGCACCTAGGCCATTACCTTGCCAAGTTCTACCCTTGTGCCTTGTGCTCAATTAGTTGAGGCAACCTTTAGCTGCAGTAGTGTAGTAGTCTGCTCCTCATGCCCTAGCAGATTACATATAATTTTAATATTGTAAGAGGTTGTGTTGCATCTATCATGTCTTGTTGGATGGTCTTTTGCTTGATGATGATGGTGCCAATACTCCTTTCGGGAGTTTCTTAGGCAATGTCCCTTCACATGAATACTCAAATTTAATTTAACAAACAAAAACACACGTGAATCCAAATATGAACACAAAATTAATTGGTATTTTACATAGTTTTATAATACTAAATTACACAGGCATACTTATCTCTTCCACAAAATTAGTTATTCCTCATTTATCTTTTCTAATATCCTTGTGCATGTATTTGTTCAGTTAGATGACCGAGCATTGACAGAAGTGATGAAGAAACTTTTCAAAAACTACAAAAAATGGTGCAAGTACTTAGACAGGAAAAGTAGTCTTTGGTAAGACTCCTAATGCAGTTTTTGGATTGTTATTTGACTTCATATTGACTGTTTTAGTTGGTATATATAATTTTTCTGATTATGATTGTATGAGTTTCAGATCTTAGGGGATAGGCACCCAAACAATTAAACCAATCAACCTTCCCAAACAAAACCGATTTAAGCTGGCTGCTGGTTTGGTTTCTTAAAATAAAATAAACCAATCGGGTTGCTCAAAAGCAACCTGAGTGGTTTGGGTCAGTTTGACTTATTGGGTTGTGTTATATCAAACCAAATAACTCAACCTAAACCGCTACATACGTTAAAAGATTTTTTTTTTATTAAATAATCGATCAGTAAAAAACATTAAGTTAGTCACTTAATTTCATACTATATTTTGTGTTTCACATTGCCTCCTTCCAAATTTCAACCCTTCATGTCATTCTCGTTATGAATTCCCTAACTTCTCGGTCCTCGCTCTCTGAACTTATTGGTATGCTTTATAATAATGAGTTTAGCTACTTGTATAAATATTATTATATTTGCTTGTATAAAAAATGAATATAATCATGTTACATTAATTTAACCCATATACCGTAATTGTTAATAGTGATTGTGAAATATTAGGTTTGAATGACCTAATTTTTTTTTATTCCATCAAAATATATATTTATATACAATTAGAGACCTAGACATTAGGACTTCTTTCCTATTTTTAAAGGAGAAAATCTTGCCTAATCTATTCTAAATAAGGAAAACAATTATACAGCTAATTACACCTAATTTACAGCAAAGAATCCCAACACTCCCCCTCAAGCTGGGTTGTAAATATTTAGCATACCCAGCTTGCAACTAAGATCTTCAAAATGCGCTCTTGGAAGTGCTTTAGTTAGAATATCAGCAGTCTGTAGATCAGAAGGAATGTAAACAGGCTTGATTACTTTCTCTTCTATCTTTTCTTTAATGAAATGCCGATCTATTTCCACATGCTTGGTCCGGTCATGATGAACTGGATTTTTACCAATACTGATGGCATATTGACTATCACATAGTAGCTGAATTGTTCCCTCAGAAGGTATCTTCAATTCGGCTAATACTCTTTTCACCCAAATTCCTTCACAAATACCATGAACCATAGCTCGGAATTCCGCTTCTGCACTACTTCTAGCTACAACAGCTTGTTTTTTACTTCTCCATGTTGTCAGATTTCCCCAAACATAGGAACAATAACCAGAAGTGGAACGTCTATCTGTGATTGAGCCTGCCCAGTCTGCATCGGAATACAATTCCACTTTCCTACTTGAGTTCTTTCTGAATAACAATCCCTTTCCTGGAGTCATTTTCAAGTATCTTAAGATTCTGTACACCGCTGTCATGTGTTCTTCAGTAGGGTTGTTCATGAACCGACTAACAACACTTACTGAGAAAATCTTGCCTAATCTATTCTAAATAAAGAAAACATTTATACAGCTAATTACACCTAATTTACAGTAAAGAATCCCAACAGTGATGAAACAATGTGAAAAGAATAAAACGTAAATTAAAAAAAAAGGAACAAAATTAAACTATCTTAGGCTACTCCCAAACTGCCAAACCAAATCGAACCAAACGGTTTGGTTTTGGATATAGTTAAAACCAAACCAAAAAAACCAATGCCCATCCCTCCCAATTAAGTTAATTTTGAAATCGAATACATGGTGTTTGACATGATGCCAAATTGCCAAGCTAAAGAACTTGGATGGGATATGGTTTGGGGTTTGAAAAGCTATCAGTTTTTCTTGTGGGCTCAGAGGAAAAGGAGGTTTCATGTGTAATTATATTGTGCTATTTTAATTTTCCCTTGGCTCAAAACCTGCAGGCTACCAACCATACAACAGGAAGTACAACAGCGTAAATTACTATACATGGGTCTGTATCTTCTTATATGGGGGGAAGCTGCAAATTTGAGATTTATGCCGGAATGTCTTTGCTATATTTATCATCATGTATGTTTTCCAATTGGTTCATCTTCTCCTATATTGCAAATTGACTATTATTAACCATTGCTGGAGCATGCTTTTACTGAAATTGCGTCTAATTGTGCAAGATTTAGATAGCTACATCTGCATGCCATTTTATACTGGTTTGACCCTCCAGTTGGCTACGTGTCATAGGTCTAGTTTTTGTTTATGATATTTTCCAATTTCTGTAACCTCGATTATTAAAGTGGCTTTTATTATTGTTATGGTAAAGCTGTTTTTTTCTGAGTATCAAACTAAGTGTAGCTGTTAATCAAACTTGATTAATTACCTATTGGTGTTTGATTCTAGTAGAAAAGTTGTACGAAGATAATATATATGCTGATGTTTTCAACTTACAGAGAGCCAAAGTTAGGACGTGGATTGGTGATTAATGTTGTTTTGGTGCTCATAACCTATTATTCTTGACATCTCCAGATAAGTGCTCTAATGGACATATTTTGTGTGCTGCTTTTATACTTTGTTTATTGTAGATGGCATTTGAATTGTATGGCATGCTAGCTGGAAATGTCAGCCCCATGACAGGAGAGAATGTTAAGCCAGCCTATGGGGGTGAAGAAGAAGCTTTCTTGAGTAAAGTTGTTACCCCTATTTATGAAGTGATTGCTAGGGTAGGAGTTCAGCTACTTATTTCTATGAAAGGCCAATACATTCTGCAGTGTTATTTATTATTTTATTTCCTTTTGAATAGTTATTGGGAAAAAAATATCTTTCCAATTGGTTGCTTGGCAGGAATCTGAAAGAAGCAAACTTGGGAAATCAAAACATTCTCAGTGGAGAAATTATGATGATTTAAATGAATACTTCTGGTATTTAGACTGCTATATATATATATATATTTTTTTTTTTTTGTATTTTCCTTTATTAAATGTTCTTTTAGAGATTGATGTATCATTTTTTAACTACAGGTCAGTTGATTGTTTCCGGTTAGGTTGGCCAATGCGTGCAGATGCTGATTTCTTTTGTGACCAACACCGATTTGAGAAAAATGGGGTAAATAGTGATTGCTAATAATTTTTCTTCTCTTTCCCTTTCTGAAAGTTTTCCATGGTATTGTCATTAAATGCATCTGGGTTACAAAGATATTTTGAAGCTACTGCAGCCATGTCTAAAGTATGTGTGAGATTCTATTGGGTGGTTTTCAGCCTGTAGAATGCCATGACACTTCAGTGACTTGTATACAATTATTTTGTTTTTAATTAAATGTAACGAAAAGGGTAAAAGTGCCTCTTTATGCATTTTTGAGTTTGGTCTGGTTACAATATGATGTCCAATAGAATTCAAATATACATGGTGGTAAGTTTATGATGGGTGACAATTTAACAGTGTAAAACCACAGTGGAAGTCGGTGAAAATTTCCCTTTTACTCAATATTCAAATTTCAAAGTTACTTTATCTGATGTTCTCATGTGTTATTTAATTTGAAGTAAATACTCTTCAATGAGGCCTTAATCTGTGGTTGGCTGTCATTATGTTCAGGAAAACAGCAAGCCAGTTACTAGAAATCGGTGGGTGGGAAAAGTTAATTTTGTAGAGATCCGTTCATTCTGGCATATGTTCAGAAGCTTTGATCGGATGTGGAGTTTCTTCATATTGTGCTTACAGGTATCTCTTATTCCTTTAGTGTTTGATTTTTACCTTTATTGTTCTTTTATGTATGTAAACATACAACTTGTTGCTGATGATGCCTGTTTCATGATAGGTTATGATTATTGTTGCTTGGAATGGTTCAGGAGAACCAAGTTCGATTTTTGATAGTGATGTATTCAAGAAAGTATTGAGTGTCTTCATTACTGCTGCAATTCTGAAGCTTGGTCAAGGTAAGCACAAGTTGTTGAATCGTGTCATGTGTTTGAGTTATACGAATCGTAATACTAATATATTCTCTGATAAATTATATATTGACCTTCTTCACTCTAAATTAGTAGACCGTCAATCTTAATTGAACGAAGTTTGATAAAATTAGTCAAGTGAAATATAATCAAAAGCTTCCTGGGAATTGTTTATAAGGAGACATGCTTGATTATTTACCATTTTACCTGCATGGAGCATGTTTTTAAGAGCTGAGATGCATAATTTACGTTTGATTATGCAGCAACCACTTCTCAATATTTTCGTACGATTGGGGATTCTTATTTGGAGTTTTATCACATCTTTTTTGTTGTTAAAATATAGAGAATTAGGTGACAAATGTGCACCTTGGTTTTGACGTCTGAAGTATTTTTCTCTTATTAATTTTGAGCCTGGACTTAATTTTGTTTTGTTACCTTGTTTTTGGTTATAATTGATACCCCTGATGTTTATGCCATTTTTTTACCTTTCTTTTGTGGTGATGACTGATGATATGGGGATCAAATTTTGTAACAAGGCAATGGAATTTACTTTAATTATATATTTTTCCGTTAATTAAGGTGTGGAATTTTTATTTGTGATTTGACATTATGAAATATCTCTGTAATCCTGCTTTGCTTAGTTTCTGATTCCATTACATATGTTTTCTGGTGAGATATTAGGCAGCAGTTCTTTTAAATATTTTTATCTGGTAATTGACTCCCTATGGTTGGCTATAACTATTACTATTTGTTGTTTGGGAGTTTTCTCCCACATAAGATGAAATCACGACTATTATGTGTTATAAATAAGCAAAAGCTAGCCTTAACCCCGTGACGGCTCCCTTAAGGTCAAAACCAGAAGGCCTAAAGGACCACAGCTGACAATTCCTGGTGGGGGCGGCTTCGTGTGTTCATAGTACGAAATTTTGGCGTCAACAATTGGCGTTAGAATAAGGCCCCCAAGAAAACACACAGACTACTCTTGATTGGGGACTGATATTAGTGGGTTTTTTCCCCTTTCGGTTGAAGTCATGTGTACACAGTGTGAATTTTTGGCGTCACTATATTTTTATATGGTGTGATCTTTTGGCGTCGTTACATATGTTATTGATGGAAAATTTGAAGTGCCTTTTGCTGTGACCATTAGTTAGAAATTTGCACCTGCTTTTTTTTTGTCCTATTTCTATGTGGTAACTGGCAACGCTCTTTAACTGTACTGGATTGCTACTTAATAGAAGTTGTTATATGATAATTTCATTGTACTTTATGCAGCTATCCTTGATGTAATCCTTAGCTGGAAAGCACAGCAGAGCATGTCAATTCATGTAAAGTTGAGATACATTTTAAAGGTTGTTTCTGCTGCTGCTTGGGTGATAGTGTTACCAGTAACGTATGCCTATACATGGGAGAATCCTCCGGGATTTGCTCAGACCATCAAAAGTTGGTTTGGCAATGGTGCACATTCACCCTCCTTGTTTATATTGGCCGTTGTTATTTATCTGTCACCAAATATGCTAGCTGGTGTTTTGTTTCTTTTCCCCTTCATTCGACGATTCCTGGAGAGATCGAACTATAGGATTGTAATGCTCATGATGTGGTGGTCACAGGTTTGAAGTCTTTCTTTTTAGTAACCTTTTACTTTCTATCTGGTTAGACAAGCATTGTGTTGCAGATATTTTGACTAAAACAGAAACACTGCATATTGTTTGCGTCATTGGTTCATTTATGTGTATGCTTTGCACCTTGCAGCCTCGGCTTTATGTTGGGAGGGGAATGCATGAAAGCGCATTTTCTCTCTTCAAGTAAGAAATTATTGTTCCACTGATGGTTGAACTGTTTCTTGAATCTAATTGTTAGCAATATTTAATTTCTGAATTTTTTGTTTCCTTTTTTTTTTTTTGAGATTTTCAGGTATACAATGTTTTGGGTTCTTCTAATAGTTACAAAGTTGGCATTTAGTTACTATATTGAGGTTTGTCTCTTTTTTTTTACCATATGAACTGCCGTTCGTTCATTCTGTTGGTAATCAATAATTAGATAACCCAAAACTATATATGCATTCAAAGATGATGCTAAGTCAAAAGAGGATTGTGGTTGAGGTAGTGATGAAGCTGTTAATCTAAGGTGCCCCAAATTTATTTGTTCTGGCAAAATATTGATTTGGTTTTACTGAACTGGTGTAACAAAATTCAAATTATGCTCTTATAGAATGAGATTCGATATTTTTTACTCATTCTAACAATTCTGTTTTGGTTTGCAGATAAAACCTTTAGTGGGTCCGACCAAAAGTGTCATGAATGTTCAGATAACTAATTTCCATTGGCATGAATTCTTCCCTCGTGGTAATGAAAAAATTGATGTGTTCTACTTTTATATCTCACCTGTGTAACAGAAGGGGGGATATTTATAATTTTCTTGTTTGCTTGGCAGCAAAGAACAATATTGGCGTTGTGATTGCTCTCTGGTCTCCAATTATCCTTGTATGAGTCATGCTTGTTTTGTGTTATCTGTCTGTTTGATTTTGCTAGTATAATGTAACTTATAATACACATTTCTTTTTTTTTTAGGTTTATTTTATGGATGCCCAGATTTGGTATGCTATATTCTCTACTATATTTGGAGGCATTTATGGTGCATTTCGCCGCCTTGGAGAGGTTCGTGGAACTCAATTCAATCGCTAAATTCTATATAGAGTTCTATATTCATGTTTCTTGTTATAATGTTATTTCTATTTTATATTTTTTTCTTTCCAGTCAGTGAGTTCATGAAATTACGTATCTTTGCACTAGATATATTCAGAATGCATTCTGTGATGATTGTATTAGAATGCTGGCAATTAATTACACTTTCCTCAGTTGCACAATGGGTAAATATAGAATTGTGTATTTTAACATTGATGAAATCCTACAAACAGAAAGTTTCCTCCCACCCCCTCCCCGGGTTTTCGTTATTAACAAAACCTATACAGTGGAAGATAATAAGTTGCTTTATCTTCTTGGGTGTCAAGATGTTGTTCATCTAACTTATTTTGTTCATTCCAGATTCGGACATTAGGAATGCTGAGATCTCGTTTTCAATCACTGCCTGGTGCTTTCAATGCCTCTTTAATTCCTGAGGAGAGGAGTGAGCCAAAGAAGAAAGGATTGAGGGCCACTTTGTCTCGCAACTTTGCTGAGGTTGAACTTTTGCCACATATTAACTGGAATTTGCAATTGCTTCATAATTTTGTTTTAAAAGTTCGTTGAAGAGCCCTTGCCTCAAATATGCACATCTTAGCAGATTCCATCATCAAACAAAGAACAAGAGGCTGCAAGATTTGCTCAATTGTGGAACAAAATAATTAGTAGTTTCAGAGAGGAAGATTTTATAAGCGACAGGTATGTGGTGTTTCTATCTCTAACGTTTTCTGTTTTGTGCGTGTCTGAATCTTATTTATGCTGTTTATATTGTTATGTACTGAACTTGATTTCTTTTCCATTTTTAGGGAAATGGACCTGTTGCTTGTTCCATATTGGGCTGATCGTGATTTGGACCTTATTCAGTGGCCTCCATTTTTACTTGCTAGCAAAGTTTGTGTTGCCATACTTTCTTTAAAAGTTGTTAAAACTTGTTGTTGAGATATTAACATGTTTCTACTTTGTAGATCCCAATAGCGTTAGACATGGCCAAGGACAGCAATGGTAAGGACCGGGAGCTGAAAAAGAGAATTGAAGCGGACAATTACATGTCCTGTGCTGTTCAGGAATGCTATGCTTCATTTAGGAACATCATCTATTTCTTGGTTCAAGGAAACCGTGAAAAACAGTATGTTATGATTCAATTTTCATGATGCACTTCAATTGGTTAAGATTGATGTGAGGTCACAAGTACTGTTTTCTGATCCAATTCATATTTATGTTTGTGCTGATGATTTATTCAGGGTTATAGGGGACATATTTTCTGAAGTTGACAAACATATAGAAGCTGGTGATCTAATTAGTGAATGCAAAATGAGTGCTCTTCCCAGCCTCTATGACCTCTTTGTGAAACTAATAATATATTTGGTAAATTAATGTATTCTAGTATGGAATTATTTTAGTTACAGTTGAATTGGGTATGATGCATATTCCTAAATTGATTGGTTTGATATCTGCAGCTAGCTAATAAACCGGAGGACAGGGATTCTGTTGTAATTCTTTTCCAGGACATGCTGGAGGTTGTAACTAGGGATATAATGATGGAGGATCATATATCCAGGTGTGGCATCGCAATCTGTTTGTCTCAAGAACATCTGTATTCCGATATCTTTCTCATGGATTTGTCTTTTTCTTGAATAGTTTGGTCGACTCGACTCATGGTGTATCAGGGTATGAAGGGACAGTTCCTCTTGAAAAACAGTTATTTGCTTCTTCTGGAGCTATTAAGTTTCCAATTGAACCAGTAACAGAAGCTTGGAAAGAGAAGGTGGGTCTCATTAACTTCAATAATAGTAGATGATGTAGTTGTTTATCATCTTCTCTATACCTCTTTGTTGTTTGTGCCAGATCAAACGGCTTTTTCTATTGCTTACTACAAAGGAATCTGCTATGGATGTGCCATCCAACTTAGAAGCTAGGAGACGTATTTCTTTCTTCTCGAATTCATTGTTCATGGTCATGCCTAATGCACCTAAAGTTCGCAACATGCTCTCTTTCTCGTAAGCTTTCTTCTGATTCACTTTGGCATGACTTTGCTTTTTTATTCTAATCGGTTATACATCTCCATGAGTAGCTTTCTTCTGATTCACTTTGGCATGACTTTGCTTTTTTATTCTAATCGGTAATACATCTCCATGAGTCAAACAAATCAAACTACTTTTTTCTTTTCTGCTATGCAGTAAATCTCAGGGAATTTCTCTTTTGTTACCTTTTTTTGGTAGTGCACATTATTAGTTCTCTTGTGATACACCCATCATATCACATGAGCAAGATCTAGATTAGAGAATTTGAGAATATTGGAATTCATTAAACTTGAGTCCTAATTTTCATCGGATACTGCAAGCATAATGATATGACTTGAAAGAGTAAATCTTATAAATTGGCTGTTGTCGTTATGCATGAGTAGGTGCATGGGGAGGGTAGGTGGATTTGTGGTGTTGTCTGTATGCATGCTTTTAATGTAATTGTAGAGGCTAGATGTTGGAGTCCAAAAGTTGCGGGAATGTAGCAAAGGTATACCAAACTAGTTTCCAGAAAATTTGATTTCTTTATGAATTTCTGGTGATGGACATATTTCTCTGTTACATTATTGACTTACAAAGTATATACACTAATTTATCCTTAATATGTGAGTTGTATGTGTATACTTTATGAAGTTATGATGTATTAAAGATATCTTATTCTTAGTTTTATGTGATGCTTATGCCATATGTATCATGCATTTTGATTGCATTTTTTTTTTCTTTATCTTTCGAGTATTACCTCTTGAATTCTAGAATGTTGTACATCAGAATAAACAGTGGGATTTTCATAATTTCTTGTTAGAAATATCATATCCATGTCTATGAGAAGCCAAATGTTTTATTGATTGTCAAACTTTCCACATTATTATCATATTTTTTTCTAGAAAATTGGACTTATGACAGTCTTAATATTACGATGTCATTAGCCGGATAATGTGCTGTAGTCTTTCTGTATAGAAGTCGGATTTAATTATTCATTATTGCATGGATTTCTGATGTAATAACTTTTCCTGTAGTGTTTTAACTCCCTACTACACTGAGGATGTTCTCTTCTCCTTGCATGATTTGGAAGAGCCAAATGAAGATGGTGTTTCAATCCTTTTTTATCTTCAAAAGATCTTTCCAGGTTTATTTTTCGCTCCTATCGGTTGCCTCGATGTATTTGTGTTCTCATTGCCTTGAAATGTGATCTGCCATCGGTTCCAATTCACCTTGAAACAATATGCAGATGAATGGAGTAACTTTCTTGAGCGGGTGAAATGCTCTGAAGAAGATATTAAAGAACAATTATCTGGTGAATTAGAAGAACACCTTCGTCTTTGGGCATCATATAGGGGACAAACTTTAACCAGAACTGGTATTGTCTCTCTGTCTCCTTTTGTGTTATATCTGATATAGTGTGGACTTGTATCACACCAGGTTTATTTCTCAACATGATTCCTTGCCTTACTAGACTAAAACTTATTACAAATTTCAGTAAGAGGTATGATGTACTATCGGAAGGCTTTGGAGCTTCAGGCTTTTCTTGATATGGCCAAACATGAAGGTACCTACTGATCTACTCTCTCAACTGAAAGAACACAGTAGTTGAATCTTTGCTCATTAGTATAACTTGTTTCTTGCATTGTAATATGCATGCGTACTTGTGTGTTTGTGTGTGTGTGTGTATATATATATATATATATATATGTATCTTATATTTGGTGTGGACATTTGTATGATTTTTGTATGGTTTGGATAATTGGTTGCTGAAGCACAAAACAATTGTGGACATCCACACTAGATAATGACTATATATAGACATAAAATAAAATCTTTCCTTTTCTTTTCCTATAAATTATTGTTAATCAATAAATAATTGATACTTTTGTTACCTGGTTTGATTACAATACCTGCTTAGATTTGATGGAAGGCTACAAAGCTGTAGAATTAAACACAGACGACAACAAAGGTGAAAGGTCATTATTGACACAGTGCCAAGCAGTTGCTGATATGAAATTTACATATGTGGTTTCATGCCAACAATATGGTATTCACAAACGATCTGGCGATGCTCGTGCACAAGACATTCTGAGGCTGATGACAACGTATGTGTTGCAATATCTTCAAAACTTTGAATTGGCCGTTATTTTGTTGTTTATGATTGATTTTTATATTTGGGTTTAATTTTTGATGGAATCACAAATAACGATTGTGCTTAACTGGTAATACATTTTGAATTGGTAGATACCCATCACTTCGTGTAGCATATATTGATGAGGTTGAGGAACCTAGCAAGGACAGACCAAAAAAGATCAACCAGAAGGTTTATTACTCAGCTTTAGTGAAGGGTGTACCTAAGTCAATTGATTCTTCTGAGCCGGTACAAAATTTGGATCAGGTAAATCTCAATCCAATGTGTAACCTAATGTGTAATCTGAATAGTACTAAAACTTTCAATGTTAACTATGTGCATGTAGATAGGTTAGACCTTGGGTATCCATAGCAATTATAGCGCCTTGAAGCAATTTTTTTATAGGCAACAGACTTTATTGAAAAATGAAGAAAGTGTGAAAAAGATACAATATTTATAGGGTACAAACTAATACTAAAATAGGTAATTAACAAGAAATAGAAAACCAACACAATAGGAAACTAAAACTATTATGTTCAAGGAAACTTGGGGCGCGTTTGGTATTGTTTTTAAAATTATATTTTTAAAAAATATATCTGAAAATGAAAATCAAGTTTAAAAAATGATGTTTTAAAAAATGTAATGTGTTTGGTAGCGGTTTTTTATAAGTAGTTTTTAAAAACGAAAAATGATGTACATGTATTTGGTATTGTTCTTGAAAATAAGTAAAATAGTTGTTTGGAGAGAACAGTAGTGGTTTGTTTTAAAAAGATGTTTTGAAAATAGTAAAAATCAATAAAAAGTTTTCAACTTTTTAGTTATAACTTTTAAAAGTTGTCTTTTCTTTTTAAAAACAAGTTATATAAAATGGTTAACCAAACAACCTTTTGTTTTTAAAAACAAAAAACTGTTATTAAAAATCATCCAAACAGCCCCTTAGCCCTCGTCCTGCAACTGTTTTTTAGCATGTTTTCGTTTTTGTTTACTAGAAATGATTTTGAATTCGCGTTCGTTAACCGTTTTTCATTTTATTTTCAAAAAACCTAAAGCAAAATGAAAAACAAAACCAGTGTTAACAATAAAATATTTGAAAAACACAGAATGTTTGTTTTTGTTTTTTAAGAAAATTAACAATAAATAAAAATCTGAGTTTTATCTTTTCTTCATTCGAACGGTGTTTTTTTTCTCTTCTTCTTCCTTCTCTGACCTACTTCTTCTTCTCTGCCGATTTGCTTCTCCAAGCGTAGATTGACCCACCGATCTCTTACTGCTCCTCCTCATCCTCTTCTTCTTTTTCTTCTTCTGTCGATGTACTCCTTCACCATCGATTTGCTCCTCCAAATGCATATCGACCCATCGATCTCTCTCTTCTCTTCTTACATTTATTTTCTAGATTTCTTCATTCAAATAAAAAAAGAAATCTGAATATATCAAACGCGATTTCTTCCTTCTTAAATTTATTTTCCAGATTTCTTCATTAAAAGAAAAAGGAAATCCGAAGATATAAAACACAATTTCTTCTTATAAACAACTCGATTTCTTCATTTGGGTATGCTTGGATTCTTGTAATATGTCTACAGTTTAGTTGGGTTTACTGTATTTTTCGTTTTTGTGTTCTCTTACATGGTGGTGGCATAAATTTTTTATTATATTGTTGTGTTTGCAATCTACACTTTGGGCAATCCAATTTATGGTCATGGCCTTGCATTTTTTCTAGCTCCTGGATTTCAAATCCCTCCAATTTTATCTAGTGGCTTTTTAGGCCTATTTAACATCCCATCAATCGACTCGTTTTCAAAACAAATTGTTATGGTTGAATTTGATTATTTCAAAAATGTTGAAGGAGGTCCAAGTGATGTTGAGGGCCATGTGGGGATCAACAAAAACTCACTTTTTTTCTGTTTGTACTCGGAATGCTAGCTTTCACAGTGGAGAGATACTACTGATGTTCAGATCTGCTCCTTCAAGCGCAAGAATTGATTTGGCTTTTAGGATTTGGGATTGAGGAGTTTTGTATGTACAATTAGTATGTTTCGAAGAACGGGAAATTAGTGGATTGTGTAATTAACAGAGGAAAATTGTTTTGGTTAACAAATAGTAAATTTTTTCGGTTAATCTACCAAATGCATTTTTTCCGTTTTCATTTTCAAAATACAAGTTCTAGTATATGTACCGGACACGTTTTCAGAATTCAAAACTGAAACCAAGAAACATTTTTTCATTTTCATTTTTATTTTTAAAAAACAGCAAATGAAAAACGCTTAGAGGTCGTGGCCTTAATTTCTTAAGTTAGTCCGGTATCATAACACTCCCTCTCAAGCTGTCTTTCAGAATTCAGATTGCTTGAAGTCTTGGCATGAGTACTCGAAGAAGCTGCAACAAAGATAAGAAAATACAGTTAAAAATTCAGAGCAGAGAAGGGACACCTCTCTAGAAACCAGTGTCCTTAAGCCTCAAGGGATCTTTAGTATCCTCTTCTCCTCCCTTGAAAGCTCCCTTACGATTAACTACCCTAGTAAGTTTTTTCTCAAAGTCATTGGAAGATTTAGTCAACCGAGGCTAGGATCCTATGAGAAAGGCAAACACGAGGAACAAGAAGTCAAGATGTGCAAGCTGCAAGCTGCAAGCAGGGAAATATTTGAAGCAAAAGAGGAAAGTAGAGTCACAATCATAACTGAAGCAAGTAGGAACTGCCTCCTCTTTCACCAACACTATTCCCCCATGAACCGTGAGCAATCAACTGCCTCAATTTCCTATCACCTTCTGGTTTCTTACCTGGTGGGATGGGATACCTATTGAACCCGCAAATAAAATTGTCCACAAGTAGAAGACGCCTTATTCCCTTGTAAATGAAAATAAAATCCTTAAAGAGTTGTAGGAATTTTATCAACCTTACGTTAAGGCCAATAATGCTTCTCTAACACAATAGACCAAGTTGAAATGGTGCTATTTTCAAACCCGGTAGAATTTTCTTCTCATAAGGATGCAAAGGATGCCGAAGCCCAAGTCAAAGGCACAAAGCGGAAGGGGAAGATCCCCCTCCTCCGCGTTGGTTGGGTCATATCCAGAGGTAGGAATAGACAAAGTGAAGAAGGAATGCCATAAAAAGAGGTTAATTAAGGAAGCAGATTTGGGGCTTCAATGGAATCTTCAAGAGGAGCAATGTGAAGCTTTCGACAAAGCGATAGCCCATGAAATAGCACCGTGAGTAATTATAGGTAATTGTCTAAGGATGTACATTGGCTAACTGTAGCGTATGTGCTAGACTCCCTACTACACATTTCCTATTTCGAAATGAAATATAGGAAGGAATGCCAGACCACGGGCATTAACTTCAGTCCCTGAAAGAATAGAAACTCCATCTGATGCCTTGCACTCGATCTGATTCACTTACGAATCTTCTTAACAAACAAAGGGAATTGGCCCTGATATGGATAAGCCATACGGGACATAGTAGACAGACTGGACGAGCTGAATCCATCCAGAGTTGTATATTCCCATTCTGCCTGGATCCGGAATCATAAGTCATCGTTTAGACTTTTTCGGGAAAACTGGTCTTCGGGTATCTAGGCATGGTTTATGCCATGAATTCTTCTAACCTGAATTCCCTAATAGTCTTCGAACTGGATTACTTTAGCTGACCCACCGAGTTGGCAACACTCTTACTCCCAGATGAAACGTCGAATAACCCTTCACCACAATAGGGTTAGCCTGATTTGCACCAGATGGAGTTTCGCTAAGGGGTTTCTTCAGAATCGCTAGAAAAACGACCCCTAGTAAGAGTTGGTTCATTTAGCTGACCCTTTTTTGACTTTCAAACTCGCCAGAAGGTTTCTTTTTAATTTATTACGCCTAGAGGTCTCACTACCCTCATTCGAAGAATCTTAGACATAGTACCTGAAAAGAGAAATCTTTTTCAACTTCAATCCCCAAAACACACAACAAAAACGAGAATGTAAAAGAAAAACCAACAATGTATCATTACCTAGAGAAACGTGTTTGAAGGAGGAACTGTGGTCCTAACAGTAAGAACAAGGACCGAAGCTCTCGCTAACAAACCACACCTGGGTCAAAGGCAAATGGAAGAGATTTTCAGGAAACCTAAATTGCCCAAAACAAGAGAAGACAAAGAATGAGTCAACCTCAAAACCAAAGCACAGATTTTTTTTAAAAAAGAGAAGAAACGTTCTTACATAGAAATGTTGACCAACTTGTTTGGAAAATCCATCCCTTAGCAATTTCTAACTTTTATGCCATGAATTTCATGAGTTTCTGATTTCAAAATTCTTGATTTACTTTAGATCAATTTTGTAGAAGTCCTCTTGCTTCGGTTTGTCATTGTATAAATATAAAAACATCATACATTCTTCCATTTGTGTCATCTTGTCTCTCTATACAGGTTATTTATAAAATAAAACTTCCGGGACCTGCTATTTTGGGTGAGGGAAAGCCAGAAAACCAAAACCATGCTCTCATTTTCACACGAGGAGAGGGCTTGCAAACAATAGATATGAACCAGGTATGGCAATTGTTATAATGCAACTTCCTATCAGAAGAAATGCCTTATCCAAGTAAATATCATAATAACTCCCATCATGTGGCCTCCAATCTAATAACTTCATTCTTGTAGCATCTTCATTTTTTTGAGGTGTTGATTTCTATAGGATAATTACATGGAAGAAGCCTTGAAAATGAGGAATTTGCTACAAGAATTCCTTGTAAAGCACGATGGTGTGAGGCACCCTACTATTCTCGGACTTAGAGAGCATATATTTACAGGAAGGTATAATCACTTTCTTCTCATTATATTGTAATTTTCTGTCTTAGTTTATGATGGTTCTTAATTGTTTTCTTACTACTTTTGTAGTGTTTCTTCTCTCGCTTGGTTCATGTCAAATCAGGAGACCAGTTTTGTTACTATTGGTCAGAGACTGTTAGCCAACCCTCTAAAGTAAGTTCTTGGTGTTCTCCTGTTGTCATATCTCATATCTGTTATTTTTAATTTGCATGTTGTGACAATGCATTTCAGCACAAAGGAGGTAAGAGAAACCCCCAAGAGAAAACTCCAAATTCTAAATGATTACTTCTTGTTAGTGTCGTGATGGCTTGCTAGTCAACCACTTTTTAGAAAAATTGGGACACTTTATTGAAATACATGGAAAACTAGAAGGAAATGGATTTTTCTGCAATTAAATAAAGTTTATATGGAAAAGTATTAAAAATAATGATCTGACTTGTGGGGGGAGCTCAAATGTCTTCTTGAGTTGATTATAATTGAACTGCATCCTCTACTGATTTACAGCTTCCTGTATTGATGTTTGTATAGTTACCTTCTTGAATTTACAGTTACAAGTATCTTATCAATAACATTATATACTTTTGAGTCTTTCCTCTAGAAAATTTGTGTATAACATTTTGTTGCCGCCCAATTGATAAAAACTATATGTTAAACTACGGCCAGTAATTCAAAATATTTCCCAAATGTAATCATACCTTGAACAATGTTTAATAGCACAACTGGGTAATACTTCATCTTGGTAAATGCTTGGTGGTGGTACAAACCCTAGGATAAGAAATTTATTGAGAAACCCAAAAGTTTCAGATTTAGTATCTTGAAATTGGATTTCAATTTCAGCATTTGGTAACTGAAAAAGAATAGGCGGCAAATAAAAGTTCTTACTTTAACATTGGGTCTTTGATATTATGAGTAAATCAAAGTGTCTCTGACATGATAAAACATTTTTGATGGCTGAAACATATAACAATACTGCGGTCAGATGGTAGTGGTTCTCTGGGCAGGTTGTTTTTTCTAATCTATACTTCAGTCGTTTTTTATGAGATACACTTCCTCTGGTCATTCTTTATTATGATCTGTTCGACTAAACTTTGACAATATCTCTGTTTATGCTATCTAGGGTTCGGTTCCATTATGGTCATCCAGATGTCTTCGATAGGCTCTTTCACCTTACTAGAGGAGGTGTCAGTAAAGCTTCCAAGGTTATCAATTTGAGTGAAGACATATTTGCTGGTATGCTGATATCTGTAATGCATTTCTCTTCTTTTGTGGGGGTTTTGTGGATGATAATGGTCTTTAATGGTTCTTATTATCTGGTTGAGTGTAGGCTTCAATTCTACACTTCGTGAAGGAAATGTTACTCACCATGAATATACACAAGTTGGAAAGGGGAGGGATGTGGGTCTAAATCAGATTTCTATGTTTGAAGCCAAAATAGCTAATGGCAATGGAGAACAGACATTAAGTCGAGATATATACCGTCTTGGACATCGGTTTGACTTTTTCCGAATGCTCTCTTGTTATTTCACCACTGTTGGATTTTACTTCAGTACGTTGGTAGGTTGCGCTTCTTAATTTCGTCTTTCTCGGTTTGAATATGTGTCATGTTCTTCAGAAGATTCAGACCTTTTTTTGTTTTCTTTGGCAGATTACTGTGCTCACTGTGTATGTGTTCCTGTATGGCCGACTCTATCTTGTTCTTAGTGGCCTTGAAGAAGGTTTGATTACTCAACCGGCAATTCGAAACAATAAGCCTCTTCAAGTGGCTCTTGCTTCTCAATCTTTTGTCCAAATTGGATTTTTGATGGCCTTGCCTATGTTGATGGAAATTGGTTTGGAAAGAGGTTTCCGTACTGCTCTAAGTGAATTCATTCTGATGCAATTACAACTGGCACCAGTATTTTTCACATTCTCTCTTGGAACAAAAACTCACTATTATGGAAGGACCCTACTTCATGGAGGTGCTAAATATAGGCCTACAGGTCGAGGGTTTGTGGTCTTCCATGCCAAATTTGCTGATAACTACAGGCTTTACTCTCGAAGCCACTTTGTCAAGGGCATTGAGATGATGATCTTGCTTATTGTGTACCAAATCTTTGGTCAAGCTTATAGAGGAGCAGTTGCCTATATCTTGATCACGATATCTATGTGGTTTATGGTGGGCACTTGGCTATTTGCTCCGTTTTTGTTCAATCCATCTGGTTTTGAATGGCAAAAGATTGTTGATGATTGGACTGATTGGAATAAGTGGATAAGTAATCGGGGGGGTATTGGTGTACCACCAGAAAAAAGCTGGGAATCATGGTGGGAAGAGGAACAAGAGCATCTTCGCCATTCAGGAAAGCGTGGTATCATAGCCGAGATATTTTTAGCTTTAAGATTCTTTATCTACCAGTATGGGCTTGTGTATCATTTGAAGATTACAAAGCACACCAGGAGTTTTCTGGTATATCCCTAACTTCCTTCTTTAATGCTTTAAATTAGCTTTTATCTTGCCAATGGAAATACCATCACCAACTTCATTTCTTTCAATTGATCACAGGTATATGGCATATCATGGCTAGTGATCTTCCTCGTACTGTTTGTGATGAAGGTGAGTCATTAGATTTGATATATAATAGCCATGTTCCAAAAGCATGCCTAGGAATTACTGCCTGCAAGCAAAATACACTTATGGGAAACTTGGTAGTTCGTTTGAGATTCTCATGGTTCGGTCAAGTGGTTAGGGATCAGAGATCCATTGGGTGTGTTTACTGAGTTAATTTTATTACCGTTAAGTGAGACAGTTTGAGTATTGTTTTTCTGAAAAGCAAAAAGCACAAGAATAAACAATATGCAAAATGCTTTTGAGTTGTCTTTCATACAAGTAACGATTGAGTAGTTGGACTATTGCATGTCTTATTAATTAAAATTCATGACTCAAATATCTGTATGGTTTCATTAATTTTTCTTCTTCTTTTCCAGACTGTATCTGTTGGACGGCGAAAGTTTAGTGCAAATTTCCAACTCATGTTCCGGTTAATCAAGGGACTGATATTCTTGACTTTTGTTGCCATTCTGGTTACTTTGATTGCACTTCCACATATGACCCCGCAAGACATTGTTGTCTGTATTCTGGCTTTCATGCCCACTGGCTGGGGAATGCTGCTGGTAAGTAATTGTTTCAGTGATTCCTTTGTATTTTACGTACATGTGTTTTGATTGGAATGTACTGGATTTTTATTACTTACTCGCTTTAACATGAATGCTCTACTTTGTTACCCTTAAACAAAGCCTGTTGCACACCTTTTTTTTTTTTTGGTTAACTTCTATTAATTTTCTGTGCTAAACCAACACAACAAATAAACAAGTAGATATAACGCTTACCACTTTTCTGGTTTTTACCTCTTTTCTTCAGATTGCACAAGCATTGAAGCCAATTATTCACCGAGCTGGGTTTTGGGGGTCAATTCGGACACTTGCTCGTGGCTACGAGATTGTTATGGGTTTGCTTCTGTTCACCCCAGTTGCCTTCCTCGCTTGGTTCCCATTCGTTTCAGAATTTCAGACTCGCATGCTCTTCAACCAGGCATTCAGCAGAGGCCTGCAAATTTCACGTATTCTGGGCGGGCATCGAAAAGATCGTGCTTCCCGTAGCAAGGAGTAATATCAACGGTGGAAAGGGCAGCATTTATTATGTTAATTTGTCAGTCACCCTGACATTCAACAAACCTGTTCATAATTCATGTATATTGTAGGCGGTTTGTGATGAACATTGATGAGTTGGGGGCCGCATTTTTGGTATTTATTGACTGGAAGTCCTGCCAGCCCATAGCTGTATTATGTATAAACATTGACACCTAAATGTTTGAATGTATTCAAGTTATAATTAATATTTTTTTTTTTGTAATCAATTTACACCCCATATTCAGGATAATCAATTACATTATCCCATGGTTACCTTGGAGTGTACAGACACTGATCCGAGCTTTCTCGATTGCCTTTGAATTCAGTTCCATAGCTTATGGTCTTCTGGTGCATCCATCAAAAACAGTCCAGAATTTTATTGAAAAGAGACGGGAATCGAGTGAGGAACAGATGCACGGCTTTTGTATCACTGATAGGTCTTTCCACTATTGTACCTATAGCACCCAATAGCATCCCTTGGTGTTCCCGTTACTAGCAAGGGGAGTCATCACCTGGACCGATGATCCAACCCCGTACCAAGATGCCCCAACAATGTTTGAATTATTATGAGCAGGGGCTGCAGAACGCTAATAGTGATGCAGCCTAACAGGGTTCGAAGAATGAATTATTATGAGCAAGGGGATGCAGATAAATAACCTTAGGGCAGACAGGAGCGGAGCAAGCTCGTAACCTGTTGCAGGGCAGGGCAGGAGCAAGGCCTTGCCAAACCTGAATGGCAGAGCAAGATCTTCTCCCAACGATTCTGCACGTAAATCAGATGAATTTACATTGTTATTGGTTGCCCATGGATTGTGAATATGTTTGACTGATTCCAAGCAAGCAACCTCAAACAAGTCCGTTCAGGTTTTTAGTCAGCTAAGTAGGTCTCTCCCGGTACCTGTTCTTCCCAAATGCTAAATATGAACATATGTTAATTGCACAAATTTAAAACGTTACGACTAGAATACTTTTCTGAGATCTATTCTTCTTGGAGTTTCAATAAGCTTCAATCTGTAATTCTGTATTAAATAAAGCTTGTGTAAAGGATCCCTCCATATGTATATAGATTACCAATAAGAAACTTCATTTAACAAAAATAACTCGTTAATGAAAGGAAAAATAAAGAGATTAAGGTTCTTGGTCCAGATAGGATTACAATAACTATATGCTATCGAAACGTATAATTGATTAACCATGACAAACCATTTGGACACCCATTACATTACACTGAGTCTGCTTAACACATCATATGGAGAATTTCACGCCTTCATCATCGGCTGAAGTCCCCTTGAAGATAGCAAGTTTCCCTTTATTTTCGAGTACTTTCAAAGCTCGCATTAGAACTGTCCGATCCATGCCCTGAAGCTCTGAGATGATGCAGAAGTAGAGTAAATCAATATGCATACAACTTACATGATCAGTGCAGGTCCATTAAGTTTTAAAACTGTGCCGAAATATTCCATGCATGTATGTGTGTGAGTGAGAGAATGACAGATTATTAATGCTAGAGCTTGACTGATTATTAAAAGCATCCCCCTTAACTAGCATGTACCTGTTCCTCGAGATTCAATCCCTGATCGTATTTCCTCAACAGTCATAACACTATCCTCCAACCCATTTTCTTTTACCTAATCAAACATCTAACAATATCAGAAAAAAGCCAACTACTAATGCACAGATTTCTGTCAAAAGTTTCATTAACTCACAAAGCTTAAAATAAGGTCGGCCCAATCTTGTATCCTGTGCCAAAGGATGAGGCATTTCCTATGTCCTTTGTCCAGCCATTCTGCTCGTCCTGTTATCACAATAGCATTTAATAAACTACCAACTAAATAAACAGAATCTGTAGAATGGTCCTATCTTGAACGCACCTTCTGACACTAAAGCTGACAAAAATGCTTCCCTAGCTTCATTGCTAAGAGATCCTGCATCATACAATCAAAGAGTGACATATCTGCTAAGAAAAATATCAGGCAAAACATATTGCTGAGAGAAACCAAACCATATACCATTCATTCAAACAATAAGATATCTGCAGGGGAATATGTATCAGGCGAAACACATTGGAGAGAGAAACTAAACCTACGACAATAATTTAGCTAAGAAATGGCAGCTTGCAGAATAACACTACTACTTATACTCCAGCTTCATAACTTAAAACTTTCAAGCTTATCTTTACCTACAATTAAGTATTTAATTCAATGCAGAAATAAAGTTATGAATCTCGTGATCTGCAAAGGAGAGAAACATTATTATGGTACTTAAGCCAACCAATCAAGGGGAAAACAGTGTTACCCTGATGCCTGATATGATATATAGTTACAATTACCACTTAAAATGCCACTTCTCATGAATCATGACCTTCACAGAAAGCAGAAGCAGTAGTACTTCAAAGATATTGACCTAATATTACTTTCTACCACATCCTTTCAATTCTATTAGAAACCATAAACATTAGGAAATAATCAAGTATAAATAATAAATATTAGTTTAAATAGCAAATACAGTTCAATCTTTCTCCAAGTTTTAATTAAAAATGTAATTGGGTACTTCACAGTTCACACTAAGCAAGAAAAAGTTACATAAAGGACACTTCGAAGATGGATCAACACTTTACCAAACTTGCAACTTCTAGGTCATGGTTCCTATAAATGCAATTTCTATTGGAGTCCTGGTGTAAAGTGCCACAGCGGTAGTGTTCTTTCAGGAGTTCCAAGAACTTCTTCACATCTTGTAGCCTTGAAATAAAAACTAAGAAAAATATTACCCTAATCCTAAAACTCACTTGGCCCGATTTACAGTTGAGGACACACATAAATGGCGTTGAACCTAATAACAAGCCGACACAATTGCCTAGAAAGGGCCAACTATTTTAGCTACAAGCCTGACTTATTCACCTAATCTTTTTTTCTTTTCTTTTCTTTTTTGATAAGAAACTGAAACCTGATTAGTTCATCTTCAATAAAATACTTTAGAGAAAAACATACTAAAAACATATAAAACCTTTTTGTTTTCTCCATGACTCAAAACATTACAAAACCATGCTATTCATAGCCAATTGGCCAGTGATCATCCATCCCTAAAGCCAATAAAAATTCTCCAAAACTTTGCTCGTGTGTTAAGCAATGTTGCACATCATTTTCTCATGACACATGTTTGCTACTAATCCTAATTTGCCATTAACATGCTTGCATAATTGACACCTAAAACCATGACAATTTGGATGTGGCGGGAAGACACCTATTACATAACGCTCCCTCTTGGAATTCAACCACTTTTTATTGTGTTTTAAGTTCTGCTAGGAAAAATCTACCAGTATAAAAACCTTAGCGAAATATATACAATGATCTACTAGGTCTAGTAGTGTTAGCATGCTCAAAACAGCCACAGTAAAAATCCTAACACTCCATAAAACAAGTTGAGAATGTCACTGCCAAAATCTGTCGTTCAAAGTACATGCGGATTACCATTACCACAAAAAGAAAAAAAGGTTTAATATGCTTTTTGTATGTTTTTCTCCAAAACATTTTATTTTGTTTTTTTTCATATATATAATAAGTGATCTCATTTTGAAACTTAGCTACTTTTGAAGCTCTAATATATAAGCTTGCACTATATGACTCTGAATTTAGGCCCATATACCACCAATTTCAGTATTGGACTTCCACAAACTACATAACACCTACAACCCTCTCAAGTCATTTACCATAACCTTTTCATTCTTGAACAAGAAATTCTCAGCAATCTCTAGGTGATAACAAATAAGTGCCCAGGATGACACTTCCAACTTCAAGCCAGAGGACAAACTGCATAAATTCCTTATCCCAAAAAAAAAAAAAATACATGTCTAAACAAATAAATTTGGTGAATGAAAACAAAAAATAAAAATAAAGGAAAAAGTCTCTAGAAAACATAAAAAACTAATCAAGGAAACCATAACGGTAAAGAAAAGACCAAAAACAAGAGATAATGACAGCCAGAGTATAAAAATACCCAGTTGCCACTTGCCATAATTTACACGATAAATATCCGGAACTTGGAAAATACAGTATACAATAGCTCTGACCAACTTCTAATCCATAAAGTCAAAAACACGAACATACACATCACCGTTCTTATATCTTACGCCTAATATTAAAGCCTGATACAATCTTCCATATGCCATTAAAAGAATTGTGGCAGACAGTATTGAAAAGTCGATCACTAAATTAAGATCCTGATTAGAATTAAATGAGAATATCGGTCTTACTTTCAATCACAAGATTCGAGAACAAAGGAAATTCTTCTTCCAGTCCAATAACAAATATCTTCTGAGTTCGACAGTAATCAAGAATAAGTTCCTTCCAAAGCTGTACCTGTTTCTCTCGGGTCTCCCTCACTAGCTGCAAACTGAAAAAAGAAAATAAATGTCTAAACAAACAAATTTGGTGAATGAGAACAATAAATAAATAAATGAAGGAAAAAGCCTCTAAAAAACAATAAAAAGACCAATCAAGGAAACCATAATGGAAAAGAAAAGACCCAAAACAAGAGATATTGACAGCCAGAGTATAAAAATACTCAGCTACCATCATTTACACGATAAAAATCCAGAACTTGGAAAAGACAATGTACAACAGTTCTGACCAACTTCTTGTCAACCCATAAGTTTTGTAGATATTTTGATTAAAAGTTTTTTTTTTGGGTAAGGTTTGTTGCATAATACAAATCAAAACCAATAACGAAGTCAAGAGTCAAGACAAGTAACATTACACAATGTTTTTACTTGTATCCAATTATTTGGTATTGCTACGAGTAACAGCACAATCTATTTCAGTAGGGAATACCAAAAATGCTCAGCAAGCCTAATCTTGAGTAAGTATTTGCCACTTTGAATTATAAAAACAAATATAGCACCAAGTTTGGAATTCTTGTTTAATGTTCAGCATAACCAGAAAGTAATTACTAAAATACAAATGCATAAAAGTTATGAGAAAGAAAAAAAATACGTGAAGTAAGGAGGGTAATTGAAGAATGCTGGAAGCTTGAAATCTCCCAATCTCTGCATCTCTTTAGAGCTTCCTCTACTATGATTGCTACTCTATCATCAATAAAAACAAACAAACAACTTTGCATCAAATCAAAACACAAGAAATAATACTTTTCAATACAATAAGAACCTCAGCAATTTTAAATTTCAAGAATCCCCAATTGTTTTAACATTTTGATGCTTCATTGAATTCGTACCCAATACAATTAAAATTTTGATTGGAAGAACAAAGTTGAATCAATTCATCGTTCAAGGAAGTCTGCATAAATGAATCTGAAAATTACAAACTAGCTCACAACTTCCCGTAATTACAAACAAGCCCACAACTTCCCATACTTACAACAGTACACCGACAACTACCCACGGTCAAACTCACCTTAAATCGTCGTCGTCGCCGAGCCCAGTTTTCCTATCCGGCTCACTGCTGACGCCGATCCAATCGCCGACCGTTTAGACCAACCCCGAAGCCGTCCTTGCTCGTCGACGCCACCGCAAAACCTCTCGCGGTCACTGCTGGTCGAACTCGCCTTTGTGCACGCTGGACCCTCTTGCTTCGTCAGTAACCGACTCTCCACTTGCTCATTTTAGGCACTGTTCAGCTGTTCGTCGACGGCACACCCACAAGCAAAAGTATTCCGGTGCAAATCTGTGGAAATCGACAAATCTAGCCGTCCAAATTATGCAAATATTCTTTATAACAATATAACCTTAGGTGGCATTTGGTTTAATCTAACTGGACCTGAAATTAAAGTATAATTAACATTTTTTTTTTCTGAAATCTTAATAAAAAAATTAAGGGTCTGTCCTGCAAGCGTTTTTCAAAAATAAAAATAAAAACAGTATTTTTTGTTTCAGTTTTGAATTTCGAAAACGTGTCTGATAGCATATACTGAAAGTTGTATATTGAAAATGAAAATGGAAAAAACACGTCTGGTAGGTTAACCGAAAACTATCAAAATTTGATTACATAATTAACTAATATAATTATATATTGTAGTTTTTAAATTAAACAAAATAACACATCAAAAATTAATTCAAAAAAACATATCAAAAAATGAATTAATCAAAATTAAACTCTTAAATTATAAATAAATAATTACAATATATATATTACTATATAATAAAAATATAATTATATAGATTATATTAATATATATATACATATTATAATAATATATTATAATATATATAATAATTATAATGTATAATATATATATATATATATTATTGCATGAATGCTTTTAGTTTTAGTTGGAAATAATTTATTTTGAAATATATATATATAGGGGCACTTTGATCATTTAAAAATCTTATCTCATCTTATCCTAGCCATATGAATTGCATGATATAACTAAATGAAACAAAATGAAAAGCAAAATGAAAAACAAAATGATTTTTTTTATATAAAAAAGTGAAAAACAAAATGAAAAACAAAAACGAAAAATGAAAAACAATGTGTGTTTTTCAAAACATAATATCTAAAAACATGTAATTTGATATCTTTATCTCTACAATTTTAATGGTCATATATATTACAATATTATTGATAATTAACTTTAAATTATTAATATAATTTATTTTGTTACTGTATTTCAATAAAATATATTTTAATTTTTTTTAACTCATTTAGGAGTTCTGTTTAATCAAGTTTTTATATTTCCTTATTTTCAAATGTTTTATCTTTAAAAAAATCGGAAAAAAATTAGTTATTGCATCAATTTTTTTTCCCAAAAATGCATTTCAATGTTTTCACAATCCATACAAAAAATCAAATCAAGCTTCAAAATATTCTATGCAATTTCATCAAAAGAGTTTAAAGTGTATATCGTAAAAGTTCTCATAGAAAAATTACTATATATATATATATATATAAAAGTAATTAAAAATCATAATAAATAAATGTCACTCTCTCATCCATATCTTTACCACCGTTACCATTCATTGGTCACCACCTCTCTCTCATCCACATTCATTCATTTTTTTAGACAAAGAAACAGTCAAACACAACAAGAGAAAAACAGAGCATACTCTCATCCTCGTTTATTCATCTATTCATCTTCAACCTCACCATTCATCCACCACCATCTCTCATTTTCTCTCTCCCCAAACCCAAATCCCTTCTTCTCTCTCTCTAATCTTGTTTTTTTATTCAGTGACTAGATCCATCTCTTGGCTAAGGTGACAGGGTTTTGGTTCGGTGGCAGGGGGTGGCTAGGTCTGGGTCTTATGGTGATGATGGCTGTCTGGTTCTAAGTTTGGGTGTGGTGGGGGTGGTTGATGGTAAGGGTGGCTGGGTTTGATTTTGGGTTTGGGTCTGATGTTGATGGTGGTTGATGGTGGTGATGATTTTGTATGGGTTTGGGTTTCCATTTTTCACGGTGGTGATGATTTTACGTGAATTGCATTGGCTGAAATTTTGGGAATTAAGTGATTTGTGAGAGGGCATTTTCGGTATGAAAGTTTGTAAGGATTTCAGACATGCCCAACTTCAGATTTCAACTAGAAATCCTGACTATTTTATTTCAGACCCTTGTTGATGATTTTTCAGACTTAAGATACATCTGAAAAACAAACATCATGTCTGAATGGTTATTTTAGACCTTTTCAGACTTCAGATGTAAAAAACAAACATGGCCTTAGCCTTGTTTCTTGTTTCATATTTTGTTTAGGCAAAGTTCCCTCATTTGACTCAGAAATTAATGCAGTTTTCAAAACCGTCCCATCCTAATAAGTTTTCTTTTTCTATCCAAGAGAAATAATATTTGTACAAGTATGCCCTTATCTACTTTTCAGACAACTTTAATATTTTATTTCCCTCTCATAATTTATTTATCTCTCATATTTATTTCCCTCTCGGAGCCAGTTCTCAGACACGAGCATTCTCCTCTGAGATATTTCTTAAATCTCGCAAGGTTTTCATAAATCACCAGATCATCATATATTTCAAGGATTTAGGATCTAAAGAAGGTAATTTTTTTTTGTTTAATTTATTTTCAATAACGTTAGTTCATACTTGTTGTTGCGTTTTATCTATTTTAGTAGTTAGGACTTATGAGTGGTTGTTTTGGAGTTCTTGAAGTGAAGATAAATTTCCACAATGAACAAAAGAATAAAAATTAGTTTACCAGAATGTTTACACGGTAGAATGCTTGGTTAGATTTTCCTGCTTGTAACCATTCATATATTATGCAGCGTGTAATAATTCCTTGATTTCATCGTGTAAGCAACATTAAGCGTGTAAACATGTAGAGGTAGCAACGTGTAAGCATTCAGATTGTTAAGCATGTAAACAAGTAAGGATATCAGTGTGTAAGCATTGACATCTTTAAGTGTGTAAACAGACTATGTGTAGCGTGTAATCATACACTTATTTAGTCATGTAAGCAAGTATTAGATTGTAAACATTACATTTGTAGCGTGTAATCATACACACTTTTACTCGTGTAAGCAATTATTAGCGTGTAAACATTTGTAAAGTGTAATCATACACATTTTTATACATGTAAACAAGTATTAGCATGTAAACATTCTGTTTGGTCAGCAGTAATCATGTTATCGGGTTGTTAACATTGAACATTTCCTTTGTTTAACCATTGATTATTTCATTTGTTTAACCAGTATGGAATGGTTTATTAAAAAATATTAAATTTTATCCTTAATTATGCACAGGTTGATGGCAGAATTGTGATTATGCACTGTGGGCAGTGATGTGGTCAGAATTATGAGGGGGGGGGGGGGGGGGGGGGGGGGAGGGGAGGATTCTGAAATGGCTTTGGTACTTCGTGATTTAACTTACAATGAGTTGATAATGATGGTAGAAGATATTGTTACGTTTGATTCGTCCAGTTTTAACATAGAATTAAGAACTATTTTGACTACGAGTAGGAGCCGTACTGTTGTGTGCATAAAAAACGACAGGGATATGTCATTCTTGATGCAGGAGGAAAGCGTAATTCCTGAAGCATATGTTAGCATCGTCAAAAGAGATCCAACTACTGGTGGTAATATGTCAACCCAAATACCAACCCTAATACCTCATGAACTAATTTTCTTCCAAATGTACCCATATTTTACCCAGTAGTTTGTAAATCCATATTATACGCATATACAACAACCATATTCATAGGCATACTGCTCAATATATGCCTAAACTTCTGAACCAGTTACATAACAACATAGTTGTCAACTTATACCAGCATTTGACCAGTGAATCAAAGCTTTTATAAACAGTTAAAATCAGCATGTGGGAGAAACACAATGGGCGGGTCAATGGCATCTGCACAAGGCGTCGAACCTACCCTTACAATACCTATAATCCATGAAGAGACATTACAAGAATCAGACCGAAATGACAGCGACGGTGCAATAGCCAGTAACGATGAAGACATTACGAGTCCACCTGAATTTGAAACCAATACTGATCATGGGCTGAATAACTTTGATGAACAATACCCGTTTACAGAATATGAAACTTTTGGTGATTTTATCGGAGAAGAAGACACTAGAGAGGGGATGAATTGTAATAGTCCTAACTTTGACGGTGAAGGTGATAGTGGCGGTGAATCTGTAGGTTCTGATCTTAGTCCTTCTAGTGGTGATCATGATGACGATATAGTTGGCAATGTTACAACACAAAATGGTTCATCTTTAGCCCTCACCGCCCGTGGAGCATTCTTGGATCAAAGCAATACTCATTCCAAACCATCAGCCATAAGTGTTCTACCACCAATAGCCGGTTCTACAACAACATAATTTTTGCATCCAAAAAAGAGTTGAAACGAGAACTAAGTTTGATGGCAATGAAGCAACATTTTGAATTCAGAATCAGGAGGTCCAGTAAGGCCAGATTTCAAGCTACTTGCAAGGGTGACAATTGTTCCTTTTAGAGCTCATGCACAGAATTGGATGAGGGAGAGTATTGGCAGATACAAAAATTTGACAAGGAACACAGTTGCACCGTTTGATGGTTTTCAAGGTCGGTGTCGGTAAGCTAATTCTTCTGTTATTGGTGAATTGGTGTCTTTGAAGCTTTGGGTTAACGGAACAACATTGAAATCGAAAGACATCATTATGGAGATGCAACTACATTATGGTCTCCACATTCAATACACGAAGGCTTGGCAAGCAAAGGATCATACAGATTTTATTGTTTTTGGACCTGCAACCGAGTTATTCCAGCGGATTCCTTCATATTTGGATATGCTTGAACTAAAAAACCCTGACACCGTGACTGATTTTGAGTTGGATGATGACGGACTATTCAAATTTGCTTTCTTCTCATACGGTATTTTTATTCGTGATTTTAGGTCAACGATTAGGCCCGTTATTGCTATTAACGACACTCATCTGAAAGGGAGATTCCGTAATATATTGTTTGTGGCAGCATGTTTAGATGAAAATGAGCAAGTATATCCACTTGCTTTTGAGATAAGGCATAAGGAAAATAAAGAGTCATTGACTTGGTTTATGAGGCGTGTCCGTAAGTGCATCGATTGTCCCACATATTGTATGTTAATATCTGACCAGCACAAGGGCATTAAGAAGGCAATGTGAATTGTTTACCTCGATGCACCACATAGCCTCTGTGCATTCCATATGACTATGAACATTAAGAATACATTCAAAATGGAAGATGTCACTGGTATTTTCAAGCATGCATATAAGATTTACAGGGAATCTGAGTTTAACGAAGAAATGAGTGAATTGATGTGGGTGCACCCGAAGGGATATGATGATCTCATGATAATTGGGCCCACAAGATGGTCTCGTGCTTACTCCCCCATAAGACGATACTTCATGATGATTTCAAATATCGCAGAATGTATCATCTCTTGTCTCTGACATGCAAGACAGTTCCCAGTTACTGTTCTAATCGAGTATATATGTGATATGATGCATAAACAATTGACACCATAGGCAACAAAGTATTTAATGGAACGTAATGAAGAATTTACTTTGTACACGGTGCCTCCAATTGATTGGAATGAATATGAAGTTAAAGATAGTGGTACTGATGGACTTGTAAATTTGTTGGATAGGACTTGTTCTTATCGAGAATTCTAAATCTGATGAATATTTGGTATATGATGTTTTGGTTTATTAGGCATATATTTACAAGATAACTGGTAACGGTCTGATTACACGTTGTATGATACAAATATTAATGGTTACACACTAAACATCATCACACACCACATTGTAAGCATGATTGCACGCTACATTTCTGTAGTGTGTAAACATGATTACACACTACATAATGTAACATGTAATTATGTTTATAATATGGTGTGTAATGATTCTCATTGTTGCATCATGTAATCTTTCACAGTGCACAAATGTGACTGATTACACGTTGTATGGTGACATTATTAATGGATACACGCTAAGCATCATCACATGCCACACTGTATGCATGATTTCATGCTACATTATTTAGCGTGTAAACATGATTACACACTACATAATGTAACGTGTAATCATGTTTACAATATGGCATGTAATGATTCCCATTGTTGCATCGTGTAATCTTTCACAGTACACCAATGTGACTGATTACACGTATGGTAGCAATATTAATGGTTACACACTAAGCATCATCACACGCCACATTGTAAGCACGATTGCATACTATATTTCTGTAGCGTGTAAACATGATTACACGCTACATAATGTAGTGTGTAATCATGTTTACAATATGGCGTGTAATGATTCCAATTGTTACATCGTGTAATCATGCTTATAAACTGACTTGTAATCAAGCGTGTAAGCATGTTTATAAACTGGCGTGTAATTATATTGTTATGAACTTAGACCTGTTACGAATACTTACACAAATTGCAATGCAAACATATCTGCACCCAACATATCTAAACACCTAATATTCATAAAGAAATTGCAATACAAATATATACAATTAACATCAAATTTCATTATCCATTTGTGGAATATTGTACATACTAATCCAAGGCAAACTGTTGTCAAAGATATCCTTAGCCACATTTGTTTTCTAAACCCAGAGATGTTATCTTGGATGAAATTGAAGTTTGTATCTTCATTCATCATTATATACTCTAGGCTATTCAGCATGAAAACACCACAACTGTTACCATCTTCTTGGCATGGGAATATAGTGGGAGTCAATCTGTCAGCCTTCATACCATTCAACTTTTAGCCATGCCACTCACTGATGTCGTAGTAACCAGATGCGCTACAAATGAGTAGGAAAAAGCACCGTAGAGGTAAAACCTACGTTTCTCTATACTTTGGGTTGTCTAGCAGTTTATTTACGGCTGAGTCATAAATTGTAATGATCCAATCGTGTAGATGAACAGCACAAAATACCCAATGGCTGTCTCCCACGTTGCAATGGACTAAAACCTGTTACATAATACCCAATAACAGTCAGTATGTATAGTAGTATGTTAATAATCATGAGAGTTAAGTAGCGTACGTCATCAACACTAGCCCATGGCATCCCCCATGTATGTTTCTCCCCGATAGCATATGTAATCAAGTCTATTGGGACTTTAAAATTTTTTGGGTGGAATAGTTTCAGTAGCGGTCTATGGAAAGTCAATTGAAATGTACTCCAAATCGTGAGTCTTGACTAAGGAATCCTACAACGAAGTTACAGAACGTGTAAACGGGGGCTTCAAATATATGACAAAACTATAAACTGTTGAATAACATCTACTTACAAAGAAAACGACATCAACTACGGCTACTTTACGTGGAAATTGGCAAACTTTGACTAGGTCCAGTTTCCGCATACAAAGTAGCTTTATGTAGGCATCAACATGCTCATTGCCCAACCATGATGTATGTTGTTCTAATTTTCTGAAAAAAAGATTGTGAAACACCAGCGCGATGCCGATGTTACGAATGCATTGTAAAACATATGACTACGATTAGTCGCCCAGTATATCACCAAATAAGTCAAATTACATAGTATCAAACAAGTTGTTAAAACACTTACAACTGTAAGCCCGAATCATTCATAAAGGTGGTATATTGCCCAACAACTTTCTGCCTCTTCGGTTCCCTAAAGGGATCCGTATATGGACTTCGTAACCACTTTGACAACAGCCGCTCCCTAGCGACTTCCATCGGGTCAAGTGGTGGTAATGGTGACATTGGACTAGATGGTGATGAAGGGTTTTGTATGTCACATGGTGGTGGTGGTTGACTTATGGAATGGGCAATCTCTGTGGTAAGGGGTACTTGTAAATTGGTGGTAGGGGCTGCATGTAAATTGGTGGTGGGGGTTGTCTCGGTGGTGGGATCAGTCTGTAAAATGGTGGTGGGAGTTGTCTCGGTGGTGGGATATATCTATAAAATGGCAGTGAGGGCTGTATCAATGGTGGGGGCTGGTTGTAAATCAGCGGTGGAGGTTGTCTGTAAAATTATGGTAGGGGTTGTCTCGATGGTGGGGTCTATCTGTAAAATGGTGGTGATGGTTGTATCGGTAGTGGGGTCTGTCTGTAAAAAGGTGGGGATTGTCTTGGTTGTGGTGGTTGTCACATGAGGGTCCATAAACAACTGACTCTCCCACTAACAAGTAGGTTCTCCAACACTGTTATCGTGTATTGCATGATCTTTCGTGCTGAAACGAGGGACCTCTGGCATAAGGAAAATAGATTCTTTAAATGTCGGGATAATATCACCAAATTTGAGTAAAAATAATAATAATATGTAGTAGGCCCGTAACTTTCTAAATTCATACTCCTATTGCATTTGGTTTTGGACCTCTTCACGTATGATGATATGTAGTTGGTCCAGTAGTTGCTGTGGAATTGGAGTAGAGGCCGATCCCTAAGAAATATAAGTCAAATTAAATGATAATAATGATAATGTTCCTTATTTCACATAAATTAAACTTAAACAAACTACTCACATCTGATCTTCTCGATGGGTGTCGAAGATAATTATATGAAGGTTGACGCTGACGAGTAGGAGATGGAGGACGCTGTCGAGTATGAGGTAAAAGTGGCTGACCAGTAGACGATGGATGACGCTCATGAGCAGGAGATGGAATCCTCTGAAATTCTCCAGCCGAGTGCACTCCGGGCTCAACAGGTGACTGTGGGTCATGGTCTTCCATCAATAGGGGTGACATATTAGGTATGGCCCTGCCACTGTCATCCCTAGTGCTGCGCCTACATGGTGATGCATCTCAGCCTTTCTGTCGTCTTTTAATTTGTTCATCGAGACCTTCGTATTGGTTTTGATTCCTCTTTCGGAGATTTTTTTATGACGGCTCGACTCCGTCCTCTTTGTTCACAATATCCTTCAATGGTACAAATTGAGGACCTTCGGACATGTCGTCGTCAATGCCTAACCAGTATTTATCTCTTTCCTCCAGTCGAGTAGGACAGATCGTAGCTAATCCAATGAGCAGAAAAATTAAAAGACATGCCAATCAATTCAAATCAATCAGTTAGAAAAATAAAGCAACTTAAGATAACAAACTTAAATTATATTTACCTGTCCTTCAGCCTCTTTCTTCAATCATGATTCACTAATATATGATCCCTGTTTGACAAATTCCTATTTTTTAAAATGATGGCATCCCTTAGGAGCAAATTTGTTACCTAATTTATTCTACATCGATTGGATGACCTTTATTGTCCAAAACTAACAACAATACAAAACAGTTAAATATTAACAATAAAACGAAAACCTCATAATTATAACAATACGTTCAGAGTGTTGTCAAGACACCTGAACTCCTCAAATAAAACCGTAAATGTTGTATCTTCTAGCAAGAACCATTGGCTCCAACATCTTAAAACCGATTCGGATGTAGTGCAATGTCATCTTGAACACATAATCCTCCCATGGGAATGAATTGAAAGCATATATATCCTTGGCCAACGACATTAGTTAGTACGTGACTTGTCTCCGTTAATCTTGGCCAAATAAGATGTTGTTCGCAAACAAATCAAGTGACATCTTCAAACCATCACCTTTTCGCTCAAACCTACCCTTTAAGAATCTGATCAAAAGCTAATCCAATAATAAATATCCTTCTCCACCAAAATATCTCATGTGGATTCCTTCCCATACTGGGATGTACTCTCTCAAAAAATATCTGGTAATACACCAAACTTCAAACTAGTGCACAAACAAAACTGTCTATTTCCTAGTCTAACCTTGATGTTCCTCATAGCAAACCACAACTCGTCGTCCTTGGCACCCGAGAACCGAATTTGGCGGAGCAATAGTTTATGTATGTACTACGCTTGAAATAAACCCCTCACGTAATGTGGCAGATCCAAGTAATGCCTGTGAAAACTTTTCTTGAAGTCTTCCAACTCACTACAGTCAGCCAACACATCCTTAATATGATGAATCAATTTCAATTTGCAATTTACTGTAGTCGTTATGTCATACGCCCACGTATTCTTCGGGTGTATCAAATACTGATCTAGGTTTTTGTTCTATGATGGCTCTTTAGTCTCTTCTACATTCTCAGTCTGTGCTACATGCCCAGTCTCAGGTAGGTTTTCAGCCTCTGCTACGTTCACATTCGCTGCTTGGTTTTCATTCTCTGTCATCTGAATATTCTACTTCTTTCTCAGTCTCAGCCTCTTGTATGTTTTCATTCTCTGGTTAAAACCTGAAAATATTTCCATGATAATTAAATCATAATGACACACAGAAAAAATCTCAAACAATCTTTACACGCTAAATAAAACTCTTTATACGATGACTTATACAAGGGCTTACATGATCACTTAAATGATGGTGTGTAACCATTCTTTACACGTTGTACGTTAAACAATGTTACACGATGAATTGTCCAAATGTTTACATGCTAGATTGTAAAGTGATTTTAGCATGTAACGATTTTGGACATCTTTACCAAGTTGTCAAACCCACTATCTTTACATGTTGTTTAACAACCATGATGACTTGTACTAGGGTACACGCTCGATTGTTAAGTCAGTTTAGCGTATAACCATTCTAGGTAATTTCAAGGTTAAACTAAGAATTCAATCATTCAAAACACAAACATTCTTCATAAAATTAAAACCCAAAGTTCAACAATCTTTAATAGAAATAAGGCACATATCCACATCGTCTTTCTCTCTCCATAACGACACTCCTTGTTGATGAACAGTTCATCGATGACGAACAAATCACGTCTATGGTCTTTATCAAATCTTCTCAGTCCACATTCTTTTCTCTATCTGAAAACCGCTTTCTCACTCAACAATTACACTTTTTGAAAACCGGTGTCTTTTTCCAAATTTACATGGCAAAATGATTTTCATTTCATTTAATTTGTTATATTTTGAACATTATTTTTGTTTTTCAAATTTCAAACAAATCACTATTCTTGAGTGCCACATCAGAAATGCAAAAGAGGCATACTTGTCCAAGAAATATTTCTCTTGGATAAAAAAAAAAAGTTATTAAAAATATGTAGTTTTGAATACCCCTATCATTTTAAGGCTATTTATGATTTTTTTTTCCTTTTTGTTTATAACAGTCTTTCAATAATTCATGACATTTTCTCGTTCCAATCCAAAATTTCTTTTGATGTTTTTTTTAATAAAAAAATCACTTCATTCTAAAAACATAAATAAATAAATATAAAGACGTTCCATATTCCAAAATCACCCTTTTTATCTTTGACATCGATTTTTGGATAAATATAGTCAACAACCATTGGCTAATCGATGTATGGATCAACTAACGAAATGTTATTTCGATCATGCTTTTGCTATACGCGCAAGTTGGTTAGATAAATTGTAAGTGTAAAAAAATTGATAAGAAATAATTGAGACATCATGATTTTACATGGAAAACCCTAAACAGAGAAAAATCACGGTTGTGTTGACAATAACAAAAGTGAAAAATCTTTACTATGAAAGAATGATTGCAGTTTACAAGTGATATATTGCCTGGGGTGCCTCCATTTTCTTTGTTTGATACATGTGTTTATATGGTGGTTATGGTGTTGTCCTAGCCCATGGAGTGCTATCAAAGATTATTATTATGTGAGATCCTAGGAGGATTGTATCTGAACGAGATTCTTTGTGAATCAAGTCTTCGTGCATTCACGGTGCAAGATTCTTCATTCCTTGTGAGAGTAATCTTCTAAATCTCAACATTTATTACTTGATTTGTCAATTGTTGGATTGTGATCATTTTGCCTAATCCAAGGCCAAATCTTGTGGAAGATATGCTGAAATCCAATGTCATTAATGACACTTTGGCGAGCTCGTACTAATTCGCCTACTTGGTGGTTCTTCAGGGAGCAAGTTCCTTTTTATGGATGACTTGCTTTTCGCTCATCAACTCGACTTGTTGTGTGTGGCCCGTCGAGGTGACTTGGCCTGATATCGTGGGTATTTGGTTCCGTGAATTCTGAATTCTATACTGACGTTTCAAGTCCAATAAAATTAACCGAAACACTATCTTTTGACACTCCTGTTCTATTAGGCACTCATTATTTTTTTTTTTTAAAAAAAGAATGTTGTTGGACAAAAATATAATATGGGTGTTGTCCTTTTGATTTCAGGTCAAGATAACAATCTAACTCTACTTTGCAACTTGATGTTAACAATGATTCAGACAGTCTAACGTTTATAAAGTACTCGAGTGGAGGAATAAATTAAGGAGGTGGTGATTAATCCAATCGAGGACGAGAAAGGGAAGAAGAAGGAATTACATGGTCATTAATAAAAAAAGTTGGATACTAAAAAATTGATTTGTAATGTCTCTTTAGTAATTTTAATTCAGATTCAAACTGTCATTAATAAAAAAAATAGTGTAAAAAGACATTAGGTGGATTGTCAATAGTATCACTCATAATTTATTTTAATACCTAGCTAAAATTACAGCAATACCCACATCCATTTTCATCATTTCTTCTTCTTCTCCTTTCCAATACAATTCTCTTTTTTCTTTCTAATTTTCATCATTTCTTCTTCTTCTCCCTTCCAAGACAATTCTCTTTTTTCATTCTTTCCCTTCTCCTTTCCCTTATTTAACTTAAACAACTATGTGAATCCGATTTTTACCAAAAATGTTGCTCTAAAGATTTGAATTGGTGCCAGATTTGAGTTGAAGATTTAAGGGAAGTTGTTTGGGAAAGTTTTTAGACAAAACAAATTGGATCGGCTCCTGAAGAGGTTTTTTTGTTAAAATCTCTTAAGTGTTTGCATTATTTTTTTGTTCAATATAGTTTATATTACATGGGTTTTTGTGTTATTGTAAAAATTTAGGTTGGGTTTGGCAAGATCCATGAATGTTTTGTTTATTTTTTTCTTAAGTGATCAAACAACTTAAAAATACCAAAAAACAACTTAAAATAAAAAAAGTAAAAAATCATGACTTGTCACTTAATTGTAAATCACTGAATTGCATTAAATGCAATATAAAATCTTTTCTTCCGATACTATCCCCCATATATAACATATTTTCAATTTCATCATAATTATAAATGGTATAGAAATCTTTACTTTATTATATTGTTTATTTTATATAGCTTTAAAAATAAAAAATAACCCTAGTAACTTCTCATATTAGTGTTTAATATCATTACTTTACTATGATATTAAGCTGATGTATTTATATATTATCATTTTTAGAGTGTTTTGTGTGAGTTTTCTTACTGTCCCTTTTATTTGTTGAAAAAAAAAACATTTTCTTTTCTTAGTAAAAATGAAGTTTGTTTGTAATTGAAGAAGGAGATCATGATCATATGTGTTTATATATAATAATTATTATTGGATTGTTTTTATTCCATTATATATATATAATTGTTTAACATGAGTATAAATGTAAAATTACTTATTTTCAGACAATTTTACTTTTTAAACAACAATACATTCAGATGTGGGAAAAAAAAACATATCATTCAAGTTTAGATTTCAGTCTCTATTTAGTCTTTAGAAAAATTCATGATTGTTTAGTCTTCAGATAAAAAAATAAACGTCCTCTAAGTCTTAATGAGAAAACTCATGGTATTTCATTGCAATTAACCCTCAATAATTTGATGAAAAAATTCTTATGATTTTTCTAAGTTTATTTTTACAAAATAATTGGCTTTCAAAAAACGTCTTTGCTGTAAAAGTGAGTTGTGAAGACAATGGCAATAATTTAAATAGAGTAGAAAAGTATTGTTTTATTTTTAATTTAAAGATTAATAAAATTGTAATTAAAGGAAAGTTTGTAAAGCTAGAAAGCTGAGGAGATCGCCGAAGAGCTTGGAGAGCCTGAAAAAGTTAGAAAGGACACATTGTTGATGGAGAGCCCAGCGGGTGTGCATGGACAATCGCCCATAGCACAACTAAAAAAAAATATCAAACAATCAAAAACTTCGTAAAAAAAAATTTCAAAAACAATCCCAAACAAATAATAAATGGACAATTACTGAATAAGTTTGATTTTTTTTTTGAAAAAATATAATTAGTTTGTGACTTTTATAAAAGTTATCAAATTGGTCCCTAACTTTTATAAACGCACCAAATTGGTCCCTCAATTACCTTTCCATTAGTCAAACTAAATAGTCCTAGAGTATTTTAGTCTTTTTTACCTATATCAATAAAATCAAAACTAAAATAATAATAATAACTAAAATCATTTTGTAAAAAAAATAATATTATTTCTTAAAAAAAAATCCACCTCCACTCTCCGAGGTTTATACCGATGATCTCCCTAAGTTAAGGAGATCGCCGGAGTTGAGATCATGGAGGACTCTTCCACAATATGAAAAGCCCATATCGTGGAGGTTCTCCACAATATGGGTGGAAAAATCGAGATCGGGGAAGTCCCCAATCTGGGTTAGATCGACCTCCACGATATGGTGCCTCATTCTTGATATATAAAAACCCAGATCACTGACCACTTTGATTTGGGTGGGAAAATCTTGAATCGGCGACCTCCATGATCTAGGTGGGAAACTAGATTGGGAGGTCTTCTCCTAGACCTGGAAACCTAGATCGAGAAGGTCTTATTCGAATTGGATACTAGATCGTGGATGCATGCTCCCTGATAAGGAAACCCATATCGTGGAAGAGGCCTCCCCGATTTGAGGACCTCCTTCGGATGTCACATCCTCCGATGACATTAAAAAATAAACTTATTATTTTTTAATTAATGTATCAAATTCAAAAAGGGGTATTAAAGTAATTTTATAACTTCTATTAAAACCAAAAGTTAAAATTAACGGTCAATAAGGAACTATGTGGTATTTCTAAAAGCTCAAGAACCATTTTAAAGGGAAAAATATGGTGACAAATTTAATCGTTTGTGTAAAGGTTACAAACTACATTTTTGTTTTAAATGTATAGGACCTATTTGGTAATTGTTCATAATAAATCAATTTAACGAGGTTAAGAGGAATTACAAACATGACAATACAAAATTCAATTAAATTTTGATGAAATTCAAAAAAACTTCTACCCTCCACAGTAATAAAATAATAATAATACAAATAAACATAAACACTTGTACACATTATAGTATACATATAATCTTTTTCCTGTAATATATATATTACATTTTAAACTTTCTATTTCTCCTAAAACTTTAATTACCATATTAAATTCTATCTCTTCATATACATATCTCAAATTCTTCATCTCAATTATTTTTCAAGAAAGACTAAATAGCAAAAAAAAAATATAAAAAATCAATACTGAAAACAGTCGTCTTTTCTGAACCGCATGCTTCCACCTTGCTTGCCTTTCCCCTTCTTCAATCGCAACTCATACAGACCCGCTTTCTCCAATGAAACTCCAACTCATGGATCAATATTCAATCAAAACAAAGCGGACCAATGTATTCAATTGTATAATTTCGGCTTGTTAACTGGTATCTGGTAATAAAAATGTGACCCTGGAAATTTAAACCCCCGTCTTACAACTGTTTTTCAATTTCTTTTTTATTTTTAAAAATGATTTTGAATTCACGTTCGTAAACCAATTTTCATTTTATTTTCAAAAAACAAATAAAAAATAAAAACAGTTTTAACACTTAAATATTTTTTTTAAAAAAAATACTTGTTTTTTTTTAAATAACAATAATTTTCTTTTCTTTCTTTTTTTTCTTCACCATGCATCATCTTCTTTCTTCCTCATCTTTTCTCTTCCCATTGCCTCCTTTCTTCCTGATTCGGTCTTCTTTTTCTTAAGCTCGTCGTTGCCGTTGATCAGCTCCCTCTCACCACAATCGATCTGGTCTTCTTCTTCCTCATCAACTGATCTGGCTATCTTCGTCTTTTCCTCCTCCATCGTTGGTTGTCTTCCTCATCAAATAAATAGTTTTGGATTATCCACTGCACTAAAAATGAAAACACAATCAATGATAAGAACACAAAATGTAGAGTAGAAGAAATACACAACTACACAACTAACTCAAAGTTTCCATAATTTCAACCAAATCCACATCCACCATTTTCAACGATAATGTGATCTATTTGTTTATGTAGAAAATCATTCCTTAATGTTTGATTTTCTTTTCATATACCTCTCTAATTCAACACTGTAATTTTTTTTTCTTTGATCTGGTAGTAAAGTGTTTGGATCTCAAGAAACAGTGAAAATATACTGAAAGTAAAGAAGTTTGGATTTTTACACGATTTTGTTTATGGGTTTTAAAGAAATCATAATTGATAGATTATGGATTTAGGTGTATATGTTCTGTTTGTTTAGGTGGAAAGAAAATTGTTTCTCGAATTTTTTTCCAGGATGAACATGTATTTTTTTCATATAACTCACTAGTTTCTAGTTTCTTGTTTGTTTTTGTGAAAATGGTGTGTTTGGATGCCGAGAAATTGGGGTGAAACAGAATTGAAGAAAAGAAATTTGGATGCTTTAAGTTTTTTTGTTCCTGGGTTTCTAAAGAAATCAACTTTTACAGTTGATAGAACTGATTTTGGGTATCATGTTCTGTTTGTTTAGGTGGGAAATTGGTTTCTCGGAAACCTTTATAGGATACACCATATGGATATTGTAGAAATTGATTAGGTATCTAACAACCAGAAAGAGAAAAAATTTCTAGACACATGAAATTCTTTTTGTTACAGCATAAATTGATTTGTAAAAAATGATATTTCAAATTTTGATATTTTCGATTAACATACTAGACGTGTTTTTTCCGTTTTCATTTTTTGAATTCAGCTTCCAGTATATGTTACCAGACACGTTTTTGGATTTCAAAACTGAAACCAAAAACATTGTTTTCATTTTTATTTTTATTTTTATTTTTAAAAAACAGTCAACGAAAAACGCTTACAAGATGACCCTTAAGATTTTGAAAGATAACAAAAGTATCCTCATCATTCAATAATAATAATAATAATAAAATCTTTGAAACTAGTGATTTGTTTTTCAATAAAAAAAAGAAATATATGAATGAAAATAATACGATTATAAGTATTTTTCAAATACAACAAGTATTTCAAAAAAAAAAAATACAATAAGTAGGTATCTTCCAAAAATAAAAAAGTTTCCCTATGGCCTATTTTTGTGTTCATGATCCATGGATTAGGGTTAGTTCTTTTTTCTTAACCAGTTAGTTTTGTTTGAGAAAGAATAGAGATAGAGAACTAGAGATATTTACCGGAGAGAGGAGAATTTAATATGGGAATTAAAGATTTATAACTGATAGATAGTTTAAATGTTTAATATGTAATATTTAATGATTATATTTAGGAGAAATAAATTCTTTTTTTTTTAATTTAATTTTATCCATCGGAGGAACATATATATATATATCAGTGGTTTTCTTATCAGTACGTTGCATGTGGACCATTGATTATGGAGAAGTTTTGACAAGTGTATACACTGTGAGACAAAGTATGCAAATCTAATGGTTCACATCCAACGCACTGATGAATTTATATCAGTGCGCACTGAATTGAAAATTTATATATGTATATATGATGAATTTATATCAGTGCGTAATGACTTGAATTTATATATATATATATTCAAGTCAGTGCGCACTGATATAAATTCATCAGTGCGTTGGATGTAAACCATTAGATTTGCGTACTTTGACTCACATTGTATGCACTTGTCAAAGCTTCTCCATAATCAATGGTCAACATGCAACGTACTGATGTAAGTTATATTATTATGTACCAAAGAAAAAAAGAACTATATATATGCATTTTATTCTATATCATCTATCTACGTTTTGGTATCAGAGCCTTGAGACTTGTTGAAGAGGGAAATAATAGTAATTTCTAGGTGCAAAAGTCAGTAGTTCTATGGTCTGTCAGCCGCATGCTAGGAGAGCTTAGGCATTCTGTAAATCCCAGGAACATGCTGTGAGTTAAAACTTATATTTATTATTATTTTGTTTCTTTATCATGTTTGCAAGTACTTCTAGAGCTGGGATAGAGCCAGATGACGAGAATAGTGCTTTAGGTCAATCTGTGGCTAACTATGAGACTAATTGGAACGATAAAGACTTAGTCAATTGGCAATTATCCAATATCCAATTATCCAATATCCAATAGAGCAACATTTATGAAAGAAAACTTCTAGATTTTAGAACTCATCTGGGACAAAATACTAAAGAAATAAATGTTAAATTCCAGAACAGTACTTTTACCACAAATCTATTAAACAAAAATAGTTTAAATCATTACAACAAAATTGGTTACAATGACATGCATATAGGAAGTGTCCAAGTGGGTATCAAACCCTTATCAAAGATAGCTCTTAATAATTCTTTATTAATCGTATTGAGAGATAAAAGAATAATTAATTATAAGGAATCCATTATTAAAATTGCAGAAACCACTCTAACTTATGGACCTATATATTTTCAATTTTACCATAATTTTACAATTGCTCTAAATACTAATGAACACAAAGAAAAATGCATTGTAGTTGACATACAAACTCATAATTACAAATTTCTAGAACGATCCAGACCTTATAAGCTGATGTACAGAGTACATTATCATGTCTTAACTTCTGGACTTATACCTAGTTTTATACCCCCATCTATTCCAGCAGGGCAAACTATTTGTTTCAATGCTTCCCCTTCTGTTAATGTCCCTGTACCTGTACCAGTCAAATGGGAAAATATTAATTTCCCTGATAATTGGGTTAAAGAAAAAGTGGACCAACCCAATTATAAACCACCCATGAGAAACCTTCCTGATTGTGTTACTGAACAAGATGGAACTCTTAGAATATCTTTTAAAATAGGATTTTTATTAGAGAAAATGAAAATTATAGGACCATAAATGATTTTCAAACAGCCATAAATTCTCTATCTAGCATATCCAGATTAAACATTGCATAACAAATACCTAGTGTTGCCCCTAAGCAAAACCAAATACCTAATCTGGCAGACCAATATAAACCAAGTTCTAGTGAAACCTCAGAACCCATCAATCTTATCCCTAGACGTAAAAGACCTACTAATATTAAAATTCCTATTCCTACTCATTACCAGTATACACAAAACACCTGAACAAGTGGCCTAACCCATCCATAGTTATAACAATGAAGGACCGACTTCTTCTACTCCTTTACAAGTTCTGACTGAAATACTTGAACCAGAACCCCAAATAAGATCCATTAATGTTTTAGACAAAGAAACCAATATCGATTATGATTTCCTCTTAAATGATTACTTTTCCTCTAATAATCAAAGATTAAGAGAAAAATATGAAAACAATTACAATGAAAAGAAAAGAAAACAGTTTCAAGAAAGATGGACTAAAAACCTTAAAAAGCTTAACAGAGAAATACCATTTTTTGAATGGTATACCAATAGAAAAAATTTAGAACAACAATGCCTTGTTATCAACCAATCCAAGATCAGAACTTATAACACAAAAAGAGGAGAAGAAAAACAGATCCATCCTCCCTCAAAACATTTTGAAATCGAATTTCCTAATGAAGATCCTGACAATGACAATAATATTACAGAATGTACCCATTTTATTATATTCGATGAATCACTCTCATCCATTATTCCATCTTCCTCACAATAAATCGGTATAGTTATGAGACAAAACAATTATACGAATTTCTTTCTAAATTCTATTGGGGGAACAATTAGAACAAATCAAAATCAACATAACTAAATCAACAATTTCTTCTCCCATAGAAATTCCCCAAGTTTATATTTCAAAAGAAAAGGAAGATAAAAAAAATAAAATCCAAGTTACCCGAATATGACCCAGAATTTTTGCTCTTCCCTGATCCTACTGGTATTGAGAAATGCTTTGACCATCTATTAGATGAAAAAGATTTGATAAAAGCCCTAGAAGAAAGGCTTAAAAATTTACAAAAACCAGAAATCCAAACCTTAGAAAAAAAAACCCTGGAATACTCATCTAGTGAAGAAGACTTTGATAATATGGTTCAAAGAATAACATCTACTGACAAAGCTGATAGTCATAATTACACCAGATTTTATCAATACACAAAACCTTATTACTTTAGATCTACCCCTCCAGATTTACAATATGAAGAGATTGTCCCTTACAGAGCTTACACTGGTAATGTCTGTTATCAATTTAACATTGATGGTTTATCATAATACCAAATCATCACAGATCTTAGACAAATGCATACTATAGGATATATTTATATTAAAAAATAAAATATGACTCATGTTGATGCTGTCACTTTTTTAGCAACGGGATTTGAAGGCCAATTGTTTGGTTGGTGGTCTCATATTTTCAGTCTAAATGCCAGAACTACTATCATAAATCATACCAAAGAAATAGTCACGACTATTCCCACCAGAACCTCTAATGATCCTGCATCTTTTATACCTTCTACATCTACCACTACTACCATATCCCAACTAGACGGTATTGATGTTTTATGTTATACCATATTAATACATTTTGTAGGAAACCCTAATAGACTCTAAGGAAAATAATTTTCTAAACTCCAAAATCTTAAGTGTAAGAAACTTAGTGATTTCAAATGGTACAAAAATATATTTCTAACCAGAGTTCTCCAACGTACTGATAATGTCAATTCTTATTGGAAAGAAAAATTTATATCAGGATAACCTAAGCTTTTTTCTACTAAAGTTAGAGACAAAATGGTAGAACAAATGAGAGTTTTTGATTGGTCTCAAATAGACCTTAACATCTGGACTTATGGAGAAATCATAGCCATTATTAATATAGTTGCCTTACAACTGTGTAATGATATCAGACTTAAAAGCCAACTGAAAAAACAAAAATTAACTACCAAAAAGGAACTTGGTTCATGGTGTGAACAATTTGGGTTTGATAAACTTCCTAATTTTAGGAAAAGAAAATTCCCCAAAGAAATCAATAAATACACAAAAAGCAAATACAAGACAAAGAGAAAATACATACCTAGGGGGAAATCGGCTTACATACCAGGGAAAACTGTTAACAATTTTTCAGACCCCAAAAAAGAATATACTAAAAAGAGATAGATAGAATCTAACAAATTTTAAAAATCAATAAAAGGTTTCAAGTGTGGCAAAGAAGGACATTATGCCAACAAATGCCCAGAACAAAAGAATAAAATCAGAAGTCTAGACATAGGAGATGATGTTAAAGATAAAGTACTTCAAGTCCTTTATGAAGATTCTGACTCCAGTATCGGATCATTTAGTTCCTCAGAAGACGAAGTCCTAGTTTTAAGAGACTCTTCTGATGAATCATCTTCTAGCCCTTCTTCTGGAACAAACACGGGTATACAACCTTGTGTATGCAAGGAAATTAATGTTCTAGATCAACATGATTATTCCCTCATTATCAGCATGATTGATAATATAGAAGATCCTATACAAAAATCTAAACACATCAGACAATTACAATAAAAAATTGTAAAAGAAACGCCTTCCAATAGTACTACAACATCTCATGAAAGTAACAAACCTTTTAAAAATGCCCTATTTCAAACACCCGATTTTGATGAAAACGTCTTAGGACATTTCCAAACCTCAAAAACAAGAAAAGTTAGTACAACTGACCTTCAAAAAGAAATCCAAAATATTAAGGAGGAAATAAAAATTATAAAGAAAAATATCCAAGACATACAAATCCAAAACAACATAAAAGACCATTATCATATTCCCAAAAATTCTCCTATTTCTAAAGAACCTAGCTTTAATAGTTCTGACGATTCTGACACAGCCTAATCTAATCAAGAGTTAGTTGCTAATCTTACTCATCTTAGTCAAATAAATACCGCTAGAGAAGTTTGGATCCAAAAATGACATATTGAAATAGACATTAGAATCTCTTCAGATTACAATATTATAGTCAATGCTTTAGTAGATACAGGGACAGACCTCAATTGTATAAAGGAAGCATTTGTACCTACAAAATACCTTGAATTGACCATTGAATCTCTATACGGAGCAAACCGTCAACAATTAGAAATTCAGTATAAACTCACTAATGATAGGGTCTGTAATGAAGGGATATGTTACACCAATGACTTCCTTATGGTAAAAACCCTATCCCAAAATGTGATATTGAGATTACCATTTTTATATTTAATATCACCTTTTAAGGTTACTAGTGAATGACTGGTTACTGAATATTTGGGAAAAGAAATTCTTTTCCCCTTCATTTTTCCTGTCTTAAAGAAGACTTAGTTTTTGAAAGACAAGAAAAACAACTTGAGGAACTTGGCCTCCGAGAAAATATTAGCAATTTCAAAAACAAATTAGAAAGGCAAGTATGTTCTTTTATTCCCAATGCCTTTTGGAATAGAAAAAAGCATATCGTTACTCATTCTTATAACAAAGATTTCAATGAAAAAAGAATTCCTACAAAAGCTAGACCTATCCAAATGACCGCTGAAATGGTTGAATATTGCAAAAAAGAGATCCAAGACTTATTACAAAAACAGTTTATTAGACCTTCTAAATCATCTTGGAGTTGTTTTGCTTTTTATGTTCAAAAGAATGCTGAAATAGAAAGATGAGTTCCTAAACTTGTGAATAATTATAAATCTTTGAACGATTCACTCCAAGGATAAGATATCCAATTCCTAACAAATCAGACTTATTAAAAAGACTTTACCATTCTATTGTGTTTTCCAAGTTTGATATGAAATCAGGATTTTGGCAAATCCAAATTGCTGAAAAAGATCGCTATAAAACAGCTTTTACAGTACCTTTTGGACAATATGAGTGGAATGTTATGCCTTTTGGTTTGAAAAACGCTCTTAGTGAATTTCAGTGTATTATGAATGAAATTTTTAATCACTTTACTGAATTTTCAATAGTTTACATTGATGCTGTTTTAATATATTCTAAAAACATTAATTAACATTGGAAACATCTTGAAATCTCTTTTAAGACTATAAAATTTCATGGTTTGGTTATTTCTGCCTCAAAAATCCATTTATTCCAAACCTATATCAGATTTTTAGGTCATAACATAAGAAGAGGAACCATCTTTCCCATACAAAAAAGTCTTGATTTTGCTGACAAATTTCCTGATGAAATAAAAGACAAAAAACAATTACAAAGGTTTTTAGGATATTTAAATTATATTGCCAATTTCTACAAAGAATTGCGTATTATTTGCAAACCCCTTTTTCAAAAATTAAAAACAAATCCTTTACCATGGACAGAAGAACATACATCTGATGTCAGGCAAGTAAAGAATTATGTCAAAAGATTACCTTACATGTTCATTTGTCATCCTAGTACCCCAAATATTATTGAAACAGATGTTTTGAACTAGGATACAAAGGTATCTTAAAACAGACCATTAATAATAAAGAATGTATTGTTAGATATATATCAGGTTCTTGGAATGACACACAATAAAAATATTCAACTGTTAAAAAGAAAATATTAGCCATAGTTTTGACAATTCAAAAATTACAGGATGACCTTATTAACCAAAAATTTGTCTTAAAGGTAGATTGTCAGTCTGCTAAATATATTCTGAAAAAGATGTCAAGAATCTTGCTTCTAAACAGATTTTTGCTAGATGGCAAGCATTAATATCTGCCTTTGATTTTGATATTGAATATATTAAAGGGATTGACAATAGTCTTCTAGATTTTTTTACCAGAGAATTTGAACCATGAGTAGCAGCCGAGGAGGCAGAAGTAGCTTGGGCAGAGATGGCTGAAGCAATAGACCAAATTTATCTCCAGACCATAATCTTGATTTATCCATGACTTATAACACTCCAAAGACAAGCCACAAAGACAAATCACAAAGATAAATATACCTTATCCTTAATTTCCCAACCTAACTATTCTCAGATCCAGCCCATTTCACAAATACTACCCTCAGATGGACCATCATCTAGCCATAGCCCAAAACCCCAATCTCAAATCCAAAGCCCATTACAAATATCAAACAGTTTCTTCTCTCTCAAAGATGACAGTGCCTCTTTTAAAACTATCACATCCTCTAGAATAAGCCCACAATCTAATAAATAAACAGTCCATAGCCCAAGTTATCAAGCTTTATCTCCTTCCCTACCAAATATTAACCAACTGACTTATCCCTATATTATTAAACCGTTTTTTGACAGATTCTTTGCTTTAGAATCACCATTATTATTAGACCATTATTTTAGGGAACCTAAAAAACTTACGGATACTCTCATTGATCCCTTGTTTGGTAGGATTCCAGTGGACATTTTAAAAAGACAAAAATTCTATGAATTTATACTAGTAGATAGTGACTCTATATTTATATCTGATGTTTTTGACATCATTGACAAAGAAAAATTAATTTTTAGAAAAATTAAGCTTTGTAAAATTATTACTTTAGAACAATGGGGTGGAAACCTTAATTAAAAAAGAAGATTTTTCAGGATCTTCCATGTATATGAGTTTTCTTACTGGGATTACATCGATGCCTGGAAAATTTTTTAATACGAACAAAATCCTAGTAATTCTTTATCATGGTTTATTTACTTTGACAAAAAATTTCCCATACATATTCCATTTTGGTTTCTTGAATGGTGGGATAAGTATGGTCCTACTCTTGTTAAAGAAGGTTATGGAGTATGGATTGCTTCTTTAACCAAACCAAAGGAATGAGATTTCATCCCTGACTTATTATTATTTTTCGTTCATTTCAATTTAACATGGATCCTTATGTTAGAACGTGCTATTAAAGACAAACTCATCGGGAACGTCAATATTCCATATTTTGGAAGACAGAAAAAAATTAAATGGCGGAGCGGTATGAATCATACTGACCATGGTAAAGACTGGGTCTCTAGATAGTTTTCTGACAATCCAACCTTCTGTAACAAATCAACACACCAAACTCAATTTCTTATGGCCAAATCACAAAACCAGGTCATAATTGCTGTTGCAATCACTCCTTAAGAACTTTTTAAGATTGCTGAAGAAATGAAAAGGACAGTGGCAAATAAGTCTCAGGCAGATATTGATTTAGACAATCAAGACAATATTAAAGAAAAAGAAGAAGATAATTATGATAGTAATGACCCTACCACCTATTTTAGCCATGATCCTTGATCCTATTTTGTCGGCAGAAACGACAAAGCAACAAAGTGACTTATCTCCCACTTATTCAAACTTATCGTCTACTCAAAGGCAAAAGATAATCAGTCATGCATTGGCTACTCTATTGTCGGCAGAAACGATAAAGTGACTCATCTCCCACTTATTCAAACTTATTGTCTACTCAAAGGTAAAAGATAATCAGTCATGCTCTCATTTTACTATGGTTAAGTAACTTTAGTCAATCTATGTAACTATAGTTAGTTCTCTGATCTATATAATGATCGGACTAGTCTATTGTAAAGGAGGTTCAATGTTCTAGTTTTAAGCTTACTCTGAAAGCTTTGTAATCCTCTCCCTCTCTCTTTCTCTCTTGTAAAAATTTCTTGAATCTCAATAAAGATTGTGACTTATCTCGTTCATCTATTTTGCTGTCAGACTATCACTACCTTTGTAAGTCTTCTATTTCTTATGTTTCTTAGTTTGCTATATTTTGTTCTGTGCATTTTATTATATATATATATTTATATATATATATATATTTATATATATATATATATTTATATATATATATATATTTATATATACTGCACTCATGGCTAGCCTTGACATTTTAGAGATCCGGTGAGAGAAAAAAATTATTTTATTATCATTGGCCAATTTAAAAAATAAAATAAAATTTCCCCCTTCATTTAAGACACAAACTTACGAATTTAAAAGATAAAATCAAAGAGTATCGATATTTGCACCTCTAAAAAATGTATGCTCACCCAAAATTTATATAATTTTGAAAATCCAATCTCATCCTTGAATAGAATTACTTAAATTATCAAATAGTTTGTAAGCACACCTATCAATAATTATTAATCAGTTTTTTATTTTTTAAAACCCTAGTTTCTCATTTAAATACCAATTTTCAAATATATTTTTAATTTCTTTTAAGGAATACAAATTGATTACTAAGTGTGAGGAATAAAATCATGAAAAAAAAAATTCAATTAATTTTTATTATAATATACACTGTTTCTTGGTAATATCTATATTTTTTTTGTTTAAAAAAAATATAATTTTTCTTTTCAAACACGTTTTGGATTTTTTTTTAAGAAGAGCTCAAATGAGTCAACGATTTTTGATCATTTTCATCCTAAAGAATTCTATGATCATCCTATTGACGTCAAATGTTTTATTGATATCAAAATAATAGAAGATCAACAAGAACAAAATGCAACGATTATTAATAACTTCAATGAAGAATGCACCTGGTCGAATCCTATTGAGTTCTTATGAACTTAGAATTTGGTGGTTTGTCTACTGTGAATGATAAAAACACAACAAAAGTATAAAAGAATTAATTGAATACATTTTTTTATCATGTCACCCTAATCTCCTTGCAAATATCTGCATGTGTGTGTGTGAGAAAGGGGTTACATGTTGGAAAATTCCATCACATGGGGCCACACATGTGAATATTAAATGTGTTGTGCTATCTTTTAGTTAAGCCTAAATTAAAGTGATCTAATTAAGATTTAAAGTATTAAGGCTTAAGTGTATAATTGTCATAGAATTAATGTGTAGATACCAGAGCGCTATTTCTAATTTGTTTAGGGGCCGAATTAGAAATAGCCAACATATAATAATTTGATTATTATATATATTTAGGGTTGTGGTCCCCAAATTACACGATGTTTTGTTTTGTCTGTATCCCCATCAACAGAGCAAAATAGATCTGTAGGGTTCAAGAAAGGTCGTGTTAATTTGGAAGATCACAACCCGTCCACCAACCTCCGGCAATAGATTCAAGTAGGCTTCCGCTTTCTCGATTTACTTCTTTTCTCTTGAATTGATATGGGTTATATTATTTATATTAGGGTTTGGTTAATCATGATATAGAAACATGTTTAGGTTATTCAGATTAATTATGTGCCTATGCATGTTAGTTTTGTATTAATCGAATCCCTTACAAGTGGTATCAGAGCCACCCATGATTAATTCTTGAGAATTGAGATTTGGATATTAGGTTTTTAAGAAATTTTTGAACAATTAGGGTTTTGATCTTCTTTTATGAAATTTGTTGAGTTTTGGTGTTTTTTTTTTGGATTCGGTCATTGTATGATCATTGAATTTGTGATTTCAGTCATGAAGTTTGTTTATTAGTGACCTAATGGAATGTTTTATTGGTATAGTTATTTTTAATTTTGTTGTAAAGAATGATTGAATCTAATATGGTCATCTGAATTCAGTGCAAGGACAAAATCGATTTTCTATGTGATTTCGTACTTTTGATAAAAAAAAATCAGATCGGTCATATAAACTGATGTTGAAGGTGATCCCGTTTTGATATGATGAAGGAGCCTGGGATCAGTTATCTGGGTATTTTGGGTTGATGGGTTTTCACGCCCAGACCCATTGATGATCTGGCATCACCTCAGATCGACTAGACCCATCGTTTTCTTCTCGGGTCAATGCGGTTTTTAGGCGAGTTTATGCGACCTCTGTAGCGAGGAGGGAGACCGGCGGTGGTCGAACGAGATCTTGCCCAGATCTGCGTTCTTACCTTCGTTCATCAGTTCTTAGTCTCCGATCTTCTCCTCGATCTGCATCCATCGTCGACGTCCGCTGTTCCCATTCCGGTGATGGCGTGGTGGTATGAAGTGGTGGCGGCGGCGGTAACCTAGAGTTTCAGTTTTGATTTTTTGCTATGGGCAACCTTTGGAAAATTAGATATTCTTAAGGAACTGTTTTGTAATTATTCTGGGTCATTATATGATTTTGATAAACTTTTGAAGTCAATTTATAATTTCCAAAACTTAATGGGTCTGTTTACAATTAAGAAAAAGATTTTGGGCAAATTTATAATTATTGAAAAGTTACGGAGTCATTTTGTAATTTTCAAAAGTTTTGGGCCAAATTTTATTACTGAAACTTAAGAGGCCTTTCTGTAATTTTATAAAATCATGGGCAATTTTATAATTTTGATATTTTAAAGATCAACTCAAATTCAAATATTTTGTGATATACCTTTTTTGGTTAAATAAAGTAGTCCATCATTCTAAATTGGCTAATTGAAACAAGATGTAGCCAAAGTGACCTCTCTTGTGTAGATTGTTTATGAGGGATGTTGGATGTCCATGTGTGTAAATTCATGCAGGTATTTACCGGCCCAAAAGAAGGTTAATACTTGGTCGAATTGCACACACATCTGTGGTGGTAAACATGTGACGATTATTAGGTTTTACATGTGAATAATATGTCGATCCAAAGATAGATTTATTATTTAACATAAATTATTGTCAATGTTTGATCACTACGAGAAGAGTATCACGTGTGTGTATAAATACATACGGGTATTAGTCGACCCAAAAGAAGGTTAATACTTGGCTGAATTGCACACACATCTGTGGTGATAAATATGTGACGATTGACATTAATTATTGTCAATGTTTGATCACTACAACAAGAGTACTACTTACAATTAATATTACTGTCCAAAGACTTGATATTAATGTTGTGCTAGGTATCTTGAGATGGGACTTACCATTATTTGAATTTGTTGATTATTGTATTTGGTTATTAATGTGAGCATGTTTATGTGTTTGTTTTGTTCTCTTTTAAGCTAATGTTTTACTATATCTGTTAATACCAACTATATACCCATGTTTAATGGGATCAACTTTAAGGATTTAAAAGGAGAACATACTCATTGCTCTTGGCTGCATGGATCTGGACCTTGCATTTCGGGTTGAGCAACCCACTTCTCTTACGGATGCAAGTTCTCTTGATAATAGGAAGAACTTTGAGAAGTGGGATCGCTCAAATCGCATGAGTCTTATGATCATCAATCGCGGAATTCCGGAGGCATTTAGGGGTGCAGTATCTGAAAAGACAACCAAAGCTAAAGAGTTCCTAGCCGAAATTAAAAAGCGTTTTAAGAAAAACGATAAGCCAGAAACAAGCACGCTTTTACAAAGCTTGATTCTATGAAGTACAAGGGCAAAGGGAACATAAGGGAGTACGTTATGGAAATGTCTCATATTGCTTCTAAGCTTAAGGCACTAAAGCTCGAGCTGTCTAACAACTTGCTCGTGCATTTGGTATTAATATCACTTCCTACACAATACAATCAATTTAAGGTTAGTTACAACTGTCAAAAGAAGAAATGGACTCTTAATGAGCTCATTTCTTACTGTGTGCAAGAGGAAGAGAGACTGAAGTGAGACAGGACTGGAAGTGCTCATTTGGCTAGCACCTCTAAGGAAAAGGGCAAATAAAGGAAGAATAATGAAGCTGCAAAATACCTTATGAGCTTTGTATAGGCAGAAAGCCTAGTCTAAAGCATTTTCACATTTGAGGATGTGCAACTGAGGCAAGGCCTTACAGGCCATATGAACATAAATTGAACTCTAAAATTGTGAGTAACTACTTCATTGGCTACTCTGAGCGATCTAAGGGCTATAAGTTTTATGATCCCACATTTAGTTCAATTTTTGAAACGGGAACTGTAACATTTTTTTTAGGATGTTGAGTTTGGGAGAGAAATAAGGTTAGAGACATTGTTTTGAGGAAGAATCGGTTTATTTCCACTATCGCTTTTGACAATGTGCAGGTTTCTATACCTGTCATTGATCAAGAAGTGAATCTTGATCCTCAACAAGACAATGTTGAATAACCCCCCATTCAAGATGAGGTAATTGTTCATGAGGAACAAACTCAACAACCTCAAGAACCAGTGTCATTAAGGCGATCCAATAGAAAAAAAAAGAAATGTTTTTTATGTATTTCTTCAGGAACATGAGGAAGACATTGAAATCATGGACAATGATCCAATCAACTTCCATCAAGCCATGCAGGGTTCCAACTCTCAAAAGTGGATTGATGCCATGAATTAGGAGTATAAGCCTATGCAAGACAATAAGGTTGGGGAACTTGTCCCATTACCAAAAGGTGTGAAGCCCATTGGTAATAAATGGATATTTAAAACCAAAGGGATTCGAAAGGTAATGTGGAGAGGTATAAGGCTCGTCTTATAACTCAAGGCTTTACCCAAAAGGAAAGGATTGACTATAAAGAGACTTTCTCTTCGATTTCAACGAAAGACTCTTTTAAGACAATCATGGCATTTGTTGCACATTTTGACATTGAGCTTCATCAGATAGATGTCAAGACGGCGTTTCTCAATGGTGACATTGATGAAACAATTTATATGGTGCAACCAGAAAACTGAGTCGGAAGACCAAAGAATATGGTTTGTAAATTGATAAAATCCATCTATGGACTCAAGCAAGCTTCCCGTCAGTGGTACCATAAGTTTCATTAAATGATTATCTCATTTGGTTTTGAGATAAACGCTATTGATAATTGTATATATCACAAATTCAGTGGGAGTAAGCACATATTCCTGGTTTTATATGTCGATGACATACTGCTTGCCACAAATGATATAGGCATGTTGCACGAAACAAAGAGATTTCTATCATAGAATTTTGAGATGAAAGATCTTGGTGACGCCTCCTTTATATTAGGGATCCAAATACAACGAGATCGCTCTTAGGGTATTCTTGGATTATCACAAAGGAGTTTTATCGATACAGTGCTCAAAAGGTAGGTACGCAGGACAACAAACTAGGTGACACCCCTGTCGCTAAGGGAGACAAGTTCAGTCTCAATCAGTGCCCTAAAGGTAACCTTGAAGTTAAGAAAATGTAGAAGATTCCCTATGAATCAACTGTAGGGGGTCTAATGTATTCTTAGGTGTGTACGCTTCCAGATATTGCGTACATTGTTGGTATGTTAGGCATATATTTAAGTAACCTTAGGATAGAACATTTGATAGCAGGCAAGTGGGTTATGAGGTATTTGAATAGAACAAAAGATTACATGCTCACATATAGAAGATCGGATCAATTGGATATCATAGGGCATTCCGACTCCGATTATGCTAGATGCCAAGACAGTAAGAGATCCACATCAGGCTACATATACCTGTTGGTTGGTGGAGCTATTTCTTGGAGGAGTGCCAAACAGACACTCATAGCTTCTTCCACCATGGCAGGAGAGTTTATAGCATGCTATGAGGCCTCCGATCATGGAATATGGCTGCAGATTTTTGTCACTAGGCTGTGCATTCTGGAGGGTGTTGAAAGACCACTCAAACTATATTTTGACAATAAGTCAGCAGTGATATATTCTAATAACAACAAGAACTCATCTAGGTCAAATCATATTGACATTAAGTTCCTAGTTGTGAAGGAAAGAGTTCAGAGTGGACATATATCCATAGAGCACATTGAGACAAACTCCAAGATTGCGGATCCGCTTACAAAGGAATTACCACCCAAGGTCTTTCATGAGCACACTGCTCATATGAGTGTTATTTTGTGTGAGGATATCATATTATAGTGGGAGTTTGTATAATTTTGTATTTTATTGCTCTATATTTGATTTTGGATATACTTATGCATTTATGTATTTGGATATTTTCTAATCAGAAATAAAGTATTCGGTTAATTACACTTCGTTACATTGTGTTAAGTTTTGATCTCACTAAGGAATAAAGTAGGACCAGTTGGAATAGACATGTATAGATCACATTGCATGTAATTTCCGTGCTACTCATCCATGATCGGTCTTTATCATTTGGTTATGTTGGTATACGTGATCATTGATGGGTTTAGTCACGCTAAATGTGATGAAAACTGCTTTGATCCTATGTCGGCATAATCAATGGACAAGATTGTTTGAATATAGCCTAAAATTATGATAGCAAAATTTTAGAGCTCATAAAATCATACACATTTGTAAAGTTACATATGTGGCCCAGTGGGAGATTGTTGGAAAATTCCATCATATGGGGCCACACATGTGCATATTAAATGTGTTGTGTTATCTTTTGGTTAAACCTAAATTAAAGTGATCTAATTAAGATTTAAAGTATTAAGGCTTAAGGGTATAATTGTCATGGAATTAATGTGTAGATACCAGAGTGCTATTTCTAATTTGTTGATTTCTAATTTGTTGGGGGGCCGAATTAGAAATAGTCAACTTATAATAATTTGATTATTATATATATTTAGGGTTATGGTCTCCAAATTACATGATGTTTTGTTTTGTCTGTATCCCCATCAACAGAGCAAATAGAACTGTAGGGTTCAAGAAAGGTCATGTTAATTTGGAATATCACAACCCGTCTACCAACCTCCGGTAATGGATTCAGGTACGCTTCTACTTTCTCGATTTACTTCTTTTCTCTTAAATTGTTATAGGTTATATTATGTATATTAGGGTTTGGTTAATCATGATATAGAAACATATTTAGGTTATTCGGATTAATTATGTGCCTATGCATGTTAGTTTTGCATTAATTGAATCCTTTACATTACAAACTAGAGATTTTGTAAGTAATGGTACTTTGGATATTAAGTGAGGTTTATTTACGAACCAAAAATAATTAGATTGGTTCTATTGGCACATCCACTGCTGAACTATTTATACCCCACCTTTTAAATTATTTAGTATTCTTTATTTTTTTCTTTATCAAATTGCTTAAAGAGATATACAATTATTATTAAAAAAAATCTAATACAAAGTACAACTAATAAAACCCCACTTAATTTCCTTATTTCAAAACCTTAATGACAGAAGCTTTAATGACATAGATTATTTTAAATCATTGAATGTTTCATATTTTTGTTTATATTTTCTTTCAGATCTCGATCTCATGTTTTCCATATTTAGTATTTATTGATTTACTACTATTTTTGTTTATGTTTTCATTCAGATCTCGATCTCATGTTTACTATGTTTAGTATTTTTTAATTTTATTATTTCATATGTTTGTTTAATCTTTCTTCTCAAATTTGAGATCCATGTTTGTTACTTTTTTTTCTCTCGGTTTATTTTCTTTCGGATTTTCCAGGTATATTTTAATTAGTGTCAATTATTTTGTAGATTTTATTCTGAATCTTTCAAAGTTAGTTTAATGATATTTGTTAAAAAAAAAACAACGAAATCGCACTAGGAATCGCAATCAAGAAAACTTAATCTCTAACAAAACGAAACCACACCAAAACTCTAAGAGCATCTCCAATGCAAAAGTGGTTTGTATATGAATTATTGTTGGCATGACAACAATATCAAGAGTCTTGCTTCTTATGTGGCATAAATATGGACTTGATAAACGATTAACTTAAAATTTGGTCTTCAGTGCTTCCGTTTAAAACACATCTTGTTTTAATGACGTGTCCAATTTTTTTTTTATTTCCTTACCAAAAGTAAATGAAAAAATAATGTCAATCATAAATGTTTGCTGAGTCAACCTAAAAGAGGTTGTGCAAAAGACTGTCTGAAAGTTGATAGTCATGTTGATAATATCTATTTTATTTTGTCATGTCAACTTGAGGTTGAATATGCACGGCTGCATTGGGGAAAGATTTTTTAATGGAATGTTTATTGATCCTACGTGACATCTTTTTTTTTTCACAAGTCATGCTTGCATTGGAGATACTCTAACTCAATCATTAAAAAAAAAATCATCAGACAATCGATATCGCATTCACTATCTATCACTGACAATCCAATCGACTGCATAATAAAAAATATCTGCATCTAATAAAGATGATTTTACCATGAAATAAGAAGAAAAAACAAGTTCTACGAATGGATGTGAGAAAACTATAAATACAGATTAAAGATAAAGTGTATTTTTATTTTTATTTTCTTGAAAAAGATATGGGGTGCATTACGTTTGAAAAATAGGTAAAAGGGTAGTCCTGGAAATAAATTAAAAAAATAAATAAAACCATATGATTTTATATAATTAAATCAAAATTTTAAAAAGTGAAACATAAATAGTTCGGTAATGGGTGTGTCAAAAGCACCACTCAAATAATTAAAGATTTTTAATGAGTGTGTTTACAAAAGGTGTGTACATACAGTTTTTAGGAGTGTCAATATCGTCACTCAAAATGTAATCTAACTAATATCAACTTGTTTTGTTTTTTTTTTTTAATATAACAGTAATTATGGATTTTATGGGGGAGTGGGGAGAGACTCAAACCACGACCTCGTGGTGTGGATGCGATAAGCTTTATCACAGGGTCAACCTCATTTTTCGTTTTGGGCATATTTTTTAAAAAGAATATTTGAGCCCTTTAAATACAAAAAAAAATGACGGTATTAGTATACATCTAAAACAGTACGTAGATCTCAAATTTACATATTTTCAAAATTACACTATTACAATTAAGATAAATTATTAATATTTTAATTTAAAAATCTAATAATTTCTTATAACTATTTTACTTATTCCAAATTTTAACTAAAAAATTAAATACCCAAATCATAACTCAATAATCTTCTAAAAACAAATGGAGGCATTGGGTGGAGTCAGGCCCAGCCCCAGGGGGAGCTCAATGAGGCGACCGTCTAAGGCTCCCGATCTGTAAAGGCCTCCAAAGTTAAAAAAAAAAATTGATTTTACATATAACCCTTATATGAACTAATGGATCCATAAAAATGAGGTTAAAAAGGCCCACTAAACATCTTTTTTTTTTAAACTAATAAACCCATAAAATGAGTTCAAAATAGGCACACCAAACATATTTCATTTTAAGAGGCACATAAATTATAAAACCCAATTATTAGAGTGTGTTAAATACTTGAATCCTAATCATAACAATAATTATCTTTTATATATTAAAAGAAGAAAAAAAAACCGATATAACACTCTTATTATATTGATATTTATAAGTATTTTTTAGAGAAAAAAATATAGTAAACATACATAAAGTATCGAGAACCTCATTTTTTTGTACTTCGTCTTAGGCCCCGAAAATCTCAAAACTGGCCCTGTGTGGAGTGCGACTCTTTCCAAATTCAAAAAGTGAAGAGCAGACATATTGATTAAAATTTCCAAATTTTTTTGAGCTGAGAAATAGTGGAAAAAAAAACTAGACACCATTGTTTCTCTCTCATGCTCACCCGTGAATTCATCTCCAAACTTATGGCATTGAACTCAGGGGCGTACCCAGGATTTTTTAATAGGGTGGACTAAAACAATTATATAATAATAATAATAGTTATAGTAATAAAAACATAAAACAGTACTAAAAAAATTCATTTATCGGAAAACAAAAACAAAATGTTACATAGAATTAGGGTTCGTTCGGATTATGATTGAAAATTGAGTAATTTATTTTTATGTTTTCAGAAGCTAAAAAAACTTTGAAAACGTGTCCTTGGGAAATAATTAAAAATAATATTCTAAAAAAAGTGTAATATGCTTTTAATGAAATTGTTTTAAAAATACTTTTTTAATATATTATTTTTCTTTTTAAAGTATTATATAAATTTGAGTTTTTTTTAGGGAATACTCGAACTTGCAACATCATGTTACAAATGTGGGTTTACCATCAGACAAACCTCATCTCGTCACTTTTTAAATATATTGTAAGAATAAAAATAGTATTATTTATAGTTATATTATATATATAATCAAAAACATTTAACTTAAGATAAAATTATTTTTTATCTATTAAAATAATGATAATTTATTTATATGTTATTATTTAATATAATTAAAACACTAAATCTGATGGGAGAGAATTGACCTGATGAGAGAGAATTGGTAAGGTGAGAGAGAGAAACAAAGGGAGAGAAATATAAAGATGTGACTTTGATGCTGCTACTACTCTCCTATAAATCTATAACTCTGACTCTATTATGATTGATTAATTAAATAATATTAAATTAATTATATATATATATAAAGCTGACTCGGGTCAGCCCTCCTTTGTTAAGTAAATCTAAAAAGTTGAAGCGTACCTGAATACATTGCCGGAGGTTGGTGGACAGGTTGTGATCTTCCAAATTATCACGACTTTTATGAACTCTACCGTGTTCTATTTTGCTCTGTCGATGGGGATACATAGAAAACAAAAGTATCGTATAATTTGGGGATCATAACCCTAAATATATATAATAATCAAATTATTATATGTTGGCTATTTCTAATTCGGCCCCTCAACAAATTAGAAATAGCACTCTGGTATCTACACATTAATTCTGTGACAATTATACTCTTAAGCCTTAATACTTTAAATCTTACTTAGATCACTTTAATTTAGGCTTAACCAAAAGATAGCACAACACATTTAATGTTCACATGTGTGGTCCCATATGATGGAATTTTCCAACAATCTCCCATTGGGCCACATATGTAACTTTACAAATGTGTATGACTTTATGAGCTCCAAAATTTTGCTATCACAATTTTAGGGTATATCCGAACAATCTCGTTCATTGATTATGCCAATATAGGATCAAAGCGGTTTTCGTCACATTTAGCGTGACTATACCCATCAATGGTCACGTATACCAACATTACCAAATGACAGAGATCAATCATGGATGCGTAGCATGGAAATTACATGCAATGTGATCTATACATGTCTATTCCAACTGATCTTACTTTATTCTTTAGTGAGATCAAAACTTAACACAATGTAACAAAGTATAATTAACTGAATACTTTATTTCTGATCAGAAAAATATCCAAATACATAAATGCATAAGTATATCCAAAATAAAAAATAGAGCAATAAAAAACAAAATTATACAAACTCCCACTATAATGTGATATCCTCACACAAAATAACACTCATATGAGCAGTGTGCTAATGAAAGACCTTGGGTGGTAATCCTTTTGTAAGCGGATCCGCTATCATGAAGTTTGTCCTAATGTGTTATATGGATATATGTCCACTTTGTACTCTTTCCTTCACAACTAGGAACTTAATGTCAATATGGTTTGACTTAGATGAACTCTTATTGTTGTTAGAATATAACATTGCTGACTTATTGTCACAATATAGTTTGAGTGGTCTTTCAACACCCTCCAGAATGCACAGTCTAGTGACAAAATTCCGCAGCTATATTCCATGGTTGGATGCCTCATAGCATGCTACAAACTCTGCTACCATGGTGGAAGAAGCTATGAGTGTCTATTTGGCACTCTTCCAAGAAATAGCTCCACCAGCCAACAAGTATATGTAGCCTGATGTGGATCTCCTATTGTCTTGGCATCCAGCATAATCGGAGTCGGAATACTCTATGATCTCAAACTGATCCAATCTTCAATATGTGAGCATGTAATATTTTGTTCTCTTCAAATACCTTATAACCCCGATTGACTGCTTTCCAATGATCCATCATAGAGTTACTTAAATATCTGCTTAACATACCAACAATGTACATAATATCTAGACGCGTACATACCTAAGCATGCATTAGACTCCCTACAACTGATGCATAGAGAATATTCTGCATTTCCTTAGCTTCAAGGTTACTTTTAGGGCACTGATTGAGACTGAACTTGTTTCCCTTAGCGACATGGGTGTCACCTGGTTTGTTGTCCTACATGTCAAACCTTTTGAGCACTGTTTCGATATAGCTCCTTTGTGATAATCCAAGAATACCCCAAGAGCGATCTCGTTGTATCTGGATCCCTAATACAAAGAAGACGTCACCAAGATCTTTCATCTCAAAATTCTTTGATAGAAATCTCTTGGTTTCATGCAACATGCCTATATCATTTGTGGCAAGCAGTATGTCATCGACATATAAAACCAGGAATATATGCTTACTCCCACTGAATATATGATACACACAATTATCAACAACGTTTATCTCAAAACCAAACGAGATAATCACTTGATGAAACTTATGGTACCACTGACGGGAAGCTTGCTTAAGTCCATAAATGGATTCTGTCAATTTGCAAACCATATTCTTTGGGTCTCCCGACTCAAAGTTTTTTGGTTGCACCATACAAATTGTTTCGTCAATGTTACCATTGAGAAACGCCGTCTTGACATCCATCTGATGAAGCTCAAGGTCAAAAATATGCAACAAGTGCCATGATTGTTCTAAAAGAGTCTTTGGTTGAAAACCGGAGAGAAAGTCTCTTTATAGTCAACCTCTTTCTTTTGGGTAAAACCTTGAGTTACAAGACGAGCATTATACCTCTCCACATTACCTTTCGAATCCCTTTGGTTTTAAATATCCATTTACAACCATTGGGCTTAGCACCTTCTGGTAATGGGACAAGTACCCTAACCTTATTGTCTTGCATAGACTTATACTCCTCATTCATGGCATCAATCCACTTTTGAGAGTTGGAACCCTGCATGGCTTGATGGAAATTGATTGGATCATTTTCTATCATTCCAATGTTTTCCTCATGTTCCTGGAGAAATACGTAAAAAATTGTCTGGAATAACATTTCTCCTTTCTCTAGTGGATAGCCTTAATGGCACTGGTTATTGAGGTTGTTGAGTTTGTTCCTCAGGAACAATTACCTCATCTTGAATGGGGGTTGTTCAACATTGTCTGGTTGAGGATCCAAATTCGCTTCTTGATCAATGACAGGTATAGAAACCTGCACATTGTCAAAAGCGATAATAGGAATCGAAACCGATTCTTCCTCAAAGACAATGTCTCTAACCTTATTTCTCCCCCCAAACTCAACATCCTCAAAAAATGTTGCAGTTCCTGTTTCAAAAAATTGACCTAACTGTGGGATCATAAAACTTATAGCCCCTTGATCGCTTAGAGTAGCCAATGAAGTAGCTGCTCACAGTTTTGGAGTCCAATTTCTTTTCATGTGGCCTGTAAGGCCTTGCCTCAGTTGGACATCCCAAGATGTGAAAATGTTTTAGACTAGGCTTTTTTGCCTATCCAAAGCTCATAAGGTATTTTGCAGCTTCATTATTCCTCTATTTGCCTTTATCCTTATAGGTGCTAGCCAAATGAGCACTTTCGGCCATGTCTCGCTTCAGTCTCTCTTCCTCTTGCACACAATAAGAAATGAGCTCATTAAGAGTCCATTTCTCCTTTTGACAGTTGTAACGGACCTTAAACTGGTTGTATTGTGCAGGAAGTGATATTAATACTAAATGCACGAGCAAGTCGTCAGACAGCTCGAGCAAGTCGTCAGACAGCTCGAGCAAGTCGTCAGACAGCTCGAGCTTCAGTGCCTTAAGCTTAAAAGCAATATGAGACATTTCCATAATGTACTCTCTAATGTTCCATTTGCCTTTGTACTTCATAGAAATCAAGCTTTGCAAATGCGTGCTTGTTTTTATCTTATCGTTTTTAACAAAACGCTTTTCAATTTCGGCTAGGAACTCCTTGGCTTTAGTTATCTTTTCAGATATCGCACCCCTAAATACCTCTGGAATGCCGCGCTTGATGATCATAAGACTCATGCGATTTGAACAATCTCACTTTTCAAAGCTCTTTCTATTATCAAGAGAACTTGCATCCGTAAGAGAAGCGGGTTGCTCAACCCGAAATGCAAGGTCCAGATCCATGCAGCCGAGAACAATGAGTATGTTCTCCTTCAAAATCCTTAAATTTGATCCCATTAAGCATGGGTATATAGTTGGTATTAGCAGATATAGTAAAACATTAGCTTGTAAGAGAACAACACAAACATGCTCACATTAATAACCAAATACTATGATCAACAAATTCAAATAATGGTAAGTCCCATCTCAAGATACCTAGCACAATATTAACATCAAGTCTTTGGAATGTAATATTAATTGTAAGTGGTACTTTTGTTGTAGTGATCAAATATTGACAATAATTAATGTCAAATAATAAATCTATCTTTGGATCGACTTATTATTCACATGTAAAACCTTATAATCGTCACTTATTTATCACCACATGTGTGTGTGCAATTCCGCCAAGTATAAACCTTCCTTTGGGCCGACTAATACTCGCATGAATTTACATACACATAAACATTCAACATCCCTCATGAATAATCTACACAAGAGAGGTCACTTTGGCGACATCTTGCTTCAATTAGCCCATTTAGAATGATAGACCACTTTATTTAACCATAAAAGATATACCAAATAATGGTCGGTTCTATCTTAAGATACCCAGTACAACATTAATATCAATTCTTTAGACAATAATATTAATTGTAAGTGGTATTCTTGTTTTAGTGATCAAACATTGACAATAATTTATGTTAAATAATAATCTATCTTTGGATTGACTTATTATTCACATGTAAAACCTTATAATCATCACATGTTTACCACTATAGATATGTGTACAATTCGGTCAAGTATTAACCTTCCTTTGGGCTGGCCAATACCCGTATGAATTTATATACACACATATGGTACTCTTTTAGTAGTGATCAAACATTGACAATAATTTATGTTAAATAATAAATCTATCTTTGAATCAACTTATTATTCATACATAAAACCTTATAATCGTCACATGTTTACCACCACAGATGTGTGTACAATTCGATCAAGTATTAACCTTCATTTGGGCCGGCTAATACCCGTATGAATTTACACACACACGAACATCCAACATCTCTCATGAACAATCTACACAAGAGAGATCACTTTGGTGACATCTTGTTTCAATTAACCCATTTAGAATGATGGACTACTTTATTTAACCATAAAATGTATATTACCAAATATTTGAATTTAAGTTGATACTTAAAATAAAATAAAAATAATATTTTATTTTATTTTATTAAAATAACAAAAGTTCCCCTTATTTTGTAAAATTATAGAAAGACCCCTCAAATTTTCATAATTAAAATTTGGCCCAAAACTTTTGAAATTTATAAAGTGACCCCGTAACTTTTCAATAATTATAAGTCTGCCCCAGAATTTTTTCATAATTGCAAACAGGCCCGATAAGTTTTGGAAATTATAAATTGACCCTAGAAGTTTATCAAAATCACATAATGACCCAAATAAATTACAAAACAGACCCTTAAGAATTTCAAATTTTCAAAAGAAGGGCCTGAGCAAAAAAACAACTCTGTAAACCCTAGCTTTAAGCCGCCGCTGCATTAGCCACTCGAACGTCACCGGTAGGCAACCATGGCAGCCAAGGGTCGCACAACCCGCAACGTAGATAGACGAACGAAGAAGCCCAACCGATCGAGCGACCAGTGGCTGAAGGCAGCGATGGCTCGCCCGATCTAAACCAGATCACGGTCGATGACCAGTGATCCACTTCCTTGCCTTAATCGCAGGACGTCTTGCCGGAAAAGGCACGGGTTTGGGTCAAAACCCACCAGAAAACCCATCAATCCAAAACAAAACTTTTTTTTTTCTTCGTAAACCTGAAGAACACAACTTTTTTTTTAACTGAAAATCCAAATCTTAATACTCAAGAATCGATTATGGGTGACTCTGATACCACTTGTTAGGAATTTCGATTAACACAAAACTAACAACATGCATAGGTACATAATTAATCAGAATAACCTAAACATGTTTATATGTCATTATTAACCAAACCCTAATATACATAACATAACCCATATCAATTCAAGAGAAAATAAGTAAATCTAGAAAGCGGAAGCGTACCTGAATCCATTGTCGGAGGTTGGTGGACGGGTTATGATCTTCCAAATTATCACGACCTTTATGAACCCTACCTTGTTCTATTTTGTTTTGTTGATGAGGATACAGAGAAAACAAAAGTATCATGTAATTTGGGAACCATAACCCTAAATATATATAATAATCAAATTATTATATGTTGGTTATTTCTAATTCGGTCCCTCAACAAATTAGAAATAACACTCTGGTATCTACACATTAATTCCGTGACAATTATACTCTTAAGCCTTAATAATTTAAATCTTACTTAGATCACTTTAATTTAGGCTTAACCAAAAGATAGCACAACACATTTAATGTTCACATGTGTGGCCCCATATGATGGAATTTTCCAACATCTTTACCATCCACCCCTGATCACAACTGTTGTGTTGTGTGTTTGTTTTGTATTGGCTTTACGGAAACGAGAATTGATTTTCCATATAGAAGATTTTTGGGAGTCTATGGGTTTGAGTTGATTCCTTGTTTGGGTTTGAGCATTGTGTTTGGTCATAATATGCTCACTACGATATGGTGTCGCAAGGTCCATGTTACCCCATCAAGTCGTGATCCTTGAGACAGTTAGTCTTTGGTTGGTTGTGACTTGAAAGTGCGACGGTCTCATCGTGTCATTTCGTCGTGGTTCATGTAATAAAAAGTTTTTTCCTCAAAGCGATGAAGGAGGACGATGTGCTCGTCGTGATGGCTTTTGATAAAAGGTATATCTACATAGCGATGATGACATCAGAGTTTCCATGTGTGAGTTTGAAGCTTTAAGTTTGTAAGTCACATTGACACCGGGAGGAAATGTCGCAACCTGTCTTTGTCGTGATGCATAGTCTTAATGCGACTTCTTTCCTTAGCGTGACCGTGACATCGTGTTGCGACCTCCAAGTCATGACAGGATGGCGGGTCTCACCCAAGGAGCTCCGTATAAATTCCTCTCATCAATTCTGTTAGGCTTTTAATCTCTTTTAAGATTTCCAGAGAACAAAAATACAAACCCTAGAGAGACTAGCCATTCCAACCCAAAAGAGTTCCCTAATGATTTTTGGTCATCTCTAAGCAGATACTGTATAGTCGTAGAATTAGTTTCTCATGTTAGATTTCAATTCAAATGTCTATAAAAATCAAAGATTATTAAAACTAAAAGAAACTAAGGGTATGTTCGATAATGTTTTTGTATTATATGTTTTCATTGAAAACATATAATTGATTTTCATAGTTTTAAGATTAGAAAACACGTCCGGTAGTAATAATTGAAACCAGTATTATGAAACAAAGTAACAATATTATAATATATATTTAGTTATTATTTAAAAAAAAAATCATAATGTCAACATGTTGTAAGATTAAAAACAATATCATGTCACTTAAAAAAATCATTTGTAATTAAAATGGGTATATATATATATATATTATATATAATTTTTAATCAACAAAATTTAATTAATTTAATTTTAAATTGATATAGTCCTTAGCATAATCTAAATCTTTTTTTAAGTAATACATTATATATAAATTAGAGTTTTTTTTTAGAGCGAAATACTCGAATCCACAACATCATGATAATAGTACAGATGTAAGTGGTTTTACTACCGGACTAACCTCATCTCATCGACATATTATCTAACTTGTAAGTAAACAATGTAACTAATTTAAATTAGTTTGCAACGTTATTTGTACAAAAACATTTAATAATAGAGTGGTACAATGGGCACCCCACTTATGAACTATTTATGCATCATTTTTTAAAATTTTGATTTAAATAAATAAAATTAAATAGTTTTATTAATTTTTTAATTTATTTCTAGAATTATCTTTTTTATATGTTTTTTTTTAAACTTAATACACCTCATATCTTTTTCAAAAATGTAAAAATAAAAATACACTTCGTCTATGTTTGGTATGACTTTTGTTAAGGTCAAAAGCACGTTTTAAATGCTAGAAGTTGTTTTGAATTATTATTTTTTGTTTGGCAAAAATTCAAAACAACCTTTTTAATATATGAATTAATTTTAAATTGGTACAGTCCTTAACATAATCTAACTCATTTTTTTTAAGTAATACATTATATATAAATTAAGGTTTTTTTTAGAGAGTGGAAGACTCGAATATGTAACCTTATGATAATGGTGTAGGTTCAAGTGGTTTTACCACTGGGCCAACCTCATCTCGTCGACATATTATCTAACTTATAAGGAAACAATCTAACTAATTTAAATTAGTTTGCAACATTACTTGTACCAGAACATTTAATAACAGAGTTGTGCTATTGGCACCCCACTTCTGAACTATTAATGAATCACTTTTTAAAATTTTAATTTAATTATATAAAATTAAATGATTTTATTAATTTTTTTGATTTATTTCCATAATTATCTTTTTACATTTTTTTCAAACTTAATACACCTCATATCTTTTTCAAAAAAGCAATAATAAAAACACACTTCATGTGTGTTTAGTATGACTTTTGTAAAGGTCAAAAGTGTGTTTTTAATGTCATAAGCTATTCTAAAGTTTTTTTTCCTGTTGTTTGGCAAAATTCAAAATAGCCTTTTTAATATATGAATTAATTTAAAATTGATATAGTCCTTAACATAATCTAACTCATTTTTTTAAAGTAATACACTATATATAAATTAGGGTTTTTATTAGAGAAAAGAATACTCGAATCTGAAACCTCATGATAATAATGCATGTGCAAGTGGTTTTACAACCGGACAAACCTTATCTCGTCGACATATTATCTAACTGTTGAGGTTTATGTCATAAAGCTTGTAATTTATAAATGGAATGGTAACATAATTAAAAGAATAGTTTAATTCATTCATCTTATGTCATATATTGTGTATAACTTGTTGTTGGAATTATGCTCGATAGTAATAGTGTAATAATGTATTTGACAATCTTTTCATATTAACAAAAGTGATTTCTAATTTAACAAATCTTATAACATTTAGAGTTTAATTATTATAATTGTCAAAAGTAAATGATCATAAGGTCAAAACATTATAAGAAAAGAAGAATTGTTCGTACATCTGGATATGTATGAGGTAGACACAATTCTTTAATTAGTCTTAAATAATATTCACAACTTAAGATAAAGGTTGAGCGTCTTTATCTTGTCAAAGTTGTAGATTCTTTTGCTAGCATTTGAGTGGGATCAAATGTGTTATGATGAGTCTAAAATCATCAAAGGGTGGTGTCTTTGGGCAAAAGAATCTAGTGCACTGGGTGCATTGAATTGGATCACAGTGGATAAAAGTTTTAACTTGAAGTCAATCGGAGAGTCTATCTCAATCCTGAGATAAATTATGGGCTTATGGTTGCAAGTGTTATCATTTGAGCATAGTCTATCATCGATAGTTTGGTGATATTCACTTATTAATCGATTGAGAACTTCATTTATAGATAAGGACATCATGACTCCATTTCTTAAATGAGAGTAGAATATCATCATATGGATGTTCTGAGGTATTTGATATTAAATATTAACGTTAAGTTTTCAATAACATCTATTGAAATATGGCTTCTGGACAAGTGAAATTATCCAAGTTCAAAATGTGGTCATATGAGTAATATATGGTAACTAGGAGAGCTATAGGCGGTCTATAAGCTTTTGGCGATTACTAGTATTCTTCACAAGGATACACTTTCTCCATTAAGATTGTCTAGGGTATGAATGAACAATATTAACTTATTCTATCTTTATTTAAGAGTTCAATTTTAGTTCTTTAGTGGAATGAACTAAAATTAATAGATCAGATCTAAGTGAATCATTTGTTGATTATGATTAGGTTATGTCTATTGGAGCTTAAATCTAGATAGCCCGCCAAGATCCTCAATCCACACGAATTTACATGGATCACTTGATATATTCTACCAGACCAATTTATGGGTCCATCTAGAATTGTAAGGCATGTGGACTTGTTTCTTTTAGAAAGAATGAGTTTAGTTCATATGTGAACTTTTATTTAAGTCGAATGAATTTAATAAAATAGAAAAATAATATTTGGCCCATATATATAGGCTTGGGCGGCAAGGGACTATTAAAACTCTAATTGACAATTGGTCAAATTAGGAAGTTTTAATTTAGTCACAAATTAATTATATTCAATAATTGGTTATTGAATAAATACACTGTTTGAGTTGGATTAAGAGTCTTGGTGTAGAAAGGAATTATTCTTAGAAAAGAATTATTCTTAGAAAAGGATTCTTGTTCACCAAGTAAATCCTCATAAGGAAAGGATTCTTATCCACCAAGTAAATCCTCCTAAGGAAAGGATTCTTTCCCATCAAGTAAATCATTCTTAGGAGAGGATTTGGTCTCCTAAATTAAAAAGAAATCCTCTTTTTAAGAGGATTGAGTCCAAATTATGATAGGAGTCTTGGTGAAGTAGAAATCCTCTTTCTAGGAGGATTTTTGGCCACCTATATATACTCCTATATAGAATTTCGACAAAGACCTAATTTTTGGTGTAAGAAGTTGTTTTTTATTTGTTTTTTTTATAGTTATAAGAAAAAAACTTCATCCAACTCATAGATATTGTGCATTGAATTCGGCCAAGGAGAAGATAAGAGATGAACGTTTTGTTTTCAATAGTGTACTAGTAGCCTTTACATCAAAAGGTTTTGTGTACAACATCTAATCAAGGTTCACACGAGTTTCAATCAAATTGATTGATAATTCACAAGTGACCTAACGTTCTTTGTTTTTCTCTTGGAGGATTATCGTGACTAACAAAAAAAAAAGATTTTGTTTGTTTCCATCCTTAGAAATACAATTCAAACTAGTTCAATCGACAGGAGAAAAAAATACGATACTTTTTATATACGTCAATTAATCCAGGGTTAATGTTCTTTCTATTGAAGGGGAAAAAATTAAATATATCAAACCCTAATTTTACGCTTCCGCCACGTTTTTTAACCGATTTTCCCTACACTTGTGTATTTAACATCCAAGATTGCCGAATGTAATCTCGAACTGTATACAGATGGATACAATAAGAGACGTGCAATCTAAAGAGTTCGTAGATAATAAATAAAATTTGGGTACTTTATTTGTGGTTAATCTATAGTTGCGGTCCATTCCGTAGTGTACAGTGATCCTATCCTGGATCATTCATATGGAGATATGAAAATGGAGGCACTTGTATGATGTGATTATATAGAACTGGACAGAGATCTATATGAATCTCTCACTAAGATCCATTTAACGATGAGATTCATATATATCAACTAATTATGGTTATATGTAGATTATCTTAATCCTGAGTGTCTTATCGACTCTTTTAGGTTAGATAGTGGTCCTTGATATACCATGGGTGAGGTCGGAGTAACATTCTCGATCAATATGCTCTGTATGTTGGGATCGATGTTTGACTTGTGGTTGGGAAGATTTGTACACATTAATTGAAATCTACTACTTCTTGTCAGAAATAGACAGTAGTTACCTTAAGGGTTGATTCGATGCTTGAATAATATGAGCGCTCTCATAATTCCTTAAGGAATATAGGATTTATTGTTCATTAGAGAATCAATAGTACTTAATGGAAAGATATAATTAGAGGGGTATAACGGACAATATGACCCAACCCTAATTATGAACTACTTGTGGAGGATCATACCATATGTAATAGCTATATCGATGGACACCGAAAGTTATTGGTTTGTGTAAAAACATATACAGTTGAGAGTAGATGTGGGATTTGATTGGATCGGTTCACTTTTGGAGTGAATCGATTAAAAACTGATACTGTTCAGTTTTTGAAAAAATGATCCGATCAGATCCCATATACAATTGTCAACTGATCAAAAACCGATTGAATTGAACCGGTTCGGTTCGGTTCGGTTCGGTTTTTTCAGTTTTGGACCTATTGGGCTCAATTATTGGGCTTTAATTTATAAAATATTCCTCTTTTCAGTCTTTGATGAAAACCATTGACCTCGTATACATGATCATCTTGAAAACAAGAAAACTTTGATGAAACCCATTGATTTCATATACAACTAGCTAGCCCTGCATTCATAATACTATAATCGGCACAATAGGAGAATGAGTACCAAAGATTCCATAAATTGACCATTTAGTTTTTTTCCTTTTTCTAGTTTAAGATTTATGATCGATACTGCTTCTCCCTTAATTTATTTCTCTTCTCTGTCGTGTTAAAATGGTATCCGAACTACTTTTATCCTATATGAAAATATTTTAAAATTTATAGAAGTCGGAAACAGAAGATGGGGGAGAGAGAAAGAGAACTAAACAAAAAGTAGATGATTATGGCTACATTTTCACATAGCACAGTTGAAGAATTAACATTCAAAATCCAAGTAACATCCATTTGAATTTTTTAATAACAAAGACAATCCGGTAGGATTAATAGAAACCAAAAGAGTATCAAATCTTCTGCTTCAAACCTGCACCACATACCACATAGTGTAAAATTAATCATTTTAAGTAAATTAATTAATTACTTTTGATGACAGTAGAAAGTTTTCTAATGTAACTTGACAACCCATATGTGCATTATTAACATTTTGATTCAATGCAAAATTTATAGCCTTTAACAGTGACCACAGACTACCAAGAACAACAAATTAGAGAGATTCAAAAGATCATAATCTTATATATAATTAATTTTTAAGAGAAACATAACAATTCATTTTAACTTACGGTCGGTGGAGGAAGAAAAGAGAATCATAACATTGTTGAGAGAGTTTGGGATTGTCAAAGCCATGAGATTTGATGGAGTAAAAGAAAATGGAGTGAGACGATTTGAGAGACTCGTCGATCCAAGAAGCAACGTCGGACGGAGAGATGGCGGATGAGAGAGATGGCAGATGAGAGAGGCGAAGTTGAGAGATTTAGGGTTAAGGTAAAGTTTGCAGAGAGAGAGAGAGAGAGAGAGAGCAAACTAAAAAAAGTAGGGTTTTTTTATATACCCGGTTTTCGGTTCAGTTCTCGATTTCGGTCGCCGAACCAAAAACTGAACCGAAAAATTTGATTTTTAATAATTTAAACCAAACTGAACCGGTTCATGAAGAAAAAACGAAAAAAAAAACCGATTGGATCGGTTCGGTTTAATGGATTTTTGCCCACCCCTAGTTGAGAGAGTGCAGTTTCGGGTTTTTAGTGGAATAATACCGAAATTAATAATCATGAAATATTAATTAAGGAATATTGGAGCTCAAAATACTATGGGTCCATTAGGTCCCCTTGGTAACCAGATCGATTTAGGTAACAAAGGTCACGGTTAATTAATTGGATTGTCCAATTAATTGTGTTACGAAAGTGACACGTATTTGTTCGAGAAATAATTGAATAAAGAGATTATTTAATTAATGAATGATTAAATAAATTAAATAATTAGATTATTTAATTATGTTATTAATCATTAAATGGAGGGTTTTTGTTGATATTTGATAAAATAAGATAATATGATTATTTTATTTTATTTTATTAAATATTTAATTTTGAATTTAAAGAGTTAGAATTCAAATCAAATAATATAAATAAAATCTTAATCAATATCTTTAAAGATATTTTATATCTTAAAATATTAGATTGATTGGTTTAATTGATTAGTTTTAATTAAATATTAATTTTAAATTTAAATAATTTAAATTCAAATTAGATGATATCTTTTAATAAAAATAGAATTACGATTTTGTTTTAAACTAAAAAGATGTCATTAGTTGTTTTAAAAAGATATATATATATATATATATATATATATATATATATATTATGAAAACTATGTTTTATAAGGCCGACAAAAAACAAGAGAGAACGATTAAGAGTTACAAGAGAGAACGATTAAGAGTTAATCATACGTAAAAACAAAAGAAGAAAGAAGAACCCTATAAGAGTTCTAAGGCTTTCAATCAAAAAAAAAAATCTTCTTCTTCTTCTCTCTTCATCCTCCAGTTGTTCCAGAGTACCGTGACACGCCCACACACAGTTACCAGTCCCGAGAGATAACGAGGAAGATTAAGTAGTTCAAATTATGAGCAGATCGTAAAGAGAAGGAGCCACCAACGAAGGTATGAAGAAACTGTTTCTTCTATTTTCTTTATTGTCGATTTCGATTTCTTGTTTTACTACTGTTCCGAAAAATAGATCCTAGGGTTTATTGGTTGCAGTATTTCTTTATGAAATATTTTTTTAAAAAGTTCCTTCCGCTGCACGATCGATAAACCGGGGTTTCAACAATTGGTATCAGAGCCAATTTTCGGAATAAAAGAATCGATTTATGCACCATCTTAATAAATGTATGGTGTTTTTTTTTTTTAAATAAATGATGATTGATCTTTAATTGTATGGTACGATGAGTTTTAGAATTTTAGATATTATATATAATATGTTTTTTTTATTATATAATATTAATTCTGAATTATAATAATTTTATTATATATTTTTTGTTCGGCTACGATCGTTCTCTGTAAATGTTATTTTTATATTTATCGATGTAAATTGATGAAGCACGACCATCCGGAAGACAAACAATTAATCGTAAACTCAACAAAGCCCGTCCTTGCGTAATTGTTGCGCAATACACTGTGTTGTTTTGTATTTGTGCAAGTGTTGCGCAACATGCACGTGGCTTAATTCAACGGTTGTGTTGTCATGCAGTTGTAGTGTATGTATTTTGCTCAAGCTCAACGGTTGCGTTTTGTGCAGCTGTCATATTTACATGTGCAAAGTCAAGCACACATAGCCATTACATACCCATGCTCTCTCATGTGCAAAGCTACAGTATAATTGTTATATTGATAATGCATATGAGCAGCTGCCATGCAATCCATGTGCAACACAATGCTGCAAACATTCAATTATTGTGTGTTCAGTGCAACAGTCATGTGTATGCAAGCGTGTTTGGGCTATTTTTTTTTAAATCTCAGGACTCCAAAAAGTGTTAGAGTAACAACTGTTAGAGATTTAATCCATGTGATGGATCCATTAAAATAAATCTAGTTAGAATTGATTTTGGTCTCAAAATATACAAAAGAATGAACTTGAAGATTTAGAATTACAAAAGACTAAGGAATGTCTTGGATTATTTTTTTTGTAATTAGAAAATTTTAAGTTAGATAAACTCATCGTACTCGATCAATTTATGTATACTGTTATTATGTGATAATTAAAGTATTGTCATACATATACATGCCATTTAGATTAAGTGTGTCTATACATATATATGTTGATATATCATACATACATTATAGCCATTAATATTTATGTGCTTTAATTTTAATTTGATTAAAATAGATAAATCACATAAATGGTTATAGATTAATGAAATTAGGTTTTAGGAGTAAAAACTTGGTAATCCTCATTAATTATTAATCTAATTATTAAAGAGTTTAATTAGTTAGATTAAAATGGCCATTTTAATCTATAAGGATTAATTCGATTAAATCCCTAATTAATGGACCTAATAATGTGTTTAGTTTTAATAGTTAAAACTTGGCAACACATGTTGAATAATTCTAGTCTTAGTAAATTGTTTACATAGATTAGAATTATTACTAATATATTCGATTTTTAAATGTGAAAAATCGTAATTATTTATTGGTTAATTAGAATTAGATTCTAATAAAGAAAAGTTAATGCGTTAGAATCTTATAGAGATCTAGATGTATTAACAACTGTAGAAAACCCTAGTTATAAAATAGTGAGTGAGGGAGGGATATATGTCATTATATCCCGCGATCTCCATCTTTAGTTCAACACCATAAGATCCGAGTGGGGTCTCATGACGGCTTTGCTTTCGCCCTTCCTAAAGAGGGTTTCCACAAAGGTCAATACTAAGGTCGACTTTCTAAGGGATAGGATTTCTGAGTGTATTTTGGGATTGACCAACCCTAAGGTGACAATTCTCGAGTTAAACTCACGAGATCTAAAATGATGGTTACACTCACAAGGTTTTAATTAAACTTGGTTAATTAAAAATCTGACTGAATAAACGATGGTTGAGTGATATTGGAATAAGAGTTATTCTGGTATATTGTTGGTTGCAAAATAGGAAACAAAAATAATAAAAACCTTGCAAGTGTACAAATCGTAAACGATGGCACAACGAAAATGCAAGAGTCGTTCCCACGAGGAATGAATTACCTACAAAAGTTTTGAATGAAACATTAATTTAAGACACTCTATGACTCTATAACAACTTAAATAAAACACAACTCACACACACAATGGGGGTCTTTTAAATTGATTATTTAAACTAAGAATTTAAATTAAACTAAGATTAAGAATGCAACAGAAAATTTATTTAGAAAAATCAGTAAGGAAAAGATAACTTGAACCTCCTATCCACTTCTAAACATTCATCCAATCCATAGACAATAATGAAGTTAGTAAACAATCCAACATGATGAAGATATTCACGATAAGGTGTTGGTATTCCACTCAAGTCGTATAGATTCTCTCATAGTTAGTATGTAAGTTGCATAGCATCTATATAAATACATGTATTCTAAATTATAACCTAGCATGGGCATCTACTATATTTAATAATCGGAACTCATTAAGAACGAAGAGAATATGAATATCACGCAAACCCTAGATTATGGTATTTGTTCCAAGTAATTCATGAATCAATTTCCCTTAATTAGGTATTATTCCAATTAATTGTTGCATGCAAGAATATGTCTGTACGGCATTCGAATTCTATCCTACAACATAGATCCTAAAATCATGCTCCTAAGGTGATCAATCAAAGAAACACAATAATAGAAAAACAATTATTTTGGACAAATTGAAATCATAATGTAAGGAAATTAATACTTCATTAAAATAATTTATCTATGGAATTAGAATCATGTCTAGGGCTTCAAGTTAGCTATAACTATAAAGAGTTTAGCTACACATCATAGCTATGAAAGTAAATAAAAACATTGAAAATAAAGAAAGGTAGAAGAAGAGAGAAAATAAAAACTGTGAAAGATCTTTAATCTTCAATCTTCAATAATGAATCTCTCACTTTCATGAAGAAAAAAAAACTCTTGGTATTTATAGGTGATTACTCTTTGTAAGTTCTCAATTTGCTTTGTTGTTGGAAACACACCAAGTACGAAAATAGAATTCATTAAGAAATAGAATTCATTAAGAAATTAAATTCTTTCCTAACTTGGAGTTCTTCTTTGGTGATTAATTCCTAAATTGAGTTTAGGAAATTTCCAAAGCATATCTTGATTTTTTAGAGTTTTTTAGGATTTGATTTTGAAAGTTTTAAAATAATTATAGACCAATTCAGAGTAGAAATCCAATAAAAATAAGCAACGACCACTGTCATAATGTAGAGCGCAAGTCACAGCGGAAGAGACCTAATCAAAGGAGCTGTGACACACGCCATGAAGTTGCTGTGAAAGTGCACAACGATTGCTAATGGTTTGCAAATTGACTTGGTCAATTATGCTTTGATCCCTTTTTACAACAATTACATTTTAATCCCTTCAGTCTCTTAAAATCATATTTTTATCTTCAAATTTACTCTGAGAGCTATCTTCTACACAATATCAACAAACAAATTAAAATATTCAATTTCACTCAATAACATAATATAAAACATAGGAATTATGGGTCTTAAATATCAACTTTTATCAATCTAACATATATCATTTGATTGAGAGTGTTTCGATCTAACATGCACGAATTTGACCGACCATAAGACGACACTTGCTTGTAGTATGTTATATTATTGTGGTATGGTAACATTTGTGTTTAGAGTTGTTCTTGTTCATTAAACATGTGCATGCATCATGTTTAATTTTATGTCAAACCATTCGCACTTGTTATAAATGTATGATTGAATGAATTTCTTATTTTATGTTTATCTTAGCCATGCCATATGCAATCTTACAAATACTTGCAAGTGATAAATTAACTGGTGATAACTACAAAAAATGGAAACACAATATCAATACAATTTTGGTCACTAAGGACCTTAAGTTTGTGCTTATAGAGGAATGTCCTCCAGCGCCTACTGCCCATGTTGCACGAACTGCTCGTGAGACATACGAGAAGTGGGTCTTATCTAGTGGTGTCAATTCGGGTTGACCGATCGTGTTTGGGTCAACCCGAACACGACATGACTAATTTTGGGTCGACTTAAACACGACACGATTAATAAACGGGTCATACCCAAACACGACACGATTATTTTTGGGTCAACCCGTACACGACACGAATAACCCGTTTAATAAATGGGTTTGACGGGTCGTGTTAGATGACCGGTTTAGATGACCCGTTTAACTTTTTAATACTAATTTCAATATTTCACTAAAATACACATTAATAATAAAATTTTGAGGAAAAGTAATAAGTACACTAATTCAAATACATACTCAATCCACATAAATAATTCAAAACAATAATTAAGATATTTAAACAATATAAATCCATAAGTTCACAAAATGATAATTAAGAAATTCAAACACAGATACAAATCCATAAGTCTACAAATAAAAGTCCATAAGTTCATAATAAAATAAAAATCCACAAGTTCATAATAGCATAATAAAATAAAAATCCATAAGTTCTTACTAGCATCCGATATTCAAACACCAAAACAAAAGCCATTGATGTTAACACAAAATATGTGATCGAAAACTCTTCTTCTTCTTGTCCATAAACCTACAATCGAAGATAACTTTTAGACATTAGATAAAAACTTATAAATTTGAAGAAATAAAAGAAATAACTACTTTAAACAAGTTTAATAATTATGATTTTACCACTAATCGCCCAATTGAGAAGTGACACTTTCGGTAGATGGACCTGGATTATCCTCGATTGTCAAATTCAAAATTTCTTCACAAATTTCTTCCACTTCAAGACTTTCACTCACTACAAAGTACAAACAATAATATATAAATATTGATGAAGTGAACAATAGACAATATATTGACAAAGTGAGCAGTAGACAATAGGTAATAAAAAGGTTACCATTGTCCATTTGCATCCAATCTCTAGTGCAAACAATAGCCTCCACCACATCCGGTTTTAGTAAACTCCGATACCGATCAAGGACTCGACCACCAACACTAAACGCCGATTCGAATGCCACTGTAGATATCGGGATGCTCAAAATATCACGGGCCATGAGAGAAAAATCAGGATAACGGATCACATTGACTCTCCATAAGTCTAAAACATCCAAGTTCGATGATATTTCAAGTTTAGGTTCATCCAAATACATCTCCAATTGTGATTTTTGGTTGCAAACAATGGAATCTTCATGTAAGTTGTAAGCCCCATACTCCTATAAATATATTTTCAAACAAAATAAGTAGATAAACAAAGTTAAAGTTATGCTTTATGGATAAAACAAATAAAAAAATAACATCATAGAAATATAGAAATTTCATTACCAGCATAATATTTGAAGTGAAGATGTCATCACCCTCATAAACACTAATATTGGTGTTACCGCCCCCACTAGCACTACGTAATGATGTTGAAGTGGACGACACCCTAGTGCTCATGTACTCATTGAACAATGATAGCAATTTATTCTGAATATTTTCTAGCTCCGGTGAATTAATGCCATAAACTTTCTTGTAAGCAAATTCAACAAAAGTTATCTTATAGCGATGAACCAAAATCAAAGCTATTGCCAAGATAACCGAAAACTCACCCCAATACTTGAAATATTTGTTGTACATTTGATTGGCTATCTTTTGCAAGAACACATAACTACTTTCCTTGTTTTGTTTCAAAATCATATAAGTTGAAAACACCTTGGGGAAAAACAAATTTGAAGTGGGGTACTTTGTTCCCTAGAATACACAAGTACGATCATAGAAATATTACAAAGATGTGGTAATTTTTTTAACTTTCTCCCACTCACTTGAGGAAGGACAATGCTTGAAATTGTTATCACTCAACTCTAAAGAAAACCAAGCACGACGATAATGAAGAGCACTTTGAAGCATAAGATAAGTCGAATTCCATCTAGTTTGAACATCTTGCTTCAAACCCATCTTAGAATCCAAAGAAACTTGCTTACAACAATCTAAAAACTTTTGCTTCCTCACTTGTGATCCTCGAATATATTTAATACACTCACAAATTTTAAAGGCAACCTCATCTATTTCCTTCAAGTCATCTTGAACTATCAAATTAACAATGTGAGCATAACAACGAATGTGTAAAAATTCCCCATCACATACAAGTGTCTTCCTTAAGTTCAATTGACTTTTCAAAAGATCAACAAATGATTTATTAGATGAAGCATTATCCAAAGTTATTGAAAATATCTTCTTTTCAATTCTCCATTCATATAACAAAGTATTAATCTTGTGTGCTAAGGACACTCCATCATGTGGTAGTAACATGATACAAAAATTTAACACTTTTTTTTGTAAGATCCACTTTCCATCAAGAAAATATGATGTGAGACATAAAAACTCATCGGAATTTATAGAAATTCACAAATCACATGTCAAACAAATCCTACCGGGTGTATTTTCTAGCATTGATTTTATCTTTTATTTTTCCCTAGAAAACAACCTCATCACATCCGCTTTCGCGGTGTTCCTAGACACCAAATTGACATCATCACACAGGTATCCAATGAGTCTTTTAATCCATATCCACTCCACAAATTTGAAAGGTAAATCATGACAAACAATGACAACAAATATTATATCCCGAACTAGTTGAGGATCCCTACGATTAGACACAACCATATCACCTTGGCTACTTTTGTTCAAAAGCATTTGTTTTAAATCATGGTGTGCAAGCTTAGTGCAAGAATTCATGTCTTATCATGTTACCCGTGCCATGAACACTTGTTGGAACCCCGTTCAACGGTCACGCAGCGGAATTAGGTTTTAAAATTTTATACAGATCATATCTGTATCTGAGACCAGTGAACTTTTGATCGTAATTATTTTTCGGAACCAATATATATAATATGTAAACACAGGAAATTGTAATCGATATAATCAAGAAGAAGAAAATTTTACCAACGTTTGGAGGCTCCTTCACTTGAATGGAGGATGTATAGAAAATTGAAGAAACTTTTTCTTCTATATGTTTCAAAAACACATAAAACACGAAACAATATATATATATATATATATATATAATATATCGCGCTGCTGCTTCTTCTTTTCTTTTCTTTTTTAAATATATCAAATGTATGTCTACACAAAAATATGTTTATATCGCCTGCACCAATAAACCAATATCACGCATCTGCATGGTTTTTCACAAAATCAATATCTTTTATATATTGCTATCATTGCACTGCTTCATCTTGCTTTTATCACAAATCTATATGTTTATCACACGCCTGCTTGCTTTCCATATATAAATCATATACGTATCAAGTATCTGTATCCTATATAAATTCTTCCTTTAACTATTATTTTATATATATATCAATTTATATCCGATACAATCTCTTTTGTTATTAATTGACATATATATTTTAAATTATCCTTTTTAAATATATCTAATATATTAAAAGTGATAATAAGTATTTTAAATTTAAATTTAAATTCAAATACTTACATAAATGATTTAGTAAGATAAAATAATCAACCTAAATCCATATATCAACTAACACCCTCCAATTAATTAATTAATAATTCATAATTATCAATATAATTAAATAATCTATTAACTATTAACAATCATTAATTAAATAATCTCATTATTCAATTAATCCCCGAATATATATATGTGTCACTTTTGTAACACAATTAATTAGACAATCCAATTAATTAACCGTGACCCTTGTTACCTAAATCGATCTGGCTAGCAAGGGGACCTAATGGACCCACAGTATTTTAAGCTCCAATAATCATCGGAATCATTAATTAAACTCTTTAATTAATATTCCTTGATTATTAACGCCGGTGTTATTCTACTAAAAACCCGAAGCTGCACTCTCTCAACTGTAGACGCTTTTACACAGACCGATACAACTCGGTGTCCATCGATATAGATATTACACATGGTGTGATCCTCCACAGTAGTTCATAATTAGAGCTGTGTCATAATGTCTGTTATACCCCTCTAATTACATATATCCTTTAAGCACCGTTGATTCTATAATGACCAATAAATCTTATTTCCTTATGCAATTAGGAGAGCGCTCATATTGTCCAAGCCCCAAATCAACCTTTAAGAGAACTACCATCTATTTCTCACAAGGAGTGTATTCCACTTTTATGTACAAACCTTCCCAACCACAAGTCAAATCGTAATCCCAACATACGGAGCATATTGATCGGAAACTGCATCCGACCTCACCCATGGTATATCAAAGACCACGATCTAACCTGAAGGAGTCGATAAGTCACTCAGGATTAAGATCACCCACATATAGCCATCATTTGTTGATATATATGAATCTCATCGATAAATGGATCTTGGTGAGAGATTCATATAGATCATAACCCAATCCTATATGATCACATCATACAAGGTGCCTCCATTCTCATATCTCCATATGAATGATTCAGGATAGAATCACCAACATACGGAGCATATTGATCGGAAACTGCATCCGACCTCACCCATGGTATATCAAAGACCACGATCTAACCTGAAGGAGTCGATAAGTCACTCAGGATTAAGATCACCCACATATAGTCATCATTTGTTGATATATATAAATCTCATCGATAAATGGATCTTGGTGAGAGATTCATATAGATCATAACCCAATCCTATATGATCACATCATACAAGGTGCCTCCATTCTCATATCTCCATATGAATGATTCAGGATAGAATCACCGTACATTACGGAATGAACCGCAACTATAGATTAACCACAAATAAAGTACTCATCTTTATTTGTTATCTATGACCCTTTAGATTGCACGTTTCTTACTGTATCCATCCGTATATGACACTCATATACACAGTTCAAAATTACATCCGGCAATCTTGGATGCTAAATTTATGCACAAGTTTATAAAATAAATAACATAACAAGAATGAATTGAATTTTTCTTTTTATTTTTATTTTTATTTATTTCATAAATCCATTTACAAATTACATCTTTAGGGCATAAACCTCAACAACACTTTCGCAAAGATATGTCGCACTGCATCCTTTGCATTTGCACCGCAACCTCCCATCTTTGCCTCTTGGTAGCTTCACAAATACCTTCCAAACTTTTGAAGTTTCCTTCCTTTTGCGAGAAGGCTTGCTTTGCACAACTTTTTTCCCTTTTCCCGTATCATCTTTACTTGGTACTTGTGTTTCATCATCGTACTCCTCTTCCATACTCTCGGACCCGAATTCAAAATTATTGATCTCATTGGAATCCATATATGAATGACATGCAAAATGCAAATTAATTGGTTACAATTTTCAAACTTTCAATTAAGCACAAAAATAGCTACACAATAGGCATAATGAAAACAATGGTACAAAATATCATATATTCATTTTACATTAATACTAAATCACGTTTCATTTTAATCTTCTTCAATAATAATAATAATAATAGTTTCAAAATAATAATAATAATAATAATAATAATATATTCTACTAGTTATATAAACAGAAATCAAGTAATCTACAATCTATCCTTTATTATTTGTTGTCAACTCATTAGTGGATGTTCTTTTTTTTTTAGAACTCATATATCATTCTGCATGATTCTTTTCTTATATAAATTGTGTACGTGTATAGTTGAACCCCCTTTCCTTTGTTCAGATGTTTTGGCCAATCATTTTTATGTCTACTAGAGTAGTATGCAACAAAAGCAAGACACAAGATTCGTATCTGCATTTTGAAACTACTGCATTGTTTGGCTTCTCGATTTGTAAAAGTGAAGCTGTTGATTGTAGATGTCATAAAGAACATTAATCAATTAATCTTTATGGTTTACAAGTTATTTTTAACAATTGTCCATTAATGGTTTATATTCCTATTCATCATGCGCTTATGATTGTACAAGTTCTGGTCGTTTGTAAGCTGGTTTTAGGCTAAGAAGCATCAAATTATTGAAACTTCATACCTTTAAAGAGTATAAAATAGTATTCCAATTACTTGTGTAACATTTCTAATACTAATGAATTCATTATGGTAGAGGTAATCATTAGTAAGACTAGGGGTTGAATTCTAAGACCTCTAGTTTTATTCACATCATTGTAATACTTACCATTCAGCCTTGTGAGGGAAAATGTGAAGGCAACAAAGAAAAGGAAAAAATATTCAATGGGCTAAATGATACCTGCTGATAAAATTTCATATACTTGCATTGACATATATTATAAATCATTTCCAATTCTTGGGAAACAAATTTTATCTAAACTTTGTTGGCATTGATGTGAACAGATAACTTGGGGAATATGCTTTTCATTATAATTCCAACAGTTTGTAAGGAATGGGGCAGTCCATTTGGAAATGCTAATGTCTGTTAAAACCAAGGAATGGCATATTCTTCACTTTCTATTGCAGTACTAGTCTTGGACCATATACAATTGACTACATACTTTCTTTTTTTTTAAATGGTAGAAATTAAAAACCAACCAGGCAGGAAGAGAACACCCAAAGAAGGCAAACAACGAGAAAATCAATAACAACAAAAACAAAACACAACAGTCAACAAGCAATAAAACACACAAGAAAAAGCCAAACAGAGGAGCAAAAGTAGAGCCAACCAGCCATCCAAATATCCAATACTAACAACACCTAAAACCGAGCACCCAAAACCAAGCCCAAGATCTAAATCTTATCCACAATCAAGAGAAGCAAAATACAAATCGGAACAGGAAACAATTGGAGGTTTATAAATCGGAACAGAAAAAAAAAAAAAAAAAGCAAAATACAAAATGAATAAAGAGAAGCGGTCGACTCTTACCAATGATACGGCCGACGATTGCGAAAGAGTGAGTCACAGATCGGCGGAGGGTCGGAGGCTGGCGAGAAGAGAAGAGAAATGAGTGTCAGAGAATATGATAAGTGAGGTGAGACTTGAGAGTGAACTGTGAAAGTGTGAATGAATGAATATGTGAGATTTAGGTTTAGGGTTTTACAGCTTTCCTTTATATAGTATACGTATAATTTATAGAAATACCCCTTAATATTAAATTTACATTTTTACCATTACTAATCGTGTCAACCCGTGACCCGTTAAGTTTAACCCGAACATGACACGATTATTAAACGGGTTGACTCGTTTATCGACACGACCCGTTTAGTCTCAATCCAAACCCGTAACAAATGGGTTCGTGTCATGTCGACCAGTCGTGTCTTGATCCATACAGACGTGCATGTCACAAAGCACAAAACAATGAATTCTGCATTCAAAATAATGAAGTCATTACAGGCAATGTTTCGGTAGCCCTCTGAGTAAAAATGGCAGGAAGTTGTTCGTTACGTAATGCTTGTTCGGATGAAAAATGGTGTATATGTCCGGGAACATGTCCTGAACATGATGTCCTATTTTAACACGGCAGAGATCACTAGCGGGGCCATTGATGAACCCAGTCAAGTGAGCATTATACTGATGACTCTTCCGAAGAGTTCCGCTCAGTTCAAGAGTAACTATAGGATGAACAAGCTAAGGTTCAGTCTCACTCAGTTACTCAATGAGCTCACTACTTTTGAGTCCTTGAGAAAGGACAATAAAAATAAGGTCGGTGAGGCAAATGGTGTTGAACCATCTTCTTCTGGAAATAAGAAAAGGAAGAAGTCTACTGGGAAGGCAAAGGGTAAGCCCAAGCCCAAGTCTAAGAAAGCCCAAGGCAAGAAGAAGCCCAAGAAAGGTACATATGATTTACTTGTTCTTGAGCCGTGTTTAGTGAAAGATGCTTCTTCTCCCTGGATAGTTGATTCAGGTGCCACTAACCATGATTGTTCTTCTTTATAGTGGATTGACTATTGGACAAAGCTTGATGAGAGAACCTTATCTATGCATGTGATATGGGTTAGAAACATCGACATACATTTTAAATGTAGTGCCATCCAAATCTGTTCCTAAAACTCATCTAGAGTTGTGGAATGGTCGTAAAGCAAGTTTGCGACATTTCCACATATGGTGGTGTCCAACACACGTGCTGAAGAAAAAAAGTGGAAAGCTAGACCCCAAGTTCGTGGTCTGCTTGTTGTAGGATACTCCAAGGAGACCAGATGTGGACACTTCTATATTCCTGAAGATAACAAAGTATTTGTTTCGACAAATGCAACGTTTCAAGAGGATATCTATATTAGTGACCATAAACATTATTCTAAGATTGTATTGAATAAGTTAGAGCCTAGTAAGACCAGTACTCAGTCAACAAGAGTTGTTGATCCATAAACTTTTGAGAGTCAGATGATTCTTAGTCAGGATACACTACCATCTAGACGTAGTGAGGGGGTTGTGATATAGTCTGAACGCTATTTGGGTGTAAGTGAGGGTCAAAATGTTTTCTCTACAGATAGTGTGGATGATCCATTGACATTAAAGAATGCAAATGAAGATTCTGACAAAGAGGAATGACTTAAAGCCATGCATCTCGAGATGAAGTCCATGTACTCTTACTCAGTCTGGGATCTTATAGACTTACTTGATGGGGTAAAACCCATAAGGTGTAAGTGGATCTACAAGAGAAAGAAATGAGTAGACAGGAAGGTAGATACCTTCTGGACAAGGCTAGTGGCAAGAGTTATACCGATAGGGTCGATTATAAAGAGACCTTCTCGCCAGTAGCCATGTGTAAGTCTAGTAGGATTCTCTTATCCATTAATGCATATTTTGATTATTAAATTTGGTAAATGGACGTCAAGACTGCATTCTTGAATATTAATCTTGACGAGAGCATCTATATAATGCAACAAGAGGGATTTGTGTCTCCAGATTAATAGCAAAAGGTTTGCAAGCTGTAAAGGTCCATCTATGGACTTAAGCAAGCATCTAGATCTTAAAACATTAGGTTTGATGATGTGATCAAAACCTATGGCTTCGAGCAAAATGTCGATAAGCCTTATGTCTATAAATACATCATTGATAAGAAAGTATTTTTCTTGGTCCTATACGTAGATGACATCCTACTCATTAGGAATGATGTGAGAGTGTTGTCTAATGTAAAGGGCTGGCTAGATAGCCAATTCCAAATGAAATATTTGGGAGATGCGAGTTATGTTCTAGGGATCCAACTTATAAGGGATCTTAAGAACAAACTCATAGCACTGTCTCAAGCATCGTATATCGACAAGATTCTTGTGCGATTTTTTATACAGAACACCAAGAAAGGTTATTTACCTTCCAGGCATGGAGTTCACTTGTCTAAGAAACAGTGTCCTAAGACACCTCAAGAAGTTAAGGATATGAGTCGTGTACCATATACATCGACCGTAGATAGTCTCATGTATGATATGTTGTGCACGAGGCCGGACATTTGCTATGCAGTGGGAGTAGTTAGCATATACCAGTCCAGTCCAAGATTGGATCATTAGTTTCTGTAAAAACTATTCTTAAGTATCTTCAAAGAACGAGAAACTATATGCTAGTGTATTCCAGACAAGATTTGATCCCATTAGGATGCACAGATTCTAATTTTCAGTCAGACAGGGATTCTAGAAAATTCATGTCTGGATCAGTATTCACCTTAGGTGGTGGAGCTATTGTGTGGAGAAGTATTAAGCAATCTTGCATTGTTGACTCTATCATAGAAACTGAATATATAGCCACTTGTGAAGTTGCTAAAGAGGTTGTTTGGTTTTGTAAGTTCTTAAGTGATCTGGAAGTGGTTCCAGATTTGGATAAGCCCATTACACTTTATTATGATAATAGTGATTCTATGGCTAATTCCAGAGAACCAAGAAACCACAAAAGAGGGAAGCATATAAAGAGAAAGTATCATCTCATTAGAGAGATAGTGCAGAGAGGAGATGTGACTGTGACCAAGATAGCATCACAGGAAAATCATGTTGATCCATTTACAAAGACCTTTCCGGCTAAAGTGTTTACGAGTCACCTAGAGGGTCTAGGTTTACAAGACATGTCTCACATGCTTTAGTGCAAGTGGGAGATCGTTGGGGTTTAAACCCTAAACCTTGTAATTTATGATTGGAATGGTAACATAAATAAAAGAATAGTTTAATTCAATCATCTTATGTCATATATTGTGTATAACTTGTGCATTTAACATCCAAGATTGCCGGAAGTAATCTCGAACAGTGTATATGAATATCATATACAAATGGATAGAGTAAGAGACGTGCAATCTAAAGAGTCCATAGACAGTAAATAAAGTTGGGTACTTTATTTGTGGTTAATCTACATCTAATGTTCATTTCGTAATACACGGTGATCCTATCATGGATCATTCATACAGAGATATGATAATAAAGGTACCTTGTATGATGTGATCATATAGCAATGGGCTATGATCTATATGAATCTCTCACTAAGATCCATTTAACGATGAGATTCATATATATCAACTAATGTTGACTATACGTCGGTGATCTTAATCCTGAGTATCTTATCGACTCCTTCATGTTAGATTGTGGTTTTTGATATACTATGGGTGAGGTCGGAGTAGCATTTCTGATCAATATGCTTCGTATATTGGGATCGTGGTTTGGCTTGTGGCTGAGAATGTTTGTACACAATAGTTGGAATCCACTCCTTCTTGCAAGAGGTAGATAGTAGTTCCCTTAAGGGTTGATTCGTGACTTGAACAATTTGAGTGCTCTCCTAATTCCGTAAGGAATGTATGATTTATTGTTCATTAAAGAATCAATGATACTTAATGGAAAGATATAGTTAAAGGGGTATAACAGACATTATGACCCAGCTCTAATTATGAACTACTTGTGGAGAATCATACCATATATAATAGTTATATCGATGAACACCGAAAGTTATTGGTCTGTGTATTAACATTTACAGTTAAGAGAGTGCAACTTCAGATTTTTAGTGGATTAACACCGAAGTTAATAATCATGAAATATTAATTAAAAAGTTTAATTAATTATTTATAAGGATTATTGGAGATCAAAATATTATAGGTCCATTAGGTCCCTTTTCTAGCCCGATCGACTTAAGTAACAAGGGTCACGATTAACTATTTGGATTGTCCAATTGATTGTGTTACGAAAGTGATACGTATTTGTTCGGGAATTAATTGAATAATGATATTATTTAATTAATGAATAATGATGATTAAATTAATTAAATAATAAGATTATTTAATTATGCTATTAATCACTAAATGGAGAGTGTTTGTTGATATTTGATAAAATAAGATAATATGATTATTTTATTTTATTAAATTAAATATTTAATTTTGAATTTAAAGAATTTGAATTCAAATCAAATCAAATAAATAAAATATTAATCAATATCCTACAAGATATTTTATATTTTAAAAGATTAGATTGATTGGTTTTAATTAAATATTAATTTTGAATTTAATTAGTTTAAATTCAAATTACATGATATCTTTTAGTAAAAATAAAATTAAGATTTTGTTTTAAATTAAAAAGATATCATCGGTTGTATATATATATATGAGGGAATTGCAGGAAATGATCAAAAAGTTTATTGATTTATTGATTTATTATATTTAGCCAAAAAATTATTTTTGATTATAGTTAGCATATTTAGCCTTAAAGTGACCAGTATGCCCCTACTTTTGTCTTTTCTCCCCTCAAAATTTCCCCCTCAAAATTTTGAGCTTTTATTTTCTGAAATCCTTTATTTTTTTGTTTCAAATTAGATATTCCTCTCTCTCTCTCTCTCTCTCTCTCTCTCTCTTCATGAAATATCTGCTGACGAAATTTTTGGTCACAATATTTCTGCCCGTTCACTTCATCCATTTTGTTCTGCTCGGGTTCTTCCACTTCAGTCTGCTCGTCCACTACCAGTGCAAATTTCTGCTCGTTCTTTATTCTTTGTGTGTGTGTGTCTCTCTCTCTCTCTCTCTCTCTCTCTCTCTCTCTCTCTTCATTCAACGTATAAAATCTACGCCCATGAGAAATCAGGTATTCCACTTCGTTTTGCTTGTTAAACTTTTCTGCTCGTGTAAATTGCTGGTCACCACTGCTAATTTCTGGTTGTTCAACTGATCTCCTTCGTTCTTTGATCCAAAACCCAGCAAAAATTTGTCTCAGAATACATCTCTCTCTTATGAAGTAGATGAGCTAAACGACGTTCTTCAAATGGTGCAAAATTAGTAATGATGTTTTCATTCTTATATGTATAGGTGAAATACTATATTTCGTATTGTAGACTTTATTAAGTTAGATTCCATTATTGAATGAATTTATTTTGAAGACCAAATCCAGTATTGAATAAATTTACATGTAGATCGATCAATATTGTTACATGCTCGAAGTTACATGCCAATATAATTTGAAGTTACATTTTAGTTGAAATAAAGTTACATGCCAGTTGAACATGACTTACAGAGTTGATACTGAAGTTACATGCTAGTTAATAATGAAGTTATATATGTCAGTTCATTTATTCACCATATTCGAAAGAGTGTTTTCATACATAATTTAAGTAATGTTACATGCTAGAAGTTACATGCCAGAAGTTACATGCCAGTTGATACTGAAGTTACATGCTAGTTAATAATGAAGTTACATGCTAGTTCATTTAATCAACATATTTGGAATATTGATTTAATTCACTATTCCAGTAATGTTACATGTTAGAAGTTACATGCCAGTTGATACTGAAGTTACATGTTAGTTAAAAATGAAGTTACATGCCAACATATTTAATTAACTCATTATGAAGAGTGTTTTCATACACAATTCCAATAATATTACATGCTAAAAGTTACATGCCAGTTGATACTAATGTTACATGATAGTTAAAAACAAAGTTACATGCCAGCTCATTTAATCACCATGATTGGAAGACTGATTTCATTCACTTTCAGTAACGTTACATGCTAGAAGTTACATGTCAGTTGATACTGAAGCTACATGCTAGAAGTTACATGTCAGTTGATACTGAAGTTATATGCCATTATATTTAATCAACTCATTATGAAGAGTGTTTTCATACACAATTCCAGTAATGTTACATGCTAGTTGATATTGAAGTTACATGCTAGTTGATATTGAAGTTACATGCTAGTTAAAAATGAAGTTACATGCCAGCATATTTAATCAACTCGTTATGAAGAGTGTTTTCATACACAATTCCAGTAATGTTATATGCTAGAAGTTACATGCCAGTTGATACTAGTATTACATGATAGTTAAAAACGAAGTTACATGCCAGCTCATTTAATCATCATAATTGGAAGACTGATTTCATTCACTATTTCAGTAATGTTACATGCTAGAAGTTACATACTAGTTGATACTAAAGTTACATGCTAGTTAAAAATGAAGTTACATGCCAACATATTTAATCAACTCATTATGAAGAGTGTTTTCATACACAATTCCAGTAATGTTACATGCTATAAGTTTCATGCGGTTGATATTAATGTTACATGCTAGTTAAAAATGAAGTTACATGCTAGTTAAAAATGAAGTTATATGCCAGCTCATTTAATCACCATAATTGGAAGACTGATTTGATACACTTCAAAGAACAAAATTCGAGTATCGTTCATTTCATACACTTCAAAAACAACGATAATGTAGTTTTTGGACTTGCTTTTGCTTTTGCTTTTGCTTTGAAACTTTATTGTTTAACAAGTGTAGCTTTTAGGCATGTTTTTGCCATAACAAGTATTTTATCAGTTGAAGATCATTGCAAGTTTTTTATCAACTTGACTAACACTAATGACAAACCATATTCATTCAATTATAACACACCCAACATTCATTCTATGAGAAAGAAAAATATCAAATAGATAAATAGAGTTCTTGATTGATTTGGGATGCAATAACAAGTCAACTGGAAGATTTGTTTCATTCACAATTTCAGTAAAGTTACATGTTAGAAGTTACATGTCACTTGATACTAAAGTTACATGCAAGTTAAAAATGAATTTACATGCTAGCGTATTTAATCACCACATTTGGAAGATTTGTTTCATTCACAATTTCGGTAATGTTACATGTTAGAAGTTACATGTCACTTGATACTAAAGTTACATGCTAGTTAAAAATGAATTTACATGCTAGCGTATTTAATCACCACATTTAGAAGATTTGTTTCATTCACAATTTCAGTAATGTTACATGCTGAAAGTTACATGCTAGTTGACACGTCCTAAATAAGTGTTCCTACTCTCAAGTATAAGAGTGTCAAAATAATAAATTAACCGGTAAGACCGGGTCGAACTACGGGAAGGTTGTTCACTTGTCCTTGTAGAATTAATTATCTAAATTAAATTACTAAGCTTGTTATAAAATGTAAATAAATTAAAATTAAAACTGGAGCTAAGGGATCCACTGTTGGTAATTCGAATATGATCCAATTAATAATATTTAGTCCAGATTAATGGGATGGTATTCCGCTCCACTGACCACTCTCTGATAGATGTGGGTAAAAGTACTCACTGTGCTAGACAATATCTGTCCATCTACAGTGAGTCAAAAACTCCATAAAGATCAGAGGGGAGAAGGCATAAAAATAATAAACTTACCAAAATTGGATCATATTTTCCATACCAATAGTATCACCTTTGGCCCCAGCTATATAAAATTAGCCGTGACATAATTTAACTAGAAAATAACTATTTTATTTAAACTGAGAATTTGAGAAAAAAAAGAGAGAATTTTACAAATCTAACATCAGATTTGGATTCAGAACATCAAAATTAGGGGGGAAAGGCCCCCTATTAATACAAAATACAGATGAAAATTGACCATCGGATGAATTTAGAATGTAACGTCCAGATTTCACCACGTCATCAGTGAACAGTGACAATGAACATTAACCCATCCGAGAGTGAACAGTAACACATCGTGAGTGAACAGTGAAAGTCAATTGTTAACAGTTAAAGTCAACTGTGAACAGTAAAAGTCAACTGTGAACAGTAAATAATCAAATTTACGAATATGCATTTCGTGGTCTTCTTAAGGTTTTTTGACGTTCTAAACTTGAAAACGATGTTTGTTTTGCCATCTGACTTCTCCATGATTCTGAATTGATCGAATTACCTCTGAAATATAAAGAAAAATCACTGATTACTACACAACACATTTATTTAAGCAAACGAACGAAATTATATCTAAATTGGGGAATTAATCATATTGGAAGTGTAAAATGATGATATTATCCCTCAGTAAACATACACTTTTCAGTGTTAATCACACCCCCCGACCAGCTTATTGCTAGTCCCTAACAATTAAAGCGAAAATAATAAAAACTCAAATTCAAATCTCTAAACTACTAAATAGACAAACTCTCCCATACTTCTTTTCTTACCCTTTGACAATCAGTCATCAATTAAGTTATCAATCAAACTTTCTTGTGCTCAATAAAGATCAACACGATAACTATAAGATTCAATTGAAATCAAACAACATTTTCATTCTGAAATCTCACCAGGGCTTTTTCCTTAGGAGACAGTTTTTTTTTTCTTTTTTCTAATACAACAAAATTGGAAAAAAAAAACCTTTAGGCCAATGACTCCCAAACCAGTTGGCTTTCAAACCAGTTGGCTTTAGGGCATTAAGTGTTTAAACATTCCTACGGGCTTAATTACTCGGATTGAAGATATTTTTTTTTAGTACGATTCCCTTAAACTTTCTCTTTAACCCGTGTAACGAGCTTTGGGTCAATGACTCCCAAACCAGTTGGTCTTAGGGCATTAGGTGTTAAAGCACCCATCAGACTTAATTGCTCGAGTTAAAGAGGCTACGAAACTGCACTTTATTCTAATCCAGACTCCACCGTTTTGCGCAAACAATCTATGTTTACTGAGGCATGAGACCCGGCTACTAAGTAAGAGTTTTGGTCACAACACACAAAATTATTATTATTATTATTACTATATAAATTTTTAAACAAGACCACTGCCTTCGGTTGCTACCCTTGAATGATGTTTCAGAACTCAATATCGCAAAATCTCAACTTACTGCACATGATCACGTGTCAATGTGCGTGTGTGTCTAGAATAGTTCGAAAAAATTCTCAAGATGACTTAATAAACAAAAGGATTAGTCAATGATATCACAATGGAGAGTTTATAAATTTGAATAGTCAGAAGAGATGAAAAAAATTGCAATAGAACTACAAAGATGCGTCTTAGAAGTATCTAAAAGATCTCCTTACTCGGCCATCTTTACAAAAAAAATGGTCAGAAGTTAGTTTTTTTTTTTTAAAAACAAAAGTTATTGAATCAATTATCCACTCCCCCCAAACAGAATGAGACATTGTCCCCAATATCTTTAGAAAGAGTTAAGGTTTAGAAGATATCACATGAACAACTTGAAAGACAACAAAATCCTGTAAAACAACAAAAGAAATACAAAATAAAGGAAAATAAAATGCATAAAAAACCATGGGACAATAACAAACTAAGATTTAGATCAATTCTGAGTTTCTTGTTCTCTTCATCAGTGGACCAATCAAATTTGGAGGTTGAAGGATCTGGCACATAATTGAAAGCTTGTAACTGGTCAATCAGCTCATGAGGACTTGAAGCAGATATAAAGATTTTTCGAATTGAAGGTGGAATGTAATAATTTTTCTGAGCATGATCAAGAAATGAAAGCAAACCATCATAAAATTTATTAACATTCAACAAACCGATGGATTTCTCATGGATGTGTAGTTGTGCCCAGGATGTCATTGTAAAGATTTCTTTTAAGGTTCCAAAACCACCTGGCAAAGCTATAAACGCATCAGCATGATGTAACATATCATTCAATCTTTCAGGCATTTGAAACAACTAGCTCTTTGCCGTTTGTCTTTCTGATGATGTCTGTTGCGGCCATAGGTTTTGGGACAATACCAAGAACTTGACTACCTCCGTCTCGTGCAGCTCGTGAAACACACCCCATTAATCCCAAGTTACCATTCCATACACTAAGTGCATTTTTCGCCTAGCCAAAACCTTACCAAGATAAGTTGCAGCATCAACAAACTCTCTGTATTTTCCATAATTGGTGCCACCAAACGTGAATCGTTGAAAGTGATGTCATTAATGCACTCTCTGAATTTTTCTTTTGAATGTTTATGAGTGCTTGAAGCAAAAAGGAAAACAAATGCTTGTATTTATAGATCCTGAAAAGGCAACACAATGATACACCTATTTGTATAGGGCGAAGTATTTGTCAATGATATTAAATCCAAATGGTTCAAAAATCAAAAGTAAACAACAATAATTACAAAACACATTAAATGCAGAAGGAAAAAGATAATAAAAACAAAAGGATATTTATTGGTAGTTGTGATTGTGTCTCACATCTTCCTCTGGTTTTACGTCCAGAAACGGCTTCAACGTCCTCTATGGGTCGGGGATATGCTTCCCATCCAACTTTCTTATAAATTGGCAAACATAGTCTTTTAAAGTCAGATTCCCAAGACTATATTGTGCATGTTCTTTTTGAAATTGTGACCATAATCGGTCAATTGTCATTTGCACATATCCACTAAAATGTGCATCAAGAGTCATTAGGATATTATCCAGTGACTCCCTACGCAAGCCATGCCTAATGAATAAAAATTTATCTTCCCGATTATTAGACACAATTCCTATAGAACGACAACGTGTGTTGCAAGTTGTACATGCAGATTTGTGACAAGTAATACCTAACTTCTTAGCTCTTTTTTTTCTTGCAAGGTTACTTCTTCCAAAACCAGGCATGTAAGACATAAATGAATCAGCAGACTCACCTGCTAGACGTACCTTAGCTTCGATCAACCAGCGAATTTCAACAGGAATGTTGTTTATTATCAGTAAGCGTAATCTTTCGGAACGTGCTTTGTAATTCTTTTACAGAGCACTTTGGGGCAACGATGGAAAATGTTTTTGCAGTTTTGTGAAAATTTCGTCCATGCCTTATTTTGGGGATCAGTTATTTGGGAAACTGAATTAAATCGACTTGAATTGTCACGGAGTACCATTATCCGCCACTTAACCGGGGTTATATATCAAAACACACCAAGCAAAAATTGAACCTAGAAATTAATCCTGTAAAAATTCAAAACATAAAAGTAAACAAAAACAAAAATAATAATCGCAAACACAAATAAATCAAAAGCAAAAGATTTGTTTACTCACCTTTGTAACAAGGGTCAAAAAGGATGGCAGAGACTTTTTGAAAATCTGTATTTTCTAAGAATGGTTTCACACATTGTCCATTTACTTTAAACACATTACCATTCCTAGGATTCTCAATGTCAAGGTCACCATATGGAAACACGTGTTTCACAACAAATGGACCACTCCATTTCGATTTCAATTTACCAGGAAATAAATGAAGTCGAGAATTATAAAGCAAAACCTTTTGACCAACTTCAAATAATCTCCTTAAAATTCGTCTGTCATGAAAGGTTTTAGATTTTTTTTAAGAATTTTTGCATTTTCATATGCATCATTTCTTAATTCTTCAAGTTCATTTAATTGCAACTTGCATAATTCACCAGCATCATTTAGGTTAGAATCGAAAGCTTTAATGGCCCAATATGCTTTTTGCTCAAGTTCAACAGGTAAGCGGCAAGGTTTTCCATAAACTAAACGATAAGGAGACATACCCAAAGATGTTTTGAATGCAGTGCGGTAAGCCCAAAGTGCATCATTTAGTCTAAGAGACCAATCTTTTCTATCAGGGTTAACCGTTTTTTGTAAGATATGTTTTATCTCCCTATTTGCTAACTCAACTTAACCACTTGTTTGAAGGTGGTATGGTGTGGCAATTTTGTGTGTGACTCCACATTTCTTCATTAAAGACTCAAAAGGTTTGTTACAAAAGTGTTTGCCTCCATCACTGATAATGGCTCGAGGGATTCCAAATCGACTCAAAAGATTTTCCTTTAAAAACTTAATCACTGTTTTATGATCATTATTTCGATAAGGAATTGCCTCAACCCATTTTGACACATAATCAACGGCAATTAAAATGTACAAAAATCCAAATGACGGTGGAAATGGATCCATAAAATCAATTCCCCAACAATCAAATATTTCAATGACAAGAATGGGGTTTAAAGGTATCATGTTTCGCTTGGAAATGGATCCTAACTTTTGACATTTTTCACAGGTTTTACAGAATGCATGTGCATCTTTAAACAAGGTGGGCCAATAAAATCCACACTGCAAGATTTTACAGTCATTTTCTTAGACGAAAAATTACCACCACATGCTTCAGAATGACAAAATTCAATGACGCTACTTACCTCATTGCCTGGAATACACTGTCGAACAATTTGATCAGGACAATACTTGAATAAGTACGGGTCATCCCAGTAAAAACGTTTTACCTCGGTCAAAAATTTCTTTATGTCCTGTGCATTCCAATCAAGTGGCATCATTCATGTTGCAAGATAATTAACAATGTCAACATACCAAGGCAAAGTTGTGATAGAGAATAAAAGATTATCAGGAAAAGAATCATTGATGGGTGCTTTTTCTTCTGGCTCGTCATCTTTCTGTTTCAATTCTTCAAAATCTGAAGTGTCTCCTTCTTCTTTGACAATCTGCGAACAATTATCAAGATGTGAATGCATGATTGACTCAGATGAATTGATCAAACAAATTTTAGATGAGTTAAAAGAATCCTTTTGAACATGATCTTCAACAATGGTTTCAACAATGGTTCTTTAGACATGTTGAAAACATTAACCTTAATTTCCATATTTCCAAAAGACATGCTCATTATTCCATTCCTGCAATTAATCAAGGAATTAACAGTAGCCAAAAAGGGTCGGCCCAATATAACAGGAATTGAATTGTGTTCATTAACAATAGGTTGTGTTTCCAAGATAATAAAATCTACTGGGTAGATAAATTTATCGACTTGTACTAACACATCTTCCACTATTCCTTTTGGTATTTTAATTGACCTATCAGCAAGACAAAGTGTGGTTGAAGTCGGCTTTAACTCACCAAGTTTAAGTTGCTGATAAAATGAGTATGAGAGCAAATATACACTAGCACCTAGGTCAAGCAAAGCATGCTCAATTTTACAGTTACCAATTGTGCAGGAGATAGTGGGACATACATAATCTTTATATTTCAAAACATTTTTATTGGAAAGAATGGAACTTACCTGTTCAGCCATAAAGGCTTTCTTTTTTACCTGATGCTTCCTTTTCACAGTGCACAGATCCTTCAAAAATTTGGCATAGGAAGGTACCTGTTTGAATGAGTCTAACAAAGGGATATTGATCTTTACCAATTTGAAAATTTCAAAAATCTCTGAGGGATGCTTCTATTTTTGTGAATTTTTAAGAACTTAAGGATATGGGAGTGTAGGTGGGGATTCAATTATTTCTTCATCAACAGTTGTTTCATCAACCCCTTCCTTACCCTTGGAAAATGACTCATCATCATTTTTACCAGATTCAAGAATAGGTTTTTCGATGACCTTACCACTACGAAAAGTGATAATTGAATTGACTTGATTTGGGTGTTGGTTATTATCATAGGAACTTGACTGACTCTTGGGATTTGTTTGTGGTTGAGATGGGAACTTACCTTTTTCGTGTGTGGTGAGTGTACAAGCAATATTTGCCAAAGTATCTTTAACATCTATCAAGGTTTGTGCAGTTTGGCTGTTAATGGATTATTGCTTCTCAATGAATGAGTACAAAGTGTCTTCAAAGTTTTTCCTATATTGTGGGATATAAGGTGCATAACCTTGTGGGTTTTGGAAATTCTGGTGTGTTGGTGGTTGTGATGGACTTGGTGGTTGTGAAGACTGGGTTTGATTGTTGTTCCTCCAACTAAAGTTTGGATGATTTTTCCAACTAGGATTGTTCATGAAGGCAATCTTTTATGGCTGGCAAAGTTGGGCAACTATGAGTGATATGATCATCAGAATCACAAACATGGCATGCAATTTCTTGTATAGATTTTACATGTTCACTCTTTTTAGTTTCTAAAGCTTTAACTTTCCTAGTTAGGGATGCGAATCTAACTTGAAGGTCAAGATTTTCCCTAAGATTGTAAATGCCTCCACTAGATGGAGATGGTTGTGGTTTGCTCATGGAATCATAGGAACTAATGGTGTCTCAATTTTGAGCATTTTCAGCGATGTGGCCAAGATAGTCAAGTGCTTCTTTAGGATTTTTGTCACTGAACTCCCCATTACACATCATTTCAATGACTTGTCTACTTTGGGGTGTGAGTCCCTCATAGAAATGTGACATTATCCTCCATGATTCAAAACCGTGATGTGGACAGACATTTAACAACTCTTTGAACCTATCCCAACATTGGTAAAGTGTTTCCCTGGGTTTTTGAGCAAATGAAGTGATTTTCCTCTTAAGAGAGTTTGTTCTATGAGGTGGGAAAAATTTCTTTAAGAACTGTTGTTGCATGTCATTCCAAGTTTAGATTGATTATGACATAAGGTTTTGTAACCAAGTTTTAGCTTTATCTTTTAAGAAAAAAGGGAAAAACTTAAGCCTGATTATATCCATGCTAACATTTTGGTCAGTGCAAGTGTTACAAACTTCCTCAAACTCCCTAAGATGCAAATATGGGTTTTCCGATTCAAGACCATGAAAATTGGGTAAAAGTTGAATGATTCCCGGTTTAAAATTAAAGTGTGTTGCATTTGGTGAGAAAGCTATGCATGAAGGTGCTCCAGTGCGTATGGGGTTCATGTAGTCTCTAAGAGTTCTAGGTGGATTTGGGTTAATGTGTTGGTCATGGTCAACATAAGGCGGATGGTTGTTGTGTTGAGATATGTTGCAAGGGTGTCTAAAAGGCTCTCGGCGTGGTTTCCTGTTGGTGTCTATGTAGGTTTTCAGCCATATTGTTGGTGAATGTGGGTGATTGGGATTTCTTAATTAATCTACCACTAGATGTTCGAGACCAACGTCTCATGCAAATTTAATGAGGGTTCATGGAGGTGAAATACATAAAAATAAAGAAAATAAAAGAAAAAGTGATAAAAATAACAAGATACAAAATTCTAGGGATGTAAATGCAAATATGCATAAATGTTGGGCCAAAAGTGTAAATAATTATAAATATAGGGACTAAAGTGAAAATGAGATAATTTCAGGGATTGATATACAAAAAAAGAAAAATAAAATGACATATATGCAAATGCAAACTAGATCTAAGCTAAAAGACAAATAAAAAGTTAGAGGAATAAAATGCAAAAATATGATTAAAGATAACAAGTGCCTTTTTTTTCTTTTTAAGTAGATGAAGTTTACGATTGAGATGTGTAATGCAAAACTGAATATAAAATATGAACATGGAAGATTTAAAAAAAATAATAACAAAACTAAAAAAAGAAAAAGAAATTACCTCTACAAAGAAAAGGCAGAATTACCTCCCCAGCAGCGGCGTCAAAAACTTGACACGTCCTAAAGAAGTGTTCCTACTATCAAATATAAGAGTGTCAAAGTAATAAATTAACTGGTAAGACCGGGTCGAACCACGGGGAGGTTGTTCACTTGTCCTTGTAGAATTAATTATCTAAATTAAATTACTAAGCTTGTTATAAAATGTAAATCAATTAAAATTAAAATTAAAATTGGGGCTAAGGAATCCACTGTTGGTAATTCGAATATGATCCAATTATTAATATTTAGTCCAGATTAATGGGATGGTATTCTGCTCCACTGACCACTCTTTGATAGATGTGGGTAAAAGTACTCATTGTGCTAGACAATATCTGTCTATCTACAGTGAGTCAAAAACTCCACAAAGATCAGAGGGAAGAAGACATAAAAATAATAAACTTACCAAAATTGGATCATATTTTCTATACCAATAGTATCACCTTTGGCCCCAATTATATAAAATTAGCCGGACATAATTTAACTAGAAAATAACTTTTTTATTTAAACTGATAATTTGAGAACAAAAGAGAGAGAATTTCACAAATCTAACATCAGATTTGGATTCAGAACATCAAAATTATGGGGGAGACACCCCCTATTTATATAAAATACGGATGAAAATTGACCATCGGATGAATTTAAAATGGAGCGTCCAGATTTCACCACGTCATCAGTGAACAGTGACAGTGAACAGTAACACATCGTGAATGAACAGTAAAAGTCAACTGTGAACAGTGAATAGTCAAAATCACGAAAATGCCCTTCATGGTCTTCTTAAGGTTTTTTGACATTCTAAACTTGAAAATGATGTTTGTTTTGCCATCTTACTTCTCCATGATTCTGAATTGATCAAATTACCTCTGAAATACAAATAAAAATACATTGATTACTACATAACACATTTATTTAAGCGAACGAACGAAATTATGTCTAAATTGGGGAATTAATCATATTGGAAGTGTAAGATGATGATATTATCCCTTAGCAAACATACACTTTTCAGTGTTAATCACTAGTTAAAAATGAAGTTACATGCCACTTCATTTTTTCAACACATTTGGAAGATTGATTTTATTCACAATTCCAGTAATGCTACATGCCAGAAGTTATATGCCAGTTGATACCGAAGTTACATGCCAGTTGATACCGAAGTTACATGCTAGTTAAAAACGAAATTACATGCCGGTTCATTTAATCACCACATTTGGAAGATTGATTTTATTCACAATTCAAGTAATGTTACATGCTAGAAGTTACTTGCTAGTTGATACTGAAGTTACATGCTAGTAAAAAATGAAGTTACATGCCAGTTCTTTTAATCACCACATTTGGAAGATTGATTTCATTCACAATTCCAGTAATGTTATATGTCAGTTGATACAGAAGTTACATGCTAGTAAAAAATGAAGTTACATGTCTGCTCATTACATAATATTGAACTAAAGAGTCACAATGGGAGAAGAATATATACAAAAACAATGAGAATTTTTTTTCTTTACATAATCAGATACTACTATGTGTATATACATTATTACATTGAACTCGTTTAGATTTAGAAGAAGCAATCCTAGAAATGGAAAAAATGGAGTAAATCCAACACGCACATTACATACTTGTGTTGTGTAAAAATCCATAAAAGTTATATAAACAAAAAATATGAAACTCAACTACGATTAATGTCATCAAACTTGTAGTGCCCCATAAATCCAATACTAAAACTTCTTCTTATCCAATCCACCATTGCCTTTTTTCTTCATCACCACAAATTCACTGTAATCTATTAGACAATCCTGAAAACCAAAATCAAATACAATTCTAAATTAAAGTTAGCTACATGCTTCAAAGTTAGCTACTCAAAGAAACAAAATATTAGAATTCACATATCTTAGAGAAATCAAAATCATCATGCTTGTAGAAACTGAAAATTCATTCAAACTTGTTTATAAAATCGAAATCATGTTTAGGACTTCAAGATTAAGCCCAAACTAACCAAGAAATTAGTTATTCATGTTCTGAAATGAAACTAAAGAATACATAAGAAATAAAACTGAAAACGAGAAAGGAAAAAGGAAGAACTTGATTGCAACTCTCTCTTATTGTACAGATGCTCTTCTTCGGTTATCGATCCTTCCATCTTTTGTGAGAGTCGTGGCCGGTCTTTTATAAAGTTTTCTTCACAAAACCTAAGCCGATTTTGGGCACTAAAACTGAATCCAAACCATTCAGGAAGTCTTGGTGGACAATAGTTCAAAATAGGAAATTAAAGATATGACATTCCTAACTACACAATGAATACAACCCAACCCCATTGTTCACACAATTTGAGAATCCTCCACCTTCTCGAAAAATCTGAAAAACTATGTTTTAGAAAGCCTTATGTCTTAGCTTTCCAACCATATATGACCCAAAAATTACAAAATTCGGGAATGCTCCTGTTTTTTCATAATCTAGTAACATGTACAAACTGCCCTGTTTGCACTTGGGCTCGCTTTGCTTGAAATTCTGTACCAATTGGCTCATTGAAAAAAATCTGAAAAATGCACACACTTAAATTCAAGATGTTAGCTTTCATCTCCAACTGGCCTCATGCTTAAATTCATCTGAGAAGTGCATTTTTCACTGGTTGACATTAAACTGCTCCATTAACAGTTCTTACCTTCTAGAAAATCTCAAAAAATGCAATTGCTCTTATAAACTATACAAACCCTAAACAAGATTAAAAACACAATAAAATGCTTAAGAACATAACAAGAATCCATGATTAAAGTACAAAATTTTGTCAAAATATGATCACATCACTCTATATTACAAACGGATTTACAATTTTGCTAACAACGTCTAACCTTTAGATAGCTTCTGAGATTGTGTTGACAAAGAGCAGCGACTTTGACGGCGACCGACTGGGAGAGAGTTGTGAGCGACGGCGACCGACGGCTAGAGTGGTGCATCGATCTTCTCTTCCTTTCTTTCTCTTTCTCTTTCTCTTTTTTAATTGATATTACTGTAACCCTAGCAAAAGACAACACATTGCTAACTCGTTTTCACACCTTTTTTAATTTCAAATTTAAGGGCATTTATGTCCAAAAGTGGTAAAAAAAGACGAAAACAATAAAAAATAAATTTGTGGCTAAAAACAATAAACTGATAAATTGTTTGGCTCATTATGAATTCACCCATATATATATATATATATATATATATATATATATATATAGGAAATACCCATTTGTAGTAAAAAATTAAGGTATTTCATTGTTTTTATCCAACATTAATAAATTTATTGTTTTTACCCAATTTTTGGTTGTGAATACTGAAATACCCCTCATTTATTCAATATTTGTTTAATTACTTATGTTTTCAATTTTCTTTTATCTTCTCTCTCTTTTACATCTCACGCCCTATTGCTCTCTCTTCTTCTACATCTCACGCCCACTGATCTCTCTTCTACTGTCTCTTCTTTCTTTTCTACATCTCACACCATGCTGCTTTCTCTTCTTCTACATCTCACGCCCACTGCTCTCTCTTCTACCGTCTCTTCTTTCTTTTCTACATCTCACGACCTACTGCTCTCTCTTCTTCTACATGTGACACCTTCTACATCTCACACCCACTGCTCTCTCTTCTGCTCTCTCTTCTACTGTCTCTTCTTTTTTCTACTGTCACACACATACAAATGTCCCTTTTTTTGTCTGAAATTTTGTCTCTCTCTCTTTAATTTCCACAGTTGCTCTATCACACCATAGTAATTTTTTTCTGAAATTTTGTTTCCTCTATCTTCAGTTTCCGCCATTGTTGTTGAAAGTGTTGCCATTGTCTGCAAAGGCATTGGATTTTGTATAGATTTGGTTTGAAATTTAGGGATTGAGTTTTGTATTTCACGGATTTTGGGTAAGGTTGTTACGATGAATCCAGATTTTGAAGGCCGTTCTTCTAGAGGTATGTATTATAAACCCAATTTTTTTGTTTCATATGCAGATTATAATGAATAAAGGTTGAAGAAGATATTTAACTTTGGTGTGTTTTATTGTTAAACCGTGGTGTGTTTAATTGAAATCGCGTGGTGTGTTTAATTGAAATCGCTTGGTGTGTTTAATGTGTTTAATGTTTTTCATGGTTTGCTGAATGTAGTGTTCCATCGTATTTGTAATGTTGTTTGTATAGTGTGTTTAATTGTTATGCCCTGATGTGTTTAATTTGTTATCCCTGATGTGTTTAATTTATTACCGTAGTGTGTTAAATTGGTTTTTCCTCGTGTGTTTAATTTGTTTTTCATGGTTTGTTGGATATGGTATTCCATTGTATTTACAATGTTGTTTGTATAGTGTGTTTAATTGGTTTGGCATGGTGTGTTTAATGTGTTATGTCCTGGTGTGTTTAATTGGTTATCCCTCTTGTGTTTAATTTGTTTGTCATGGTTTGTTGAATGTGGTGTTCCATTGTATTTGTAATGTTGTTTGCATAGTGTGTTTAATTGTTATGCCCTGGTGTGTTTAATTTATTATTCGTGATGTGTTTAATTTATTGCCATGGTGTGTTTAATTGGTTTTCCCTCGTGTGTTTAATTTGTTTTTCATGGTTTGTTAAATGTTGCGTTCCATTGTATTTGCAATCATGGTGTATTTGTTTTTCATGGTGTGTTTAATTGGTTTGTCGTGGTTTGCTTAATGTGGTATGGTCTGGTGTGTTTCAATCGGTATGGCCTGGTGTGTTTAAACTGGTTTACCCTTGTGTGTTTATTTGGGTTGTCATGCTGTGTATAACAGGTTGCACCTTGTATAATTGTGACTTGTTTAATAACTTGTATTCTAAATATGAGATTTTGATTTGTTGGAATGCAGGAATGGACCCAACGAAATTGGTAATCATTTATGGTGGCAAATGGGTGGGAAACTTTTACGAGGGTGGTGAAAAAGAGTTTGTGAAAGTTTGTAGGAATTTGACGTACAGTGAGTTGTACAAAGTTGTACAAGGTGTTGCGAATGTTGACTTAACAAGGTTTAGTATTGAGTGAAGAACTTTGGTTGATACCGGGGTTAGGCTTAGGCCAGCCCGACCGGAAATTAAATATGATAGCGATGTGGAAATGTTGTTGTGCGATGGTGGACATGTTCCGGAGGTGTATGTTAGTGTTGTTCAGAAAGTTAGTGTACAACCCGGTGATGTGGGTGTTCCTACCGTTTAGCCCATTTATCAAAGTTTTGTACAACAATTGACTGCACAGTTTCAATCCGGCGGTGGAAGCAACAACGTCTTCGGTTCTATACCAACAATTGATAATGTTTTTGAAACCCCGATTGGAAACCCTGTTATTTTTGAGGACCCAACAATTAACGAGGATGAGAGTTGGATTCCAGAGTACAATTCCCATAGTGAGTATGTATTAGAGGATTTTGATGAAGATTACATTGGTGATGGTGGAAGACTTAAGGGTGTGAATGATGAGGCAACATATCATCATGGAATGAGTTCGGATTCAACAGATGGTGGTCGCAGAGGGTCTGTTCCACCGGTTTTTACTGGTCTAAGTCGAGATACATTTGAATATGGTGGCATTAATGTTAGTGATAGATCCGGAACTCCAGTCTCCCAACCTTGGATTATTCCCGAAGCTTTAAACTATAGTTTTAAACTAGTTAAAACAGAGGAATCTAGTTCCTGTAATCGCTTATCCAAATGTGGGATGTTCGAAAGCAAAAAAGCTTTGAAGCAAACTTTGCAGGAGTACGCACTAAAGGATAATTTTGAAATCCGTGTTACAAGGTCATACACTGGTAGATATGAAGTTGGTTGTAAGAATCCCGAGTGTAAATTTCAATTCCGTGCGGTTAATATAGAAGGTGGGAATTATTGGACAGTTCAAAAATTTGCGGAAGAACATAGTTGTACAATTGATGACTTGCACAACCGTCATCGATAAGCAAGTGCATGGCTTATTGGTGAAATATTGTCACCGAAACTTGCAGTTAGTGGTCGGTCTTTGAAACCCAAAGAAATCATGACTGATATACAAGTGGAACACATACTTAGTTTGCTGTATACAAAGGCATTGAGGGCAAAAGGACTTGCTGAACAAAACATTTTTGGTTCTCATGATCTTTCATATCGGTTGTTATCGGTTGTTGCCTGCATACTGCCACGAATTGAAACACGTCAATAATGGTACTATAACAGCAATAAAGACGGACGTCGATAAAAATTTTGAATATTTGTTTATTGCTTTTAATGCTTCATTTGTCGGGTTTCAGATGGCCATATGTCCAGCAATTTGCATTGATGCAACTCATTTGAAAGGTAGGTTTGGCGGTGTCAAGTTTATTGCAGCGTGCCAAGATGCAAACAATCAAGTGTTCCCTCTTGCTTATGGTTGGGGTGATGTTGAATGCGAGGATTCATGGACTTGGTTTTTAAAGGAGTTGGAAAAGGCAATAGGATGTCCTACGAATTGTATCATCATTTCCGATCGCAGACCTGCAATCAAGGTAGCTATGGCTAAAGAGTACCCAGAAATACCACATTGCCTTTGTGGTTTTCATATGAACATGAATCTGAAGAACATATTCAAAAGCCATGTTGTGTGCAAATTTTTCCATGAAGCTTCTAGGGCATATAGACAAACAGAGTTCTTGGAAAAGATGCGAGAGTTAAGCCGTGTAAACATGCGAGCTTATGAATATCTGATGAGAGTTGGCCCTCATAGATGGTCTCGTGTGTATTGTCCGGTTAGACGTTATGGGGGGATGACTTCCAATATCGTGGAGTACATGAACAATTGTTTACGGTATGCCCGTCAGTTGCCAATAACAACGTTGGTTGAGTACGTTAGAGATATGATGCAGAAATGGTTTCATTAACTTCGTGATGCCGCATCATGAAATACAACACAACTGTCCCGGTGGGCTACTGAGAAATTAACCAAAAAAAATGAAACATCACATAAGTACACGGTGCGCCCAAAAGATCATGTTAATTTCAATGTGAAGGACGGTGAGAAAGATGGCTTAGTAAACCTTTCCAAGAAAAGTTGTACTTGTAAAGAATTTCAGAATGACCTATTACCTTGTAGTCATGCATTAGCTGCTATACGGTATATATTGTACTAATACTTATATCATTGTTTGTTCGGATTACATTTAATTATTTTGTAATGATTGTAGTTGTAGGCACGGTAAAAAAAAGTTTGGCGACTTTTGTTCGGATTTCGACAAAACAAGCACCTAGTTGGAAAGCTATTCTGGTCTCATATTTCGGGTTGGACACCCAAGCGAATGGAATACTCCAGAGGAAGTACGTGCAGAAGTTGTTCTCCCACCAGACTGACAACCTCAAACCGGTATACCGAGAAAGAATAGGGTTCCGTCTGCAGGCGAGCATGGTCGGAGGAGTAGGTATTGTACAATATGTAAGAAATCTGGGCACAACCGAAAAAATTGTGCAAACCCACCGGTCGATCAACAATGCAATGTTACCAACCCACAAACAAATCCACGACCGCGGCAACGTCGTAAGTGCAAGTCGTGTGGAGAAGAGGGACATAACATAAGGACGTGTCCAACACGACCATATGATAACCCTACAGATCCAGACAATGATGTTGAATGAGGTATGTGCCCATAATATTTTCATATCAGTAAACAACTTTTGAGTTATTTTTACTAAACTTTATATATTAGTGTCCATTGAAATAAACTGGTTCTTTGTTTACAGCCACGTTAAAGCGCACAAATAAATTGAATGAATGATTGCTTCTATCAAATGGATGCTTATGTACCTGTAGTTGGATTGGAAATTACAATTACGTGTTTTTGTGCAAGACTTGTAATTTGGTGCTTGTATACTGCTACCAATTGGAAAATTGTTGTGTTGCTATCAAGTTATTTTGTGGTCATGTAATTTTATTTTACGAAATGAATTGCATTAGTGAGATTTTTTTTTAAACAAGTACATGCATTGTGATGATTAATCAATTAAGTTAAAAACACAAATATTACAGAAATTAACATTCAAAAGTTGATCAAAACATATACACAACAAATTATACACCAGTGGTCTAAAAATAAAGCAGGCCAGTTGTCACGAATTAAACACACTAGTTCCCTAAAATTTAAACACACCAGTTGTCACAAATTAAACACACCTGTGGTATTCAACAATCAAACACACCCGTGGTATTCAACAATTAAACACACCAGTGCTATTCAACAATTAAACACACTAGTGCCCTAAAAATTAAACACGCCAGTTGTCACAAATTAAACACACCAATGCCCTAAAAATTAAACACACCTGTGGTATTCAACAATTAAACACACCAGTGCTATTCAACAATTAAACACACCAGTTGTCACAAATTAAACGCACCAATGCCCTAAAAATTAAACACACCAATTCTATTCATCATACCAGTTTTGCTCAACAACTAAACACATCAGTTCTATTCAATAATTAAACACACCAGTGGTAAGAAATGAAAAACACTGGTGGCACAAAACTTATACCTAAACATATCCATAACACATCAACGTATTTTGGTAGGACTCCATAACACCCATATACAAAATTAAAGACATCATTATCATTCATGTACTGTAACAACCAAACTAAATAATTCCACTGGTATTTCATTTGGTGTCCATAAGCCTTTTTTTACCCTTTGTTGTTCGTCCCAATTGTAAACAAAAATTCCAACCTTCCATAATCCACCTGTGTACACAAAACAAAACAAACAAACAATGAAACAATTATAATCCAAATGTGTACACTAAACAAAACAAACAAACAATGAAACAATTACAATCAACAAACTAAAGAACATATGATGAAAAAATGTAGTGGGTTATTCGAACCTGCAAATTCGTCTACAAATCTATAGGAGACTTGTATGGTACACTATTGTTATATATCTGGAATGCCATATCTTTTCGAAAGTCGTTCATTTCCTTCAGTCCCCACTTCCAGATACCATTCTTAAGGATTGAAGTCTCTGCATACTTACAAATAAAAACTCCAAAACTACATTTGTCAACCTGTTGAGGGATCATTTGGTTGCTAGACACTGAAATAGTGAACATAGCTCCTCGTGGTTTTTCGCTCCTATTTGAAAAGAAAGCAAACTTGTTCATGATACTTGGCAGCAGTCGCCTCAGGGGCATTAGTTGCCTGAAATGCTCGACTTGAATTGATTTTGACTTTGCTCCGGTTGGGTCAAATATGGTAATGTGATGATCAAGCAAATCAACCTAATATTCAGTGACCATCTGGTTCCTCAACACAACAGGGAACACACAATTGCATTCAAGCATAACCAATATAAACATTCAAAAAACAAATAAAATACAACCACAACTGTGTGGGTTGCGTTTGATACAACCACATAAGATAACATTTGAATACCCCAAATAATAGCACATATAACTCACTTGTGTATACAGCCATCAAGGTTGTCCCCATCCCGGTTTGTTGCCAAAACCATATTCAATCCAATCCTGTGGACATTGAAAAGCGAGTGCATCGAAAGAATATTCAGCTTCGTTGTCAGTCTCAAGTATATTTTTCCATGCCAAATTCAGTTTTGTCTATAACAAACGTTAATGAAAAGTTGTAAGTTGATGCGAATTGCACTCATATTTTTGCCAACTACACATGCATGTTCTATACTTACATAAAATTCAGAGGAAAGTAGAACTAAGCTATGTTTTCCAAGTAGCTCATGTATGTGTCCACGTGCTGATTCACAAAAACCAATGAATGAATAAAAATATAGAAAATGTATACAATAGAAAAAAAAATTATACATAACGAATACATAGACAAACTATGAAAAAAGAAAAATGTACACTTACGTCAGTGGACAACCACTTCGTAGGATCTTCCAATTCCATAAAAAAAGACTTGTCAATGGACTCATCTGTTCCGACGTTTCGCCTTAAATCAAAGTAAACATAAAAAGCGTTGTAATATTGTTTATCACAAAAGTAAGGTGTTAAAATGATAGGTTTACAATTACATACCTTGCTGCTTTAGCTTTCTTCTTGAATTGATCATATTTGGTATTGTCTTGCTGTAGTTTATTTGCAGATGCCCGGGTCGGGTGAATAAATGGAGACATGCAATACGCAGATCGGAGCCTAACTCGGATCGATCGATCCTCCTCCTCTACGTAGTTGTAACCCATCATAATATCTCCACTTACCAGCCATCTTCTCCGTTGCGGGATCCACCACCTATTGATCTCTAACAATTGTATATACCTCTTCCCTATCCAAGCTCGGATCTCTAACAACACTCACCGGTGCCTACGACACCCAACAATCGTATTCACAAATATCCAAACGAATAATACATAAATAACATATATGCACAAATATACCTCCTGGTTGCTTTCACCTCTGGAAGACTGTATCTCCTCCACCAGGCTTCTAAGCACATCTGGAAGGTTTGACACCTCCCGTTTTACCACAACATCTAACACATCTGGAAGTGCCCCCACGGCCTCCAACAATTCGGTTATTCTATCATCTCCCTAAAGTGTACATTTAAAATATGCACGTGTCTTAGGAAAAATAATAAAAAGATAAAATTAAATTATACGACTATCATTCTAGTTCACTTACCTTAGATCGAGGCTCTTGTCGGGATGACATATAAGGATGCGGTGGGAGAGGGGTAGGTGTATATCCCGGTGTATAGTCTACATGAGGGGTAGGTGTATATCCCGATGTTTAGTCTACATGAGGGGTAGGTGTATATCCAGGTGTATAGTCTTCATCATGATCAAGCCTGGTGACTGAGACTACTTTTCTTTGCTTCTTCTTCACCGATGTCTTTTTCTTCTTCTTTTGTGCCTTCCTCTTCAATGCCTTTTGACTGGTGGCAGCCCCATCATCACCATCACCATCACCAACAACTCTATCGTTTCCATCATCCCCCTCGTCCAACAACTCATGATTTTCCTTCATTTCCATTTCCACCAAAGGTATAAATTGCGGACCCTCCGTCATATTGTAGTCAACTTCAACCCAATAATCTGCTTGCGCCTCATCATCTGTTGCCTCCAAAACCTCCTTTACATCAGTCTGTAAAAATGTGATAATATTTAGTGGTCTAAAATGTTGTAACAAATTTAATAAAAAAATAGTGTGTATGCGACTAACCCACATTCTCACTACGAATACTAGCTTCCAGATTTAAAATAGTTTGCACAAAATTTCACGGCCTCTTATGCATCGTCCAATGCCTCATCCTAGGCAGGGTGTCTTGTAATCTCATGCCAAACCCTTCGATCAAGTTGTCCACAACCTCCATCGCCCATACCTGAAAAGAAACCCTAATAGTTAATATATATTAATGCATGCAACAACCTCCCTTTTTGTTGATTAATATATATTACTTTATATGTTCCTAACTTTGTTACATATAATTAATTTATACTTTTTAAAGGTATAGGGACAGAAATAATAGAATAATTATAGGAACTAACCTCAACAGTCCACGGGAAACCGTATAACCGGTACCTGACCTTACCAAACCCTTTCTTTGAGTTTCTTAACCTAAAACCATGCCTCAAGTAATGCAGCGTCATCTTGAACACATAGTGTCCCCATGCAAAACCATTGAATGCCTCCAAATCATCAACCAGATTAAAAAGCCAAGGGGTGACTTTTTTATCAAATGGTTGACCAAACAATACATTGTTTGATATCAAGAACAGTGCCATTTTCAACGCATCATCGGCCTCCAAGAAGTTGCCCGCTACAAATCGATCATAAACAGTGGACAACTTCAAATATTCGGCTTCTTCGTCAGGCCAATATCTTTTGTGGATGCCGTTTTCATTGGCCACATAAGGAGTGTTAATAATTTCAGAGATTTTCCCAAACCGTAGGCTGGTCACCAAACAAAATTCTTTCTGTCCAAATCTTGCCTTCTTTCCACCAACCGAAAACCACAACTCGTTCTCGGATGCACCATCTATCTGAATTTCCTTTAACAATAAGCTGTGTACGATCTGAGCAGAGAACAACCAATTTGTAGGGAGCTGACCAAATTGCTTGAAACAACTCGCCATAAAATCAGCATGCTTCCCCTCCTTGCGTAGTATGTCCTTTATATTGCTTATGTACTTCAACCGACACCCAACTTTGATTAATGTTTTTGAGTCCATCTATTCCTTTGGACCTTCAGAAACTAATCATAATCGATGTTCTCCTTCTGTAAAATATAAAAAACGTGGCTTCACTTAAGTAAACTCACATTTGCCCAATTAAACAAACCAGTCATGCACTCATGCCCAATTAAACACACCAGTTCATATCCAATTAAACACACTCATTCACAACAATTAAACACACTAGTAATAACCAACTAAACACATCAGTCATACCCAATTAAACACATCAATTCATACACAATACAATTAAACACATCAGTAATAACCATCTACACACACCAGTCATACCCAATCAAACACACTCATTCACAACAATTAAACACACTAGTAATAACCAACTAAATACATCAGTCATACCCAATTAAACATACCAATTCATACAACAATTAAACACATTAGTAATAACCAACTACACACACCAGTCATACCCAATCAAACACACTCATTCACAACAATTAAACACACTAGTAATAACCAACTAAACACATTAGTCATACCCAATTAAACACACCAATTCATACAACAATTAAACACATCAGTAATAACCAACTACACACACAGGTCATACCCAATCAAACACACCCATTCACAATAATTAAACACACCCGATCACAACCACTTAAACACACCAATTCATACACAATTAAACCATAAAAAATGCACAATTTCACATGATTAACACACACTAGTTCACAATAACTCATTGACTGGACCCACAAATCATGCTAACTATTTTAACATACAAAGCTAACACCAGATATAAAAAACACTCAAACACCAGATATGAAACCACAAGTTCAAATCATTTTGTTCAAATCACTGTTCAGACTTCGAAATCATTCACAAGTGAACGAAATCAATTTCTTAAAATCCCTGCTCACATTTCGAAATCTATTCGACTCAACAAAATTGGTTTGTTAAAATCTCTGTTCAAATTTCGAAAACTATCACAGCTTAACAAAATCAATTTGATAATGTATAAATCAAAATCAATTTCGGATTCTATCAACCAAAAAAAAATAAATTAAAACCTCAAACTCAAATGTGAAGAGGAGGTGCAAACCGTTAGTGACTGCGCGTCGTCGTCGTTTCCGTCTCCACGTCACCGTCGACTCGTCGTAGGTGGCTCTTCATGGTGGTCGTCCTCAGCACCGCTGGTCTGTCGAAGTCGTCGCCACTCATCTGTCGCATCTCCTCCTCGCTTCTGGTTTATCTCATCTGCACGTCGGTGTTGTGTCGATGTCGTCGTCTCTTCATGGTGGTGGTCGTCTTTGGGTTGTCTCTCACAGGATGTTGGGTCTGGTCACCGCAACTGGTCGGGGGTCTGGTTTCACTTTTCTAGTTTCTCACTAACACTAACAATGAACAATAATCATAATGATTTTCAAGTCTTGTTTTTTGGGTTTTTATGTTTTCAATTTGTTTTATTATTTTAATTCTTAACTAATTGATTTGAATTTCTTTTGTTTCATTTATTCATTTTTGATTTTTTAAGTCATTATAACATAAGGGTAAATTTGTCCCAAAAGTGGAAAAATTGGTAAAAACAATAAATTTACTAATCTTAGGTAAAAACAATAAATCCATTAATTTTTTAGTTAATTTTAAAGTTCTCTCTCTATATATATATATATATATCATCAGTTTTTTTTTTTTGAAAACTAAGGGTCCGTCCTATAAGAGTTTTTCAGTTGTTGTTTTTCAAAAATAAAAATGAAAATGAAAACAGTGTTTTTGGTTTCAGTTTCGAATTCTGAAAACTCGTCTGGTAACATATACTGAAAGCTATATTTTGAAAATGAAAACGGAAAAATCGCGTCTAGTTGATTAACAGAAAACTATTAAAAATTGAAATATCAATTTTGGCATTTTGTTTAATGTCATTATACCTATAAATAAATTGATTACATAATTAACCAATATAAATTTGTATAGTAATTTTTAAATTAAACAAAAGCAATACATCAAAAATTATTTCAAAAAAATATATCAAAAAATGAATTAATCAAAACTAAACTCTTAAATTATATATAAATAATTACTATATATATTATATAATAAAAATATATATGTATATATTAATAATAATATATAAAATATATGTATATATAAATATAATTATATAATATATTATTGTATATAATAACATTATATTTATATATATCATAATATATATAGTATTAATATATATATGTTATTGCATGAATGCTTTTAGTTCTAGTTGGAAATAAATTATTCTGGAATATATATATAAGAGACACTTTGGTCATTTAAAAATCTTGTCCCGTCTTGTCCTAACCATATCAAACGCATAACAGTACAATTAATAGTTTAGAAAAAATGATTTTTTTATATAAAAAAAATAAAAAACAAAATCAAAAACAAAAAAATTGTAAGCGTTTTTCAGTAACTGTTTTTCGAAAATAAAAATGAAAATGAAAACAGTGTTTTTTGTTTCAGTTTCAAATTCCGAAAACACGTCTGGTAGCATATACTGAAAGTTGTATTTTGAAAATGAAAACGAAAAAGAAAAAAACGCGTCTGGTAGGTTAATTGAAAACTATAAAAAAAAATTCATAATTAACCAATTTAATTTTTGTATTGTAATTTTTAAATTAAACAAAAGTAACACATCAAAAATTAATTCAAAAAAAATATAAAAAAATGAATTAATCAACACTAAACTCTTATATTATAAATAAATAATTACAATATATATATATATATATATATATATATATATTACTATATAATAAAAATATAACGGTATATACTATATTAATATGTATATATTAAATATTATTACATATATTATAATTTATATTATAATAATTATTATTTTATATATTAAATATTATTATATTTGTTTTTATTTTTTAGTATATTTTTATATATAATATATTACATTATATACTATATACATATATAATATTTGATATTATATATATATATATATAAATATATATAACATTATAAATATATATATCATAATATATATAGTATTAATATATATATATATATATATATATATATATTATAAATATATATTATATATTAATATATTAATATATTATAGAATATTAATATACTATTTATATAAATATTATAATATATAATATTTTATATAATATTTATATATAGTAATATATATTACAATAATATTGTATATAAAATAATATATTTTATGTATATTATAATATATATATATATTATTGCATGAATGCTTTCAGTTCTAGTTGAAAATAAATTATTCTGGAATATATATATATATATATATATATATATATATAGGGTCACTTTGGTCATTTAAAAATCTTGTCCCGTCTTATCATAGCCATATGAAACATATAATAGAACTAAATGAAATAAAATGATTTTTTTATATATAAAAAAGTGAAAAACAAAATGAAAAACAAAAACGAAAAACGAAAAACGAAAAACGAGTATTTTGTGTTTTTCAAATCTTTCACTTTTAACACTGGTTTTGTTTTTCATTTTTTTCCTTTTTTCGAAAATAAAATGAAAAACGGTTAACGAACGTGTTTTCGAAATCGTTTTTGAAAAATAAAAACGAAACGGACTGAAAAACAGCTGCAGGACGGGACCTTAATATTTTGTGTTTTTTAAATCTTTCACTTTTAACACTGATTTTGTTTTTCAAAAATAAAATGAAAAACGGTTAACGAACATGTTTTCGAAATCATTTTTAAAAAATAAAAACGAAATGGACTGAAAAACAGCTGTAAGACGAGCCTAAGTTTTAAAAGACGGACAAAAAACAAGAGATAACGATTAAGAGTTAATCTTACGTAAAAACAAAAGAAGAAAAAAGAGCCCTAGAAGAGTTCTAAGGTTTTCGGTCAAAAAGAAAAAGTATTCTTCTTCTCTCTTCATCCCGCAGTTGTTCTTTAGTACCGTGACTCATCCATACGTATTTACCAGTCTCGAGAGATAACGAAGAAGATCAAGTGGATCAAATCATAAAGATAATGAGCCACCGATGAATGTATGAAGAAACTGTTTCTTCTATTATCTTTATTGTCGATTTCAATTTCTTGTTTTATTACTGTTCTGAAAACTATATCCTAGGGTTTACTGCTCACGGTATTTCTTTATGAAATAATTTTTTTAAAAGTTCCTTCCGTTGCGTGATCGTTAAACCGGGGTGGTTCCAACACTAACTTATAAGAAAAGAATGTAACTAATTTAAATTAGTTTGCAACATTATTTGTACAAAAACATTTAATAATAGAGTGATGTTATTGGCACCCCACTTCTGAATTATTTATGTATCATTTTTTTAAATTTTGATTTAATTAAATAAAATTAAATGGTTTTATTAATTGTTTTGATTTATTTCCAGAATTATCTTTTTACATTTTTTTTTCAAGCTTAATACACCTCATATCTTTTTCAAAAATTAAAAATAAAAATACACTTTGTGTGTGTTTAATATGTCTTTTGTGAAGGCCAAAAGCGTGTTTTTAATGGTAGAAGTAGTTTTGAAGTTTTTTTTGGTTGTTTGACAAAAATCAAAACAGTCTTTTTAATATATGAATTACCTCAATTACTTTTTATAAAAACTATTTTATGTCTACAAAGATAAGCCTAAAATTTGGGTTTTCCCCAAATGTTTTTTTTGAGTTTTTTTAAAACTTATTAATTATCTTAACTACTTTTTATGAATTTTCGATATTCCACCATACAACTATTTCATTATAAATACATTGTCAACATTTTTTTTTTTGTAATTTACATAACCAAGAGCTATTTTTTAAAAATCCATTCTCAACACCATTTATGTAATTTACAACCAAAAGCATTTTTTTTAAAAAAAAAAATCTACACCATAAAAGCTTTATTAGTAAAAAATTTACTCTAAAAACTCTAATTGAAAAGTTATATCAAACATACCTTTCATCTCTAATATTTATATATAGATTTTTCACATTCATTTACATTATTTGTTTTTTTCTTCATATTTCATAGTGAAACCATCCTCGTTAGATGTGGTGTTTTTCCCTGTAGTCGATTGGATTGTTGGTGGTAGATTGTGAGTGTGATATTGATCGTTTGATGATTTTTTTGAACGATTGAGTTAAGGTTTTTGTGTGGTTTCGTTTCATCAGAGATTAGCTTTCTTGGTTGCGATTCTTAGTGCAATTTCATTGTTGTAAATAATATTAAACTAACTTTAAAATATCTATAATAAATTATACAAAAGAATTGATACAATCGTAGAATACCTAGAATATCTACAATAAAATAAACCATAGAGAAAAAAATAGTAAACATGGATCTGAAATTTGAAAAGAAAAACAAAACAAACACGTGAAATAATAAAATTAATAAATACTGAACATGTAAAACATGACATCTCAAAACAATAATGTGAAATAATAAAATCAATAAATAGATAGAAAATATAAACAAAAAAAAACAAATATTCAATGATTTGAAATAATCTAATACTATTGTGTAGGATAAATTGTCATGATATTAGTTTTAAAAAATATGATAAAAAAATGTAATTATAAATAATTTGGGTTATTGACACCAGTCCATCATGAACTTTTCGTGGATTTGAATTTTAACTCATGAACTTTTTTTAGAAGTTAAATCCTCTAAACTCTCATTAATTGACAAATATTTTGGTTTATTGTCCCCTGAATGCCTGTTTGAGAGGATATCTATAGCCATGTTTTATCAATTAATGAGAATTCATGTGGTTTAACATCTAAAAAAAAGTTCATTGAGTAAAATACAAACTCGTGTAAAGTTTAAGACCGATATCAATAACCCTTATAATTTTTTCTAGAAAATATTTATATTTTTAAATCTAAAAAGTAAAATAAAAGGTTGAAGGTTGAATTTTATAAGAAATCAATGCATATTTGATATTTATTATAGTGGTCCCACCTGTACCTCTCTTCATCGATAATCTAACTCAAAGGAAACAAATGAAACAAAGGTCTCGTCCTACAACTGTTTTTCAGTCCGTTTTCATTTTTATTTTTCAAAAACGATTTCGAAAATACGTACGTTAGCCGTTTTTCATTTTATTTTCGAAAAAAAAAGAAAAAAAAAACCAATATTAAAAGTGAAAGATTTGAAAAACACAAAATACTTGTTTTTTGTTTTTGTTTTTGTTTTTCATTTTGTTTTTCATTTTGTTTTTCACTTTTTATATATAAAAAAAATCATTTTTTTAAACTATTAATTGTACTGTTATGCGTTTGATATGGCTATGACAAGACGGGACAGGATTTTCAAATGACCAAAATACCCCTCTTATATATATATATATATATATTTCAGAATAATTTATTTCCAATTATAACTAAAATCTTTCATGCAATAATATATATATATATATATATATATATATAAATATACAATATAATAATATATATATATTATAATATATATATATACGTATATTATATATATATATATATTTATATAGGATATAATGTAATATAATATAATTTATTTTATACTTTATTATAATATATATATTATATTAATATATACATTTATATTTTTATTATATATATATTGTAATTATTTATTTATAGTTTAAGAGTTTAGTTTTGATTTATTCATTTTTTGATATATTTTTTTGAATTAATTTTTATGTGTTATTTTTGTTTAATTTAAAAATTACAATACAAAAATTATATTGGTTAATTATGTAATCAATTTGTTTATAGTTGTAATAATATTAAACAAAATGCCACAATTGATATTTCAATTTTTGATAGTTTTCAGTTAACCTACCAGAAGCGTTTTTCTGTTTTCATTTTCAAAATACTTTCAGTATATGCTACAAGATGCGTTTTCAGAATTCAAAACTAAAACAGAAAATACTGTTTTTATTTTCATTTTCATTTCGAAAAACATCAACTGAATCATCAACTGAAATAGACGGACCCAAAGAAAACGTCAATTGGAATTTGAAATGAGCCGTCTGGGAGTGCCGTCGAAGGAACAGTGCCTGAAATGAGCAAGTAGCGAGTTGATTGCTGACGAAGCAAGAAGGCCCGAAGTGCAATCGGTGACAAAGGCGACGACGACGATCAGCGATTGAAGGTGGGTTTGGCAGTGGTTGGCTGTCGGTGTACTATTGTAATTTTTGACGACGATCAGCGATTGAAGGTGGGTTTGGCAGTGGTTGGCTGTCGGTGTACTACTGTAATTTTTGACGACGATCAGCGATTGAAGGTGGGTTTGGCAGTGGTTGGCTGTCGGTGTACTATTGTAATTTTTGGATGGTTTGTGATAGCAGGAAGTTGTGCGCTAGTTTGTGATTGCAGGAAGTTGTGGTCTAGTCTGTAATTATCATTATTTTTCATAATCTTTTAGTTCGTAAATCGTAATCTTATGTATTCTTAACCGCGTCTACAAATCAAACACCGTGTAGGAAAAGAAGACCGGCTACAACCGGTAAAACCGGTCATCTCTCTCTCTTTTTTTTTGGTATTGAATCTCACTTTCTGCCACTTTTGTCCTTTCTTTTTCTCTCTCCCTTCCTTTTCTTCCACATTTCATTTTTTTTAAAACACAAAAATCAAACCATCGTTCACAGAGCTGCTTTTTGTTGAATCCTCTAGTCCATGACCGAGTCAGCTGGTTCTCAATTCAGTCTCTGAACTTGCGTGCTTTCATTCTCACCAGGTTCGCCATTTCCATCATCGTTTGGTTTCGATTCTTTTTTTTTTTCTTTCTTTCTGGTTTATTTTTCTCCATTTGGTTGCAGAGAAATTTGTGGACGATAAACGAAATATAAGGAAAACGAAGTTAGGATCTTAATGGTTTATCGTGTTGCTTGCCTGATTTTGATTGTCTACGGTTTTAGATAGCGCACACACTCTAAGATTTAGGATTTAGTATTTTCAATATTTTTTATTTTAATTTTTTATAATTTGTTTTGTTGTCATATTTTTAATCTGTAGCATTATCGATTTGAACTGAAACTCTGTCGTTTTTAATTTACATTTTATCTGCAGCAAACCAAGCCATTGCATGGTTTCATTTTTGTTATATGGAGATTTTTTGTTCTTTTATTATTATTTTGACTACTATTACCTAACTCTGTTACTGCGAACATTTGCATTGGCTATATGCTTACTCTGTTTCTTTTTGTAAAATCTTTTAGCTCAGGGCTAATGTTTAAACGTATAGAAGCCTGAGAAATTTCATTGTTTTGAAGTGATATGAATTTGGTTTTGCTATTCAAAACACTCAGGAGCATAACTAGTTATGATATGTAACCTAAGAAACATTGGCCCAAATCATAAGAGTCATAGAAGTAACTAAAAGCACGTGCTTAGAAAAGCAAAGCATAGGCAATGTTACTGATTAACAAAGCGAGGGCTGGTTATTTTCTCTTTACACCCCCAATCCTGGTTTAAATGTTGTAAATGCTGAAGTTTATTGTTGATGATTGCTACCTTAACTTCTATAAGTGGGTGCATTTGATTATTTTAAATCGGTGAGTGATTTTTATGTGCAATAACATTTCTCTGCGATTCAGTTTTTGCTTTCTACTGAATATGTGCTCTTCGATTTCTTGCATACTATGTAGAAAATGTCTCGAGTAGAGGATCTATGGGAGCGGTTAGTACGGGCTGCGTTACGGAGGGAAAGAATTGGGACAGATACACTTGGTCGGCCAGTTAGCGGCATTGCCGGAAATGTTCCTTCTTCACTTGAAAACAATAGGGATATAGATGCAATTTTAAGAGCTGCTGATGAAATTCAAGATGAAGATCCCAGTATTTCTAGAATCTGTATGTACTTTTTTTTTCTTTATTTTGATTTGCAAGTTACTTATAGCTGGTGAATACTTAATAGTAACTACTTATGCTTCACTAATGTCATAATAGTAAGAGGTGAATTTGGTACTTTGCTATGTGATTGTAAAATTGCTTGACAATCCTAAGTATTCAGCCATATTCATGTGTGAAAACTTGAATCCAGGCATTGCTCTTAAAAACTGGATCTGATACTATTCGAATTACCATTAAAAAGGGCTCAACATTAGTATTTAAGTGCTATATTATACAAGTCATTTTCTACATAAGTCTTTACATATGCTTGAAGCTGCTGATCTTGTTGTTCACTTGCAGTGTGTGAACATGCTTATTCACTTGCTCAAAATCTGGATCCAAACAGTGAAGGAAGAGGTGTCTTACAATTTAAAACTGGTTTAATGTCCGTTATCAAGGTATAATGTTTTGGTATAAGTTTAGTATGACAAATTTGGTTTCAGTGTTCAGAAAATAACTAGTGTTACAGGCTCTTCTATGAATGTCATATGCATCTGTTTGTAGTTTGTACTTTTCAATTGTTCTATATATCCACTTAATATATAGTTACAATGTTGCAAGTTTTAAAGTCCTAATGTATTATATATATGTTACTTTTGAAATTTGCACAAATGAACTCAAGTTACTAGTTTATGATTATATATGTAAATGCTTTGCACATTTGTCTGTTAATTAGTGGCTGGGCGCACTATGAGAATGTTAGTCATGTCCTGAGATGTGTTGAGCACAGTGTTGCGCTAGGCTCTAGTCAGGTAGGCGATCCCCCGCCTAGCGCCTAGCCCACATAGTCAGGGACTAGGCAGCTGGCTGGAAGTCAGTCTGCCTGAATTTTTTATTTTTATATTTTTTTATTGTAATTGAGTAAATGCTCATACTATTTCATATATTGAAAATCAAATTCCAAAAAACTCAATATTGAGAATCAAAATCCATGAACAACCAAACAAAATCAACAAACTCAATCAAATTCCAACCAAAGTCGACCGACTAGGCGGTACGGACTGTCGACTAGGGACTAGGCGGCACCTAGTCGGGGACTTTTGCAACACTGGTTGAGCAAGACATATTTGATGTTTGCTTATGATTTGTGCATTTTGACTTTTCTATTTCGCTGTTTTCTTCCATATGAGTCAGCTGTGTTAAGTTATTTGTTTGTGATATATATTGGTTTTATTAACACGTGTCTTTCTTTGACGCTTTGATCAAATATTCAGCAAAAGCTAGCAAAGAGAGAGGGAGGAACAATTGATAGAAGTCAAGATATTGCTCGCTTGCAGGAGTTCTACAAACTGTATAGAGAGAAGAACAATGTAGACAAGCTACGAGAAGAAGAAATGAAGCTAAGGGAGTCAACTACTTTTAGTGGAAACCTTGGCGAGTACGTATCTATAGAACGAATACATGCTTCTTTAACTTGGTTTTGCATTTATCAAATTTTTTTTTTGGATAATCAATGAATGCTTTTAAATATGGCAAAAGAGAAGAGATAAAGGAAAAAGGGTCAGAATTTAGTTTTCCTCAGTCCATCACTCTTCTTAGTTTCTCTTTCTCTCTCCCAATTTATAGGAAACTAGAATGATTTTATTGAAGAAAGTAGATACATTCATACAAAGGTGAGCAAGACATCGACAACTTGAAAACCTTTTGTGGACTATAAAAAATAACATGTATACAAGGCATAGAAATTTGCATCATATTCCATTAAAACTTTATTTTCTATTAGTTTGCATCATACAAGCCTATCAATTTTAATACCAAATGGAACCCCTAGGTGGTTCAAACATAGAGGGGCTACCATCTTGATTCATACAATATTGATACACTATTGAAGTATTCTTGCATGTTTTTTGTATGGATAGGCAAATAGCTATTACATTACAATTTTCAACTTTACGTTTGATTTTTGAATAGTTTAAATTTTTTATTTTATGTTCATCCTATACTCAATTTTCCTGTCATAAAATATATATTACATCAGATTAAAAAACAAAACAAAACAAAAGAGTAGATAAAAACCTTAAGGGTTTTCCTCAATTTGTTACGTTGACGAAAATATCTCTGATTTTCACAGAAATAGCTGTGATATTTTGTAAAAATACACTACAAGTTCACCAATATGGATATTTTACAGAAATATCTCGGATATTTACGGATATTTTTTGCGGAAAAGATATTACACCACATATCTATATCGGTACCCTTAAATTACGGAATTGCGGAAACCGTGGATATTTTAAACTATGCATGTATAGAAATGTTTTTTTGGATCTTTTCCCCAAACCCAAAAATTGTCTATAAAAATTGAATACAAAGCTACCTACCCAAAACCGTTTACCAATTAAGAAGGATGAAACTAAGTATCTTGGAATTCCTTGGGGACAGAAGCCCAAAGTGAAACCAATAATTTGATTCTACCCCTAAGCAATTAATGTCTTCCTTTTGTCTTTCTTCAAAGATTCGACTGTTTCTCTCTTTCTAAATTACCGACAACAATGCAAGAACAACACATTTCCATTGTACTTTAGGGTTGTCTCTTCGAAAAGCGTAAATACTCTCCTAGTTTCTTTAATTCTATCTTTTACTTCTCTATTCTATCGTGATCTTTTTTTTTTTTTGGATAGGAAACACAAACTTTATTCAGAAAAGAAGAAAGTACATTAGTGAACCAGTAGTCCACCTAAAACAACAAACTAAGCAGAAATAGAAATTACAATGAACTCGATCAAAAAACAACCTTCTAATCTAACATAATGAAAAATAGAGGATTGTCTTTAAATTCTTAAGAGATGGATGCCTATAGAGAAGCTAAATAATAAGCTTTATCCCATAAAAATTGACCTCCTCTTTAGCTTCCCTAAAAATCCTTCTATTCCTCTCTAACCAAATAACCCATAAAACAACAAAATTCCACAATATCAAAGAATTATAGCTTTTTTTTCCTCTCCCAGAAGCTTTAAATTCTATCGAAAAGAAAGAGACCACTAACCAAGGAGCAACCCATTTCAATCCCCCCACTGAAAATAACTCGCTCCATAGCTTTACAGCCACCAGGCAATGGAGAAAAAGATGATTTAATTTTTCTTCAAAATTCTGGCACATATTCATAACACACCAAGAGGGTCTTTCAGTCTTTCTATTCCATGTACACAACTTTGTGAATTGGTATCCAGTTTCTGGACCCATAATATCACCATACTTTGTTATAACTAGATGATCTGATTATGATGAGTTCCTGTTTCATTGGCACAATGAAGGATATCTGGGCCATATTTCCTTTATTATACTGTTAGAAAATATATAGAGGTATTTCTTAATAGCTATTAGATTGGTGTAGAACATTACTCATTTTATGCGTGATTATAATCCCAATAGAATGTCGGTATTAGTAAGTACCAAAGTGATTAAGCATCTTACATGTTACATCATGGCCTAACGGATTTTGTATTCTGACTTTATAGTACCTCTTTGTGGCATGTTTTGTTCTTTTTTCTTTTTTGGTGACATTTACTTTTATTTTTCACATATCTTTATTTATCATGTTGTGAAGACATGTCGTTATATATTTTTTTTGTTTTTCATATGAATTGCTGTCTTTTTTTTTGGTCAATTGTAGGTTGGAGCGAAAAACAGTGAAGAGAAAAAAAGTTTTTGGAACTTTAAAAGTTTTAGGGATGGTGCTTGAGCAGCTGACCAAGGAAATCCCTGAAGAGGTTGGATTAATAATCTTTTCATTATCTTTTACTATCTCTTGTTTCTTAAGTAGTTTTTTCTATGACATCTGATGCATAATCTTGATAGTATTAGTATCTTTATGGTTGGAATCAATGGTGAAGTGAGGAGAGTGGTCCAACTGGTTTATTGTATGTTGAGCTATTTGTATAGTTAAAGGACTGCAATTGTATATTGAGCCTCTCTTCTGTTTCTTGTTTGCTGTAAATTTTTGGAGGACTACTATGTTACTATGTTAGCATGCCCTCTTTAGACATTTTAGCTTTTCTGTTGGTCTTGTTTTGTGGACTTCTTGTTCACCATCCCCTTGTATTTTTCAATCTCTTCTGAATAAACTTTGTTTTTGATAAGACAACAAAATGTAGCTAGAATGTTTACCTTTACATAAATTTTGAATGTGGGATGTTCTTCTATTGCATGAGAATATATTGTTTTGCATTGGTACAGATTGTTATAACATGTGCTGTTTCTTTTTTGTTTTCTTTGCAGTTGAAACAAGTGATTGAATCAGATGCAGCTATGACAGAGGACCTGATTGCTTATAACATTATCCCGCTGGATGTACCTACTGTAACAAATGCTATCTTGGCTTTTCCTGAGGTTAGTTTCTACTTTAGGTCTTGAGTTCATTTTTTGTTGCCTTTATTGTTCTCACGTGGCAAGAGTTTATGGTCAGGTTCAAGCTGCTCATTCAGCTTTGAAATACTTCAGCGGCCTGCCAAGATTGCCTGCTGATTATTCTGTATCTATTACTAGGAGTCCTGATATGCTTGATTTTCTGCACTATGTTTTTGGGTTTCAGGTTTGTTCTCCTCTTGACATGGCTTGTGAACTTTCTTCTGTGCTTGTTTGATTCAGATTTCCATTGTTTCAAACTTGTGCTTGATTTCAGTCAAGCTATTGGCTCTGTTTTCTCTTCATGTTTATGCTTATGATAATTTATACCTGTTGTTAAGGTATAAAATTTCTTCTTCTTCGTCTGCCTCTTTTCTCATTCAAAATGTTTGAAACTGTTGTTAGATGATTGTGTTACTAAGTTTCTTTGTAGATTGCAATTGATTCTGTTTCCCTACTTTTCTTGTTAAGGATAGCTGGCTTTCTATACTAGTGAATCTTTATGTTCAAAATGGAAAAATACATATCTATTAAAAAAATTGCTCATCCAGTATTTTTTGAGAGTTTGTTTCTTACAAGGAAAAAGTAAGAACTTAATAGGTTTTCTTATGGATGGTACTTGAGCCTCCCAGATGTTTTTTTTTCATGGTTATTTGAAGGTATCTTGTTTAATTTGTTTGTTCTTAGGTTTTTGTTACTGATATCAGTGTATACTTTTATTTTATGATTGTATATATTTTTTTTGCAGCTTGACTTCAACTGATTTGCATGACTTTTTTCCTTAAGTTTACAGTAATATATGGATGCTAACCTGATCATAATACTCAATTTCTCATGTCTAACTCATAAGCTCTATGGCTTTCAGAAAGACAATGTCTCCAACCAGCGTGAACACATAGTTCTTCTCCTTGTAAATGAGCAATCACGACTTGGTATTCTTGAAGAACTTGAGCCGGTATGTTTCATATATTTGGTCATGAATTTGCTTTATTATTGGTTATTTGATGCCATACTAGATGTTCGTCAAGAATTTCTTTTTATGGGATAGTACCATTTCTTTGTTTTCTCCCCTCTTCAAGATCTTTTCACTTCGGAATATATTTATGGAACTGTTGCCCATTTACAGACGCAAAGGGTGGACCTCAGCAGGGTTTCCAAGCCTTTTTAGTTTACTTTGTTGCATTCCCTCGTGAAATATTCTACATGTAGGAGTTTGAACCAGTTCTTTGTGTGATATTTTACTGTTTTGTAATATTAAGGGGTTATTTGTTTAATGGGGAAAGACTTAATGCCGCTTTAAGCAATCAAAATATTTGATTTTTTAACTATATTATAAAGCCAAGATGTTTTAATCTAAATAAAATATTAAAATATATTTGATTTTATTTTAATGCAATAATTCTTAATGACTGTCTTTATATAGACTCTGGGCTTTGACGGGAAGGTTTTGTTTGATAATTTTTGTTTTTCTCTTGTTTTTGCTTATTTAGTTTTGTTGTTACTTTTTCTTCGGTGGATAGCTCTTCGCATTGTCCACCTTCTGTTTGAATAAAGTTTTTCTGTTTCCTATCAAAAAAAATAATCTTAAGTAGTTAAATACCCTTACGCAATTACATTGTTCATTTGTTTGTCCTGTATAATGCCACCAGAACGATCATGATATCACTGCCATCACATCACCAGCATCTTCAATGATAACTGCTATCATAACCACAACTACCTTGACACCACAGCCACCATCACCACCAGAACGACCATAATCATCATTCTTATTTCTGACCACACCCACCTTAGCTTGATGATAGTCTATCAACTGATATGAAATAATGCTTGCTAGCATAAAAAAAAAAGAAGAAACGATGCTGCCATAATGGGCATTGTTTCTTTGTGTTTTAGTTTATATCATCTATTTGAGGTTAATAATGATTTTAGTCACAGAAATGGAGTTTAATGATTTGCATGGGCTTTCATGATTTTATTTGTAATTTACATATTGGAATGAAAGAATTTGCATTACTTCATGTACGATTGAAATCAAGGAGGGTTTCAAACCTAATTTTTCATAAAAGAACCCTTTATACTTTATGGTCAAATCAGTTTGATTTTTTAATTTTTTTTTTTGAGTTCGGAATTAGAAGAAATAGATGAATTTTTGCAAATTTTGGAGGAAAGGATACGACTTATTATGAATTCCATGCCAATTTTTTTTTTTTTGATCAATCTTCGTTGGAATGCTTTAGTAGTCTGTTGAATGACTTTCTTGTAATTTTGCATTTTTTTTTGTGTCGCTTTAATGATTTTGAAAAAGCTTATGAATTATGATCATGTTGATTGAGATTTGAGACTTCTTACATTTTGTTTTGTTTTGTCAGCGAAATAGTTTGGGTTAAATGGAGATGGATTATGGGGTGCCTAAAATTCACAAACTTTTCAATTATGAAAAAATGGGAGACCAATGGGAATTTTAATTAATTTAATGTTTCTAGGGTCTTAGGCAAGGCGCTCCTTTTTTGTTCATTCTGGTGGTAGATTATTTGGTTAGATTAGTTGATAGAGCTAGGGATTGTCAATTGGTGGAAGATCTTAATGTTGGAAGAGAGGATGTGGTGGTTTCTCATTTACAATTTGCTGATGACACAATTTTCTTTTCTTCTGGTAATGAAGAGATTTTTGTTTTTTTTGTTTTGTTTTGTTTAAATGATTCGAAATTTAATTCTTTTGTTGAAATGATTCGAATTTTCTGCTTGGTGTTAGGGCTCAAGATCTATCTAAGTGTATTGGTTGGTATTAATTGTGATGAAGGAAAGTTGATTTATCTGTCCAATTCTATTGGGTGTGAGGTTGGTCGTTGACTTGTTGTCCTTTGAAATATCTAGGTTTACCTTTGGGATGTAATATGAGATCTTTGGGATTTTGGGCTTCGATTATTGAGTAAATTGAAAGGAGATTAGAGGGGTGGGAAAAATGCTTTTATTTCTAGTGGTGGAAGATTGGTTATGATTCAAGCAGTGTTGTGTTTTATTGTAATATTGTATACCCATATGAGTGTTTAGGTTTCCCTTTGGACTTCGGTGACTTCAAAATTATGTGATTTCTCTGTTTTTCATTCTTAACAATTGGGAGGCAGTAGTTCTGAGATCAGGGTATTTATCTTTTTTTTTTTTGTTTTTTTTTTGTTTTTTTTTTGTTTTTTGTATCCTTTCGTGGATTTTTTTGGAAGACCAGCCTTATTCTTTTATTCCAGTTTCTTTTGAGGCATTGACCCTATACTTTTTCCTTTTTCTTCTTGTGGACCACTTGTTCACCTTTCTGTATATCTGATTCATTAACACAACTACACAAGAATACATGGTCTTTGCAAAGAGAAAAAAAAAACTGGGAATGATATTAAGTGATATATTTAATTTTGAACTCATTTTTTGGCTTCTTATTTATTACATTCTACTTCATGTCTATATGACCACAACCTACATTTTTATTTTGTTTTAGAAATTGGATGAGGCGGCTGTGCATGGGGTGTTCCTTAAGTCCCTTGAGAACTACATTAAATGGTGTAGCTACTTGTGCATTCAACCTGTTTGGAGCAGGTTTGGACACTTAAATTCTTTCTGACACTTTGTGGTTCATCAGTTGTATATTATTAACAACATATAATGATCTAGGATTACTAACTGTCATGTGCAGTTTGGATGGTGTTGGCAAGGAAAAGAAATTACTATTTGTATCTTTGTATTTCTTGATATGGGGTGAAGCTGCAAATGTTAGATTCCTCCCAGAATGCTTGTGCTACATATTTCATCATGTAAGTTAATCCGTAAAGCATACTTCGAAATAACTTGCTTGCTTGGCATGTTATGACCATGGTTCTTGTTCTTGTTTTACATATGCATTTATTGTGTCCTGGCTATCCCATATAATGTTACCCAAAAATACTTTTACTTCCCCTTGATGGTTATTGGTCTGAATCCTCGTTCTTGTAGAATGTCTGACATTAGAAACCTGTAGTTCGTTCTTGTTGATTGGGAATTTGTTCATTATTTTTCTGTTGGATGTAATTGTCTGCCTGAACTGTGATGTGCTGTTCCTATTTTCTACTTACATTTAAATTTACAGATGGCAAGGGAAATGGATGAAATTTTAAGGCAGCAGGTTGCGCAGCCAGCCAATAGTTGCAGTTCTGAGAATGGTGTGTCATTCCTTGTTCAAGTTATCACTCCTCTGTACGAGGTGGTTGCTGCGGTATGTCTCTGTCCACACAATGTCGTGCTTTTCTACATTATTTAAATAAAATTTAATTTGGTTGTATTTGTGAATCTACATAAATGAATGAAATTTGGTGAAGAATATCTCTTCTGCATTAACTTTCTTGCTTCAGTTGTTTGACAGTCTTTTTACTACCTATTACTACTTTCGGTGTTCTTCTAGTCAGATATATAGGGTTGAATTTGTCAAGTAGGGTATAATATTATAGGGTTGAATTTGTCAAGTAGGGTATAATATTATGTTTTATACGTCCAATTTTATTGAAGAAGTATTCGCTGCCAGAAGTATTTGAGCACAACTTTGTTGATTTTAAACTCTCTTATTGATCGTGTTTTCTCGATGGACTCCGGTGATAAACTTATAGGATAATTATAAGCGAATATTTGGAATAAAATAAGAACAATAAAGAAAACATACCACACACACAACAAGAAAATTACTGAGGTTCGGCTAACTTTGCCTACGGTTTGTGTGATCTCTCTTGAGAAATCATTAGCACTATAGAGAAAAACGCTTGGTTTCCCCCCAAAACCTTGCTAGTTCTCTCTATTATTCTTCCCTTTCTACCCCTTATATGCTTGCTGATTTTTCTGTGTAAAGAGATAAGCTCCCAGCAGCCCTAATTATAGGTATAGGACTTCGGTTACATGCCTTGCTAGAATAGGACTCCTAAATCCTCTTAGAATTAGAAAAGCTAACGTATTTCCTTATCCTAGTTGATTTGGGATTCTTGAGAAAATCTAATTTCCTAATCCCAATAGGAAATTATGTGTACACTTTATTTTCTCCTTATCCAAATAGGATTTCTTCTTAAACCTTGACTTGTGTTTTGATTATCCAAATAGGATTCCTTCTTAAGCCTTGACTTGTGTTTTGATGAGCCAAAAAACAAAACAATCTACACCTTGGTGAGTCAAAACTTAGAAATGACTGTTGTACTCTAGAATGTCATCGAACCCTAATGAAACAACCCTGGAAAGCTTCAAGAACCTTCATCTTGGCAAAATTCTTCTTGCCTTAATGCTCTTTAAGTGAGGAGGTGCTTCACCCAATCCTCAACTTGTAATAAGATTGAGTAAGTTCAAGCAAAACTTGAACTTCTCAGCTGTTACCGGTGTAGTCAAGTAGTCTGATGCGTTCTCCCTTGTATGAACCTTCTTCAGTGTAGCTTCCTTCGATTCTACCCCGCCTCTAATTCGGTGATTACGATTCTCAATATGGTTCGATCTTCCATGAAACACTTGATTCTTTGCGAAGTAAATAGCATTTTGGTTGTCACATCTATCACCAAGGAACCTTGAGTAATATCAAACTCTTTTGCTAAACCATTCAGCCAGATTGCTTCCTTTCTAGCTTCTGCAAGTGCAACAGAGTAGTGGATAATGCCGTAATTGATTGTAGAGTAGCTCTCGAACTGATCGGTCCACCACCACTAGTGAAAACATAACCTGTAGTAGATCTTCTTTTATCCAAGTCCCCTACATAGTCAGCATCTATATAACCCAGCACACATGCTTCCTTCTCTTGTTTCTCAGACAAGATTCCTAGACTCTTTGTACCTTTCAAGTACATTTCAGGTAATGCATAATCTATTTAACCGCAGACCAGTGCTCCTTTTCTGGATTCACCATATACCTCGAAACAACACTTAATACTTGTGCTAAGTCAAGTCTTGTGCAAACCATTGCGTACATTAGACATCCTACTATGCTTGCTTAAGGCACTTTGCTCATCTCTTCAACTCTTTTTGTAGTAGTTGGACATTGCAACACTCTCAACCGATAATGAGTTGCCAACAGAGTAATCATGGGCTTTGCTTTATTCATGTTGTATATCTCCAAAATCTTTTGAATGTATTTTGCTAGCGATAACCAGATTTTTCATGCTACTCTGCCCCTTTTGATTTGCATTCCAAGGATTTTTTTTGCAGCCCCTAGAACTTTCATGTTGAATTCCTTAGTTGCATCTCGATTGTGATGGGCTTCACGTCATGATCTTATTACCCGCCATCTCAAATATGCTATGACCAAGCTCTGATACCAAATTGTTGATTTTAAATTTCCTTATTGATCGTGTTTTCTCGATAGACTATGATGATAAACTTAGATAATGATATACGAATATATGGAATAAAAATATGAACTATAAAGAAAACACACCATACACAAAAACAAAGATTTTACCGAGGTCCGGCTAACTTTGCCTTTGTCCTCGTGTGATCTCCCTTGAGAAATCACTAGCACTATTGAGAAAAACGCTTGGTTACAAGAAACTTATTGAAATCCCTTAGCTGATTACCCAAAACCTTGCTAGAACCTCTCTATCACTCTTGCTCTCTACATGTTTATGCATGCTGATTTTTCTATGTTGAAAATAAGCTCCCAGCAACTTTATTTATAATATTTATAAGCATAGGACTTGGGTTACATTCCTTGCTAGAATAGGACTCCTAAATCTTCAAAGAATAAGAAAAGCTAACTTATTTCCTTATCCTAGTTGATTTGAGATTCTTGAGAAAATCTGATTTCCTAATCCTTATAGGAAATTATGTGCACACTTTATTTTCTCTTTATCCAAATAAGATTCCTTCTTAAGCATTGACTTGAGTTTTGATGAGCCAAACACACAACAGCTCTGATACCAACTTGTTGATTTTAAACTCCCTTATTGATCGTGTTTTCTCGATATACTCCGATGATAAACTTGTAGGATAATGATATGTGAATATTCGGATTAAAATATGAACAATAAAGAAAACATATCATACACACAAAACAAGAAATTTACCGAGGTTCTGCTAACTTTGCCTACGTCCTTGTGTGATCTCCTTTGAGAAATCACTAGCACTATAGGGAAAAACGCTTGGTTACAAAAAACTTATTAAAATCCCTTAGCTAATTCCCCAAAATCTATCTAGATCTCTTTATCACTCTTGCCTTTCTACCCCTTGTATGCTTGCTGATTTTTGTGTAAAAAAGTAAGCTCCCAGCAGCCCTATTTATAGGCATAGGAATTGGGTTACATTCCTTGTTAGAATAGGACTCCTCTTTGGGCCTGTTTGTTTTTTCATCTGAAATCTGAAATGGTCTGAAATAACCGTGCAAACAAACGTGAAGTCTGAAAAATCATGAAAAAGTGTCAAAAATAAAAAAGACAGTATTTCTCGCTGAAATCTAAAGTTAGGTAGGTCTGAAATCCTTACAAACTTTCATACCAAAAATGTCCTCTCACAATTCCCATTATACCACCCACATAAATCTATTTTCAGCCAATCCAATTCACACTTTTGATTAGTTTTTATATTTTATATTTTTATTTTATCAAAAACCCATTTCACAAAAAAATAAGACCAAAAATATAACTTTCTGCAAAATCTAAAAGGGAAAGAAGTAGGTGGTTTCCGTAAATGTTGGTCCTAGTCGGACCTCGGTGCCTCCTAGTTAGCACGGCAGTCAACGTTGGCTCTAGTCGACTTCGAATGTTGAGCGCTTTAAGAATAAAAAAAGAAGAAAAAAGGATGAAGAAAAAGACAAAGAGGAAGAAGGAAGACGCAAACCTATCTGTGTTGAGAGGAAACGGGCATCAACAACAAAGGAAACAAGGAATGAAAGAAGAAAATCATAGCATTTGTTTGTTTGTTTGTTTGTTTTTTTTTAATTGATGGCATTGGGTTTTAAAAGACAAAAACCCAACATATTACCAAATTATGGTTTTCAATTTTAATTTTCTGATTTGTAGTTTTTCAGTTTTTTGATTTATTCTAATTTATAGTTATTATTTACATTTAACATCATACAATTTTAAATTTGAAAACATCTACCGTGTGTCAAATATTTTTTTTTTTAGTTGCTAATATATTAAATAATTTTATTTCTATATATCATTTACAATTATGCCTTATTATATAGAATAAAATGATTTAATTTCTTTTACGTTTATTATCGATAATTCAATATGACCATTAATAGAGTAAGGGGCATGAATGTCAAATTATAGGATTTCAGATGTTATTTGAAAATACAAACAACTTAACTTCTTAATTCAGATTTCAGATTCAAAAAACAAACGTATTGTCTAAGCTTCAGATTGCAGACTTATTCAGACTTCAGAATAGTTCAGATCTGTTTAGATTTCACACTAAAAAACAAACGCTACCTTAGAATACTAAAAGCTAACTTATTTCATTATCCTAGTTGATTTGAGATTCTTGAGGAAATATAATTTCTTAATTCCAATAGGAAATTATGTGCACACTTTATTTTCTCCTTATGGATTCCTTCTTAAGCCTTGACATGGGTCTTGATGAGCCAAAAAACACAAGAAGCTTGTCACCTTGGAACTATATGACAATTCGAGTTCAATATTTTTTCTTGCTTATACGTCCAATTTACCGAAGAAGTATTTGCTGTCAAAAGGTTTTGATAACAGCTTGTTACCGTGGAACTATATGGCAGTTTGAGTGTCATATTTTTTCTTGCAATTGGATCGTTTGTATGGACCCAACTGAATCTCTTGGTTTCTGTTCTCCAGTCAGGGGTACAAATTGAGTCTCATACTTGGGACATATAGTAAGAGTCTGGTAAATAAAGAGAAGTCAGAAGATTTTTGAATATTTGTTTTTGTCCGCTATCAACGAGTGTTTTAGGGACATGTTCTTCTTGTAGTTTTGTGTATGAATTGAGAATATTTACTTTTTAAGTTTTATCTCATTTTTTTGCTTGGGGCTCCATTACTCGGTAAGTATTTCCTAATATTGTTGTTAACTGCTGTGTGATTGATTGCCATGTGGTAGCCAAACACTGGAAAGAAAACAAATTATCACCTCCCTTGAAGTTTAATTAATTAAAAAGGTAGATTCAACAAAATTTTCAGGTTCATTAAAATCCTCTCAAATTTTAGAAAATGAGTTTCCCGTAGTATTAGTAATAATAATAATAATAACAACATTATTTAATTAGGTCAAAGCTTAGTTGTTTAATGAATTTTATTGATTGTTTTTGAGATAACGTTGTAGCAAGTGTGAAGTTTCGGTGTAACAAAATTAATTTTAGTAAGTAACAATTCATTATGCTTGGGTAATCAAACACACCTTTGGTGTTCCCTAGTCCCCATAGAAGGTTGGAATTATGCGCAATGGTAGTGGTTTGATATTGGAACAGATTTGTAGATAATAACCACCAATCCCTTGTCTAGTCAAAATGTTTGACTTTAATTCTCTCCATAATTCCATATCTCAAATCTCAATTGTTGGATGAAATCAAACAACTATCAATGAATATCCAGCAACTCGTGGCCTGTCACAAGTTAATCATAGAAATAACAAGCAACTTCGCACAAGCAAGCAAGATACCCATGCAATGTAACAAGAGTCTTATAGAATGTTGTGATTATGACATGGGAGCAGTAATTTTGCATTGTAACAAATTTTTCATAAAGGATAATCACCAGAGTGTAACTTGTAAGGAGCGGGCTCTGGAGGATAGCAAATCATTTTGCTTTGATAGGGAGACATCTATTCAGTGTAATCGGAGTCTAGTATTGCAATTTTGATGTGAGGGGTGACAATCTCGTACATATTAATCTCAATTTTGTTGCATTTAACAATTATTTGAGAGATGTTTGACTTGCAAAAAATTGCAGGAAGCAGCAAATAATAACAATGGCCGAGCTCCTCATTCTGCATGGAGAAATTATGATGACTTTAATGAGTATTTTTGGTAAGATTTGAAAGACTTTATTTGTTAAATAAATTCACACTATCATAATTGCTGACCCTTTTTTTCGTCCAGGTCACTTCATTGTTTTGAACTTAGTTGGCCATGGCGCAAAAGTTCATCATTTTTTCTAAAACCAAAACCAAGTTCAAAGGTTTGTATCGCTCTAACTATTGAGTATCTGTTTTTCATTATTGTAATTTGGTTAATTTGTTTTCGATTTCGATTTCATATTAATTTGTTATTAGACATGTCGTGTGCTATATCTGCTCATTCCTGTACAATGCCTTTGGAAGTAGTAGAATTTTAGGGTTTAATATTGTGATGATTTATTCTTCTCTCAAGGGAGGTTTATATAGATACACAAGAGTAGTGAACAAGAAAATAGTGGGGTACACATAAAAGTGGTGAATAAGTAAATAGTGTGAGGACCACATAAGAGTGGAGACCAAAGTAAAAGAATTCCTAACTAAATAAGTAAATATAATATTTACATTCTAACTCTCCCGCCCAAGTTGGTGCATAGATATCACACATGCCCAACTTGGATAGGAATGTATAGAAAGGAACACGGGTAACAACATGAGTCATCACATCAGCTAGTTGATCCGCACTTTTAATGTAAGGAACCTCTATTGCACTGGAATTTAGATTATCCTTGATGTAATTCTTGTCAAGTGTAACATGCTTGGTTCGATCGTGCTACACCGGATTATTAGCTATCTCAATGGCAGCCTTGTTATCACAAAAGAGCACCATAGGTTTCTAAAGGCCATACCGAGTTCTCCTAAGAGACTACGTAACCAAGTAAGCTTTGTTGTAGCATGATGAAGTGCACGATATTCAGCTTCCGCAATGGACAGAGAAACCACTTTCTGTCTCTTCTCCAAGTAACCAAATTACCTCCCAGAAAGGACACATACCCTGTAGTAGACTTTCTGTCCAATTTGGATCTAGCAAAGTTAGAGTCGGTATATCCCATGATATCTAGGTGTCCATGCTTGGAGAACATACTACTTTTACTTGGAAAGGACTTCCGATACGCTAAAATACGGTTCACAACACCCATCTATCGGTCACTCGGGGTTATGCATGAATCGACTCTCGACATTAACTGCATATGATATGTTAGGTTTAGTTTGAGTTAGATCAACTTTCCTACTAACCTTTGATATCTCAACTTGATCGGGATAGATAGTCTGACCACGGTTCACCTCAATAGGAGTATCTATGGGTTCGCATGCTGAGTTACCGATTTCAGCCAAGAGGTCTAAGACGTACTTCCGTTGAGAGAGAAATCTTGGATTAAAATACTTGAAAATACTTGAAAATACTTCAAGGCCCAAGAAGTATTTTAGAGCCTCCATAGTTTTAAAACTCGAAAGGCGGTGCGAGGCGGTCAAGCCTTCCCAAGGCGAGGCGGCAGCCTTGAGGCGATCGAGGCGGCAGCCTCAGCCAGAAAATAGAAAAAATAATTAATTTTTTTTTAAAAAGTAATAAAATTCTATAATATTAAATAAATAATTTTTTTTAAAATTAACAAGTTAAAGTATGTGAAAAAAAAGAAGAAGATATCATTTAAGTGAAAATGGACTCTAAGGCCCATTTAAAGTTAACAATCCAAGTAAAGCTGGTCCAATTCCATTGAAACCCTAAATACACATACCCACACAATAACAGTCTCACTTAACATTGTAATGGGCCTGTTTTTAACTTGAGTGACTTAAGCCCAAATTAAAAAAAAATTGTTACCCATCCCAGTGCTTTTTTTAAAACCAAGGTAACCCTAATATTTTTTGTGTAGATCTCCTTTCAAAGAGCTGACACTTCCACTTTCTTCTGGTTCTTCTCTTTTTTTTTTTTTTTGATAAAAATTAAAACCGCCTCTGAGTCGACTCGGCCGAGTCGAGGCGGTGCGACACAGAGGTGGCAGCCCCGGTGCGGTAGAGGCAGGTTTTTGGGTCAAGTATGATGGTGCGGCCGCACCAACTCGTTTTTGGCGCAAGGCGGGGTGAGGCGGCCTCGAGGCGGCCGCCTCAGTCCGAATTTTAAAAATATGAGAGCCTCCAAATCCTTCATCTCGAACTCTTTAGCCAAACGACATTGAGGCTTTTCTATCTCACTTATGTTATTTCCTGTAACAATTATGTCATCAACATAAACAATAAGCAGTGTAATATCATCGCCGTCTCTTTTATAGAACAGAGTGTGATATGCCAAAGTCTGCTTAAAGCCTACTTCTTCATTGAGTAGCTCAACCTACCAAACCAAGCTCTCGGTGACTGTTTCAAACCGTATAATGCCTTCTTCAGCTTGCATACATTTGCTTCCTTTGGTGTAAATCCCGAAGGATGATCCATATACACTTCCTCTATCAATCACCATGAAGAAAGACATTATTCACATCAAACTGTCGTAATGGGCAGTCTAGATTAACTGCAAGAGAAAGTATAACTCTAACAGTATTCATTTTGGCCACAGGAGCAAAGGTCTATTGATAGTCAACCCCATACGTCTGAGTGTAACCTTTGGCCACCAATTTGGCTTTGCATCTATCAATTGTCCCATCTGACTTGTACTTTATTGTTAACACCCATTTACATCCCACTGTCTTCTCATTCAGAGGTAACTCAACCATTTCCTATGTAGAATTCTTCTTAAGGGCTTTCCTTTCCTCTACCATAGCAAATTTCCTTTTGGGTTCTCCAAGAGCTTCCTGAAAATGACTAGGAATAGACATAGAAGATAACTGAACGTCAAAATCAAGGTGAGACTTAGACAAGCGATGATAAGAGATAAAGTTAAAAATAAGTTAAAAATGGGATAAACAACATTAGAAGATGATTTGGAAAAACCCAACCTATCAGGCTCTTTACGACCACAAAGAGGATATCTCCTACCCGTAGTATTTTCTAAATTTGTATAGTTAGAATCCAAAATATCATATGAAGTGGGAGCTATAGGTGAAGAAATATGTATCTCAGACCACAAGATCAATCGCAGAAGAGTCATTTGATGGAATGATAGTATCATCAAATGGAGCACTGGAGTCAAGAGTAACACCTTTGTTTCGTCTCGTGTAACATTTTTTAAACAGCCGAGCTGGCCTCTCACTCTCACTCTCACTAGATTCAGCCTCCACATGATCAGAAGCATCTAAAGTCTCCCCCTCACCAATAATAGCCGAATCCTCCCTCTTACTTGAAATCCACTCTTTTTTCTTCCAACAATAGTCGTTCCTCTTCCTTACTACTAATCTCCCCTTGAAGAGGAATAAGAGATACATCCCCAGAAAAATAGGACACCCGCTTACAAACTGAACATCCATGGACAGTATTTACCCGTAGGAGGATGAAAACATTTCTAGCCTTTTTGAGAATTTGAGTAACCCCAAAACACACATTTTAAAGCATGGGAATCAAGTTTATCCCTATGAAGTGGGTGCACATAAACATAGTGCACATAAACCTAACACATCCAAAAACCTTAGGGCAAATGTTAAGAGCTGAAGGGATGCGGTGAAAATGTGACAACATCCTTAATGTTTAGCAACATGCATAGTAAGACATGAAGCCCGAGCTACCTCGAGGAGATGTTGGTTTTTACGTTCCGCTATGCCATTTTGTTCTGGTGTATAGACACGTTGTCTGTTTGAGGATGCCGTGTTGTTTGAAGAAATCCACCGAGGCCGATTTACAAACTCAAAACCGTTAGAATGAAAAACCTGAATTGGAGTATGAAATTGTGTGACAATCATTTGGTAAAATTGAGGAATGACATGTATAACATCACTTTTAGATTTTAGCAAATAAATCTAACTCACCCTAGTACAATGATCAGAAAAAGACACAAAATAGTTTTGACCTGAAGTAGGAGTAGAGAAAGGACCCTAAACATTAGTATAAATGCATGAAAAAAGGAATTGGACTTTTATTGAAACTTTTTTTAAAAGGAACACGATGATTTTTAGCATAAATGCATTGCTCACACTTTAAGAAGCTGGAATATTGTAAAACAACCGAGGAAATAAGCGTTATAAATATGCAAAAGATGAGTGCCCTAAATGATAATGCCATAAAATAATTCTCTCTGCCAAGGTTCTCGTTCCTTACTTGGAATCATTGGCTAGATTCGAATTTCAATGCTCTTGCCTCCTCCCAGTAATTCAGACCTCTCTACCCGTGCCAATCGTCATCTTCATGAGAAACACACAGTGAATAGAATAAAAGGTTATAGAACAATTAAGATGTTTAGTAATTTGGCTAATAGAGAGAAGATTATTAGAGGGATTAGGAACAAGACAGAAGACATGGAAAAAGTTAGTGAGAGCGAGACAATCTCTACCCTAGTAATTGGCATGGGTCCTATTAGCAATCTGAACAGACATAACAAGTGAAGACAATAGAGAAGTAATTAGAGAGAAATTACTTGTCATATGATCAGTAGCTCTTGATTCAATAAGCCATGTGTTGTTACTTGATAGTAGAAGAAAGTAATACCAAACTAGAATTACCTTCCTGATGGGATACTTGAGAGACTTGAGAAGCAGAAGATGGAGAAGCCTCATTTAGAGCAACATGAGGGGGTTTCCTGTTGCTTTTCCTCTTAGCTTGCTTGAGTTTATACCACTTTGGGTAGCCGTGATTCTTCCAACAAGTATCAACCTTATGTGTGATACTATTGCAGTGAGTGCAGAGGCGAGTGTGAGGACTAGTAAGTGGTGCTGGCCGAAAATTGACTTTTTGGAAAACAAGTGTTGAAGCCTTAGAACGATCCTCAGTATCCGTGGTAACTTGTCTTTACACTTCGCGACGAACCGGTGAATGCTTTTTCCAGGCTTGGTACAGGCAAGGTAGCCGGGACACAACTATCGACTTGATCTAGGTTGTGATCAAGACCTGCAAGAAACATGTAAACTGGATCCACTGCTATACGTTTCATATACTTCTCAGAATCTGCGGTACACTCCATATCATTGGGTCGTCAATGATCTAACTCCATGAAAACGGAGTTCAGCTCATTGTAGTATTATGTGAGAGACCGGCCATCTTGACACAATTGAAACGTCTTCTTCATCAGTTTACAGACCTGAGAAGAATCAGAGGCATCACGATAACTCCTTTTAACCGTATCCCACACTTTGTTAGCCGTTCCACACTGCACAAAATGTGACACCAGTTTGGTAGTCATGGAATTAATAAGCCAAGACTTAACAAGTGCATCTTTAGCTTCCCATTCATTATAGCTCGGGTCACTTTCTATGGGTGCAATCTTCCTTCCAGTGATATATCCCTTCTTCTTTCTGCCAGCAATGTGCATCTCCAAAACCTTAGACCAAATACGGTAATTTGTACCATCCATTTTAATATGGATTGGAGTATTTGTCTCTTGAATGGTGACAGTGGGTGTCATCTTGCTATCAGGAACCATAGGGACCTTAGTATTAGACACATAAGGAATTTCGGCAGCCATGTGATTGAGAGATGATGCGGCTAGGGTAGAAAATTGATGGTTTTGGTAGAGAAGAGAGGCTGTTTGGCCATACAGGAGGAGAGCCCAAGTTGCTCCTGCAAGGTGTGGCAGCAACGGCAACAGATCCTTTAATTAGGTTTAGAGCAAAGAAGACGGAAAAATTCTCTTCTTTTCACTCCGAACCAAGTAGAATCTTAGGGTTTAATATTGTGATGATTTATTCTTTTCTCAATGGAGGTATATATAGGTATACAATAGGGAACAAGAAAATAGTGTGGGGACCCTATAAGGGTGGTGACCAAGTAAAAGAATTCCTAACTAAATAAGTAAATATAATATTTACATTCTAACTGAATTTTTTGGTAAAATTGATGCTTTAGTCTGGTAGGGAAGCAAAGAGAAGTTATTGATTTTTTTCCCATCACAACAAGCTTAGCGTTTATCTTTAAGCTGCAATTACCCCGTTAACAGGAAAATATGTTATTAAAACATTTTTTGTTTTCGTATGTTTTGTATTATAACCTGTCTTTCTCCTTCTCCTACACAATCATAACCTGATACATTTGTGATGATTGCCTTGAAATTATCATATAAAGATAGCTTATTGTTGAGTTGTCATTGAATAAGTTTGGTAAACTGGCTCCAAGTTTATGTAGTATCTATCAAAAATTGACGCAGGGACTCAGAGGCAGCTCAATGGATGATAGCGGAAGGCTATCAAAGCATATCAAGGGTTCAAACCTTGGTATGAACAACCTCTGAGCGATGCCTGGGAACGGGCCTCAGGATGGGTTGGGGGTGCAGGTCTGCATGCCTGATAAAGCAGTGGGCCATGCCCAGGCCATGCCCGGCCATGCAGTGCGCTGCCTCTGAGCCTGACGGGCCTCTGAGCCGGATTGGGCCTCTGAGTCCTTGCATCAAAAATACAGGCGATTGCCAATGTTTTAAAAATTGTCTGAGGCAGCCGTGTTGAGGAATTTTCTCACTGTTTGCTTTGATTTTTTTGGTTTTTGGTGTCTTGGACGTTTCTTTTGTTCTCTCATGCACGGTTTTATTTATATTATTTTTATTTATCTTACAGAATTTTCTTAATGCTGATCATGGTCAACGCCGAGGGAAGACTTCATTTGTTGAGCATCGGACGTTTCTTCATCTTTATCATAGTTTCCACCGTCTTTGGATATTTTTGGTTTTGATGTTTCAGGTTTGCAATCTTTCTCTGTTCCTCGTACTGACAAATGTCATTCTGTACTTATGGAATCTCTTGATTGTTGAGATAGCATTGTGTTATCTTGCTTCTTTATCTTGACAATAAAACTTGTTTCTTTTGTTTTTGTTTTTTTCCGAGCATGTGATCTCTTGTTGTCATAAATCTAATAGCCCCACTTTCCTGCTATGAGCATAAGGATGATGAGCGTCAGCAGAAATCATTTTTAATTTATTGATGCCCCTTTTATTACATTTTTTTTATTTTTTTTTATTTTTATATATTTTTTAATTGTGGATCACTTGAAGCCGCTATAATTTTGGTGTCATTTATCTTTTACCAGTTTATAAATCTCTGCTATTATTTATGCATAATATGTATGATTGCAGTATATCATTCTGATTTCTTAAAATCATTTTGCAGGGACTAACCATCATTGCTTTCAATGATGGAAATTTTAATGAGAAGACTTTAAGGGGATTACTGAGCCTTGGTCCTACATATGTTGTGATGAAGTTCTTTGAAAGTAGGTTCCTTTATTGCATTTAGTTACAATGTGGATGTTCTGTTACTTTTTTCTTTTTAAAAGCAATTAAGTATTGTATCGATTAAGTAGTATTTGGCTAATGTCGGCAACATCATTCATTGTGGTGCTGGAATAAATTCTTCATTTAGGTGTGCTGGATGTTGTTATGATGTATGGCGCCTACTCGACAACACGACGTCTAGCTGTTTCTCGAATTTTTCTTCGATTTATTTGGTTTAGTGCTGCTTCGGTCTTCATAACTTTCCTTTATGTGTATGTCATATCATTCTGTTGAACTTTCCTTCCATATCTTCGATTTTTGCATTGGTGTTCTTTAACATTGCTTTCATCTCCATTTTTTAATTGAATACCTTCTTTTTGTCTGTTTTTGATACAGGAAAGGTATGCAGGAGACTGGTAAACCAAATGGAAGTTCAATTCTTTTTAGATTGTATGTGATAGTTATAGCCATCTATGCCGGTGTCCAGTTTTTTCTAAGTTTCCTGATGCGCATACCAACCTGCCACCGTCTGATTGATCAATGTGATCGTTGGCCTGTAATTCAATTTATCAAGTGGATGCGTCAGGTTTCCATCTCTTTATGTACTTGGGTTACATAGGGTTTCCGTGTTTTGTGTTTCCAGTGTCTGGCTGTATTAATCTATTGTCAGCTTTTGGTTTATTGTGTCATTTTCTTTTCTTCATTGAAGGAACGACACTATGTTGGACGGGGCATGTATGAAAGAAGTACCGACTTCATCAAGTAAACCCTGATCCCTGTTCTTTCCATTGTCATCTATTTGTATATCCTGTGGCAAATTAGGATAAAAATATTCTGTTGCTTCATTATGTTATTTTTGGTGCTGGAAAACTAATTGAATTATCAAGAAAGAGAAATAGGTGGTTGTATTAGTTAGTTCAATTGTTAATGTCTCTTATGTTAATTAAGAGTTCTTGGCTTAAAATGCACTCATTATAGGGTTAGGGAGGGTTTGGTTTCCATCCAAGAGGGGTTGGGATGTGGTTCACTGGAAACAGAAAGGGAGAGATAAGTAGAAAAGAAAAGATGTCTTCTGTCTGAATTTGCGTAACAAAATCACAGAAGTTATATTTTAATTGTGGTACAGCAGAGGGAAAGTTAAGCAATTACTTGCAAAGAAATAACTCCCTTGACATACAATAGAGCAGAACCGAAGAACTATTGTTATTATTATTAAAAAAAAGACGTTGCACACCTTTTAAATTGAGGGTAGATCTGCTATATTCCTGTCATCTGACTGAACAGATTCTTTGGTTATATTCTTTTTTATTTTCTTTGAGAAAGAAGATTGCAATTAGTACAAAGGCTTATGTTGCAGTTTGAACTTTTTATTTCCCAAAGAAATATGATTAAATATGCTTTCATCGTATTCTCTTTGTGGTGCAGGTATATGCTTTTTTGGCTTGTTGTCTTGAGTGGGAAGTTTGCATTTGCTTATTTTCTTCAGGTTAGTTATGTTTATTTCACTGATACAACATTGATCTTAGCTCTTTTTGGTTTTGTTTTTCTCATATCTTTTTCTTTACCGACTATTATTATTATTATTTTTAAATGTTCTCTTTATCGGGTTTTGCAGATTGAACCGTTGGCGGTGCCAACAAAGTTCATAGTTAATACTGGTCCTATGGAATACTCTTGGCATGATTTTGTATCTAAAAGTAAGCTATCTACCTGATCAATTTTATGCACACACTTACATGCTTCCACATTTGTTTGTCTTAAAATATATTGATCAACTATGTCAATAGTGGTAATTTTATTAATTTTTTTTTTGTTGAAATGTGATGTAATACTTGTTAAACTACTGAAATGGTGAAAGCCTTTATTTTTTTAGTACTATTAAAAAATGTTTGAATGTTCGGTTATTTTTAATATTGTTCAATTTATCTCGCAACTCTTATTGCTTCTGATAATCTTTATGTTGCAGATAATCATAATGCTTTGGCAATTGCCAGTTTATGGGCCCCAGTAATTGCTGTAAGTTAGGAATCCTCTCTCTCTCTCTCTCTATATATATATATGTATGTATATGTATATCAGTATATGTGCGCGTGTGTTTGTGTTTGTGAAATATTACATGCTCATGCACTGGTTTATGTGTTCAATTGATGATAAATGATTTATATTTTAACTTAAGTCATTCAATTGATCTCTTTTGTTCTGTGTTCAAGTTCAGTTGATTTTTTGGTATCTATTTGTTCTTTAAATGTTTGACCTAATCAAATTGGATTACATAGCTTGGGTACTGTGAAATATTAGGTTTCAATGACCTAATTTTTTTTATTCTATCAGAACATATATTTATATACAATTGGAGACCTATACATTAGGACTTCTTTACTATTTTTAAAGGAGAAAATCTTGCCTAATCTATTCTAAATAAGGAAAACAATTATACAGCTAATTACACCTAATTTACAGCAAAGAATCCCAACACTCCCTCTCAAGCTGGGTTGTAAATATTTAGCATACCCAGCTAGCAACTGAGATCTTCAAAATGCGCTCTTGGAAGTGTTTTAGTTAGAATATCAGCAGTCTGTAGATTAGAATGAATGTAAACAGGCTTGATTACTTTCTTTTCTATATTTTCTTTGATGAAATGCCGATCTATTTCCACATGCTTGGTCCGGTCATGATGAACTGGATTTTTAGCAATACTGATGACAGATTGACTATCACATAGTAGCTGAATTGTTCCCTCAGAAGGTATCTTCAATTCGGCTAATACTCTTTTCACCCAAATTCCTTCACAAATACCATGAGCCATAGCTTGGAATTCCGCTTCTGCACTACTTCTAGCTACAATAGCTTGTTTTTTACTTCTCTATGTTGTCAGATTTCCATAAACATAGGAACAATAACCAGAAGTGGAACGTCTATCTGTGATTGAGTCTGCCCAGTCTGCATCGGAATACAATTCCACTTTCCTACTTGAGTTCTTTCTGAATAACAGTCCCTTTCCTGGAGTCATTTTCAAGTATCTTAAGATTCTGTACACCGCTGTCATGTGTTCTTCAGTAGGGTTGTTCATGAAGTGACTAACAACACTTATTGAGAATGTTATGTCAGGCCTAGTATGTGAGAGATAGATTAACTTCCCTACAAGTCTCTGATATCTTCCATTTTCTACTGAAGCACTGTCTTTATTTGAACCAAGTTCGATAGTGTAGTCCATAGGTGTCTCTGCAGGCTTACACCCAAGCATACCTGTTTCTTTAAGAAGATCCGGTACATACTTTCTTTGAGAAACTGCAATGCCTTGCTTAGACCTAGCCACTTCCATTCCTAAGAAGTATGTGAGTTTACCTAGGTCCTTGATCTCAAACTCTCTAGTCAAATTCTTTGACTCTTGAAAACTCCTCATAATAATCCCCTGTTAGAACAATATCATCAACATAGACAATCAACACAGAAATCAGTCATTCTAAAGAATGTTTTACAAACATTGTATGATCAGACTGTCCCTGTATATACCCATTACTCTTCATAACTCTAGTAAATCTCTCAAACCAAGCTCTGGGTGATTGTTTGAGACCATAAAGTGACTTCTTTAGTCGACACACTTTGTTGATGTTTGATGAGTTCTATAGTCCTTGAGGAATGTCCATATAGACCTCTTCTAGATTCCCGTTCAAGAACATATTCTTGACATCTAGTTGATGGAGGGGCCAATCTAAATTTGCTGCAAGAGAGAGGAGTATTCGAATAGTGTTGAGTTTTGCAACCGGAGCAAAGGTCTCCTCATAATCTATGCCATAGGATTGAGTAAATCCCTTAGCTACCAACCGAGCCTTGTATCTCTCAATACTACCATCTGCCTTTGTTTTTACAGTGAAGATCCACTTGCACCCGATCACATTCTTTCCATGAGGCATATCAGTAATTTCCCAAGTATCATTCTTCACCAGAGTACTAACTTCTTCATTAACTGCCTTCTTCCATTCTGGGATAGCCATGGCTTCTTGGATTGAATTAGGAATGTAGATAGAAGTGATTTTTCTGGTGAATGCTTGGTAAGATGAAGATAGTCCCTCATAATTCATATAGTTGCCAATAGGGTACAATGGATTACTTCTGCATTCTCTCACCCCTTTCCTGAGTGCAATCGGTAGGTTCTCATCGGAATTATCATGATCACTTAAATTAGTACCTGCAGAATTTTCCCCTAAAGTTTGTAAGTTAGATGTAGTGATTTTTTCCGCAGGTTCAGATGTTGGCAGTAGCTGTGAATCTGCTAGAGTTTTTTATTCCTTCGGTGTTTTCCTTTTACTGTGACAAACAATTATCTCGGGATATTCAGAATCAGTTGGTTTTGGTTTTGGTTTTGGTTTTGGTTTTGGTTTTGGTTTTGGTTTTGGTTCACTTTGGACACTTGGAGAATGTGCAATTTCAATTGTTTCCGGTGTAATTTCAGGTGTTTCCGGTTTAATTTCAGGTGTGTAATCTATGCTATCCAAGAAAAACCAATATTCTTGTGGTTGACTATGATTAGAACTCTCCCCCTGAATATCAGTTTTGGGGTAATAAGTTTTTGTTTCAAAAAAGGTGACATCCATGGTGTGATAAAACTTTTGGTTGTCAGGACAAATATCTGTAACCCTTTTGGTTGGGAGAGTACCCTACAAAGATACATTTGGTGGATCGAGCGTCAAGCTTGGTTCGTTGTTTTTGATTGATATGCACAAATACAGTGCACCTAAATATTCTTAGAGGAAGAGTGGAAATCAGCCGACTTTGAGGAAAGTGTTGTAAAAATACTTGATTTGGAGTTGAAAAATCTAATATTTTGGATGGAAGTCGATTGATTAGGTATGCTGCTATAAGTACAGCCTCACTCCAAAAACATTTTGGAACATTGGATGAAAATAACAGAGACATGTCCAGAAGGTGTCTATTCTTTCTCCCAGCTATCTCATTTTGCTGAGGCGTATCTACACAAGAACTTTGGTGTATGATTCCCTCAGTTGATAGATATGAGCCAAGGTTAGAATTAAAAAACTCTCTTCCATTGTCGGTTCTAAGTATTTGAATGGAAGTTTGAAATTGATTTTTAATCATTGTTTTGAAATTCTTAAATATTGAGGAACTTCTGATTTATTTTTCATGAGAAAAATCCATGTGAGTCTTGTGTGATCATCTATGAAAGAGATGAACCACCGAGCTTCTGTGACATTTGGAACTTGAGATGGGCCCCAAACATCACTGTGGATCATAGAAAAAGGTTTTGATGCTTTGTATGGCTGAATTGGGTATGAAATGCGAGTGTTTTGCAAATTGACAAATTTCACATTGAAAAGAACTAGCACTTTTATTTCTGAATAAACTTGGAAAAAGTTTGGATAAGTACATAAAACTTGGGTGGCCTAACTTGTAATGCCACACCATGACCGATCTCTCACTCTCACAAGAATTAGTTTGATAAGACATAGGTTCACTCACTCCTAGATGAGATTGTCTCACAGAATCCGGTTGAACCTCGAGATGATAGAGCCCATCATGACTTCTAGAACTGCCAATCATCCTCCCCGAAGTCACATCCTGAAATTCGCAGACATGAGGAGAAAAATTAGCTATACAGTTAAGATCTTGGGTAATTTTATTTATGGAGAGTAAGTTGCTGTCTAGATTAGGAACATGTAGAACAAATTTGAGTGTTATGTCTCTGGATACCACAACTGAACCAGTCCCTTCAACTTTTGCCAAAGAACCATCTGCAATTCTAACTGTGAGAGCTTCATTACAAGGAAAATATGTGTGGAAAACTCGCCCATCTCCTATCATGTGATCAGAAGCACCGGAGTCTACAATCCAGGGCTTATAATGCTCTTGTTTCACAGTCAAGGCCTTAAGAAAATTACATTTTTGAGCTATGGAACCTGACCCAACAACTGGTGGATTTTGCTGTGATTGCAGCAGCCTTTTCAGTCCATCAAGTTCCTCTTTGCTAAAATTTGCAAGTTGCTCTGAACTACCAGTCATGTTGTCTCGAATTTCCTTCTCTGCTGCTATCTTTGGCTTCCAATCAGCAGGTTTTCCATGGAGTTTCCAGCAGGTTTCTTTGGTATGATTAGGGCGGCGACAATGTTCACACCATGGCCTTCCCCCTTTTCGTGGCTGCTGCAGGTTTCGAACAGCCAAGGCTAATGACTCACCAGTAGCAACTGATTTTTCCATCCCCAGTATCAAATGGCGTCTACTCTCTTCCCTTCGTACCTCAGAGAAAGCTTCACGTAAGCTTGTCAGCGGTTTTGTGCTAAATATCCTTCCTTTTACTGCATCAAGACTTGAATTCAAGCCCAAACAAAATTTGTATACCCTCTTATTCTCTATGATCTTCTTGTATAGTTTGAGATCATTGGTAGTATCCTAGGAATATTTTTCAAAAGCATCCAGTTGCTGCCAGCTTTGATGGAGTTTGTTGTAATACACGGTCACAGATAAATCACCTTGTCGGAGATCGTGCAAAAAACCCTCAATTGTCACCAGTTCGAGGGTGTTGTCTTTATGAGAATAAGTGTCTTTTGCAGTCTCCCAGATTTCTGCAGCAGTTTCATATAGGAGAAAATTCTCTTATGTGTGGCTCCATGGAATTCACTAGCCAAGACATAACCTGGCTATTATCTCTCTTCCAGATCCGTTAGCCATCGTCTTTTTCGTCTGGTTTGGTGATATGTCCAGTGAGATGATCTTCTTTCTCCTTGCTGCGGACATGAAACATGAAGGATTGAGACCATTGGATGTAGTTTCGGCCTTTCAATTTGTAAGTGGTGATTAATGTGGATGAGTAGTTTGTCAGGTCTCCTCCATTGTTGTTGAACATAACAGTTTCGACGTTTGAGGAGGATGATTTTGGAGTTTCAATTGAAGATTCTTTGGTGTTTGTCATGTCTGGTATTTGAAGTTGCTACTGAGCATTAGGTAAAGGCTAGGACGGCCGATGAATACTGCCGGAATAAGCAGTGTAGAATGCTGCCGGAAAAAGTAGTAGATAGAGAGTAGGGTTGCTCTGATACCATGTGAAATATTAGGTTTGAATGACCTAATTTTTTTTATTCCATCCGAACATATATTTATATACAATCGGAGACCTAGACATTAGGACTTCTTTCCTATTTTTAAAGGAGAAAATCTTGTCTAATCTATTCTAAATAAGGAAAACAATTATATAGCTAATTACACCTAATTTACAGTAAAGAATCCCAACAGGTACTTCTGGAAAAGATCTTGATACTTATTACTACTTGTTCTGTTTGTACCTAGGGTGGTTCTTTTGCCATCCAAATTATTACTTTTCCTACCCATCATTTAACAAAAGTTTTATAATTCTAAAAGCCCTTGAATGGTGTTTTTAGCAAAGGCTGATGCACACAGATAGATTTGAGTGCAATAGAGTGACAATGGACTTATATCCGGTGTCGGAGCTTATATTAGACAAGTTCTAGATACGAAATCCTCATATAGCAAATTAATTCAAGGAAGAAAAATTCTCTCAGAAAACTGGAACCGGTATTGTTTTTTAACCTTGTAAATATATACCATTAAATGAGAGAAATTATTGAATAATTTACTTGCAAAGGAGTATAATCATACCATGGTTTTGCATCTAAAGCTTTTTCATCTCTAAGACTTGGAGTTATTACAAACTTTATGCAATTAAAGGTTAAATTTTAAACTTTTGAAGGGTGTAGATATTTTAATTTTTAGTTTAGTATTTATAAAAGGTTGTATTTATAAATGTGAGAGAAAAGTATGTTTTTGGGTGGCAAAAACCTGATCCTCTTTTTAGCATGTATATTTAATTTTCATTTTGAAAACCCTAATCTTCACTGTGGTTATTAGATTGGTATGAATTGTGGCCTGAATGCTTTAATTATGGACTCATTTGTGATATGGGGCTTAAGTAAGATGTCGTGCTCTGTGATGATGTAATGAAAGAGATCCTGTGCGATAATACTATGATTGGAAAATCAGCCCACAATTAATTGTGAATCCTATTTGGATACTAGTTTATATTTTATGCTGCTGCCACACTGCAGTATGCTGAATACTGTCATTTTCATTCTTTTTGATCTTCTTGTTTTTCTTTTACAGATCTATTTGTTAGATATCCATGTGTTCTACACCATCATATCTTCTATTTGTGGGTTCTTGCTTGGGGCTAGAGATCGACTTGGAGAGGTAATTGATTGTTGTCTTATTTTGCAAATTCATGTCATGATGCATTGAACCTAGTCATTTTTTGTTAGTCATTTTATATAGGCTAATATCTAGTCATTAATTTGCCATGCCAGTAAAGTTAGTCTTTTTATTGTTGTTATGTTTTCTAAAAGTACCTGTCTAAATTAACTTTGTGCTTATTGATGGATTTTTGTTTAAAAGTTTCACTTCTATGAAAAAATTTCCCAGATTAGATCTTTGGAAGCTGTTCACAGACTTTTCGAGGAATTTCCTACAGCTTTTATGAACACTCTACATGTTCCTCTTCCGGATAGGTGGGACTTCCATTTTTCTATTGTAGTGCAAGCTTTTTTCAATGATATTGATTGTTTTTGGATATGTAGTATTTTTTCCCTTTCCATTTTCTTTTCTTTTGTCTGAATGCAATTTCTCTCTTCTGCAGGGCTGCCGTTCCTGTCTCTGGTCAGGTTAGTCATTTACATCATTAATTTCCTCAATATTTTGGATTAAATTTCATTGTGGAATGATTGATTTTATTGCAGGCTGGTAAAGAAAATATTCAGTTTGAAAAAATGTGTTGAAATATAATCATTGCCACTGGTTCCCATATATTAAGTATTTAAGTTTCAAATTTTTTGCTGGCCAGAAACCATCATTAAGTTGGCTGAATTTTTGCTGCATTTTGCTTGCATCACTACTTAATCCAAACGGCTTTAGTTTTGGTTCTTCATTTTGTTTATGTTTTTCTATATAATTATTGAGAAGATAATCAAGTAACTTAGAATGGTTGTACTATGAAGGTTGTAGAGAAGAAAAAGGTTGATGCTGCTCGATTCTCTCCCTTTTGGAACGAAATTATTAAAAATCTCAGGGATGAAGATTACATCAATAGCTTGTAAGTGCTGGAAATTCTGAAGTTGTTGCTACTGTTTTGACTGAAGCCATTTTATGTTCGTTATGTAGTATGTAATATGGAGTGCTGTAGATATTCTCATCTTGTTGCCATTGTTCTGTATTCATTTTTCGCCCTTTTCCAGGGAAATGGAGCTGCTTTTGATGCCAAAAAATTCAGGGAGTCTTCCACTGGTCCAGTGGCCCCTTTTTCTTCTTGCAAGCAAGGTCACTTGAGTAGTCCAAACATTAGATTTGTTTTTTAATTTTCATTTTGTCAATGTAAAAATTTGTTATCAGTATTTATTCATGTAATTTTGAATTTGATTGAATATATTGTCTTACTATTTGATGCAGATAATTTTGGCTAGAGATATTGCTGTAGAAAATAGAGATTCTCAAGAAGAGCTCTGGGAAAGGATTTCTAGGGATGATTATATGAAGTATGCAGTTGAAGAATGCTACCACACCCTTAAACTTGTCTTAACAGAGATATTGGAAGGCGAAGGAAGGATGTGGTATGTTTTTATTAAGATTTTGAGATTCTCTTGGAATCTAATACATGCATTGCAAACATGTGTTTTAAACATTTACTGTGCTTTCAGGGTTGAAAGGATATATGAAGACATTAACGTCAATATAGAGAAGGGTAGCATTCACGTTGGTTTTCAGCTAAATAAGCTTCCACTAGTTATTTCAAGAATAACTGCACTCATGGGTATTCTGGTTTGTTTTTTTAACTTTTTCTTCCCTCTTCTATATTATGACTATAATTAATTTGTTGTTGTATATAAGTTGTTTTTATATCTTTTTTTTTAATTTTTTTTTAATTTTAATTCCTTTCCCTTTTTTAAGTTTTTAGGTTTAATTGAGGTTTGAATGATCTACTTATTCCTTTAATTTTTTTTATTTTTTATGTACTATTCATCTTTTCCTTCTGTCCTGGTGGTGTCTTTTGTCATTGTGTTCCTTTGGACAGATTGCTCAGAACTAAAATGAGTTCTATATTTTGATTTGTTAGTTTCTTGAAGACAACAGAGTGGCTTAAGCGAACTTGATTTGAATGGCATTATTGATTTCTGATTTCAGGATTATAAGAAGAAAATTTGCATGTTGTTTCTTTTGGTTCCTTTCATTCATCTAGTTATTTTAATCGAAGAGAATGGTGTTTGGGGGTGGAAGTGAGTTAATGGTGGAATATATATATATATATATATATATATTATCTGATAAATATGTGATGAAATTTCAGTATATGTTGGATTCATAGTCATTATGCTTCACATCATTTTTTAATAGATGAGTGTCCTGTAAATATATGGGTATTCGAATTTAACATAAGATAATCATGCTATTAATGATCTTTCTTTCTGCCTTTTGTGGCACGCTCTGTAATTTCTGAAGGATGTTTTTTTTTTTGGTGTGCTGTCAGAAAGAGGCGGAAACACCAGAGCTTAAAAAGGGTGCAATTAAAGCTGTTCAAGATCTCTTTGATGTGGTGCACCATGATATCCTTTCTGTTGACATGAGGTCTTGTAGATGCTACTGTTGACATTAGCTTATGCATTGGATACATTTTTTTGGCTTTCCCTCTGAGATATACCATTTTGCATGTATCTTGCAGGGAAAACTATGACACATGGAATTTGTTGTTTAAAGCAAGGAAAGATGGTCGCCTGTTTTCGAATTTGAAGTGGCCCAAAGATGCTGAGCTGGTGTGTTAGGACTCGGCTTATTTACCATGTTTAAGATTTTACTATTACATTATGCTGTGTATCATATATGAAATCAATTAACTTTGGGGAATTTGCAGAGAGCACAAGTCAAAAGATTGTATTCACTGTTAACTATCAAAGATTCTGCATCAAATATTCCAAAAAATCTTGAGGCAAGACGTAGACTGCAGTTCTTCACAAATTCCCTTTTCATGGGGATGCCTGCTGCCAAGCCAGTCCGTGAGATGTTGTCGTTCAGGTTATCTTCATCTTTCTGTTTTCATTTTGGAGGTATATGTGCATGTCAAAGATCAATTTAGCGTCATCATTTCGTTTTCGTGTATGCAGCGTGTTCACTCCTTATTATTCTGAGACCGTGCTTTATAGTAAGAAGGAACTTCAATTGAAAAATGAAGATGGGATATCTATTTTGTTTTACCTCCAGAAAATTTATCCAGGTAATCTCCAGTTTATTATGTTAAGTGTACTTGCATTTGATGTTGCAGTTTGTGCAGTACATGTTTAGCTTGTTAGGGTGAAATTAAACTTTTGGATTCATTTGTTAGTGAAGACCTAATGAGTTAACATGTCTATATATGTACTCAGGTTATTGTTTTATACCTGTGAGATGTTGCAGAAGCAGAAATTCATTTTGTTCTCTTTTACATCATGTCATTTTAAGTGGTTTTCATCTGCTGGGATCCTGATCTGTAATTTCTCTGACGATGTTTGTATTTTTTTTTTTGAGAAGTTAAATTATCTCAGAAAAAAAAAACAAACAAAGTAAACGAGAAATCCCCAAACCAAAATAACCTTGGAGAAAACAGAACCTATACAAGGTTACTATATTCATTGTATAGGGTTCATATGATTACTGTGTTGTTTCTAAACACTAAAGTTAAATGCAGTTTTTAGCTAAGGCATAAGCATATTTATGGTGGAATTGGTTTTTAGATGCTACAAATAAAAGAACTTGATGTATGAACTTTCTTTATTTTTATCTTATATTATTTTTTGTAAGCTATAATTTTTTGATTGCTGTATGAACTCTGTTTTACATGTGGCCCTTAAATTGGGTTCATCATAGGGTTTTTTTTTTTGGTAGTAACACTAATTATATTTTTTTTTTTTGAAGATGAGTGGAAGAACTTCCTTACTCGAATTGGCCGCGATGAAAATTCTTTGGACACAGAGCTTTTTGATAACAAAAATGATGAACTTGAACTTCGGTTTTGGGCATCTTATCGCGGGCAAACATTGGCCAGAACTGGTATATCTATTTTGTTAGTTTGATCTTTAAATTTGCAATCCCTGCCCTATGAACTTTCATTTCTTAACTTGGCCATTTCAACAGAACAACACCATAATGGTGTTTGGTGTATCAAATTATTAATATTAATATTGTTATTTTGTTTTAATTTTATGCTTCATCATTGAGTCCTTCATATTGTATAAATATTGCTTGAAGGGCAGGCATTTAGATACTCAAAGTTATTCCACTCGTTAGAGCCATATCATTTAGTTTAAGCTGTAGATTGTAATCTCTTTCCACAGTTGTTTTTGGTTGTTTAGTCTACTGTTACACTTTTTTTTATAAGAATTACTGTGTCACTACTTTTTCCCCTTAATTTTCAGATTACCTGAATTAGTTATTTAATTTATTGTTGTTGATAACATCTTTGATTATGAAACGAATTATTTTTCTAGAAAAGATCTCCCCCCAAGATAACATATCTCTGCACATCTTAATTCATTAATGCTTTGTTTTTAGGTTATATATATATATATATATAATGAATATAAAAAGGAACAACGATTTTGCCATTACATCTGGCTTTTCTATTCTTTTGTTAAACCCTTTTCTACTTCTGTTACCTTTCCCTTGTGATCCTGTTGATATAATAGCATTGCTGTTTTTGTGTTTTGCATAAATGTCAGTTTTCTAGCGGGCTATTTTATGTGTATACTTGCATAATATTTTGTGGGTCTTTTCCTTTGACTAATCTTTTGTCCTTTCCTTTTTCTTTAATTTTTATGAATTTCTGCTTCTTGTTAACATTCAGAACCATCATTAGCAGACGGTATTTTTTCTGATATAATGTGAATGAGCTATTACGAGCTTGCTTGCATAAATGTCTATGATTTACTGCATTGTGCTTCTCTCTTTTTTTTTTTCCTTTTCTTTTGATAGGAAATTAGTATAAAGGTGAATAAGATGTCTACAACTCAAAAACCTTTTTTGGACTACAAAAAATGATATGTATGGAAACTTGTGTGATATGTGTCTCAAATGCAAAAAATTGTTAAGAAATGTATATCTTGTCAAAAGTATTGAATGCAAAGCAACCCCAAAACCACTTCCCAATTTAAAAGGATTAAGAAAAACAAACTATCCTGGAATTTCATGAAGACGAAAGCCCAATGTTAAGCCAAGAATCTGATTCTATCCCATCAGAAATTGATGTCTTCATCTTGTCTTTCTTCAAAGATTCTACTATTTTTCTCTTGCTAAATTAGCCACTGCACTGCAAGATCAACATATTTCCATAAAACTTTAGCTTTGTCTCCCTTTACAAAAGCTATGGTATTCTCCATTTAGTAATGAGCCACTTGAAGCCAGAACTGCCTACTTAATCTTAGCATCCTTGATCAATTCAACCCTAAGTCTAGATACAATGTAACAATGAAAAAACAAATGTTCAATGGAATCCCCACTCATTTTATAAAAGTACTAGAAAAAGGAGAAAGGCAAATATTAGGTTTTGTGTTTGTATAAAATCATCGTTATTTAGTTTTCAATTTTCCTTGAGCTAAAGCCCACTTACTTGGAACTTGGGCTTTCCAAATCTTTTCAAAGGGCTCGAATCCGTTGAAGGATCTAGCATCAATTAGCCACAAGAAATAAGATTTACTTGGAAAGTTTCCAATAGGGTCAAGATTCCAAACTCTTCTATCCTTCCTCATTAAATGAAAAAGAAAATTAATTTTGTCAAAAGGGCTGCATATTCTTGGTTCTACCTTTCATATAAATTCCTTTTGAAATTTCTATGGAGAAGGGGCTGCATATTCTTTGCTCAGGATCTACTGCATTGTGTTTCTAAAATGCAGGTTTTGTTTGGGGTGGGGAGAGGGGGTTTGTTATGGTGTCAGTATTTTTAAGTTTTTCCATAGCGATGCTGTTTCCATGGGTGACATGAAAACTTTAATAAATTGTAGGGTCGTTGTGGAAGTGACTTCTCTTCTTATTGCTGCTTTAATAACAAACTCACTGTATTTCGTGTAATTTCATTGTCATTTATCTGTGTAAACATGTTGATGGTTCTCTTTAAATTGATCATCATTGTGCTAAACTTTCTACTTCTTTGTGATCTTTAGTTCGGGGGATGATGTATTATAGGAAAGCCCTTATGCTTCAATCCTACTTGGAAAGACTAATGACAGGAGGTTAGCACATTCAACTGTATCACCTTATCATTTCTTGCACTACTAGTCATCTCATTGTGTGTAGCAAATATCAGATATGGAAGCTGCAGTCCGTAGTAATGATGCAACTGATACTCAAGGTTTCGAGTTATCTCCCATAGCAAGGGCGCAAGCTGATCTGAAGTTTACATATGTAGTTACTTGTCAAATTTATGGAAAACAGAAGGACGAAAGTAAACCTGAAGCTGCTGATATTGCATTGCTGATGCAAAGGTGAATTGTTGGGCATCTTCTTGATAGCTTTTCCCAATCTTAGCAAGCCATCAATTGAATCATAGAACTGAAAACATTCCCAATACCTGCAGCAGTTCTCCATTTGCTTACACAGTCCAGTCTGGAAATCCTCTTTGTGATTTTAAAGATGTGACTTGAAAGGGTTGGAGAAAAAGGAGGACAGTTTTGTTTTATGGTCTTTCGATTTACATGTTGAACTATTTTTAGAGTTAAAAATATTATGCTGAAGTTGTTTTGTCTAATTCTTAGTTATTTCACTGTTACATAATATCTCTATTTTTAATTATTTTGTCAGAAATGAAGCTCTACGTGTTGCTTTCATTGATGAAGTTGAAACATTGAGGGACGGTAAAGTGCATACAGAGTTCTACTCAAAGCTTGTGAAGGCTGATATCAATGGGAAAGATAAGGTTAACTCATTATCTCTCTTTTCCTTCAATATTTATGCTCTTTAACCCTGTTGCAAATAAAGTTAGCCGTTGAATAAATAATCCTCTATTTTATTTGGTGATTATTTACTGATTGTTAGTTATTATGCTGATTTCTAGAGATTATAGTTTCTAATTTTATTCTCCTTTATAGTAGTTTTATAGTCTTGCCTATTTTGGTTAGTGGGAAGTGATTCTTTGTATACAGATCAATAAAATTAAGACAATCAAGCCTAATTTTACATGGTATCAGAGGACTCTCTGAACCCAAACAAACCCTAATTTCTTTGTTGCTCATTCCGGCAGAAGAACATCAATCTATTTTTTTTTTTCCTACTCTACTAGTAAACCACCCTAAAACCACTCCAAAGAGACTGTTTTTGGTTTAGATTTCCCCAAAACTGACAGTAATGGTGGAGGAGGTTTAGACCAAAACTCCTCGCACCTTAACCTACCCACTACCGGTCACAAGTTGATTAGTAAGAATTATCTTCAGTGGTCCAAATCTGCCCTCATTTTCATCTCCGGCAAAGGGAAGGATGACTATTTGACGGGGCGGCCATTTTGGCGGGCCATGGTCAAACCTACCACAGATGATGCTGGTTACCGTCGATGGCAAACTGAGAATAATCTTGGAATGTCCTGGTTGTTGAACTCAATGAACAACGATGTTAGCAAAACATCAAAAGAAATATGGGATGCAGCTGAGGAGACATTTTCTACTTCCAACAACACAACAAAATTGTTTGCGGTTGAAGGAATTTTGCATGATCTCCGGCGAGGGGACGGCTCGGTGACGCAGTACTTTACAAAACTGACCTGACTATGGCAGTAAGTAGATACCTTTGAAAAAGATACCTCTGTGATTCCTATAGATTAGGCTACACAAGAAAAGTATCGAGAAGAAGAGGATCTTCTCGGACTAAGATACCTTTGAAAAAGATACCTTCGTGAATCCTATGGATGAGGCTACTACAAGAAAAGTATTGAGAAGTAGAGGATCAAGCTACTCACAAGAAAAGTATCGAGAAGTAGAGGATCTTCAAATTCCTTCTCGAACTTAAATGAAAACACGATGAAGTTTGAGATATAATTATGGCAGTAAAGCCTATGCCTACTCTCCAAGAGGCCTTTTCAGAAGTCATTCGTGAGGAAAGTCGGAGGAAAGTGATGTTTGGATCTGACTGTTGCAACAAAGGCTGATAGGAGTGCGTTGGCTATTCGAAGAAGTCAATCTGCCTCATTTGTTAAACCATAAAAGGGTTGCCCTTGATCTTAACACTGCAAGAAACCCGGTCATCTCAAAGAGACCTGCGCGGAACCAGCTGACTGGCAACCCAGGGTAGAGAGGGAAAGACACGAAAATATACCATAACTGGGGGAGAATCATCTGATCATGCAAAACTGTTTAGTAAAGAATGACTCGAACTCCTCCAATGGATGATAAGTTAGCAACCGTCCTCCACTACAGCAATTAAATCCTTGATTCACTTAGGTAATTTTCTACTAGCCTTGAATGTGTCTAGTCAAACCTTGATAGTTGATTCTAGTGCCTTAAACCATATGACGGTGATTCCAGTGTATTTAAGACATTCTCACCCTATGTTGATAATCTGAATGTTCTTATAGCGGATGTAACACTATCGAAGGTGACTGGAATTGGTTCAGTGGCTGTCATTAAGGATTTGGTTCTGAAATCTGTGTTGTTTGTTCCTAAATTAAAGTGTAATTTGTTGTCTATAAGCTGACCTAAGAACAACGATGTACTGCTAATTTTTCCTCTTATGCATGTATTTTTCAAGACTCAGATTCGGGGAGGATGATTGTCAGAGCTAAATTCTTGTGTGGACTTTACTTTATCAAGGTAGAATCCTACGTGAAAAAGCAATCACATTCAGCAGCAGGTGGGGCTAGTTGCGAGGTGTTTTCTAGCTATCAAAGTCTCTTGTCTATGAACAAATTCATATTTTTTCTTATTATTCTCCTTTGTGTTGGAGGTAATTTATAGGAGAAATACAGCTAGGAAGGAATCAGAAAATCCTATAATTAAGCTAATTGATTCCTTAATCAAAACAAAAATTCTATACATCAATGACAAATATTGTAACCATCCCCCAAGTTGGTGAATAGATGTCACTCATGCCCAACTAGAAAGAAGGACCGACTGTGAGGTTTATCGGAAATAAAAAAGGTTGAAAACGACTTATAGTAGTAGTAGTAAAAAACAACTTAATAGTAGTAGTAGAAGGAAAAAAAAAAGATAGACGAACTTGGACCACAAGGGATAGTTTGACCCATCCAGTTTAATCTCAATTTTAGATGTGTTGTCATGAGAATAAACTGGAGGGAGTGTTGGAGGTGGAGGTGGTACCACTCGACTAGAGACATGATGTTTCTTCACTTAGATTTGTCATAACAACAACTGCAACGGAATTAGTTGTAGTAGTGGAAAACGCTCAAACGGGCAATAGTTGTAGCAACGGGACAGTAAATCTGGCAGTCAGAACAGTAAAACGAGCACAGTTCTGTAGCAACTACCGTAGACGAAATACTATAGCAGTAAAGAGAAAAAAAGTTTTTTTTTTTTTTTTTTGCATATTTAAAAAAATTAAAAAAAAAAGAATTTGGAAAGTTACAAAAGAACCCTAAACAATTTGTTTAGCTCTAAATGAGACTCGGGTTTCCCACTTTCTTCTTCAAAACGGTAACATGGAACACTTGATGCAATCTAGAAGTAGATGGCAACTCCAACTTGTAAGCCACCTCACCTATCCGATCTAACACCTTAAAAGGCCCATAATACCGCTGCGACAATTTCACATTGAACTTTTTCTTTAGAGATTTCTGCCGGTACGGTTGAAGTGTGAGATACACGAAATCTCTTGGCTCAAAAGATACATCTCGTCTGCCTTGATCATAATACTTCTTCATTCTTGCTTGAGCCTTCTCAAGCTTCTTCTTTATCTTAGCTACAACCTCATCCCTATTCTGTTTCTAACTTCCCCTATCTTGTCGATCTCCAGCATTCACTACTGCAAAGCATTGGGCACCCCATTTGTAAAGCCTTTCTGTCATCTGAACTTCGCATTGTTTAATTTCCTTGAGAGGCAAAACAACCTATATTCTTTTATTTCCTCCCAATTTGAATTCCATTGTCATGGCATCAAAGTCTGTAACCACCTTACCGATACTCTTCAACCAAGCGTTGCCTAACACCACATCTACCCCCACCAGAGACAACACATGCAAATCAGCCGCAATCCTGACCCCTTGCATGTTCATCTTCACCTCGCGAACCACTTCTTCACACATAAGTTTTTCCCCATTTGCCACCTTCACATCAAACGATTCTATGGCAGCCTTTCGCAGCCCAATCTTGCTTACGATATTTGCAATGAAATTATGAGAGGAACCAAAGTCTACCAACATCGAAACCTCGAACTTACCAACCCATGCCATAAGCCTCATAGTGGATGGTTTTGAAACCCCAGACATGGCATTTAAAGACAACTCGGCTTCACAATTATTTTCTACCAATTCAGCCACCCTTAACTCTCCCTCATCACTGGTGGCTTCCTCGTAACTGATAACATCATCGTCTGATTCACTTGAGTCAATGATCGTAAATACCTTCCCAGTTTGGCACCGATGGTCCTTGTTCCATTTCTCCCCGCATTTGAAGCACAAACCCTTTTTAATTCTCTCTTGAACCTTTTCCTTTGCCAGTTTTCTTATGTCTTTACTTTTTTTCTTGGAACTATCCTCAATAGCTTCCTTTCCTTTCCAGGAATTTTTATTTGACTCCCATTTAAAATTGTCACTCCCAGAACTCATTAAATGGTTTTTTGTCACTGTAGTAACTATCCTCTAAAATCTCCGCTATCCTCATTGCTTCAGTCAATCTTTGAAGTCGCTTTAGTTTCATCTCTCTCGCTAACCACGGCTTCAACCCTTCAATAAAAATCCCCAATAATGACTCCTTTGACCACCCCCTGACCAAAATCTGCAATCGGCAAAACCATTCAATATATACCTGAACTCTTCCTTCATGCTTGAGCTTGGCCAACGGCCTATGATGATTGACAACCGGTGATGATCCATATTTAGCCAAAAACTCCTGCTTGAAGGCCGTCTAACCCATTTGCCTTCCATCTTGCTCATACTGAGCTTTGATCCATCTCCACCGGCTGTTAGCCTTCCTATCAAGGTAGATACATGCAGTAGAAACCTGATTGGCCCTCGCCACTTCTTAGACCTGAAAGTAGTGCTCCACTTTGTCCAACCGCTCATGTGGGTTTCCACCATTAAAATGTGGAAAATCGATCTTCGGCTTTCTAGGGCCCCGACTTTGGTGCCTTTCTCTTCGCCTATCACCTTCATATACTGCAGCATCTCTCCACGGTTCCCTTTGCTGCCTATAAAATGGCATTCGGCCGCGAGACCTCCTGGACCATTTCACATCTTCCTCAGATCCATCATCCATCATCCATCTCTCCCTCAAAAACCTCATCATGCAACCAACGCTCCACCACTAATGGCCCACGTTCCACTCGTCCTCCTCGCTTAAACCCTTCACGATTTCCGGTCGGATTGGGCTCGTAAACCTCACCTGTCGAGAATTCTGCCTCACGCTGTGAACTACGCGATCTCCATCCATTCCCTTGAGTCTGTCTGCCTACCGTTTCCTTCCCCTTGTTTTCAGCCAACTGTCGTTCAAGTCTCTCGATTGCATCATTGTTTGACCTAGTCAGATGCGCTATGGATGTCGTCAATTTTGATAGGGACTTGAAAATCCGATCTTGATTCTCCTCCAAGGTTTCAAACCGTTGCTTGTCCATCTTTGATCCACTCCCCTGAATAATAGAATCCTCCCTAGATCCCATGGCTGTTGAATTTTTTTTCCTCAGTCTTTTTTTTCTCTTTTAATGCATCTTTTTTTTTTCGTCTTTTTTTTTCCGCGTCTTTTTATTTTTTAATATATATAGAGTAGGCCGCCGAATTCTTTCAATGAAAGCACCAAATTGTTTAGGACCTAGATTGGGATCCAACAACAAAACCCTAACTTGTACCCAAAGATAGATAGATCTGAGTCAAACCACTCACAAAATTGAGCAATCGACTCTTCAGAATCAGATAATAGAATTTACCTAACCCTAGCCCAAGCCTTTCTAAGCGGTTTACCGAGAAAAGCCGAATCGAAACGAAATTGGATGAACCTTAGCAGAGCCAATTTTATTGATAAAACATTCAAAAGATAACAACCCTAAAAATAATAGCTCTATTTATAATAGAACTAGTTTTCTATTTTCCTATTCTGTCATAGTCAAAATGGAAACTAATCTAAAACATAATTAAAATAAAAATAGGATTAGTTTTCTATTTTCCTATTTTGTAGTAGTCAAAATAGGAAACTAATCTAAAACATAGTTAAAGTAAAAACGCAATCCTAATTAAGGCGTAGTATAATCTTCCTCAGGTCATATCAATTGCACATTTACACCCACTTCTTGTTTGTCAGTAGCATGTTCACTTCCACCCAAGAATGCTAATCTCTCTCCAATTCTTTTAGATTTTCTAACAGTCTCAACATATTCCTTGTATAGTTTTGTACAGCTGTAGTTCCTTGTCTGCTTCTGTTTGTATGTATATTTATATATATATTTCAGTATAGAGGTCAGTTAAATTAAGGCAATCAAACCTAATTTTACAACTATAGTGGAGACATGATATTTTTTATCTGTGTACTACATTTTCTACGTATGTCTTTTTTTTTCTATATTTCTTTCATCTGTACTTTCGAATGGAGAGGTATCAACTCTTTTGTTGATTTCCTTGTTTCTAGTATTATATTTATCTTGTAAAACTGTGATAAAATAGGTGTTAATAATATGCTATTACAATTGCCTTAAAAATTCCTACTGGGAGAGCTCATGGCTAGTTGGATGGGACAACATTAACACCTATTTATCGGTATATTATTAACACCTTTGAACTGCTTATAAAATCAGAGTGAAATTTTTCAAGGTCTACATTATATTAAAAGGCATAGTACCTTGTTGACTAAGGTTAAAAACTTTGGTTAGGATAATTTTGGCATTCCCAATTTGTTGTCCTTTTTGTTCAGTAAGAAATGTGAATTTTTGGGATAATCAATTATCTTTTCAACCCTGAACCATTGGCTAAAGTTGCACTATTCTTTCATACATGCCTTATGATGTTCATTTCTTGTAAATAAAATTACTTATAAATGGAGTTCTTATAGTTATGTGAGATTAGAGCGCTTAAATGGGAAGGATCAAAATAATTTGGTTTTTTTTTTTTTTGTTTTTTGTTTTTTTGTTTTTGTTTTTTTTGTTTTTTTGTTTAAGAGGAGTGCAGTTTTCTGTGGGAGAAGGCACATTTCCTTCTTTCAATATGAGCTTTAGTTGCTAAAAAATTCCTAGTATTCCGTTTTTTTTGTTGTAGAATTGGGAAGGTGGTGTTGGATGATTGTGTTGTGGTTTGATGTTTTTCGTTCAATTTTGATGAGTTTTTGTGGACTGTTGGTCTTCGCAGTGAATAAAACTCGGTTTGTTTCTCATAAAAAAAAATTAATCTATTAGTTTACTGAATTACCTGTATTGTTTCTTTTAGATCATGTTTTGGCTTGGTGAATATGGACTATTCTGACTTTTCAAAAAGTCATCATTTTTTTTATGTATTTCAGAAATAGTTCTTGTTTTTGGGTTTGCAGGAAATCTACTCCATAAAATTGCCTGGAAATCCAAAACTTGGTGAAGGAAAACCAGAGAATCAAAATCATGCGATTGTATTTACTCGTGGAAATGCAGTTCAAACGATTGACATGAACCAGGTAAACTTTTTACTCTTCAAACCTTTTTGGTTGAGAGGCTACCAACTCTTGAGTCCTTGACTTTCAACTTAATTACATTAACACCTTGGCTGGGAGACAATGAGGCAGAGTTTTTCATGTGAGCTAGATCCTGATATTGTTTCAGCAGTACTATGGTGAACGAACGCTTCTTTTTGTAATTGTTTACATTGAAGTGCTGGGGATCATGTACTTGTGGACGTTCAGTTTAAAGATAGTTTTTTGGGTTCCATTTTGGCATCCGGGTGTCCTTGGCTCTCAAATTGATTTTGTACTTTGTTTTATTTGTTTTGCTAGTATCAGTTGGCACTGGCTTTGCTTTATTTGCATTGCTGATTGCCTGTCATCCAATCCCAGCCTTTCCACCTGTCCTGGTTCAGAGGGAAAACCTTTCCTCATGCTCACCATTTTCACATTCTGAAATGATGAATGAAGTATGATAGCATCATAGCAATCAACATAAGTCACAAGTTCCTATCTCTTTGTTTGAACTTCATGTTTACTTTATGAGAATTTGCCTCTTATACTGTACATATGTGACACTTAAAAGTCTTTAGATGCTTGTTTTATGGAATACTATGACAGCTGGTTCATCACTGCTGGACCTGCTATAATGCTCAATCCTGAACTTGAATATTTTTATGGTCCCTTGTTTTTAGCCTTGTTAAACTTTTTGAAATAATGATCAATCTAAAGTATTTTGTTCATTTCTCTCCAATCTTCATGCTTATTCGGAGGTTCTTGTCGCTTCATACAGTGGTGGATTGGTGCACTTTGTTTTCAGCTCTCTTGGCTGTGCGGTTGCTCATTTTATTTTATTTATTAATTTCAGGACAATTATTTTGAGGAAGCCTTGAAGATGAGAAATCTTCTTGAAGAGTTTCATTGTGATCACGGTATTCGTCCTCCTACCATTCTTGGTGTCCGGGAACATGTTTTTACGGGGAGGTATTTCTGCTAATTGCAATTTATCTATCATGATTCTGTCCAACTGATTTTTGTCATCTTTACCTCATGTCATTATCTTTAATGGTATGCAGTGTTTCTTCATTAGCATCTTTTATGTCCAACCAAGAAACCAGTTTTGTAACTCTAGGTCAGCGTGTTCTGGCAACTCCATTAAAGTAAGTCCACTTTGATTATACTAGAGAGTAATTTGCTGCCGAAATTAAAATTCTGTCCCATTAAAGTTTGGCATGTATATGTTTGTTAGGGTCCGTATGCATTATGGTCATCCTGATGTTTTTGATAGAGTTTTTCATATAACACGGGGTGGTATCAGCAAGGCCTCTCGTGTCATCAACATTAGTGAAGATATCTATGCAGGTAACTTTATTTCACTTGATAAGATTTAATTATAATGGATTTCAGATTTGTTTGCATGTGTTAATTTGCTCATTTTACACGATCTACTTTATTTAAGAATTGTTCTTGGATACATTGATTTAAGAGGAAAAACAGATGTGGATCAGAAGCACTTGCTTAAATTTGAATTCCTTCCCTGAGAATTATCAGTTGATGTCCCTGATATGATATGGTACCATAATTTTCCCAACTTATGAAAGGTCTTTTATGACTTCTTAGTTCTTCAAGGACCATAAGTTTCTTAATGAACTTTGGAACTTTCTTTGTTTTGTATGCATTAGTACAAAATTATGGCATCTATTTTATTTTTAAGTTCGTATATATTTTGAAATTTGTATATTATTTCTAAATTCTAGATCCTTAAGTTTGCTTAGGGTTTACTTAAATATGAAACTGAATATCTCCGGAATGTTTTTAAGTGGTTGTGGACCTGTGGTGCAAACAATTCTTACTCACTCTTTTGAAGGGGAGAGCCTTGCAATCTACTGTAAGGACTAAGGCAATTGCTGGATATTGATTTTTCATGACAGCCTTCATTATGAGCTTCCATTTAGAACATAGAAGGAGTTTTGACTCCTGTTGAGCATTTTTATAGGAACAATAATTGACCCTTAAGCAATAAAAGCAAATCTGATTGCAGGACCCAATCTGAATGCAGGATCTAATTTAAACCAGGCAATGTAGGGAATAAAGATTTTGATGGACTGAATGAGTAGCAAAGCAAGATTTCGGGATAAGTAACTAAAGTTAAGATTTTAGATGATATTAGGAGGCTGGATGACAAGTTGGGGTTTGTAACAGAAACAGAGTACAAAGAGGATTAATAATGAAGGTAGCAGAGCACACTGGGGCTCTTGGGCAGCCCCCTTCCAGAGAATGTGTCATACTTTCTTAGCATGGCATCACAACTCACTAAGGGGTCGTTTGTTTTTTTGTCTGAAAACTGAACAGTCCTGAATTTTTCTAATGACTGAATAGGGACTGAAATCTGAACCTGAATGACATGTTTTTTTTTTTCCACACATCTGAATGTATTGTCAACGCGTTTGTTTTTTAAAAGTAAAATTGTCTGAATATAAGTAATTTTACATTTATACCTATGTTAAACAATTATACATATAATATGGAATAAAAACAATCCAAAAATAATAATTATATATGAACACATATGATCATGATCTTCATCTTTGATTACAAACAAACTTCATTTTTCAAAGAAAAGAAAAGGTTTTTTTGTTTTTTAAAAAAAGAAATCGGGAAAACTCGTATAAAACACTCTAATATATATATATACATCCCCATAATATCATAATAAAGTATCGATATTAAACACCAATATGAACAGTGATTATGGTTCTTTTTTATTTGGATTCTTTTTTATTTTTAAAGCTATTTAAAATAAGCAATATATTAAAATAAAGATTTCTATACCATATGTAATTTTGATGAAATTGGAAATATGTTATATATAGGGGGATAGTATCGGAAAAAAAGATTTTATATTGCATTTAATGCAATTCAGTTATTTGCAATTAAGTTAAAAGTCAAGATTTTTTTACTTTTTATTTTAAGTTGCTTTTTAGGATTTTTAAGTTGTTTGACAACTTAAAAAAACAAACAAAACAACTTAATGATTATGATTCAGACCTATTAAGTTTTAAGTGGAAAAAACAAACGACCCCTAAGTGTTGTATATAGAGCTATAAAAGATTATTTATTCTTCTTGTTCTTTTAGGTGCTTTCGTACGATCATTACGAATATATGTATTAGACTTTTGTTTTTTCTATTTTTCTTCAATATCACTTTTTATTTCTACTACTTGCAAGTCAATAGACCTTTAGAGAGAGAAGTTCACATGTTTGATGTTACCATAGTTTTAAAATTCGGACTGAGGCGGCCGCCTCGAGGCCGCCTCACCCCGCCTTGCGCCAAAAACGAGTTGGTGCGGCCGCACCATCATACTTGACCCAAAAACCAGCCTCTACTGCACCAGGGCTGCCTCCTCTGTGTCGCACCGCCTCGACTCGGCCGAGTCGACTCAGAGGCGGTTTTAATTTTTATCAAAAAAAAGAAAAGAAAAGAAAAGAAAAGAGAAGAACCAGAAGAAAGAAGAACACAGAAGAAAGTGGAAGTGTCAGCTCTTTGAAAGGAGATCTAGACAAAAAATATTAGGGTTACCTTGGTTTTAAAAAAAGCACTGGGCTGGGTAACAATTTTTTTTTAATTTGGACTTAAGTCACTCAAGTTAAAAACAAGCCCATTACAATGTTAAGTGAGACTGTTATTGTGTGGGTATGTGTATTTAGGGTTTCAATGGAATTGGACCAGCTTTACTTGGATTGTTAACTTTAAATGGGCCTTAGAGTCCATTTTCACTTAAATGATATTTTTTTTTTTTTTTTTTGTTTTTCACATACTTTAACTTGTTAATTTTAAAAAAATTAATTTATTTAATATTATAGAATTTTATTACTTTTTTAAATTTTTTTAATTATTTTTTCTATTTTCTGGCTGAGGCTGCCGCCTCGCCTCGGGAAGGCTTGACCGCCTCGTACAGCCTTTCGAGTTTTAAAACCATGGATGTTACAGTTATTTGTATCAGCATTTATGGACTATTATGTGGTTTTGTGATTTGTTGTGTTATCTTCTAATTATTATGGTTGAGTTGAATTTCAGGGTTCAATTCAACGTTACGGCAAGGAAATGTTACTCATCATGAGTACATTCAGGTATGCTCACTCATTCTCTCTTTCTTGTGTTGGCAGAATGTAAATTTACTGATTTGAATTCACAGGTTGGCAAAGGACGAGATGTGGGGCTCAATCAGATTGCTGTATTTGAAGGGAAGGTTGCTGGTGGTAATGGTGAACAGGTTCTTAGTCGGGATGTATACAGGCTTGGGCAACTCTTTGATTTCTTTCGAATGATGTCATTCTACTTTACCACTGTTGGATTCTATTTTTGTACAATGGTATGTGTCTACTACAATGTATAACCATTACTAAGAATTTTTCATTTTATTGCTGAAGAGATTGAAGGTTGAGAACATATGATAGTTTGGCTCAAAATATGATAAAGGAAAAAGATATTCAATAATTAAGTTCTGACAAACACACTATTTCTGGGCTTCACCTTGGGCCTCAGTTTCACCCGTTTTTAAATTTCATTTCTTCTATATCATCCTTTTTTGGGAAGCTGCTCTAGCTTGATAGGGTTTGTTTTGCTCTTGCTTTTTTGGTGTCTTTTGTTTACGCTTTTTGTCTTTTGGCAGCTGTTTCCTTCTTTATGTTAAGGCAAGCTTGCTCTATCCTATTGTAAATCTCTTTGTTCTATACAATTGTTTTTGTTAGAAAAAAAAGTTTCATTTTTCTGCATATTAAATTTTGACATTTTATTTTTTTGTACCTTTTAAATATATCTTGATTCTTTTCTGCTTGCCTGGATCAGTTGGTTAGTTGCATGGATCGTATATATGGCTGTGTTGAGTATTCAAGTAATTTAAAAATAATTACCCATAATCAACAAGCTCTTTATTTTACTTTTTTCTATGCTGCCTGGTGCTGTTATAACATGGAGGGCTACTTATTTTATATCTGAATGTTTTTGTTTTCTTTCTATGGTGCAGTTAACAGTGCTGACTGTATACATTTTCCTCTATGGGAAGATCTATTTGGTAATACTGATCTTTATTCTTCACATTTGCTAAACTTATTTTGCAGACATGGTTATTGAATTTAGTAATTTCTTTCATATAACAGTAACTTATGTATTTTACCGGTTTATAAATTATTATCCGTGTTCGCACATAAAACTTGTTTCCTTTTCATGAAAACCATTAACACTATTCCTGATTATAGAGAATTTTGTAAGTCTGCTTTTGTAATAAAGCATGTAAATGTTTGATGGTATTAGGATGCTTCTGTCCTCACAATTATATGGCACTTTATTTAGTTATTCAGATAGACAAGTTGTGTAGTTTTTTCACCTTTCTTCAACCTGTGCTAGGCTTGTAGTTCTTGCACTCTGCATGTGTGCGTGTGTATGTTAGAGCTTTTCTAGGTTACTTATTAGGGGTACTAAAACATGATTTCAGGCGCTATCTGGAGTTGGTGAAACCCTCCAATTGAGAGCTCAGATAACAAAAAACACTGCCCTGAGCGCTGCTATGAATACACAGTTTCTCATTCAAATTGGTGCTTTCACTGCTGTGCCCATGGTTTTGGGCTTCATATTGGAACAAGGTTTCCTGAGGGTAATTACTTGTCCGAAATGCATTATTTATTTATTTATTATTGTCAATGAGATGATGTGCATTTGAGGTTATTGAAATTACTTGTCATTTTATGGGGTATTTGCTGTTTCATACATTAACATTCTGCAGATTAAGCACTCGACCTTCTGTTGCAATTTATCGTTTCAATTTAAAAAGTTGTGAATTTTGTTGCTAAGTAACTTTGTTCTCATTAATGCTGTCTGCAGGCTTGTGTCAGTTTCATTACAATGCAGCTTCAGCTTTGTTCTGTCTTCTTCACATTTTCACTGGGCACAAGAACACATTATTTTGGTCGAACTATTCTTCATGGCGGTGCAAGAGTAAGTTTTTCTCTCTCTGTGATCATTTGCTTTTGCGAGTGTGGAACATAATAAATCTCTTTTCTTTCAGTATCAAGCTACTGGTAGGGGATTTGTGGTCCGCCATATTAAATTTTCCGAGAATTACAGACTTTACTCCCGCAGTCATTTTGTTAAGGGGTGTGGCTCTCTCCCTCTCTCCCTCTCTGTCTCCCTCTGTCACAGACACACATACACAGAGATAAACACAGAACTTAGCTCTTGAACTGGAAAGATTATTCTCATTTAACCTCTTCTGTCTCCAGGCTAGAAGTTGTGCTTTTGTTGATCGTCTTTCTTGCATTTGGATACAATGAGGGTGGTGCAATATCCTATATTCTTCTTTCACTCAGCAGTTGGTTTATGGCTCTTTCATGGCTTTTTGCTCCGTACTTGTTCAATCCATCTGGATTTGAGTGGCAAAAGTAATTACTACTACTTATCTTCTTTCAGCCGGGATTCTAGCCCATTTGTTGAGTAATCCATTGTGTTGTATTTTTAGGGTAGTGGAGGACTTCAGAGAATGGACAAATTGGCTTTTTTACAGAGGTGGGATTGGAGTTAAGGGACCGGAAAGTTGGGAAGCATGGTGGGATGAAGAATTGGTATAACTTTTATTCTCTGATTGTTGTATGCTATAATCGTAACATGCTATGGTCCTTAATGTTTCCATGGACCTTATGTATGTGTTAGTAGTTCTTATCATTGCTGTTTTCATGGAATAACTATGCTCATAATACTATTCAAGCTGTTCAAAAACATAGTAAACGTAACACTTCTGAAGTGTGGATCATCGTTTACCCTTTTTAGACCCAGAATTCCAGATTTTGGATTTAATTGTATCGTTCTTTTGTGAAAATAAATCATTGGCTTATGGACTGGGTTATGTCCGTCACAGGCCAGATTTGTTATTAAGTGAGCTACACATTTTTCTTGATTATGTTATTCTTTTGTTTACTCTTAATGGGTTTTAAAATATGGCATATACAGTCACACATTCGGACCTTTGGGGGGAGGATAGCAGAGACCGTGTTGAGTCTGAGATTTTTCATCTTTCAGTATGGCATTGTCTACAAGTTACATGTTCAAGGAAATGATAGATCATTGCTGGTAAACACTCTCTTCATATATCAATACTTGGTGCTGTTATTTATTAAAAAATAAATCAAATTTTTCTTAATTGATCAGTAACAGTTGTATATTGTGAAGATTAACAGAAGAAATGCGTGTTTTCCCCCTTATATCTTTTATTACATTGGAAGCCATACATAACTTTTCTTCAGTTGGTGAAGTGGTTGAGGAGGGAAGAGGGGGTTGGAATCCATTTTCAGAGTGGATTTATGATTAACGTATTTTGAAGTCACCCATCATCTTTTCCCTTATTTATATAGTCATTTGTATCAACTTGAAAAGGGATTTTTCAGGAATTTTTCACCAATGAAGAAAGGTTGTAAACAATTTCTTTATTTTCACGCTCCTTTTTTATATTTATAGTGTTATTACGGATTCAAGCTTATTGGACTTTATGAGATTGAAAATTTTGAAATATGCACGAGTTGGTAAAGGTCAAGCTGACATCTTTCTCTTATATTTTCTTCTCTCCTCCTTTTCTCCATCCGTTTTTTCCTTTACTTCTTTTATGTCAAATCAAATATACTCTGTAGAGTTTTTCAGTTGCTTCTTCCATTCCAACAAGATAAAATTGATTGCCCCATAAAATGATAAGCTGCTGTCACTATAACGTGTTTGCTTATTTGCATAGGTCTACGGCCTGTCCTGGGCTGTGTTTGCTGGGCTGATAATTCTTTTCAAGGTAAACTCCAAATATTGGACTTCACTATTCAAGATTCATGTAATTTGGTTTGTAATCTAAATTGACCTCTCTGGTTTAACAGGTGTTCACATTCAGCCAAAAGATATCAGTCAATTTCCAGCTCTTGTTGCGCTTCATCCAAGGTGTCTCCTTGATATTGCTTCTGGCTGGTTTGGCTGTTGCAGCTATTTTAACGAAGCTGACGATCGGAGACATATTTGCTTGTGTCCTCGCATTTATACCCACTGGTTGGGGAATTCTTTGTGTAAGTTCTCCTATCTGCAACTTATCTATTTTTTTTTATTATTTTTTTAATTTCCATTTTACACTTTCTAGATATGAAGGTTACTTTAGGGAATATATGTACAACACATTTTTAGTATCCTTCATACAATCCGTTAGAGGGCTTAAATACTATTATATTATTTAAGTTTTTAGTTCTAGTGGTTACTTAAATACTATGTATAAATCTTTTAGTGAATTGGCTTCTATTTTTTTTCACCCGAAATCATCCCATTATTTTCAGATTGCTTCAGCTTGGAAGCCCGTGATGAAGAAATTAGGACTATGGAAATCTGTCCGTTCAATTGCTCGACTGTACGATGCTGGGATGGGGATGATTATCTTCATCCCCATTGCATTATGTTCATGGTTCCCATTCGTATCCACCTTCCAAACTCGTCTTATGTTCAACCAAGCATTCAGCCGAGGGCTTGAAATCTCTCTCATCCTTTCTGGAGACAACCCCAACAATGGTTAATGAAAAACAATTGTATCTTTTAGGTATCAGTCTTGTAAATGAGAGTTGTTCAGGTTAACTAATCTCATAGAAGAGTAGCCACAGCGTGCAATTTTCCCTGATCCTACAAACCAGACTGTTTACACGGATGGCCCCAACAAAAAGAAAGTGAATATTAAATTATTAATGTATCATCGATTGTAATATATTTCGGACCTATCTAGTACTAGTTGTACCAGTTTTTCGTGGTTAAGTAGCAAGATGATGACTGGATTTTAAAGTTATCTGAAACATCTATTAAATTGCCATTTTTTTTCAATGAAAAACTTATGTTTTTGCTTGATTCCAGAATAAAAAGAAATGGAAAGGAAAAAGGAAAGGAATTTCACAAGTGGTGGCAACTTTTTTTTTTTTTTTTTTTTTTTTTTTTTTTTTGAGGTGTATGTTCCCTTTAGTTGGGATTTCGAAAAGCATATATGCAAGGATTCTTTTAAGGGCAAATTATACAAACTTGCTCTGATTATTTGTATAGCAACACCGATGAAAAATTTATATTAACACTCTCTACCCTTGATTACTGTCGACTAACCATTGACCACCATTAGTCATTGATTAGTTAAGGGTAATTTTGTCTTTCTGAAATATTATTAAATAAGTGAAAAAAAAAGAAATCAATTATCCAATCAAACTTTGTCACATCAGCACAAAAAACTTTTATTTAAAAAAAAATTGACATTTCATCTGTAACTTTAATCTCACCACCTTTCTCTTTTTTCTTTTTTCTTTTCTTCTCACTACTTCTCTATCATGCAGTGTTGTAGAAGTCGGTGATTAGGGCCAACTAGTTGCTCGACAGTAAGCTGCCTTCGCGATTTGAAGGTAGTCAGTCCTAGTTATCAAAATCGTGCTCTCTCTTCTTCTCTCGCTGACCAGTGACCACTGTGCTTCACTCCTTCGTCGTTTGTCGTTGATATTTGTCGCCCGCTTTCGATCGTCGTTATTGCCCATTGTTGATCATCGCTCGTCACCAATCGTCGTTGTCCTTCACTTCTTCACTTCTTCACTTATTCACTTCTTTGTCGACAACTTCCTCAACACATTCCTTCACTTTTTTTTTGACAACAGAACGATACAATGTGTTGTGTTAGTGTGAGTTAGGAAAGATATGTATGTGGTGTTAGTAAGTTACATGTGTTAGTATAAGTATTAGTGTTAGTGTGTAATAAACTAATGCTATAATGTGTTACAACTTTTATTTAGTTTTTTAATTATATTTAGTTTAATAGTTTATACTTTTTAATTTATATACAACTAAACAAGTGTTAGTGTGTAATGTGTTACAACTTTTCAATACATGAAAGTATATGAAATAGAATGGTATTTACACAATTACAATTTAATAAATATAAAAAAAATATTTTCAGCAAGTCGACAACCGACTTCCGACCTTCTGCCTAGTCCCTGACTATTCTCCCTAGGCGCTAGGCGGTGGGTCGCTAGTACCTAACGATTTTTGCAACACTGCTACTGTGATGTTCTCCACCAAAACAATGTCTTTTTTTTTAGCTGAGGCCCCTTTAACTTCAGGCGGTCAATTTCATGCCATTTGGTCACGAGATTCTGACGTGATTTCATGTACGAGACCAACTACGATGTGGAAATGGTGAGGAATGTCACCTTTTTCTTGGTCCCTTGCAGTGATGTCACCGTTATAATAAGTTAAGTTTAAAAGGCACCTATTATGGTGAGCTACCGAAATTGCCCTTAAATAATCGATATTTTATTCTTTAAAGGCTGTTGTCCAAATAAGTTGTCTGAAAATCAATCACCTACTCCATTTTTTCTTCAGAATACGAGTTCCATTCTAGATATTGCACAAGAAGGTAAATTAATATTTCTGATATTCATTTTCATTTTTTATTGTATTTCTGTGTGGTATAACACTGTATAAACATGTTGTCTCAATTTTTTTATGTTGATGTCCTGGAGTTGTAAACTTTTTACAAAGAATGAATGAACATGTATGCATATTTTTTGTATATATATTTGGCTGAGTTGAGTTGTAGTGGTGCAAACAGGTTTATAATCTTGGGCATAAAAGCTGGAAAGGTTTTAAAAAAAGCTCGATCAAATTCTAAAAAAGCTCGATCCAAAAAATAGATGCTGGATACGTAAAAAGAAAAGCTCAATCCCTCGAAAAAAGGCTCGATTCATAAAAAAAAGGCTCGATCCTTGCCAAAAAATGCTAGATCCCTCACACAAAAAGCTGGATCACGCACAAAAAAATCTCGATCCAGTACAAAAAAGCTCGATTCCTAAAAAAAAAGCTCGATCCGTAAAAATAAAAGGTCGGGTCATATGAAAAAAAGCTCGCGCCATATATAAAAAAGCTCGATTATGTAGAAAAAGAGCCCGGTCTTGAACAAAAAAGGCTCGATCCCGTTAAAAAAAGCTCGATCATGTACAAAAACGGCTCGATCATGTACAAAAAAAGCTCGATCAGTTTAAAAAAAAAAGCTTCATATCTTACACTTTTAATTTTTGTTTAATCCTTTATAATTGTAAATTTAATATGAAATATTTTTTCCTTATTAATGGTTTTTGATGTTGGTTTTGACAAAACAATGGATAGGGTGAGAATAGTCATATCTTACAACGGTCGATGAGAGCAATTACCAGACTGAAATCAGAGGTATTTAGGTTCCGATAACCAAGGTTTGTATGTGTCAAAGAATTTGAGTTACGACGAACTGGTGTCGATCGTGCAAACCGTTGTGAAGTTTGATGAGAACAAATACAGTGTTGAGCTACAGTCTCTATCAATTGTTCCAGGGACTACATGTCGTACATGTATAAGAAACAATGACGATGTTCAATTTATGCTAGGGGAAGATAGGGTGATCCCTCAAGTATGTGTTAGTCTAATCGAGAGGCCAGCAGGAGGTCATTAGTGAAGATATCCCTCATCCTAATAACAACCAACAATTTCGATCGTCAGGCGGAAGCAACCAGTTGTTCACAGAAAGAAGTGGGATTGATGGTCGGGAAAACATATGTGCTGTCCCACCGGAAGTAGCCGCCTATGATAATAGACTGGGACCTCAATTCGACGATGTATTTGGTTGTCATATTGAGATGAACGGTAGACAGTACAACCACCAATACAATGAGATCTACAATGACATCAATAATGAGGAGAATACAAAACTGAATGTTGGGGTGAATTATGAGGTGGATAATGAGGGCAATTTCAATTATGTAGAAAATGTAGAGGACAATCAGGATGATGCAGAACCTGTCGAAACGGAAAGACGTGTAAGACATAACACAGATTTAGTTCCAGTGCACCATATATAGCTGGGCCCTCCGAGGGGAGGGCTAATGTAACTCCAGATGATTTTGATAATGCCACAACATGGGTTATTCCAGGAGCATAATCATGCTCATTTGATATTGGTGGAAGCAGGAACTTGGTTGAAGATGAACTTACAAGCATGATATATAAATTCCAGTTTTTTCCAACAAAAAAGGATTTGAAGAGACTAGTAGGCCATTTTGCAATGCGGCAGAACTTCGAGTGGAAGGTGAAAAGGTCCAATAAGACAACATTACATCTAGTTTGTTTGATGGGAAATTGTACATGGAAGTTAAGAGCGGTGAGGAGAGATGAAGGCACATACTTTCAAGTAAAAGTTTCGTCAACGAACACACTTGTCCGTTAGAGGAAATTCACCACCGGCACCGACAAGCTAGTGCAGTCATAATTGGAGAAGTTATTACACCTAGACTTCAACAACAAGATGGTCGACTAATGCGTCCAGAGAACATAATCGACGACATGAAATCAATGTATGGAATCCGAATCATGTACAGTAAGGCACACGCCGCCCTCGATTATGCGTTGTCACTGACATATGGAACGCATGAGGAAATCTTCCAACTGCTTCCATCATTTGGTTACGTTTTGGAACAACAAAATCCCGACACAATCACTGACTTACAGTGCGACAAAGATGGTAAATTTATGTACTTCTTCATGTCGATTGGTGCCTCACTTAGAGGATTTCGGACTTGTATGCGTCCATTCATTGCCGTTGATGGTACCCATTTGAAGGGACGATTCCGGGGTACAATGTTTGTTGCAACAACACAAAATGGGAACGAACAGATGTATCCAATTGCTTTTGGGTACGGCGACTCAGAAAATAACCTTTCATGGGAATGGTTTTTGGATTGCTTGAAGGGTGCCCTAGGTCATATTGATGAGCTAGTTTTCATTTTCGATAGGCATGCAAGCATTGAAGCGGGGATTTCTAAAGTGTTCCCTTATGCCACCCATAACATATGTTGCTGGTACTTTGCTGAAAATATCAAAAAGCGATTTCATAGGAAGGATGTTGCCGTAATAATGGACAAAGCAGCCTGCGCATACACCGAGTTTGAATATAACCAGCATATGGATGAGTGAAGAAACTTGCACCAAAATGCATATGATTATGTAATTGATGCCGGTCCATACAAGTGGTCCCGTGTACATTGTCCGGAAAGAAGGTATAGGGAGATGACGACTAATGCTGCAGAATGCATAAACTCATGCCTAAAATTTGCACGCCAACTGCCTATGTTGACTCTGGCTGAGTTCATTAGGAATATGCTGCAACGGTGGTTTCATGATCGCTATAGAGCTGCACAAACCATGCGTCATCAGTTGACCGACGCAACACATCTTGTGCTCTTAAAACGTGTGGAGAAGTGTGGTTATTTGATCGTAAATCCAGTCGACTGGAACATTTTTTCAGTCAAGCGATCTGAAAAACAGTGGACTGTTGACTTAGCCCGAAAGACTTGTACTTGCAACAACTTCAAATGGATCATTTTCCATGTTCTCAAGCCCTTGCGGCGACACGGTGCATTACTGAAACTTGGACTTCACAACTTTGAAAACGTACTGAACATTTTCTTGGTGAAGCTGACTGTTTTCAATGTTTTTTACAGGGAGCGAAACTTGGACTTCACAACTTTGTGTACGGACTACTACAAGAGACAGACACTTATTAACGCGTACTCGGTTCCTATTATGCCGGCTGGCCATCCTTCCACTTGGGTTGTGCCATCTGACATTGCTCAGATGGTGATTTTGAATCCAAACTCCAGGAGACAAGCAGGACGCCCGAGGGCGGGTCGCCATGTCTCGTCTTCGGAGAGGACAACTACACAATCCTGTAGAAGATGTGGACAACCAGGGCATAATTCCAGGAGATGTCCTAATCCACCTATGATTAATGAAGGTACAAGAAGAGCTGTTCCCGATGAATACCGCTGCAAGTGTAGCATTTGCCATTCAATTGGACACAACAAACAAATGTGCCCTAACATTGACTCTAATAGGGAATGAATGACAAAGTTTTGATCACATTGAAAACTTTGAAAGTGTATCAAATTGTAATAATTTGGAATTAATATTAATGAATGAATAATGAACGAATTAATATTCATGAATTAATTACATGTCTGTGTACAACTAAAATAGTAATATACAAAAAATCACTTGGCGGCCGTGGAGTTAGAAAAAATCTCCACAACCATTTTTTCCCGAATGATCCCCATGTTGTCCTCTGACCAATCAAAAGGCCTTCGTTTCGCCTGTATGTAATCGATAATTCTCAAAGTATGGGACCACAGTTACCTCTGCAATTCGGCACATAAAACACCATTAGAAATCTTCCATAAAGAATATCTAAACACGTGAATGAAATAGAATATCTTACGATTTCTTTTGTTAGGGGACTGTAGAAGTATGCACTAGGCTGACCGAGAAGGGCTTATTTTCTGGAAGGAACGCCCGACGACCAGCTCGTCATGCTGTGTGGAACCCCGCGTCACTCAACATGGAGGGTAAAAACCACCGTAATGGCCGGACCTGCTGGTGCCTGATCTGATAAGGGACTTTCTGTCTCCAGGGGCCATAAATGTCAATCTTTCCGCGACAAAGGTCGACGCTCACCAGCCGCCAATGTTGGGCTCCAACGTTGCACGGAATCAGCACCTGTAATAGTTTGCATGCTGTGTTAGCTGAGGATATACGAACAATTTTTTTTTAAATCATCTCAATCATGTAACACTTATCTGGTCAACCTCGTACCATAGGTGGTTTCCACTCGTGGTTGCTCCACGGACCGTCAGAAGGTCATCTTCCAACCATCGGGACTGTAACACATTCCACCTTACCGTGGTCACAGCACCGTGCGAATCACGAGGCATCATCCTCTCCCACATGTATAACATAAGTGGCTGTACAAGCATTGACAAGATCGTATTAATAATACAGAAGTAGAAAATCCGATGTGATTCCCAAATGTTATACCCACTTACATAAAATTGTGTATCCAACACGCTGATTCTCTAGTTGTACACATTGTGGAATCCTCGCTGACGCTTGCGAAGAATATTGAGGTATGCATCCATATGCTGACAAACAATAAAACCACTTTAATTGTTAACAATTCAACAATACTTACACAAACGTTAATATGAAATTTAATAAGTACGTACCGTGTCCTCCAAGTCCATAAAGTTGGACTGCATACGCACGAACCATCCCGCGGTAACTGGTGCCAGCACGTCCACATCACGTCTGTTTAATGATTGAATTACCTTAGCTATACATAAATTAGAATAAACAAGAAATGTACATCCATTTGTATTATAAAAAGTTGGACTCACTGTTCCCCATTGATGTTCCTCTTGAAGGCCGTGTATGCCGCAAGGTGGTCAGCGTCCACTAGTCCGTGGGGGTTAAAAATGTGTTCCATAGACTCGGGCCGTGTCATCAACCTCTTTGGACGGCATGGATCTGTGTAAGGGGCTCACCAACTGCCATCCGAGCTTACCTAAAAGCTTCAATGTATTGGCCGGGGGAGGGGACCGCTCCAACTGCACGAACATGTTAGGTGGGGGAGGGGACCACTCCGACGGCACAAATGTGCTGGGTGGAGGATGGGACAACTCCGACGGCACAGACGTGCTAGGTGGGGGAGGGGACCGCTCTGATGCCACATAAGTGCTGGGTGGGGAGGGGACCACTGTTGCTGAATCAATATGCTAGGAGGTAGGGGGATCGATGTGCTGGGAGGTGGGGGGAACCGCTGAACCTGAGTGGACCCATATAGGACTTCTGTATCTGAACCAAGCATAGTCTCGCTGGTATGCGACTGAGTTTCCCTCTCCGGACCTACCATGCCGGTAGGTGGGTCCTGAGTACGTCTACCTGTCATGTTTATCCCCCCCGTAAACCTATCAGTCGACCCTCCGGGACTAAATAATAGATCAGAAGGTGGGGGGTCATCTCTGTGTGTACGCATGGTTGAACCTTGAAGCCCTCGGATCATATCCAGTAACAATTGGTGTTGCTGCTGATGATCCTCATCACTCTTCCGGATCATATCTAACAACTCTAAGTGTTGACGTTGTCGATCCTCGTCACTTTTCCGGAGGGCTTCACACACATTGTTCAACATATCTGCCCATGGAGCCTGAAATCATGTCTACATTGTTAGTAAAAAACTATCAGCACGTGTTAATAAAAAACACTAAACTTTGTTTTCAACTTACCTCTCTATCACGTCCAACGCCCTCACGGGAATCCCCTGCAGATGTACCATGTCCGGGGGTGGAAAACCGAACCCGTCTATGCCTATGCCTCTCTCATTGAGGGTCTGTCTCATATCCCTCTCTGTCACTGGGTCTCAAACCCCCAACAGCGAGCTCAGATCTCTCACTGTCAATGGTTATGTCTGTACCACTGATTCTGCCTAAGGTGGTCTGATCAGGGACCTCAGGCGGCATATCATCCATGTCATCTTCTACATACAGGCTCCCCCCTCATCTAGACATGTATAGTACAGTGCCTGTCTCTCAGTTGGTGTCGGCACTAGTTCCTTGATCGCAAACATCTGAAATATTAGTTAGAACAATGTCATTGTACAAATACTAACTAATAAAAACATTAACAAAATAAATACATACCCAGGCTTTGAAAATCTTTGCTAGCTTCTTCCCTCTCGGTTGTTTGGTCAACTCCCACTTTAAAATACGAGGAGTTAGATTAGTAACCCTCCGGGCACCGACCTCTTTGGCCAAAGCAGGGATCACCTCCAAAGCAAATATATGCATCAAAGATAAGTACGATAAGTATCCATACAATTTTGGGCACCAGCAGTAAAGTACAATTTGTAGTTCGAACTTCTTACCAACAGGGCATGAGATAGACCGTATATGTTGTAGGTCTTCACCCTGTAAACGTCAGTGCCCTTTTCCTGCTGGCATCGCTCTAACCCTTCTCTTCGCCCGTCAAGCGCATGCTGAATGAGTAAATAGAATGCCTGTACACGAAGGCACCCCACGGGAACGCGTCGGACGCATCGAGCTCCTTAACCAGCTGAAACTGCCAAACTGGAATCTTGAATCTCTCATTCACCCCCATCAGTATCCAGTTCAGCATATATAAGAGGCAGAGCTTGACAGCATCGTACGACTGTCCGAACTCTGCGCCAGTGACTACACCCCTAATCTGCTCCAGCGACACCTCATTGGCTCCAAGAAGGTACCGCTCATGTATGAAATTCTCCACTGCTGTATACATGGTGGTCTCTGGTACAACTCCAAAACGCAGTCCGGTGATCAGGAAAAATTCCACCTTTGAAAGCCTCACCGACTGGTTTCCTAACATGAAGTGCATCTCATCTTCTAGGCCGTTATGATGGAGCTCCCTCAAAAGCAACCGATGGATAATACCACCGGAAAACTTTATCTCCCTATGCATCGTTAGGAAATGCTCGAAACATGATGCCATGAACCGCCGTCGGTCTTCATCTGTAAATGCTACAGGGACACGGTTCAGCACGTCGTCTATATTGGCGAGGGCATCAAAATGGTTGTGTCGTGTCAATTTGCCCTCGTACCAGTATCCATCTGAAGTTTTAAGCGAATCCCTCAATCTAATTCTCATCTGCAATGTAACAGAAATACAACATCATTAAACAGAATTTTTTAAGAAAGCTCGATCCCTTTCAAAAAAGCTCGATTGCTTTACAAAAAAGCTCGATCCCTTTCATAAAAGCTCGATCCTTTTTAAAAGAAGCTCGATCCCTTTTAAAAGAAGCTCGATCCCTTTTAAAAAAGGCTCGATCTCTTTTAAAAAAAGCTCCATCCCTTTCAAATAGGCTCCATCCAATTCAAAAAAAGCTGGAACCTATTCAAAAAAGCTCAAAACATATTCAAAAAAGCTCTATTCCTTTTCAAAATGGCTCGATCTAATTCAAAAAAAGCTCGATTCATTTTCAAAAAAACTCGATGCCTTTCAAAAAGGCTCGATCCCTTTTAAAAAAGGCTCGATCCCTTTTAAAAAAGGCTCGATCCCTTTTTAAAAAGGCTCGATCCCTTTTTAAAAAAGGTCGATCCCTTTTCAAAAAAGCTCGATCCCTTTCAAATACGCTCGATCTATTTCTAAAACAACTCGAACCTTTTCAAAAAAGCTCGAAACCTATACAAAAAAGCTCGATCCTTTTAAAAATGGCTCAATCCTTTTCAAAAAAAGCTCGATTCTTTTTTAAAAAAGCTCGATTCCTTTTCAAAAAAGCTCGATTCCTTTTCAAAAAAACTCGATTTACCAAAACCTAATTTTCACGAAAAAAAGCCCGACTAAACAAATAAGCTCGTTTCTCTTGAAAAAAAGTCTCGAAAACCCAGATTTCATATTCCTCAACTGATATTCAACCAAATTACAAACCCTAACCTAAACCACAACCATTCTCACATCTCTATTTTAACCGGTTTCTACAATTCCTATCAACAAACCTCAATTCTAACATGTAATGCAAGTTAACAACAACAAATACGAGGAAAAATAACCAATCTTACCTTTGTCAATCGCAGCTCTTCCGGACAATTCACCGTCGATTAGTTTCCCGTCGGTTTGATTGTTGCTTCTCTCTGACTTTCAAAATGATAAATTCTTCATTGTTTTAATATTTCGGGGTATTTTTGTCTCAACCACTGAAATGGTGCCTTTTAAACATACATTAGTAAAGTGGTGATATTTGCACAACACACCCCTCAAATAGTGCCAATAATTTTTTGACCCCCGACTACGATCCGATAGCACTGGTGCCCACCTTGAGAACCCTTGTGCATCACACTTTAAACTATTTCTTAATTTTCTTGTTTCTGGGTATGTGGGTGGTGGCGGTGAGTTGAAGAAGTGATGATATTGGATTTTGGGAGGCATGAAAGGTAAAAAAATGGATTTCATGAATGCAGAAGCAGAAGGTGTACAAGAAGAAAATGGAAGATCTAGGTCGTTTAATTGGATATCTGGGTGGTTTAATTGCTTAATTGAAATTTGGAAATCTCGGTAGTTTAAAATAAATAAATATGATAGTAAATGTTTTGATATTTTTATGATTTGTGTTATTTCTTTATTGATATTAATTAATGGATTGATTTTATATAATTAATTATTATTTTAGTATGGGTAAAAGTGACAATACGTTTTCATTGTTAGTAATTAACAGGAATCAACCGTTAGTCAACGGGTAGTGAGTGTTATTATTAATTTTTCAATGGTTTATGTGTTATTATACATACAATCATGGTATTTTTTGCATTTTGCACTTCTTTTAATTTATGTTAGGGAATTTTTACTCTAAAGGATATAGCCGGGGACCCAGGGTAATAAGATTTAAGGTTAATTGCACTAACTTACCCTTACTTTATTAGATCTAACAATATTTCAAAAAGATGTCCTAAATTCAAACACCCATTGACATCAAGTCAATCAGTTAATTGGTAACTAAGACCCCGTTTGATATTGCTTTTGAGAAGTTAACATCTGATTATTTTATAATTTTGACATAAAAAAGATGTTTGGTAAATTTTTCAAAAGTGATTATTTGAAATCTGGGTTGATTTGACAGCAATTTTAAGAAGCATGTGGGATTACTTATACAAAGTGATTATGATGGAATCTGTTGTTTGATTTAATGAATCTTTTTAATGACTAAATTATCCTTATAACTTAACATAAATACAAATATATCTTATGTTTAATTTCATATGATTCAATTTTATTTGTTCATCATTGATTAAATATAAGATTAATTAAAAGATTTTTAAAAATAATTTGTTTATCTTCTCAACCCAATTCCGAAACTAACACCTAAACTTAGAACTTAGAACAAAACTCTAAAACTCATCTTTTTCGCCATCTACTTCTTCTTAACCATTCTTCTTCTTTACCATCACAAACTCACCTAAACATACAATCAATAAAAATTATAAAGAAAAATGATAGAGATTGAAGTGATGTAGGTACATGTATCCATATGTCAAGTAGAATAAATCAATGAATATTGTAGTGAAAAGAAAATAAAGGAGTAAAGGAAGAAGCATTCTTTTTTTTTTTTTTTTTAGACTAGGTGCTGTCAAACCCTAGATTTTTTGGTTTTCATGGGAGTTTGAGATTGAGAGATGTGAAAAGAAGTTTTTTGTTTCACTTGATAATTCAATTTTATGTTTGTTTTAATCATTATGTAAAATCACAACAATTAAAGGTAAAGTTTACCAAACGAATGAATACTACTTTTTAATCCACAACAATTTCAACATCCGTCTTAACTAAACAATTATCTGATTAACTTCACAGTATATTATTTCTTCAGTACAACTAACAATGATTATTTTAGAAGCTACAATAATATCAAACTGGCTATAAACTTGATTTATGGAAAACCAAATATATCTCTGCCATATTATCCAAAACATAAAATATTTTTAATTAAAAATTGATAATTTTTTTAAAGATCATATATCAATCGTCTGCGAAAACATCCTCAATTCGCTGAAGAGCTCCTTTTGCAAAATATAGGAGGTCAATCTCCAAGTACCAGAAGAGATCTTCAAAGATATATTGTTTTCTTTGGCGGTCGAGCTCCACTGTCGATAGATTATCTTTTTTTATTTTTTCAATCTTAATTAAAAAAAATATTTTGTATTTGAGATGATGTGGTAATGGTATATTTGACATTTCAAGGGTCAAAGTTAGTAGACCGTTAAAGTTAACGGATTGACTTGATGATTGATGGTGTTTTTGTTAATTTATGGCACAAATATTCAAAGGTTTGAAAATTCCAGAACTTCTAAAAATACAAAATGAAAACATTGAATAAATATTTGTGCTCATGCTCGATTAACTATATATGTTTAAATGCATGTCACATGTACTCTATAAGGTAAGTTCTTGTATTTTTTTTTTGTGAAATTTTGAATTATTTGAGAAATTGTTGTTTTTTTATATAGAAAAAAAAATAATTAAAAGTTCTAGACGTCGAATAACCGCTTTAATTTCAAAAGAAATGTTGGAATCGTGTAAATTGTTTCTATATTAAAATGAGTTTTATAGAAGCTTATCGAAAATTATAAAATTAAGATTGCTCGTTATGATGATCAATATCAAGGGCAGAGGGAGATGGGGCCTGGTTGGAGCCATGACTCCCCTCCCTAAAAAAAACCCTTTAAATTTCATATATAAAAGATTGTAAGATTATTACAAAATTTTAACTTTTTTTCACTTTGATTCCTCACAATTTTGTTGATTTTGTATACTGTTTCCCCAAATTGAAATTTTCAGCTTCACCTCTGATCAAGAGAGTCTTGATTTGTACATACCTAACCTTTACCTAAGCCGGGGCCGGTCCTGAGATTTTGGAAGCTCGAGACGGACTATAAAAATGAGACCCTCGATCCCATATGTATATTTACCTATTTTTTTATCTAGTAAATAGTAAATACTTATAAAAATCAATATAATAACTAAAAATCAAGACAGCAACACAACAAAATAGCAAATAAAAAGTCAATGAAATAAATTTTTTATAATTACATCAAATAATTTATCATTTAAACATTACCCGTCTCACATTTTTAGAAGTAAAAATACTAATTAAGTATTATAATTGTGTTTCTTTCCAGAACCCTAGAATTGATTTCAATTTTTTTTTCAAATGTCTGATAGATTGGCACACTATTTGATATGTTGTGGAGGTGATTAAGTATTATAATTGTATTTCTTTGGTGGGCCATTAGATTTGCATACTTTGACTCAAAGTGTATGCACTTGTCAAAACTTTTCCATAACCAACGGTCCACATATAATGTACTGATGTAAGTTATATCAGTACACACCGATGAGAAAAGGATTGTATATATATATATATATATAAAATTTCAAGTTAGTGCTTACTGATATAACTTCATCAGTGCGTCGGATGTGAACCATTAGATTTACATACTTTGACTCAAAGTGATAACTTTGACTCAAAGTGATAACTTCTCCATAATCAGTGATCCACATGCAATGCATTGATGTAAGTTATATCAGTGTGTACTTAGGAGAAAAGGACTTACATCAATGCATTGCATGTGGATCACTGATTATATGATAAGCCTCTATACTTTTATGTGGATAAGTATAAATTGGCTATTTTTTTAAAACAGTACATAGATCTCCATACTTATATTTGGTTAAGTGATATATAGGCTAATTGTTATATATATATATATATATATATAAACTAGTACGTGGGCCTCCAAATTTATTGTTAGTAAAATTCGAATAATATGACACGTCGACAATAAACAAGAGTCGAGGGTGCAACGTCACCAAAAGTCAACCAAGTCGAACCAACCTGAGTTGACCAAAGAAGGCCTTCTAGGCCCCGATCAAAATAACACAGACGATCGGACAAGAAGGTCCGACCAGGACCATCAAAGTGGTCAGGCCAAAGTTTGTGATCGAGGGAAACCGCCGGTCAGAGGGAGAAACTTCGGTCGGGTTTGGCAGATGGTCGGTTGACCGACACATGGACAACATTCAAATTTAATAAAATTATGACTCTGATAAATAGAAAAAGAATCTTAAACAAGACATCTTGAAAAACATTTTGATAAGGAAACAAACTTCCTAATAGATATCAAGGTACAGATTAGGCAAGAGATCTGATACAGTTAAAATACAATCAACATAAAACGAGACGGAGAATAAAATGACTCCAATAAATTAGAGTTTCGTTCAACTACAAGAACTTACCTTACTTGTACACCAAGAATTAGGGTTCTATGCATGTATAAATAGACCCTAAAAACACCCACAAATGAGTGAACGAGAATTCTACTTAAAAAAGTGCAAGAGAGATTGAGGGTTGTAATTATTTTCTACATAGTGAACTTTTCTCGCCATTGACGACAATCGTGGATGTTTCCCCACCTTGAGGCTTTACCGCGTAAAATAATGTCTTTATTATTACCTTCTTACTTTTACAATTTATTATTCATATTTATTTACATCCATTTTGTGTGACGCGTGGTGAATTGTAATTGATCCAAAAGTCACCATCAACAACTGGCGCTAGAAGGAGGGGGTGAACTTTCGTTAGCATTGAGTTTGAATAATAAGTTCCAAAAAAAAAAAGCTTACAAAAGATGATATCATGGCCACCAACAGAGACAGAAGTCTATCTTCGCGTAGCACCGATGCCTCACGTGGTGCCAGCATCCCTAATCCAGTCGATGTTAATGCCGTTGAAGAAGATCTACCCTCAAGGACTCCATTGTCTGCTAGACCTGACATGATTACATCCATAGATTTAGCCGCTAATACTTCTCCATATGCGTTCTGGCAGATCTAGGATCCCTGTAAATTGTCATCGACGATGTCGCTAGACAGGGAATCAACATAACAGCCGCTACCAACCTGATTTCGTTGTACCAACTCTCTATACCGGTGGTGGCCTAGGATCCCAGGTTATGTTCTGAAATAGTGGCAACCACTCCAGGAATACCCTATAAATCCAGAATAGATAGAGCAGAGCATCGTGGAAGAAGGAAACATTCACATAGAAAGGATGACTGCCAAGAAGATCAGGGAACTAGGGAGCACAAGGAGTAGGGGTGGATGTTTTCGGGTTGGGTTGAAATTTTTTCAACTCGATCATTATTCGGGTTAGAAAACTTCAACCCAACCCAACCCAACCCAACCCAATAATGTCGGGTTGGGTTGGGTTAGGTTGATCGGGTTGGTTATTACGATAAAAATAATAATCAATTACATAAAACTATGTGAAAATGTTAAAGATTCCATATAATATCAATACTAATAATATTATCTTCAAATATAATACAAGAATCTCATATGCATCAATAACTTAACATAAAATAAATTGAAATTAATGTACTTTAATCCATAAACAGTTACACACAAATAAAAAGTACGAAAAAAATAACACAATATTCAATTTCTCATAAGTTTGGTCCAGACATTTGTACTTGAGCCACTTCCAAGCATTTTTCATTTTCCCAGTAGTGTTATTTCCTATTGATAAAAAAGAACAAAAAAATAAAACTGTCAAAACATTTTTTTTTATCTTATATTAAATCCTCCATGTAAGGTGAACAAAAGAAAAGTATATGGAGAAATAAAGTAAGGAAAATAATTACCTTATCAAAGATGATATCAATCTACAACCATATCATCGGAAGAAGTGGTCATTCCAATCTCTACATAAATAGGAAAATATATATTATTAAAGAATAAATATTAAACATTAAACATAATTATATGAAAACAAATGAATAGTTTACCTTTTTCAAGTGCTTCATAAAACTCTATCTCATCCGTGGATGATGCAACATAAAAAAAAAATATGAGAAGCTCGCAACCAATTTTGCAAACAAATCAATATCTCCACCATCTTTGGAGTCCAAGAACTCCTAAATGAGTCAAGAACACGGCCTCCAGTAAAAAATGCGTATTTAGAAGCCACTGTAGACATCAGAATGACAAAGATATCCCTTACAATATGGGATAGAATCTTGTACTTCGAACCATTAACTTTCCACTAATTCAATAGATCAAAGTTGTCATCATCTAGATTTTCATCGGACTTTATCAAATACCTCTCAACCTCATTTTTTAAATCAATAAAATCCTTTTTCTCTTTCATTTTTTAAACTTCTTAAGTCTTTCCAAGTGAAAATCTGAATTTTCACTTGATTTTCCAACATCACCCTCATTTGCCAAAGGAACCGAGTTATAAACTTGATCACTACTTGAAATGTTATCAACTCCTTTGTAAAACTCATAAAGTTTAATAAAAAAACTCCTTAATATCATATGTCATCACAGTTACCTTCCTATCATCAAACAAATCACCAAAGCAAAATTTCACATAATCTAACTTGTATCTCAGATCAAGAACAAGTGCAATTATCAACAATTTATTGACATCCTCAATTTTACCCCAATATTTGTCAAACTTAGATTTCATAGCAAACGCCATTTCACACAACAAAAAATCTCCACTGCTAGCCAATGTAGTCAACTTAGTTGCAATTGAACACAACTTATGAAAAAACATATTGGAAGTAGCAGATAAAGAAGCACTAAATTTCAATGTGATGTCATAAAAAACATGTAAAAATTGGACTAACACTTTAGCTTTACTCCAATCATCCTCCTTTGGTGGTCCTACCATTTTATTCCTAGCATCAAATTAATAAAAGTACAAACCATAACGTCCATAATCCTCCAATAACCTATCAAATGCTTTTTGAAATGTTAAATTTCAATGTGATGTCATAAAAAACATGTAAAAATTGGACTAACACTTTAGCTTTACTCCAATCATCCTTCTTTGGTGGTCCTACCATTTTATTCCTAGCATCAAATTAATAAAAGTACAAACCATAACGTCCATAATCCTCCAATAACCTATCAAATGCTTTTTGAAATGTTAAAGCAGTAGATAACATCAAGTAGGTGGAATTCCATCAGGTTGGCACATCTAAAACCACAGTGCCTTGACTCTCAATTCTTTCATGCTCAGCACAAGTTTTAAAATTTTGAAGTCTTGAGGGTGAGGACCTTACATATTGTACCGCATTACGAATACAAATAATAGAATCATTCATGTCTTTCAATCCCTCAGACACAATTAAATTAATTATATGAGCACAACATCTCACATGTAAAAAATTCCCACCTAACATAAGCTTGGATTCATTCCAATTTCTCATCTTTCTTTTGACATAATCTATAGCCACTTTATTGGCAAAGGTATTGTCTACAGTTATTGTAAACACTTTCTCAATCCTTCAATCCAATAAACATGACTCGACAATTTTTCCAATGGTCTCCCCCTTATGGTCTGGAATCATACCAAAACTCAATATTCTTTTTTGCAACTTCCATTCACAATCAATGAAATGAGCAATGATGAACATATAATTGATATTTTGAACGGAAGTCCACGTGTCAGTGGTTAAGCAAACTCTTGGCGATTTCAATGAAATACTTTTTGAGTTTAAGTTTTTCATCTACATAAAGTCCATAAATATCCCTAGCAAGTGTTCTTCTAGAAAGAGGAATAAACCTTGGACAAGCAACTCTATAAAAATCTCTAAACCTATCTTTCTCAACAAAAGTAAAAGGCAATTCATCCACAATAATCTTCCTAGTACAAGCCTTTCTACACCCTTCCTTGTCAAACCCTTTAGCCACAAGATTTGATTTGACATTTTTAATTTCATCACCATAGTCTAAGTTATTGTTTGGTGTTCCCATGGTTAAGACTTTTTGTCGTTTATCCTTAGCCCACATTGCACATCTATACTTTGTACAATGACCTTCTATATGATTCTATAAGGATTTAGTGCCACAAGATTTACTAAAGCAACCATAATCTTTACCAAAATAATTACACTTACATTTACTTCCGTCACCATACTTGGTGAAGAACAGCCACACGTTTGACAGACCTTTTTTCGGTCTTTCTCTTTTCGCACCAATGTTTGAAGGCAATTGTTCATCCATCTACAAATAGAATCACAATAAAACAGTTTAATTTCATAACCTTTACAATCCTAGATTTAAAGATTTAAAACTAAAATATATATAAATACACACACACACACACACACACACACACACACACACACACACACACACACACATATATATACATATATATATATATATATATATATATATATATATATATATATATATATATATGAAGACTTTATACAAAATAGGGGAACAATATACATATATGATATATATCATTTAGATTTATATTGATTTGTTGTGCTATGATGGACAACAATACTTCACAGTTCACATATCTGATATTCTGATTGCTTAGTATGGACTCCCCTTTGTTCCTCTTTTTCAAATACACATGATAACACAAAACACGGGAACAATATACATACTAAAATAGCTATGAATGATGACACTTTAGGTTCTATATACATACTGAAAAGGGGAACAATTACAAATTCAGCTCATAAATCGAAGGAAATAAGTAACATGTTATTGGCAAATTCTAGATGATGCAACACTTCAGTAAAAGACTAGGGTCGGAGGTTCCACGTCACTGGAAGATGATCAGATTGAGTCAGCCTAAGTAGGTCGGAAAAGACCCGACCAGTTCCCCCGACTAAGATAATACAGATGATCAGATTAGTAAGTCAGATAGGGTCGTCAGGATGGTCGGGGTAAGGGTCGGGTAAAATAGCTGATCTGGGGGAAATAAGAATGGTCGGGATAATAGATGATCGGACTCGTGACACGTGGACAACACCCAGATTCGATGGAATCACTTCTCAAATACACTGAAAAGGAGTCTGATTTGAAAAAGGATTTTGGAAGCACATTCTGATAAAGAAACAAACTTCCTTATAGATATCAGGTCCAGATCAGGAAAGAAAGCACAACTCTAAGAAGGTAGAATCTCATTAAATGACAAATACTTTTCTAACGAGTACATTAAGAATTTGGGTTCTATACATGTATAAATAGACCCTAAAAATACCTGAAACAGGGTTAACGCAATTTTGGCTAGAAGGAGCGTGAGAGAGTTTGAGTGTGTAATCTTCTTTTAACATAGTGGATTTTTATGGCCATTATTGACAACCGTGAACGTTTCTCCACATTGGGGTTTTACCACGTAAAATTCTGTCTTATTTATTTTCCGTTTACTTTTCGTTTGCAACTAGTTGTTATTCTGCATTAATTATGTGCCGGAGGTTCATCCAGAAATCACCGTCAACGCAACAAAATCAATAGAAGAAGTGAACAATATACATACTAAAATAGCTATGATGGGCAAGTTTTTTTTTTAAAAAAAATTAAGAGACAATTGAACTTATATATAACCAAATCGTAAATGGAAAAAGATTTTTTTTAAACAAAATTGTGAACTGAAAGAAAATCTACAACTAGATGTATTTTTTGTTTTAAAGAGCATAGTTATTGAAATAGGCCAAAGCAAGCCAAACTGCCAAAGAACAGAGACAATCAGACAAGAAAAGAGAACACACGAAGGAACCAACAATTCAAAACGCCAAAAACAAAACACCCAGAACAAAACCCAAAAATTCAAAACATAGCGCCCTAAGAAATAACAACCCATCAAACAAAACGCCCAAAATAGTTGTCAGAAAAACAAAACAAAGTGCCAAAACCAGACAAAAACAGAGCACCCTTTACCCAAGCAAAATTAGTCAGACATCATTCCATTCCATAAAATCCCCCTTCTTACAACTATATGTAATTATGTATTGATCAAGTGTAAAATACAAAGAATAAAAAATCAAACGATTCAAACCTGAAAAGAGATAATGCGTGAAAAACTTGGAAGTGAGAAAACAATGCCCTCGTGAAGAACATAAAAGCGACACTGGTGAAAGGAAACGACGGGAATGGCGTATTGAGGGTGGCTGACCGACTGAGAGAAAATGGGAAAGTTAGGGATTTATGGTTGCGTCGAAATTTTTCAGAGCAAAGAGAGAAATAAGAAAAAACCCTATTTTTTTTTATATGTGAGTGTATGTCAGGTCAGGTCACGGGTTCACATAAAACTCTGACCCAACCTAAGAAAATATCGAGTTTCTATTTTATAACCCAAATTTGCTTATTTTTAACAGTCAACTCAACCCAACCTGCCATTTTTGGGTCGGTTGGGTCAGGTTAGGTCAAAAATGCCCACCCCTTTAACAGGGAGTCTAGTTCATAGGGAGATACGGGGAGATATGATGGATGAAAAACCCACCCGAATAGGTAGGTAAATGAAAAACCCGCCCCAAACAGGGAGTCTCGCTCGGTTTTGAGTGATGACGAAAATGCTCTCAAAAGACACATGGATCCAACCTCTATAGTCAGACGCATCCCGTATGGTGGCTAGATCACTGGGAGAGTCCCTAGAGACCTATACAGGCTCACCATCCAATAGAAATTTGATGAGCATGGATAACCAGACGGCGAGCGGGAGGTCTTTCTTAGTGGAATAGAGGCCCCGGAATGAACACAAAGAAAAGGAAACTTGCTGATCGTAACTCCGGGAGTCCATTCATTGATTCTATAAGGTAAGCCCATTTTTTGGACAAATTCAGGATGCCACATGTGGAACAATTCAAAGCCAATACTGATCGTATGAGCATGTCAGGAGATATCAAAGAGGCATGGTATTATTATGATGATGTCCTCATGTGTCGAATGTTCCCCCAAACCCTAGGAGATCAGAGAACCAGGTGGTTTGGAGGACTTTCAGCAAGATCCATCAGAAACTTCGAGGAACTTATACTGGCATTCACCAAGCAGCTCATGGGGAATATTCAGTGAAAGAAATCTATATAAGTCTTGTCAACCTTAAAACAGGCAAAAGACAAGAAATTAAAAGATTACCTAACCAGGTTCTCACAGCAAGTGTCAGAAGTACAAAACCCCACTAATGATGCATTAATATTTGCATTCTTCAATAGTCTGCAATATAGTTGTTGCGAAGGCTAGAACAGAAGGGGTCGACCACATATGCAAGCATGATAGATGACATCGGAGGATATGCCATGGCGGAGGAAGAACAGATTGCTCATGAATTAGAGCTCATACCTGGAGACCGGTCCGAGAGTAGCCAAAGACCCAAAGACGATAACTTGAAGAGTAGTGGCAAAGGGGACCAGAAGGGCAATGAGGGAAAGGGTAAAGATAGACATAATGATGACAACCATAAAAGTGGCACGTATTTTAAAGGGCAATGCACCAATTACACCCCATTGGCCATAAGGTAAGAGGAGATCTTGAATGTGATAGAAGAGAATAATCTGTATAAAAAGCCCCCAAGATAGTCGAGCTTTTCGAGGAGAGAAACCACCAAATACTGCAGATTTCACCAAGAGAATGACTATGGAATCTCCAAGTGTTATCAGTTGAGGGATTACATCGAAAAGTTGATCGGAGAGGGGTATCTCAAGGATATGATGCTGAGAAGTGGGGATGACCAATACAAGGACACCCCAAATGAAGAACGTGATAGAAACCAGAGGAGCTCCTGAAGAAATTCAGACAGTGGAGCAATCAACACTATCTTTGGTGGGCCACACACTGGGATAGCAGTCGGGAGAGAATGGCCGAAGTTAGAGAAGCCATAAATGGTCAAAGGAATCTATAAGTAAATTTTTTCTGGGCCTCGATCATAAAAATTTCAAGCAAGGATGGGACTTGATAGTTTTCACTAAGGCAGACACACATGGGTCGGAGGTAAGACTGAACGATGCGATTGTTGTGTCGGTTCGTGTGGGTCATAGAGAAGTGATAAGAGTGCTAATCGATAACAAAAGATAATCAGATATCTTGAGTGTGGAAGTGTTTGACCAGCTAGGATTACAGATAAAAGACCTTCAGCCGCTCAAGGTCCCACTGAGAGGCTTTGGAGGAACAGAAGTAAGATCGTTGGGAACAGTGAAGCCATTTATGGAGATCAACAGTTTTCCTTGCACCAAAATGGTTTTATTGGATTTTGTAGTCTTGAATGTTGAAAATTGGCCGTACAACGCCTTATTAGGCAGACCTTTACTGAACAAATCAAAAGCTGTAACTGCCATCTATGCCCTGATAGTGAAGTTCCTAACAGAATCTAGGGTAGACTGACGCGTCCTAAAGAAGCGTTCATACTCCCAAGTATAAGAGTGTCAAAGTAATAAACTAACCGGTAAGACCGGGTCAAACCACATGGAGGTTGTTCACTTGTCCTTGTAGAATTAATTATCTAGATTAATTAATAAGATTGTTATAAAAATGTAAATCAATTAAAATTAAAACTGGGGCTAAGGGATCCACTTTTGGTAATTATATTATGATCAAATTATTAGTATTTAGTCCAGATTAATGGGAGGATATTCCACTCCACTGACCACTCTCTGATAGAAGTGGGTAAAAGTTCCCACTGTGCTAGACAACATCTGTCTGTCTACAGTGAGTCAAAACTCCACAAAGATCAGAAGGGAGAAACCACTCTCTGATGGGTATGGGTAAAAGTACCCACTGTGCTAGACAATATCTGTCTGTCTACAGTGAGTCAAAAACTCCATAAAGATCAAAGGGGAAAAAACAAAAAAAATAATAAACTTACTGGAAGTTCCCTAGGTTCATGCAAACTTGCCCTATCATTCAACCGTTTTTCTTTCATGCTCTCTAACCTATACCTCTTAATATATTTAAAGCAATTTGGTCTTAAGTGACCAATCATACTACAAAAATGGCAAGTAGGTACAAAGTAAGAATTTATACCATTGCATTCTGATCTCATCCGGGCATCACCATGTTGATGAGGTTGTCTTTGATGGTGCATCGATTTGCTTCTCCTTGGAGCTTGAGCCGATTGGTGGCACCTTTACGGTCTAGCTTCTTGAGGTGGTTGAGCCGGTTGATATTGATTCCTTGGTTGGTCATGCTTCTTGTGATCACCTCCTTTCCTCATTGTTGGTTTGTTAGATGAGGTGATTGAATTCTCAAGAACTTGTCCTTTCTTCTTGAATTGCCTAGACTTTGGTTGAGTTGCCAAGGCTTGTGTGGACTTTCCTTGAGTTGAAGGTTGCTTGAATGAAACTTTGCTCTTGCCTTGAGCTTGAGGTTGTTTGACCTTGGCCTTCTATAATTCTTCAAGGCACCTCATCTCTCTTTCCTTGACAATTTTCAAGGAGTTATCTTTGATGGCATGTTTATCTTTCATTGCCTTCATCCATTGGTGGCAATCTTCAATCTCCTTCTCAAACTTGGACACATCAATCTTGTCCATCATCAGTGAGTCATCAATGGAGGTCACTTTCTCCATGGTTTTCAATTTGGAGACAAGAATGAAGATGTCTTCCATTTGGTCTTCCATGATCTCTTTGTACCGATGAAGTTGATTTTGACAATTTTGCTTGCTTTCTTCAAGGGTACATATCTTTTTTTCCGAGGAAACCTTCCAAAATCTCAAAGTCTCATTATTCTTGGAGAGCTCTTCATTTTGCTTCAAAACTTTGAGAAGGATCTGTTAGGTTTTAGTTTGTGTTGGCATGAATTCCATATCAAAATGATGTTTACTTGTAATAACTTAGTTGTTTAGGTTCATGATGATTCAAGCTTCAAGGAAGAAGAAACAACAAGTCAAAGCAAGTTCTAAGTCTTCAAAGAGAAAGGATGCAATTTGGTTCTACAAAGGTATACTAAGACCTTATCTTTCTCTTACAAGGCTTAGGCACACACACAAATATCATACATTTGTGTCCCTGCATCTTTGTGCACCTTTATAGGCACACACATACAATTCATTCATATGTGTCCCTGCATCGTTGTGCACCATGTATAACACATTCACACACTTGGAGATGAATGCTCATGCATTGGTTTGGAAAAAACATGTTTTGGAATATGCATGATTGGAAACTATCTCTATGTAGTTTGCATTCTAGGGTGAATTGTGTTTGTATGTGTATATGTTTGTATAACATGGATTTAGTCTTAAATAATTCTTGATTGAGTTTCGGTCATTTCAGTTACTCATACTATTGATTTCAAGTTCAAAGTCAAAAGATACTACACTTTCAACTCATGTTTCATACATTTTCTTGGTCTACGTATATCGAGTTGAATTATTATTTTTTGGGTTGAGTATCTTATATATCCATGTTTGTGTGAGAGTTATGGTTTGTAATCCACAAACGGATTCGAATTCTGTTTTTGGAGGCCGAAGAACGGTCAAAGAAGGCTAAGGAAGGTCGAAGGAGAAATAAGCAAGCAAGGCACTTCTTTCCCGAGATGGCGAGTGGCCATCTCAGGGCAGAAGGCTTGCTGCCCCAAGATGCCCACGTGCCATCTCGGGCAGTAAGCTTCTTGGCGTCATTTTTCCCCTCTTGGTCATTTCACATGTCCAAGTCTCCCACTCCTTTATAAACTTTTTCCCTCTCACATTTCATTCTAAGAAGAAATTCAAATCAAGTGTGCAAAATTTTTCTCACCTTCCAAACACCATAACTTCTTCATTTGAACTCCGATTTGAGTGATTATAAGTTGAGAGTGTTCATCTATTCATCCTCCATCTTTTCTCTGAAGGTTTAAGTTAATGTTGCTTCTGTTTTTGGTGTCTAATCATACAAAAACGGGACTGCACCTAGATCAACTAAGGTATTGATTTTCTCTCTAAGTTTTTTTTTTAAAACTTGGTCAATTGCCTTGGGTTTTCTTCTTCTACATATATTTGTATATTGTGAGTGTTTTGATTTGTGTTTTGAACACTTTCAAAGCTAGGTTGATTTTCAATTGAAATCATACATGTTGAGTTAGGTTTTGATTTTGCCTATGTTATCACATGTTTGGAATTGTATTATGCTAGCTTTGATTCTAGGACTATTTTGTGATCTTTGATTGATTGATTTTGTGAAAAATAGTTCCTCACATGTATTAGGCTCTCTTGACCGAAATTCTCATATAATACATGTGTTTATGTTCTTTTGAGCTATTCATGTGATTTGTTGAATCTATGATTAGGAATATGCTCTAGAACTTATGTTTAGATCTATTTGACTTTGTCATATGATTTTAGCATGTTTTAGGTTTTTGTGATTTAAACTTGATCTTGTGATTTGTTGATCATATCTTGTAATTCAAGTTTAGATATATGCATGAATCTAGTTTGTGATTAATGATTGATCGTATCTTACATAATCTAGATTGACTACTCATGCATGATAAACTAGACTATATGTGATTTGTACATTCATGTTCATGTCTAGTATTTTCCATAGGATGTTTTGATCATAGCATTCTATGTTGCGTGCTTGTTTGCATTTTGCATTCATGATAACCTAGATGCCTTGTTAGAAGGAAGTCTTAACAATAGGTGTGAGACCTATGGTGTTGTGCAAGAAGTCTTGACAAGAGGTGTGAAGCCTCGGATTGTCGAGCAAGGAAGTCTTGGCTAGAGTTGTGAAGCCTTGGATAGTAGAGCAAGAAGTCTTGCCTAGAGTTGGGAGAACTCGGATAAGTGAGCAAGAAAGTCTTGACTAGAGTCGGGAAGACTCGGATAGTTGAGCAAGAAGTCTTGCCTTGGGTTGTGGAGATCCGGATAAGGTGAGCAAGAAAGTCTTGACAAGAGGTGTGAAGCCTCGGATTGTTGAGCATAGGGCGGCAACTTCTAGAGTAGGATATGAGGGTAGTTTCTAGGTGAAGCGGTCACTTGAGAGATTGTACTTGTCTTATCTACTAGTGGATTTTGTTTGCCGGTGGCTGCTAGCCCGTGGATGTTTCCTCTTCGGAGGTTTACCACGTTATATCTTGTGTCAACTTTTCTCTATCCCTATCTCTCTAATATTTGTATTGTGGATAGAACTCTTTATGTATGTTGACTCTCTCTTTATAATATAGATTGTGTATGTGTTACAATTACTTGTTTGTATCACATTTTACTTGCATTTATATATTGATTAATTGTCTTTAATTAATATATATATATTGTGGTACAAGCAATCTTGAGGGTTACACTTTTGTTTGTTTCTAAGGGATTCGAAAAAGATGCCTAACCTATTCACCCCCTTTATAGGTTAGCCTTGAGCATTTAACCGTGATTGTATTTTCAATTAGTATCAGAGTAGGACACTAGATTGCATTTAGTGTGAGTCAGGGGTGATACTTTCACGGTTTTTTTAAGGCGTTTGAAGTCATGGGTTTACAAGATGATTTAATGGCGGAAGGAGCCTCAAATTCTTGGCCACCATTACTTCATGGCACTAACTATGGGTATTGAAAGTTGAGGATGAAAGCCTACATCCGCTCTATTGATCAAAGGGCTTAGATGGTAGTGGAAGAAGCTCATAGTCCTCCTACCAAGGTTTTAGAGGATGGAACCTTAATACTCAAGCCAATGAGTGAATGGACAACAAATGAGTTTGAGGTTGCTAAATGACACCATCGTGCTATGAATGCCATATTTGGAGGAGTTGATGGGCATCAATTCTCCTATATTCAAAATCTTGAATCTGCAAAGGAAGCTTGGGATACTCTCCAAGTTACTAATGAAGGAACCTTAGCGGTGAAGAAATTGAGGCTTCAAATGTTGGCATCACAATTTGAAGGTTTAAGTATGGGTGAGGAAGAAAAGTTCAAAGACTTTCAATTCCGGCTTCTTAACATAGCTAACCAATGTCAAGCACTTGGAGTACCTATCTCAAAAGAGCGTTTAAATTGGAAAATCCTTAGGTCTCTTCCTAAGAGATTTAAATCAAAGGTGACAGCCATTGAGGAAAGCAAGGATATGGATAGTATGAACATCGATGAGTTGATTGGGTCTCTCCAAACTTATGAGATGTGCTTGAAGCCAAAGATCAAGAGTAAAGGAATTGCTCTCAATGCTATTGAGAAGAAGAGTGATGATGAAAATGAAAAAATGGCACTCTTGGTTAGAAGGTTCAAGAATTTTCTAAAGAAGAATGCCAAGCCTAAAGGCAAGTCTTCTAAGGAAAAATGAGTCAAGAGAACATCATCTCCAAGGATTTTGAAGAATAGTCAAGCCATGAACAAGAAAGAGGTTCAATGCTATAATTGTCAAGGTTTTGGTCACTTTGCTAGTGAGTGCACCAATAAGCCATCTAAGAAAGACATGAAAGGCAAAATGTTGGTAGATACTTGGAGTGATGATAATTCTAGTGACAATGAGAGCTCTAGTAGTGAGTCTTCAAGTGATGAAGAGTTGGTAAGCAACTTTGTAGATCTAACGGCTTCTCATTCTTCAATAGATGTTAGTAGTACAATATCTTTGAACAAGAACCTTGATGCAAATCATGATGGAAGCTCTAGTTCCATACCTACTAATCTTGAGTTGTTGAAAAAGATAGAAAAGCTTGAAGAAGCTAGAGACAATGCTCAAAGAGAAGTAGTTGAGAATGATGATTTGATCAAGAAGCAACTAGATGAGTTTATGGTTGTTACTCGTAGACTTCTTGGTGAAAAAGGTGATATTGTGAAAAAGTTTAGAGAACTTGAAAAGATAAACCTTGAGAAGGATATTGTGATATCTTCTTTGAGGAAGAGAGAACAAGAATTGATGGAAGAGATAGACACGACTAAGGAGGCTATCAAGGACTTAGTGAATGATTCGGTTAGTGTGCCTAGTGTTAGGAATCTTGTTAACTCTCATAGTGGTGAAGACGACTTGGTAGTTGAAAAGAAGCTCTTGGAAGCACCATTTCTTACACACTTTGATTAAGTCGTGAATGATAAGAAACCACACAAGAAGAGAAGATCAAAAGCTAAGAAGAAGTTGGTGAACAAGGTATATTTGCAAACTCCTAGTGAAGCTAGTTCAACTCCAAAAGGTACAATCTCATATTTTATTCCAATTTGCCATTATTGCAACACAATAGGTCACATTAAGCCTAGGTGTTATAAATATATTGAAAAATGAAAATTAGGAAATGAATCTAGGGATAAGGAGATTAAACTTCAACTTGAACATGCCAAGGCCTTGAAAGTTGAGAAACATGATAATATTGCTAAGCATGAGAAAAAGTTGTGGAGTAAGAAGAATACTAATCTTGTTCAACTTGACAAAGCTTGTGTTGATAATGTTAAGGAAGAGTGTGTTAGTGATATTCTTGTGAATCAAGTCATCGAAGGACTTTACTCTAGATTTAACATTGTTGTCAAGGATGATATTGGAAATGTTTGTGTAAGTACACCTAAGAACAAGTGGTTCAAGGGTGAGTGCTCTTATCACAAATATAAGAGCACATGTGAGATAGCTTTGAGGCTATATATCAATTATGTTGAGAATTCTTGCTTGCTAGCTTTGAATACTCCATGTATTGATATGAACTTGGTTATCTCACATCATGTTTGTTATGATGTTCAAAATTTGTTGATTAACTTTGAAGAAGTTCTTTTGTTATATGTGTTGATTGGGTTGAGATATTATGCTTTTTATACTCTTGTATTGAAACATCGTCAACTTGGTGTCATGAGGACATTCAAGGCAAGAGTGCTCATAAAAAGGATGAAAGTATGATATTTGGTGAATATAATGTGCAAAAAGGTATCTCTATACTCTATTGCATGTTCTCTTAGATATTCATCTTTTGCCTCAATTTTTGACATACATCTCATAGCATGTCATATTAGAGAATTTTGTATAGCATACATATGGTTCTCATTGACATTTGCTATTTTAGGATCTAATAGTGATATTGGTCACATTGATCTTAACTTTGATGAGTGTTTGTGCATAGTATATTGAGTGACATTACTTTTGAAAATATGATCTTCATATTCTTTGAAAGCTACTCATTAGAGAAGTAATGATCTTGAATAAGTCTCTACTTATTGCTCTTAGATCATGTCCTTATGAGCCATAAAATCTTGGTTTTCTAAAAATTGCACCTTGCTTCTCTTATATGTTTGCTAGTATGTTGAGTTTACTAATATGTAAACATTGGATACACCTTGAAGTTTTTGTGCTTAAGTACATTTAAAATGACCTATGGTTAATATCCATTTTGCTTCGGCAATTACATAGAACTCAATGAGCACCTACATGGAAAGGGCTACACACATTGGTTGTGAAAGCTACCCAATGTTGGAAAGAACTACACCATTGTGATGAGTGAAAGACGTCATGAAGTGAATTTTTGTTTATGTAAAAAAAAAATGGAAAAATAAAAAAAGTGTTGAAATGAAATCAATAAAAAAATTTGATTCAAAGCCTAAAAAGAAAAAGAGGAAGGCTTAAAAAGGAGTTTAGTTGAAAATCAAATGAGCTCGGGTTGAAAAACAGAAATGGGATGATGAACCACATGCACACACACGCTCATATGTTGAAAATCTATTCTCTTAAAAGCAAAAAATTCCGGATGATAATCGGTTTGACTTTTTATGGAAAAAGCTTAAGATGAATAGTTGTTGGAAATTGTTTGCATGTTGATTATCAAACTACTTCTTAATATATATTTGAAACATATCTCTCTCACACACACTTTTTTTATGAGTATGATGATATCTTTGCAATTGTTGAAGAATTATGAGAGAACTTGAAAAATCTTTGTATATCTCTCTTAGCATATGAAGCTTATTTTGTTGATATTTCTTCAAATTGCTTGAATGTGTGATTGTGTGAACTTCCTTATGAACCTTATGCTATTATGAATCTTAGTTATAGCATTTATCAAGGGCGATCATTGTATACTAGACATTGTTCTCTTTTATGATATGTTCACATGCTTCATTTTGTTACATGTTGGCATATTTTGACTTAATGATAGTTGTAAGATATTACTCACTATCTTTGTCTTGCATGATGATTCATTCTTAAGTCATATGTCATTGTTTTATATATTTGTGACTAATAAGCTTGTTTTGTCTTTCACTCACTTTTGAATGTTTATAGCATCTTATTTCACAAAAACAAATGGGAAGAACTAAAGTTACCAGAAGTGGAAATCAATTGAATCCCATTGTGAAAGCCAAGTCAACCTCAAAGAGATCCAAAGCTTCAAGGTCAAAGGATTTAGGGATCTTTGCAATTAAGAAGATATTTCAAGAGAGAGGCATTGACTTAGGTAAATGTAAAGATTCTTATATTCTTAAATGCATTAAGGATAGAAATTGGGAATCTTGGATGAGCATGCTAGGAATAGTGAATGACACTATTGTTAGAGAATTTTATCATGAATATAGAGAGAGTGCCACCTTATTGGATGCTTTGATGGATGTTAGGGGTGTTGTGTTTCGAGTTAACCCAGTAAACATTAACAAGTTTCTTGGGCTATCAAGTGATATTGATTCAAACTTTCTAGATGTTGATATCATTGAGAATCTTAATATCATGGGTAGAACTCTATGTGACAATGCTTCTTTTGAGTGGAAAGGTAGATCATATATTAGTCAACATGAGTTAACTAACGCAAGTGCATTTTGGCATCTTTGCATTTGCATAAATATTATTGGATCTTCAAATTAAACCGAGTTAAATAAAGACAAGATCAAAATAGTATATGCCTTAGTGACTAATCAACCTATAAACCTTGGGGATTTACTTATGTTTTATTTGGATAATGCGGCTTTCTCAACTAGAGGAGATAAGAAGCTTGCATTACCGGGGTTTATAACTTCTTTGTGTTTAGCTCGTGGTGTTCAAAGTAGTGGAGATGATATGTTGGTACAACCCTTGGAAAAGTATAGTGATAAACGTGTGTCATACATGTCATATAAGGATAAGGGTAAGACATGTGATACTTTTGGACTTTTTAGTTCACAAGTTGATTGTCAAGAGACTAGCATGAACATTCTTCCGGATTGGGCTTTACATTTGAAGAAGAAGGTTGATGAGCTTAGTGCTATAGTTGAAAAACAAGATGCTAGAATAAAAGAGTTGGAGGAGTGTATTGCATCAAGTTCAAGACCGCCTCTCAAGCATTATTTTAGGTCAACTACACACACATCTTTCTTTGGTGGATCTAGTAGCTAGTATTTGAGTCTCATGGTATGTTTCTTATCTTTTGGCATCATTTCATGTCAAAAAGGGGGAGAAAGAGTTGTTATGAATTGCTAGTTACTTAGTTTCCTTTTTATGTTGTTTTTGTGAACTTTTGAACTTTCAATGGCTCGTAATAATTAGTTTAAAGATTTGGTTAAGAATTCTTATATTTGGCATGTATTGAGGGGGAGATACATTTATTTGTGGACTTAATTGTATATTCTTATCCATATTATATGTTTCCATTTGTTGTTTTTCTCTTGTATATGCATTGTGTTTTGAGATGATTTGTAGGTTGCTTCAAGAGAAGATCAAGATGAAGTTTAAGAGTTGGTGAAGATTAGTTATAGGAATCTTACTCATTGTAATGTGAGGGAGTGATTTTGTGACCTATCTCCATTTTTATATTTGTAGTAAATGTATAGGTGTTTTGACTTGAAATTTACCAAAGGGGAAGATTGTTAGGTTTCAGTTTGTGTTGCCATGAATTCCATATCAAAATGATGTTTACTTGTAATGACTTAGTTGTTTAGGTTCATGATGATTCAAGCTTCAAGGAAGAAGAAACAACAAGTCAAAGCAAGTTCTAAGTCTTCAAAGAGAAAGGATGCAATTTGGTTCTACAAAGGTATACTAAGACCTTATCTTTCTCTTACAAGGCTTAGGCACACACACACATATCATACATTTGTGTCCCTGTATCGTTGTGCACCTTTATAGACACACACATAAAATTCATTCATATGTGTCCCTGCATTGTTGTGCACCATGTATAACACATTCACACACTTGGAGATGAATGCTCATGCATTGGTTTGGAAATAACATGTTTTGGAACATGCATGATTGGAAACTATCTCTATGCAGTTTGCATTCTAGTGTAAATTGTGTTTGTGTGTGTATATGTTTGTATAACATAGATATTGAAATTGGATTTAGTCTTAAATCATTCTTGATTGAGTTCCGGTCATTTCAGTTACTCATACTATTGATTTCAAGTTCAAAGTCAAAGAATACTACAATTTCAACTCATGTTTCATATATTGTCTTCGTCTTCATAGATTGAGTCAAATTATTATTTTCTAGGTTGAGTATCTTATATGTCCATGTCCGTGTGAGAGTTACGGTTTGTAATCAGTAAACAGATTTGAATTCAGAGTTCCGAGGCCGGAGAACCGTTGAAGAATGCGAAGGAAGGTCGAAGGAGAAAGAAGCAAGCAAGGCATTTCTTCCCGAGGTGACGCGTGGACATCTCAGGGCAGAAGGCTTGCTTGGATTAATTTTTCCCCTCTTGGTCATTTCACATGTCCAAGTCTCTCACTCCTTTATAAACTCTTTCCCTCTCACATTTCATTCTAAGAAGAAATTCAAATCAAGTGTGCAAAATTTTTCTCACCTTCCAAACACCATAACTTCTTCATTTGAACTCCGATTTGAGTGATTCAAAGTTGAGAGTGTTCATCTATTCATCCTCCATCTTTTCTTTGAAGGTTTAAGTTAATTTTGCTGCTTGTTTTGGTATCTAATCATACAAAAACGGGACTGCACCTAGATCAACTAAGGTATTGATTTTCTCTCTAAGTTTTTTTTTTAAAACTTGGTCAATTGCCTTGGGTTTTATTCTTCTACATATATTTGTATATTGTGAGTGTTTTGATTTGTGTTTTGAACTCTTTCAAAGCTAGGTTGAGTTTCAATTGAAATCATACATGTTGAGTTAGGTTTTGATTTTGCCTATGTTATCACATGTTTGGAATTGTATTGTGCTAGCTTTGATTCTAGGACTATTTTGTGATCTTTGATTGATTGATTTTTTGAAAAATAGTTCCTCACATTTCTTAGGCTCTCTTGGCCGAAATTCTCATATAATACATGTGTTTATGTTCTTTTGAGCTATTCATGTGATTTGTTGAATCTAAGATTAGGAATATGCTCTAGAACTTATGTTTAGATCTATTTGACTTTGTCATATGATTTTAGCATGTTTTAGGTTTTTGTGATTTAAACTTGATCTTGTGATTTGTTGATCATATCTTGTGATTCAAGTTTAGATATATGTATGAATCTAGTTTGTGATTAATGATTGATCATATATTACATAATCTAGATTGACTACTCATGCATGATAAACTAGACTATATGTGATTTGTGCATTCATGCTCATGTCTAGTATTTTCCATAGGATGTTTTGATCATAGCATTCTATGTTGCGTGCTTGTTTGCTTTTTGCATTCATGATCACCTAGATGCCTTGTGAGAAGGATGTCTTGACAATAGGTGTGAGACCTAAGGTGTTGAGCAAGAAGTCTTGGCAAGAGGTGTGAAGCCTCGGATTGTCGAGCAAGGAAGTCTTGGCTAGAGGTTTGAAGCCTTGGATAGTTGAGCAAGAAGTCTTGCCTAGAGTTGGGAGAACTCGGATAGGTGAGCAAGGAAGTCTTGACTAGAGTAGAGAAGACTCGGATAGTTGAGCAAGAAGTCTTGCCTTGGGTTGTGAAGATCCGGATAAGGTGAGCAAGGAAGTCTTGACAAGAGGTGTGAAGCCTCGGATTGTTGAGCATAGGGCGGCAACTTCTAGAGTAGGATAGGAGGGTAGTTTCTAGGTGAAGAGGTCACTTGAGAGATTGTACTTGTCTTATCAACTAGTGGATTTTGTTTGCCAGTGGCTACTAGCCCGTGGATGTTTCCTCTTCGGAGGTTTACCACGTTATATATTTTGTCAACTTTTCTCTATCCCTATCTCTCTAATATTTGTATTGTGGATAGAACTCTTTATGTATGTTGACTTCCTCTTTATAATATAGATTGTGTATGTGTTACAATTACTTGTTTGTATCACACTTTACTTGTGTTTATATATTGATTAATTGTCTTTAATTAATGTATATATATATATTGTGATACAAGCAATCTAGAGGGACAAACTTTTGTTTGTTTCTACGGGAGTCAAAAAAGGTGCCTAACCTATTCACACACCTCCCTTCTAGGTTAGCCTTGAGCATTTAACCATGATTGTGTTTTCAGGATCATTTGACATTCCTCAATCGAGTCAATCCCCTCATCAAGGCATTTACCTTGGTCACTTGTTGCCATACCAAAATCTTCCACATATGAAGCACCCAAGGCCGTGAAGTTAATCACATACTCTTCACTATTCTTGAGCAAGGTCTTCTTGTTTACCTCCTTCTCTTTCGAGTTCATTCTCTTCACCTCCTTCACATTGGAGGTCATGCTCTTCTTTTGAGATTTTGTGAATCTCCTAAATCTCTCAACCATAAGAGTCATCTCCTCGTCGGAGTCATATTCCTCCCTCTCAATTTTAGAGGTCAAATCTCCCTCTAACATCTCAATGCCACTCATAGTGTTTAATGAATGAGATGAATGCAAATGAATGAAACAATCAAATGTAAACAAATGCAAGACACACAAACAAGAGCTTGGATCACCTATGTATGTATAGGAACCTGTTCTGATACCAATAGAAAATTCCATAAAAACGTGTGTGTCTATAACCTAGAGGGGGGTGAATAGGTTTTAATCAAGTCAATTACCAATTTTTCTTGATTAGTCAATATTCAAAATTCACCCAAAAAACAAACATACAACATCAAGTGTAAAGTACAGAAATATAAACAAGGGCCACCACAAGCTTCAGAATGACAAAATTCAATGACACTACTTACCTCATTGCCTGGAATACACCGTCGAACAATTTGATCAAGACAATACTTGAATAAGTACGGGTCATCCCAGTAAAAATGTTTTACCTCGATCAAAAATTTCTTTTTGTCCTGTGCATTCCAATATAGTGGCATCATTCCTGTTGCGAGATAATTAACAATGTCAGCATATCAAGGTAAAATTGTGATAAAGAATAAAAGATCATCAGGAAAGAATCATTTATGGGTGCTTTATCAAATGATGACTCATCGGTGAGTCATGATAAATGGTCTGCAACGACATTTTCAATACCCTTTTTGTCCTTGATTGTGATTGAATTCTTGTAGCAACAAAATCCAGCGAATAAATCTTGGCTTTGCATTCTGTTTAGACATTAAATACTTCAAAGCAGCGTGATCAGTAAAAACAATGATTGAAGCGCCAATCAAGTATGACCGAAATTTATCCAATGCAAATATCACAGCAGGTAATTCTTTCTTAGTGGTGGTGTAATTCATTTGTGCACAATTCAAAGTTTTACTTGTGTAATAAATCACAAAAAGCTTACCTTCTCTTCTCTGTTCGAAAACTTCAACAGAAAAAACACTCATATCACACATCAATTCAAAAGGCAAGGACCAATCATGGGATTGCCTGATAGGAGCAGATGTTAAAAGGCCAATTATCTTTGTAAAGGACTCTTTACACTCTTATGTCCATTCAAACTTTACATCTTTTAATAAGAGGTTACAAAGTGGTTTAGATATGACACTGAAATCTTTAATAAACTTCCTATAAAATACTGCATGCCCTAAAAATGACCGCACATATTTGACTGTTTGTGGTTGTGGTAACTTCAAAATGACTTCAATTTTTACCTTATCAACCTCGATTCCTTTAGATGACACAACATGACCTAAAACAATTCCAGATGTGGTCATATAATGACACTTTTCCCATATAAGTACAAGTCTTTTTTCTATGCAACGTTTCAAGACTCTTTCCAATTTATTCAGACAATCATCAAAAGAATTCCCAAACACAATTAAATCATCCATAAAGACCTCTAAACAATGTTCAATCATGTCACTAAAAATGCTTAGCATGCATCCTTGAAATGTGGCTGGAGCATTACACAAACCAAATTGCATTTTTCTAAATGCAAAGGTTCCAAAAGGACATGTGAATGTGGTCTTTTCATGGTCTTCTAATGCAATGAGAATTTCATAGTATCCAGAATACCCATCAAGAAAGCAGTAGTAGGGATGTGCTGCTACTCTTTCTAAAATCTGGTCAAGGAATGGAAGGGGAAAATGAGCTTTACTAGTGGCATCATTTATTTTCTATAATCAATGCACATGCACCAACTAGATGAAACACGAGTTGGAATTAACTCACCCTTTTCATTTTTAACAACAGTGATTCCAAATTGTTTTGGCACAACTTGTGCAGGACTCACCCTCTTAATATCAGGGATAGGGTAGATAATTCCCACGTCAAGTAATTTAAGGACTTCGGTCTTTACAATTTCTTTCATGTGTAGGTTAAGTCTTCTTTGGGGCTATCGATATGTTTTAGCATTTTCCTCTAAATTTATTCGATGTGAACAAATCAATGGGTTAATACCTTTCAAATCTTTCAAAGTCCAACCAATTGCATTCGTATTTTTCTTTAAAACATGTAGCAACTTACCTTCTTGCTCTTCTGTGAGGTTAGAAGAGATTACCACTGAGTAGGTCTGCTCGTCTCCAAGGTACGCATATTTGAGTTCTTTTTGTAAGGGATTCAAATCTAGTTGAGGTGCTTTTTCTTCTGGCTCGTCTTCTTTCTGTTCCAGTTCTTCAAAATCTAAAGTGTCTCATTCTTATTCGGTAACCTGTAAACAATTATCAAGATGTGAATGTGTGCATGACTTAGGTGAATTGATCAAACAAACTTCAGATGAGTTAAAAGAATCCTTCTGAACATGATCTTCAACAATGGTTTCAATAATGTCTACATCTTCATCTTCATTTTCATCATAAAATGGCTCCTCAGACATGTTGAAAACATTAAGCTTAATTCCATATTCCCAAAAGACATGTTCATTATTCCATTCCTACAATTAATCAAGGCATTTGCAGTAGCTAAAAATGGTCGACCCAATATAACAAGAATTGATTTGTGCAAATTAACAACATGTTGTGTTTCTAAGACAAAAAAATCTATTGGGAAGATAAATTTATCGAATTGTACTAACATATCTTCCACTATTCCTTTTGGTATTTTAATTGACCTATCAGTAAGACAAAGTGTGGTTGAAGTCGGCTTTACCTCACCAAGTTTAAGTCGCTGATAAAATGAGTATTGGAGCAAATTTACACTAGTACCTAGGTGAAGTAAAGCATGCTCAATTTTACAGTTACCAATTATGCAGGAATTAGTGGGACAACCAGGATCTTTATATTTCAAAACATTTTTATAGGAACGAATGGAACTTACCTGTTCAGCTTTAAAGGCTTTCTTTCTTACATGATGCTTCCTTTTCACAGTGCACAGATCCTTAAAAAAATTGGCATAGGAAGGTACCTGTTTGATTGCGTCCAACAAAGGGATATTGATCTTTAACTGTTTGAAAATTTCAAAAATCTCTAGGGGATGCTTCAATTTCTGTGAATTTTTAAGAGCCTGAGGATATGAAATTGTAGATGGGGATTCAATTTTTCTTTCGTCAACAGTGGTTTCAGCAACCCCTTCCTTACCCTTGGAAAATGACTCATCATCATTTTTACCAGATTCAAGAATAGGTTTTTCTATGACCTTACCATTACGAAAAGAGATAATTGATTTGACTTGATCTAGGCATTGGTTATTATCATAGGAACTTGACTGGCTCTTGGGATTTGGTTGTGGTTGAGATGGAAACTTACATTTTTTTGTGTGTGGTGAGTGTAGAAGCAATCTTTGCCAAAGTATCGTTAACATCTGTCAAGGTTTGTGCAGTTTGGCTGTTGATGGATTCTTGTTTCTCAATGAATGGGTGCAAAGTGTCTTCAAGGTTTTTCCTAGATGGTGGGACATAAGGCGTATAACCTTGAGGGTTTTGGAAATTCTGGTGTGTTGATGGTTGTGATGGACCTGGTGGTTGTGAAGACTTGGCTTGATTGTAGTTCCTTTAACTAAAGTTTGGATGATTTCTCCAACCAGGATTGTAAGTTTGTGAGTATGGGTTGGAATTTGGCTTGTTGAAAGCGTGCAAAACATTGGTTTGTTCATGAAGGCAATCTTTTAAAGCTGATAAAGTTAGGCAACTATGAGTGATATGATCATCAGAATCACATACATGGCATGCAATTTCTTATACAGATTTTACATGTTCACTTTTTTTAGTTTCTAAAGCTTCAACTTTCCTAGCTAAGGATGTAAATCTAGCTTGAAGGTCATGGTCTTCCCTAAGATTGTAAATGACTCTACTAGATGGAGATGGTTGTGGTTTGCTCATGGACTCATAGGAACCAATGGTATCCCAATTTTGAGCATTTTCAGCGATGTGGTCAAGATAGTCAAGTGCTTCTCCGGGATTTTTATCCCTGAACTCCCCATTACACATCATCTCAATGACTTGTCTACTTTGGGGTGTGAGTCCCTCATAGAAATATGACATTATCCTCCATGTTTCAAAACTGTGATGTGGACAGACATTTAACAACTCTTTGAACCTATCCCAACATTGGTAAAGTGTTTCCCTAGGTTTTTAGGTAAATAAAGTGATTTACCTCTTAAGAGAGTTTGTTCTATAAGGTGGAAAAAATTTATTTAAGAACTGTTTTTGCATGTCATTCCAAGTTTGGATTGATCCTGACCTAAGGTTTTGTAACCAAGTTTTAGCTTTATCTTTTAAGGAAAAAGGGAAAAACCTGATTATATCCATGCTAACATTTTGGTCAGTGCAAGTGTTACAGACTTCCTCAAACTCCCTAAGATGTAAATATGGGTTTTCAGATTTGAGATCGTGAAAATTGGGAAAAAGTTGAATGATTCCCGGTTTAAAATTAAAATGTACTGCATTTGGTGGGAAAGCTATGCATGAAGGTGCTCAAGTACGTATGGGAATCATTTAGTCTCTAAGAGTTCTAGGTGGATTTTGGTTAATGTGTTGGTCAAGGTCAACATAAGGCGGATGGTTGCTGTGTTGAGATATGTTATCAAGGTTGTCTAAAAGGTTCTCGTCTTGGTTTCCTGTTGGATGTCTAAGTGGGTTTTCAGTCATATTGTTGGTGAATGTGGGTGATTGTGATCTCCTAATTAATCTACCACTAGATGTTTGAGACCAACGTCTCATGCAATTTTAATGAGGGTTCATGGAGGTGAAATACATAAAAATGAAGAAAATAAAAGAAAAAGTGATAAAAATAACAAGATGCAAAATTCTAGGGGTGTAAAAGCAAATATGCACAAGTGTTGGGGTAAAAGTGTAAATAATTATAAATATAGAGACTAAAGTGAAAATATGATAATTACAGGGATCAATATGCAAAAATGAAAAATAAAATGACCTATATGCAAATGCAAACTAGATCTAAGCTAAAATACAAATAAAAAGTTGAAGGACTAAAATGCAAAATGTGATTAATGATTACAAATGCTTTTATTTTTTTAAGTGGATGAAGTTTTATGATAAAGATGAGTGATGCAAAACTGAATACAAAATAAGAACAAAGAAGATATAAAAAAATAGCAAAACTAAAATAAAATTAAAAAGAAATTACTTCTACAAAGAAAATGTGGACTTATCTCCCTACACAACGATGCCAAAAACTTGACACGTCCTAAAAAAGTGTTACTACTCTCAAGTATAAGAGTGTCAAAGTAATAAATTAACCGGTAAGACCGGGTTGAACCACAAGGAGGTTGTTCACTTGTCCTTGTAGAATTAATTATCTAGATTAATTAATAAGTTCTTATAAAAATTTAAATTAATTAAAATTAAAACTGGGGCTAAAGGATCCACTGTTGGTAATTCGATTATGATCCAATTATTAGTATTTAGTCCAGATTAATGGGAGGGTATTCCACTCAACTGACCACTCTCTGATAGATGTGGGTAAAAGTACCCACTGTGCTAAACAACATCTGTCTGTCTACAGTTAGTCAAAACTCCACAAAGATCAGAGGGGAGAAACCACTCTCTGATGGATATGGGTAAAAGTACCCACTATGCTAGACAATATCTGTCTGACTACAGTGAGTCAAAAACTTCACAAAGATAAGAGGGGAGAAAGCAAAAAAATAATAAACTTACCAAAATTGGATCATATTTTCCATACCAACAGTATCACCTTTAGTCTCAGCTATATAAAATTAGTCATATATAATTTAACTAGAAAATAAGTATTTTATTTACACTGAGAATTTGAGAATAAAAGAGAGAGAATTTCATAAATCTAATATCAGATTTAGATTCAGGATGTCCAAATTAGGGGGAGAGGTCCCCTATTTATACAAAATACGAATGAAAATTGACAATCGGATGAATTTATAATGGAGCGTCCAGATTTTGCCAAGTCATCAGTGAATAGTAAACAGTGAACAGTGAATAGTGAACATTAACCGCATCAGTGAAAGTCAACAAGGAACAGTGCACTGGCTTCTAGAATATGATTCTCTGTAGCACGTGTAAGGTGCACTCATAATTCGGGCCAATAGAAATATGCCACATCATCAGTCAACAGACAAAGTCATCAGTTTTCTAGAACGTGATTTCCCACAGTCGCGTGTACGGTGCACTTGCAATTCGGTCCAATAGGAATGTGCCACATCATCAGTGAACATTGAAAGTCAACTATGAATAGTGAATAGTCAAAAATACAAAAATGTCATTCGTGGCCTTCCTTGAGTTTTTGACGTTCTGAACTTGAAAAATGATGTTTGTTTTGCCATCTGACTTCTCCATAATTCTTAATTGACCATATTACCTCTAAAATAAAAAGAAAAGTAAACGGATTATTTCACAACACATTTATTTAAGTGAGCGAAAGAAAATATATCTAAATTGGGGAATTAATCATATAAGAAGTGTAAAATGATGATATTATCCCTCAATAAACATACAATTTTCAGTGTTAATCATAGGCATCATGAAAAGCTCTCAAGAATGGGCAAGAAAGGTGAATCTGTCTGTATACAAGGAGAAAGCAGAACATGGGTAATGTAGATAGACATTCAAGGGGAAGAGGGTGACCCAAAGATGGATGAAGGAGAAGCTGAAGCAGAAACAACTACCTTGTTCTACCTGGACCCAAGAGAGGTATCTTTAAAAGATAAGAAGGCGTAAGAAGATAAGCTGACTGTGAAAGTCTTGATTGACGATGGCAACCTCGATCAAACCATTAAACTTAGAGCCCGGTTGACGGGGAAAATTTGGGATGGAATGGTCAGCCTGTTGAAGGAGTACAAGGACGTGTTCTGATGGAAACATGAAGATATGTTCAGAATTGATGTGAAAGTAATCTCTCATTATCTAACAGTTGATCCCAACTAGAAACCGGTTATCTAGAAGAGGAGGTAGTTTAAAGAAACCGTTGGTAGCGGGATCCACAAGAGAAATGAAATATCCCTAGTGGGTTGGCAACGTGGCAGATGTGTGTAGATTTCACCGACCTTAACAAAGCATGATCGAATGACAGCCTCCCGTTACCCTGGATCGATCAGATGGTAGTTGCAACGGTCGGTCATGAACTACTGAGTTTTATGGATGCCTACTCAGGTAGTAACCAAATTTGAATGTTTGAGCTAGATGAAGAAAAACTTTCTTCAAGACTAACCAGGGGTTATACTGTTATAAAATAATGCCTTTTGGTCTCAAGAATGCCTGGGCAACCTACCAAAGACTGGTAATCAAGAAGTTTGCCCGACAGATCAACAAAAATATAGAGGTATATGTGGACGACATGATGACGAAGAGCACACCATCCGAAACATACAAAAGATCTCAGAGAGCGTTCGGGTTACTAAGGAATTTTGACATGAAGCTCAACCCATAGAAGTGTGTTTTCGGAGTGCCTTCGGAAAGATTTCTCGGTTTCTAAGTTCATAAGAGGGGAATCGAAATAAATCCAGAGAAGATTAAAGCATTGGAGGAGATGAGGTCCCCAAAGACCTTGAAAAAAAATCAAAAGCTAACATGCTACTTAGCATCCCTAAGTCGATTCATTAGCAAGTCGACGGATAAATGCTTGCCCTTTTTCAGAGCAATAAGATGGGAAATGGGGTAGAGTAGAATGATGAATGTGAGCAGGCCTTTTGAAAGATCAAAGAGTATCTAGGAAAAACATCAATTCTGTCCAAACCCCTAGAAGGGGAAGTGCTCTACTTGTACTCGTCAGTCACGAGTGTGACAACGAGGTCAACGCTAGTTAGAATGGATAAGGGGGTACAAAAGTCAGTGTATTACATAAGTAAGACTTTACTACTGGCGGAAACGAGATACTCAACAACCAAACAGATGGTGCTAGCACTAGTAACAGCAACAAGAAAGCTGAGACATTATTTTCAAGCTCACAAGATCGAGGTCTACATAGATTGCTCGCTGAAGTAGATTCTGTCAAAACCATAGGTATTTGGGAGGTTAACCAAATGGATAGTAAATTTGAGTGAATTTGATATAACATACCTGCCATGAGCTGTAATAAAAGTTCAAGCTGTAGCCGACCTAATCACCAATTTTGCAAAGCCAAATGGCGAGGTGATCAAGATGCTAGGAGAAAAGGAAAAGTAAGAATTTACCTGTAAACTAAATGTCGATAGGTCGTTAAACACGCACGATAGCGGGGGAGGGCATAGTGATATCCACTCCAAAAGGTAATCCGATAGAGTGTGCTCTACGGTTAGACTTCAAAGTCACTAATAACATGGTTGAATATGAGGCACTTTTGGTAGGACTTAGGGTCTGCACAGCGCTATGGGCAGACAGTGACTCGCGGGTGGTGGTAAACCAAATTTTGGATGAATATCAGGCTAAAGACATACATGACCGCTTATTTAGAGATAGCCAGGGTACTGCTTGGGAGATTCAAGGTCTAAAAGATTACTCAAATCTCAAGGGAAAAGAATGAGAAGACTGGCGCTCTATTAAAGGTGGCATCAACAACTATCAGTATGCAAAAAAAAATTATTCCAGTCGCTCACCTCAAAAGACCAAGTTTTGAAGATGAAGAGGGGGCGTCAGAGTTAGGAGTGATCGAATAAAGACAGGCCATCTGGATGTCTCCGTTCAGGGAATACCTAGAAGATAGAACACTCACAACAGAGGTGAATGAAGCAAATCGCCTCGGATATAGAGCCACTAGATACTCGATAGTTGAAGGAGAATTATACATGAGAGGATTTTTGAAGGCTTTACAGAGGTGCATATGTCCAGCAGAAGGTAGATAGATATTAGAAATCATCCATGAAGAGGTGTGTGGGAATCAATCCAGGGGTAAAAGTATGGAGCACAAGACTCTCAGACAGGGCTTCTTCTGGCTGACCTTATTCAAGAATGCTCAAGCAGTCACAGAACAGTGCGGCAATTGTCGGAGGGTAGCCGGTGACATCAAGAGACCACCTGAACATTTGAAGAACTTGACATCACCTTGGTCGTTTGCCATGTAGGGACTAGATCTGATTTGCCTGATGACAACAGCAACCAAATGAGGAGCAAAGCATGCCATTGTGGATGTAGACTACTTCATAAAATGGGCAGAGACAGAAGCACTGGTGCATATAACTGAGGCTAACATGACCAATTTTGTTAAGAAGAATTTCATCTACTGATTCAGAATCCTGGGCATAATAATCATAGACAACGGGACTCAGTTCGATAGTGACAACTTCAGGGACATGTGTCAGGATTTTCACATAAAGAATTATTATGGCACACTGGTCCATCCTCAGACCAATGGCTAAATGGAAGCAATGAACAAAATAATTAAGCATACCCTGAATGTAAAGCTGGATGCCAAAAAAAAGAATTAGGCAGACAAGCTTTACGAAGTCTTGTGGCCATACTGGACCACAGAGAGGACTTCGACATGAGAGCCCCCTATTAACTAGCCTTCGGTACATAAGGAGTAATCCCGATCGAAGTAATTCATAATTCGTCAAGGGTGCATCTCTTTCACCCCAGGAAAAATGTGAAAATGCTAGAGTAGAACCTAGACGAGCTGGAAGAAAAAAAGGACTTATCGAGGATAAGGAATGACGCTTATCAACAAAGGGCAACAATGTATTATAATTTTCATGTACGGGTAACAAGATTCTAGCTCGGTGATTTGGTTCTCAAGAGGGTATCACCCAACACAAAGGATAAATCAGCTAGATCACTGACAGATAAATGAGAATGACTGTATCAAGTGGTCGGATTGGCCGGGCATTGAGCATACTTTTGACCCGACTAGAAGGGGATGAGCTGCTTAGGCCGTGCAGTGCTCAATACCTAAAGATGTTCTACCCTTAAGGATTTCTCATTTCCAAATTTTTCTTTTTAGCTTAGAAATTAGTTTGCTTTGTTTTAATGATTAGCTAATATGTTGATGTCTCATTTTAGCATTCAATAAAAGTCCCATTGAGGGAACAATTTCAAGAAGTCAAGACAAATGTTTAAAATTTGCTTTCGTTTACAAAAGCAATCTTGTGGCACCAAGAAAATGCTCAATGTTGATAGGAGCACTCGGAAGGCCCAGTGAGGGGGCCAAAAAAACAAGCCTCAAAGGCAGTGAACACTCGTCGAAACTAATTGGGTGTATTGAAACACTGTTATGGGGCCTTCATACCATAAACACCTGATGGGATGCGCTAAGAGTTAAATGGGAGACGAAATATCTATGCTTGAAACGGTTGCTAAAAAAAATTAAGCATTTGTAAAGTTATTATAATATAAGCTATCCCATTGCAACGAATCTTGATCAACAGACTATTGGAAGACGTCCTAATGACTTAGTTGACAGATAAAAGATAAGCGTCTATAAAATGGATACCATGTAAATTTTCTATAAAAGATTACTTGACAGAAGAATAAAAGAAGCAAAGCAGTCAGGGAACAAAGTAATCTATCGAGTCAAAGTAATTGGTTTACCCAACGCTGCATAAAAATGATTCATGACAAACCCCACCACATATAGTTGCTTGGTCAAAGTTAGGACATTTAAGTTAACAAACAGTCCTAGCCACACTAATATTACTTGGTTAAAGATGATGTATGCAAGTCAAGCATGACAGAAAACAAACAACAAATCAAGAAACAATCACGACTGAATGCGGTAATATGGTCACAATTAAGTCAGTTGACTCGGTGTAAGACAACACACATAACTCGAGTCAGCTCGTGACTCCGGCCGTTAGTAGAAACGCTTGATTGAAAGTAGATTGTTTGACTCAAACATGATAATAAGCATATGGTTGAAGTTATTCAACGCAAGACAAAAACAACAGTCGAGACAAAAAAGAATGGTATTATTCATGTTAAAAGGCTGAAAGTTACATAAAGTTACATAACTAATTTTTGGAGAAACTACAAAAATGATGATCAAAGAATCTCATAAGAAAAAACAGACATCTGTGGTGCTCGAGGGACCTCTGGGATCATATCTGCCAGGTGGAAGGTTATCGCCTTGATATCCCTTATTCAAGTCTCCAAAATCCGGTTAGCTTATATCCTATTCTGGGTTATCGACCCTAAAGGGGGAATAGTCTGTATCAGGCAAGGGTCTGACATCGGTCCCTTTCGTTAAAGTGCCGCTTTCTTTCCTAACATAGAAAGCCACCGGGTCGGATTTGGATGGAAATTCTAGATACATGGGATGAAGGTCTTTCTCGATAGATTTATAATAAGCCCTTCACCTCATTCTCTGGTTTTTTATGGCTTCCAGGGATTCTTCCTTGGGTTTCTTGATAATCCTGTCCCATTTTCTATGAGCCTCCCCCGAAGACCGCTCCTTACCACCAAAGAACATTCGAGCAGTGGCTAGCCCTATCTCGAACTCCCTCAATGACAACCTCAAATGTTGGAGTCCTCTTATAACGGTCCATATTTTAGACTTAAAGAGATGATTTGGCTTTCTGGAAGAGCACTTCCATACTGACATGCTGTTGTTCCAGATCTTTTGTCAGACGGTCGTAATAAATTCGAGCCTCCTCAGATGCCTGTTGTGTCTCAAGCATGACTTATTGATCATGGGTAAGGGTGTCTCAGGAGATCCGAGCCTTCTCTTTAAATATTTCAGCTGCTGTCTCAGCTAGGATGGCCCTTGACTCTATCTTAACGCCTCGTAACTCTGCCCTCGCAACCCTCTTTTCTATCTCCTCAATTCTTGTGGTGAGCTATCTGAGAATCATCTCTGAGAATCATCTCAGCTGCAGAGGCCCTGCCTTTAATGTTGGCAATAGTATTCCTTAGAGCAACCTTAGTCACAACATGATTATTTAGCTTCTCCTCATATTTCCTAACTTTGGATGCGAGGGCCGATGAGGACTTGAGGGCATCATCTTTCTCAACAAAGGTCTTCTTTAACCGGGGATCTCTGCAGCCTGCTTCTTCTAATCGGTTAAGACCTGGGTCAGCTCCTTCATTGCCTGAAAGGAAATTAGAAAGACAACTATGAATATTGATGCACATAAGTGAAAGGTAAAGCAGAAAGGCACTTACAAAAACTCTGTTATTGAAGATCATACGGCTTCGCTCGGAGGTACTAGCAGTTCTAGCCTCCTTTCAGTATCCGTCACCAATATACCCTGCCAGCTGATATGGTACGAAGTATAGGAAAAAAGTTAGGGAAAGAGCTACTCAAACTAGGGGAAAAGAATACCTAGAAACATGAGCAACCACGGAAGCCGATGAAGTAGACCCATTATGACTAGAAGTACGGATGGTCGAGGGTACAACTGGAATGGTCAGTCCCGTAACACTCTATGCTCGTAATGTTTCACCACCCTCTCCAACCTGAAGGATAGTTGTAGAGGCCCCGAGTTCCTGCCATTAAGGGACTTGACCTTTACTTACATCTTCCTGGTGATGAGGGCACGAGAGACACTTTAGTAGGGGCACTCCCAACTTGGCTAGTCCCAGCATCCCTGACCAAATTTCCAGCCACAACGTCTGAAGTGACCCCAATTTTATCCAACAGAAGAGATGTGCACTCTTCAGTGCCAACTAGCATATTCTTGTCAATAAAAAAATCCTCTGAATTGGGCCCATCGTGGTCTGAATCAGAGTCAGTAAAGACTATCTCACTTTTGATGAAAAATTATATTGGTGCCTTGCCAGGATGCTGTGTAGACAAATCAGAAGTAGCCCGATCAATGGAACGGTAAGATTGGATTAGAGTTGGCTCAGGTTGAGAAGAAGGTGTTACTGGTTACGATGCGACCACATCATCAGTTCTTGTCAGGGCCGGTTCTGTTGTCTCAATGGTGGTAGAGATAAGGGAAGCAGATATTGTAAGTGCTCGATCACCCATTCTCGTCGTCCTCATCAAGGATGATAGGGTCAACACTCGATTGGGGAACCATTGGGTCAGCGACTGGAGGAGTCTCCATTCGTTTACGGATGGCCTCGGGGCTATAGGATTCCTCTACAGTCTTAGCCATTTTGCCACCAGGAATCTCTCCACCGGATCCCTCAATACTGGATCTGTCTCTACTTGGCCTATTTATACTAAATCTCTCCCTACTGGATCTGTCGCGGTCAGATCTCTCCTGGATGGACCTTGCTTGAGTATATCTATCTCTGGATGGCCCTCTTTTACATTCTCTGTGAGGAACATCTTGTTCACTCCTTTTCTATTACCCATGGAGGCCTCTGAAGTGTTGCGATCAGGTTCATATATATGCTTTACTATGTTATGCTCAAGAGGTGTATTTTCCTGAGCCATCTGATCATCGACTGTTTTCCTACTCACCCGGTCGAGGTTCTTAGCCTTCTCGGCTTGCTCACCAGCAACAACATCTATCTTGTGCACTAAAAAGAGAGTCCAAAGAAAAACAATAAGGACAAGTGCGTAAAACTAAAGACCAAGTGATAAGGAAGTCAGGACTTACAACGTTTGCACTGAGTAGAGACGGCTGGAAAAGCCCCAAATCAATCAGCTCATTCTCTGCGTACAGATTATGATGATCCCTGACCTCCCATGAAGTCTAGGCCGCTTTGACAACCATGGAAGTCTGGTTCCAATTCATCACGGGTGCAGTCTTGTTCCATGGTTCGGGACTACAGAAATACCTCAGGACACTATTTCAGTTTAACCGCTGGTTAGGATCGGTCACCACGATCTCGCCCCAATCACCACTGACGAAGAACCAGCTGTTCTTCCAGTACTTGGTCGAAGAGGGAAAACCCTAGATGAATCCTTTGTGGTCCTTGTGAGTGGGAGATGTAGGTTTATCCTTAAAACCATGAGGAATCTAGTTGCTCGAGGAGGTCTACTGCAGATAGAAGATGCCTTTAGTGTTTCGGCGTCAAAGAGTGTAAAAATTACATATCTTCTAAGGGGTCGGGGGGGTACTTGGTCCCTATATTCTTCCACAGACAAGCTGATATAAGTTAGGGGTCGGCTGTCTACGAGCGATGCCCACATCGATAAAAAGTCGAGAAATGAAAGGTTGAATGGGGATAGTGACTCCAAAAGAAAACATAGCCCCATAAAAAGCGACAACACCAGGATGAAGGTCCCATACGGTGCACTAGCCACTGGAGATCAGTTGCACAGAATGAGGGATGTCAAATCGATCCCTGTATTTTTCAAGCTCATCATTAGTCACCACATTTACTTTAGAGTTGAAGGCACATGGGTGATCGACAGATAACTTCAGCATACGAGCCCGTCGTTCTCTTGGAACTTCCTCCATCTTCAATCTTTACAAGGTTATCTTTAAATCACTCGTGAGACGGGTGGCTTCCTTGGGTGAGGCCCTTACAGCTTGCCTTGAACTCGTTGTTCTTGACATATATTGACAAACATCAATAGAAGTAGAGGCATGAGGATTAGCACGTGAAGGAACAAACTCAGATTAGGCAACAGGTTGAGACGAATGAGTATACGCCTGAAAGTAACCCCGGAGAATAGACTCAAGCCTAGCAATATTTTCTCTATCACCAACCTCAATGGCACACATGAGGAGTTCAAAATACTGATAACAAATAGTGGGATCCATACCTGAGAGATTGGCAAGAGCAACGAAACACGAACCGTTGATAAAGAAGAGGTGGAATGAGGAAAGAGCTTGAGATTTGAAGAAGAAGAAAAAAATATTATGTTTTTTTGTGGAAGGAAATATGGAGTCGTGAAAAGGAAATGGAAAAGTTTTGAATTATATATAGGAGTGGATGAAGTCATTAGAACACGGAAACGTCACCAGGCATAACGTGCAAGAGTGGGAGTAGGTGCACGAACCTCGAAAATCACCCACCATTTGAAATGTAAAAAGTTGCTAATGATTACAACAGTCGAAATGGATGTGGTTGGGGATTACGCCTAGCTGTTAAGCATTTAACACACATTAATGGGCTACGAGACAAAAAGAGGAACAAATTAAACATATTTCACCGAGTGAGCTCCTTCTTGGAACGAGATACTCAGTCTTGTGTGTTTAAGGGGGGTATTGTTGTTAGTAAAATTTGAATAGTATGAGACGTCGACAATAGACAAGAGTCTGGGGTGTTGCATTACCAAAAGTCAACCAAAACGAACCAATCTGAGTTGACCAAATATGACCTATCAGGCCCCGATCAAAATAACACATACGATCAGACAAGAAGGTCCGATCAAGACCATCAAGGTGGTCGGGCCAAATTTTGTGATCGGGGGAAACCGCCGGTCAAAGGGAGAAACTTTGGTCGGGTTTGGCAAATGGTCGATTGACCAGCAGGTGGATAACATTCAGATTTAATAAAATTATGACTCTTAACGCAAAAGAAGAATCCGACTTAAAAAAGACATCTTGAAGAACAGTTTGATAAGGAAACAAACTTTCTTATAAATTTCAAGGTACGAACTAGGCAAGATATTTGATGCAATAAAATACAATCAACGGAAAACGAGAAGTAGAATAAAACTACTCTAATAAGTTAGAATTTCGTTCCATTACAAGAACTTACCTTGTACACTAAGAATTAGAGTTCTATGCATGTATAAATAGACCCTAATAACACCCATAAAAGTCTGAACGCGAATTCTACTTAAAAAAGTTCGAGATATATTGAGGGTTGTAATTATCTTCTACATAGTGAACTTTTCTCACCGTTGATGGTAACCGTGAATTTTTCCTCACCTTGGGATTTTACCACATAAATTATTGTCTTTATTATTACCTTCTTACTTTTACAATTTATTATTCATATTTATTTACATCCATTTTGTGTGACACGTGGTGAATTGTAATTGATCCAAAAATCATCGTCAACAATACTTATTTAAAACTAAATACACAAAGTTTATTTTCAACCTAAAAAAGACAGCACATAGGCCTCCAGATTTATATTTGGTTAAATAATATATGAGCAAATTGTTATTTTTTATATTAAAAAAACTGGCACGTGGTCCTCCAGACTTATTTAAAAATTGATTACACAAAGTTTTTTTTCAACATGAAAATTTGAGCCCTTACAAAATGTGAGCCTTAGGCGGTCACCTCATAGGCTTATGCTTATGGCCGACCTTGACCTAAGCTAACTCGATGTGTGGTGGAAATCTGTATACATGACTAAATTGTATGAATAGAAATAGTTTGAATTTTACATGTGTGGGGAGTTTTATTCCGATTTATGGGAGTAGTTATCCAGACCTAAATACAATGTCTTATCTGGATAAGTCTCGACAGTCTTATTGGTAATACTTAAAAAACTAGTTTGTATTTATTTATTTTAAAAAAAGAAGATAAAAATAGTATATATTTGTAGCATTAGTGTAAAACAAATAAGTGGTTCCAATTTCCAAATGAAAGATGAGGCAATAAATGCCATAAAAGAATATCACACGATTTCAATCAGAGTGATTATCAATTTAGTCATTATATTTTTTTTTTCAAAATATGAGTTTTAATCCATTTTTATAAATACATACATTAATTTAAATTTTTTACTAGATTTTTAACGAGCAACCTCATAAAAAGGGTAGAATGATATTTTTACCCTTGATTTGAATGAGTTAAACTTAAAAGTACAATTTTACCTTTAAACTTTTAAAAATTTGACATCTTTATTTTAACTAATTTCCAATAAAAAATTAACGTGTTTCACTAATTCGGTTTTCTTAAAAGAAACATTAAAAGAATAAAATAAACAAAATTGTAATTTTTTTTTAAAATAAACCAAAAAATAAAAATAAAATGCTTAATTATTAACAAAGATCTTCTCTTTTTACAAAGAAAATGAAAAAAACTAGAGAATATTAAAAAAAAAATCAACTAATATATATGATTTAAAAGAAGAAAATAAAAAGAAGAAAACCCAACAAATCCAAAAAAGAAAAAAGATATTAGAAAAAAAATCAAATAAAAAACAAAGATATGGAGACCCAACATCATAATGAGGCGTTGCCCGTTGGGTCTTCATCGCAATGCAGATCCAAGTGTACGATTTCCATCGAGAATGGAGATTTCGTCTTTAAGATCTCCATCACTATAAAGATCTATCTAGATCTCCATTGAGGTATCTTTGTTTTTTTTTCACAATTTATTTTTGTTATTTGATTTCTGTTGTCTATATTTGAGATGGATGATGGAGATCCATCTAACTATTTTTATATAAATAGATCTCCATCATTCATCCAAGATATTGACATCAGAGATTCAGAAGGTTTTTTCTTTTTGTATTATATAAATAATTAAACTTTTGTTTTCTATTTTTTTTTTGTTGACAAATGGCATGCTTTTTGTTTAAAGATAAAAATACCTTTAGAATCGTTAAATTAGACTAGCTGTTGACCAACAGAGGAATAAATTGATGTATTTACTAAAACTTGGGAACTACGGTCTATATAAATTAAAATTGGAAAACAGTTTAAAAACTAGGGGGGGCACTAAGTTGTGAACCGAACCGAACCAAAAAAAGGGTGTTCGGTTCGATTTGTAGAATCAATTCGGTTTAAACCGGTTTAAAATGTTGAAACCAAAAAATTTTCAGTTCAAGCCGGTTTGCTTTTCTAAGACCGGTTTGAACCGATTAAACCGACTATATAAGTTAAAAATAAAAAACCTAACCTTTTCTACTTTCAAGTGTTCTTTACTTCTTTCACTTACGCAACCGACTAGTGTTCTCTAACCTCTCAACATCAGATCCGCTCGCCTTAATTGATATTCGTTCCTCAACATCTAATATTCTGATCTCCTCGTCTAAGGTTTGTCAATTTCTCTTCTTTTTTTTTCTAATTTTCTTATATTTTTTCTAATTTTCTTCTTCTTTTTGTTTTACTCACATCTAAGGGTGGGCGCGGTTCATTTCGGTTCGGTTTTGGGTAAAACCGAACTGAACCGAAAAAATTTTGGCTCACCCAAAATTGAACTGGTTTAAACCGAATAAGAAATAGTAACCGAATTGAACTGAACTGATTTGAATTGGTTCGGTTCGGTTCGGTTCGGTTCTTTTCGGTTTTGGGCCTAGTGGGCCTTTTTGGTTTGATGGGCTAAATGAGTTTTTTAAATATATTTTAAATTTAATGGGCTGTTGTTGTCTTGTTAGATTCTAAATTTAGACAAAAGTTTCATGAATTTTAAAAGCCCAAACCTAAATCAAACACAACTAATAATATTTAAGTTCTACTTCATTTAAAAAAAATCACAAATTAAATAAACATGAAATTCAATTTTCAAAGACATACTACAGACATACAGCCATACATTCGTACAGCACTTCACAAGTGAGTAAGTGACATATAGTTAAATTGTTCAACATAAAAACTCTAAATCAGAAATCCAAATTTCAAATAAAAATTACAATCCAAATTCAAACTCCAAATAAATATTACAATCCAAATCCAAATACAAACTTTAAATCAAAATTACAATCCAAATCAAACAATAAAGGCAGTAAAATAATTCCAATTTCCTGTATTCATAAATAAAATAATTATTAGTAATGTCAGTTAAATAAGCAAGTTGCATCCATGTTAGAAGGATGCTAGGCTATCAAACAATTATATGCATGTACAAACAATTATCCACTTTTATCAATTATCCATATCAAAGTATAATGTAATTAAGCATATAACAAATAGAATCTACTTTTATCAATTATCCATATCAAAGTATCTCTCAGTCTCACACTATGAAAATCTACCTAAAAAGAATAAACATTTCACTCTACTCAAACATTTCAAGCTACCACCATCACTACCTCCATATCCACAACCCACGGTATATATATATATATATATATATATATATCTATAACTCAACAAGTTATCCACAACCCAATTTATACCATATCCACAACCCACAACACATTTATATCAACAATTCAATACGTTCACAACCCAATTTATATCATATCCACAACCCACAACACATATCAACAAGTTAACAAGTTATCCACAACCCAATTTATACCATATCCACAGCTCACAACACATTTATATCAACAACTCAATAAGTTCACAACCCAATTTATACTATATCCACAGCCCACAACACATATATATCAACAACTCAACAAGTTATCCATAACCCAATTTATACCATATCCACATCCCACAACACTTTTTTATCAACAACTCAATAAGTTATCCATAACCCAATTTATACCATATCCACAACCCACAACCCACATCCCACATATATACCATATCTATTGTTGCAAATTCACATAACCAAACATTGTTTCTAATTAGATGAAGGTGTGGGATGTGGCAGTTTAATCCCACTCCAATTTTAGTTTCATTATATGCTAATTATGCTCTTCCATTTTATACAAGACAAGGCAACAATTTTTCAACAATTTTAAGCATGTTGGACATGTAATTAACTGTTAAAAGTGACCAAAACGAAATAATTCATGGTGAATAGCTTGACGTTTTTGGCCTTTCAAAATTTAACAAAAATTTAACATTCAAACTTTCAAAGAGCAACAAGCAACAAAGACATTTCAATAATCAAAAGTGCTAGGCAAACAACACATTACACATCAGAGAAAGCAAAGAACCAAAACGATAACAAAAGATCTCCAGCTGAAGAAAATCAGAAATAATCAAATAAAGAAATAAGAAGAGCTGAATAAGATAAAAACTAACCAAAGAAGCAATCAGATCTGAAGAAGAACATAATGGATGAGCTAAATCTTGAACTCTGAAGGCTGTCTCGTTGAAGCTTTGACTGGAGATGAAGGAAAGCAAACCAGATGACCAGAGACCAGATCGGTAGACGGTGGTCATCAGATGTAAAACAAAAAAAAAACAAAAAAAATTAGGAAAAAAGAAGAAGAAAATTAGAACACGAAGAAGAGAGACTAAGTCAACTGTCGAGACAAACCTTTGTTGAGGAATGGATTTGAGACAACAGTGGACAACAGAAGATGCCAATCGGAGGAGTTGAGACTTGAGACTTGAAAATGAGAACTGAGATTTTGAGAAGTAAAAACTGAGAAGAAGAGAGGTCGACCAAAGAATAGATGAGATTATGAGAAGTTTAGGGGTTTTTTAACTTATATATGTTGTTTAATCGGTTTAAACCGATTTTGAGTCACACAAACCGGTTTGAACCGTTTTTTTTCTATTATTTAAACCGGTTTGAACCGAATTCAATCAAAGAACTGAACCGAACACCCTTTTTCTAGTTCTATTCGGTTCGGTTTCAAACTTAGTGCCCACCCACCCCTACTCACATCCGATTCGCTCTTCTTCATCTCGTCTGATTTGCTTCAACGAGACAAAGCTTCAAAGGTTGGTTCTTGTCTCTTAGATAAACTGCTCAAGTTTGTAATAGATCAAAAAAACCACAAATCAGTTTTAACTTTTGACTGTTAAGGGTTACAAATTTGTTTTTCTTCTCATTCGATGGTTCAATATAAATTGCCTATTTATAATATATATGTAGAAACTGCTTGATCATTAAATATAGGCAATCATGAACTTATTTATAACATGCATCCAATATGTGATGGATAATAATTTATATATACGATTCTCAGGATGATTCTGTCGCTCTTCGAAGGTTTTTACTTTTTATGATAAAATATAAATAGGGCTTGACTTGGGAAATTCTTGTTTTTAAGGGATTTGGGATTGTAACTTGGATCGGTGCAATTTTACATAATTACAAATAATTAATGTTTTTCGTTTTTTTCATTTTAAATTTTCTCAAATTATCTAAACAACTGCTTCAATGTTTATGTGCATGTTGACTTTGAATATATATCATATTTGTTGACAGAAAGGACATAGATACACTCTTATTGTTTGTAGCTTCCTTGTTTAATTATAAAGATTTTTTCTGTCTTGCCTGTTTCATACTTTGATCATGGAAAAAAAGTGGATTGTATTTGTTATCTGCTTAATCAATATTTTATTTCATATTCTCATAGAATTTTTCATGTATTGCCTTTAATTGTTTGTATTTGCGTAATTTTTTACATTTTTTTTTGGTATTCATGATGATCGTCTTGCAGCCTTCTAACATGGATGCAAGTCTTTTATTTTATTGTCATTATTAATTACCATTTCATTTATGAATGCATGAAGTTGGAATTATTTTACTGTCATTGTATTTCCTGTTTTGTGTTATTTTACTGTTATTACTAATTAAGTGATTTAGAGTTTTTATTTTAGTTGCAATTCTGATTTGGAGTTTGGATTTGGATTGCAATTTTAATTTGGAGTTTGGATTGTAATTTTGATTTGATTTAGAGTTTTTATCTTTAAAAATTGAACTATATGTCTCATGTTTGTATGAAACTTATTGTCTATATGTCTTTGAAATATGACTTTATTGTCTATTTAATTTGGATTTTTTGAATGAATTATAAATTAAATATTATTAGTTAGCTTTGATTTGGATTTTTTTTGGGCTTGGACTATTAAAATTTATGAATCTTTTGACCCAAAATTAGAATCCAACAACCGATCAACTTTAAAAACATATCGAAAAAGTCTCATTAAGCCTATCAAGCCCATAATGCCAAAAACCGGAATGAAACAAACCAAACTGAACTGATCAGATTACTATTTCTAATTCGGTTTAAACCGGTTCAATTTTAGGTAAACCGAAATATTTTTGGTTCAGTTCGGTTTTACTCAAACCAAACTAAATGTGTCCATCCCTATAAAAATCTCATATTTCGAAAAAAATATAGGGACTAAATTGAAAGTCATACCTTCAATTAGGTATATCATATGATTTGAAATCTTAACTACTCTTCATAACAAATATATCTTGTCCACAATGTTGCGTCTCGAAGCTTTTGTTAACTTTTTTATATTCACAAGATAGGGTTTGCCAACTTGTTAATTTGTTTAAAAAAAAGTTGGGATCAAACATCTTTTACATAAAGTATAAGACTATAAGTATAATCTGAATTTTAACTGCTAACGTTTTTCAACACATAAAAATAAAGTTGTATAGACCTTCCGGTTCGGAGAGAAATAAGATTTTGTATTTGACAGGAAAAGTTGAAAATCTCCTTTAGACCATACATTAACAATTTAACAGAATCCTTACAATAATTCATTAAACATAAATCAATTCCGTTACCATCTCAATGAAAAAACCTAAAATCTCTTGTATAACAATTAGATACATAATAAGTGATAAGTCACTACATGCATATCACCTCTTAATAGAGATAATAGTTTACCGCCATTCCACACTGATGTGAGGGATTCGAGTGATAGAATTCATATTTTACAAGTATATATGAGGAGTTTTTTTTTTTTTCGGTTTATACGAGTAGATCTTGGTAGGTCTTAACAACCCTATTACTATAATGGTTGTAATTCTTCTTCTTCTTCTAAAAGAAACAAAAGTTAAGTACATATTGTTGAAAGTTCTACGATCTAATAATGTGTTGCACACCTTTAAAAAAAATAATGCATTGTATAAAAATATACATCCTGAAAGATAAATTGTTGATATTATTCTTTACTTACATGCCAACAAAGTACTTGGAAATTTTGTAATTTTTCTTGAAGTAATAATTTTAAAACCTTTTAAACCCACTTTTTGGATGAAGAATACTTGAACAAAATCACGTAAATCATATGATTCTCTAGCAGATAACAGAAAGAAGAGATTTTAGGTATTTTTCCTTCTTTATCCTGTAGAACCTTTATGGAGAATATGTTCTCCTGAAAAAGGAAAAGTGGATTTTTTGTTTTGTTTTGTTGACTTAAAAATAAAAGTGATTTAATTTTGTAGAATCAATTGAACTTGAGGTGTATTTGATTGGCTATAATGGAATGGAATGGAATGGAAAGGAGGGTCTTTCTTGATGTTTGGTTTGCTAACATCTATTGAAAAAGGAATTCCAATGTAACGGTATTTCCATCATTTTGGTGAAATTGGTTTTCCATTCAAAAACCAATAGAAAACCCTTTTTAATTCCAAACTAAAATTGATATTCCAAAAATACCCTCCTATGTCCCAACTCTATTCCAAAAACACTTTCCTTTCTAATATTTTTTTTATATATAATATACTTTTATATTTTAATATTATTATTTATATTTATATTTTGTTATTATCATCCAAAATATATTATATATATACATATTATATTGTTATATATATATTATATTGTTATATATATATTATATATAATATATATATATATATATATATATATTATTGTATATATAATACATAACTTTGTATTTTTATTATTATTATGTATATTATATATATATACAGTATAATATTATATATATATATTTATATTTTATTATTATTATCCTTAATGTATCGTGTTATTATAAATGTTTTGTAATTAGAAGTATTTTGGTCAAAATATAGTTAACTCTTTTTCATTTGGTGTTAACCAAACAAAATAATATTGATTTAGAGACTAATTCTAAAGTTCTAACCAAACAAAAAAAATCAGTTTTCCTTTTCTTTCCATTATCATTCCAATTACTATTCCGCTATGGTAACCAACCGTGACCTCGGTATTCCAAACTATGATTTTCTAAGTTAGCTTCATTCAATCTCTTTCAAGTTGTATGATTAGTGCTATGAAAAAAAAATTGTACCATTAGTTTAATTGGGTTTGTCCTTTTTTATAAATAAAAATAAAAATTAAAAAATTAAAAAAATTAAAAAATTAACATCTAATAGTTAGAAGTTTGTTGAAATCTATAATAATCAAGAATTACATGTGCAACCTAATATCTACTTTGGAAGAACCAATTCTGGTGAACCACAAACCAAGGGAGAATGTGTTTTACTAAAATAATTAGCTATTCTCATTTTGCATCCCGACCATTTCACAATTAAAGTGATTTTTTTTTTTGTTGTTGAAGGAAATCAAAGTGAAATCTTGAAATAAAATACTAGAATGAAATCCATTCAATCTGGAAATAGTTTCAAAGCAATCTATGTAACAAGCCTATTTATAAGAAGGGTTCGAAAAATTAATGGCACATTTTAGGGGGCTTTTGTGAAAATATCACCATATTAATAAATCATATTTAAAAGGTACCATTTAAAGTGTGGAGACGAAAGTACCCATACCATCACTGTCGTTGTGAAGAAAAAGAGAAAAAGTAAAGAGACAAAAAGTCAATCGACGGCTTCGTTTTCACAGCGACGGTACCGGAACTTGGAAACCAGTGTCATATGGAGATTTGAATAGAATATTGCAATCGATCGAGATTAGTTGAGCTATAATTTGTATCGTTTTGGTCAATGATTAATTGAATGAAATGTTAGATTAAGTTTTATTTGTGGATGTGAGAATGAAAATGGATCTAAGAATGAAAATGGGCTATGTTAGGGTTTTGTATTTGTTGAAAGTTGTTGGGGAAAATGAAATCAAACTTTTATTTGCATTCAAGTTTTTGTTTTTCGAGATTTTGATATGTAATCGAGCTTTTATATAGAAGCTTTTATACAGAAGCTTCGAGCTTTTGTATAAAATCTCGGAGCTTTTCTCAAAGCTCGCTCCGAGCTTTTATAAAAGCTCATTATGAGCTTTTAATGAGCTTTTATTTATAAGGTTAGAGCTTGTTATTTCTGAGGATTTCACAGGGTGCGTAATTATGTTGTTGTTAAATTTCAGATGACGAATCGGTTGAGAGAGTAGCTTAAAACTCCAGAGGAAGAGTGGTATGAGGGCAAAGTCACTCGCCATGGCCATTTTTAATGCCCTTGGCCAGATAGACAATGTCATTAACCAGGTTCCTGTAGAATAGACTGAGGAAGACCCACGTCGGTTCAGGCCATCTTGTTTTAGGCATTTATTAACCATGCACCGGCCGGTGAAGTTTTCGGGTGGTATTATCCACCAGCTACTTCTGCGAGAGGTGCATCATAATGAGCCATCAGACAAGATGCGGTTTATGATAGGGACTCATGAAGTGAGGTTCTCGAAGGTAGAATTCGGGTTGATCACCGGATTGCGGTTCGACAAACTACCGGATACAAGCCGGTATGTTAGCATTGACAATGGGCTACATCACCGGTACTTTGGTGGTAAGGATGAGATTTCGTCCTTGGAGTTGAGAGATGTCGTGAGGCGAGGTGAGTTTCAGCAGACATACGATAGTGTGAAGCTATGCCTCATCTATATGCTAAACTTGATACTTATGGGGTTGGACGAGAGAGTGAAAATTTCAGTTTGGCAGTTAAGGTTGGTGGATGATCTGGACGGTTTTGACGCATTCCTGTGGGGTGCACACGTGTACAGTCATTCCATATTTTCATTCAAGCATGCGCTTGACGGGCGACGGGAGTGGTTCCAGAGACGCCAGCAAGCAAACAAACACATGCAAGAGGCATACAACATCTATGGTTTATCTTACACCCTTTTAGTAAGAGTTTTGTGAATAAAATTATTTACATTTGTAATCATCTATACGGAATTTGGAAATAATATGAATTTATTTGTAGATTTTTGCTTTCGAGGTGATCCCCGAGCTTGGGACCCAGTTCGGGACTCGGGTGACTATCGATATGTCTCCTCGAATTTTGAAGTAGGCGTTCAAGATACAACCGAGGGGGGATAGGTTGTTGAATATATTCACATCTCATGTAAGTTTCTAAATTGTTAATGTTAATAAAAGATTCAATTACACAACATTCTAACAACGTCGTCAGATATTTACAAGGACGGAATTGGTGGCCACCAAAACTGAGAGGGGTGAACCCTACTATACGGGCATAGCGGAGGCGATACCGGATCTATTGGGTGGCGGACAAGAAGGTATACCGGATTCAATGAGGGCGAGTCCAAGTGATACAAATGTTATACCAGAAGGAGAGCAATGTCGTCTTAGTGAAGAGATGTATACGGATAAAGAGTTGCCTCGTGAGAGACCCTGGAGGCAGCAACGCTATGATTTAAGATGACTGGACATAATGTTACAGATAGCTCACAAAGAGACGTTGGAGGGGCACACGAGGTATGTTAAAATTGTTGTTCTACATTTATTTGTTTCAAACTCATGTACGTGTGCATGACTGACATTGTGTACTTGTTTTCAGGACCGACTGGAGTGTAGAATCCAAGCATTGGAGGATTCAGTCCTAGATTTACGAGATGATCGACAGAGAAGTGATGAAGAACGAAACAGACAGAATCAGCAGCTGATAGACTTAGTCCAAGCTTTGTTAGGATCGATATCACAGATAGCAAGAGAGGACCCACTGTCCCATGATCGAGATGATTCGTACAAGACGTCGTGGGTGGACATAGTCTTATCAAGGGGATAGACTCGGACAGAGACATAGGTGGTATGCAGGGTACCGGAACAAAGATATATGGTATCGGACCAGAGATATATGGTACCATACCCGATAGACAGGTGGCCGGACCTGATACACAGGTAGTCGGACTTGATACAGATGTGGCCAAACTTGATAAACAAGTGGCCGGACCTGATAAACATATGGCTGGACCTAATACACAGGGTACCGTTAAAGACACTGGAGGCACTAGCCGACACTAGGAGACTCGTGCTAACAGTACACCTGAGTTTCCCCTGCTTATGGAAGTGCATGAGACTTAGTCTGAACGAAATCGCAGTCTGAGAGGTTTATCCACTGGACTTGGCTCTGTAGTTACACAGCATGAGACCCCTCCTCCTCCCACCGATACAGTTGAATCATCCCATGGGGTTCCTCCTCCGCCCACCGTCACAACCGTAACATCTTACGGGATCCCTCCTTCTCCCACCATCATAGTCGAATCATCCCATGGGATCCCCCGTGACCTTTGTATCCCCCCGTGCGTAAGCGCGGGTGGCAACTATTGAGCCCATACACTGACCTGACTCACCCGAAGAGGCCTAGGACAACGCCGGCAGTATCAGAGCATACATTCAATCTTACAGCATTGGTAGATGCTGGGCAGTTGGAGGCCTATAAAGCATATAAGAAGAACCACCCACTAGGGGGTTTGTAAGTATCAGACATGTTACTTAATTTCTGTACCAACGTTAATTTGTTTAATTAGTCTGATATTCAGAAAAATGGTTTATACAGGCGCGATATTGATATCATGGAGCCAGTAGATGTGGGTTGGTTCTATATATTCGAAGAGAACTACATGCAGTTGTTTGACTCGGTAGGCAATTAAATTTATCTGGGTTTGACTTTTTTGACACTTGAATTTTAACACTATTTCTGAATCTTTTTACAGCATATGGACGCGTACTTGACAATTTTACGAAAGTGTCAACGAGCATACCCCACTGTGGACAATCGGAGCATAAACATTCTGGGAACTCAGTTCTTTGTAAGTGTTTGTTGGTTTGTGTGTACTCATTTATCAATGAAGTGATCCTAACTCACAATGAGGATTTGTTTATCTACAACCATTGTTCGAGTACCAGTGGGAGAAAATTGTGCCTCGCGATACTGATGGTGAAGTCAAGACGCTGGGGTGGAAGGTCTTGCAGTACAGGTGGTCTGCCGAAGACTTACGACCGTACATGGATTTCTCCCGGCAGGAACCCAGTCGTCGCACAAGGTTGACATGGTAAGTGTTATAAAATGTTTTTCAAATTTTGTTTATCCCATAATTATGGTCAACATAAGTTGTTTTATCATATGTATATTTCACCGATACAGGTTCTTATTCCTTGCAACATCGGACCCCAACATTGGCTTGTGGCAAGCGTGAACTTGATTGTCGAGATGATACATATCATAGACCCATTCAGATAGGAGGTCCCCGTCAGCATAAGGAAACGCCAGGTACGACCACTCAGGTGGTTTCTCCCCTCCATGTTGCATCAGTCTAGGTTTCACAATGACAGGCCACCCGGTAGGGAGAATTTCAAGAGGGAGAAAAAGGCTTTTAGGGTGAGCCTGCTGTCGAAAACAGCTCTGCCACAACAACATAAAAGGTATTATTTTATAATAGTACGTACACACAATCCAATAATATTTATTATCTTTGTAACGAGTGTATGTCGTTCATTGCAACGGTAACTGTGGGGCGCATACGTTGAGGCTGATAGAGTATATACTGGCAGACATGATCCAGTACGATTGGACAGAAGACGATATGTCCACCATACGGGGGAAGATGGCAGTGGAGGTGTTCTGTAACTCCCAACCACAATTCCGAGGATTGAATGTTGTACAGTAGTGGAGTTGTATTAAATTATGTAATAATATTTATTCATTGATAAATGTTGCATTTTTTACGTTGCACTTTTGACAAATTTTACATCCCGTTCTTCAATAGGAAACTAAAAATTAACATCCTTATTTAAACTGAAAACAATAACGTAACATTTTCACGTCGTACAATTACAAATAATAATTATGGGTTCTTTCCGAATGCGGCCAGTCATACTACAGTAGATCCTTTATCAAGGCACGTCTTTTTGTTGTGTCCAGTTGAATGACAGATGCTACACTTGCACCAGTATTTCGGAGGAACAACTTTGCTCAGACCATCATTAATCAAAGGTGGATTATGACATTGTCTAGCATTATGACCTAATTCTCCACATCTTCTACAAGATTGAATGGTTGTCCTCTCCGAAGATGAGGCATGTCGGCCCCCCCTCAGACATCCTGCTTGCCTCATCGACAATGGATTTAACACCACACGATCGGTGATGTTTGTGGGGACTATCCATGGTAATGGATGGCTATGGCTAACAGACATAATAGGAACCGAGTACGCATCTATTAGTGTCTGTCTCTTGTAGAAGTTTGTACACAAAGATGCGTAATCCAAGTTTCTCTTCCCGCAACAACAATTAGATGAGGTGTCAAATTCATTTGCAAGTATGTAAAATATATGAAATAAAAGTACTGAAGTGATTCAGTTTCCTAGGGTTGACATGGTGCCTCGTTTTTAGTGCGATTTTGATAAAGTTGCATTTCAAGTTAACTCTGGCGGTTTCCTTGGTTAGTCAGTAACCGTAGTGGTTACGACACATGTCAACTATGGTTAATACCGTGGTTAGAGGTTTGGTTTTTTAACCAAACTTCTTTACTAAGCTTTCTCCATCTCTTCGTATTCGCCTAAAGCAAAAAATTGTTCAAAAGAAAAAAAAAATAGAGCATCCGCAAATTACTTCCAGTTTCTTTTTCCAACGGACTTATCATATTCAACTTTAAGGTAAGAAACATTCTCTCATCTTTGTTCATTTCTGTTTGTAGGAGACTTATTTTGCGTATGTGTAGGAAATTAGCAAAGCCATATTTAGGGATTTTCCCAGATTCCACATTTGTGTTCTTTGCTATTTTTCACATTGAATTGTGATGAATTGATTCAGCAATGGATTAGATCCACCTAGGTGATTTTTTGCATAATTTACGTTGTATATAGCTCATCGTGTTGTTGTAGGGATCTAGGCCTGTAGTCGATCGACTTAGATTAGCTGAGGTTTTAACGGATCGATTCTTACTCTTTGGTTTTTATTGCTTGTATAAACCCTAGGTTTTGATTCTAAACATTAGGTTTTGATTTAAAATTTCAATTTGTGCTTGACTGTTGCATTTTTTTGCATTTGTTTGCTTTTGGAGACACAATGTCAAGCGAGGCTACGACTTTAGACCGAGCTTATTCTTTGTCCCATAATATTTTGAGAGATGTTATCGAGAAGGATGTTCAGTCTGACATCACTAATGTCGAACGATAGATCTCTATTGCCTCCCTGTCAGAAGTAGGCCACATAATTATAACAGGTATTCTAGAGATGAGGGTCGTAAGTTCCCAAAGTATAGAAAGATCTAGGAGTCGTCCTGGTCTAGTAGACCACACTAGGCATCTTAGCCGGTGAAAACCCAACAAGTGTTTTCACAAATGATGACATAGATAGTCCGAGGACAATGTACAGAATTCTCTAGTCAGTCAAACTATGCGCTGTGAAGGAGCACGAGCTAGCAGACTAGGATATTCCAGGATGGACGTGCTTCTACGAGTATAACTTGTGACAAGGGTTTAGATTCCTTGTCCAATCTTTAGCTCGTAGGTTATTGGTGTACTACGACATCGCCTCTGGCTAGTTAATGCTAAGTAGATGGAGGATCCTATTAAGCTTGACTATCCTCCGTGAGAAGACGGAGTTAAGGTTTGGGCTAGGCTTACTTCTATATAACTATTTCCTGAAGCAGCATATGCATGAGAAGGGTCGATTCACGTTATGTTTAAGGTCGGGTGCGACACACTACGTTAGTGACCTTACGACCAACGACCAACGATGGAAGGACACTTTCTTCTTTGCCAAGGGTACTTTAATAGATGAGCCATTTGGAAGGGAAAATTAAGTCTACCCGTGTAAACGGAGTCGACATGGCAATTGTTAATCTATAGTGTCATTTGGAATAGTTTAAGTTTTCCTTAGTTTTTGATAAGCCTGTCTGTCTTTGTAGATTTAGAGAGCGAGGAGAATGTGATAATTTGTCCAGACGTTGTTGTGCATACCAAAAATATTAAGGCGATACCTTCTGAAGAGAGAAGTTGGAAGGTGTTGTTGTATGAAGGCAATCTTAGGCCTAGTATGTTGTGGCTTCATTCGACCTGAAATGCACCACGGACATCGCAACCTCTATTAAAAGATTTGGTGTCGTACGTTTGGATTAGGAGAGGGTTTGAGATGCTTTGTTGAACAAAAATTTTAACCCCTGTAACTGATGTCAAACGTCGTTTCACAGTAAAGTCAATGTCGAGCATGAAGTTCAACATACCAGGTCCTGATGAAGCTTTCAAGCTTTGGAAGGAAGTAACAAATAAAAGGAGAGTGACGGCTTTGGCCAAAAAGAAGGTGGAGGAATAAACGTCAAAGGAGAAGGCACTTGTCTAGTTTGATGACATAACTTCCAACTCTTTCCCAGATTCATGGCCTTCTTAGAGGTTAAAGAAGAAGAAAAAGAAGAAAAAGAAAAAGAAGACCAATGAAATTGAACTTAAGGGGAAAACTGTCTAGGCTGTACCGAAAGAGGCCAACCCGACTTTGGTGGTGTTCCCTTTTAGGGTATCAGCTTTCAAAGAGCCAACTATTTTTTAAAAGATGTCGGATGACCTCTTTTTTTTTATCGATGAAGAATACCTAAAGGAAAAGATGACAGATGAGGTTATCGATATGAGACTGCTTACCACTTTCCAAGTGAGTTTTTTATTGTTTATGAAAATTATCAATTAACAAAATGTTATCTTTTGTCTTATAGGCTTTTCAAGCGCAGATATATTTAAATGAGAGATATAAAACTAGTTGAGGGAGGTGTTCGAAACTTCAAAGCGCTAATGACTCTTTTAGAAGTATCCACGACAAGCTTGACAAGGCCAATAAGGAAGCAAAAAAGAATACCCTAGCCCTGGAGGGGGAGTTGCAAAAGTTGAAGGATGAGAATGATCAACAAAGTGAAGGGTTGGAGAAGAGCATGAGAGATATTATAGAAAAGAAGCGTTAGTGCATCAAATTTGTCGAGCGGCTCACAACCGTTTCAGTCAATGCCATGTGTGCTGCAGGAGTGAATATTTTCAAACAATATTTTGTTGGTGAGCATTTGTAATGGGATACTCAAGCGATGCACACAGAGATTGACGAGTTTGAGGAGGAAGAGCACCTTAGAAATGAAGATTCCTCGATTGTTGTTACTATAATGTTGAACATGCCGAGGGGATGGACAGGAGCCTCGATACAGTTGTCGAACAAAATTCTCAAGCTGAGGCCTTGTCTAAGGATTAGTTCCTCTTTCAATTGCTTGTTTCCAAATTCAATTGTAAATATTTTTGTTTGTTTGAACGTGAGTATTGTATTGACATCATTTGTAATTAATTTGATATTAATTTTATTTAAATGAATGGAGGTCGATTCGACCTTTTACTTTGCTTTGAATTGCGTAATTTTGTATATGCATTTTAGTAATTCTATGTTAGTCACTTGATAGAGCAGAGGTCGACATTGTCTGCTATTGTAGTAAGATATAATTGACTTGAGGTCGATAGACCTTCGAATAGTAAAATAGTAAGATAGTAAGAAATATTTGAATAGACAATTAATTTGGGTAGTAAATAAACGTGTTGAACGTAATTTCATTGATATGGTTCAGAGTTCGTTTGTCTGAACTATAGTATTTATAGATGTATTTTGGTACCTAACAGACTGAAATGAAATAGGTAAGGAATTAGAAATGATACTGTTTTAGGTGTAGAGCGTTCCAGCTGTTGTGTAGCTCTCGGCCATCAAGGTCTCGTAGTTTGTATGCTCCTCACCCTTTCACATATGTTATTTCATATGGCCTTTCCCATGTCGGACCCAACTTTCCTACACTTTGTTCTTTAGTGTTTTGGAAAACCCTTTGTAGTACCCAGTTGTCGATTTTGAAGGTTCTAATTTTCATGTTCTTGTTGTAGTGTTGAGCTACCTGTTGTTGGTTTGCATAAATTCTTAAGGCTGCCTCTACTTGACGTTCGTCAAGATGATCTAGTTCAAATGCAAGTTCTCAATTGTTCTGTTCTTCAAATAGGTTCTTACTTCATGCTGTCGTGAGTCTTATCTCGATAGAGATCTCTGCTTCTGATCCAAAGACAAGTGAAAGGAAGATTCCCCCGTCTATCCATGAGAAGTTGTCTTATGCAATCAGAGAGTTTCATCGAGTTTTTTTAGCTTCTAGGCATTTTTTTAATGTGTTGATAATGGTTTTGTTGGTCGACCCTACTTGTCCGTTAGCTTGAGGGTAGCGTGGGGTTGAGAAACTCAACTTTATGCAATACTTGTCATAGAAGTTTTAAAAGTCGAACGAAATGAACTAAGAACCATTGTTGGTTGCCATCTCATTAAGTATTTCAAACCTGTAAATTATGTCTTTCAAAACAAAGTTTCGTATCTCTATGTCGCGTCCATGTTGGAATGTTGCAGCTTTGAACCATTTAGTGAAGTATTCTATTAAGACAAGTATGTAAACTACTCCAATAGGAGCTGCTGTGAGTGTACCTACAATGTCTATACTCAATTTCGTAAAAGGTTACAGATCCAAAATAAAATTTAGCATACCTAGGGAAGGTGAGACACTTGTGCAAATATTTGGCATTTGTCACAAGTTTTCACATGTTATTAGGAGTCGGACTGCATTGTTGGCCAATAGTACCCAACAGTAATCACTCGATTCTATAAGCTTCTTGTGCCTGAGTGGTTTTCGCACACTTCGTAGTGTATGCTTTTGAGGATGTTGTACGCCTCGTGAGGGGTGACACATCTCAAGTATGGACCTATAAATAAATTTTATAAAGCTTACCGTATTAGATGTCGAACTTTGTTGACTTGGTTTTAATCTTCTTTGCTTCGTCTCTATCGACCGGTACGATGTCGGCTTGTAAAATTTATTATTGGATCCATCCAACTCGAACCATCGTCGACCGGTGTAACATTCTTTTCGTCGTGTATCACGGACAATAGCATGATGGGTATTAACTTGGTGACATTGGCTTGAGTCGTCGATCCCAGATTTGCTAGTGCATCAGCTCAAGCATTTTTTGTTCTTGGTACTAGTAATATGGAAAGATTGTGTAGTTGCTTGGCTTTGGCCAAGTATGCTGTCATTCTTTTGTCTTTAGCTTCGTACGTTCTGTTCATTTGTCATACGACTAACAAAGATCCGCTTTGTACTTTACTTTCTTTATTCTCAGGCTTCTTGCTAGGTCGAGCCCGGATATTAATGCCTTGTGTTCGGTTTCATTATTAGTCGCACAAAAGTTGCTGTGGATCGACTATTCTAGGTTTTCCTCTTATGGAGATTTGAGCATGATTTTGAGCCAACTTTCTTTTATGTTGCTAGACCCGTCAACATGTAGGATCCATGTTTCGTTTGTAGGACTCTCCGTGAGAGCTATTAGTTTCTGTTCAGCATGCATATATTTATTAGGGATCAAGTCCGCGATAAAGTTAACAAATACTTAAGATTTCATCGACATTTGTGGCTGAAAGATGAGGTCATGTTCGTTGAGTTCGTCTGCCCATTTTGTCAATCGACCTAAAAGTTTAGGTTTATGTAGTATATTTTTAACCGAGTATGAGGTTAGTACCTTGATTGGGTGGCATTGGAAGTATGGCCTTTGTTTTAGTACGACTACCTTGATTGTCTTAGTTTTTGTACGATAAGTACTGTCGGGTATATGTATAATGTTTCTTTGTCTTTTGGCTTCGACAACAATGGGGGTGAGACTAGATATTCCTTCAAGTCTTGTAATGCTTTCTCGCATCCTTCATTCCACTTGAATGCCTTATTTTTTCTCAGGGTGTTAAAAAAGGGCTGACATCGTTCGGATAACTTAGAGATGACCTTGTTTAGGGCTGTTACTCGACCTGTAAGTTTCTAGACATCTTTGATGCACTTAGGTGATTCTATTGCTCTAATCGATTATCTGGTTGAGGTTGGCTTGGATCCCTCTTTGAGTCACCAGATAGCCTAAAAAATTTATGAAAGAAACACTGAAGGAACAAATAGTATGGTCCAGTTTCATACTGTATTTGTCGAGCACGTCGAATAACTGCTTTAGATGTTCTATGTGTTGTCGAGAGACGAGGGATTTGACCAACATATCATTGATTTAGACCTCCATGGTCGATACGAGCATCTCAACAAACATTTTGTTGACCAATCGTTGGTATGTCACACTTGCATTTTTCAAACAAAAAGGCATGACCTTATAACAGAAAATATATCGTTCAATGATGAAAGTGCTCTTTTCTTGATCGTTGGGATGCATTATGATCTGGTTGTATCTGGAGAACGTATCCATGAAGTTGAAGAGTTCATGCCCTGCTATGGCGTCAACTAGCATGTCAATGTGAGGAAGAGGAAATAGATCTTTAGGGCATGCCTTGTTGAGATCCGTTAAGTCGATGAAGACGACCATTTTCCATTCTTTTTCTTTACGAGCACGACATTCGCTAACTAGTCTGGATACTTCACTTCCTTGACTGAGCCGATGTTGACCAGTTTTTGAATCTCCTAGTTGATTATTTTATTCCCTTCTGACGTTGACTTTTTCCTCTTCTGCTATACTGGTGAGTGATCAGAATGCACCTGCAAATGATGAAACATTACCTCTAGATTGATTCCAACCATGTCCGAATGCAACCAAGCAAAGTTGTTGCATCGTTCTTTCAGGAAGTCGATCAGTTGCCTTCAAATCTCTTTGGGTAGCCTGGGCCCGATTAAGACTTTATGCTCTAGTTATTTTGGGTCGATCGATACTTCATTGAGTTTTTCCTTCCTTGGTAAGTTTGGAGTTGACTCAACCGTAGATTCTGTAATTGCAATAATTGCTCTTTCTTCTTATTATTGCATTATGGTAGCATTCTCTTGCAGCTCTCTACTTGCCCCTGATCACTTGTATTCCCTATTTGATAAGGAACTTGATCATGGTGGTAGGTCGAAGGGATCACCTTCATTTCATGTATCCAGGGTCTGCCTAGGGTAACATTGTATAGAAACTGACAGTCTAGCACAAGGAATTTGATGTATAGGTTAACTACTTTGACATATACTGGTAGTACAATCTCGCATAATGTACTTGTTTGTTCACCACTGAATCCAGTTAACATCATCGTTCGACGACTGATTTTGGATTATTCGATCTGCATTTCTCTGATAGCATTGTTAAATAGTGTATTGCAGGAACTACTATTGTCGATTAAAATTCGTTTAGTTAATCAAATATATATATATATATATATATATAAAGAAATAACTAAAGCATCATGGTGAGGAAAAAACAAATCTGATTTGTTGGACAACTTAAATGTGATGGTTTCTTCTATCTTCGACTTGTGTTCTCTATCTGGTTGTATTTCTGTATTCGACACTTGTCGAGTGTGTCATTTTACTGCTAAATAGCTCACGTCGCTGACTTTTGATCCATATGCAATATAGTTGATTACCCATTCTTTTCAAGACAGCTCAGGTGGACTATCGTCTAGGTTAGTTTGCTATTTCTCATCGCGTCGAGCGATGATTTTTTTACCTTGTCGGTCAGATACTCCAACAGGTGTCCCCGTTTTAGGAGTTTAACAACTTCTAATTTAAGGGCGATGCAATCCTCTGTTTGATGTCCGTGATCTCCATGGAATTCATATCGAAATCTGACGTCGCGGTGCTCTAGTGGGGCTTTCATCTTCATTGGCCATTTAACAGTCCTCCCTATATCCATCGTGCCTGCGATGAGATCGACAAGTTCGATGCTAAGGTTGTATTCTGGGATAAAGGCTTGCGATCAACCTATTCTTAAAAGGTGTTATTCATACGACCGCGTATCATTTGTTCCATTGTAACATGAGTGATTGTCAAGTCGATTCCCTGTTAGGTAGGGTTTGACCCACTTATCAGTTGTCCTTCAGTCGACACTGTCGTTTCGTCTATTGTAATTGTTGTTCTTCTCGTCATAGTTCACCTCATCTTCTTCCTATTTAATTTGTGTCCAAACCTTTGCTGACACATCCTCCATCATCTTGCATTAGTATTTCATGATCTCCTTTTAGTTGTCGGAGTAGAACCAAAGTCCCTTTCTGAATGCCAAGATTGCAATAGCTTGGTTGCAGTGTGGGATCTATACTTTCTCCCTATTGAATTGTTTGACATACGTTTTCAGGTACTCGCTGCGTCTCTAAGTTATGGTATATTAGTCGTCTGACTGTTTATCTTGCTTTTGACTGCTTGCGAATTGCTCCACGAACGTATCTGTAAGCTGCGTAAAAGAAGTAATTGAGTTATTATGTAAGTTAGTATACCATTTCAAGGCGGGACTGCCAAGGTTGGACCCGAACACTTTACAAATGCATGCTTCTGTAAAAGGTCACGTGGGATTGCTACGGTGAATATACGCTGCTTGTATTGTGTTATATGGTCGTCTGGATCTGTCGTGCTTCAAACTGCTTCATATTTGGGAAGCTAAACTTCCTAGGCATCTCGACAAGGACAATCACATCGACGAAGGGTGAGTCTGCGAAGCTGCTCGTCGTGGTTTTCTTGATTGGTGGTAGGACTTCTGGAATCCTTTCAATTAGGGCTTTATTTCTGTAAACCTACTTGAAAGTTCAGAGTCATCAAAGATATATTGACCCGAATTAGATTTTTCCAAATCTGGGGTCGATTGGAGTGACACGGGGGTTCTAAAAGCGTTTTACGGCTACAAATCGCCATTCTAGTTTGCTTATCATGGAGTTTCTTATGAGATCAACATATGTGGTTGATCCGCTTCAATGTGAACTGCCTGGGTCTTGCCTTATCTGTTGGTTCGTTCGTTGGGGCTCACTTCAAGCCCTTATTGATCCATGTCTGGCTCGACTGGGGCTATCCTGTCAATGGCCTGCACAGTGTCGATAAGTGCGCTTTCAATTATGGCTCGTAACTCAACGTTACGAGTCCGAACTGTGACATTTTCTACTTCAAGCGCTTGTAAATTTTCAGCATTCGTAGCCATTTGGGTGGTCGTGTAAGGCGATATGCTCTTCCACAATAGGGGCATTTCTATCTTCTGACATTGTGGAAATCGTTCGCTTGATTCAACTGGTTCGTTTATGAAGTTGCATTAGGCCTTACGGTGAGTGCCAAACTGCAGTTAATGTTGGTCGGATCGGATTCGAGTTAGACCCAGGCAACTTGGTCTAACTTGTCTAATTTGATGTGTCGTCTACTCCAAATATCTACAAAAGAGATGAAAACAAGCAAAAATAATTGGAAGCAAGTTAAAGAAAATGAGGTAGTAGTCGATTTTTAGCCTTAGATGCGCTTGGGCTGAGCGTGAAAGTAAAAGATGATCGAATTTTAAAAAGTAGGAGTATTCCGGTGGCCGAATTTTGTATTTCAGTAGGGTTTCAACACACAAGAGCTTTAAAGATAGAGAGAAACAATCATAATCATCTTCTAGTGATAAAAAGATTGTATTCATAGATCACCACGATGAGTTGAACATTGAAATGCTATTAAAAAGTATCCCTGAAATCCCGACTGGATTTCATGGGATTACGTAGTTGTTTTACGTATTCAACCAATATCGTTAGTTTCAATGGTTGAATTGAGGTGGAAGTACTGACTAAGTCAAACTCAATGAAACTCTTTAGGCACATTAAAATAAAACTGGTCTGAACTAGGTTCAACACGAAGTTGGTAGTGGACTTAACCATTGGGTCTAAAGGTCGTTTTTGACTACCACACATAACAATGTATATAAGTATTAAATCTCACATTTGCTTGATATCGGATTTATATTATTACAAAAGATGTAATAAACGATATAATTTTAAATAAAATTATATACGAGATTAGGATCAGGTAGATTCGTAAAAGTTTATATTACGTTATTATATTTATATATATATATATATATATATATATATATATATATATATATATATATATATATGGGTTTGACTAAGTTGATATTAACAGTAAAGTTACTGGATCAATTTCACTATTTAGATTTCAATTCAAGAGTTTATAAAATTTAAGAATTTAAAAATAAAAAAATTTGAAATAAAAAGGTAACCAACTCTTTCTTACATAACTACCGGTAAGATAGCAAAACTTTATATACATATATATATATATGATAGATTTAAAAAAAAAAAGAAGAGTAATTAATTAATTAACCCAACTAAAAGTCTAAAACCGACTTTCCCTCCAACCGACTCCAAATCTTGCAAGTAATACCCTTCCCCGAATCCAACGCGAAAACGCACTTTAAATCCCTACCGTCGAAATCTCACTCCATCAGATCCAACCGTCCATCACATTCCCTTCCCCACTATATAAACGCCCCACCCCTCGACTTACGAATCAAAATAACGAAAACAAAAAAGAAAACTCAAAATCTGAGAGACAAACAGATCTCAAAATTCGTCTTCAAGAACAAGGAACGCCAAAAAAAACAAAACAAATCAAAATTAGGGTTAGGGTTTTCGAAAAACTAAAATATCAAAAATGAACGATCAACAAACGCAGATGATGATCAATCAAGCTCAACATATCATGAATCAGGCGCCTCTTCCTCCACAGGTAACGTACCGATTCTCTAACAACCAGTATAATAGTAGTAGTTCTTGTTATTATAATTGTAACTTCAATGAAAAAAATCAACAGTCTATTGAATTGGGTAGTCGTCGATTTCAGGTCATGAATCAGCAGCCTCCTCCTCTTCCACAATTGCCGGTTCAATCTCAGCCTATGATGATGTTGAATCGGAGCTATAACACAAATATTAACAATAACAATAATAATGGTAGTATTAATAATAATAACAAACCATGGCCTGGAAAGATTGGGAATTTCGGTTCTTCGAAACCGAGGACCAATAATAATAATAATAACTGGAAGGGGAAGAAGATCACCATTGATAAGCGAAGAATCGATAATCAGATTGCTAACGCTGTGTACAACCCGCCAACTCTGCACGAGCTCCAGTCGCAGAACCGTCAAAAGACCAGGAAATTCTACTCCAACAAGAAGAAATTCAACAACAACAACAATAACAACCGGTTTGCCCCGTATGCCCCGAGGAACACCACTTCATTTATCATTAGAGCGAAGAAGGCTGGTGGGATTGCCTCTCTGGTCTCACCATGTCCTGTGACTCCGGCTGTATTGCCAACTCCGATATTTTCGCCCTCAAGGGAGGTGTTGGGTGATATGGCTAAGGAGGAGTGGGGGGTTGATGGGTATGGTTCGATGAAGGGGTTGATTAGGTTGAGGTCGGGGAATGATCATGATGAGGAAGATGATGACGAGGGAAATGGGTCTAGTGAGAGTGATGTAGAGGAGCATGTTGAGGTTGAAAGGAGATTGGATCATGATTTGAGTCGTTTCGAGATGATTTATCCGAATTATAGTAATAATATTGGTGGAGTAGACTATAACAATGTTTTGGAAAATAGAGTAGATGATCAGGATAGTCACATTTCACAACTAGAAGAAGAGAACTTGACTCTGAAGGAGAGGCTGTTTTTGATGGAGAGGGAGTTGGGTGATTTGAGGAGAAGGATGCAGTTTCTTGAGAGACAGAGCAGTAATCAACACCATGGTTGTGTGGGTGTGGAGGATGTTCATGAGGAGGTTGTGGAAAACGGGTCTGAGAATGAGAGTGAAAACGGGTCTGATGTTCGTGAGCATAGGGAAGAGAACAATGAGGATGTTTGTATGCAAGTAAGTGTTGTACCTGTGAAGAAAGAAGAAGAAATTGTCAGGAACGAGTTTGGTGATGATAGTATGTTGGCAGACAGGGATGATCACAGAAATATTGAGGAAGTCGATAATCAAATGGTTGCTGAAGTCAAGTCCGAGGATGAACAGAAAGAAGCAGGGAATGAGATCATAGAAAACAAGGTCAATTTGGTTGCAGAGAAGGAAGAGCCCAAGGATGAACACATGTGCGTAGAGAAGAGCATTGACGGCATGGACTAAATATGATTGTCCTGCCATGATGTAAGTTTCTTCTGTGGATAAGTAGTACCTTGGCCTGGGGGATATTTTGTGCAGCTTATGGATCTATGCAGTCTATATAGGTGTAACTTAGTACTGCTTGTGTCTTTTTTTTGTGCCTTTTTTTTTCCGGTGTTTGTCTTACAGTGAAAGAGAGGAAGAATTCAAAGGTTCTCCGTTCGCTGCCCTTGTATGACTTAGTTAGTGAGTAGGCTCTAGTTTCTTTCTTTCAATTTTTTTGGGTTTATTTTTCTCTTCTTTTTACATTTAGGGAAGTTTTTTGTTGGAGGCATATATCTGTATGTCCGTGTCTAAACAAAAAGAGCCAGTTGAATGTACAAGGTAAATCAATGACTGGTGTACCAGATAATCTTTTGTTTAAATGTTATCAAAACTTCTTTGCTTTTTTGTTATTGTTAAATGATTTTATTTTGGAATGTGTTTATGTTTTTCATGAGATTGAAGCATATGGTCTGATTAATTTATCGCCACAGAGGGGGCTGACGGTTCTTGCCTTTGTATTTTTGGTTATTAAGCTTTCTGATAATATTTATGTGCTCCACTGCTATAACTTTCTTCCTCTCTGCCACCTATTTAGGATATCTTCAAGTGTTCTTTGTGTAATTTCTAATGCGATATTCAATAATATATCCCTTGTTATTCTAACAAAGTTTTTTATTTTGGTCATTGATATATTGTGGGACCAGAAATAAACTGGATTGCCCCTGGAGGCCTGGATATATTTTGCTGGTTAATGAATTTGTTTTTCTTGTACAGGTTAACTGTTTTAAGACTTAAACTTAGGCATGTAATAGTTTGTAGCCATATCTTAATTTTTTTGGGGAGTTGAGAGAGAATCAGAACTGATTCATCGAAGCAAAAAACAGGCTTGGTGGTAATATTTAATCTGCTTCCACATTCTGTTGTCTTTCATTGAAATAGTTTTCTTCTTATGAAATAAACAAGAAATTAGTCGCCATGAGTTTGTTGCTTGTCAATTGGCTGATTCAATAAAAGATTAAGAGCCATTTAAAGTTGATTGTGTATTCTTCTTGCAGAGTCTAAAGGTGCCACAGTTTTTTGTGCCAATGTCAGTTTGTAATATATTTCATTTGAAGTCTTTGCTTGAGTTCTAGTGCCATTGAAATCATCTATGAGGATGGTTGGCAACTGACACTTATTGATAACTTCCGATGCACACGACATTAGTGTCAGCCATAAATTTGGTCTGCCAGCATGTTGCAGTTGCTGATGAATTTGGATAATTGTGTTGATTGAATCTGATAGTAGAGTTATGCAAGTTGGTGGGAGACTGAGAGTAGACTGTTGGGAAGGCAGGCTCGAGGATCAGCTGAAACATGTATCAGCAACCATACCAACATCACATTGAGCATTGAAATTCTCTACACCCTTATCCTTGGAAATTGTGGTAGGCAGTTCCATGCTTTGGATCCCTTATCTTATGACGGTTGTTGTTCAGTTTTTTTGGTGTCAAACATAGCAAATCTTATGACGGTTGTTGTTCAGTTTTTTTTGGTGTCAAACATAGCAAATCTTTTTTCTTCTGTTAGTGTACCTTATTTTGATGTTCTTTCTGTTGCTTAAGTTTCTCGATCATTGTTTACAAACAAGACACTAAGTTACTATTGGATCAAACTCTAGACAAATAATGATCTATCTATTACTTTTGTTAACTTGTCTCTATTTGTCAAAACGCCTTTCTTTCACTGATGCACTGCAACTGAAATTTCCAAGTCGCGGTTTATACTTGCCTTGTTTTTAAATAGAATCAATAGGTTGGAGTTGTTTCATTAAGTTGTTGCTTTCCTAGACTTTTTTCTGTTGAGATTATAGAATCATCTCTTCCTTTTTCCATGCATGTGATTTTGAGACCAACTCTTGATGGTCTCGTGATTCCTTACTGTTTTGGTGCAATGCATTTGGGCAGTTGCCCTAGACGCGACCCCCATTTTTTTTTCTCTTTCAGCTATGGCATAAAACTGCTAATATCGGCAAACTCTTAGCTTTGCTGTGTACTTTTTCAGTGTCTTACTTTGAAAAATATTATTTGAAATGCTGTGGTGGTGTGTAGATAAGAAAATCTTTATTTGATGCTATAATTACTTGAAAGAAGGGGCTTGTTGATGGTGATGCAAATGGTTTTGTTGGCAGATGAAAGATGGAATTTTCCATTTCCTTGCCCTGGAAGAAATCAAAACTTTGATGGGGATGCTCAGCTGTGCGATTGCCTCCATAAATGGCTGACTGATTCAACCTGATTTCAGCCGTTCCATGTGGTTCATGCTTCTTCAATTGATTTTTATGTTGTTTCTCTACTCATGAGCTTGACTGAATCTTTTTTGTCAAAACTTAAGACATGGGTTAATTTTTTTTTTCTTAAAAAAAATTCTTATCGAAGTTACCCACTTATTAATAATTTGTATGCTTTAATTTTATGTGTTTATTAAAATGATTAATATAATTATATATTTTATATCATATTAATAAAATATTTAACATTTTGAATATTTTATCAAATATTATTGTTTACTAAGAAAATTTAAAAATTAAAAAATTTAAAACTTAAATAGTGATTTATATAAAAATCAACTTAAATAGTGATTATTTAAAGTTATTAATATTAAATAACTTTTATAAAAATAATTAACAGGAAACAATTGAATTTAATTAAAAAAAAAACATAATAGTTGAAATTTTTTATTCGTTGAATAAGCAAACCTCAAGTTGGTTTGGCGTAATTTCTTCTAAAGTTAATGATTATAAAAGAGCAAACGATCTAAATACTGTTAATAATGAACTTCTATGGAAGTTTCGACGTTTCGTTGAACTATTCAATAGAGAAGTATGTACTATACAATGTAATGAGTCTAATATCTTATTTTTGCTTCAATACGTCTGACAGTATATGCACAAACAGAATATCGTTGTACCCTCTTGTAATTCTCATTTTCTCATCACTATATCTGCACCACAAAATAAACAAACATAATCATTAATTTAAACAGTTTTAATATATTAGCCGAAGTCTCTTTATATAATTATATATAGACTAGAAGAGATAAGAAACAAAGATCTTACAGTAGCTGAAGGTTAAACTTTCTTCCCATCTCTATTGGATATCCGAATGGCCCGGCAATGATGGCTGCATCATCCATTGTAACATCATATGTGTTGGCACCAGATTTCCTGCAAATGGGTTCCAAATCTTAAGATTTGGTTCTCTAATTATCATCTTAGAATGCTGCTCATGAACCGATGACAGAAATATGTGTTGGTCCATGAAGGATAAGATATTTTACGAGTTAGAACGAAGAGATAAAATTAAGTTGTAGGAAGTAGTACTAGTAACTGCAATATCAGTATATGATTATCACTGTTCCTAATATATATCATAATTCATAACTACTCGGGATCACGGTGTATGATCAAGTCTGTTTCGTATTAATTTAGAAGAGGTCTATATGTTCTCTCCAACTAAACTGTGAGGCATTGATATCTCATCATAATTTTGAACCCTGATAATTGTTTCAAGTTGATTTCACTTGTCCATCAGTTATTGCTATATATAGTATAGCTATAAATCTATAAGGGTATGCAGCATTACTTTTCAACCTTCAATTGTGAGCGAGCTATCTTGAAAATGCACAAACTTGAAGTTATCAAATGAAAAGCTGCATCAAGGCATAGATGTATACTTCTGAAGACAGTTATTCCATCAGAGAAAGATAAATGGGAAACTTACACAAATGTGCCAGTCATGGAGAATCTGATCCCGAGTATGATATCGACCAGAAACTTCAGTTGTCCATTCTTGTTGACGATCTAAAACATCATAAGAGTAAGTGAAGTAGTTGATTGGGGTGATTCAATAGGGAAAGAAACTTAAATTCGCACTTGCCTGCTTGCCCATAAGGCCATTGCCAGCATTTTCTAACCAACTATCGGTCTCTACCTGCAATGTAATAAGAGGATAAGTTTAGCTCAGTCAGATGAAATTTGGAAGCAGTCATTCTCTCCAATAAGAATGTACATTTCTGTTTCTTTTTCCAAAAAAGGCTAGTATTGGCAACGTTAAATGCATTTCACAAGCATTTGAAAAATAGACCATCTAAACATTGCCTTAATTTTCAACTAAAGGATATGCTGCTTCCAGTTGAGTTGGTAAATGCCTCTAATCATGTATTATGGTGATGTTTCAGGGGTTACAATGGGTACAGTAGATGATACCATAGACTTGATGTACTGGGATATGAAGTTGAAATAATTTAGTCGATCCAAGCTGACATCAAGAACAATATATTCTGATAACATCTCATAATACCGGCAAGGAAAAAGAAGATATTACAACAGTGAACAGTCCTCCAACAAGAGCTCCAGAAACCTTCACATGCTGTTCCTTTAACTTAAGCCCTTTACTTGATATTAGTCTTAAACTCACACCATACAACTCATAATAGGGTAGTCATTGATCTGCTATATATTTCTCTTGCAAGAATCCTCTATATGTTTTAGATCATATTCATTTTTGTTCTCATTTTTATGCTCCCATTGAGAATCAGGTCTCCTGAGCTGTGATTACTTCAATTCTAAGGAATGCTCTTGATTTGTCCAGCCTAACACATTACAAAATACTATTTTCACATCCACCTCTTATATAGACAATCTCTATGTTTTTCTAGTCCCTTTAATGAAGATACCAAAAACTATTAGTCAAAGAAACCACCTGTGAACTCCATATCATCTGCCATTCTCCCTCCAAGAGTTGTGGTTCATCTTTAGCTATCTTTTGATTTAAGGAGATAAACTCGTCAATTGCCTGCAGTCCATGGCATGTGAAATTAACAGCAAGAAACTACATCAGCAACAAAATATCTTCTCAACATATAAAAAACGTTTGAATCTACAGCTTAGTTTACCTCAGCGATTCCCGTTCCTGTGGAAATAGCTGATAGCAGTCTTTGTCTCGGTTCAGTTTTCTTCTGCAGCACAAATGTGGTGCCCTGCACTACAGAGACATTACTGAATGTCCTTAGCAAATTAAACTATAAATAGCTGCTTCTGTTAGTAATCGAGATGGCAACAGTGCCTTTGTACCTTATTTCCTCTTGATATACGGAGATTTCCAGAAGGAGACAAATATGTAGTGTCTAGCCAACCCTTTACTTCATCACCAAGAAGCCGAAATGGCACCGGGTAAGGAACCTTAAACGGTAAAAACTTAAGAGAAAAGGCTGCTCTATCAAATCGAAAAAGGATCCGTTTTCCATCTTTTATTGATGCAGCTGCCTGTGTGCAAACAAGAATAATGCACAATGTAACAGAAAGATGAGCAACAATGTACACAACAATTGAACATCAAATACAAATGATAATTTCAAGATATAGACAGCAGAATTGAGAATACACACATGTTCCAAAATTTATTCCTATACAAATGATTCACAAACTTAGGCAGTATTATTAAAAAGAAACAACTCCAAGTGAATACACTTGAGAAACATTTACTTAGAACAACCATGTAATTGAGATAATAGGAAAAAGATCAAGGTCTTAGTTACTAGAGACATAAATTCATTCTTAATTACCAAGATCACATTTTTTCAAGCAAAAAATATCAGGTTAGTAAATGTCTGAGCCTGGGTTCGAACCGAGGACCTCTAGTGTGTGAGACTAGCATGATAACCAACTACACCACCCAGACAACACAAAGATTTTATGCAGACGTTATCATTCTTCAAGTGATATGATACATAAGTTAGAATAGTAAAGAAAATGCTCCAACCAAAGCGACATCCCCATACAAAATAACTTTTTCTTCCTAAAGCCTATTTGCCCCCCAAGATACATAACCAAATTTAAAGCAGAATCTGTTTTTGTAGAAAAAATATGAATACTCGACACAAAACGAATAAACATAACGAGAACGATACACAAATGTTAAAATGGTGGACATCCCAGAGTTCGTACAACCACTTCCTATTGCAAATTAACATTTAGAGGAACACATAGTCATATACCTCTACTTTGAGCTCCCCTATTGCTTCAGAGAATTTGACAATATTAGATACACGCGGGTCATTTGTCCGGAGGCATATCTCTTGAAATACACTAAAGAAGTCGACCCCCACAAATGTCCTCTGCAACATCATACAATGCATAATGCAAATATCATTGTCAATTACAATGTCGAATTACACGCCATTACAAAATTTAATTTCAATTTGAACAGGGTATTTCAAAAGGAGGACCAAATCGAACCTGAATTGGGGATGCTGTTCCTGGCCTTGTTGTAAACATTAATTGCCATCGACCTTCAATTAAACTAGAGTCCGTCTGCAGAAATCCAAAACATATAATGACCAAACTAATTACATCAATTAAAGAAATTCAACAGAACCAAACAAACAAACAATTTTCTCAAAGCAAGAAGCAATTAATACTAAATTTTAGAAACAAAACATTTCTTGAACTAATCTTTACAAAAAATAAAGTGACAAACCGGATCAGGGATGCCTTGTAAACCTTCAAGAACGTTCACTGCTTGTTCCACATCCTGCAAAACTTGAAATTCTAATAACAGAATCACATAAGATTTCAAAAAAGAAGCAAATCGCATGCATACATTGAGTTGCTGAGGAGAAACCGAGCGGCCTCGGCCTTGGATGCCAATAAGCGCATCAACTAGTTGGTTTTCTTCATCAGTGAATGAAATGTCCTGCTCTTGTACGACTGATGATCGAATAACTACAACACAAGTTTTACGTTTTGGGGAGGATTTGAAGAGCTTTGGAGAGCTACAAGGAAGAGACTTTCGACTTGAAAATGGTGGGTGTGCGTTCAAATGAAGGCTTGTATTTGTTGCATGAAATGTCAGCACCATTTTTTTTTTTTTTTTTTTGTGGTTTTCGAGTTTCAGAGGTTTTGGGTCCATGCGGTTTAGAGACCGTTATTAGTGGTCTTCATGAGAAGAAAATCGGATGGATATCTCTGGAGTGTGACACGTGGATTGTTCTGGATCAGACACATGGATTGTGACATTGTGCTATGTTACACTATTTTAACTTGTTTTTGCGTGTAAATTATCATCATGGTTGCATTATTACATGACAATATTATTTGATGAATCATGAATGTGATCATGTAAATCAACAGGTCTGTGGAAAGTGTACTAATGTCTAGAATTTTAAAAACATTCAAATTAGCTAAAGCAAACAATCTACACCTCCGATCCCCTACATTAATTGTTCATTAGAAAATGATCGATTTTGTCAATTGATTCCAACAAATATCCCTCGTGTCAAGTCTTTAATCTTATAAACAAAAATAATGGGAAAACATTCGGATGCATAGAATGCACAAAAACTTACATCGGCTGTCTAAATTAATATTCATGTCACAAATATAGTTCTTGTGACTTTGATAATGATAACGAGATATACAAAATCCTATGTTGCAACAATATAAAACGTGATATTGGAGAGTTTTCATGCGATCCGTAATTAAGAATAATCCTACGATTAACAATTTTTCACAAAAAAACAAAAACTAGTGTATCATATCATATTCATATTCATATTCATATGCATAATGATCATGTACAAAGTACAAACCTCTTAGTAAATGGATCTAAAGGTTCAAAATGACCATCATAATTACTAAGGTTTTTTTTTTTTTTTTAAACAATGTATACATACATAACAAAATTATATATATAGCCACCCATTGATTGAACATTAACAAAATGGTTATTAGACAGGAATTTCATTTCGAAATAGTCACTTTTAACAAAAAAATGTGATACAGATGAACATTCTATTAACTTTCTCTATAATTCTATTAACAAATTCTATTAACAAAATGGTTGAACGTTTTTACATAAAAGTACCATTGACCAGTTTGACCGCAGTTAAATATGATAGTTAATCGTCATTGACAATTATTGCCCAGGAGCATCATATTTTAACAATTATTATATTTTAAAAAAAAAACTTGAAATAATACAAAATCAAACGTATCTTCTTCTATCTAAACATGCAAAATTAAAGAAAAAAATTTGAAATAATAAACTTTTATTCTTCCATTATCATTAACATCAAGGAAAGGAAAAAAAAAAATCTAAATAACAAGAAACTGTGTTTTTTGGGGGATCTGAAAACTTAGCTCTCTATCCCAAATCTCCATTTTTTTTCCTTCTCAATCAACATCTTCAATTAAAGAAAAATATATATAGAAATTTCGTTTTTGGTATATTTGGATTTGATTTCCATTTTCTTCTTCTGTCATCATTACCATTTTTTTTTCTTAATCATCAACATCAATTAAAGAAAATAAAAGAATTTTTTTAAAAAAAAAATAAAAAAAATGCAAGCTCTCCAATGGTGACCAGGTGTCTCTGTTAAGGGAGATCCTTTTTATCCCTAAATGGAAATGTCACCTAATGTAGAACAAATAATTGATTCCTACATGGTTTTGAGGGACCATCCTAAATTCAAGGCTAAGTGACTTTACCTGGAGCAAATCGATGAGATCTTTTCAAATAACAGCCTTTGACAGTGTGACACGTCCTTTTTTGGTCAAATTTTATCGTTTAGGCCCCGTACTTGTTGTTTTTGCCATTTTAGGAAAGTTTTATTTTAATTATAAGTTGACTTGACAAGTCAAAATTGTCTGCCGTCAATTTTTGCTTGCTTAAGGTCGTTAGTAGTATTTATTTCAACAATTATCTCAATTTTGCTATTTTTGGTAATTCTTGCTAATTTACTTTGTTTATTGTTCAACAAGGATTAGGGTTAGGGTTATTTCGTTTTAAATAGAGTTGTAAGCCGAAAGACTCATTATCTTATTATTGAATAAAAATTCAGAGTTCGTTTTAATAAAGTTTTTTCTTTATTTCTAATGGTTCCCAGATTATTACAGAATACAGACGTTGATCTTATTCCTTTTGTGTTTTCCGTTGCGTCATCTCTATTATAAGAGATCTCAGATCTTCCACAAATTGAGATCTTATGTCCATAAGGGAGATCGGGATCCCCTTTGAAACAGATCCCGATCTCCATGGAGGAGAGCTCTTCATGGAGGAGGGCATTCCATGGAGATTAATCTGATCTCCACTATAGGGCCTTCTTAAATATTTTTGAGCTATTTTTTAATAAAATTATTATAATGATTGTTAAAATATGATGCTTAGGGGCAATAATGGTCAGTGACGTTCAACCTCATCTTTAACTATGGTCAAATTGGTCAAGGGTATGATTATGTAAAAATGTTCACCCATTTAACGGTAATTCTAAAGAAAGTTAACCGGATAGTTATTAGTGTCACTTTTTACAAAAAATGACCATATTGAAACGAAATCCTCATTTAAGAGCCATTTTGATAGTATCCAATCAAATGGGTGGTCATTAGGGTAATATAATTATTCCATTCTATCTATTATATATATATATATATAATGTTGTAATTATAAACTAGTCCGACCCAATTGGTCCGGCTTCAAAAACGAGTCGTGCATGGTTCGTGCCGCTTTGGTGTAAGGGTAGGACCTGGACCGACACTTTTTCAAAAATCTGGGCATGGCACAACACGTGGGCTTACCTCTGGCGGGTCGTGCCAGCGGGTCCAAGGGCCGGACCCAATTTTTTTCATTCAATTTTTTAAAAAATTCTTTTTTTTTTTGGATTTTGGGTTAGGGTTTAGGGTTTAGGGAAAATACATAATATCAATTTAACAATTCAATTATGTAAACATAATTTTCATTGCAATTTTTTTTTATCTTGATCATGCATGCATTTGAGTATATGCCTTCTCAAATGACTAGTTCCATTCTTACTTATGGAATAGTTCTTAATACAAAACTTACATTTAGCTCTGAGGCTGATCGTCCTGTTTGGGAGTATCATTTGTACTATGTCAAAACACTGTCAGACATTTGATGTAAACTTTTCAGGACGTAATGTTTGTTTAGCGACGGAACTGGAAGGTCCCGTTTAGGTTTTCATCGGTACTGGAAGATCAAAATCATCGTTCAACATGTTTAAACCGTCTGGAAAAAAAAAGCTGCTGGGTAGGATCCATTTCACGAAATACAAATATAAACTCATTAGTCATTAATGGTCAAATTACTACAAATTAAATAGTTTAATTTAGTAACAAAATATTTTTAAATTAACTACTAAACTTAAAAATCCTAAATTTACTAACTTAAAAATGTTAAAATTAACTACTACACCTAAAAATCATAATTTACTAACAAAATATAGTCAAATAAACTACTACAAATGAAATTTTTTAATTTACTAACAAAATTTATTTAAATTAATTACTACACTTATAAATAATAATTTACTAACAACATATATTTACATTAACTACTACACTTTAAAAATTTTAACTTACTAACACAAAAATATTAAAACTAACTGTTAAACATATAATGCTTAATTTACTAACACAATATATATAAATTCACTACTACAAAAGTAAACATAATAATGACGGACGTTAGAGGAAAATCGCACTTGCACACCCTGATTATATATATAATTACATAAAACTGGAAAAATATAATAATAACACCCAAACACCCTTTGACTGATTCACTAATGTCCAAAATAATAATAATAATAATAATAATAATACAAATTAAATGATTTTTTTTAAATGAACATTGTTGAATATCATGAATCTTTTATGATCCCTGATTCATCGATCTTTACAATTCTGAATTCATCGATCTTCATTAATTAAATAAAAATAAAAATAAAAAAAATCAAGGATTTCCCTTTTCTTTCCTTCATTTTATCGGCAACCAAACAAAACAAAATTCCATTTCATAAATGCATAAATGAAATCAATTAATTTAAAAAAAAAACAAATAAAAAATTAAAATTAAAATTAAAAGAGGAGAACATTGATGGATCTTCAGATCATCTCCCTCAATCTCATCTCCCTCCATCAGCAATTCCCATCCCCACCAAATTAAATTCCACAAACAAGTAAAACAAATCGAATAAAAAAACAACAAATCTCAGAAAAATCATTCATATTATTCAATAAAAAAAAAATTAGAAAAAAGGATAGATTGAGTTTTGAGAGTTTTGCTTGGAATTGGGATGCTTAATCGTAAAAGAAACACATCAATTCTTTCGTATCAATTAATTTTCTCACCATGGTCTACAACACATAACCAAAACCAAAACTCCAATAGAAAAAGAACACTAAAATAACATCCACAAAAAATAATCAATATAATAAAAAAAACAAAAACAGAGCTGGGTCATCATCTTCTTCTTCAACAAAGCTCTGTTTGTTTTCCCCTTCGAGTTGACATTGCAGATCAGATCCAGATCTAACTCATGGTGTAGTAAATAAAAAAGAGGAGAGTCACCAGATGAGGAGGAAGATTGATGAAGAATTCTGGTATGGTTTCAAGGTTAATTTGAAGCTATGGATGTTCGAGCAATCAACCATATTGATGATTCGAGAGAGACGGGAATTTAATTATATGCTTTGTGGATGTTCGAAAGAGTGATTATAATTATTATTATTATTATTTGGTGTTTGAATTGGGTCTTTGAAGAACATTGGTGTTCGAGCAGTCAACGATATTGATCTCCAACAACGTTCATTTTTTTTAAAAAATCATATTATTATTATTATTTTAGACATTAGTCAATGACTCAGATGGTGTGCGGGTGTTATTATCGTATATTTTTAATTTTAAGGTAATTATATATATAATCGGTGTATATAAGTGTTGTTGACGGTAATCTTTGGATTAATCCCCCATTACACAATTAAAGTAAAGTAACAATTGTTTACAAACAAAAATAACGAAAAAATAAATGACATGAAGGATTTTACATGGTAAAACCCCAATACGGGGAAACGTCAACGATTGCCTAAGGCAGTAACAAGAATTCACTATGTTGGAAAAAGATTACACACTCAATCACTCTCGTCCTCTCTTAACATTGAGTTTTTTTTCTTCTCTTTATAGGTATTTCTAGGGCCTATTTATACATGCATGGAACCCAAATTCTTTGTATACAAGTAAGGAAAGTTCTTGTTGTTTAATAAAACTTTGAATTATTAGAGTCATACTCTTCTTCTTTCCCGTTTCAAGTTGATTATATTCTGGTTGTATTAAATCTCTTGTCTAATCTGGACTTTGATGTCTATAAGGAAGTTTGTTTCCATATCAAAGTAAGCTTCTAAAAACCTTGTTCAAATCAAACTCTTTTTCTGCGTATTTGAGTCATAACCCTATTGAATCTGGATTCTATCCACGTATTGTGCGTCCGATCGCTTGTTTTTCCTGACCATTCTTGTTTAACCCGATCATCGATTCAACCTAGTCCCGTCCATCTTGACAACCCGATCGGGTTTTCTAACCTCGATCATTTGTGTTATCTGAGTCGGGAGGAACCGGTCGGGTTTTCTCAATCGTACTTGTGTTGACTTAATCTGATCGTCCTCTAGTGATGTGGTGCCCCCGACCCTAGTCTTTTGTTTTCGTGTTATATCACTTAGAATTTTCCAATAACAACACCCCTTTAAACATACAAGACCGAGCAGCTCGTTCGAAATAGAACTCATCTCGCGAAGTATGTTTAACTTATTATTATTTTTCATTGTGGTGCTCTTGAATATGCATTTAATGCTTTGCGGCTGAACGTTAATGTCAATAATGCTCATTTCGGCTGACGTAATCATTTATCCACTTTTCAAATTTCGAATGGCGTGTATTTTTCGTTCTGAGTGCACCTACCCCCATTCGCGTATGCGTGTTGGTATGATGTCCATTTACCCCTATATATAGCTCAAAAACTTTTCATTTTTCCTAACGATTTCATAGTGGCTTCTCGTAAATAACCCTAACTTCTATTTTCCTCTAGATTTTGGCTTTCCATTTCCAAACTTCTGTGTTTTCATCACCTCTGCGCACATCCCAAGTATGGACCCAACTCTTCATTATCGTTATTTTGAGCTTCTTATACATGCCATCACGGCTAGCGATAAAGAAAATATCGCTAGGCTCGAGCATCTTCTTTGGGGTTGTTTTCCTTCATCCCAACCCATCGTCTGTGGCCCATCCCGGGTTTTTTTTCCTTCTTCTTCTAATCCTCTTGGTTCCACTTCTGTTGGTGTCCATACACATATGTCGAATACTACATGGCAAGCTTCTAGGGCTTCTCCTAAGGAGACTGTTCGCTTGGTGAGCGACTTAAAGATAACTTCTTAGACGTTAAACATGAAGGATGTTTCGAGGGACCGACTGGCTAGCCTGCTTAGATTTTCAGTGGACCATCTGTGCGCCTTCAACCTTGAAATAAATGTAGTGACAGATAAGGAACTCGTGAAGTTTATGGATCGGTTCGATCTCCCTCATTCAGTGAATCTATCCTACAGTGGTAATCGTGCAGTGTGGAATCCAACCCTTGGCGCGGTTGCAATTTATAGGAAAATACTGTTTTCTGGGGTGACTTTCCCTTTACAACCCTTCATTGCTCGCTTCTTAGCAGATGTGGGTGTAGCCCCAACCCAATTGACTCCCAACTCGTATCAGGTGTTGATCAGTCTGTGGCACTTATGAAAAAAGATTGAAGCTAAGTACCCTCCGACTCTGTATGAGATACGTAATTTTTTGTACTTTGGGTCGATCAGACACAAGTGAGACTTTTCACCTTTAATCGACATCTTCTAGCAGCTGGATCCCTCATGGTTATAAGGAAAAACCCGCCCTTTCAACCCATAAGGACCACAAGGGCTTCATTAGGGGTTTTCCATCATCTAACAAGTACTGTAAGAATAGTTGGTTCTTAAACAATGGAGATTGGGGTGAGGTCGTGGTAGCCGATCCATCCTATCGACTAAACCGAAATAGAGTCTTGAGACATTTCTATAGCCCTGAGCTATGGAACAAGATTGCACCTATTATGACTCGGGAACAAGCTGATACGGTCGTCAAAGCTGCCCAGACTTCTTGGGAGGTTTGAGATCGTCATAACTTGTATTCAGAAAAAGAGTTGATTGAATTGGGTCTCTTTCCCGAGATATCTTCTCGACGCAGGCGTAGTTAGTCTTTGTTTTTGAGTTCTCATGAATGTGGATTATCGTTATTGCTGTTGCTCATTATTTCCTGTGATGCCTTCCTTTTCAGTATACGAGTTGGATATTGTTGTTAGCGAGAAAGTTGAGAAGGCTAAGAACTTCGATTGGGTGAGCCGAAAAGCTGCTGTTGACCAAGTGGCTCAAGGTATAGCTCATCCGGAACACGACTAGATTGAGCATGTTTATGAGTTTGATCCTGAATTTCAGACGGTTCCCACTAACTAGGTTGTGGCAAGTAATCCTAATTCCCCTCCCCATCAGAATGGTCGGAGGGGGTCTTCTAGAGATAGATCCGGTCGGGTTCATTCTTCCATAGAGGGATCTGACCGTGAGAAGTCGAGTAGGGAGACATCAAGTCGAGATAGACCTTCTAGAGACAGGAGGAGTCAAGAGGAACCAAGTAGAGGCAAGTCCCATAAGACTAGGTTTGATGACAATGTCTCTGGTAGCAAAGTGGCCAAGATAACTGAGGGATCTTCTGCCTCTGAGGCCATCAGTAGAAAATAGGAGATTACAAACAAGGCAGATCTGTTGCCTTCTCAGTCGGGGAGCTGACCCATTCTTTTGGGTGAGGGTGAGGATGAGGAGGACGATCTTGGGACTTTAACTGAACTAATTCTAAGGGAGTAGTGGTAAAAAAAAAGGGTGATCGGGGAGTTACAGTGTCTTCCGCTGTCCCACCCAAAACAGCTAAGGCCACTAAAGCAGCAATTCCGCCACCTTGCCCTGTGTCTTCTCAAGTTTAACTTAATCGTTCTCCAGTGGGTCCTCCAGCACATCGTCCGGGGAAGGCTCGCATGGAGTTTTCAGTCAAGCATCAAATAGTCTTCACAGATTAAAATTTTGATTATGGGGAGCATAACTTGAAGGAGTTATTTATTAATGATGATATATTGGACGTCACAGAGGAACATATGCTTGGTCTGGTGCCGAAGTCATGAACTGGTGTTGTAGCAAAATTAGTTGAAGATGCTCCAATTACCCAGCCTGTGAATAAGCCTCCCTTTTACACCACCTGGGTCCTTAGCTAAGGACGATGTCATTGAAGGTCAAGTTTTCAAGGGGCAAAGTCGTGAAGCTCTTGAGGTTGCCCCTCTGGTTAATGAAAGTATCGAGGTTGGCCCGACACTTCCTACGACGCTCCCAACTGTTGGCGTTTATGCCCTAAAGATGTAATTTGTAAATTGATTTATGAAATAAATAAAAGGAAAAGTTCAATTCATTCTTGTTGTGTTGTTTATTTTATAACTTGTACATATATTTAACATCCAAGATTGTTGGATGTAATCTCGAACTGTGTATATGAGTGTCATATACAGATGGATACAGTAAGAGACGTGCAATCTAAAGAGTCCATAGATAGCAAATAAAGTTAGGTACTTTTTTTGTGGTTAATCTATAGTTGTTGTCCATTCCGTAATGTACGGTGATTCTATCCTGAATCATTCATATGGAGATATGAGAATGGAGGCACCTTGTATGATGTGATCATATAGAACTGGGCCAAGATCTATATGAATCTCTCACCAAGATCCGTTTACCGATGAGATTCATATATGTCAACTAATGATGGCTATATATGGGTGATATTAATCCTGAGTGTCTTATCGACTCCTTCAGGTTAAATCTTGGTCTTTGATATACCATGGGTGAGGTCATATGCATTTCCTGATCAATATACTCCGTATGTTGGGATTACGGTTTGGCTTGTGGCTGGGAAGGTTTGTACACAATAGTGGAATCCACTCCTTTTTGTGAGAGGTAGATGGTAGTTCCCTTAAGGGTTGATTCGGGGCTTGGACAATATGAGCGCTCTCCTAATTCCGTTAGGAAATAGGATTTATTGTTCATTAGAGAATCAATGGTAGTTAAAGGATATATGTAATTAGAGGGGTATAACGGACATTATGACCCAACTCTAATTATGAACTATTGTGGAGGATAACACCATATGTAATAGCTATATCGATGGACACCGAGTTGTATCGGTCTGTGTGAAAGCGTTTGTTAGGTTTTAAATTGTGTTGGCATTAATTCCATATCAAAATGATGTTTACTTGTAATGATTTAGTTGTTTAGATTCATGATGATTCAAGCTTCAAAGAAGAATGAACAACAAGCCAAAGCAAGTTCAAAGTCTTCAAAGAGAAAGGATGCAATATGGTTCTACAAAGGTATACTAAGACCTTATCTTTCTCTTACAAGGCTTAGGCACACACACACAATTCATACATTTGTGTCCCTGCATCGTTGTGCACCATTATAGACATAGACATACCATTCATTCATATGTGTTCCTGCATCGTTGTGCACCATGTATAACACATTCACACACTTGAAAATGCATGATTGGAGACTATCTCTATGTAGTTTGCATTCTAGTGTGAATTGTGTTTGTATGTATATATGTTTGTATAACATGGATATTGAACTTGAATTTAGTCTTAAATCTTTATTGATTGAGTTCCGGTCATTTCGGTTACTCATACTATTGATTTCAAGTTCTAAGTCAAAAGATACTACACTTTCAACTCTTGTTGCATACATTGTCTTCGTCTTCGTATATCGAGCCGAATTATTATTTTTTGGGTTGAGTATCTTATATGTCCATGTCTATGAGAGAGTTACGGTTGGTAATCCAAAAACGGATTCGAGTTCCCAGTTTGGAGGCAGGAGAACTGTAGAAGAACGTGAGGGGAGCGTGCGAGGAAAAGAAGTGCAACCAAGCACTCTTTCCCGAGATGGCGCGTGGCCATCTCGGGACAGAATGCTTGCTGTCTCAAGATGCCCACGAGCCATCTCAGGAAGCAAGCATGCTTGGTGCACTTAAGGGAATTTCGGTCTTTTTGCTTCAATTTTTCCCTCTCTTTTATAATTCCCCTCCCTCTCACATTTCATTCCAAGAAGAAATTTAAAAACTTGAGTGCAGAATTTTCTCTCTACATTTTCTCACCTTCCAAACACCATAACTTCTTCATTTGAACTCCGATTTGAGTGATTCAAAGTTGAGAGTGTTTTTCTATTCATCTTACAGCTTTTCTCTGAAGGTTTGTGTGATTTTTATTGCTGTTTTTGGAGTCTAAACTCATAAAAATAGGACTGCACCAAAATCAACTAAGGTATTGATTTTCTCTCAAAGTTTTATTTTAAAACTTGGTTAATTGCCTTGGGTTTTCTTCTTCACCATATATATGTGTCTTGTGATTGTTTTGATTTAATTTTTGAACTCATTTAAACCTAGGTTGAGTTTCAATTGAAATCTCACATGTTGAGTAGGTTTTGATTTTACCTATATTTTCATATATCTGGGATTGTATTGTGCTAGCTTTGATTCTAGGACTATTTGATGATCTTTGATTGATTGATTTATTTTGTGAAAAATAGTTCCTCACATGTATTAGGCTCTCTTTGGCCGATTTCTCACAATAATACATATGCTTATGTTCTTTTGAGCTATTCATGTGTTTTATTGAATCTATGAATAGGAATATGCTCTAGAAATTAAATTTAATCTAAATGACTTTGTCATATGATTTTAGCATGTTTTTGGTTTATGAGATTTAAACTTGATTATGTGTTAATTGAACATATCTTGTGATTCAAGTTTTAGATCTATGCATGTATCTAGGTTGTAATTAATGTTGAACATGTCTTACATGATCTAGATGGATTAAACATGCATGATTGACTAGACTACATTTGATTTGTGCATTCATGCTCATGTCTAGTATTTTCCATAGGATGTGTTGATCTTAACATTCTATATTGCGTGCTTGTTTGCGTTTTGCATTCATGATCACCTAGATGCCTTGTGAGAAGGAAGTCTTAACAATAGGTGTGAGACCTATGTTGTTGAGTAAGAAAGTCTTGGCAAGAGGTGTGAGACCTTGGATTGTCAAGCAAGGAAGTCTTGACTATATTCGGGAGGACTCGGATAGTCGAGCAAGAAGTCTTGCCTAGGGTCTTGAGGATCCGAAAGGGTGAGCGAGGAAGTCTTGACAAGAGGTGTGAGGCCTCAGATTGTTGAGCAAGAGGGCGACATCTTCATGAGTAGGATATGAGGGTAGTTTCTAGGTGAAGGGGTCACTTGAGAGATTGTACTTGTCTTATCTGCTAGTGGTTTTTGTTTTCCGGTGGTTGCTAACCCCGTGGATGTTTCATTTTTGGAGGTTTACCACGTTATATCTTATGTCAACTTTTCTCTATCCCTATCTCTCTTATATTTGTATTTGTTATTTGAATACTATGGACATAACTCTTTATGTAAGTTGACTTCCTTTCTATAATATAGATTGTGCATGTGTTACAATTACTTGTTTGTATCACACTTTACTTGTTTTATATATTGATTAAGTGTCTTTAATTGATATATATATATTGTGATACAAGCAATCTAGAGGGGCAAACTTTTGTTTGTTTCTAAGGGAGTCGAAAAAGGTGTCTAACCTATCCCCCCTATTCTAGGTTAGCGTTGAGCATTTAACCGTGTTTGTATTTTCAGTGTCTACAGCTGAGAGAGTGCAGTTTTGGATTTTTAGTGGAATAACACAGGAGTTAATAATTAAGGAATATTAATTAAAGAGTTTAGTTAATGATTCCGAGAATTATTGGAGCTCAAAATACTGTGGGTCTATTAGGTCTCATTGCTAGCCCGATCGATTTAGGTAACAAGGGTCACGATTAATTAATTGGATTGTCCAATTAGTCGTGTTATGAAAGTGATACATATTTATTCAGAAATTAATTGAAGAATGAGATTATTTAATTAATGAATGATAATAATTATGTTAATTAAATAATTAGATTATTTAATTATGTGATTAATCATTAGTCGGAGGGTGTTGATTGATATTTACTTTTTAATGATAAGATAATTTGATTATTTTATTTTTATTAAATTAAATATTTAATTTTGAATTTAAAGAGTTTGAATTCAAAACAAATTGATTAATATATCTTTAAAGATATGAGATATCTTAAAAGATTTAAATTGATTGGTTTTATCAAATTATAATTTTTTATATATGATATATATGTTTTATAATTTTTTTATTATTTTTTTAAGAGAAAAACGTATACATCAGTTATTGAATTTGTATTTGATGCAAATTGGTTTGTTTGGTTTTGAGTGTTTGTGGGTTTAATAAAAAAACAAAACAAAACACCTGATATCAATAATAAAAAAAAAAGGATTCAGGTTTTGCAAAAAGTGAATTGGTGATATAAAAAAAAAAAAGGTTGCGATGCAGTGTACACCATTAAAACAAAAGAAAAATAATATATTTTCTTTTTCTAGAATTGTTCTAGTGGTTTTCACTTAGAATAAATAATTTATTCTTCTCTCTTCAACATCCTCCATTCAAGTTATTGAGGCTGTGACGCGACCACACGCAGTTACCAGCCCCGGGAAATTGTGAGGAAGATCGGGTGGTTCAGACAGAAGCATATCATAAAGTGAAGGAGCCTCCAAACGTTGGTAAGATTTTCTTGTTCTGATTTTATTGATTACATTTTCCTGTGTTTACATATTGTATGTATTAGCTTTGAAAAATAATTACGATCCCAAGTTCACTGGTCCCAGATATAGATTATGATCTGTATTAAAAAAATTTAAAACCTAGTTCCACTACGTAACTGGTGAACGGGGTTCCAACAATTGATATCAGAACCAATTTATTTTTTCGGAATAGGAAATTATTTTCGATGCTCCTGTATGTATGAATGTATAGGCACCATTTTTATGATTGTATGAATGTTTATAATTAAATTGTTTAATTTAAACATGGTTGATCGTAAATTTTTATGGTACTGTGGATTTAGGGTTTATGGGTTGTATAATAATAATAATAATAATAATTATTATTATATTTTTATTTTACTGTTATTGTATTGTAAATAAAAAAAATTGTAACCTGTAAACGAAGAGCTGAAAATGTGTGCGACGTCGGTACTGTTCACCGCACTGTTCACCGGGGGTACTGTTCCCCTGGGTACTGTTCACGTATTGTTCCGTTGGCAAGTGTTACCTAGTGAGTTCCGTGCAGATTTCCCATTTTGGATTCATGAGATGAATCGGAGTGACCTGAAGAGACTGAAAGATATCTGAAGTTACAAGAAGACCAAGGAATGCCTTGGGGATTTTTTTGTAATTTTAGATTCCAATTTCTTATGGTAAATAATCCACAGTACTCGGTCAATTCATGTATGCTTTATATTATGTGATGATAAAAGCATTGTCATGCATAGGTATGTCATTTAGATTAGATGTGACTACACAAATATATTTGATATGTCATACATGCATTATAGCCTAATATTTTATGTATTTTTTTTAATGTGATTAAAATGGACAATATGCATAATTGGCTATGAATAAGGAGATTAGTTTTTTAATGGTTAGAAAACTTGATAATTCTCATTAATATTAATCTAGTTATTAAAGAGTTTAATAAGTTAGATTAATAGGGTCATTTATTATAATTATGATTAATATGATTAATTACCTAATAATAAATGAACCGAATAAAGTGTTAGAGTTTTAATTGTTAAAACTTGGTAAACACTATCATAATAATCTGACCTTAGTAAATAGTTTACTGAATCTTAGATTGTTCACTAATACATTAGATTTTTAATTGTTAAAAATCATTAATAATTTATTGGTTAATTAGAATTTGGTTCTAATTAATTAATGAGCTAGATAACTTGATTAAAGTTAATCGTTTAATCCTATAGAGTCTAGGTGCATTAACGGTTAATAGAAAACCATAAATTGGAAATAGTGAGTGGAAGAGGGATATATGACATATATTTCCCGCGGTCTCCATCATTAGTTCAACACCGTGAGATCTGAGTGGGGCCTCGTGACGGCTTTGCTTTCGTCCTCCCTAAGGAGGGTTTCCATAAAGGTCAATACCAAGGTTGACTTCTTAATAGATAGGATTTCTGAGGGTATTTCGGGATTGACCGACCCTAAGGCGACAATTCTCGAGTTAAGCCCGTGAGATCTTAAATGGTGGGTTACAATTACGAATGTTTTGATTAAGTTTGTTAATTAAAAACCTGACTGAATGAACGATGGTTGAATGATATGGAATAAGAGTTATTCTAGAATATCATTTGATTGAGAATGTCTCGGTCCAAAATGCAAAGACTTGACCGACCCTAAGGCGGCACTTCTTTGTGGTATTTTGGATTGTCGTGGTATAGTAACTAGTTTTAGGGTAATTCTAGTTCGTTAAACATGTGCATGCATCATGTTTAAATTTATGCCAAAGCACTCACACTTGTTTTAAATAAATGATTGAATGAATGTTTTATTTATTTCAGCACTAATGTCTTCTGCGTTACTTCAAATTCTCTTAAACGACAAATTAATTGTTGATAACTACACTAAGTGGAAACTTAACATTAATGCAATATTGGTCACCAAAGACCTCAAATTTATGCTTACAGAGGAATGTCCTCCAGCGCTTGCTTCCAATGCCACACGAACTGTTCGTGAGGCATACGAGCGATGGGTCTCATCTGATGAGAAGGCCCGAACATAAATGTTGGCTTCTATGACAGACATGCTTGTCACAAAACATGAAGCAATGACTTCAGCATTCAAAATCATGGAGTCATTGCAAGCTATGTTCGGGCAGCCCTCCGAGCAAAAGCGACATGAAGCTGTTCGTTTCGCTATGTTCGCTCGTATGAAGGAAGGTAAGTCAGTTCGGGAACATGTCCTGAGCATGATTTGGGATGGCAATGGGTCGGGTTCGGGTCCGGTACTACCAGACCTACCAATAAAAATTAGACCCAGACCCAGACCCAGATCCAGACCCATAAAGATTTTAGGGTCCGGGTTAGGGTCTGGACCCGTGGGTCTAAAGCAGACCCACGAAATTTCATGGGTCTGGGTCTAGACCCGCGGACCAGCTGACCCGCTTACCCTCAAAATATTTATTAAAACTATTTTTTCCTTTCTATTTTTATTTTTACCTACTCAATTTTTAACCGGTAAAACATGCTCAATACGTGAATAATTAACTTAAATTTAAATAAAACAAAATAACAAAGATGATTGACTATTGAGTTGAGAATCGAAATAACCACACAAATTGAATCAATAATCCATAAAGTCATAAACCAATATTAAACATTACACAAATAGCATCTTAAAACAAACACAACTAGTTTAAAATCAATAATCCATAAAAGTCATAAACCAACATTCAACATTACACAAATATCATCCTAAAACAAACAAAACTAGTTTAAAATAAATGACATAACACATAAATCATTGGCCATCAAGTCAATCAATGACATTCATTCTTCATTTCCTCCACTTTCCAAAGTTCCATTCCATCAATCAAGTATTTCACAAAAGGGTTGTTGATTCCTATAACATTTAAATATAAAATCACTTTAGTATATATTCAAATAAGATCAAATAGTAATAAATTCATGAAAACAATATGAGTTTACCTCATCATCATCATTCATCGTGATCTTCCTCAAAATTAGATGCTTCAAATTTTCTTTCCAACTTTGAATCTAATAAGAAGTAAAATATTTGAATTAGAATAAAATAAGAAATAAAATTGATAATATAAAAAATTCAAAGAACAATGTAATACTTTTTATACCATTAAATTCGGACCATAACCAACTTTGAGCACACATTAATGCCTCAACTGTCTTTGGATGTAACCTGCTACGATGAGGGCTCACAAATCTACCACCAGTACTGGAAGCCGACTCGGATGCAACAGTAGATACAGGAATTGCCAAAATATCTCTAGCTATGCAATGCAAAGTAGGATATTTAGATGCATTTACTTTCCACCATGTCAATATATCGAAATTCTCAACTCTTGGAATGACAGGTTCCTCCAAATAATATTCTAACTCTGTCTTCACATGAATTGTAGTACAAGGAACTTCAGTAATATACTGATCGAATCGTGACATTTGTTTTTTGGGAGGACCCATTGTTGATTGAGATGGTGAAACATGTGTAAGATTACTTGATGAAGCTTGACTTGCCTTGGACTTTTGCTCTTACTCTCCAACCATCCTCAACAAAACTTCTTGAATCTTGTTAATCTCATATGAAGATCCATCTTCATAAAGCGAAGGAAAGTAACATTCCATGACTTTCGTTTTATATCTAGGATCCAAAATTGTTGCCACAACCATAATACCATGAAAATTACTCCAATAGCTATCAAACTTGTGTGACATAGATGATGCCATTAGTTTTATTAGTTCAAATGTGGATGTGCTCTAATCATTAATGGTATCCCTAATATCACACACAGTTGGTAGATAATTATTGGCAGTAGGATATTTTGTTCCTGAGAATTCTTCAGTGGCTTGATAAAACACATCAAGTTTATCACTTATCTCTTTTGCCAACACCCAATCATCTTTAGTTGGGACATTTTTATAATGTGAATCTTTATGTTTCAAACGATGAAAAACTATTTTGTACATTAAAGCATAGCGAATCATCAAGTATGTAGAATTCCACCTCATTTTGCAATCAAGTACCAACTTCCTAGTGCTTTCAATCTCTAATTGGCTTACAGTCTCAATTCTTTTTCCTCTCTTTTAGGTGATGATGTCCAATAAGAAACACTAGAACGAATCCTTTCAATACAGTCACTAATCACATCTAACCCATCTCTCACTATCAAATTTAATATATGTGCAGAACAACGCATATGGAACATGTCTCCATTCAACAAAAGTGACACATCATAAAGCATCTCTAAGAGAATACGAATCATAGCATTATTGGTGCTACAATTATCTACAGTTAAAGTTGATAACTTGTGTTCGATATTCCAATCATGTAAGCACTCCATCATAACATCATCAAGCATCTCAGAAGTGTGTGGACATGGAACATATATAAACCTATGAAAGCGAATATCACAATAAACATCAAAACTATTAATCTAATATACTACCACTAACCTTACTATTTTTGACATATTAAACTACTAAATTTACATAATAAAATAGTTAAAGAGATTAATGTGTGATAGTGTACCTTATGATTCGACTTTGCAAAGTCCAAGAATTATCAACAAAATACGCCGTGATAGATATGAACCCTTTCCTTTGATTATGAGATGTCCACATGTCGGTAGTAAGTGCAATCCTACCCTTATTTTTCTCTAATAAACCCTTTAATTTACCCTTCTCATAATCATAAATTTCTAGTATATCACTCTTCAATGTATTCCTAGATGGTATTTTGAACAATGGTTGAGCCGTCCCCATGAACCTATGAAACCCTGAATGTTCTACCATACTAAGAGGGTACTCATGCAAAATCACCATATTTGCAAGTTCTTTGCGGGTAGTGTCTTGATCAAATTTAAACTTCCTAATTTAAACGTCTCCCTCCTTTGTTTTTGTAGCTTTTAACATGCGTCCCACATCACAAAATTGCCTTCGAGGACAGTTATCCCTATGTTTTTTTAAATGAGATGTTCCAGCAGTCCCTTTTCCCGATAACTTCTTATTACAACCTTTGCAAATAGCTGTCCAAACCCCGTTAATTTTTTCTCTATTAAAATATTCCCACACCTTGGATGTCAATTTTATTTTCCCATCTTCATTGACACTAGAATCAATCTCAATGTCACCGGATTCAGCATCAATATTAGTAACTTCATTATGACTTGAATGAGTCAGAATTGGAGTCGGTTGGTCTTGGCCTTGGGTAATACTTTTTGATGTCGACATTCTGTGGTAAAATGGCAATAACTATATGTCAATAACTACCAATAGACAAGCAAAGGAAAACTTGCACAATAATTGTCTATGGTGCAATGAAACACAAGGGAAGAACTTTCGCAAGGAAAGCAATGTCCATGTAGTAAAACTCCTACGATTCTATATATAGGCATTATGCATGTCCTATAACAGATAACACTAATCAAGCATTCTGTGAATACACATGTTCTTTTGTTAATTTTTGTATCAAAGAAGCACAAGCTTGCCAGTAAAATATTCACAAACCAGGGAACACAATTGAAAGTCAGTCTCCCTCGTACTTTATAGTAAAAAAAAAAGACAACATCAACAAGACAACAGAACAAACAATGGAGACAACAACACATAGGAAACCAACACAACACTACCAACCAGCAACTCAGTAAGACAACATCAGCTTCAGCGCCCAAAACAGAGAAAACCCAAAACAAAAAACCAAAACAACCAGCAACACGCCAACACAGCCAATTAAAAAACTCCCCAATTCATCACCTCCCCATTAATCCCTTTGCCAATTGATCAGCAATGTAGTTAAAGCTCCTTGGAGTCTTGGATAGAACATATGTGACTCACAGAGATCATACCAGAATATTTCAACCAAACAATAAATAAGTTTCACAAATTCACAATAACAAAAAAGTATCATAAATAACAAATTCACAATAAGTATCATAAATAAGTATCACAAATTCACAATTTCAGAATTATTCAACGAAATCAATCCATAAGTCCACAAAGACCACAACCCCATATAAGAGCAAGTGCAAGAGAGAGATAGAGAGCTACCGTCGGTGAGTGGTGAGACTGGTAAGTGGTGACCGGTGCACCGGTGAGTGGTGGAGCTGCAGGCTGTCCAAAGTGTGGACCTGACGGTATGTAGTGGAACACTGATGATGCAAGAGACCAATTTGTATGGGGTTATCAATCGGTCCAAATGTCAACAATACTAAAGAGACCGATCAACAAGATGAAGATCATCATCATGAATTCATGAAGATCATCATCATGAATTCATGATGATGATGAAGAATAAAAAAAACATAAATCACCGGAAACAGAGGCACCTATTGTTCAGCTTGATCTGTTACCTAATAGTCCTGTGCAACGCAACCCATCTTCATCAGCATAACCCATGGTGGTGGTAGTGGTAGAGGGTTTGACGTCAAAAAATTCCCTCTAGTAGTTGATCATCAAGCAGCGACTGATCAAGATGGTGCCTCTTCTTCACCCAACAACAGTGCTGCCTCTTCTTTTCAAACTGATTTCTGTATCTACCAAGATGCTGCAAGAAGAAGAAAGAACACTGATGCTGTGGCTGCAAGAAAAACAAAACAAGAAATTAGGTATGGTGAGTAACAGAGTAAGTGAGTTCTTTGTAAGTAAAACGGTGTGGTTTTACACCAATCGGGTCCCAGGGTCCGGGTCGGGTATTTTGACTGAGACCTAGATTCGACCCGACTTGTATTCGGGTCTACTATATTGGACCCAGACCTGACCCGAGACCCGATTGTGAAGACCCAGACCCGACCCATCCGGTTCGGGTTCGGTTAAGTACTCGCAGGTTTGGGTACAATTGCCATCCCTAAGCATGATGTCCTACTTCAACAAGGCAGAAGTCAATGGCGGGGCCATTGACGAACCCAGTCAAGTGAGCATCATACTGACGACTCTTTCGAACAGTTTGGATCAGTTTAAGAGTAACTACGATTTGAACAAGTTAAGGTTAAATCTCACACAGTTGCTCAATGAGCTCACTACCTTTGAGTCCTTAACTAAGGACAACACTGGTAAAACAAGATAGACAGACTAGTAAAAAACAAACCTTTAAGTAAGTTACTTCTAATTTTGTTTGGAAGGTAAAATGACTAAGATACCTTTTATTGGAAAAGGGCTTAGAGCTAAAGAACCGTTAGAGCTTATACATACAGACGTCTGCAGACCGATGAATGTTAAAACTATGGGTGGTTATGAGTATTATGTCACATTTATAGAGGACTACTCAAGATACTGATACGTCTACCTAATGCAACGGAAGTCAGAAACATTTGAAATGTTCAAAGAATTTCGATCTGAAGTTGAGAATCAATTAGGTAGGACTATCAAGTCACTATGATCGGATCGTGGAGGTGAGTAACTTGACCAAGAGTTTGAAGACTTCATAATCGAGCATGGGATCCCAACTCACAGCTCACGGTACACCTCAACAAAATGGTGTAGCGGAGAGAAGAAATAGAACTCTGATGGAAATGGTAAGATCTATGATTAGTTTCTTATCATTACCAAATTCCTTTTGGGGATATGCGTTACAAACAGCGGAATATATTTTGAATGTAGTGCCATCAAAATCTGTTCCTAAGAATCCCCTAGAGTTATGGATTGGTCATAAAGCTAGTTTACGACATTTCTGCATATAGGGGTGTCCAGCATATGTGCTGAAGAACATAACTGGAAAGCTAGACTCCAAGTCTGTTGTCTGTCTGTTTGTAGGATACTCTAAGGAGACCAGATGTGGACACTTCTATAGTTCTAAAGACATTAAAGTATTTCTATCGACAAATGCAATGTTGCTTGAGGACAAATACATTAGTGACCATAAACCTCGTTCCAAGATTTTATTAAATGAGTTGGAGCCTGGTGAGACTAGTGCTTCATCAACAAAAGTTATTGATCCACAAACATCTGAGAGTCAGATGGTTCCTGATCAGGATACACTACCATATAGACATAGTGAGAGGGTTGTGAGACAACCTGAACGCTATTTAGGTATAGGTGAGGGACAACGTGTTGTCTCTGCTGATAGTGTGGATGATCCATTGAAATTTAAGAATGCAATGGAAGATCCTGATAAAGAGGAATGGCTTAAAGTCATGAATCTCGAGATGGAGTCCATGTACTCTAACTCAGTCTAGGATCTTGTAGACTTACCGGATGGGGTAAAACCCATAGGGTGTAAGTGGATCTACAAGAGAAAGAGAGGAGTATACGGGAAGGTAGAGACCTTCAAGGCAAGGCTAGTTGCCAAGGGTTATACCTAGAAAGAGAGGGTCGATTATGAAGAGATCTTCTCACCAGTAGCCATGTTTAAGTCTATTAGGATTCCCTTATCCATTGCTGCCTATTTCGATTACGAAATTTGGCAAATGATGGTCAAGACTGCATTCTTGAATGGCAATCTTGATGAGAGCATCTATATGATGCAACAAGAGGAATTCGTGTCTCCAGATTAAGAGCAAAAGGTTTGCAAGATGCAAAAGTTCATCCATGGACTAAAACAAGCATCTAGATCTTGGAACATTATGTTTGATGATGTGATCAAAACCTATGGCTTTGAGCAGAACGTCGATGAGCCTTGTGTCTATAAGCGCATCATTGATAAGAAAGTAGTTTTCTTGGTCCTATACGTAGATGATATCCCACTCATTGGGGATAATGTGGGAGTGTTGTCTGATGTAAAGGGATGGCTGGCTAGTCAATTCCAAATGAAAGATTTGGGAGAGGCAAGTTATATTCTAGGGATCCAACTTATAAGGGATCGTAAGAACAAACTCATAGCATTGTCTCAGACATCATATATTAATAAGATTCTTGTATGATTTTCGATGCAAAACTCCAAGAAAGGTAATTTACCTTCTAGGCATGGAGTTCACTTGTCTAAGGAACAGTGTTCTAAGACACCTCAAGAAGTTAAGGATATGAGACATGTACCCTATGCATTGGTAGTAGGTAGTCTCATGTTTGCTATGTTATGCACAAGACAGGACATCTGCTATGCAGTAGGAGTAGTCAGCAGATACCAGTCCAACCCAGGATTGGATCATTGGGTTGCTGTCAAGATAATTCTCAAGTATCTTCAGAGACCAAGAGACTATATGCTAGTGTATTCCGGGCAGAATTTGATCCTATTAGGATACACGGATTCTGATTTTCAGTTAGACAGGGATTCTAAGAAATCCACGTCTGGCTCAGTATTCACCCTGGGTAGTGGAGCCATTACATGGAGAAGTATCAAGCAATCTTGCATTGCTGATTCCACCATAGAAGCCGAATATATAGCCGCTTGTGAAGCTACTAAAAGAGGTTGTTTGGCTCCGTAAGTTCTTGAGTGATCTGGAAGTTGTTCCAGATCTGGATAGGCCCATCACACTTTATTGTGATCACAGTGGTGCTGGGGCTAATTCCCCAGAACCAAGAAGCCACAAGAGAGGGAAGCATATAGAGAGAAAGTATCATCTCATTAGAGAGATAATGTAGAGAGGAGATGTGATCATCACAAAAATAGCCTCACAAGACAATCATGCTGATCCATTTATAAAGACCTTACCGGCTAAAGAGTTTTCGGGTCACCTATATGGTCTAGGGTTATGAGACATGCCTCACATGCTTTAGTGTAAGTGGGAGATTGTTGGGGTTTATGCCCTAAAGATGTAATTTGTAAATGGATTTATGAAATAAATAAAAGGAAAAGTTCAATTCATTCTTGTTGTGTTGTTTATATTATAACTTGTGCATATATTTAACATCCAACATTGCCGGATGTAATCTCGAACTGTGTATATGAGTGTCATATACGGATGGATACAGTAAGAGACATGCAATCTAAAGAGTCCATAGATAGCAAATAAAGTTTGGTACTTTATTTGCGGTTAATCTATAGTTGCGGTCCATTCTGTAATGTACAGTGATTTAAAAAAAAATAATATGGTGCGTAAAATAAATCTAGAGGGAGGGGGGTGAATAGATTTTAATTAACTTTTACCCAATTTTCGTTAAGAGTCAAGTTGACAAAAATACCCCTTTCTAGTTTCAAAGATACCACAAGTGTAATAAATGCGGAAATAGTAAAAACACTTGAGATATATGTGGAAACCCTCCAAATGGGAAAATCCATGGGCTGATGAGTGCCACACTAGAACCTCGAATCCACTAATGATAAAGGAATTACAACCTAATCCCGGTTTAATCCTTCACCATTACCTAATCCCGGTATAAGTGAACCTAGTTCATCATGCTTGTGCTTTAAGCTACCTACTCCCGGAAGCAGCACAAGTCTTACTTCTCAATGAAGAGATAAAGTGTCCTAAGAGAATATATGATGATATTCAATGAACAAACAAGCCTAGGAAACCCTATATGCTTATCTAGGATAATGAGATGACAATTAATACAATCCTAGATATCAAGTGCTAAATGACATGTTCAAATAGCTTAGCTAAACATAGATCAAACAATCCTATGAAGCTATCACAATACAACACTCAATCATGGCATCACAATAATCTCTAATTTGTATCTAGAAATAATCTAAGAGAATACAATTAATTAAAGAGATGGTTTACTAAGCAAAACACTTAACTTGTAAGAAGATAGTGAAGAACTTACCAAACAAGATGGATGAAGCAACCCTATCCATATATGCACTCTAGATGATGCAAGATGAAGATTTGATGCTCATGGGAATGCTTTGAGTGATTAAAAATGAGTTCTTGGAAGTGTTTTTCCTTTGAAATGTGTTCTAAGGAAGAAATGTGATATTCTGAACTCATACACGACCTTAAGACATTGAGTTATATATATTTATAAGATCCAATCAAAGTGAGGTCATTTTGGAAAAAAATGTTCCAGCTTCCTCTGCATGCACTGGCCGAGTAGCGCACCACCAGCGTGCAACCTATTTTTAAAACAGGCGCTGGTTGAGTGGCGCATCAGTAGCGCAACACAAGCGCAGATCCTCTGGGAAGTTTGCGCTGGTGAGGCTGAGCTAGACGAGTAGCGCACCACCGGTGCACACCTATATTTTTCAACTATACGCTGGTGCAGCAGCCCAGATCAGTGGCGCAACACTGGCGACAGTCTACTGTGAAAGTTGCGCTGGTCGAGTAGCGCACCACCAGTGCAAATCCTATTTTTCAACACTCAAATGCACAAAACAATAAGTTCAAGAGTGATGAAATTGCATCCTATTTTAATGCCTAGCATGATATACAACTTTCATAGCAATATGCAAATAGGTCAACAAGAGTCATGTAAACTAAAATGCACATAAGAAAACACTCAACAAATAAGATCAAGAGTTATGCATGAATATGTGAGTGTGTGCAATTATCTCTTCAAAGTAAGTAAGCACAAGAATTTTACCTTTGATGCTTCTCCTCTTGAGGTCTTGAGAGCTTAAGCTACCCTTACATGAACCCCAACAATGTAGTTGTTCACGAAATAAGCCAATCAACAAATGAGGACTTTTCAATCTCCCTCTTTGTCTATTTCGTGACAAAACCACCACTCACATTGTTCCTCACAAAACAAAATAGAAAAAACACCGGGAAGATATTCGACATTACAAATACATAATCATAAAAAAAACTTCAAGTCTTCAATCTCTTGTAGAACTATCAACCCTACACACAAGGCAAGCACAAATACTCTTTCCAAACCAAGTGCATGTGAGATGATCAAGTGAATATAAAACAAAAGCATTTGTATTTAGAAATATGAATATGATATCATGAAATGCTCATGCAATGCTCCCCCTCAACGGGTTACTCCCCCTACATGTAATCTTCCCCTCAAACAAGCACAAACTACTCCCCTAACATCACAATGCTAGGTCAATACTACTCCCCATTTTTGTCATGATATAGACAAAGGAGAAGTCCCTAACCGGGTCACTCAAGGCAAAGAAAGAAAAGAGCATACAAGATTGTTGCATAATTATATAAGCCACATTTATGCAACCTCAATTGATAGAAGAGACACAAGGAGATTTATTTGAAAGACAATGTGTGAATCAAAAAAGTGCTTTGCATACAAGACATGTTGCATTCAAGTCCAAAAACAATGGTATTTGGCAAAGCAAATGACAAAGGTTTCCAATATAATTCAAACCAATTACACCATTAGTCATGAGAGAAGCAAGGATATAGAGTTCTTATAAATATCAAGTTTCAAAGGCACTATATCCAACTTTATAAACTAAACATGGCATGAGCAACTTTGCACCCTATTTGATTTTTCCAGGAGGATACCCGTATGATAATAGTCATGTTCAACTAATAAAGAAAGAGAGACATTGATTAAACATTTTAGTCTCACTAGTATGTTACACACAATGTGTTGCATTTAACAATTTCAATCATCAAATCATGCTTGAAAGTTCCCTAAAAACGTGTGTCTATAACCTAGAGGGGGGGAGGGGGGTGAATAGGTTTTAATCAAGTTAATTACCAATTTTTCTTGATTAGTCAATATTCAAAATTCACCCAATAAAACAAACATACAACATCAAGTGTAAAGTGCGGAAATATAAATAACACAAGATGTATACGTGGAAACTCTCCAAATGGAAAAAGCCACGTGCTGTTAAGTGCGCCACACTCGGTCACAGAAATCCACTATATGAATAAAAGGTTACACCCTCAAGTGATACTCTCACTCTCACTCTCGACAACCTCAGGCTATGGACACCGCCACTCACCACTCTTGGTTCAATCCCTAGTGATATCCCCTGATCTACTACTCTTGGCGTGAGCACCTCCTACTCTACCCCTCGAGCCTTTTACAGTGGATACCCGACCAATAGCTTGCCAACCTACCCTTGGTTGCAAGGCTTCTCTTGCTTGTGCAACTTCACACCGAAGCCACAAGACTTTGACTCAATGAAGAGTATATGGTCTAAGTGTATATATGACACTATGCTCAAATGTAATTATGTGTAAGACCAAAAACAAAATGCTTAACTAGATGTAGATATTGCAATTAAACATCCTAGTTATCAAACAATGCCTATATGCCCATACCAAGGACTCAATTAGATGTGTAGATAAAATATAACAACCTAATTGTCAATAAAAGTCCAACCAACACAAGTTGTCACAACAAATAATCAAGGGCAATTTTGCAATCAAGAAATGCAATCAATGAGGCATACACATAAATGTTCATAAACTAGACTAGATGCACAAAGTCAACCTAATCATCAATTATGTATACATGAACATTCATGGATTAGCTATTTATGCATAAATGATCTAATAATGCAAGCTATCACAATACAAACCCAAACATGTCATAATTTCAATAAATATGCAATTTATATGAAGAAATGCTAATTTAAGCAATAAATGACATGTCTTGGTAAGCTAGAACAATAATGAACAACAATGGTTGTTCTACTTACCAATCAATGAAAACTCATGCTTGGAATGATGCTTGAATGCAAGATAAAGATGAGTTTGGGGTTTGGAGAGTCAAATAACAAAGCTTGAAGCTTTCTCTCTCTAATGGAGGTTCTCTCTCTCTAAAGATGGGTTCTTTGAGCTCTAAGAAGGCAAGAAAGAAGAAGAGAACATATACAAAGAAACCCTACATGAAACGGCATCGTTTTTGGACTTGGGAAGCAAAATCCCGCACGACCGCTGTGCATACCGCTGGCTAGGCAAGTGCCTAGGCAGCTTTCCAGGCAGCAGTGAACGGCTGGACATTACCACTGCCTAGGTCGCTGGCTAGGCATGGCACCAACAGTGGTCTAGGCTGCGGTACACGCTAGACAACACAACAGCTCGATCTTCGAGCGACGCAAAACATGACCAAACGACATTCAAACCTTTCGTATAATATACCGTTGGAAAGGTATGGAAGTATAATTTCTACTCCAATTTACAAAACATGATTTGGATGTCTGTAGAAAACATTATGGTCATTTTAGTGACCAAAGGTCAAAAACGGACAACAACAGAGATGCCCTGTTTTTGTGGTCACTTTGGAGATTTCAAAACCAATCCAAACGGTCATGAAATATTATGAATAATATACCGTTGGAAAGGTATAGGTGTCTAGTTTGTATAGAAATTTTCAAAACTCATTTTTAATCATTGTATAAAAAGATATGATCACAAGATCATACAAAGGTCAGTTTTGAAAAACATTAAAATCATTGAAATACATTCTTTTGAAACTAGATACCTTACTCCATATAACCAAATCAAGAGAAGAATGAGACCTTCTCATATGGTCACTCAACGCGCTAAAACAAGCACACCATCGTGCAAGTGTGAACACAATACAATACCACACTTAAATCTATAAATGAAGTACAAGTGTGATTGTGAAGAGATGCACACATATAAACAATATCAACACAAATGCAAGATCAATAAAGCATGCATGAGGTGTGTGTGTGCACCTAAACTCTTCAAGAGGCAAAGTCAAGTGAATATACCTTTTGCTCTTGAAGTCATGGAGATGCTTGGAAGCTTGCCAATGAGGTCCTAAGCTACCCATTACACAATCATCTCCAATGTGGTGTAGTTTGTCATGAAATAAGCCAATCAGAAAATCAAGGTCCTTACAATGCTTTATCATTTTTCATTAGCATGTCAATTAAGAATCATCATGTCATGGAGATAATTAAAGGTCATTCAACATGTACTTCCTATGTAGATCTCCTAGTCCAAAAATGGATGTTTGAACATAAATATGACATGGATTATAATCAAAGCAATGTTCACACTTATTTAAAAAAATACAATATACTATAAGTGCAACCAAGCTACTCAAACAATCAATAAAGAGGCATAAACATATCTAAGAAAAAATTGCATGCAACAAGTATACAATTGCTCTCTTTGCTTGAGTTCCCCTTATCGGGTCAAAAACCACAACACATCACTCCATTAAACAAATCCCAATAGATCTACTAAGAGTCTTGAATCTAGTAGCATCTAAGGGTTTAGTAAATAGATCCGCTAGTTGATCATTGGTACCTACATGCTCAAGTACAAGGCATTTGCTCTCAACTAGTTCTCTAATGAAATGATGACGGATGTCAATATGCTTAGTCCTAGAATGTTGAACCGGATTCTTTGAAATGTTAATTGCACTCATGTTATCACAAAAGAGAGTAAGAGTACCTTGATTGAATCCATCGTCAACTAGCATTTGCTTCATCCAAAGGAGTTGTGTGCATCCACTCCCAGCAGCAATGTATTCGGCCTCAACCGTGGACAAGGAAATCAAATTTTGCTTCTTGCAAAACCAAGAGACAAGGTTGTTCCCAAGGAAAAAGCAACCTCCGATGTAGTTTTCCTATCATCACAATTTTCTGCTCAATCTGCATCACTAAAGCCTACAAGACTAGCATTAGTGTCAAAAGAGTACCAAATCCCATAGTTGGATGTCCCATTCACATATCGAATAATTCTCTTAACAGAAGAGAGATGGGACTCATTAGGATCCGCTTGGTACCTAGCATGCACACCCACACTAAAGGAGATATCGGGCCTACTTGCTGTCAAATAGAGCAAGCTACCAATCATGCAACGATATAAAGTTTGGTCCACACTTTTACCACTAGCATCCTTGCTTAGCTTCAAAGTGGTACTCATGGGTGTATCACAATGTTTGGCACTTTCAAGGCCAAATTTCTTCACTAGGTTTTTGGCATATTTAGCTTGAGATATGAAAATCCCATAATCCATTTGCTTAATTTGTGACCTAGAAAGTAACTCAACTCACCAACAAGACTCATCTCAAATTCATGAGACATGACACCAACAAATTGTTGGACTTTGGTGTCATTGGGTGGAGCCAAAGACTATATCATCAACATAGATTTGAGCTATAAAGAGCTCATCTTTGTTTTTCTTAATGAACAGAGTCTTGTCAACACTACCCCTAGTGTAGCCATTGTCTATGAGATATTGGGTGAGACGCTCATACCAATCCCTAGGTGCTTGTTTCAACCCATACAAAGCTTTCTTGAGATGATAAACATGATTAGGGTGGTGAGGATCCACAAACCCTTTGAGTTGCTTAACAAACACTTCCTCTTGCAAGAAACCATTGAGGAAGACACTCTTAACATCCATTTGATATAATTTGAACTTGTGCAAACAAGAAATGGATAGAAGAAGCCTAATGGACTCAATCCTAGCAACGGGAGCAAATGTCTCCTCAAAGTCAATACCCTCAATTTGAGAAATTGAGGGTATCCTTGTGCTACAAGCCTATCCTTGTTTCTCACAATGTTGCCATCCTCATCGGATTTGTTCCTAAATACCCACTTGGTGCCTATCACATTGGTGTTCTTAGGCCTAGGAACTAAAGTCTAAACCTCATTCCTTTCAAATTGGTTAAGCTTTTCTTGCATAGCAAGAACCCAAAATTCATCTTTTAAGGCTTCATCAATTTTCTTGGGTTCTATTTGAGAGGTGTAGCAAGTGTAGCTAATAAGATTAGCCATTTGACGCCTAGTCCTAACACCCTCACTAACTTCACAAATAATGTCATCTTTGTCATGAAGTTTCCTAACCCATGGAGCAGGTTCTTTTGAGTCCAAGTGAGGAATCCTATCACTAAGTTGTGCTATGTCATCATCAAGATTAGCCTTTTCAACATTAGAGATATCAATTACCTTCTCCAAAGGGGAGTCATCAACTAAATCTACCTCCTCCTCATGGTTATTAGTTTTGAGCCTAGTATCATCAATGACAACATTAGATGATTCCATTACGGTCATAGTTCTTAGATTAAAAACTCTATAGGCTCTACTATTCAAGGCATAGCCAATGAAGATACCCTTATCACTCTTAGCATCAAATTTGCCAAGTTGATCACGGTCATTCAAAATGTAGCATTTGCTTCCAAAAGTGTGGAAGTAGCTAACATTTGGCTTCCTACCTTTTCATAACTCATAGGAGGTTTGCCTAGTGTGAGGCCTAAGAAAAACTCTATTGCCTATGTAGCATGCCGTATTGACGGCTTCGGCCCAAATATTTCTAGGAACATTGTTGCTAAGCAACATCACACAAGCCATTTCTTGAAGAACCCTATTTTTCCTCTCAACAACTCCATTTTGTTGAGGTCTCCTAGGAGCCGAAAACTCATGAGAAATGCCTAGACTATTGCAAAAGTTTTCAAAGTGGGCATTCTCAAATTCCTTCCCATGATCACTCCTAATTCTCTTAATGCTTTTAATTTTGGAGTTTATTTCATTTTGGATTTTAGAGCAAAGCATTTTAAACTTGTCAAAAGTTTCAGATTTTTCTCTAAGGAAATAGGTCCATGTGTACCTAGAGAAGTCATCTACACACACAAAAATGTATCTCTTTCCACCTAAACTCTCGGTTTGCATATGACCCATAAGATCCATGTGGAGAAGCTCTAGAGGTTCTTTGGTGGTTATATACTTGCCCTTTTAGTGCATACTTTTAGTTTGTTTCCCTTGTTGGCAAGGTCTACAAACACCATTGACCTTTTTCCCAAGCTTGGGAAGGCTTCGCACAACATTGAACTTATCTAAGATTCTTAAATCCCTAAAGTTCATGTGACCAAGTCTTTCATGCCACAACTCTATTTGTTCATCCTTGGGCACATTACAAGACACACTTCTAGCCTCAAGACAATAGCAATTGTCACTAGACCTCATATCTTTTAACAAGGTTTATCCATTAGACAATAAGATAGAACAATCATTTTTCCTAAACAAGACGGAGAGTCCATCATCACTAAGATGTGAAATGCTTATCAAATTGGCTTTTAGGCCATCAGCATACAAAGCATTGGACAAGGACGGTAATCTGAGAATGGAAATGGTTTCCTTTCCTTTGACCTTCTTTTTAGATCCATCACCAAAGGTGACATTTCCTCCCTCCTCCATCACAAGAGTCTCAAAGAAACTCTTATTTCCAGTCATGTGCCTAAAGTACCCACTATCCAAATACCAAAAATCACAAGAATTAGCTTTCAAAGCAATTTGTGCAACATGGCAAATGTGTTCATCCTTTCTAATCCACTTAGGTGCAGTATTTTTCTTGCTAGTGGTCAATGGTACATGGGCTCTAAATGTCCTAGGATCATGCAAAGGTGTTCCACTTTTCCTAGTGACATGCATCATGGCTCTAGGTTTCTTAGGATCATGCATCATGGCTCTAGATGTCCTAGGATCATGCTTCATGGCTCTAGCCTTTTTCTTTTCTATTATGCTTTCAATCCTACACAAATTGATATACCTACAGCAATTTGGTCTAATGTTACCATCAATACCACAAAAATGACATGTAGGTAAAAAGTTAGAAATTAAACCATATCCTTGAGGATGCATTGGAGCCTTCCCATGTCTTTGTGGTTATCTTGCTTGTTATTGAGGAGCTTTCCTTCTTTGTTGTTGAGCAAGACTTGATTGCTTCCTTGGTTGAGCTTGCATGATAGGTGCCTTCCCTTTGTGAGCTTTTGATTGAGGGAAGTTAACTTGAGGAGCCCTTGTAGGATGAGCTTGTGGTGGGCTTCTTGGTGCCACATTCACTTAAGCACTACTTGAACACTCTCCTATATCAAGCTTCTTTCTAGGAGTTTGATAAGGAGAGGACTCATTGAAGTTCATGCTTCTTACAAAAATGGTCTTGCTTAGAGTGGAGGACATCTTGTCATCTTCAAACCCAAGCTCCTTCTTGCCACTTGGCCTCTTTCCAACATCTAGCATGTGGTCAAGTTTCTTGGTAATAGAATTCATCTTGGCCAACAACTCTCTAGCATCTTCAAGCTCTTTCTTCAAACCTTCTTCACTCCTCTTAGATCTTTCCAACTCTTCATTTAGTTTGTCAACTTGAGTTGAGAGGTCTAGATTTTCTTATTTTAATCTCTTGATCTCATCCTTGTTCTTTAATCTTGAGCTCTCAAACTTGGCCATGTAGTCATTGAGATCCATCCTATCCACATTTCCATTTGTGGTTTGTGATGAAGAATCAACATCACTTAAGTAGTCTCTCTCTTGACTATCATTCTCTTCTTCACTAGCATCTTTGCTCCTAAGAGAGGATGTAAATGCTATGAAGTTAGCCATGAGTTCTTCATCATCCGAAGACTCATCTTCTTCATTAGAGCCATCACTTTCACTCTATGTGGCAGCCATCACTTTTCCCTTCTTCTTGTTCTTGTGATTTGTACATTCCGGGGCAAAGTGACCTATTCCACCACATTTATAGCATTGGACTCCTTTCTTCTCGGTCTTCTCTTGCCTAGGCTCAAACTTCTTGAAGGGAGCCTTTTTCTTCAAGTCTTGACCCTTGGATCCAAAGCCTTTCTTCTCGGGCTTGTAGAATTTCTTGAACTTCCTCATTAGCAAGGCCATCTCTTCATCCGAGTCATCACCTTCCTCCTTCTCAACTTTGGAGGATTTCAAAGCAATATCTTTTTGCTTCTTTGATGGTGTGGGGTTAGGACATTTCCTAGATTCATATGCTAGAAGCCTCTCAATAACTTCACTTGGCTTCATGTCCTTGTAGCCACTATTTTCTTCCAAAGCTGTCACCTTAGACTCAAACCTATCGGGTAGAGATCTCATAATCTTTTGCTTGATCTTCCTATCTGAATAAGGATCACCAAGTTGATGACTTTGGTTCACAATGTCCATCAACTTTATTTCAAAATCATTGAAGCACTCGTTCTCATCCATCTTGAGCAATTCGAACTGCGTTTGGAGAACTTGAAGCTTCAATTCCTTAACCACGTCAGTTCCCTCATGTGCAACTTCTAGGATATCCCATGCTTCCTTAGCTATCCTAGTATTTTGAACCAACTTGTATTGGTTATCATCCATTGCACAAAGGATGGCATGCATTGCCTTCCTATTCCACTTTGAAGCCTCAAACTCTTGTGCATTCCACTGAGCCTTTGGTTTGAGTACATCATCTCCTCCATCCGCGGGAGTCATCATGGGTGAAGTGTAGCCATCTTCAACTGCCATCCATGCCCTATCATGAATTTGGCATATGTACGACTCCATCTTGCCTTTCTAAGAGGCATAATTCAACCCGATAAGGAGATGAGGTCTAGTGCTGGAAGCTTCCTCATTGCCACCAATTCCACTTATTGTGTTTATGAATGAATGATATGAATGCAAGTGTATGAATGATCAATACAAACAAACAAAATGCAACACACACCAAAATGAGCAAGGATCACCTATGTATGTCTAGGAACCTGCTCTGATACCAATTGAAACAAATAATATGGTGCATAAAATTAATCTAGAGGGGGGGGGGGGGGGTGAATAGATTTTAATTAACTTTTACCCAATTTTCGTTAAGAGTCAAGTTGACAAAAATACCCCTATCTAGTTGCAAAGATACCACAAATGTAATAAATGCAGAAATAGTAAAAACACTTGAGATATACGTGGAAACCCTCCAAATGGGAAAAACCATGGGCTGATGAGTGCGCCACACTAGAACCTCGAATCCACTAATGATAAAGGAATTACAATCGAATCTCGGTTTAATCCTTCACCACTACCTAATCCCGGTATAAGTGAACCTAGTTCATCATGCTTGTGATTTAAGCTACCTACTCCCGGAAGCAACACAAGTCTTACTTCTCAATGAAGAGATAAAGTGTCCTAAGAGAATATATGATGATATTCAATGAACAAACAAGGCTACCTATATGCTTATCTAGGATAATGAGATAACAATTAATACAATCCTAGATATCAAGTGCTAAATTACATGTTCAAATAGCTTAGCTAAACATAGATCAAACAATCCTATGAAGCTATCACAATACAACACTCAATCATGGCATCACAACAATCTCTAATTTGTATCTAGAAATAATCTAAGAGAACACAATTAATTAAAGAGATGGTTTAGTAAGAAAAACACTTAACTTGTAAGAAGATAGTGAAGAACTTACCAAACAAGATGTGATGAAGCAACCTTATCCATAGATGCACTCTAGATGAACTTAGATAATGCAAGATGAAGATTTAATGCTCACGGGAATGTTTTGAGTGATTAAAAATGAGTTCTTGGAAGTGTTTTTTCTTTGAAATGTGTTATAAGGAAGAAATGTGATATTCTGAACTCGTACATGACCTTAAGGCATTGAGTTATATATATACATATATATATATATATATATATATATATATAAGATCCAATCAAAGTGAGGTTGTTTTAGAAAAAAATGTTCCAGCTTCCTCTGCGTGCGTTGGTGACGTGCGCTGGTCGAGTAGGGAACCACTAGCGCACAACCTATTTTTAAAACAGGCGTTGGTCGAGTGGCGCATCAGTTGCGCAACAGAAGAGCAGATCCTCTGGGAAGTTTATGCTGGTGAGGCTGCGCTAGACGAGTAGCGCACCGCCAGTGCACGCTCACATTTTTCAACTATACGCTGGTACAGCAGCGCAGATCAGTGGCGCAACACTAGCGACAGTCCACTGTGAAAGTTGCGATGGTCGAGTAGCGCACCACCAGTGCAAATCCTATTTTTCAACACTCAAATGCACAAAACAATAAGTTCAAGAGTGATGAAATTGCATCCTATTTTAATGCCTAGCATGATATACAACTTTCATAGCAATATGCAAATAGGTCAACAAGAGTCATGTAAACTAAAATGCACACAAGAAAACACTCAACAAATAAGATCAAGAGTTATGCATGAATATGTGAGTGTGTGCAATTATCTCTTCGAAGTAAGTAAGCACAAGAATTTTACCTTTGATGCTTCTCCTCTTGAGGTCTTGAGAGCCTAAGCTACCCTTACATGAACCCCAACAATGTAGTTGTTCACGAAATAAGCCAATCAACAAATAAGGACTTTTCAGATTCTATCATGAATCTTTCATATGGAGATATGAGAATGGAGGCACCTTGTATGATGTGATCATATAGGACCGGGCCATGATCTATATGAATCTCTCACCAAGATCCATTTACCGATGAGATTCATATATATCAACTAATGATGGCTATATATGGGTGATCTTAATCCTGAGTTTCTTATCGACTCTTTCAGGTTAAATCGTGGTATTTGATATACCATGGGTGAGGTCATATGCATTTCCTGATCAATATACTCCGTATGTTGAGATTTCGGTTTGGTTTGTGGCTGGGAAGGTTTGTACACAATAGTGGAATCCGCTCCTTCTTGTGAGAAATAGATGGTAGTTCCCCTAAGGGTTGATTCGGGGCTTGGACAATATGAGCGCTCTCCTAATTCCTTGAGGAAATAGGATTTATTGTCCGTTCGAGAATCAATGGTACTTAAAGGATATATGTAATTAGATGGGTATAACAGACATTATGACCCAGATCTAATTATGAACTTTTATGGAGGATAACACCATATGTAATAGCTATATCGATAGACACCGAGTTGTATCGGTCTGTGTAAAAGCGTCTACAGTCGAGAGAGTGCAGCTTCGGGTTTTTAGTGGAATAACACTGGAGTTAATAATCAATGAATATTAATTAAAGAGTTTAGTTAATGATTCCAAGGATTATTGGAGCTCAAAATACTGTGGGTCCATTAGGTCCTTTTGCTAGCCCAATCAATTTAGGTAACAAGGGTCACGGTTAATTAATTATATTGTCCAATTAGTCGTGTAACGAAAGTGACACATATTTAATTAATTGGATTGTCCAATTAGTCGTGTTACGGTTAATTAATTGGATTGTCCAATGAGCCTCCAACGTTGGTAAGATTTTCTTCTTTTGATTTTATTGATTACAATTTCCTGTGTTTACATATTGTATGTATTAGTTTTGAAAAATAATTACGATCTCAAGTTCACTGGTCCCATATACAGATTATGATCTGTATTAAAAAAATTTAAAACCTAGTTCCGCTGTGTAACCGGTGAACGGGGTTCCAACACCAACTGCTTCCACCTCTGGCCGAACTCTTCCGTTGTCAACTCCTGATGTTCCAACTTCTAGGTCTCCTCCATCGAGTGATCCTCAAGCTGACCCCCTCTTCATTTTCAATATATGTCTGTCGGTGAAGGATATATTGGTGATGGCTACTAGAAGGGGGCCAGGGGTCCCAGTCATTCTGAGAGAGTTCAAATGATTTTCAATAACAAAATTTTCGTAAGTACCTTCCGTATTATCTTTTATCTGAACATCTTATGGTTTCCCTAACTCTCATTTTCTTTTTAGGCAGTGAAGGAGCTGACCCAAACCGATCAAAAGAGGCATACCGCTAAAATATCCCAGCTAAAGAAGGCCATTGTTGAAAAAGACGATGCCCTCAAATCTTTTTCTTCCAGTTCTTCCAAGGTCATACAGTACGAGAAGGAGCTTAAGGCCCATGCTGTGACCGAGCTCGCCCTGAGAAAAACATTAGCTAATGTCCATAATAGAGCCTCCGCATCTGAGGCAACCCTCAGACAACTTACCACGAGAAATACTGAACTAGAAAAGAGGGTTGCCAGAGCAGAGTCGTTGAATGCTCAGCTTGAGTTGATGGTCATTTTGGCTGAAACGGTGGTGAAGAAAGCCCAAGAGGAGACTCAGATTGCCCAAGACACTTTCATTTCTGCCTAGGATGCCATACTTGAAACGCAACAGGCATCTAAGGAGGCTCGGATGCATTATAAACTATTGGCCAAGGACTTAGAACAACAACAAGTTAGCATGGAAGTGCTTTCCCAAGAAGCTAGGTCAGCCTTTGAGGTCCAAAACATGGATCGTTATAAAAGATCCCCAGCTTTTGATGCTGTCATGCTGAGGGAATTTGAAAGGATATTGACCAACGCTTGGGCTTTATTCGGGGTCAATGAGAGATCTTCAGATGAGGCTCACTATAAATGGGACAAAGCGATCAGGAAACATAAGCATGAGTCCCTAGAGGCTATAAGGAACCAAAGAATTTATTAAAGGGCTTATTACTGGTCGATCGGGAAGGATCCTCATCTTATGCATTTGGACCTTCCTTCGACATCTTCTCTGGTGGTTTTCCACACTAACGAAGAGAATGGTGCCTTAACCAAGGTTGCAGATGTTGGTCCTTTGCCAAGCACAAACTATTCTCTCTTTATGGCTGACGAACCCGTGAATGATATCACTTGGCCGGATTTTGAAAACTTGAGCTAAGACCGTGGAGGGGATGCTCTTTCTGATGGTTTCAGGCCCGAAGGTCCCTCTAACACCTTTAATATTAAGAAGAAGTTTTTTTTTTGTAACTGCTGCTTTGTAATCATTTACTCTTTTAATGAAACAAAAATTATTTTTCTTGCTGTTTCTGAATGCTCTATGACTAACTGTAACCATCTATCGACTTGGATTATGTGAGTCGGGCCACATCTTAGTTAATTGTTTTGGTTGTGATCATATCCTCTCCCCCCATCTTTTTGACCTTGACCAGGACACTTTATTGACCCAAACTGCACTGAGTCTGTCGTCCTGACTTTGGCCAAGTAACTTCTTGTGATAGAGCTTGTAATAGCTCTTGCACGGGGTCTGGGACATCACTCGGGTTTTTCAATCTGTTATTCGATCCCCGACCATCTTGCTGCTGTTGTGTCAAGAAGTGTTCTTTTATAAACCATTTACATGGTAGAGTTTATAGACTCTTGTCTTTTATCTGTCAACTAATTCATTGGGACATCTCTCAATAGTCTATTGATCAAGATTCGTTGCAACATGGTATCTTATATTTTACTGACTTCGGGAACTTTGACTGAACTTGTTTTTATTTAAAAATACTTATCCCTTGTTCAACTTTTGGCGTATCCTATCAGTGCTTATGTCCTGAAGGCGTTCTAACAGTGCTTCATTGCACTAGTTAGTTTCGGTGAGTGTATGTTGTCTTTGCGAAATATTTTTTTATCCCCATCACTTGGCCTCTCGGGCGCCTTTTCCTGACACTGCACAGCTTCTAAGTGTCCCGAGATTGCTTTTGTTACGAAAGCAAAGTTTTTGAACACTATTCTTGACTTTTGAAACTATTCCCTCGAAGGAACTTTTATTAAATGTTGAAGAGAAACATAAAATAATCAATTAACAAGATAAAATCAATTTCTAAAGAAGTAAGAAAAAACAAGAAAAACTAAGGGACCCCTAAGGGTAGAACATTTTTAGGTATTGGGCATTACACTGCCTGAGTAACTCGCTTTCTTCTGATTGGGCAAGGCGGTACGACCCGTGTCCGGCCAACCCGACTACCTTGTATATGCCTTCCCATTTATTTGCCAAAGCCCTTGCAGCCTTGTCTCTTGTATTGGGTGACACCCTTCTTAGAACCAGATCTCCAAGTTGGAATCTCCTTATTCGGACATACGAGTTATAGTATCTAGCGACCCTTTGCTAGTAGGCTACAATCCTGATTCTCGACATATCTATTTTTCTTCCAACTCTTCTAAATTCTGTCTCATCATCTCAGCGTTCGACTCGGGGTGGAAGAGATACACTCTGGGTTAGTTATGAATCACCTTGACAGAGATTATCGCCTCTGCCCCCGAACGCTAGTGAGTAAGAGGTTTCCCCTATCGAGGTCCTTTTTGTGGTTCGATAGGCCCATAGAACCTCATGTAGCTTGTGTGTCCAGTTCTTTTTTTAGCATATATTTTCGCATTCAAGGTGTGCTTGATTATCTTGTTTACTGCTTCTGTCTGACCGTTGATCTGAGGGTGAGTTGGTGTGGCATAATAATTCTTTATGCCGAAATCCCACCACATGTTTCTGAAATTGTCACTGTCAAATTGAGTTCTGTTATCTGTAATTATCGTGTCAAGGATTTCAAAATGGTAGATGACATTCTACCTGATGAAACTTGTAGTATTGGCTTCGGTTATGTGTACTAATGCCTCTGCCTCTGCCTCGACCCATTTAGTGAAATAATCTACAACCACAATAACGTACTTTGCCCCATCTTTGGTTGCAGCTGGCATTGGGCCGATCAAGTCCAATCCCCACATGTCAAATGGCCAAGGTGATGACAAGCTCCTCAATTGTTCAGGAGGCCTCTTTATATCATTGGCTATTCTTTGACAACCCCCACATTGTTCGCTGAGAGCCTGAGCATCTTGAAATAGGATTAGCCAATAGAAGCCTTGTCTGAGAGTTTTGTGTACCAAGCCTTTGCCTCCTGAGTGGTTCCCGCATACTCCCCCGTGGATGTTTTCTAATATCCGTCTGCCTTCTATAGGGCAGACACATCTCTGCAGGACTTTTAAAAATCCTCTCATGTACAGTTCCCCCCGACCATCGAGTACCTTGTAGCTCTGTGCCTAAGGTGTTTCATTTCAGTTACTTCTGTTAGCAGCGTACCATTCTCTAGATACTCCTTGATCGGGGTCATCCAGGTGATTTGATCTCTTTCAACTGCACCTACCTCACATGTCTCTTTTTGGTCTTTGATGCTTTGCCTTTTGAGATGGGTGACTAAGATGGTCTTTGACTACACACCAATGGTGGGTGATGCCAATTTTGACAAAGCGTCTGCTTTTTCATTCTTCTCCCTATGGATCTGGGTGATTCTGTACTCCTTGAATATTTCTTCCAACGTTTTGGCTACCCCAAAATATACGGCCATGTTGCTATCCTTGACCTAATATTCATCCAATATTTGGTTCACAACCACCTGCGAGTCACTGAATATTTCTAGCTTATCTGCCCCTAAGGCCGTGCAGACTTTGAGTCCTACCAAAAGTGCCTCATATTCGGCCATGTTATTGGTGGCTTTAAAGTCAAACCGTAAGGCACACTCTACTTGATCACCTTCTGGGGTAGATATGACTATCCCGGTCCTACTGCCATTCGTGTTTGACGACCCGTCTACATGTAGTTTTTACGCGAACTCGCTATTCTCTTTTAGCATTCTGATTACCTCGCTATTTGGTTCGGTGAATTCTGTGATCAGGTCAACCACAACTTGCCCCTTTATTGTGGCTATCTCAAACTTGCTCAACTCAACAACCCATTTTGTTAGTCTTCCGGACACCTTAAGTTTGGATAGAATTTCCTTCAAGGGGAAGTCCGTGTAGACCTCGATCCTGTGCAATTGGAAATACAGCATTAGCTTCCTGGCTACGGTCACAATGGACAGTGCCATATGCACCACTGAAGAATACCTCATCTCTGCTGGTAACAATGCTTTACTGGTATAATAAACTGGTTTCTGTACCCCTTCATCCAGTTTGACTAGCACTGATCCTGTCGCTACAGGTGTTACTGACGGGTACAAGTAAAACACTTCTCTTTCAAGAGTTTTGGACAGAATTGGAGCTTTCCCCAGATATTCCTTGATCTTTTTGAATGCTTGTTCACGCTCAGTGCTTCATTCTACCCCTTTCTCTTCTTAATTTCTTTGAAAAAAGGGAGACACTTATCAGTTGACTTGCTTATGAATCGATTCAAGGATGTTAAGCACCCTATTAGCCTTTGGATTTCCTTCAATGTATTTGGAGACCCCATCTCCTCTAATGCCTTTATTTTTTCTGGATTTACTTCGATCCCCCTCTGGTGGACTTGGAAGCCTAGGAATCTCCCCGAAGGCACCCTAAAAACACACTTTTTTGGGTTGAGCTTCATGTTGTACTTTCGCAGCACTCCGAATGTTTCCCTGTGGTCTCCTGCGTGCTCTCCTGATGTTAGGCTTTTTGTCAACATATCGTCCACATATACTTCCATGTTTCTACCAATCTGTCGGACGAACATCATGTTCACCAATCTCTGGTAGGTTGCTCCGGTATTTTTGAGACCAAAGGGCATGACTTTATAACAATACAGTCACTGGTAAGTGGTAAATGATGTCTTATCTTCGTCAGCTTCAAACATCCAGATTTGGTTATACCCCGATCATCGATTCAACCTAACCCTGATCCCGACCATCTTGACAACCCGATCGGGTTTTCTAACCCGATCATCTGTGTTATTTGAGTCGAGAGGAACTGATCGGGTTTTCTCAATCCTACTTGTGTTGACTTAATCTGATTGTCCTCTAGTAACGTGGTGCCCCCGATCCTAGTCTTTTGCTGACGTGTCATATCACTTAGAATTTTCCAATAACATGTGTAATTTTCCTCTAACGTTCATCACCCTTCTGTCAGCTTTTGCTAATAAATGAAAGTTAAAGAGGTTTAAAGCCAAGAAAAAAAGTTTATGAGGCAACATGCGATTTCACGTATAATTCAGGGGTCATCGGTGCTAGTAACCCTAAATATTAATTGTTTGAGATTTTAAAATTTTAGTCCCTCTAGATAGCGTTAATCTGGGTTTAGTCCACTAGTTTTTGAAATTACTAACTTTAGTCCTTCTGTAACGGTTTCCGTTAAATGACAAAGTCAGAGGGCAAAATGACCCTACTGCCCTTGGCACTGATGAAAAGACCCTTATGCCCTTCATGAATTGGGTTATTAGGCCTGCTAAGTGTACCCTTACCCAGATCCAATTGCACCCTGAAACAAGCCAACTTGGGCCACTGAGCGCACCCCTAACATTGCTGAGCATATCTCATTTAGCGTGACGTCACGTCGTCTTCTTCAGCTGTATCATCACCAAATTTCAAACCTAAAAAAAACACTCATATCATCACAACAACCAAACTTAGATGTCTAAAACCCAGATCCAGATCATCATCAAACCCCCATCATCATATACACCAAACTCAAAACCCAGAACACCAAACCATACCACCAGCGAATCCACACAAGTCAAACACCTACAACCACTTCATCTTCCTCATCGTCGTCAACCACCATGAACCACCAACCCAAACCATATCCAATCACGAGATAAAACCCCAACCACCACTCAAATTCCACTACCACTGTAAAGCCTTCCCATTTTCATGACGACCGGTTGCTTCACGAGATTGGAAGGCTTCAGACAATTGAGATGGGTGAGATCGAGAGAGATATGTTTTTTTTTTATAGTTTGGGAGAGGGATTCAAACGAGAGAACAAATTTGGAGATGTGTGGATAAGTGATGAATCGACTATGATGATGACATATTTGGGTAGATTGTGTGGAGAAGTGAAGGTGATAACGATGATGATGAATCGATGATGATGATGATGAATCGATGATGATGATGACAAATTTGGATGGCTGGTGGTGTTCTCCATCAATGGAGATGTATAGAGAATAATGATGAATCAATTTTTTTTTTAGTTTTTTGTAATTTCTTTTGTAATTTTTTTTACACAGGTGATAGTGATGATGATCATGAAAAATCAATTTTTTTAGTTTTTTTGTAATTTTTTTTAGTTTTTTGTAATTTCTTTTTTATTTTTCATTTTTAATGTTTAATATTAATTATTTTAATATATTTATTAATTTTTAAAAAGTTTACATTATGAAATACCATTTTTATCTTTGTTTATGAAAAGCTTTCATCAAAATTCCCATATTGCCCTTGTTGACCTAACAGAAGTCAACGGAAATCCAATGGAGTTGGACGGTAGGGACTTGAATAGGTATTGTCAGAGAACTAATGGACTAAAGTTAGTAATTCTAAAAACTACTGGACCAAACTCAAATTAACGCTAACTAGATGGATTAAAATTTTAATATCCCTAATTGTTTTTATCGATGAAATGCTATCAAACTATTGAATTGTGGCGTAGTGGAATTGGTTGAGGAGATGACTAATGGCATATTTCACACATGGATGGGGCTAGGAAATTTTGTTAGTATAGGGCCATAGGCGTTGGGTAGGTCAATTACTTTTAGGGTAACTATCATTTTCGTCCATATGGTTTACCATATTATCTATTTCGATCCTCGTCGTTTCAGTATTGGCCGTGCAGGTCCCTATCGTTTCAATTAATCTCTATTTTGGTCCCTACCGTCCAATAACGTTAGAGTTTTTTAGAATTCCGTTAGGTCAACGAGGGTAAGACAGTAATTCAACATTAGAGTTTCTAGAAGTCTATTTGATGAAAGAGCATAATGGTAGTTTTAAAATTAATTAAATAAAAATATAAAAAATATAAAACCAATTAACTTTATAAATAATTAAATTTAAAAATAAGACTAATTAAATTTATAATTAATTAAATTTAAAAATAAAACTAATTAAATTTAAAAATAAAACTAATGTAACTAATCAAAACTCATCTCAATCATCATCAGCAAACACCTCTCACCACCATTCACTAACACCTCTCACCACCCATAAACACCATCACCTCTCACTGCCTTCACACTATATTCACAAACCAACAAAAAAATTGTAAGGACCTCGGTTTTATGATTGGCTTATTTCATGACAAACCACACCACATTGGGGATGATTGTGTAATGAGTAGCTTAGATCCTCATTGACAAGCTTCCAAGCATCTCCATGACTTCAAGAGCAAAAGGTATATTCACTTGACTTTGCCTCTTGAAGAGTTTAGGTGCACACACACATCTCATGCATGCTTTGTTGATCTTGCATTTGTGTTGATATTGTTTATATGTGTGCATCTCTTCACAATCACACTGGCACTTCATTTATAGATTTAAGTGTGGTATTGTGTTGTGTTCTTGCTTGCACGATGGTGTGCTTGTTTTAGCGCATTGAGTGACCATATGAGAAGGTCTCATTCTTCTCTTGGTTTGGTTATACGGAGTAAGGTGTATAGTTTCAAAAGAGTGTATTTCAATGATTTAAATGTTTTTCAAAACTGACCTTTGTATGGTCTTGTGACCATATCTTTTATACAATGATTCAAAATGAGTTTTAAAATTTTTGTACAAACTAGACACCCATACCTTTCCAACGGTATATTATTCATAATATTTCATAACCGTTTGGATTGGTTTTGAAATCTCCAAAGTGACCACAAAAACAGGGCAACTCTGTTGTTATCCGTTTTTGACCTTTGGTCACTTAAATGACCATAACTCTTTCTATAGACATCCAAATTATGTTTTGTAAATTGGAATAGAAAGTAGAATTCCATACCTTTCCAAGTAATACTATATGAAAGGTTTCGATGTCGTTTAGTCAAGTTTTGGGTCGCTCGAATCTTAGGTTGTTGCGCTGTAGTGGCTGCGCTAGTCCACAAGCGGACCTCACCAGTGCCCTTGGACAGTAGGTGTGCGCTGGTGTGGCGCTTGTCGACCAACGTAGCTCACCAGCGCACTGAGTAAATTTCGGACATTTTTCAAAACGATGTAGTTTTGTTATAGGGCTCATATTTATATGTCATTTTCTTCCTCACTCGTTTTTCAGAGCTTCAAAACCATTTTTTAGTATGAGAAAGTATTTTCTTTGAGAGAGAAGCTCTAAAAGTGGTTCCTAAACTCTCCAAACCCAAAACCCATGTATCCATTGCATTAATCACACATGGGTCTTCATCAATCTTGACTTGGTAAGTAAGAACAAACATCTCATCTTCATTTATTGTTCTTATTGTTCAAGAATTCATTTTTATGCATATTATTTGTTAAAATCTTGTGTTGAATGCATTTATTGATGAGTTATTACATGATTGGGTTTGTTTGTTGATAGCTAGTATTTAGGACATATTTGCCCTCTAGCTAATTAGGTCATATTAATTGCATTTTGATGATTGCATTAATGACCATGCCATGCTTAATGACAACATATGTTGAAATGACCTTGTTTGATAACTAGGATATAATGTTGCATAACTATATCTAGTTAAGTCTTTATGAGCATTCATTTAGACATTGATATATAGGAATTGTACTTAGTGACATTCTTAAATTTCTAGATAAGCATTTAGTGTTTTGCCTAGCATTATTTGCATGTTTGAATATTTCCTCATATTCACATAGGTTGTTGAACTCTTCATTGAATCCAGTCTTGTGGCTTTGGTGTGAAGTTGCACAAGTAAGAGAAGCCTTGCAACCAAGGGTGGGTTGACAAGCAATTGGTTGGGTGCCACTGTAAAAGGCCAAAGGGGGTAGAGTATGAGGCATTCACGCCATGAGTAGTGTATTAGGGGATATCACTAGGGATTGAACCAAGAGTGGTGAGTGGTGAGTGGCGGTGTCTATAGCCTGAGATTGTCGAGAGTGAGAGTCCGAGAATCACTTGAGGGTGTAACATTTGCTCAAATAGTGGATTTCAGCGATCGAGTGTGGCGCAATTAACAATCGGTGCTTTTTTACCCGTTTGGAGGGTTTTCCACGTATACATCTTGTATTGTTTTTATTTCCGCATTTGTACACTTGATGTTTTATGTTTGTTTATTGGGTGAATATTGAATATTGACTAATCAAGAAAAATTGGTAATTGACTTGTTTACAATATATTCACCCCCTCTAGGTTGTAGACACACACTTTACTAGGGCTATTTTCAAAAATGAGTGGAAAAAAATAAAAATTGGATTTGTTCGTGATCTAGACAAATCCAATTAAGAAAATAAAAATTAAACTTTCAACACCAAATCCATATCATCAAATTCACCCAAACCCTCTGACTTCCACCAAATCAAAAAGAAAAAAAATTAACAATTGGATTTGTTCGTGATCCAGACAAATCCAATTAAGAAAAAATAAATAAATTTTCAACACCGAATCCAGATAATCAAATTCACCCAAACCCTCTGAGTTCTAGAAACCCAGATCATCAAATGCACTCAAACCCTCTGACTTCTCTTCTCTCTCCCCGAATTTCTTCACCAAACCCATACATTCAACACCACCACTCACACAATCAGGAATCTCTCTCTCACCAAACCCAGTTTCTCTCTCTCGCAAATCAATCTCTATTTCTCTAAACCATCTCGCGAATCTCCATCTCATAAAAGTCAGGTCTAGTGGCTGTCGGAAAGGTCGTCGTCGACCGCTACAACTGAGAAGAGACTCCGGCTTGTTCGAGTTGAAGAGGATCTGACTGAAACGATTATAAAATGACCCAATCTGAGAAAGAAGAGACATGGCTGTCGAAAAACGACCTAGGCCAGGTTGGACTGCGCCGACTAGGTCGACCGGACATGCAATGGTGGTCGGCGCTTCAACTGGAGAAAGATCTGGCTAGATCTGGTGAAAAACAAGTTGAAAAACAATTGTACTCTGTGGTTGATGTGCTTGGGCTGGAAGTTGAGGGTTAGGGTTTGGAGGTTGGTAATGATGATAAAATGGCTATTGGGTGGTGGTTGTGGATTTAAGAAAAAAAATATTTAGGTTTGGTGAAATGAATATTGTTTTAGTGGAGAAATGTTTTTTTTTAAAATGTGGTAGATCGGTGGTGGTGTAGATGATGAAGAAATGGTCATATGGGTTCTGGTGAATCGGGTGTTTAACTTTTTTATTTTTATTTAATTAGATGGTGTTATTTTTAAATATCTAAATATTTATTAGAATTTAAATTTAAAGGGTAGTATGGATATTTTGGTCATTGGAGGGCAAAATTGTCTTTGTAAACCCTTCATACATTTTAAGGGGTAAAATGGTCATTTTGCCTTCTGAACATGTTAGATGACCTGTGTTTAACAGAAAATGTAATAGAAGGACTAAACGAGTCAATACTGAAATGACGAAAATCGAAATAGATAATATGGTAAACCATAGGGATGAAAATGATATTTACTCTTATTTTATTAATAATTTTATAAAAAAAATCTTTATAAAATTATAAAATTGTCTTTATATTTTATAGTTTTTTTCATTTTAGTCCCTCTGATTTATTTTATTTTATTTTTTTAATTTGTATTTCTGAATAGGAGTATTGGAGCCATGGCGTGCAGACTCCTCCATCATCCGGAGCTTTGCCATTGTCAAAGCTAAGTTAGGTCAAAGATAGTTGGTATAAAGTGCTAGGTACCAAGCATGGATCGACATCAATTGGTATACATAGTGCATATGGCTTCATTAGTAAAATCAAATTAAAATGAAATAATCGAAGTGAAAATCAATTTTATGTATTGGAAATGATAAATCTTCAAACATGGCTAGCTAGAGCCAGCTGCCACGTATCTCTGGAAATAATAATTATATCACATATGATTTGTATGCGTTTAATTATGTCGGTTGAATTTGAGGGGCACAGTAATAAAATATCCAGCCTAGCCTGTAATTATACACCGATCATGTAAATTAGCTGAATTAATATATTCATGTTTGCAATACGATATCTATGGCAAGTATTGGCTCCCAATTATCTTTGTTAAGGTATAGATCAGTACTTAGTCAAAAGAAAAAGATGCAAGAGGCTATTGTGTATATATCTGATCGAGCATGATATGAAATATTATATGGTTAATGTGTTAGCTAGAAAATCCGAGTACAAAGTACAATTGATATACTCATGTACTGTGGTCAATGTCCAGTTAAATATCGAGTTGCTGACTTGCTAAGAATAATCTGCCTTGTAAGCATTAAAGATAATTAAAGCTCGTATTGTATATATAAATCTGAATAGATGTATACCTGAAAGCGTATTGGAAATCATTCAATTCGTAGAGACTCTTAATCTTGAATCCATAATAGCACAATAACCTGAAAAGAACAATAAAAAGTCTTCTATTCCCTTATCATCTTTTTTAGATTGCTTGATGGGAAGACGGTCATATAACACATTCTATGAGTGAGAGTAAGGACCCCCTATAAATAGTATAACTCCCTAGAATCTTAACCCATAAAGGATTTTCAACCCTAATAGGATGACTAGTCCTAAAAGGAATACTAGGCTCACACATATATAATAGCCCATACCATATCCTATATATATTTAATGTAGCTAAAGTGCACCGAGCCCAACAATATTGATCACATTAATAACGGACTTTATCTGACCAACTCTCACTTATTTAAATACTCCAATCCATTCGGTTTTCATAAACTCAAAATTATAATGTCATATGTTGCTAACAATTTTATAAAAATCTTACATTATCCCACTTGAGCTACATAGACATTATTATTTTAGTTTTAAAAATTGATTTTAGAAAATGACACTCCGAATTGATAAACAATTATATGTGGCTACATAGAATGTTTAAGAGAGTAACACCTTCTTCCCCTTAGTCCAATAGAACCTTAAGTATCCAACTGCAAAGATCATTACATCTTTAATCAACATAAGACCATATGTAATCAAAATACCCTTAGCTCTACCTACCCGGGTAAAATGATATGTATGTGTGGTATGGAAATTAAGTGCAAATGTGTTCATCATGTCTATTTCCATATAGGTCTACCTTCGTGTAATGTGAAGCAACTTAAGGCGAGAAACTTAATGTTTTACGCATCTTACACTCATTGGCCAAACAGTTTGACTATGAGTTAAACCTCCCTTAAGATGGGTAAATCTTTCTATCTTAAGTAATGTTCACTCATCGGTGAAAACTTTATACCTTAGAAGTGAATTGCCCCTTCAAAGCTAAAAGCTTGAGATTTCTTATCATAACCAACCATCTGTATGCACGCAATAACAAATATGACAAACATCTTAATATACATATACAATACATTCTCGATAACATAAAATAATCATGCATGAATAAATGCAGTTAATCTAATAAAAAACAACTCCCACTAACCAAACACATCAAAAAATTTAATCATCCAATACATGATATAACATGCTCCACAAAACCTCCGAAGTCAAATATCTTGGTTAGTGTATCAAAAGTTATTTTACCTGTGGCTATTAGAAACTCACAACTCTTAAATCTTTCTCTCACCACAATATCTATATGATTAAACCTCCAAGATCTCTTATCTTATTTAGAGAAAATAATGCAACAAAATTATCACAATCTTCCTCAAAATATGATTTCACAATCAAAATTATTTAGAGTTGTAATATATAAAGCTACATATTTCTTTATACATACATACATGTGATCATGAAACAATTAACCTCTTCAAATATGTTGAAACCTTTTTTTTTTCATCGCTATCTATTAATACATGTCAAATTGGTTTGAAATCCGCTTACATCAAAATATCATTTGCAGATACATACATGATCTTTTTCTTATGAGAATTCTCCAATTTACTTGAGAAATTAAAAAATTATGTAAGTTTATCACTTTTACCAATAGATACCTTAAAGAAGTGAATTTGTAATCATATCAATCCTTTAAGTGCTCTATTAATATATTTTCTCAATAGCATTATCAAAATAAGCCTGTTTGAGATTTTTTTTCCTCAAAATACTAGAGATAAAATTCTTAATGTCACATAAATGATAACACAGAGCACATGGAAAATAAACTTACTATTACTGACCCTCGGTTATGTCTTTTAACAAAGTCATAAAAGGACAATACTTATTAAACTAAACATTATTATTTCGAAACTTGATTAACTATGTCAATGAAGTTTTAAAGTATGCAAACTTAATACTGATTTTTCAATTAAAATCTTCTAGCCATAAATTTGATAACTTTCAACATTTAAGTTGAAAATATTATAACTTTGAAAAATCATTTTCAACCAATAAGTTTGTAACTATTTGACAATTAAGTCAAAACCTAACTACAATAACATCAAATTGCAATTCAACAAACATGATATTTATTCAACATAAATATCACAAGCATACAATTTCTTCCTTAAATATAAGTCTTTGATATTATACATTCTTAACAACATCACTCTCTCCCTCTTAAGAATGTATAATGTATAGATAAAATTATTCTCATAAATAAAACATAATAGGTTCTATGAACTATTACCAATATTTTCTAACTTTTATAGTCATATCCTTATATTTTATGAGATCACTTTTAATTCAATTAATCAAAAGACTTAAAACCGAGTATTTAAAATAATCAAAATGTCCTACGAATCAATTATCTCCATTCTATCTTTTGTGATGTGATTATAAAGGTTATATGTAAACTACAAGAACAATCATCAATATAATTCTAAAACCAAAAGTAGAATTTAGAATACGAGAAGAGTTCGAAGACCCATAAAGATTATTATTTGTAAAATCACCATATAACTTGTTATAGGGATTTTTTGATAGCATGACAAGTCAGCATGATTAGATATGCCACGTCACAAGAGTCAAAAAAGATCAACTTAAGGTAATTAATAGATGATCTCAATGCCAAGTCAAAATTACCCAAGATGGTCGGGAAAACTAACAGATCGGGCACAAATAACTTGGTCGGGGAAACTAGCCGATCGGGTAGAAATGACTTGTTCGGGACCATCCGATTGGACAAAAAAAGTTTAGTCGGGATTAGACAATTGATCTGTTGAACAACGTGTAGGAGATATTAAAGGCAACTACGACTCAAATACGAAGAAGAATTGTCTTACTCAAACAAGGAATCTAGAATCGTACTCCAATAAGGAAATATCCTTATTTCCTTTCCAGTGCTAGAGAATTTTATTCAAGAAAGAAATCAAAACTTCCAGAAGGATAAACTCCAAAACAGGAAAAAAGACAAAGACGACTTCAACAAGTAACCAATCGTAATCAAACACTACCACATTTCCATATTTGTATATCAAGGATTAGGGTTCTATGCACACATAAATAGACCCATAATCTCATTGTAAAAGAGGGAGGAGAACGAGATAAATAACGACACATAGAAGAGATACATAAAAAAGGAGACATTGAGTGTGTAATCATTATACTATAGTGAATTCTTCTTGCCGTCACCGGTAACTGTAGATGTTTCCCCACCTTGGGGTTTTACCACTTAAACTCATGTGTGCATGTTTTCTTCTCTTTTTTGTATTTTCTCCATAACATCTTCAACAATCTACAAAAACCTGTTAGATGCGTGATCAATCCTATACGATCCAAAAATCACCGTCAACATAACTCACTTGGTGAAATCGTAAGCAAGAATCTATTATCTTGAATAAGCTTCAAGATTTTAATTTAAATTCTTAGTCCTATTATAAAAATTGTACTATGCATTTCAGAACTTAAATCGAAAATATCATCCAATAAAAGGTTTAGAATTTAAAGATAACCTAAATGTTACCATGAATTCAATTGAATGTTGATAAAACCTCTAAACTATTTGGTCCCCCTTAAATACTAAGTTCATTGGAGGAATTTATAATATAAAATGTACCACAAGAAACAACCTACTAAGTACCTAATTGATAATCAATCAAATATTCAAAACATAAATCAATTGATACATTTTCTTGCGATAGCAAATTATTTTGTATCCTCAGTATTTTTTTTGACTTTCTATATTGAACTATCAAAATTTCCAGACTACTTCCTATGGTGTTTGTACCCTATCAACTTTATCAAAATAACAAACAAAAGACAACTTCATAGAATAGATTAACCTAAGCCAATAGAACTTAATGAAACTTTTTGACAGTGGGTTCATTAAACTTTTTTTATCATTTAAAAACCAATTTGAGCGTCTCATCTAATCCATCAAAAAGGTCTATAAACCAATATCTTAATGGCATGTATTTAGAAATAGTAGAGGGTGTTTAAAAGAAATTAAATCATAATATATTTATACTCACACCAATTTCCATAATCATTATAAATAATGATTTAACCTTCATGGAAATCCAACACAACATCATCATCCGTCGTTTGGACAAAGACCACAATGCACGTGTTAAAACTTTCCTACAAGTGATCAACCTCTTTGGGAGATGAATATCAATTTTTATTCTTCAGTGCTTACAAAACTTCCATAAGTGATGACTCTCTTAGGCAGATGATCAACGTCTATATAGTTTTACATCAATGCAGTTCAAAACCTTAATCATTGATAATCCGAATATTATGGAATCTTAACAACTAGTTTACTACGTAAATACATAGTCATCCAACTCGATAAATATTTCAAACACAATTGATTATATAATTTTATCAAAAGATCATTATCAAATCTTAATGGTCAGTCCACTATGTAGAAACACAACCATCCAACTTTATAACAATTTATAATATAATCAATTAATGTTCTCAATGAAATAAACAAATTATAATGAAATCTTAATGGTTAGTCTACTACGTAGAAACGTAACCATCTAATTCCATAATAATTTCATAGGTTATACATTTGTAAACCAAAAACTGTAAATCTAATATCATTACATCCAACATAAATTTATATATTTCTCTTAATCAATCCAACACAGTCACACATAATTTTTATTTTAAAATTATGCAAGATAATGAGAAATATATAACCTTCTTAAATTCATGTTGAGTGTATATTATTCGTGAGCATATAGAATATGTAGGTATCATTAAATGTTGGGCACTTTCATTCAATTAAATGAAAATATATTAGAAGCAACTTCCAAAATTTCTAACATTTTTATCACATTATATAAATGAATACCTCAAAATGATGAACCTCTTACGGAGAAGAACATCACCCATCACATGTGTCTAACATTCATAACATATTGTATAAGTGAATACCTCGAGATAATGAACCTCCTACAGAGAAGAACATCACTCATCACATACATATAATTTCAGCATTGCAGTTCTATAAATGAGTACCTCAAGATGATAAACCTCCTATGGAGAAGAACATCACCTATCACATGTGATAACCCTCTTACGGAGATGATTAAAACATGCATTTCCATATTTGCAGTTCAAATTTAATAATTGATAACCAACGAACATCTCAAAATCTTAATGATTAGTCACTACGTGAAAACTTAATCATCCGATTCATGAGAATATTCTATCAATTATTAAAACTTACCAAATTAATAATCATTAACCAACGAATTTCTCAAAATCTTAATGATTAGTCACTAAGTGAAATATAATCATCCAATTCACGAGGAAATTCAAAACAAATTATTAATTTTAACCTCATCAATAATCGATAACTGACGAATTTCTCAAAATCTTAATGATTAGTCACTACGTTAAACATAATCATCCGATTCACGAGAAAATTCTATCAATTATTACATAAAAATCATTAATAATCAATAACCGACAAATTTCTCAAAATCTTAACGATTAGTCACTACGTGAAACATAATCATCCGATTCATGAGAAAATTCAAAATAAATTATTAATTTTAACCTCATCAATAATCGATAACCGACGAATTTCTCAAAATCTTAATGATTAGTCAATACGTAAAACATAATCATTCGATTCACAAGAAAATTTTATCAATTATTGAATCAAAATCATTAATAATCGATAGCCGACAAATTTCTCAAAAATCTTAATGACTAGTTCACTACGTGAAAACATAACCATCTGATTCATGAGAATATTCAAAATCGATTATTAATTTTAATACAAACTAATAATTATTATGAAAACTCAATGATTAGTCACTACGTGAAACATAATCATCCGAAATCATAATAACTATTTATGAACTGCAATTTTTCTCACAAAAATTTTTGGAAAATTTTAAAATTGCCCCATGATTTTGATAAATATTAAATTGGCCCAATTACTTTCTGAAATTATAAATCTGCCCCAACATATGACGAATTACATATGGATGCCTTAAAGTTTAATTAATTATAAAAGGGGCCTAGGAAAATAACAAAGCAGTCTAAAACTTAGTCAAATTTACAAAGGGTGGCCCAAACCAAAATCAAACCAAAAACCCTAGCTTTCTTGTGCCGCTGCCAAACTTGATCCGTCGGCCACCAAAACAGCGGCAACACCGAGCGGAAAAGCGACGGTCATCACTCGCCTTCACAAAAAATTCACGTGGGCTCGCAATACAACTAGACCCATGCCATTCGACCCGAATCGTTTGATCCGCGAACAATCGTGGATCTACAAAACCCGAAAACAGATTAGCTTCACGTGGATCTCTAGCTCACCGATGAAACACGATGTCACCGGAAGAGCGTGGCAGGTCTGGTTGGGATCCATCGACCCGCTTCTAACAGCGGATCTGGTGCATGAACCATCGACCCGCGACTGATACGGGTCTGGTGCGAGATCCATTGACCTTCGATCTGGCGCAATCGGATCCTACATACGATCAAATCTGGACCTTCCCAAAACGAGAATCAGCCACTGGCTTGATTCCGTTAATAAGTCATCACCATCAGATTACATACCAGATAAGTCAAAGCAACATAAAATAAAAACATGTTTTACTATTATTATTATTATAACTAATTTATTACTAAAATAATTCTCGTTGTTATTAACAACTATTAGAATAAAATAATGCAATTAGCCAATTACTAATCCAACTTTTATGGTTGAGGTGTCCACGGTTCGGTTAAACCGTTCGAAACTGAACCCAACCGAAACCGTCTTTCAAAAACCGTAACTGTAACAATCGGTTACGAAACCGGTTCTCCGACGGTTCGGTTACGGTTACGGTTATCCAATCCCAAAAACCGTCTCAAAACTGGCGGTTTTGGTATATATATATTTTTTAAAAACTAACCAATAAAATTGCGACACGTGGCAATTCATTTACAAAAAAAAAAACCAACCGTAACCGCCGGTTGGCGGTTACGTAACGGAACCAAACCGTTCTCCTCCGGTTACGGTTACGGTTACGGTTAGGCCATTTTACGAAACTGAAACCGACGGTTCGTAACCGAAACCGAACCATGGACACCTCTAGGTTCATATACTTCATACAATCAGGTGTGTGTTAGTTCATAGGAACTGTAGTGAGACTCGTGGGTCTCTAAAGTATAACAAAATAACTGTATAACATGTCGTTATGCATACTATAATCGACAAAATAAATTATGAATCCAATCCGGTTCTCATCAAAACAAAATCAATACCCGTAAATAATATAATTCAATCCAACTGGTTTAAGTATAAATAGATTCAACCCATACAACAATACGATCGACTCTGATACCACTGTAAGTATTATATAAAGAAATAATTAAATCTCATATTGTATATATAAGTATGAATAAATGTGTACATGGAAGCATATCGGAAATCATTATTCAATTTGTAGAGAGTCTTAATCTTGAATCCATAATAGCGCAATAACTTGAAAAGAACAATAGAAAGTCTTCTATTCTCTTCTAATTTTTCTCAGATTGTGTAATAGGGAGGCAATTCTGTAACACATTCTATGAGTAAGAGTATGGACCCCTATAAATAGTATAACTTCCTAGAATAAAAGATTCTCAACCCTAATAGGATGACTAGTCCTAAAGGAAATACTAGACTTACACATATACAATAGCCCATATCATATCATACATATATTTAATGTAGCTAAGGTGCTCCGAACCAAACAATATTGATCACATTAATAACGAGATTTATCCGGTCAACTCTCATTTATTTAAACACTCCAATCAATTTGATTTTTATAAACTTATAATTATAATGTCATATAAAGCTCACAATTTTATGAAAATCTTACATGCCTCTATGAAATATTAAGTCAACAAAATCCTTGTGAATTGAAATTGAAGAAGCGGAGGATTATATGAAAACTCAAGAACCAAAGCTGTTGACTGAAAAGTCTGAAAATTAATTGAATAACCAAATTAACCACAAACCATGATATAAACACAAAAATAGGTCATACTAAATCTACTGAAACACGGATCTCCTAATAAAAAGAAAGAAGAAAAGAAAGAAAAGAAAAGTGAGGGAGAGAGTTGTCATTAATCTTGTAAAATTTGAGCTATTGGCATTGAATGTTGTTGACAAGTGACGTCCTAGATCGATCACAACATATACAGTGATGTGTTTAATTTGATCTTCCAATTACAAAAGAGGCCAATATTGTATCTCATTTACCACCATTTGGACAACATTACCCCCTTTTATTTGGACTCAAATCAGCTGTACAAAATAGTGTCTCAATTTGTGTCTAACCAACCAAATTGGGACACGTATCTATATTTATGGAAGAAGTTGAAAATAAGTGATTAAATATGACACAGAACGGAAATATAAGTGTTTACCAACGTAAACCATAAGAATACAAAACTAGAATCCACCAGAAAAAAGATATTCTAAATTCAACTAAAACTTTATTATTCTCCTCAAAACAAAGAGTAAGAGGTTTAAATAGCCACTGAAAACCCTAACTAAAAACAAAAAGACCAAATTGGACATTCACTAAATAAATAAAAGCTAAAACGAAAAAACTAAAAAATTAAAATAAAACTTCAAATGTCCGACAGTCTGCCTTAATAAGCTATTTTGAGGGTGCAAACGACCTCAACAGGGGAACCCCGGTTACTGCGACGTAGATTGCCAAAATCCTTTTCTGAAAACATATTATAATAGGCAATCAGACAGCCGAGATAAAAGTTATGCCCGTTTTTTCGAACCAGCTCTTTTAGTCGTGCCTATTTCTTTCTTTGCCAATTTTCTATCAAACTCTTCTTCAAACTCCAAGGCTTGTTGTCCTACATCAACTTGTGACACATATCCCAATTTAGTTGGATAGATACAAATTGAGACACTATTTTTGGATGGATAATGTTTGGGTACTGGCCGGTAACACATGACCCAACTTGTGAAGGATGTAAGAAGATAAATATAAATAATAATGATAATAAAAAAGCTATGTGTTACAATTCAATTGGTGGGTTAGTATTTTAGGTGCTGGCTACCATATGGGATTAATATATATTTTGTTAATAAATCTTTCTTCAATGCAACCGTATACATTCAACCTCATGTTGCTTGATAAAAAAAATATTAGATATTGTCAATATGACTTGACCGTCTATTTTCATATGGTTTGTTGTACAACTATTTTTTCGTTAACTCAACAAGTATTAAAAACTGACAATAATTTTTCATCTATTTATTTTTGGTAAAAATAAAATATGAAAAATAAAATATGAAAAAAATGGACACCCCATTAAAAAAATTGTGTTTTAGACAAAAGTATTGAAGATCAAATTTTGAGTTAATTGTCTCTCAAGTCTATTTTTATACCACATAGAAAATAAGTATCTTGATATCATTGTTATATCAATGATTATCGGTATACAAGTCACTTTTGTATTGGAAACGCTCTAATACCTCACTTTGATCACACATCACTAAAGGTGGTTATCTATTCACTAATCACTTTCAAGTCAACTCTTCTCAACATTAATCAACAACTACTAATTAATTGGGTGTGATCATAAGCAACTTCTGTGACTAATTTCATTGGTAAATATTTGAATGATCATCAAAATCAACGGCCAGAAATGAATCTATTTATATACGTACCACTTAATTTATATATACTCGAGTGTGATCAACTTTCTTGTAATGCTTACAAAACTCATAATATATAGCTTTTTAATGCATATGCATATGCTAACTAAAGTAGTAATAGCCAAAAAGGTTTTGGTTATAATTCTTTCCAATATACCTCATAAAATGTTAGTACTACTTGGATTTTTTGTCTGTTATCATAAACTTGTATGAAAATCCTATTTATATGCAATCCGATGACTACTAACTCACAAATTCATTGATTACATGCTAAGTCGGTAATTAAAAATTGTACTTAATCTTTGTTAGATTAAAAATGCATGAGGCTTGTGTGGAATATTTGATCCAAATTAAACAATATCAATAACATCCATTAATAATTGATGAATAGAGAATTCTCTGCCAATCAACCAATAAAAGTTGTGAAAAATGTTGAGTTTATCATCAACTCAAATGGGAAAAAGTAAGATTTTCTTATCACAAAAGACCGCCTTGGCTGCAGGTAATATAATGCATGCCTCTCTCACACAGCACTCATAATTGTAAGGTAATTATCTATATTTAATCACCGCATGTCAACTCTGATATCAACATTTAGCAACAACTTTTAATTGGGTATAATATTTTAATAAAAAAAGATATGCAACTTTATCAACTTCCACTTTTTATATCCAAGTGTGATCAACTTTCTAGCTAATGCTTACAAAACTTAGATTTTTGGCTTCTTATTATTGCATGCATGTGCTAACTTTAGTAGCTATACACAAATCGGTTTAGGTTTAATTTCTTCTAATTAATCTTAATAAATTGTAAGTGCTTTTTAGTGTGTTTTGATTCATGAACTTGCATGAAGAAACATATTTTATATGCAATCTGATAACTAGTGATCCACAAATCTATAAATCACCTGCAAGTGGGCAATTAAAGAAGAGTTAATCTGTTTGATAATGCAAATATATCAAGGTTATCAACTCAGCTTTTTGAGAACAAACAAAAATTTTGCAATTGGCTGCAGCCGCCATACATCATCAGCACTTAGCAATTGAGCGTCGACACATTTTTTTTGCATAAAATGGAATATAGAATTGCAAAAATGGAGCACAGTTTGGTTATAAATAGAACTTCAAGAGCTCTCTTCCAAGCACATCAAGCTTAATTTGAATCTTGTTAAAAAGCATTGTTTTTATTGTAGAAACAATGCACAGGTCAAGAGGAGGCTTTAATGGGTTTGTTGTGTTAATGAGTGTGTTTATGTTGTGCTTAGCTGCAAACTCACAGCTAACTACTGATTTTTATTCTAAAACGTGCCCGAATGTTCTTCAAATTGTGAGGAGAGAAGTTATGAAAGCTATAAAGGTAGAGACGAGAATGGCAGCTTCTCTGATCAGGCTTCACTTCCATGATTGCTTTGTGAATGTGAGTTTCGGCATCATATCATATATATAATTCATAATAATTAGCTTAATATCATGTCAAAATGTTGCATTTTATGTCTTCTTTATAATTTTAGATTGATTTAAATATACAGTGGAGTGGGTATGGTTATGTATCAACTCTTAGCTTTTAGATATCAATCTATTCCTATCAACTTATTTTTTCTAAAGCATGATTAGGTATTTAGGTCATTAATTATTAACATAATAACATTAATATCTTCTTCTTCTTTGCTAGGGTTGTGATGCATCACTCCTATTGGATGGAAGTGATAGTGAAAAACTTGCATTGGCTAACCTGAACTCAGCCAGAGGATTCGAAGCGGTCGACACGATAAAAGCTGCTGTGGAGAGTCAGTGCAGTGGAGTTGTATCCTGTGCTGATATATTAACCATAGCTGCAAGAGATTCTAGTCTATTGGCAAGTTTAACATATTTTCTTACAGAATCAGTATAGGTTGAATATTTAATTTAAGGGGAATTGAAATGTTTTTTGCAGAGTGGAGGACCTACATGGAAAGTTCCATTGGGAAGAAGAGATGGATTGGTAGCAAACCTGACAGCAGCAAACACTACACAGCTTCCTTCTCCATTTGAAGGCTTAAATTCAATCATTGCCAAGTTTGTTGCTGTTGGTTTAAACATCACAGATGTGGTGTCCTTATCAGGTAATAATTAAACTAATTCTAGCTTGAAACACAATTAAGTCTTGAATCTGTACATGTACGTACGTGTAGGTGCTCATACAATTGGACAAGTTAAGTGTGCAACCTTCAGCAACAGATTGTTCGATTTCGGAGGAACAGGATCTCCTGACACTACAATTGAAACAAGTATGCTCTCCGATCTGCAGAGTCTCTGCCCCATCAATGGTGATGGAAACAGAACAACTGCTCTTGATAGAAACTCTCAAGATCTATTTGACAACCATTACTTCCAGAACTTGATCAACAATAAGGGTGTCCTAAGTTCAGACCAAATCCTGTATTCAAGCGATGAGGCCACATCCACCACTAAAACTCTTGTTCAAACCTATAGCACTAATCCAAGCCTTTTCTTCACTGACTTTGCCAATTCCATGATCAAAATGGGGAATATAAGTCCACTTACTGGGTCCAACGGTGAGATTCGTAAGAATTGCAGGGTGGCTAATTCATAAATTCTGCTTAATAAACTGATATAAGAATTGATAAAATTATTATGTACTGAAATTTGCTGCCTTATGGACTTATGGTGTGAAATTTGTTTATTAAAGTCAAAGTAATTCATTCCACCCAAACATGATCCTGTGATTTTTGTTTTATTAAATAAAAGCCAAAGCTCACAAGAGCAAAAAAGGCCAGTAAAGAACATACAGTATATAACAAACAGTTTTATCAACTTTGCTGGCAAAAATATATATCATCCCTGGGCAGGGGATATATGCACTGCTGCTTCTCTGGTCTATAAACAGTTTTTCATATATAGAATTCTGTTTAAAACCATTGAAGCAACCGGGTATATATATTTACACACAACACATAACAGGGCAAATTAAAGGTGATAATTTCTCAGGAAATCAACAGTAGGAAATGCAGAAAGCTAATGAAGCACCAGCACTACTTTTCAAGTGTAGTTACAACGGACAATACATTTCAAATTCTATTTCAAACTACGGACAATTAACACACTAATCATCAATTAGCTGGGTTGGCTAGTGTGACTGAATGATCCTGTATCTAGGTAAACCTAAACTATCATGGACTAAATCACGGTGAATTGGTGCAGGTGGACATTCCAACCAAACCAGCAATGGAAAACAAAGTCCCATATTGGCGAGCGTATCCGCGACCACGTTCCCTTCTCTATATACATGCGAACAACTGATATCCATTTCTTGAACCAATGACTTACATTTTAACCACCTATCAACCAGCTCATCGGGAACCTTGTGCAACCTATCCGTAGTCAAAAACTTGAGCGCCACCGTGCTGTCACTCTCAATCCACAGATTCCTCCATCCTCTTGAGTGTGCCACCTCAACAGCCATAATGATCCCCATCAACTCTGCGAAAACCGAGTCTTTGAAACCAAGGTTCGCCCCAAACGCTCCTATATATCGTCCATTATCAACCCTAAACAAGCCCCCACATCCTGCTGGACCAGGGTTGCCTTTGGAGCAACCGTCTACGTTAACTTTAATGCAATTAGTTCCTGTTGGCGGATGCCAAACGACCCTATAAAACCCTGGAGAGTTCACCATTGATAACAAAAACAGAAAGATGGTGGAAAGAAAAAACAAGAAATACAATGATCTTAAACAAAGAAACAAGAAATTAAATAGCAATCTTGAAATGAAAATGTATGTTATCAGATATATTATATAAGATAAAATTTCCTTTTCCTTGCTATAAAAGACACGAATTCCCTATGAAAGTAGGATTGGCAAATTGCAGTAAAATACCCTGCCATTTATCATTAACACTAAAACAGCCAGATTATGACTAATTACGCATTAACCAGACATACTGAAATGTCCACATTGCCTCTTATTTAATTCTTCTATCAATATTATAATATTATTTACTTAAATCATTTTAATAACAATAACTTGAAAAAATAAAAGCACAATTTTATTATTGACGTTGATTTATTGATTGTCAAGAAAGTCAACAGTGTTAGATTTGGTTATGACCTGTTAAAAGAGAAGGATAAAAAGAATGCAATTGATATATCAGTGACATGAGTTATGTGGTAAAACTCCGGTGATCGGAGAAACGTCCACAGATGGTTGAATGATCAACCAAGTCAAATCCACTATTGAATAATCAGTTACACCACTCGATCTCTCTTACCTCTCACTTACAACGATTTCTTCTCTCCTTTCTTTTGTATTTTTTGTTTCTCATCTCTTTTACAGTAAGACTATGGGTCTATTTATACACGCATAGAACTCTAATCCTTATTGTACAAGTAAAGAAAATATTTTGTATTTAATTATGACTGGTTGTTTATTGAAGCGTCTTTATCTTCTTTCCTGTTTCGAAGATCTTGTGGGTTGAGTCTAAATCTTTATGGGAGTCTAACTACATAGTCTGCTTAGAATTTATTTCCTAATCGATATACAGTCTTCTAGAATAATAGAGTTATTGCCTGATTTGGACTCGCTTCCTGTTTGGTGTTTTATCATTTTAGAAACTTTCTATACTTTTTCCTCTTTTAATACGGATACGTATTGGAGTATGATTCTTAGGCTTATTCACGTATGTGAATCATATGCTGCACTTCTTTATTCGGGCTTCCTGTGTTGTCTCGAGTAGAACATAACGTGCCGAGTACCTGTGTTCTGGCTTACTCGAGTTCTTATTCTTTAATGTCTAGGATGGTGTATTCTAGATGCCAGCTCGGATGTCCATCTAGCAATCTTTTTGAGTGATTGTCCTACCTGTCAGTGATGTGTACATTTAGTAAAATATACATATAACAATACCCCTTTAAAATACTTTTGCCGATTAGAATTTATGTTGGTGAAAGTATTTTAATTGCTTGAAACTCTGACTAATTTTTGTCTCGTCCTTCATTAATGCCTCATTGAATAGGAACTATAACCCTTAAATCAATTCGCAGCATTTATGACGTTTTTTAATGGTGACCATGTATGTGCAATTTGTCCCCTTCACGTGAAATCCCAATGATTGTGACGTTTTGAAATCCTGACGGCTTAATCAGTACTTTCCACGACACGTGTCCTTTAATCGCTTGGTTTCTCTGATAGCATTTATGAGATACGACCCGTTGATCATCGGATACATTGCTTACGTCACCGAACATTTCTTCTATTTTTTCAATTTTTTCCCGCTTCTCGAAACCCTAGGGTATCGCATTTTTTGATCATTGAGTGATTTATTTAAACTAATGGGGGTTGTTCTTATCGTTCATTTTACAGAAAATAAAGGCAAGAAACCCAGGCTCTCTCACACATAGATTCATATAGGTTTTTTGCTGAAGCTTTTTTTCGATCTCTTTGCGTCTACTTTTAAGGTCAGTTCAGATGGATCTTATTTCACGACATTGCCTTTTTGTTATAGCTTCCGATGCGCTTGAGCATGGAGATCTTCAATTGGTTTCTTGTATTCATAGATTATTGGGGGAAACTCCTCCTGATGAGCCTTATTTTCTAAATGTTGATGTTTCTGGGCTTTATCCTGATATTTATTTCAATTCTAGCTCTGAATCTTCTTCCAGCTTTGAGTCTTTCATTTCTGAATGTTACAGGGTTCCTTTACGATCTAGTATGGGAAGCATCGGAGTAATCATACGATTCACAGACATGGTTCAAGCGAAATTCAGATTGGGAGACAAGTATTTAACGAGGATGATATTGAGGAAGAGCATCGTGCCTCTCGGATACCCTTTTCTCTTAATTTCCTGAGTGCGTATGATGTCGAACCGAACGTGGTCGGGGAAGCAGAGATCAAAAAATATCATGCTAGATTTGATCTAGACGATTCAGTTTTGATGGTTCCTACTGGTAATAGGGCTGCATGGAACCCTCTTCCGGGCATGGTAGTAGTTTATGAATCTATGCTCTACTATGGTGTGACTCTTCCCCTCCAACCTTTCATTGCTTGGTTCCTTGCTGAGGTAGGGATCACCCCTGCCCAGCTAACCCTGAACAGCTATAGGATCCTGATGTGTTTATGGTATATGTGGAGCCGGATGAACTTATCACCGCCATCTCCTCACGAAATTAGACATTTTTATACTCTAAAGCAGTCTGGTCAGACTGAGACTTACTTTTTCCTATCCAACCAGCCAGACAACTGGATTTCTGAGGGGATGAAGGTGAATCGGGGAATCGACATCTCCTTGGACGTCAAGAATAAAGGTTTTGTATGGGGTTTTCCTACCTCTAATAAGTTTTGGAAAAATAGCTAGTTTTTTACCATAGAAAAATGGGGACACGAGATCGAGCTCTCAGCCGGGGAAAATCGAGAAGTATTAAAGGTTCCTCATTTCTTTTGCTCTCCTGTTCGCTGGAATAAGTCGCGACTTATCTTCGCTGATACCGAATTGAGTAACCTTGCTCGGGCGGTCGTGCGTACTCTAGAGAAGAGGAGTAGGTATTATCTTTTTGATGAGAAAAAAATGATAGCTCTCGACTTTTTTACACATATTTCAGCCTACTGCAAACGTTGTAAGTGGATTATTTTTGTTGCTTTTACTTTATCGTTTTTCACGGTGCCTTTTTAACTCATCCTTTTTTGAATTCAGTGTATGATATGGATGTCGTCTGTGACGCCCAAGCCTGCCAAGTGAAAATAATTATTCAGACGAGTCGTAGGGAGGCTTCTTATCAAAACGAAGAAGGGATTGCTTCGTCTGATGATGAATCAGATGAAGATTCCGAGGAAGCAGATGAGCAGATTCCTGAATATATTCCTAAAGAGGTCATTCGGTCGACCGTGGGGGAATCAAGCGGTCCGAGTGGCCCTATTGGACTTGATAATGACCAAAGGATTTCTAAGGATGTAGGCAAGCAATGAGGGCATCCTGGTGGTGTAACATCTGAAGATCCTAGTTCGATCGGTAATGGATGTAGAGACCCCCTGCTGAACAAGTTGGTCCTCTCCCTAATCCTTTCGAATCTTTTGATGATATTATGGAGGATCAGGTAGATCCTGCAGCTGACCTCAGCTTCCACCGTACTCGAGTTGAGAAGAGGAAGGCAGTCGATTCTCCCATTCGAAATACCCTTAATCGTAATAACCAGACATACTGAAATCTCCCTATTGCCCTTTATTTAATTCTTCTATCAATATTATAATATTATTTATTTAAATCATTTTAATAACAATAACTTGAAAAAATAAAAGCTCAATTTAATAATTATAAAATAATCCCCATGTCGTCGTAACGAACTTAAAAAAAAGGTTCTTTTAAAAAAACAATAATAAAATCACTAAATTCACAATCTTCTTAAAAAAAAATTGTTGACTGGAAATTTACTCGAGATGAGAAATTTCTGTTAACACCCTCGAGACCACTACCACGAAAGTGGTGGCTGGGGTCGGTACCGTTGGTTCCCGACCTAGTTAAGAGAGAGACGAGTGGCTGAAACATAATAATAGTAAATGGGAGCTTTATTATTGATATATTGCTTTAAGATACAAATAACTCTCTTGTTTGCTCACAGTCTCTAGGAGGTGTAGGGTGGTGGCAACTCGGTGCATGTCGAATAGTGGAGATGAAGGTGACCATGTTCTGGATCCAGAATTTAGGCCCTCCTTCTACGTGTATATCTCTTGTTGTATTTTTGTATGTGTATTGTTCTCTGATTCTTGTATATGCCTTTGTTTTTATGTCTTTCTGTGTGTATCTGTCCCTCTCTACCATGCTTGGCCTCTCCTATATATATCGTCCAAGTAGGTTTTTAGTTCGAGAATACTCTATCGTGATCTCATGAATCCGTTCCCTCCTTATCGGGAGGGATTCGTTATTTAAATTTAAATTGTTTCCGGATTCGATGATATCGTTGACGAAGATAAGTTTGTTCCCTTATTTGAATTAAACTCTTAACGTGCATGTAAATATTACGTGGAGATGATCCTTTGTGTACTCGTGCCATGGATATTCATGGAGGTCACCCTGCTAGCTTCCAGTTGCCCAGTAGAGCAAGGTAGACCCCTGCTCTGGCTCTGTTATTAGAAGCTTAAGATGGATTTTCCCTGACCCCTGGAGGCTTGAGGTTCCCTTGTAGACCTTCCCGAGAGGTAGATGAGGTAGTATAGATTTAGACGTGACTCTTCCTTTATGTCCACAAGGACAGCGGGCTTCTGGAGAGGTTGGCAGGCTTCTTTCAAATGTCTCTTGAGCTTGGAGACTACCCCCGGCATCTACGGGGCGGTTATGGAGCTCGACCTCAGAGCCGAGGTTCCCCGTTAGATGACCTGGAGAAGCCCGGCTTCCAGTACTCTTGTAGGGGCTCGTCCTCGTCGTGCCTGGCTTTTCTTCTGGTAGCTTTGAAGCCGAACCAACCTTCCCTGCTCCTGCTGGGTGGCTTTACTGTCTTTCCGGGCTTCATGATTGTCGATTATGGGTGGAAAATTTCTCTTTGACCCCTGGCCAAATTTCACTATTAACAGAAGTCTCATCTGACTTGAACACTGGTGGTAGAGTTGGGGTTGGAGTCAGATTCTTTATTTAATTGAGAAAGTTTTTCTCCATAAAGATAATAAATGAGAGCGAAATTTTCTCATTAATTACCCAACATTTTGAATTTAAAACTGAGTGTTATTCGAAGAAAAAAGGCTGCAATACGGCTCTCAGGTGATCTTCCCGAGGATATCGCCCATAAACCTCTATTTAAGCCCGGCATGACCGTCACTTTCTTCATACTTCCTCAAAACTTTAAACTTTCAAATTTCTTCTTCCCTGCCTTCTTTGTTTCTATCTTCCGCTTGCTTTCTCATCTCTAATGCCCATCAATGTCGACTTCCACCGATGGTGTTGATGCCTTGGTGGAGGGCTCCAGGGGCTCTAACCTAGCTCCTCTTAAGCAAGTGCGAGGGATTTCAAGCGACGAGGAATCTTCCCCACTCCGCCAGCGCCGTCATTCAAACAGGAACGCTTCTATCGGCTCTGGCTTTTTAAACCAGCCTGACAATCCTTTGAACCTAGTGGATGAAGACTCTGACATCGGGGAGAGATTAGATATGGTCGGGAGGGCTCAAGTCACAGTGGCGGAGCTTCCTCTAGTGATAACCCTTCCTTTCGAACCTAAGGTCATCCCTGACTCTACTGTTGACCCTCAGTCGATCGGCCGTCTACGGGACAAGTATGGTATTCCTAATACTGTTTCTCTAACTGTCCCCCATCGAAACTACGGTGTTTTTAGCCCACCCAAAGGCATGCTTCCTATCCACGTCGTAGCTTTTGAGAGCGGGGTGAGGCTCCCTCTTCACCCCACCCTTCGACGGGCTTTCAAAGCCCTTTAGCTGGCTCCTCTTCAACTGACGCCCAGCTTCTGGAGGCATCTAATCGGCTTCCTGGTATTGTGGAGGGAGCAATACAAGCTGAGCAGCTTAACCTGGGAGCCTGGGGCTGAGGAGCTCACCTTTCTTTTCCAGATCGGTAGCCTGGCAGGAGTCCCACGAGGCCAATTCTATGCCAAGGCCAAGAACATGCTTAATTTTATCATCCCTGGGGATTCAAAGAAGGACCCTGCTTGGAAAAAAGAATGGGTATTAATGGGGGGAGACTGGGGGAGCTCCGTCTTCGTTGGCGGGCACGAGCTCGAGGTTTCTACCACCTTTAGTGATAAACCCACCTTGGGTCGGGATTCCTTACCCGCTGAGTCTGAAGCCGTGCTAAAGACCATCTTAGCTCGGAACTACTTGAATCTGAAGTTTCCAACCGCCGACCCCTTTGATCCCTGTAGGGTAAATAGGTACCTGCAGATATCCGGTGCTACCCCTCGTAAGTATCTCTATCTATCTTGTTGTTGTTTTTTTTTTATTATTATTGGATGGTTCAGTTCTGATGATCTTGATTCTTTTCTCTAACAGTGTTTGTTGTTGCTTAGCTTCTCGCGAAGCCCTACAAGCTGGGATACCTCCTCCTCCTTCCAGATCGTCCCCAAGAGCTCTTCCGGCTGTTTCGAAATAGAGGGTGGGGGGTCAACCACTAAGGTAGCTGCCCCGTATGTTCATTTCCCCCTCTCTTTCCCAGGTGAAGTCCAAGATGGCTCTTCTGGCATCTCGGGCTGCGAATGCTCTAAACGGAGGAGGGTCTGCCTCCCAAGTTGTCAATAAGTCTGTTCCTGCCCTTCTTCAGTAGTTACTGCTCAGAACGATGCTCCCCGAGTCACGCTACCCGTCTCTACAGATCCGGTTGTATCCCGTGTAGTCGAGGTTCCCAGGGAGCTCGATGCTGATATTTCTGAGGTCGCCCCTTCTTGCCCCCACCAGAAATCGAGTTCGACAGGTCAGGACGAGGTCCTGAAACAATTTTTCGCATCTTATCCAGGCGACAGGCTTTCTAGGATGACCGCGATGCCCGTGGACATCTTGATCCCCAAAGGGTCCGCCCTTCTAGCCGAGGTAATTGTCGTTTTTACTTCTTCATTCAGCTGCTTGACTTGTCATTTTCTAACATGATTTTCCTTTGCATGCTTTCAAGTTTCAGGTGGCCATGGGGCATCAGGTAGCCTTCCTCAGTGATCGGGCAGCTAAGGCTGAGGCTGAAGCTGAGCGAGCCATGAGGTTACTTGCGCAGGCTCAGACCCTAGTCCAGGAGATGACCTCCAGCCAACAAGGAATGGAGACGCAGTTAGCTGAGCTTCAATGTGATCATGAGAGGCTGAAGTGGGCTTTTGATCAGGAGACTCTCCAATCGAAGCGGCGGGCTAGCTAGCGAGATGACTGGAGGGGAGAGGCGAAGGCTCTAGATGCTGAGAACCAAACCTTACAGGCTCGAATTACCCAGCTCCAAGCCGAAGTAGAAGCCTCCTTTAGCGAGGGGTATTTCTATGCCTCCTATCAGGTTACAGAGGCTCTTCCTCCCCCATTCGATCTCTCCAGCATCGCTGGCTGGGATAGAGAAGAGGTCATGTTGCGGGCTACGGAGATGTCTCACCTAGAAACTGATAGAGCTGGTCCTTCCGGGGAGGGAGCTGAGAAGCAATTGGAGGTGCCAGATCTGCCTCCTCCTGTTCTAGTCTTTCCAACATCTGGTCCCGGTGAATCCTCGAAGGGGGTTCACAATGAGGAGCTAGAAGGAGGCCTTACTGAAGCCCGAGATCCCCTCGCAGTGCTCTCAGGAATGAAGTCAACAGAAGGCAGGAACGTGCCTGAGTCTATGACCAGCCTTCTTGATGTAGCTATACCGTCTGAAGTTATGGCGGTGATTAATGAAATCGTGGAGGAGGATCTTGTTAACCCCGAGGTAGCCGGGGCTGATCCCCAGGAGGAGGTGGCAGAGGCGGCTGACCAGGACGAGCCGCGACCGGAGAAGGGAGCAGAGGGCGAGGTTCATTCTATGGAGGAGGAGGTTGGAGGTCCTTAGGAAGACGAAGAAGCTTGAGTTCTTTCTCAAGTAATCTATTTTGAATGACCGAAAAAGGGGGTGGGCATCCCATCTTCAACTGTGTTTGATATTTTATTAATTTTCTTTTGTAGCCCGGAACCAGGGATTGGGCCCGCCTTGCTTGTTGTAGCCTTGTTGGGGGATAGGCTCCCTTACTTGATAATAAAATTTTAATCTCAGGTCTAACTCTGGCTTGCATGTACTTGCTTGGTCTTTCTCTAGGTCCAGCTTTTATATCGAAACGAGCTATCTTTGGAGGAAATAACAAGATAAGAAAAAAGGTTATTAGTATTGAGTCCCCATACTAATGAAACTTCTACCTCAACTTATTCAGGTGAAAGTCCCCTTGTTTGATTGTGGGTATGCTGTAGTAAGTAAACCTGTATCAAGGAGAACTAGTGAAATAACAAGAGCATTTAGAGTTTAAGTAAATCGAGCCCTCTATCCCCGAGCTCCTTTGGGGGGCTGTAGCCCAAGTAGAACATTAAGTAAAGACCTATTTAGCCCCCTTCTTAGGCTCGGGATCAGGAGGGCTTCCGCACTTTCAAGCTCGATTCCTTCTTGGGGGGAATGGTAGCCCGACCAAGGCATTATGAGGGCTATCTAGCTATTTCCTGGTCTTGAGATCTGGATGGCAACTATGCTCTTACACTCAGATCCTTCTTGGGGGTGGTATCCCGACCAACACATCAGGAGCACTATCTAGCTATTTCTTGGTCTTGAGATCTGGATGACAACTATGCTCTTACACTCAGATCCTTCTTGGGGGTGGTAGCCCGACCAAGGCATCAGGTGGGCTATCTAGCTATTTCCAGGTCTCAAGATCTGGATGGCAACTATGCTCTTACACTCAGATCCTTCTTGGGGGTGGTAGCCCGACCAAGGCATCAGGAGAGCTATCTAGCCATTTCCTAGTCTCGAGATCTGGATGACAACTATGCTCTTACACTCAGACCATTCTTTATGGGTGGTGGTGCTCGGCCGAAGCATCATGAGTAGTGAAGGGGCTTCCCCGGCTTACCCCTGGTCTTGAGGCGATAATGTCGAAACTTTCCATGTAGACCCAAATCATTGTAGGACATAGTTGAAGAAGGAGTAAATAGGAAAAGGCAAGCTTTATTGATATGGAAGATGGAGTACAATACTGCCAGAAGAAAAAATAAAAGAAACTAATCGGAGGTTGCCTGCTCCTGAGTCCCTTGTTCAAGGGTAGAATTCCAAGTATGGTCGATGAGTCGGCCATCCATATCCTCGAGCTTATACGCCCCATTACAGATCACTATCTTTATTAGGTAGGGTCCTTTCCAGTTGGGCCCTATGACCCCGTCTGACCACTTTTTAGTGTTCAACGTTACTTTCCTAAGGACCAGATCCCCTTCTTTGAAGCTTCGGGTTTTAACCCTCTTGTTGAAGTACCTAGCAATCCTGCCTTGGTAGATTGCTATCTTTTCAGCTATTCGATCTTGCTTTCCTTCCAGGAGGTCCAAGCTAGCTCAGAGCTTACTTTCATTGCTTCCCGGTTCAAATCATTGGACTCTAAAAGAGGTCAACTTGTGCTATATAGGTAGGACTGCTTCATCCTCGAATGCCAGCAAGTAGGGCGTTTCCCCGGTAGCTGTTCTCATTGTAGTGCGGTAAGCCCAAAGAACCTCGGGAAGCTCCTCTACCCATCTGCCTTTCTTTTGTCATAGCTTTTTCTTCAACAACTTCTTGATGGTTTTGTTCGTGGATTCTACAAAACCATTGGTCTGAGGGTGGGCTACCGAAGCAAACCGAAGGTTGATTCCCAAACCTTGGTAGAAATCTCTGAATCGGCCATTGTCGAACTGTTTTCTGAGGTCGGTTATGATGGTAAGAGGGGTTCCGAACCTGTAAATTACATTGGTCTTGATGAACCTTGTTGTGTTCTCTTTCGATATCTAGGACAGTGGTCCGGCTTCAACCCATCTTGTAAAGTAATCAATCGCTACGATAGCGTGCTTGGTCTGTCCCGGAGCAGTAGGAAGCGATCCAATCAAATTGACTCCCCACATTGAAAAGGGGTATGGCTAGCTAAGGGATGATAAACGCTCCAGAGGGAGGTGACTCAAATTTGCGGCCTTCTGGCATGCCTCGCAGGTTTGCACCAAGTTCTTAGCATCTTGATGGATGGTCGACAAGTAATACCCCATGCGGAGAACCTGATATACCAAGGCCTCTCCACCAATATGGTTCCCACATTCCACGGAATGAACCTCTCTCAAAACCCACTTGGCATCTTCAGGGTGTAGGCATCGGAGTAGGGGAAGGGATTTTCCCCTTCGGTATAAATGCCCATCCACCATACAATACCGGACCGAGAGCCTTTTAACCCTCCTATCTTGGTCGGGCTCCCCGGGGAGTTTCATGTCCTGTAGATATTCTGCTATTGGATCCATTTAGCATGGTTGTCGGTCCAAGGTATAAGCTTCCTTACCAGTCATAAGGACTCCGTGAAATAGGGTCTTGCCACCATAGGCAGCTATCTTGGCTAGGACATCAGCCCCATGATTTAGCTGTCGAGGTATCTGCTCGATTTTGAATCCCTTAAATCTGGTCCTGAGTTGTTGCACCAGTTTCAGGTAAGCGATCATGTTATCCCCTTTGGCCTGATAATCCCCGAAAACTTGGTTGACCACGAGTGAAGAGTCGCTCTTGATATTCAGGTAATCAACCCTGAGCTCTATGACAGCTTTTATCCCAGCTAGCAGGGCTTCGTATTCCGCTTCATTGTTCGTGGCTTTAAATTCGAACCTGAAACAATGGTAGCACTCAGTTCCTTCTGTGTCGATGAGAACTATGCCCGCTTCTCCCCCAGACTGTCCGAAAGCTCCGTCAGTGTAGAGAGTCTATGACTCGCAGCCCTCCGGTCAGTTGTCAGATTCTGGAATCCTCTCAAGGGTGACATCTGTTACCGCGGGGGTCGCCTGATCTGAAGGTACTGAAAGCTCGGCTACAAAGTTCGCTAGTGCTTGGGCTTTTATCATGGTCCTAGGCTTATACTTTAAATCGAACTGGGTAAGTTCTAGAGCACAAAGAACCAGCCTTCCAGAAATATCCGGCCTTTGCAAGAACTGACGAAGGGGTTGGTCCGTCACCACTGCTATTGAATGAGCATGAAAGTAAGGACAGAGTTTCCTTGCCGAGGTCACCAAGGCATAAGCGAGCTTCTCTAGCAGAGTATAATTCTTTTCGGGCTTGGTTAGAGCGTGCCTCACATAGTAGATAGGTCGCTGGATCCTATCCCCGCATTCCTTGACCAAGACCCCACTTACAGCGGTTTCTGAAATAGCCAAGTATATTTGGAGCTCTTCTCCAGGATTTGGCTTGACTAGCATTGGAGGGCTTGTTAGGTATCTTTTCAAAGCTTGGAAAGCCTGTTCGCTCTCCTGATCCCAATTCATGTTTCTTCCTTGCTTGATAGCTTTGAAGAATGGTAGGCACTTATCGGTAGACCGGGAGATGAACCTGTTGAGCGTTGCTACCTGACCGGTCAAGGCTTGAACCTGTTTAAGAGATGTGGGGGATTCTAGATCCAGGATAGCCATGATTTTTCTAGGTTAGCATCTATGCCTTTCTCATGGACCATGAAACCCAGAAACTTAACCGCAGTTACACCAAAGGCGCATTTGGAAGGGTTCAGCCTTATCTGGTTTTCCCTTAGGATCATGAAGGTCCTACGAAGGTCATCAAGGTGGCCTTCAAAGGTCGAATATTTAGTGAACATATCATCAATATACACCTCCATCGACCTTCCAATTTGGGCTTGAACAAACGGTTTACTAACCGCTGGTAAGTAGCTCCAGCATTTTTGAGCCCGAAAGGCATCACCTTGTAGCAGTATAGGCCTTACGCAGTGATGAAGCTGTTTTTTCTTGGTCCGCAGGATGCATCATAATTTGATTGTAGCAAAAAAAATGCATCCATGAAACTCAGGAGCTTGTTCCCGGAGGTGGAATCGACCAACTGATCAATTTTTAGTAGAGGAAAACTGTCCTTCGGGCATGCCCGGTTGAGGTCAATGTAGTCCACGCACATGCGCCACTTCCCATTCGCCTTTGTGACCATGACCACGTTGGTGAGCCATTCGGGGTAGCGGCCTTCTCGAATGAAGCCTGCCCGGGTGAGTTTATCCACCTCTTCTTGAACCGCCATATTTCTTTCAGTGTTGAAGTGGCACATTTTCTGTTTGACTGGCTTGAAGGTAGGATCCATTGCCAGTCGATGTGCAGCTAATGTCATCGGGATCCCCAGCATCCCCGTATGACTCCAGGCGAAAATATCGTTGAATTCTGTGAGGAGCCTAATCAAGCCCTCATTCTTTCCTGGCTCAAGGGTAGCTCTGATCTTAACGACCTTCGAGGGATCGCTTAGTCGAACAAGAATCTCCTCTAACTTATCGACTAGGTGGCCGCTGGCCCATTCCTTTCTCTGTTCTTCCATGTCGGGCACCACAAGGCCATTTTCAGGACAATCGGTGGGGCCCGCATCTTCCAGGTTTAGTGCCTGGGTTATCCCGCCTTTGATAGTCGTTACTTGGGTGAGCTGTTTAGCTAGAGCTGCTGGGTTAGCTGACACTGCGTAGCATTTCCTAGCTGATTGCTGATCACCCCGAATCTCTCCCACCTTGTCTCCTACCGAGAACTTCAGAACATTGTGGTAAATAGACATGACCCTCTTCAGGGATGATAGGAATGGCCTACCTAATATTACGTTGTAGGCCGACGGGGTATCCACCACCACGTAGTCGGTCATGATTTTTTGTTGGAGAGGTGGGGCTCCGATGATCACTGATAGGATTTTTGATCCTACGGATGTGATAGAGTCCCCAATGAAACCGTATAATGGAGTAGTACAACTATTGTAGCACCATTGCTTCAAGTTTAGTTTTTCCAAAGTGTATTTGAACAGAACGTTGACGCTGCTACCTGTGTCGACGAGCACGTGGTGCACCATGAAGTTGGCAATTTGTATTGTAATGACCATGGGGTCATCATGTGGCTGTACGATGTTAAAGACATCTGCTTCGGTAAAGATGATCTGAGAGAGCTGAGAGGGGTTGGTCGGTCTCTGGTCGACCTTGAAGATATCCTGCCCCTCATCAGTACGAGGGACCTTCCTCGCATGGTTTTTCCTGGAATTGTTGGAGGTGCCGGCCAGAGTGGGACCTCCGCTGATAGTATGTATTACCTGAATCTGTTGCATCAGGTCAGCCTGCTCTCCCTTCCTCTTCTTAGCATGCTCCCGAATTTTTGGGTTACACCTACCTTCCATTCTGAATGTTCTCCCTGACTTGTTGTAAGAACTCTATCCAGCATCCTCCCCTTATCAAAGCCTCTATCTGGTTCCGCAGGTTATAGCATTCTGAAGTATTGTGCCCTATATCCTTGTGAAAGTCGTAATATTTTTAACGATTTCTTTTATCGACCGGGGCTTTCATAGGAGCGGGCTTCTGTAACAAACCCTTATCCCGAATGGTGAGGTAGACTGTTTCTCGGGATGCATTCAAAGGAGTGTAATGGTCGTACCCCATCTCATCGCGGGCTATAAAGGCCACTGTCCTGGGAGGTGGTAAAGCTTGAGGAGGAGCTCGTTTATCTGGATACCTTTCTGATCTAGGCTGAGGAAGAAGGAAACCGTATGTTGATTTATTATGAGGTTTGTTCCTCCTTTTTGAATCTTGCTTGGGTCTGGAAGCTTCCTTCTTTTATCGCTTTTCGGCTCTCATGTCGTCATGCTCCATCTTGACCTTGAGCTGTTCGTCGTCCTCGATCTGTTCCTGAGCCTGATCATAGGCTTCCTGGTAGGTTTCCGGAGGTCTCTTGGCAAAAGACAGGAATAGTTTTCCAACCTATAAGTTTTGGTTGAAGTTGGCGAAGGTTTCTCTCTCGGTGAAAACCTCCATCAGGATGACTTTCATATGGAACAGCTAGACATAAGCCCGGAGAGTTTCCCCTCTCTCCTAGATCACGTATTGTAGATGAATCGGGTCCTTCAGTCAGGGTTTAACCCCCTGGAACTGTGAGCATAAATCAGTTGATAATTTGGTGAAGGAATCCACGCTCCCGACAGGTAGTTTCCTAAACCTGGTATTAGCATAATCCGTGAGTGTAGTGGGGAACATCCGGCATATAGCGACCCTGGTTGTGTTCTGGACCTCCATCTATTGAACGAAGCTCTCTAGGTGGCTTAGCGGATCTTCAGTCTCGGAGAATCTGTCAGCTGGCATTTTGAACTTAGGCGGGAGCTCTGCCACCCGGATCCTTTTGGTGAAGAGGGCGTTCATTTCACTTAAAGGATCTTTCTTGTCCTTCTTATACTTCTCCTTCTTCATCAATTGGACCTCTTTCTGTAGCTCTGCCAACTGGTTCTTAGTCACTTGCTTTCAGACTTCCTTGAGTCGATTTCGGATTTCTTACCATCAGATTCCTCTAATGAGTTGATGACCTCTACCCGGTTCCTTCTTCAGAGGGGGCTCGCTCGGGGGCTTTGCTGACTTTTTTCTTCTCTACCCCGGGCTTTCCTCTTTGTAGTCGTTGGGTGGATGAGCTATTCCCGTCCCCGGGGAAGGACATCTGTCGCAGATCTGACTTGTCGTGGTTGGTAGCGTGGCAGTGCTTCAGGAACATGGGGCATAGGCCCTAGCCTATCCCGGATCGAGGTCAGGAGCCCCGCTTTGTTACAAGTTGATTCCCGAGGGGCAGGCCCCAAGCGATCAAAGGCAGGTTGCCTAGCCACTGGCCTGCTTGATTCCCCCTGATTACAGAGACTCGTTTGTTGGATAGTGATACCCTCAGCGAGTAGCCGAAGCTGGACAATCTCTACAAAGGCGGCCGTTTGTTGGTCAAGCTCGACCTGGCTTCCCAGAGGGGGATCCAGAGCCCGCATAGTAACTGGCTGGATGGGAATCTGTCTATGGAGCCCAGATTTTTTCCTTTTTCTCGGGACCTTTCGTGTCGATATAGCAGAAGGTTGTCCCAAGGTGCCCTGCTGCTCTTGTGAGGAGTGGAGCTTCATGATGACTTTGAAATAATGAACTTTTTGAATGTAAAAAGATGGTGGTGTGAGAGGTTTCCCACAGATGTCGCTAGAAAGTGTTGACGGGAAATTTGCTCGAGATGAGAAATTCATGTTAACACCCTCGAGACCACTACCATAAAAGTGGTGGCCAGGGTCAGTCCCGTTGGTTCCCGACCTAGTTAAGAGAGAGACGAGTGGCTGAAACGTAATAATAGTAAATGTGAGCTTTATTATTGATATATTGCTTTAAGATACAAATAACTCTCTTGTTTGCTCACAGTCTCTCGAAGGTGTAGGGTGGTGGCAACTATGTGCCTGTCAAATAGTGGAGATGAAGGTGACCGTGTTCTGGATCCAAAATTTAGGCTCTCCTTCTACGTGTATATCTTTTGTTGTATTTTTGCATGTGTATTGTTCTCTGATTCTTGTTGTTAACGGGAAATTTATTTAGGATGAGAAATCCCTATTAACGCCCTCGAGACCACTACCGCGAAAGTGGTGGCCGGGGTCGGTACCATTGATACCTGACCTGATCTTGTATGAATATGAAGTAAGATAAAATCGTAGGTAGGAAACAAGCCATCCCGCCCATCAGGCTTCGTGCTTATGCAGTAGATCTGAGGAGCTCGAAGAGATAAGCCATCCTGCACGTCAGGCTTCGTGCTTATGAAGTAGATATGGGGAGCTTTGAGGTTCTCTTGGTGGTATGAAGGGGTTGATATTGGTCTTGGTCCTGGTCCTGGTCCTGGTCCTGGTCCTGGTCCTGGTCCTGGTCGGAGCCCGTCATGGTACCTGGAGCCCGGTTCTGGAGCCTGAATCCTTTCTGTAATTCCTCGACCTAGATAACAAGTAAGAAGGTGGCTTATCTAGCTCCAGTGTCGGAGAGCTCGATTTCAACCATAGAAGTGATGCAGGAGAGTCCATCGACTTTCTTCAAGCTGGTCTGGGTGGTTTCTCCTCATCTTGATATGCGACTTTAGCATGTAGATAGGAAAACAAGAGCGCTAGGTCCAGCGAGGTAGGAAACTAGCTCGCACTCATATACGCATGCATTACACATGAGACAAGTAAGAGAAACACAAATCTTTTGTAGATGGAGGTGGACTAACCAAGGGGGAAAAAGCATCATGAATGATCACATGCTGAAAAACCCCAAGGCAGTATCCGGAGGAAGGGGGAATACCCTTCCTTATGAATATATCGAATAATGCTCCGGGGAGCTTACAAGAATGGTGAAGTAATACAACGTAGTCGCTCCGGAGAGCTTACAATGGTGGTCGAATGTAGACCGATACTGGTATATTCTAGGAAAAGGTAACACATACATTCGATGATGTCAAGAGATCTTTAAACGAAGAATGTCTCTTCTGTCATTGATTTGAGAGCTTTTCTATGCCTTTTACATGCATATTTATAAATGGTCACTACCTTGGCGTGCAAGTCCAGGATTCTTCAATCTTCCTCTCCTTATTGAGTATGATTCTTCCTTTAATGTAGTTGATAGGATCGTGGCTAATATCTTGGAGGGGATGTGTTTGATTCCTCTTCGGACTCTTCCTTCCTTGATAGGCTGGATTCTCTGTTATAGTTGACCCCCAATAATCGGTTGTGGAGGATATCTTGGAGGAAAAGGTATTCGTTTCCTCTTTGGACTCTTTCACTTATGATAGCCATTAAAGAGTTGAATATTCTCTTATTAATGGTGTTGATTATGTCATTAACTAGGTTGACTGCCTCCATTAATACGGTTGACCTCATTAATGGTACTTTAAATGTCATGGAACTCAATCCTCTCTTCCTATGTTGCAGAGAAGAGAGCTCTAGTTCTGCATGTCACTTTGGAGAGGTACTTCATGGAGGTTACCTGAGGTGACATTTGATATTCCTTGAGGGAGGGGTACCCTAGGATCCATTACACTGGCGGGGTCCATCGAGGACCTCTCGATTGTCACGGAGCTAGATGCTGGTCTTCCCATGGAGCTTGTGCTAACCATTTTAGAGGCAAAATATCCTTTTGGTTTCCAACCTTGTAGTTGTGAGCTTGGCTAGCAGACCTTGGTAAGGTGTTTGACATAAACAGGTGACCTTGGCTCGCTTATGGAAGTGTGGGGAGGTACGCTCGAGTACTGCTCTTGCTACATTATTTAACCATACCAGGATCTACAGTGGATCTTGGAGCTTTTGGTGACGATAGGGCTTTGCGGGCTTCTTCCTTTTATGCTCGGACAGGTCGAGATTATACCTCGACGAGGTAGGAGTGCCTTTGCAAGACAAATTCGGCACCTTGAATATCTCCTAGTGAAAGTAGAGATAGTAGCAAGCTCTAACAGAGTGTCACGAGATACCTTGATGTCTGGGAACCCAGGTTCTTTCACGTCGACCTAGCTTCAAACTTTATCCTAGTATAAGGAGCTTGACGAGGTCTTATCGGGGTTTTATTTAGTAAGCCGGGACATGTGCGAGATGCTCAGATGATATGGGCGGCCTCGCCTTGCTTCTGTAGGATCGCGTAGTAGCTCGATCTCGGCGATCTTGATACCCCGTCATATAAGCCCGAATTTGGACCCTTGCATGGAAGGCTGGGAAGTGGAAAATTCTTCTTTGGTCCCTAGCCAAATGTTGCTTTTAACAGAAGTCCTCTCTGACTTGAACACTGGTAAGTATTTGGGGTTGGAGTCTGAGTCTTGTACTACATGAAGAATTTTGCTTGTCGCTTCTTACTTGTAACCAGAATCGCTCACAGTGCTTGGCTCAGTGGATCGGGGTACTAGTCATTCCTGTTTTAGGAGTCTTGGTACATTTGGCGAAGAAGATCCTGGTAGGTAACTAAGGCTATTTTCTCACCAGTTCTTTTTACATAGGCAAGACATAGATGCATTCGGCGTACCTGTAAAATAAATGAGCGATGATAGACCACAGAAGGGATATTCCCGCTGTGGAATTTCTAATGCTCTAGTAAATGTAAAATTTGGTAAGTGAGAAAGGTCACAAACTGTATTGCTTGATCATGTCGGATGAAGCTTTAGTGGCTAAGAGCCTGAAATTTCTGTTCCTGGAATTGGTAGGCAACTATGCTCTTACACTTAGACCCTTCTTGAGGGTCATAGCCCGACCAAGGCATCATGAGCGCTATCTAGCTATATCCTGGTATTTTGATCCAGATGGCAACTATGCTCTTACACACAGACCCTTCTTGGGGGACGTAGCTCGACCAAGGCATCAGGAGCGCTATCTATCTATGTCTTGATATTTCGATCTAGATGGCAACCATGCTCTTACACTCAGACCCTTCTTAGGGGTAGTAGCCTGACCAAGGCATCAGGAGCGCTATCTAGCTATATCCTGATATTTTGATCCGGATGGCAACTATGTTCTTACACTAAGACCCTTCTTGGGGGTGGTAGCCCGACCAAGGCATCAAGAGCACTATCTAGCTATATAATTGTATTTTGATCTGGATGGCAACTGTGCTCTTACACTCAGACCCACTTTTGGGGTTGTATCCCGACCAAGGCATCAAGAGTGCTATCTAGCTATATCCTGGTATCTTGATCCGGATGACAACTATGCTCTTACACTCGGATCCTTCTTGGGGGAGGTCACCCGACCAAGGCATCAGGGGTGATGAGGGGGATTCCCCAATCAATCCCTGGTCTCGAGATCTGGATGGCAACTATGCTCTTACACTCAGACCTTTCTTGGCAGGGGGTGGTGCCCGGCCGTGGCATCAGGAGCGCTATCAAGCTATTTCCTGGTCTCGAGGCGATCATTGTCGAAATACCAAGGTGTTCTTCCTAGAGGAATTTATCCAGTCTAGGGCATCATGAGGGCAATGGAGCTCTCCTGGTGATGGCGATCCTCCTAGAGGGATTTCATCTGGTCCAGAGCATTAGGATTGCAGTGTAGCTCTCCTGGTGATGGTGATCACATGAGATCTACTACGGATACCGAAATCGAAAGAGATGCAAACTCATGGCGAGCTAATACGAAGTTGTATCAATGCATGGTGGTATCGATTGATAACCAGTCTCTATCTAGTAGTTCTTTAACGTGTAAAATCTTTTGAGATGATGCTAGAGCCATCACCCATCACACTAGAGTACTGAGAAAATATTGAGCTTCTAGTCCTCAAATGATGTAAAAGGTTTGGAAGTCCCCTTAAGGTAGATGAGAGTCTTTAACAATCGTAATTGAGCTCGAGACCCCACTGTGAACGAATCAGGACCTTTGGGTGCTTCCCGAACGGATCGAGACCTCAATGGCTCACTAGGGCATTGAAAGGCCCCTAACAAATGGAGAGGAGCCATCGGTATGATAATCTCCGTGAGCAAGCTGGTGTTTGATAAGGTCGAGCTCGTGCCAGCCAAGGAGGATTGTTACTTCTTCAACTCTCGACCGTATGGTGGGAGTGGTTTAAACTTTGCATGGCAGCGCGGCTACCTTGGGAGCCAATGTGGGTGCTTCATTTGCTGAAGGATGCTTCTGTGTTGCTTGCTATGCAGCTCAAGCTCTTCTTACCTCTGACCTGATCATTATTTAAGGATGGATACCTTGAATAGATCACAGAGAAAGTAGAGAGTTACCTGGGTCCGCTCTGACTGAAGCCGGAAATTTATTGAGATGATGGATGCGCAGATGATAAAGAGGACTTGGTTCCCATTTCTGCTTTCATGTCTAGTCGTGTTGAGGTAGGAATTACCTTGAAGTCCTCTGCTGCTGTAGGTGCATGGGGGGCTTCAAGTCTGCCTACATTTCTATCTGAATCTTTCAAAGTAGAGGTCCAGATTGGTGTTACCGAGGTAGGAGAGGTAAGAGAGATCTCGATTAATCCAACTGATGAGATTGAAGTCGAGGCTGATTGAAGTTGCGAAGCTGGCTCATAGAGGTAGATAGGGACCAAGGTAGCTCGTTAGGGTGATGAATGGCCCCATACAAGTGGAGAGGTGTCACCGGCCTAGTAACTGTCTGGAGACATGCTCGGGATTCTAGAAGTTTCTCGCGACATAGAGAAGACCTAAGACCCCTCTGGGATGAGTAGTGACTCACTTGTGCATTGGATGACCATATATGAATGGAGATGGGCTACCTGTCTGGTACTGGTCCAGAGGCATACTTGGGATTTCAAGAAGCCCCTAACAACTGAGTGAAACTCTGGACCATGCTAGAATGAAATTGGAGCTCAGTGGCTCAATTGGGCGTTGACCGGCCCTGTATAAGAAGTGAGGAGCCACTTGGCCTTACAGTGAGGCTATTGCTCCAGAGGTTAGCTTAGGCATGTAGGAGGCCTTACCAAGAGTGGGAAACCTCTGGGCTCTCCTCGATCAGATCGGGCTTCGGTGGCTTGCTAGAGCGATGAATGACCAGGTACATATAGAGCGAAGCCACCGGTCTTGTAGCGATGCTACCGCTCTAGAAGCTTGTTTAGGCACGTAGGTAGCCTTACCAAATGTGGGAAACTTTTGAGAGCTTCTCGATCGGATCAGGCTTCGGTGGCTTGCTAGGGCGGTGAATGGCCCGTAAAAATGGAGCGAAGCCACCGGAGGTACTGGTCCAGATGTATGCTCTGGATCCTAGAAGTCCCCAGCAACTGAGAGAGGGCTCTGGACCCTGCTGGAATGAATCGAGAATTCAGTGGCTCACTTGGGCGTTGACAGGCCCTGTATAAGAAGTGAGGAACCACTTCGCCTTACAGTGAGGCTACTGCTCTAGAGGTTAGCTTAGGCATCTATGAGGCCTTACCAAGAGTGGGAAACCTCTGGGCTCTCCTCGATCAGATCGGGCTTTGGTGGCTTGCTAGGGCGATGAATGACCCGGTACATATGGAGCGAAGCCACCTGAGGTACTGGTCCAGATGCATGCTCGGGATCCTAGAAGTCCCCAGCAATTGAGGGAGGGCTCTGGACCCTGCTGGAATGAATCGAGAATTCAGTGGCTCACTTAAGCGTCCTCGATCAGATTAGGCTTCGGTGGCATGCTAGGGCGATGAATGACCCGGTACATATAGAGCAAATCCACCGTTCTTGTAGCGATGCTACCGCTCTAGAAGCTTACTTAGGCACGTAGATGTCCTTACCAAATATGGGAAAATTCTGAGAGCTCCTCGATCGGATCGAGCTTCGGTAGCTTGCTAGGGTGGTGGAAGGCAGGGTAAACATCGAGTGAAGCCACCGAAGGTATTGGTCCAGATGTATGCTGGGAATCCTAGAAGTCCCCGGTAACTGAGAGAGGGCTTTGGACCCTGCAGGAATGAATCAGGAGCTCAGTGGCTCAATTGGGCATTGACCGGCCTGGTACACGAAGTGAGGAGCCACTAAGCCTCTACTGGTGATGTTGCTCTAAAGGCTACATAGCAAAGTTCCCTTCTCGCATTCATGAGCTGACCTGCTACAGCTGCCTAGGAGCTTACGAAGGGCGGACCCGGAGGCGTGAGGGGATTCGTATGAACAAGTCGAAGCCCAGTGGATCTGCTGAATAAGTGATAAACTGGTGGTGGAGCGAATCTACTGCAGAAGAACAGGAGAGGTGCAGTTCTACTGTATAGGAGCTCTCGATGTATCAGAATGGTTCAGCTATATAGAAGATCTTCAGGTGGGGAGCTACTGTATTGGAGCTTCACGATTTTCTGAGCATTTTCGCTTCATAGAAGTAGCATAATGAATTGGTTCCACTAGGAATCCCGGGTACCATATTGGCTCCACATTGAACGAAACTCGTTAAATGATAAAATGAGCACCACATGCGATGCATAGGCGATGTAGACAAGTATGGAGAAAATACATCGTATATAGTAAATGATATTCCATGAATAATGAATCTGTTACCTCGATAGTATAATGATACTCATGTAGTGGCTTTCAAAAGGAGTGTCAAAATTTCCCACAGACGGCGCCAGAAAGTGTTAACGGGAAATTTGTTTAGGATGAGAAATCCCTATTAACGCCCTCGAGACCACTACCGCGAAAGTGGTGATCGGGGTCGGTACCATTGATACCTGACCTGATCTTGTATGAATATGAAGAAGGATAAAATCGTAGGTAGGAAACAAGTCATCCCGCCCGTCAGGCTTCGTGCTTATGTAGTAGATCTGAGGAGCTCGAGGAGACAAGCCATCCCGCTCGTCGGGCTTCGTGTTTATGAAGTAGATCTGGGGAGCTTTGAGGTTCTCTTGCTGGTATGAAGGGGTTGATCTTGGTCCTGGTCTTGGTCCTGGTCCTGGTCCTGGTCCTCGGTCAGGGTCGGATCACATCATGGTACCTGGAGCCCTGTTCTGGAGCCCGATTCCTTCCTATAATTCCCCGACCTAGATAGCAAGTAAGGAGGGGTCTTATCTAGCTCCAGTGCCGGAGAGCTCGATTTTTGCCATAGAAGTGATGCAGGAGAGCCCATCGATTTCCTTCAAGCTGGTCTGGGTGGTTTCTCCTCATCTTGATATGCGACTTTAGCATGTAGATGGGAAGATAAGAGCGCTAGGTCCAGCGAGGTAGGAAACTAGCTCGCACTCATATACGCATGCATTACACATGACACAAGTAAGAGAAACACAAATCTTTTGTAGAGAGAGGTGGACTGACCAAGGGGGAAAGAGCATCACGAATGATCACATGCTGAAAAACCCCAAGGCAGTATCCGGAGAAAGGGGGAATACCCTTCCTTATGAATATATCAAAGAATGCTCTGGGGAGCTTACAAGAATGGTGAAGTAATACAACGTAGTCGCTCCAGAGAGCTTACAATGGTGGTCGAATGTAGACTGATACTAGTATATTCTAGGTAAAGGTAACATATACATTCGATGATGTCGAGAGATTTTTAAACGAAGCATGTCTCTTCTGTCATTGATTGGAGAGCTTTTCTATGCCTTTTACATGCATATTTATAAATGGTCACTACCTTGGCGTGCAAGTCCAGGATTCTTCAATCTTCCTCTCCTTATTGAGTACGATTATTCCTTTAATGTAGTTGATCGGATCGTGGCTAATATCTCGGAGGGGATGTGTTTGTTTCCTCTTCGGACTCTTCCTTCCTTGATAGGCGGGATTCTCTGTTATAGTTGACCCAATAATCGGTTGTGGATGATATCTTGGAGGAAAAGGTATTTGTTTCCTCTTTGGACTCTTTCACTAATGATAGCCATTAAAGAGTTGAATATTCTCTTATTAATGGTATTGATTATGTCATTAACTAGGTTGACTACCTCCATTAATGCGGTTGACCTCATTAATGGTACTTTAAATGTCGTGGAAGTCAATTCTCTCTTCCTACATTGCTGAGAGGAGAGCTCTAGTTCTGCATGTCACTTTGGAGAGGTACTTCATGGAGGTTACCTGAGGTGACAATTGATATTCCTTGAGGGCGGGGTACCCTAGGATCCAATACACTGGCGGGGTCCCCCGGGGACCTCTCGATTGTCACGGAGCTAGATGATGGTCTTCCCATGGAGCTTGTGCTAACCATTTTAGAGACAAAATATCCCATTGAGTTCCAACCTTGTAGTTGGGAGCTTAGTTTAGCTACGCCGAGCTTTATCATGGAGCTTGACCTAATTATGCAGGCTTCCTAGCGGGGTAGCGGGCTTGGCTAGCAGGCTCTGGTAAGGTGTTTGCCATAAACAGGCGACCTTGGCTCGCTTCTGGAAGGGTGGAGAGGTACGCTCGAGTACTTCTTTTGCTACTTCATTTAACCATGCCAGGATCTACAGTGGATCTTGGCGCTTTTGGTGATGATGGGGCTTTACAGGCTTCTTCCTTTTATGCTCGGACAAGTCGAGATTATACCTCGACGAGGCATGAGTGCCTTTGCAAGACAAATTCGGCACCTTGAAGGTTTCCTAGTGAAAGTAGAGATAATAGCAAGCTCTAGGAGTGTGTCACGAGATACCTTGATGTTGGAGAACCCAAGTCCATTCACGTCGACCTAGCTTCGGGCTTTATCCTGGTATAAGGAGCTTGACGCGGTCTCATCGGGCTTTATTTAGTAAGCCTAGACACATGCGAGATGCTCAAATGATATGGGCGGCATCGCCTTGCTCCTGTAGGATCGCGTAGTAGCTCGACCTCGGGAACCTTGATACCCCGTCATATAAGCCCGAATTCGGACCTTTGCATGGAAGGCTGGAAAGTGGAAAATTCTTCTTTTGTCCCTAGCCAAATTTTGCTATTAACACTTGTATATGTCTTTGTTTTTCTGTCTTTCTGTGTGTATCTGTCCCTTTCTACCATTCTTGGCTTCTCCTATATATATCGTCCAAGTAGGTTTTTAGTTCGCGAATACTCTACCGTGATCTCATGAATCTGTTCCCTCCTTATCGGGCGGGATTCAGTATTTAAATTTGAATTGTTTCCGGATTCGATGATATCGTTGACGAAGATAAGTTTGTTCCCTTATTTGAATTAAACTCTTGACGTGCATGTAAATATTACATGGAGATGATCTTGTGTGTACTCGTGCCATGGATCTTCATGGAGGTCACCCTACCAGCTGCCTGTTGCCCCGTAGAGCGAGGTAGACCCCTGCTTTGACTCTGTTCTTAAAAGCTTAAGATGGATTTTCCCTGACCCCTGTGGGCTTGAGGTTCCCTTGTAGACCTTCCCGGGAGGTAGCTGAGGTAGTGTAGATTTAGGCGTGACTCTTCCTTTATGTCCAGCAAGGACAACGGACTTCTGGAGAGGTTGGCGGGCTTCTTTCGAATGTCTCTTAAGCTTGGAGACTTTCCCTAACATCTACGGGGCGGTTATGGAGCTCGACCTCAGAGCCGAGGTTCCTCGATAGATGGCCTGGAGAAGCCCGGCTTCCAGTACTCTTGTGGGGCTCATCCCGATGGCACCTGGCTTGTCTTCTGGTAGCTTTGAAGCTGAACCGGCCTTCCCTGCTCCTGCGGGGTGGCTTTACGGTCTTTTCGGGCTTCATGATTGTCGATTATGGGTGAAAAATTTCTCTTTGACCCCTGACCAAATTTCACTATTAACAAAAATATTAAAAAATAAAAAACTCAATTTACAATCTAAATGTAGGTTCCCGGTTCCCCAAAAGCCCCAATTTCAACTTCTTCCTTTCCATCAAATTTTAAGCTACTTGAAAGGGAAAAAAGTTGGAATAAAAACCCAACAACAAAAAAACTCAACCAAATCATTCATGATTCTATCCACAAGCCATCGATAATACGTGGAATCAACGTTCTCAAAACTCAAACCAGCAAACTCAACAAAACAAAATGTCAAGGAAAAAGAAAAAAAAAACTGAAAACGATAAAATGAGTGGTCCACCGCTAGAGGTGGATGGTGGGAGGTGGAGGGACGGAGGCGGTAAGAGTTTGGTGGTCCACGAAGGAGATGAGGGAGATCCATACCAGATCCCCATTAGAGATCTGGTTGAATGAAGCTTTGGTTTGGTGCGATCTCTCTCATTTTTATATTGTTTTATTTATATAGTTGCTGACGGGAAATTTGCTTGAGACGAGAAATTCCAGTTAACACCCTCCAAACCACTACCACGAAAGCGGTGGCCGGAGTCAGTACCGTTGGTTCCCGACCTGTTTAAGAGAAAGAGACAAGAGGTAATATCAGTAAAATGTGAACTGCATTGATATATTGCTTTAAAATACAAATAACTCTCTTATTAGCTCACGATCTCTCGAAGGTGTAGGGTGGTGGCAACTCGGTGCCTGTCGAACAGTGGATATGAAGGAGACCGTGTTCTTAATCTAGAATTTAGGTACTCCTTCTATATGATTTTTTGTATGTCGCTCGATCTATATTAGCTCTTCTCTTTCTTTTTTCTTTTATCTCTTCTTCTACCATGCTTGGCTTCACATATATATATCGCCCAAGTAGGTTTCAATTTTGTAAATGCTTTCCGTGATCCCATCAATCTGTTCCCTCCTTATAGGGCGGGATTTGTCGTTTAAATTTGAATTGTTTCCGGATTTGATGATAAGGTTGACGAAGATAAGTTTGTTGCCTTATTTGAATTATATTTTTGACGTGCATGTGAACATTTCGTAGAAACGATCCCTTGTGCACTCGTGCCATGAATCTTTATGGAGGTCATCCTGCCAGCAGCCTATTGTCCCGTAGAGCGAGGTAGACCCCTACTCTGGCTCTGTTCCTGGAAGCTTAAGATGGATTTTCCTTGACCCGTGGGGGCCTGAGGTTTTCTTTTAGACCTTCCTGGAAGGTAGTTGGGGTAATGTAGACTTAGGCGTGATTTCCCCTTTATGCCTAGCAAGGACAACGGGCTTCTGGATATGTTGGCGGGCTTCTTTCAAATATCTCTTGAGCTGGGAGACTTCCCCTGGCATTTACGGGGCGGTTATGGAGCTCGACCTTAGAGCTGAGGTTCCCTGATTGATGGCCTGGAAAAGCCAGGGGCTCCAGTGCTCTTGTGGGGGCTCGTCCCTGACGCACTTGGCTTGTCTTCTAGTAACTTTGAAGCCAAACCAGCGTTCCCTGCTCTTACGGGGTGGCTTTACTCTCTTACCGTGCTTCATGATTGTAGACTGAGGGTGGAAAATTTCTCTTTGACCAAATTTTCCTATTAACAGAACTCCTTTCTGACTTGAACACTGGTGGTAGAGTTGGGGTTGTAGTCAGATTCCTTGTTTAATTGAGAAAGTTTTTCGCCATGGAGATATTTAATGAGAGCGAAATTTTCTCATTAATTACCCACATTTTGAATTTGAAACTGAGTATTATTCGAAGAAAAATGGTTGTAATACAGCAATGGTCTTCCTGAGGATATCACCCATAAACCTCTATTTAAGCCCGGTCTGACAGTTACCTTCTTCATACTTTCTCAAATCTCAAGCTTTCAAATTTCTTCTTCCTCGTTTTCTCTGCTGAAATCTTCCACTTGCTTTCTCACCTCTCTTTCCCATCAATGTCGACTTCCACGGACAGTGTTGATGCCTTGGTGGAGGGCTCTGGGGCCCTAACCTAGCTCCTCTTAAGCGGGTGCGAGGGATTTCAAGTGACGAGGAATCCACCCCTCTCCGCCAACGTCGCCGTTCTAATAGGAATGCTTCTTTCGATTCTGGCTTTTCGAACCTGCCTGACAATCCTCTGAACCTAGTCGACGAAGACTCTGATGTCGGGGAGAGGTTAAATGCGGTTGGGAGGGCTCAAGTCACAGTGGCGGAGCTTCTCCCAGTGATAACCCTTTCTTTTGAACCCAGGGTCATCCCTGACTCTAATGTCGACCCTCATTCGATCGGCCGTCTACAAGACAAGTATGGTATTCCTGATACCGTTTCTCTGACTGTCCCCCACTGGAACTACGATGTTTTTAGCCAGCCCAAAGGCTTGCTCTCTATCCACGTCACGGTTTTTGAGAGCGGGGTTAGACTTTCTCTTCACCCCACCCTTCGGCGGGCTCTCAATGCTCTACAGCTGGCTCCGCTTCAAGTGACGCCTGGCTTCTGGAGGCATCTAATCTGCTTTCTGGTATTGTAGAGGGAGCAATATGAGCTGAGCGACGTAACCAGGGAGCCCGGTGCAGAGGAGCTCGCCTTCCTTTTCCAGATTGGTAGCCTGGCAGGAGTTCCACGAGGGTAATTCTATGACAAGGCTAAGAATAGGCTCAATTTTATCGTCCCTAAGGCTTCAAAGAAGGACCCCGTTTGGAAGGAAGAGTAGGTACTGGCAAGAGAAGACTGGGGGAGCTCCGTCTTCGTCGGAGGGCATGAGCTCGAGGTTCCTACGGCTTTTAGTGACAAACCCACTTGGGGTCGGGATTCCTTGCCTGATGAGTCTGAAACCGTGCTGAAGACCATCCTAGCTCGGAACTATTTGAATCTGAAGTTTCCAACCGCCGATCCCTTCGATCCCCGTCGGGTAAACAGGTATCTACGGATATCCGGTGCTACCCCTCGTAAGTATCTCGATCTATCTTGCTTTTCATTTTTCCTTTTTATTTTGGAGGGTTTAGCTCTGATGATCTTGATTCTTTTCTCTAACAGTATTTGTTGGTGCTCTAGCTTCTCGCAAGCCAAACAAGTTGGGATACCTCCTCCTCCTTCCAGATCGTCTCCGGGAGCTCTCCCGACTGTTCCGAAGAAGGGGGGGTCAACCACTAAGGTAGTTGCCCCGTTCGTTCCTTCCCAGGTGAAGTCCAAGATGGCTCTTCTTGCATCTCGGGCAGCGAAGGCTCTAAACCGAGAAAGGTCTTCTTCTCAAGTTGTCAATAAGTCCGTTCCTGCCCCTCTTCCAGAAGTCACAGCTCCAAACGATCCCCGAGACTCCCGCTACCCCTCTCTACAGATCCGTTTGTATCTCGGGTAGTCAAGGTTCACGAGGAGCCCGATGCTGATTTTTCTGAGGTCGCCCCTTCTCGCCCCCCACCAGCAATCGAGCTCGGAGGGTTAAGATGAGGTCCTGAAGTAATTTGTCCCATCTTGTCCAGGTGGTGGGCTTTCTAGGATGACCGCGATGCCCGTGGATATCTTGATCACCAAAGGGTCCGCCCTTTTAGCTGAGGTAATTGTCGCTTTTACTTCTTCGTTGATCTGCTTGACTTGTCATTTTCTATCCTGATTTTCCTTTGCAGGCTTTCAAGTTTCAAGTGGCCATGGGGCATCAGGTAGCCTTTCTCTGTGATCGGGCAGCCAAGACTGAGGCTGAAGCTGAGCGAGCCATGGGGTTGCTAGCGTAGGCTCAGACCCTGGTCCAAGAGATGACCTCCAGCCAACAGGAAAATGAAGAGAGCTTTTGATCAGGAGACTTTCCAGTCGAAGCGGCGGGCTAGCCAGCGGGATGACTGGAGAAGATAGACAAATACCCTAAATGTTGAAAACCAAAACTTGCAGGCTCGAGTTACCCAGCTCCAAACCGAAGTGGAAGCCTCTTTTAGCGAGGGGTACTTCCATACCTCCTATCAGGTTACAGAGGCTCTTCCCCCTCCATTCGATCTTTCTAGTATTGCTGGCTGGGATAGAGCGAAGGTCATGTTACAGGCTGTGGAGATGTCTTGCCCTGAAACTGATGGAGCTGGTCCTTTCGGGGAGGTCGCTGAGAAGCAGTTGAAGGTGTCAGATCTGCCTCTTCCTGTTCCGATCTTTTCAGCATCTAGTCTCCGTGAATCCTCGGAGGGAGTCCATAACGAGAAGCTAGAAGGAGGCCTCGCGGAAGCCTGAGATCCTCCTGCAGTGCTCTTAGGAATGAGGTCAACTGAAGGCGGGAACGTGTCTGAGACGACAACCAGCCTTTTTGATACAGCTATTCTTCCTGAAGTTATGGCGGTGATAAATGAAATCGTGGATGAGGATCCTGCTGACCCCGAGATAGCCGGGATTAATCCTCAGGAGGTAGCGGAGGTGGTAGATGTTGCTAATCAGGATGAGCCGCGACTAGAGAGAAGAGCAGGGGGCGAGGTCCATTCTGTGGAGGAGGAAGTTGAAGTCCCTCGGGAAGACGAAGAAGCTTGAGCCCCATTGCTTCGTAGCCCGGAACCAGGGATTGGGCCCCCCTTGCTTGTAGTAGCCTTGTTGGGGGATAGTCTTCCTTACTTGATAATAAAATTTTAATCTCAGATCTAAATCTTGCTCCCATGTACTTGCTTGATCGTCCAGCTTTTATATCGAAGCGTGTTATCTTTGGGAAAATTTAAGATAAGAAAAACAAGTTATTGGCATTGAGCCCCTATACCAATGGAACTCTTAGCTCCACTTCTTTAGCTGACGGTCCCCTTGTTTGATTGTGGGTTTGCTGTAGTAAGTAACCCTGTATCAAGGAGAGCTAGTAAAATAACAGGAGCATTTAGAGTTTAAGTAAGTCAAGCCTTCCATCCCCGAGCCCCTTTGGGAGGTTGTAGCCCGAGTAGAACATTAAAAAGAAAAAAACTGTTTAGTCCCTTCTTAGGTTCAGGATCAGGAGGGCTTCAGGGCTTTCAAGCTCAATTCCTTGTTGGGGGTGGTAGCCTGACCAAGGGATTAGGAGCGCTATCTAGCTATTTCCTGGTCTCGAGATCTGGATGGCAACTATGCTCTTACACTCAGATCCTTCTTGCGGTAGTAGCCCGACCAAGGCATCAGGAGCGCTATCTAGCTATTTCCTGGTCTCGAGATCTGGATGGTAACTATGCTCTTACACTCAGACCCTTCTTGGGGGTGGTAGTCAGACCAAGGTATCAAGAGCGATATCTATCTATTTCCTGGTCTCGAGATCTGGATGGCAACTATGCTCTTACACTCAGATCCTTCTTGGGGGAGGTCACCTGACCAAGGCATCAGGGGTGATGAGGGGGCTTCCCCTATCAATCCCTAGTCTCGAGATCTGGATGGTAATTATGCTCTTACACTCAGACCTTTCTTGGCGGAGGGTGGTGCCCGATCGAGGTATCGGAAGCAGCGATGAGGCTTCCTCGGCTTACCCCTGGTCTTGAGGCGATAATGTCAAAACTTTCCATGTATACCCAAATTATTGTAGGATATAGTCGAAGATAGAGTAAACAAAAAAACAGGCGAGCTTTATTGATATGGAAGATGGAGTACAATACTGTCAGCAAATAAAGAGAAGCTAGTCGGAGGTTGCCTGCTCCTGAGTCCCCTGTTCAAGGGTTGAATTTCCTTAGGTGATCCGCATTCCAAGTATGGTCAATGAGTCGGCCATCCATATCCTCGAGCTTGTACGCCCTATTACGGATCACCATCTTTATTAGGTAGGGTCCTTCCCAGTTGGGCACTAGGACCCCGTCTAACCTTTTCTTGGTGTTCAATGTCACTTTCCGGAGGACCAGGTCCCCTTCTTAGAAGCTTCGGGTTTTAACCCTCTTGTTGAAGAACCTTGCAATCCTACCTTGGTAGATTACTACCTTCTCAGCTATTCGATCTTGCTTTTCCTCCAGGAGGTTCAAACTAGTTCGGAGCTTGCTTTCATTGCTTTCCGGTTCAAACCGTTGGACTCTAAAAGAGGTCAACTTGTGCTCTATAGGTAGGACTGCTTCAACCCCGAAGGCCAGCGAGTAGGGCGTTTACTCGGTAGCTATTCTCCTTGTAGTACGGTACACCCAGAGAACCTCGGGAAGCTCCTCTACCCATCTGCCTTTCTTTTATTGCAGTTTTTTCTTCAATAACTTCTTGATGGTTTTGTTCTTGGAATCCACCAAACCATTGGTCTGAGGGTGGGCTACCGAGGCAAACCAAAGGTCGATTCCCAAACCTTGACAGAAATCTCTGAATCGGGCTTTGTCGAACTGTTTGCCGAGGTCGGTTATAATGACCAGAGGAGTTCCGAACCTGCAGACTACATTGGTCTTGATGAACCTCGTTGTGTTTTCTTCCGATATCTGGGACAGTGGTTTGGCTTCAACCCATCTTGTAAAGTAATCAATTGCTAGGATAGCATGCTTAGCCTTTCCCGGAGCTGTAATAAGCGGTCCAATCAAATCGACCCTCTACGTATCAAAGGGATATGGTCAGCTAAGAGATGACAGGCGCTCCGGGGGGAGGTGATTCAAGTTTGCTGTCTTCTGGCATGCTTCGCAGGTTTATACCAAGTCCTTAGCATCTTGATGGATGGTCGGCCAATAGTACCTTATGCGGAGAACCTAATATGCCAAGGCTTCTCCACCAATATGGTTCCCGTATTCCCCGGAATGGACTTTTCTTAGAGCCCACTTGGCATCTTCAGGGTGCAGACATCAGAGCAGGGGAAGGGATTTTCCCCTTCGGTATAAATGTCCATCCACCAGACAATACCAGACCGAGAACCTTTTAACCTTTCTAGTTTGGTCGGGCTCCCTAGAGAGTTTCCCGTCCTGTAGATATTCTGCTATTGGATCCATCCAGCATGGCTGCCGGTCTAAGGTATAAGCTTCATTACCAGTCATAATGCTAGATGGGGGGATTATTTAAAGAGGGACTCCTTGAGGTAGGGTCTGGCCACCATAGGTAGCTATCTTAGCTAAGACGTCAGCCCGATGATTTAGGTGTCGAGGTATCTGCTCGATTCTGAATCCCCTAAATTTGGTCCTGAGTTGTTGCATCAGTTTCAGGTAAGCTATCATGTTATCCCCTTTGGCCTGGTAATCCCGGGAAACTTGGTTGACCACAAGGGAAGAGTCATTTTTGATGTTCAGGTAATCAACCCAGAGCTCTATGGCAGCTTTAATCCCAGCTAGCAGGGCTTCATATTGTGCTTCATTGTTTGTGGCTTTGAATTTGAACCTGAAACAATGGCAGCACTCAGTTCCTTCTGGATCGATGAGGACAATGCTGGTTCCTCCCCCGGACTGCCCGGAAGCTCCTTCAGTGTAAAGAGTGCATGACTCGCAGCCCTCCGACCAGTCGTCAGCTTTTGGAATTCTCTCAAGGGGGCATCTGTTACCGCAGGGGATGCCTGGTCAGAAGGTACTGAAAGCTCGGCTACAAAGTCTGCTAGTGCTTGAGCTTTTATCGTGGTCCTGGGCTTATATTTTAAGTTGAACTGGTTAAGCTCCAGGGCCCATAGAACCAGCCTTTCAGAAACATCCGGTATTTGCAAGAACTGACGAAGGGGTTGGTCTGTCACCACTGCTATTGAATGAGCCTGAAAGTAAGGACGGAGTTTCCTTACCGAGGTCACTAAGGCATAAGCGAGCTTCTCCAGCAAAGTATAATTATTTTCGGGGTTAGTTAGAGCGCGACTCACATAGTAGATAGGTCGCTGGATTCTATCCCCGCATTCCTTGACCAAGGCCCCACTCAGCGGTTTCTGAAACTGCCAAGTATATTTGGAGCTCTTTCCCAGGATTTGGCTTAACCAGTAATAGAGGGCTTGTAAGGTATCTTTTCAAAGCACGGAAATCCTGTCCGCTCTCCTGATCCCACTTCATGTTTCTTCTCTGCTTTATAGCTTTGAAGAATGGTAGACACTTATCGGTAGACCGGGAGATGAACCTGTTGAGCGTTGCTACCTGACTGGCCAAGGATTGAACCTGTTTAAGAGATGAAGAGGATTCTAGATCCAAGATAGCCATGATTTTTTCTGGGTTAGCCTCTATGCCTCTCTCATGGACCATGAAGCCTAGAAACTTCCCCGCAGTTACACCAAAAGCGCATTTAGAAGGGTTCAATCTCATCTGATTTTTCCTTAGAATCACTAAGGTCCTACGAAGGTCGTCGAGGTGGCCTTCCAAGGTCGAGGATTTAGTGATCATATCGTCGATATACACCTCTATCGACCTTCCAATTTCTGGCTTAAACAAACGGTTGACTAACCGCTGGTAAGTAGCTCCAGCATTTTTTAGCCCGAAAGGCAACACCTTGTAGCAGTATAGGCATTGCGCAGTAATGAAGCTGGTCTTTTCCTGGTCTGCGGGATGCATCATAATCAAATTGTAGCCAGAAAACACGTCCATGAAGCCCAAAAGCTTGTTCCCGGAGGTGGAATCGATCAACTGATCAATTTTTGGCAGAGGAAAACTGACATTTGGGCATACCCTTTTAAGATCGGTGTAGTATACGCACATGAGCCATTTCCCATTTTCCTTTGTGACCATGACCATGTTGGCGAGCCATTCGGGATAGCGGGCTTCTCGAATAAAGCCAGCCTGGGTGAGTTTATCCACCTCTTCTTGAACCGCCACATTTATTTCACTGTTTAAGTGGCGCCTTTTTTTGCTTGACGGGCTTGAAGGTCGGATCCACCGCCAGTCGATGTGTAACTAATGTCATCGGGATGCCTGGCATCTCCGTATAACTCCAGGAAAAAATATCGTTGAACTCAATAAAGAGCCCAATCAAGCCCTCTTTCATTCCCGGCTCAAGGGTAGCTCCGATCTTGACGACCTTCGAGGGATGGGTTAGTCGAATAGGAATCTCCTATAGCATATCGATCGAGTGGCCGCTAGCCCATTCCCTTCTCTGTTCTTCAATGTCGGGCACCACAAGGCCTTCTTCGAGACAATCGGTAGAGCCCGCGGCTTCCAGGTTTGGTTATCCCACCTTGGATAGTCGTTACTTGGGTGAGCTGTTTAGCCATAGCTGCCGGGTTAGCCGACACTGCGTAGCATTTTCTAGCTGCTTGTTGATCACCCTGGACCTCTCCCACCTTGTCTCCTACTGGAAACTTCAGAACATTGTGGTAAATAGACAGGACCCCCTTGAGGGATGATAGGAATGGCCTCCCTAATATGACGTTGTAGGCCGACGGGGTATCCACTACAACGAAGTCGGTCATGATGTTTTATTGAAGAGGTGGGGCTCCGATGATTACTGGTAGGATTTTTGATCCTACAGGTGTGATGTAGTCTCCAGTGAAACCGTATAAGGGAGTAGTACAGCTATTGTAGCACCATTGCTTTAAGTTTAGTTTTTCCAAAGTGTCTTTGAACGTCGAAGCTGCTACCTGTGTCGAAGAGCACGCGGTGCACCATGAAGTTGGCAATTTGTACTGTGATGACCATGGGGTCATCGTGTGGCTGCACGGTGTTAAAGACATCTGTTTCGGTGAAGATGATCTGAGACTGTTGAGAGGGGTTGGTCAGTCTCTAGTCGACCTTAAAGATATCCCGCCCCTCGTCCGTATGAAGGACCTTCTTCGTATGGTTATTTTTGGAATTATTGGAGGTGCCAGCCAGAGTGGGACCTCCACTGATAGTGTGTATTACCTAAATCTGTTGCATCAGGTCCGTTTGATCTCCCTTTCTCTCCTCGGCATGCTCTCGGATCTCTGCTTGGACCTCCCTACCAGTCTGAATGTTCTCTCTAACTTGTTGTAAGAACTCTATCAAGCATCCTCCCCTTATCAAAGCCTCAATCTGGTTCCGCAGGTAATAGCATTCTGAGGTGTTGTGCCCTACGTCCTCATGAAAGTTGCAGTATTTATAACGACTTCTTTTATCGATCGAGACTTTCATAGGAGCGGGCTTCTATAACAAACCTTTATCCCAGATGTTCGAGGTAGATTGTTTCTCGAGAAGTATTTAAGGGAGTGTAACGGTCGTACCCCCTCTCATCGCGGGCTATAGGGGCCACTGTCCTAGGAGGTGGTAAAGCTTGAGGAGGAGCCCACTTATCCGGATACCTTTCCGATCTAGGCTGAGGAAAAGGGAAACTGTATGTTGACTTATTAGGGGGTTTGTTCCGGCTTTTATGATTTTGCTCAGATTTGGGAGCTTCCTTCTTTTGTCGCTTTTCAGCTCTTAAGTCGTCGTGCTCCATCTTGACCTTGAGCTGTTCGTAGACCTCGATCTGTCCAGAGCCTGATCATAGGCTTCCTGGTAGGTTTCCGGAGGTTTCTTGGCAAAGGACCGGAATAGTTTTCCCACCCACAAGTTTCTCCTGAAGTTGGCGAGGGTTTCTCTCTCGGTGAAGACCCCCATCTGGATGAACTCCTTGTGGAACAACTCGATATAAGCCCGGAGAGTTTCCCCTCTCTCCTGGATCACGTACTGTAGATGAATCGGGTCCTTCAGTTGGGGCTTAACCCAGCGGGTAGTTTCCTGAACCAAGTCTTAGCATAATCAGTGAGTGTGGTGGGGAACATCCAACACATAGCCGCCCTGGTTATGTTCTGGACCTCCATTTGTTGAACGAAGATCTCTAGGTGGCTCAGCAGATCTTCAGTTCCGGAGAACCTGTCAGCTGGCATTTTGAACTTAAGAGGGAGCTCTGCCTCCCGAATCCTTCGTGTGAAGGGGGCGTTCATTTCACTTAGAGGATCCTTCTTGTCCTCCTTGTACTTCCCATTCTTCATCATTTGGACCTCTTTCTGTAGCTTTGCCAACTGGTCCCTTAGTCGCTTGCTCTCGGACTTCCTTGAGTCGATCTCAGATTCCTCACAATCAGATCCCTCTTATGAACTGGTGACCTCTACCCGATTCCTACTTCAGAGGGGGCTTGCTCGGGGGCTTTACTGACTTTCTTCCTTTCTACCCCGGGCTTCCCTCCTTGAAGTCGTTGGGTGGAGAAATTCTTCTCGTCCCCAGGGAAGGACATCTGTCGCGGATCTGACTTTCCGTGGTTGGTGGCGTGACAGCTATTCCGGAACATGGGGCATGGGCCCTAACCTATCCCGGATCGAGGTCGGAAGCCCCGCTCTGTTACGAGTTGATTCCCGAAGGGCAGGCCCCAAGCAATCAAAGATGAGTTGCCTAGCCCCGGGCCTGCTTGATTCCCCCTGATTGCAGAGACTCGTTTGTTGGATAACGATGCCCTCAGCGAGTAGTCAAAGGTGGACGTTCTCTACAAAGGCCGCAGCTTGATGGTCAAGCTCGACCTGGCTCCCCAGAGGGGGATCCAGAGCCCGTACAGTAGCTGGCTGGATGGGCATCTGGCTATGGAGCCCGAATTTTTTCCTTTTCCTTGGAACCTTTCGTGTTGATGTAGCAGAAGGTTGCCCCGAGGTGCCCTGCTGCCCTTGGGAGGAGCGGAGCTTCATGGTGATTTTGAAATAAAGAACTTTTTGAATGTGAAAAGAAGATGGTGTGAGAGGTTTCCCACAGACGGCGCCAGAAAGTATTGAAGGAAAATTTGCTTGAGATGAGAAATTCCAGTTAACACGCTCGAGGCCACTACCACGAAAGCGGTGGCCTGGGTCGGTATCGTTGGTTCCCGACCTGTTTAAGAGAAAGAGAAGAAAGGTAATAGCATTAAAATGTGAACTGTATTGATATATTGCTTTAAAATACAAGTAACTCTCTTATTAGCTCATGATCTCTCGAAGGTGTAGGGTGGTGACAACTCGGTGCCTATCGAATAGTGGAGATGAAGGAGACCATATTCTGAATCCAGAATTTAGGTCCTCCTTCTATGTAGATATTCGTTGTTTATGATTTTCTGTATGTCGCTCGATCTATATTGGCTCTTCTATTTCTTTTTTCTTTTATCTCTTCTTCTACCATGCTTGGCTTCACATATATATATCGCCCAAGTAGGTTTCAATTTCGTAAATGCTTTCCGTGATCCCATCAATCTGTTCCCTCATTATCGGGTGGGATTTGTCATTTGAATTTGAATTGTTTCCGGATTTGATGATATGATTCACGAAGATAAGTTTGTTGCCTTCTTTGAATTATATTTTTGATGTGCATGTGAACATTTCGTAGAAACGATCCCTTGTGCACTCGTGCCATGAATCTTCATGGAGGTCATCCTGCCAGCAGCCTATTGTCCCGTAGAGCAAGGTAGACCCCTGCTCTGGCTCTATTCCTGGAAGCTTAAGATGGATTTTTCTTGACCTGTGGGGGCCCGAGGTGTTCTTGTAGACCTTCCTGGAAGGTAGCTGGGGTAATGTAGACTTAGACGTGATTCCCCCTTTATGCCCAGCAAGGACTGCGGGCTTCTTTCAAATGTCTCTTGAGCTGGGAGACTTCCCCTGGCATTTACGGGGCGGTTGTGGAGCTCGACCTCAGAGCCGAGGTTCCCCGATTGATGGCCTGGAGAAGTCCGGGCTCCAGTGCTCTTGTGGGGGCTTATCCCTGTCGCGCTTGGCTTGTCTTCTGGTAACTTTGAAGCCAAACCGGCCTTCCCTGCTCTTGCGGGGTGGCTTTACGGTCTTACCGGGTTTCATGATTGTCGACTGAGGGTGAAAAATTTCTCTTTGACCCTGGCCAAATTTCCCTATTAACAATAGTATTTTTATTTTTTACTTTTTAAAATTTTCTTCTCATTTTACGACGCCAACTTTTTACTAGCTACACTTTAAACACCTCGGTCAAATTTAATAGAATTTAATAAATATTGATGTGATATTTTATATAAATGATAAAAAGAATGAAATACACTTTATGGAAAAAATTTGAAAACATTTTGGGTATAAGAACTATTTTTTCCGACTTTTACAAAGATAAAACATTTAAAAATAGGGAAATTTTAAAAAAAATAGGGGAATGTAGAAAAAATAGTTATCAAATCCAAAAAAAAATTGAAAATTTTACCAAATGAGTAATTTAATTTCTCCATAAAACATACAAAAAATCTCATCGAAACATATTCAATTGTATGTAATTTCATCAAAGGTCATCATTGTATTAGGATAATGGGGTGGTGATAGAAAAAATTCCCATATATATAAGATGTTTCCATGTTTTTAATTTTGCATCATGTAAAATGACTATTCTACCCTAATTTGTTAAGACTACATTTACTTTAATGGTAGTCAAAGCAATCCAAGGTATTTATGTGTAATTAACCATAAATTGGTATTTTTTGTGTATTTATGTCAACTGTTAGGGGTTTTAGTTGCAATTTTTCTAAATAGGAATTACAAAACTTAGGAGTGTATTTAATTTAGATTTTAAAAGACAGGCTTTTTCAAGTGAATGAATAGAGTTCATAGATTTTTATTGACTTTTATAGACTTTAAAATAGACTTTCTTTTTAGAAGATTTTTCTTAAACATTTACATTATGTTCAGATTGATGAAAAAAAAGGAAAAAAATGATAAGTTAGGGAGGAAAGGAAAGGAAATGAGAGAAGATGATAGTGTTTTAGTGATGGATTTTTGTATGGATATGAATAGAAATGAATGAAAACAATCGGGGTTAGTTTTGGAATATTGAAAAATTTCATTGACTTTTAATTTATTTCCCTCTTTTTCTGTTCAATTTCAAGGAGAAACCAAATTGGATTAATTAAGAATAAACTATTCCATCCCTTTCTATTCTTTTCCTTTTCTTTCATTATCATTTAACAATGCAAACAAGAGATAAGAAATCCACCTATTTCCTTTTCTTTCATTTTCTTTATCTCCTATTCCATCAAACCAAACATAGTAAGATTTTCACTGACTTCTAAATAGAATATATACTTTGTTATAACAAAATTATATTTCTCTTGTCAATAAAAATATTTTCTTAAAAGAATTAAAATAAAATCACCGTTAATATTTGTTAATAACCAAATTTTGCTAGGGACCAAAGGGAAATTTTCAACTCTCCTAGTCCGAGTCCAAACCTGAGATTACCCACCACAGAACCGCGGGTCCTAGGGTCAAGCTGTGGAGTCATCCCGTAGAAGCAAAAAAAGGTCATCGAGCTTTGAAAACACCTAAGGTGGAGCCCGACACGATCGAATCAAGCTCCTTACACAGAAGCAAGAATTCAGGGAAAGCCCGACGCATGACGATCTAGGCTCCCTGATGTCAAGATCACCTCCCAACCTCCTCAAAAGCCCGCCATTCTCTCCAAGCACAGAGAGAGACACATTAAGCACCAAGCTCGCACTACAGTATTGCTCCATCTCACCAAGGAAAGATTCAGATCTATCTGGATAGGTAGGGGGAAGCTCAATAAAACTCTGTTACCACCAAAGGGTGCCTACGAGGCCTTCTCAAGCTCCAAGGAACCTAGAAAGGTCAGATCAAGCTCCTAGTACCAAGACCAGCACACAGGGATACTTCTCTCTTCGAGGAAGCAAACAACATACTCGACGACCTCTATGAGGTATAACGCCATGAAGGCATACAGGATCATGTCTACCCTCAAATGAACATAAAAACATCGCATACGTACAGGGCAAATGATTGAGTCCAAAGAGGAAACAAACTTATCTCCACCTAAGTTACTCTCGAATCCGTTATTAAATCAGATTCAACAACATTCAAAATAGCGGATCCCGCCCGATAAGGGGGGATTGGATTCAAAAAATAATGGAGGGAGGATTGCAAGGTAAACCTAGTTGGACTATGCATAAATATGTAGAAGCATGCATAAAGTAGAGGGGCTGATAGAACAAAGACGATTCAGAGAGAGAATCGACTCCGACCTAAATTCTGTCTTCAGAACACGACCTTCATTGTTTGTTACTTCTCGACAGGCATGTGGCTGCCACCCCACTATACCCCAAAAAGATTGAGGGTATTTGAGAGACTGGTGTGCAAGATACGTGATTTATAATAAAGCCATCATATTATTCTCTTTCACATCGTGTTATCACTTGCTTTTAACATTCGTCATTGTGCGAATGTACTAGGTACCAACTCTTGACCATCACCTACGTGGTAGTGGTCTTGAGGGTGTTAACTGGAATTCCTCACTCTGAACGAATTTTCCGTTAACAATATCTATGCAAATGATCGAAAGCATTCATGCGTATATATATGATTTTGAAAATTATTCTATATTTTGTATCGTAAAGATAATTATGAACCTAAATATTGTTACAATTAGTCTAAATATGTGTGCAGGAATATAATTAAAAATATTAAATTTTCTTTTTGAATAAGGACAGCAAACCAACAATAGTACGTTTCAAAACAAGTATGACAATAGAAAAAAGTTTCAACACAAGTATGACAATAGAAAAGAGTGAGTAAAAAATCTACCAAAAATTAACTAGTTCGTAAACCCAAAAATTACCTAAGACAAAACGTAAAAATTGTATCTGGTTCTTAACAAGACTCATGCCCAAATGTGAGTGGTTTGATATTAACCATAGTCACGATCATACTTTGATTAATGTGCTGTTGAGTTGCAGTTTTTACCTTTTATTATTTTAAATTAATATAAATGAAGTTTTTTTTTAATTTATTTTAGTGTTTTGAAATTGAAGAAAAAAAAAAGATATCTTTCATGCTTAATTGTATAACCAGTGGAAAGTTGTTTTATTTTATATTATTTTCAGGTTAACTCCTTTTCTTAGCCATAGGTCGCTAATGTTTGTACTTTTTAAAAAGTTATTCATTTTAACTTATTTATGAATATTAAGAATTAGTGCTCAATTGTTTGTATTTAGAAAATCAAGATTTGTTATGCTTGATGTTTTAAAAGGAGTTTTATATTTTTCTTCTAATATGAAAGTCTTCGAATGTCTTTGGAGGAATGAAATACAAATAGGGAATATAAGTCTCGTTGAAAGCTATATCACTAATCCGAACCTTTTCTTCACTGACTTTGCCAATTCCATGATCAAATTGGGGAATATAAGTCAACAACAGTATCGAACGGCGAGATTCCTGTAATTGTACTTAAACTTATATATGATTTTATTAAATGATTATGTATTGAAATTTGCTATATCTTTTGGTGTGACGTTATAATTGTTTTAGTATAAACTTGTTTGGAGAATTTTAATCGGCTTAACACTTCAACACATATGAACACGAATTGATACCCACATCACTAGACTTGTTCGCCGGCACACGAAGTCGCCTAACACATGATAGCTTGCTAAAGCAACACATGCAGTGAGCAAGATAAGCTCACCACACAAGCAAGATTCATGACGCACAATAAGCTAAACAAATCACTGTTAAGCCAAAAATCTTCAAGAGTCGGTATCAAATAAGGAAGGGCAATCGTTCTCATATGGGCAAATCAACGAATGAGGTAATGACCCTAGAAATCTGGAAGATCAACCTCTGTAAGGAAAGAATTTCCAATACGAGACAAATAAATCATCAAGATACGACCTCCCAAGATCTCGTGGAGATACAATCTCTGTGAACCTTTGTTTGCACGATAAGGATTAGGGAAACACCCTACTTCACATATAAATACATGTATCAAGTGAAGGCAAAGATGAAGACAACACAACATTAGAGAAAAGACATTATGCTTGTAATTGTACCCATCTTATACATCATGGAATTCTTTTTTCTATAGTTATGACGACTATGGTTCTTTCCAATACAAATCTAAATGTGGGTACCCAATTCACCAAAATCCCCATCTTCAACTTCTTCCTATCCATCGAATTTTAAGCCACTAGAAATGGGGAAAAAAACCAAACGAACAAAAAAAGAAACTTAACCCAATCATCCATGATTCGATCCAGAAGTCATCGATAAAATGTGGAGTTAAAATGGACAACTGATCTCAAAACTCAAACCAACAAAGTCAATAAAAAAAGTGTCACAGAAAAAGAAAAAATTGAAAACCGTTAGATGAGTGGTCTGCCACCGGCTGTGGAAGGTGGAAGGTTGGAGGCGATGTGAGGTTGGTCGTCCATGAATCTCTTCCATGGGAGATCCATTCCAATTCCCCATTGGAGATCTGGTTGAATAAGGGTTAATTGCACTAAAGTATCCTGTATTGATCCGTTTAGACAAAATTTCCTTAGGTTTAAGAAAGTCAACACAATCATACCCTACTGTTAATGTCAGAAAAATCTTTTGAAAGACAAATTAGCCTCTGCCACATAATCTATAATATAATTATTTATTATTTATATTTATTTATCAATATAATTAAATTTATTTTATATTTTATTTTTTTCTTAACAAATATATTAATGAAACTAAAAAAAATCTTTTAACAAAAACATGAAGTCTAGTGTGATCTACCAAAATCTCCAATGGAACCCGATTCATGGAGATCTTTAAGAGGGTGTATTGGATTGAGATTTTAATGAATAATTTTAGGATACAGGGATTTTATAAATTTGTAAGACTATTAGGATTATTAGAATAATTAGGATTATACTTTTAAAATTATTAGGATTATATGGACTAGACTTTTAGAATTTTGAAAGAGTATTTGAACTTTATTTATAAACTATTAGGATTGTCTTGACTTTATTTCAAGATTTTTTGGACATTTATAAATATGAGTCAATTGTAGTATTCAATTTTCTCTACACATTAACGAATACACACTCCTAATATGACACCCAATATGAATTTATAGCAGTGATTGAACACTCTTAACTTATAATTTCAGGACATCCTTACTAGACAACCATTATATATATTAGTAAAACATCTATACCTTTATCCACACTAGTCATTACAATTTATTTATAAATAAACTATTATTTACACCTATCAAAGGAGTATGAACAATAATAAAGATGTCACGATTAAGAATCATTTTTTAACATCTATTCTATGAAAATTAAGTTTAAAACAAAACGAAGTATAATTGCTGCACTACTCCACCCTCATATCTTCAATCTCCGGTAACCAATCACCCATCCGTGGACCACAACCCGTCCAAGCTGAAGATCTGATGATGTATAAAAGATCTGATGAGGTATGAAAGTTGAGGAAACTGAAAATTTATGATGAAAATTTGATGGGGGTGTTGAGGTTGAGGAAGCTGAAGATGATTTTGAGTGAGAGAAAAGTCTAAAAAGTATTGAGGGGGATGACAAGACAATTTGGGGTTAAAGTTATTTATAAATATCACTAAAAAGTCTAAAAAAAACCATTTAGTCATGAAATCTTAAAAATCTTAATCTCAATCCGATACCACCAGACAAGTTACTGCATCTTGAAAGTCTAGATCCAATACCATAAGACAATATGGACTTTAAAAAAAAAAATCTTAACAATCTAGATTCAATACCACAAGACAATATGGACTTTTTCAAAAAATCTTAAAAGTCTTGATTGAATACCACCAGACTTATCTGACTTGTTAAAAAGTCTCAATTCAATACCACTAGACTTTTATTTCCCCAAATTGTCTAATAAAACCTTGAACCAATACAACCCCTTTAATTTATGCACCAATAGTTTTTTTTTTAATCCATGGATCACAAACTTCTTCTCATCCATGGATCTAAAATCTTCCTCCAAAAACTAGCTTCATCTCTTATACCTAGGGGTGGGCATTGATTGAATCGTTTCACTTTTGGATTGAACCGATAAAAAACCGATACTATTCGGTTTTTGAAAAAATGATCCGATTGGATCCGATATACAATTGTTAACCAATCAAAAACCAATTGAACAGTACCGGTTCGGTTCGGTTCGGTTTTTTCGGTTTTGGGTCCAATTAATGGGCTTTAATTTATAAAATTTGCTATGGTATGAAAAATTAAAAAAAAAACACAAGTTTTTCATATATTGGGATCTATTGGACCGAGTATTATTAAATTGGAACATAAATCCATAATACAAATAAAAATAAGTAAACAACTACAATTTTTTCAAACCATAAGTAACACAATTAAAAACAACTAGAAATAATTCAAACAATAAGTCCATACTAGTATAATACAAATAAAAACAAGTACAAATTATGCAAACAATAAGTCCATAATACAAATAAAAACAACTAAAAATTATTCTAATAATAAGTCCATAATACAAATTAAGTCCATAATACAAAAAAAAAACAGTCATTGAAACCAAACTACAATAATGCCCAATAGCCATTGAATCATTCAAACAATAATGCCCAAACCAAACCAAACCACTGTAAAGCAAACAGAACAAGCCAGTAATTAGTTTTGTCAACAGAACCACTCAAACCAAACCAGCACAGCCAACAAATAAAGCACCACTCAAACCAAGCTACTAACTTATTACCAAAATAATAGTCTCAATTTGAATTTCAACTGTGGAATGAGGCTGTAAAATAAACATATTTCTGAAAAATAATAACCTCAATTTCTGAAAAATGAATATATTTCTGTCAATTCTATGTGTTTCCATGACAAGTGAAACAGAAAAAATAAAATAAATAATTGAAACAAAATCGAAACAGAGGAATATACAAAAAAAAAACATAGCACCAGAATGAAACAAACTTTCTATTTATATAGATATATATTTCAAAATCGAAAACAAAACAAAAATCGTTTGTAATTCGATACAATCTACACTAACGGGCAGAAACCATTTCATCGACAAAATGGGACAAACCAGTTTTCAGAAGTTTTAGAATTGAAATTGAAATTGAAATCAAAAAATCAAAATCGATTGTAATAGAAATCGAAATCGAAAGAAATCAAAATCACTTACGGTCGGTGGAGGAAGAGACCAACCAGAACGCCGATCTAACTTCGAAGACCAAGTCATCGAGCAAGAGACGGTGGCTCACCAGACCAAAAGCAAGTCGACGAACGTGGATCGAAGAAGTAGGGAAAGGTGGCTCACCAGAATGTTGGACAACAGAGATGGCGGACGACGGACGAGAGATGCTAGATGACAGAAGGGGTTGATGGGAGAGACGAAGACGTTGAGAGGAAGAGAGAGAACGAAAGAAACTTTAGAGATTTAGGGTTTTTTTTGGTAGAGACGTTGAGAGGCAGAGAGAGAATGAAATAAAAAAAAAGGGTTTTTGTTTTTATACCCTGTTTTTCGGTTCAGTTTTCGGTTTCAGCCACCGAACCAAAAAATCCTGTTTTTTACTTTCTTAAACCGAACAGAACCGATTTTTTTAAAAAACTGAAAAAAAACCGGTTGGACCGGTTCGGTTCTGTTCGGTTCGGTTTAATGGATTTTTGTCCACCCCTACTTATACCACCCATATCTCCAATCCATCCATAAAATCTTCGAAACTAACCCAACAAAGTCAACAACAAAAAGAGTAGAAAAAACGAAACAAAAACAGCAAGCAAAGTGCCCGATGGCAGTAGCGGAAAATGGAGGGAGTGAGACTACTGGAGATGGAGGAAGTTAAGATTGGTGGAGGTTGGAACTTGGAGGTGGGGGTGAGATCTAAGACTGATTTAGGTTGGCAGCCCATGAGATTTGGGATTTCCTCCCAAATATAGAAGAGTAGAAGAAATCTCAAGATCATATTAAATTATGGAGGAGTCCTCCATCCTTTTTATTTTTATTTTTATTATATATTATTTAAATATTTAGTTCTGATTAGAAAAACCAAAATGACTGAAATGCCTTTTTGGTGTGAAAACTAATAGACCTAATTTAACAGCATGGTATGTTTGTGTTGATTTTTCCAAACTTAAGGAAATTATTTCTAAAGGAATAAATGTAGGGCTCTTTAGTGCAATCAACCTATTGATTGAAGCTTTGGTTTGGGAGGTCACATAAAGCCTAGTCCGATGTCCCATATTTATTTTTTCCATTTTTTATTAATTTTTTAAATTCATTATTTTTTTATAATGTTTCCCTTTTTAGTTTTATTTTTCTGCTTAACACTTAATTAGTATGAACTGAACGATAATTATTTTTTCCATTCGAGATTATCCTTCTAACAATATTTATTTCTGTTGACGGTGATTTTTGGATTACGTAGGATCAATCACGCGTCTAACAAGTGAGTATAGGCCGACAATTGAATTACAAATTAAAATAAGCAAAAGTAGACAGGGCACACAATTTTACATGGTAAAACCTCAAAGTGGGGAAGCGTCCACGGTTTCCCGTAATGACTAGAAGAATTCACTATGAATATAATGATTACACACTCAATCTCTTCTTTTTTGGTCTATCTCTCTCTTTCTCTTTTGTGTATCTTCACTACGGGTTGTTCCCGCTATTAATAATGAGATTATGGGTCTATTTATATGTGTATAGAACCCTAATCATTATTATACAAATAAGGAAATGTGATAGTGTTTAATTAAACTGGTTACTATTGGAACTCTGTTCACTAGTTACGCAATGGAACTAGGTTTTAAATTTTTTATACAGATCATAATCTGTATCTGAGACCAGTGAACTTGGGATCGTAATTATTTTTGGAAATCATACATACAATATGTATACACAGGAAATTGAAATCGATATAATCAGAAGAAGAAAATCTTACCAACGTTTGGAGACTCTTTCACTTTACGATATGCTCCTATCTAAACCAATCTTACCAACGTTTGGAGGTTCCTTCACTTTACGATGTGCTCTTGTCTGAACCACTCAATCACCCTCGCTATCTCTTGGGATTGGTAACTGCGTGTGGACGCGTCACGGTCTCAGAAACTTGAATGGAGAATGTAGAGAAATACTTGAAGAAACTCTTTCTTCTCAATTTGGTGTATTGATTTCACACACATAAATTGCATCTCATGCAAAACTTATATTGACAGATGTGGTTCCGTATTTAAAAACAATATATATATATATATATATATATATATATATATATATATTATTTCTAACGCACCCTTTTTGATAACAGAGCAAGCACTTGAGTTTTTTTTTTAAATGTCTTCCCTTATGTTATGATAATGCGTTAATATATATATATATATCTTTTGATTTTTTTTTACTTCTTACACATTTTTACTTCTTACACAACCACTTGCGTTTTAAATATATATCTATCTCATATGTGTATTAGGTATTTGCATCATATGCAAATTCTTCTTTTGACTATTGTTTTATATGCACACACCAATTTGCATCCAATACAATATCTTGTGTTATTAATTGATATATATCTTTTAATTATCCTTTTTAAATATATCAAATAAATTAAAAGTGATAATAAGTATTTTCAATTTAAACTTAAATTCAAATACTTTGATAAATGATTTAGTAAAAATAAAATAATCTTATTATTTTATCTTCACCTAAATCCAAATATCAACTAACATCCTCCAATTAATAGTTAATTAATAATTCATAATTATCAATATAATTAAACAATCTAATTATTCAATTCTGTGTGTCTGTGTGTCTCACTTTTGTAACACAATTAATTGGACAATCCAATTAATTAACCGTGACCCTTGTTACCTAAATCGATCGGGCTAGCAAGGGGACCTAAAAGACCCACAGTATTTTGAGCTCCAATAATCATCGAAATCATTAATTAAACTCTTTAATTAATATTAATTGATTATTAACTCCGGTGTTATTCCACTAAAAACCCAAAGCTGCACTTTCTCAACTGTAGACGCTTTTACACAGACCGATACAACTCGGTGTCTATCGATATAGCTATTACATATGGTGTGATCCTCCACAGTAGTTTATAATTAGAGCTGGGTCATAATGTCCGTTATACCCCTCTAATTACATATATCCTTTAAGTACCGTTGATTTTATAATGAACAATAAATCCTATTTCCTCACGGAACTAGGAGAGCACTCATATTGTCCAAGCCCTGAATCAACCCTTAAGGGAACTACCATCTACTTCTCATAAGAAGGAGTGGATTCAACTATTGTGTACAAATCTTTTCAGCCACAAGCCAAACCGTAATCCTAGCATACAGAGTATATTGATCAGGAACTGCATTCGACCTCACCTGGAAACCTCTCTTTACGCAAGAAAACCATCACTGAATCTCCCTCTTCAAACACTTTCCAACGCCTATGCTTGTCTGCAGCTGCTTTGTATTTCGCATTGGTTTCTTCCAGATTCTGTCTCACCTCAGCTTGCCCCGCTTGAGCCTGAGTAGGCATGTTTTCTACGGCAACACTAACTTCTGGACCTTTTGGTAAATGAATTAAATCCACGGTATGCTTTGGTGGTGACACATATGTCACAACAAAAGGGGATTTTCCCGTGGCACTATGTACAACACTGTTATAGGCAAACTCAACTTGAGGTAATGCATGATCTCACTGTTTCGGCTTATCTCCACAAACGCAACGAACCAGATTTCCCAATGTCCTGTTCGTCACTTCTGTTTGTCCATCAATTTATGGGTGTATAGTAGTGCTACGTTTTAGAGACGTATTAAACATCTTCCACAAGGTCACCAAAAAATGGCTAAGGAATTTTGTGTCACGATTAGAAGTAATTGATTGCGACACCATATGTAGTCAGACTACTTATCTAAAAAATAGACAGGCTTTGTGTGAAACATTAGATGTCTTCCGACAAGAGATGAAGTGAGCCATTTTTGAGTATCTGTCAACCACCACAAAAATCGAATCTACTCCTTGCTGGGTACGGGGTAGCCCCAACATAAAATCCATAGACAAGTCCTCCCAGATATTGTTAGGAATGGGTAAAGGCATATAAATACCAGTATTTTATGATTGACCTTTAGACATTAGACAAGTATAACACCTCTGTACAAAATTCCCAACATCTCGTTTTAGTTACGGCCAAAAATACCTCTCCTCCAATCTAGCCACCGTTTTGTCTCGACCCAAATGTCCACTGAATCCACTTCCGTGCAAATCACGAATTAGCTTCTCTCGTAAAGACGTCTTAGGAATACACAAACGGTTACAACGAAACAGATACCCATCATTCTCATGAAAATCACTAACAGGCTGCTTCTCCATATGCTTTAGACAGATCCCTTTGAAGTCTTCATCCTCCGTATACAATTCCTTCAAACGGTCAAACCCCACAATCTCATGAGTCAGGGTCACGAGCAGGGTGGCACATCTGCTCAACGCATCAGCAACTCGGTTCAAAACCCTTGACTTATGTTTAATGACAAAAGGGAATTCCTGAAGGAAAGTGGCCCACCTGACATGTATGTTGTCCAAGTTCTTCTGATTGTTAATAAACTTCAAAGCCTAATGATCATTGTACAAGACAAATTCCCTCTATACTAGGTAGTGTTCCCAATGCTTCAAGGCTCAGACTACTACATAGAACTCCTGATCATAAGTACTCCACTTCAAGTGAGCCTCACTTAATTTCTCGTTAAAGGAAGCAACTAGTCTCTTTTCTTGGGACAGTACATCGCCAATTCCTACACCACTAGCATCGCACTCCACTTCAAATATCTTCTCTAAACTAGACCGAGCCAGTACTGGTACAGTACACAATTTCTCCTTGATTAATGCAAAACTCTTCTCTGCTTCTTCTCCCCAATGAAACTGACATTTCTTCATGTATTATGTTATCGGTGCCATGACAGTGCTAAAATTCACAGTTTTTGACACATGCCATTCTCGAATTGCTCACAGCTTCTCTTCTTCCACATGAATTCCTTCTGAACTCACCACGTAACCTAAAAATAACAAATAGTTGGTCATAAAACTGCACTTCTTCAGATTAAGAAACATTTGGTTTTCTTGCAAAACCTTTAACACCTCTCGCAATTGCTCCACATGTTCTTATTCAGTTCTACTATAGATAAGAATGTCGTCAAAATAAACAACAACAAACTTTCCCATAAAAGGCCTCAATATCTGATTCATCACCCGCATGAAAGTAATGGGTGCAATTGATAGACCGAACGATATAACCAGCCACTCATACAAACCGTCCTTGCTCTTAAACGCCGTCTTCCATTCATCCCTAGGTCTGACCCAAATTTGGTGATACCCACTACCTAAATCAATCTTTAAAAATAGCTTCAAACCCTCAAGTTGATCCAACATTTCATCTAATTGGGGAATCGGAAATCGGTACTTGACGATTATCTTGTTGATAGCTAGACTGTTCACGCACATACACAAACTCCCATCCTTCTTTGGTGTCAGCAATGCAGGAAATGTACACGGGCTTATGCTTTTACGTATGAAACCTTTTTATAATAATTCTTTTATTTTCTCCCGCAGAATCTCATTCTCCTTTGGACTCATCCAGTAATGTGGTAGATTGGGCAAACTCGCCCCAGGTATAAGATCTATATCATGTTGAATGTCTCTTAATGGGGATAAGTTGTTGGGCAAATCTTCTGAAGTAATGTCTCTGAATTATTCTAGCAATGACTGTATTTTCTCAGGAACAGTTATCGCTGGTGTTTCTTCCCACTCTACCACAAGAGCTTTAACCATTAAAGCATATACCTCATGTGCACCCTTAACATTTGTCACGAATTCTGTGTCGGATCCGGTCACGGTTAGAAAAGTCTGTTTCTTCACTTCAGAGTGCTTGTTAGGCACTGTCTGATGTCTGGAAGGAGCCATAGCAATTTTATGTGACCCCAGGTAAATAAATAAGTGTTTTCCCGACCCTTATAAGTAATATCAACATCATACTGTCAAGGCCGACCCAACAACACATGGCTAGCATCCATATCAATCACATCACAAACTACCTCCTCCTTATATATCTTACCAATAGAAATAGGAACACGACAAACCTTAGTTACCTTTACTAGTCAGACCCTTCTTGATCCAGCCAATAGTTTACGGATTGGGATGTTTCTCGATTAACAACTTCAGATGTTCCACCAACCTCTTTGCGACAAAGTTCTCGTAACTCCCACTATCCACGATCAGATCACAGACTTTCTGACTGATTGTGCAGTAAGACCGAAATATATTGTTACGCTGATAAGGTTCTCTTGCCTTGGTGCGTACAACACCCATTGCACCACACAATTAACCCGTTCTCCATCTTTTTCAGTGAATTCTGCTCACTCATACAAGTCACATTCTCATTCTTCATCCTCAAGAGCATCTGGGTCTTCTTCGCCTCCTTTCACCCAATTCACTGGCCTGGAACGATCAGGACATGCATTTGAAAGATGACCAAGTTTCCTGCATCTGTAACAAATCACTGGTGTAGGTCTAACATAGGGTTTTGGATTTGGATTTCTGGATACGTTCTTGTTGGCTGAAGTTGCTGTTTGGTGGCTACTGCTGCTCTCTTCTCCATTAACTCTTTTTGGTTAGCTCGACAGAACCGATGATTAAACACCCTTGTCCCTGTTAGAGAATGATGACTCAGGAATGTTCCTCCCTAGGGTTTCCAACTCTACGTTTTAGGAACTCGACCTTCAGCGCCATGTTATGAGCTTCATCCACAGTCCAAAACACTTGCAGTTCGATCTTATCTCGAAGTGACAGCCTCAACCCGTTAAGATATCTGGCTATGCGATGCCCCCCCTGTTTCACTTAAATTATTTCTCTCCGAGAGCCTAGAAAATTATATCGTGTAATCAAACACCGACTTGGTCCCATGAGAACAATTTTGAAGTAACTAGAATAAATATTTCTCATAGTCTAGTGGCAGAAACCTACCTATCATAAGCTGCTTCATTCTACGCCAGGTCCTCACAATTGCCTTTCCCTGTTGCTGATGGTTTTTTTGTAACTTATCCCACCAGATTGCTTCCCTTCCTTTCAATCTAAAGGCGATAAAACTTACCATATTCTCTTCTGGAATCTCTATCATCTCAAAGAACCGCTCTACTTCTATGATCCAATCAAGAAAATCTTATGTACGCAGATTTCCATTAAAGCTTGGGAGATCTGCCTTCAACCGATAGTCATCATGCTCTATGGATCGTCTCACTGTTTGAATAACATCATACCCTCAATCTCCTTCGTCTTCAGAATCTTCCTCGCTATCAGGTTGATGACAAAGAGAACATCTTCTATTAACAGGTTGGCCTTGGTCAAATCCCTCAGCACACACTCTGTTACCTGGTTGTGGCTGCCTGTTGTTAGCGTTGAGGTTCATCCCGACAAGCAGTTCACAAATCTCCCTCAGCTGTTGTCGTTGTTCCTCCGCCGCTACCCATAAGGCCTCCACCCCACGATCACCATCAATAGGGTTTCTGTCTCTTGCTCCGTTAGTTGACATCGAGATCGGCAAATCCGTGCTCTGATACCAATTAACGCAGTGAAAATGTAAAAGAAAATAGAACGACATCTATATTCTGTGATAACTGGAATCCACCAGAAATAAAAGAGAAATCTCTTAAAATTTTATTTAATAAAAGCTAATGAGCCTTTTGGCTTACAAGACTATTTAAAATGAAAAAACCCTAACCCGAATCCTTTTTGGACAAGAAATGAGATTACATATCAAAAGCTGCCAAAAGAGCGAAAACTGTCAAAAATAGCGAAATCACGAAAGTTGCGGAAATAAAATATATTAATGATCATAAACATGCCAGAATTAACAGTAGACGATTTTAATTCTGGCTTGTCAAAGTCAACTATGACTAAAAAAGAAAATTTTCCAAAAAGGAAAGAACTGCGATTTCAGTGCCTAAATGATGGAATTTGGCCGAAAAAGGTTGTGCCTCAACACCAAAGGTGTTGACTTCGGAAGATCTCATCGATTCCCTTCAATTAAAGTCATTTATTTTTGGATTTAAGATGGTCCCACAAAGCCTTGTAGGATTCAGCCACTTGTTCTACATCATCAATTCAGCTTATTCTCAACAGATTGACACGAGGTTTACGGTGGAGATTACAGAAGCAGTGTCGAAGGAAACAGGGCTGGTCCTGATCGTAGTTGAGTCAGATGATGTGTTTGGTGAATCAGCGTCAGAGACTTTACGAGCGTAGACGTCTGGCTTGTTGTTTATGATATTCTGAGATATTTACGTGCGGTAATGTGATTTTGGCACATCACATTCTAAGACAGGTGAACAATATCGCCCATTCCCTAGCTAAGTTAGCTTTAGAAATTCCTGAAGACTGTTTTTTGCTAAATGAAGCACCTTCTACTGTAAAGGGGCTTATCCTTCAGGATGCTCAAGGATAGTTGTCTTATTTATTGGTTCTTGTTACTTTACTTTTAAAAAATGAATTAAGGTTTAATTACAAACTAGATTTTTTTAAAAAAATTTGATAGGTATTGTTACGAAAGAGGTGTACATACAGTTTTTAAGGGGTGTTATTATCACCACTCAACTGATTAATGGATAAAGAAGTACAAACAAAACTAGATTGAATTTCACATCAATTTCATTGTAGGCACTTGGAAGGTCTTTTCTTATTCAATTAAGGCTTAACATTAATCGTAGATAAAATCTTAAAAGTTACCATCACTTATATACAATAATAGATGTCGTTAGTACTTGAGTTACGATACCCTATAACACAATACATATCAAGATAACAGAACAAACAAATTTCATCTTTTAGATACATTTAACGGTTAAAAAATAATTTTAGGTCCACGCTTATTCTCTTTTATGGTAAACCCTCACCCCGTTTTGAATAAGTCACCTGGTTGTTATCGACTCAGGAATAGATTTTTTAAGTTTATTTGTTACTCGAGTATTGCTACATTGTTTAAATTTGGTGTCCAAATAATGTGGTAACACTGTAATCCATTCATTTAATTCATACAAATCTAATACAATTTAAATGAATGAATTACAATAATACCACATCATTTGGACAACAGATTTAGACAAAGTAGTATAATTATTGCTACTATAATCATAAGTATCTTGGATTAAGATGCTTTGTTTCTATTTTGTTTTTTATTAGCCATTAAATATTTTTATTCTCCCAATTATTATCTACAGTATATAAAGGATTTTATTTTGTTACCTTTTGAATATAAATTTAAATTATTTCTATATTATTTTTTATTTCCATTTGATGTAATATCTAAGCCTATAAATAGGTATATATTGTAATAGAATTAGATCATGGATAAAAAAAATATGCTCGTCTCTTAGATTTTACATTAGCCATTGTAATATTAATTCATCACACAAACTGTGGATTAGGAGGCTTCGAAATGACCCATTATTTGTTGTGTTTACTCTTCTTTTTTTCATCATTTTTTTTGTATAGAAAGTGGAAATAGTCCACTCTGTCTGCTTTCACTCTCCCTCTAGCAATACTACTTTCTCCCTCTTCTCATTTACTTTCTTTTGGTTGGTGTAGTCCACACTTTTTTTCCATTTTGCTTTGTGAGTGTGTTCATTTTGGAATTTTAGATATAAGTTTGTTGGTTCTTTGTAATTCAACTTCAACTTTGTTGGGGTTGTTTTAATTTTTTACTTTCTTTTTGGTGTAATTGATTCTGATTTATCATTCCTTAAATAAATTTTGTGACTAAATTTTTTATTCATTCGACATTGTGCTGGTGTTTTTGTATTGCCCTTTTTAAATAACCTAGAAGGGGACATTTTGAGAGGGAACTTTACTAGTTCAATAGGTTCTTAATGAAATTAAATTGGTCATCATTGGTGGGTGGTGCCATACATGGGCTATCTTGCATGCTGGTTTTGGTTTTTAAATTAGGAAACTGTTAAAAAGAGGCAGATGCTCATTTCATATGGTATTTTGATTGTGTTAAGATGATGAGATGACATGCTACAGGGAATGCATTATAGTTTAGATATGAGCAATTTGCATTCAACCTCCCTGAGGTTTGGTCTCTTACACATAAAAACAACTTAAAAACAACTTTATCATTAATTAACACTCACACACCTTGTTGACTATCTTTTATATTTAAAAGACTAAATTACCTTTGATCCATAAATTAAATTATTAAATAGGTAATTTTACTAAAGTCTCTACTTTTTAGCAAAATGTCATTTATTCAAATGTCTTTATCATATTAGCAACTTAAATCTATTGTTTTTCTAAAATATATCACCTTAGTCCATTTGACCAAAATACTAACGGTCAACTCTAATTATATATATAAAAGTACAATTTTACCCTTGTCAAACAATTTATTGAGTTTAAAAAATAAATGATATTAAAATGATTTATATTTTTTTTATAATAAACATTTTTTTTAATATTATCCATTATCCATGCATTAGTTTTTTTTTCTTCTATTTTTATTTTTTTATAAAAAATTGGATGGATAATGAAACAAACTAATTGACGGATAGTGGAAAATATAACTTTAAAATAAATAATAAATTGAAAGTATGATTAAAATAAATTTTATCTCGATTTATGGGAGTAACCCTCTCTCCGATTGTGAGAGTTATAGTCCATATGTAACTTCTCATCGATAGTGAGAGTAATATTCAGGGTCGTACTTGTATAGTTTAAATAATCTCAACAAGTCTTGACAATAGTTTTTTTTTTTAAAATATATATACTTTAACTTTATATTTTTCATTATCCATCGATTAGTTTTTTTTATTTTTTTTATTAAGAAAATAAAATCTTCTTGTTAATTTATTATTTACAAATCATTTTAATATTATTTATTTTTAAAACTCAATAAATCATTTGAAAAGGGTAAAATTATACTTTCATACATATAATTAGAGTTGACCGTTAATATTTTAGTCAAATGGATTAAAGTGATGTATTTTGGGAAAACAAGGGACTTAAGTTGTTAATATGATAAAGACATTTAAATAAGTGATATTTTACAAAAAAATATTGGCATTAGTGAAAATAAGTATTTATTAATTTAACTTAGGGATCATGGGTATTTTAGTCTTTTGAAGGTAAAAGTTAATCAACAGGGAGTATGGGTATGTGTATCAATTAATGATAAAATTGTTTCTAAGTGTAAGATGTCAAACCTCAGGGAGGTTGAGTGCAATTTGCTCCATATAAAATCATCATATTGATAATAAGTCATTGTATTATTATTGCAGTCATAATTGTTCAGTTGAAAGTGGGTGTTTCTTTGTTATGTTGTACTTTTTTATTAAATATCTCTTGTATATTGTATTCTTTTACAGTATATGAGGAAGTGTTTTTTTTTGCTTTATCAGAGTTCTATCATTGCCGGTTAAAATCTGGTATATCCGATCTTCCTATAATTTTTAGAATAACTGGGTTGCTGTTAAAGTCTAAAGGCATTATTCTCAATCAGATCTTTGATTGAGAAGAATACATTTAGATGAGCGATGCAGTCATTCCAAAAACTTTAGGAAAATCGGATATACCTGATTTTAATCGGCAATGATAGTTCTATGTCAAAGCATACAAATTCCTTAAACTGCAAAAGTATACAATATATATATATATATATAAAATGTCAGAAAAAGTTGCAACATGACAAAGAAACATCAACTTTCAGCTACAGATTGTGACTCCAATAATCAAGCTGTGATTTCATGGCTTATTATCAATATGATGATTTTGTATATCCCAAACGATAATATATTTCCAGTAGCATGTCATCACATCACCTTGACAAAACCAAAATACCATATGAAATGAGCATCCGCCTCTTTTTAGTAGATTCCTAATATTTCAATGAGAATACATTAAAAATCCAAAACAACCATACAAACTTGATATATAGCCTTTGTATGGAACCACCTAGGGGTAGGGGTACGCAAATCGTCAAATCGAACCAAACTGATTTGTGCCCACCCTTAATCTGTATGATTGATACACCACCTTATGCAAATATTTTGATGTGCCTCACACAATGAAAAGATGCATAAAAAAAATTACTAGACTTGGACATTGAGTTTTTATTAGGGTCCGGGTTTGGCAGTTTGGGACCACCGATTGGACCGTTAAATGTTCCAAGTGGATTCGGCGGCCACTGACCGCCGAATAGCCCGTTTTCTGGGTAGTTTTGGTATTTCACACCAACTCATTCTTGGACCGTATATATACATCATCTTCTTTTCTATTTTGTCTAAGAACTCATATTTTCAGATCATAGTGAGAGAAAGAGTTCCCTTAGAGAGAGAAGTCCCAAGATTGATTCTTTAACTCTCCACAACCAAAAATCCATCATCTTCATGCATCATTAAGCATCTTTAAGGCATGGGTCTTCATCATTAGTTAACTTGGTAAGTTTAATGAACACTCCATCTTTATTAATTGTTCAAACTCTTCCAGATTATGTTTTTATTGCATTTATTAGTTGATTAAATGTTAAGACTCTCTTTATTGCATATATTTTTGATGTCCTTGGTATGATTTGGTTTTGTTTGTGATAGCTTGCATTTAGGATATTATTGTCCTCTAGCTAAGTATTTATGGCTTGCTTCGAGACATAGATAGTTATGACATTAGGCAATTTTTACTGAATCGAAGTTCCATTGTTGTTAAATTCACGCCTAGAGTTTCATTGATCCCGGAAATGTTGGGATAGGCGGGGTGTTGAGGAACAATTCGGGTCTGATTTTAGGCTTGTTTTCGTTTTTTGTAGGGATTGGGAACTCAAGTTTTGATGAGATTTCTGCGATCCACAAGGCTGTTTCTTTATGTTTTCAATCGGCTTCTCTGATAGACAAAGAAATTGACATTGTTAGTGACTCGTCTGAGGTCGTTTCTTGGGTAAACTCTGATGGTAGAGGGAATTTAGTCCACAGGAACACCATTTTAGAGATTCGTTGATGTTTGTCTCTTTTAGGAAACACTCAGATCATCTTCAATCCCAGAACTAGTAATCATCTTGCTAACGATTTGGCCAAAAACGGTTCAACTTTGCATAGGGATAAACTGATTTAGGAGATGTAATGTTTGGGTTTTGCTTTCGCTTTTTAGCTTTTGTTTTCGTTCTGTTTTTTGCTAGGTTTTTTCCCCTGTTTTTGTTTTTGTTTTTGTTTTGTTGCTGTTTTGTCTGCGTTTGGCCTCGCCTTCTCCTGTTTTGGGTGCTGGTTTTGTTTTGTTGTGTGTTTGCTCTCCGTGTTTTCCTTGTTGTGTTTCTCTGTTTTGGCTTTCTTTGGGCCATTGATTAATCTATGCAGTTAAAAATATAAAAATAAATTAACGCCTAGAGGTACAAACTCACTTGCGGATAGCTTAGCCAAAGCTGGTTCAAGTATGCAAGGAGACAAGCTGGAATGGAGTGTCTCGTGATGTGTGTTGTTGTGTTTTTGTTGACTTTCCTATTTGTATTCAAGTAATCTTATACAACACTTAGAAAAATATCCAAAATGATATATGACAAAGCAAATAACACAAATCAACTAAGTGAAGAAATTAAAGATGTTAAAAATTAACACAAGATATTTACGTGGTAAAACCTCTTAAGAGGAAACATCCATGGGTTGATACCACAACCACCGGTAAAAGCAAATCCACTATTTCAAATAAGAGTTACACACTCAAGCAATCAACACATGCTCTCCAAGCTATCACTCTTACTCTACCCTTGAACCTAGTGATCTACTAAGCCGACTTCCTATCCAAGACCTCCTGTCTCTAGGAAGATTCCTTGCTCTACTATCCGGATCCTCGCGACCCTAGACAAGACTTCTTGCTCAACTATCCGAGTCCTCCCGACTCTAGTCAAGATTGCCTTGCTCAACAATCCGAGGTCTCACACCTCTTGTCGAGACTTTCACTTGCTTAGCTATCCAAGTCCTCCTGACTCTAGCTAAGACTTCCAATTGCTCAAATCAAAGAATCACTCTAAGATATGAAACTTTCTACCTCTTCACAAGGCATCTAAGTGATCATGAATGCAAAACGCAAACAATCACTCAACATAGAATATGATGATCAACAAATTCTATGGACATGCAACTAAATAGCTAGATTATGTTTTCAAAGAACAATCACAAATGTATCTAGGCAACCTAAACATGTTATCAACTAAGAACCAAATTAATGAAATGAATATACCAATTGATGTAGACCTAGTTCTTAGAAAATGAAATTAAATCTAGAAATAGTCAATCAAGCATAAGAACAAAAGATTTCTAGAAACAATTTCATGATTATCAAGTTTAGCACAAATCAATCAAATTATCACAAATCTAGCTAAACTTGAAAATCAAATCAACAAACCACAACATACAATCAAAATCATAAAAGTCATGCTTCTTAATTAAAAGGCATCAATCAATAAGAAGATCAATGAAGAAAACTAAGAAGAAGACGATTTTACAAACAAGGATGAAAATCACGAACTGAAAATATGATCACAACGAAAGATCTAGACATCCTTTGGTTCTGGAAATGCTTGTGGTTTGTAGAACTCTTCAAGACACTCGAAATCGGTTTTTAAATCAAGTGATTCGGAGTTGAAATGAAGAATTTATCACAAAAAAAAAAAATCAAAATGTTGAGAGAAAAATTCTGCACTTTTTCTTCAAATTCGTTTTTCTCAACTTATAATGAATGAGAGGGAATGAGAGGTTTTAAAGAGAGAATGACCAAATGACCTTTTTGACCCCATTCTTTAGTGCCTCCCCGAGATGGGGCATGGCCATCTTGGGGCAGAGCACCTTTGGGGCCGAGATGGCCACGCGCCATCTCGGGATGGTGCAAGATGATGGCTTGAGCCATCACACCACTTCCCTTGCGCTCCTCTCGCGTTCTTTCACCGTTCTCTAGCCTTCGAACTCCGAATTCGAATCCGTTTGAAGATTACGAACCGGGACTCCCTTATGGACATAGAAATATAAGATAATCAACCCAGAAAATAAGAATTTGATACAATATAAGAAGACGAATACAATATATGCAACATGAGTTGAAAGTGTAGTATCTTTTGATTTAAAACTCGAAATCAATAGTATGAGTAACCGAAATGATCGGAACTTAATCATGAATAATCTAAGACTAAAATAAAGTTCAAGATCCATGTTATATAAACATAAAAACAAACAAACACATTTCACACAAGAATGAAACTACATAGAGATAGTCTTCAATCATGCATTTTCCAAAACATGTTACTTTCATACCAATGCATGAGCATTCAACTTCAAGTGTGTGAAAGTGTTATACCAAATGATGCAATACGATGCAGGGACACAAATGTATGAATTGTATGTATGTGCGCATTTAATAATGCACAAATAAGTAGGGACACATATGAATGAATTGTGTGTTTGTGCGCGCCTACGCCTTGCAAGAGGAGGAAGAATCTTGATACCTTAGCATCCAAGTAAGCATATATCCTCTTGAAGACGAACTTTGCATGCGAAGTCGCTTTCCATCATTGAAGACTGATCTAATCACGAACCATCTAAGCAACTAAGCAATACAAACAAAGAGCGTTTTGTTATGGAATCAAGCCAACACAAATCTAAAACCTAACAATCTCCCCCTTTGGCTATTCCATGTCAAAACCTCAACCTCACCATACAATGACCACTCATAGTTGATTGCATTCTCACATCCTCACATTACAATGAGAACCCTAAACTAACATATCTTCAAGTCTTCATGAGTCTTCAAGATTCTCCTCTTTAATCATCAAGGTACCTGTGGGACAAGCTAAACCAAACAAACAAGAGATCTTCTACAAAGAAGATTGGTGAGATATATCCATAAAAATCAAACAAGAAATCATTTATCTCATATACAAGAAATCAAAATGTTCACTTTAAAGCACTCCCTTTAATTCCTTAACCTCAAAATACAAGAATTCCTTACTCCCCCTTAATATAAGAATGTCAATAATCCACAAAGAGGTACATTTCTTTCACACATGGTGAGGTATACATTTCTCCCCCTTTTTGTCAAGGAATAGTCAAAGAGACAAACAAGGGATAATCAAGGGAATTGAGTCAAATATATGAGATAAGTAACATGCATTCTCAATGTTCAATTATGTCATGTTGTTATCAAAATAAAATCATCTGAACTTATCATAAAAGAGAACAAAGTCTAGCATACTATGCTCCCCCTTAATAAGTGCTCTATCTAAGATTAAGATAGGATATTGTTCACAATGATATCCACACAATCACACAATCATGCAATTTTAAAGAAATTCAATAAAATAAGCTCCACAAACTATGAGAGATACACCAAGATTTTCAATCTCTCTCATAATTCTTCTAAAATTGCTAGGAAATCAAATTCATTTGTAAGCAAAATTATTGCGTGTGTGGATTTGCTTCAAACATATATAAAGGAGTAATTAGATCATCAACATGCAAACCATATCAACATCTATTCATCCTAAGGTTTTCCATAAAAGGTCAAACCGATTATCATCCGGAAATTTTTACTTTTAAGAGAATAGATTTCAACATATGAGCTTGTGTGTGCATGTGGCTCGTAATCCCATTTCTGTTTTTCGACCCAAGCAATCACAATTTTCAACTATACTCCTATAAACCTTCCTCCATTTCTTTTTAGGCTTTGAATCAAAGATTTTTTTTATTGATTCTTTACAACACTTCCATGATTTTTTTAAACATAAAAATATACACTTCATGACGGCTTTCACTCATCACAATGGTGTAGCCTTTTCCTACATTGAGTGGCCTCACAACCAAAGTGTGTAGCCCTTTTCATGAAGGTGCTCGTTGAGTTCTATGTAGTTGCCAAAGCAAAATGGATACTAACCATAGGTCATCTTAAATGTACTAGTCAAAAGACTTCAAGGTGCATCCATAACTCACATATCTTCAAACTCAACTTACTCAAACTAAACATATGAGAAAAGCAAAATGTGCACTTTTGAAAACTAATTTTTTTTAAGGCTTAAAAGCACATGATCTAAAAGCAATACAAAGAGACTTACTTAAGATCTTTACTTCTCAAATGAGTAGCTTTCATTGAATATGAAGCTCATATTTTTCAAAAGTATGCCACTCATCAATCAAACAAGCATTTCACACATCATATATAAGATCATTGTTAACAAATCACTAAATGATCTTTAGAATGAAAATGTCATCAAGAACCATATGAAAGCTATATTAGTTCTCTAATATGACATGCTTCATGATATAATGCACACATAGAGTTGAAAAGATGAATCAAGAAAGCAATCTTTTGAGTAGAGATATACCTTAGCAAGCTTTTTCATCAACGTAAAGTCTTCACCCTTTTTATGAGCTCTCTTGGCTTGTTTGTCCTCATGACAACAAGTTGTTGGCGTGTCTTCCCAAGAGAATAAAGACTAAACATCTCAACTCAAACAAACATATAAAATGACTTTCTCCAAAAGTCTTAACAAATTACACCAAATAGATTTCAAAATTGGACTTCTCTAAAGTCAACAAACAAATTTTGACCATCATAGTGAAAGTATAAGAATATTAAGTCCATGTATTGACAAGAGACACCAAGTTTGAATTGTAAATCGAGCATATTACAAATGACTTAGTCAAGCATCAAACTTAGAACTCTTATCAAACATGAAAAAAAAATTCTCATATGTGCTACTCAATCAAGTATGAGAGTACTCACCTTTGACCATATTGGTCTTAGTTGAACCAACACAAATAGCATCATGATCATTACTCATGGCAATATGAAATCTAAAAGATAAATTGTAAACTATCTTCTTCATGAATATATCACTCATTTTAAACTCATTGTTATTGCCATGCACAAATATTTCATCAATACACGATATATGACCATCATGCTTTTTCACATTCTCATCCATACAAATCTTCTTGACATTCTTCTTCACATGTTTATCATTATTATGCACAACATTCAAAGATTTATCAATATCAACAAGTTTAGAAGATTGACTAGGAACCTTTTTCACATCATGATTTTAAATCCAAACTTTCCTAGTAAATTTATTCACATGATCATGACCAATATGCACATTTTTCAAAACATCAAAACCATTATCATGTTTAGAATCTTTCAAAGAAGATTTGTTCAACTCACTAGCATGCATATTATTTCCTAGTTTGCATTGCCTAATATATTCATAACATATTGGTCTAATGTGACCAATTACATTGCAATAATGACAAACCGGAATAAATTTAAAAAAATTACCTTTTGAGTGTGCACGCTTTGGTTGAGAAATTCCATAGCTCTTCTTGTCTTTGTCTTTGGTTTTGGAAGAAATATTAGTTGACCCTTTTCTAATCCAAATTTTCTTAACACTATGCTTCTCATTACTACTAACAACATGCTTTGACTTATTCTTTGGCTTACTATCATGCAAATAGACTTTATTAGTCACATTTTCAAACAAGTCAAACAAAGCACTATCACCCTTTTTATGTATAGTAGTATGAGGCATAACATGTGTTTTCACAAGTAAGTCATCAACAATATTTTTCTCAACATGCTTTTCCAAGGTCATCCTAGGTCTAGATCTAGATCCATACGTGGATGATTGCCTAGGACCATTCATCAAAGACATATCATACAAATCATTCTCATATTTGCATTTACGAATGTATTCATATCATCTAGGTCTTATATGTCCTACCATGTTACAAAATGGCAAATAGGTACAAATTTGAGAGGGTTACCTTTAGCTTGAGCATTTGAAGTAGTATACCTTCTCACATTGTTACCTCTTTGACATTCCTTGATGCTTTGTCTTTTGCATGAGAAAATGATGATTTTTGTCTTTGACCTTGTTGAGATTTTCCTTTGTTGCTCCTTGTTGATGTTGAGGCACCTCCAGTTACATCCATAGCTTCACCGTTAGAGAGAGTACCTACATTTACTTTACCACTTGCTTTGGAAAAAGTAGAATTGTTAGATGAAGGTGTAACCTTTTCATACACATAACCTAATCCTCTTTTGTCACTAGGATGCTTACCAATCTTGATGAGAGTTTCTACTTTACTAGCATTAGATGACATCTTACCTATCATCTTGTTAGCCTCATCAAGCTTATCACTAAGCATCTTCACTTGACACTCATGCTTACAAATTTTAACTCTAACCACATTTTCAAGACTTTGAGCATGATCAAGAGAATCATCTCTTTGCTTAACTTCTTGTTTCAAAATTCCTAGTCTTTCATTACTATCTTTCAAGTTTTTCTCTAGACTAAGGATTTTGTCTTTATGCTCATTATTCTCTTTTTGCTTATTCTCTCCTTCCATGATAAACAACTTCATAGTAAAGTTTTCTTTCAAATCATCTAGCTCTTGAGCACTTTCTTCTATCTTTGAAAAATATTTTTCAATGGTTTCTTTATGCTCCTTAATGACTTCACTTTGCTTGCTTATCTTCTCCAAAGACATATTCTTCTCATTTTCAAGAGCTTTGATTATCACCACTAAATTGGCATTGATCAACTTCAACTTATTGTTCTCATCATTCTTCTCGACATTTTCACTAGTTAGTTGAAGGATCTTGTCATTTAAGCTTGTTTCATCATGATGTGAGGAGAATTCACTGTCTTCATTACTCGAAGAGTATTCACTTTCCTCACTACTTGAGGATTCTTCACTACTATCCTTAAATCCTCCTTCATATATGGCCACATGAGCAACACAACTGCTAGTATATTCATGAATATCCGAGGACTCCTTTTCCTCTTCCACATCACTCATGGATCTAATGTAGGCTTTCATAATACTTTTCCAAAATGAGTAGTTACCACTATTTAAGAGTGGAAGCCTAGCACTAGAAGAACCTTTCGGCATATAATCACCCATAGCACAAAAACAACAAACACTACAAAAGAAGATCTATCTAAGTACTTCTAGACACCAGCTCTGATACCAATTGTAAATTCCCTTAACCAATTATAGTATAAAATATACCTAGAGGGGGGGGGGGGGGGGTGAATAGGTATATGCTCAAATTTTAATCTTCTTTAAAAACACAAGCAATCTTATACAATACTTAGCAAAATATCCAAAATGATATATGACAAAGCAAATGCCACAAATCAACTAAGTGAAGAAATTAAAGATACTAAAAATCAACACAAGATATTTACGTGGTAAAACCTCCTAAGAGGAAACATCTACGGGTTGATACCACAACAACCGGCAAAAGGATATCCACTATTTTAAATAAGAGTTACACACTCAAGCAATCAACACATGCTCTCCAAGCTATCACTCTTACTCTACCCTTGAACCTAGTGATATACTAAGCCGACTTCCTATCCAAGACCTCCTGTCTCTAGGAATATTCCATGCTCACCTATCCGGTTCCTCCCGACCTTAGTCAAGACTTCTTGCTAAACTATCCGAGTCCTCCCGACTCTAGTCAAGACTTCCTTGCTCAATAATCCGAGGTCTCACACCTCTTGTCGAGACTTTCACTTGCTTAGCTATCCAAGTCCTCCCGACTCTAGCTAAGACTTCCAATTTCTCAAATCAAAGAATCACTCTAAGATATGAGACTTTCTACCTCTTTACAAGGCATCTAAGTGATCATGAATGCAAAACGCAAACAAACACTCAACATAGAAAATGATGATCCATAAATTCTATAGACATGCAACTAGATAGCCAGATAATGCTTTCAAAGAACAATCACAAATGTATCTAGGCAACCTAAACATGTTATCAACTAAGAACCAAATCAATGAAATGAATATACCAATTGATGTAGACCTAGTTCTTAGAAAATGAAATTAAATCTAGAAATAGTCAATCAAGCATAAGAACAAAAGATTTCTAGACACAATTTCATAATTATCAAGTTTAGCACAAATTAATCAAATTATCACAAATCAAGCTAAACTTGAAAATCAAATAAAAAAACCACAACATGCAATCAAAATCATAAAATTCATGTTTCTTAATCAAAAGGCATCAATCAATAAGAAGATCCAGGAAGAAAATTAAGAAGAAGATGATTTTACTAACAAGGATGAAAATCACGAACTGAAGATCTGATAACGACGAAAGATTAGACATCTTTTGGTTATGAAAATGCTTGGGGTTTGTAGAAATCTTCAAGACATTCGAAATCAGTTTTTGAATCAAGTGATTTGGAGTTGAAATGAAGAAGTTATCACAAAAACAAAAATCAAAATGTTGAGAGAAAAATTATGCACTTGTTCTTCAAATTCGTTTTTCTCAACTTGTAATGAATGAGAGGGAAAGAGAGGTTTTAAAGAGAGAATGACCAAATGACCTTTTTCCCCCATTCTTTAGTGCCTCCCCAAGATGGTGCATGGGCATCTCGGAGCAGAGCACCTTTGGGGCCGAGATGGTCATGCGCCATCTCGGGATGGTGCAAGATGATGGCTTGAGCCATCGCATCACTTCACTTGCGCTCCTCTCGTGTTCTTCGACCGTTCTCCGGCCTTCAAACTCCTAATTCAAATCCGTTTGAAGATTACAAACCAGGAATCTCTCACGGACATGTAAATATAAGTTACTCAACCCAAAAAATAAGAATTCGACTTGATATATGAAGACGAAGACAATATATGCAACATGAGTTGAAAGTGTAGTATCTTTTGATTTAGAACTCGAAATCAATAGTATGAGCAACCGAAATAACAAGATCTCAATCATGAATAATCTAAGACTAAAATCAAGTTCAAGATCCATGTTATACAAACATATAAACAAACAAAAGCATTTCACACAAGAATGCAAACTACATAGAGATAGTCTCTAATTGTGCATTTTCAAAAACATGTTACTTTCATACCAATGCATGAGCATTCAAATTCAAGTGTGTGAAAGTGTTATACCAAATGATGTGCTACGATACATGAACACAAATGTATGAATTGCGTGTGTGTGCGCATTTAATGATGCACAACTAAGCAGGGACACATATGAATGAATTGTGTGTGTGTGCACCTACACCTTGCAAGAGGAGGAAGAATCTTGATACCTTAGCATCCAAGTAAGCATATATCCTCTTGAAGACGAACTTTGCATGCAAAGTCGCTTTCCATCATTGAAGACCAATCTAATCACGAACCACCTAAGCAACTAAGCAATACAAACAAAGAGTGTTTTGTTATGGAATCAAGCCAACACAAATCTAAAACCTAAAAATCTCCCCCTTTGGCTATTCCATGGCAAAACCTCAACCTCACCATACAATGACCACTCATAGTTGATTGCATTCTCACATCCTCATATTACAATGAGAACCCTAAACTAACATATCTTCAAGTCTTCATGAGTTTTCAAGATTCTTCTCTTTAATCATCAAGGCACCTGTGCGACAAGCATAACCAAACAAACAAGAGGTCTTCTACAAAGAAGATTGGTGAGATATATCAACAAAAATCAAACAAGAAATCATTTATCTCATATAAAAGTTCACTTTAAAGCACTCCTTTTAGTTCTTTAACCTCAAAATACAAGAATTCTTTACTCCACGTTAAAAAAGAACTCCCCCCCTTAATATAAGGATGTCAATAATCCACAAAGAGGTATATTTCTTTCACACATGGTGAGGTATACATTTCTCCCCCTTTTTGTCAAGGAATAGTCAAAGAGACAAACAAGGGATAATCAAGAGAATTGAGTCAAATATATGAGATAAGTAACATGCATTCTTAATGTTCAATTATGTCATGTTTTTATCAAAATAAAATCATATGAACTTATCATAAAAGTGAACAAAGTCTAGCATACTATGCTCCCCCTCGATAAGTGCTCTATCTAAGATTAAGATAGGATATTGTTCACAATGTTATCCACACAATCACACAATCATGCAATTTTAAAAATATTCAATAAAATAAGCTCCATAAAGTATGAGAGATACACTAAGATTTTCAATCTCTCTTATAATTCTTCTAAAATTGCTAGCAAATCAAATTAACTTGTAAGCAAAATAAATGTGTGTGTGGATTTACTTCAAACATATATAAAGGAGTAATTAGATCATCAACATGCAAACCATATCAACATCTATTCATCCTAAGCTTTTTCATAAAAGGTCAAACCGATTATCATCCGGAAATTTTTGTTTTTAAGAGAATATTTTTCAACATATGAGCGTGTGTGTGCATGTGGCTCGTAATCCCATTTCTGTTTTTCAACCCGAGCAATCACAATTTTCAACTATACTCCTTTAAGCCTTCCTCCATTTCTTTTTAGGCTTTGAATCAAAGATTTTTTTATTGATTCTTTGCAACACTTCTTTGATTTTTTTTAAACATAAAAATATACACTTCATGACGGCTTTCACTCATCACAATAGTGTAACCCTTTCCTACATTGAGTGGCTTCATAACCAAATTGTGTAGCTCTTTTCATGAAGGTGCTCATTGAGTTCTATGTAGTTACCGAAGCAAAATGGATACTAACCATAGGCCATCTTAAATGTACTAGTCAAAAGACTTCAAGGTGCATCCATAACTTACATATCTTCAAACTCAACTTACTCAAACTAAACATATGAGAGAAGCAAAGTGTGCACTTTTGAAAACCAATTTTTTTTAAGGCTTTAAAGCACATGATCTAAAAGCAATACAAATAGACTTACTTGAGATCTTTACTTCTCAAATGAGTAGCTTTCATTGAATATGAAGCTCATATTTTTCAAAAGTATGCCACTCATCAATCAAACAAGCATTTCACACATCATATATAAGATCATTGTTAACAAATCACTAAATGATCTTTAGAGAGCAAATGTCATCAAGAACCATATGAAAGCTATACTAGTTCTCTAATATGACATGCTACATGATGTAATGCACACATAGAGTTGAAAAAATGAATCAAGAAAGCGAGCTTTTGAGTAGAGATATACCTTAGCAAGCTTTTTCATCAACGTAAAGTCTTCGTCCTTTTTAGGAGCTCTTTTGGCTTGTTTGTCCTCATGACAACAAGTTGTTGGCGTGTCTTCCCAAGAGAATAAAGACTAAACATCTCAACTCAAACAAACATTTAAAATGACTTTATCCAAAAGTCTTAACAAATTACACCAAATAGATTTCAAAATTGGACTTCTTTAAAGTCAACCAACAAATTTTGACCATGATAATGAAAGTATGAGAATATTAAGATCATGTATTGACTAGAGACACCAAGCTTGAATAGTAAATTGAGCATATTTTAAATGACTTAGTCAAGCATCAAACTTAGAACTTTTATCAAACATGAAAAAAATATATTCTCATATGTGCTACTCTATCAAGTATGAGAGCACTCACCTTTGACCATATTGGTCTTAGGTGAACCAACACAAATAACATCATGATCATTACTCATGGCAATATGAAATCTAGAAGATAAATCATCAACTATCCTATTCATGAAAATATCACTCATTTTAAACTCATTGTTATTGCCATGCACAAATATTTCATCAATACACGATATATGACCATCATGCTTTTTCACATTCTCATCCATACAAATCTTCTTGACATTCTTCTTCACATGTTTATCATTATTATGAACAACATTCAAAGATTTATCAATATCAACATGTTTAGAAGAATGACTAGGAACATTTTTCATATCATGATTTTTAATCCAAACTTTCCTAGTAAGTTTATTGACCAATATGCACATTTTTCAAAACATCAAAACTATTATCATGTTTATAATCTTTCAAAGAAGATTTGTTCAACTCTCTAGCATGCATTTTATTTCCTAGTTTGCATTGCCTAATATATTCATAACATATTGGTCTAATGTGACCAATTACATTGCAATAATGACAAACCGGAATAAATTTAGAAAAATTACCTTTTAAGTGTGCATGCTTTTGTTGAGAAATTGGTTGAGAAATTCCATAGCTCTTCTTGTCTTTGTCTTTGGTTTTGGAAGAAATAGTAGTTGATCCTTTTCTATTCCTAATTTTCTTAACACAATTCTTCTCATTACTACTAACAACATGCTTTGACTTAATCTTTGGCTTACTATCATGCAAATCGACTTTATTAGTCACATTTTCAATCCTGTCAAACAAAGCATTATCAACCTTTTTATGCATAGTAGTATGAGGCACAACATGTGTTTTCACAAGCAAGTCCTCAACAATATTTTTCTCAACATGCTTTTCCAAGGTCTTCCTAGGTCTAGATCTAGATCTAGATCCATACATGGATGATTGCCTAGGACCATTCATCAAAGACATATCATACAAATCATTCTCATATTTACATTTACGAATGTATTCATATCATCTAGGTCTTATATGTCCTACCATGTTACAAAAATAGCAAATAGGTGCAAATTTGAGAGGGTTACCTTTAGCTTGAGCATTTGAAGTAGTATACCTTCTCACATTGTTACCTTTTTGATGTCCATTCCTTGACGCTTTGTCTTTTGCATGAGAAAATGATGATTTTTGTCTTTGACCTTGTTGAGATTTTCCTTTGTTGCTCCTTGTTGATGTTGAGGCACCTCCGGTTACATCCATAGCTTCACCGTTAGAGAGAGTACCTACATTCACTTTACCACTTGCTTTGACAAAAGTAGAATTGTTAGATGAAGGTGTAACCTTTTCATACACATAACCTAATCCTCTTTTGTCATTAGGATGCTGACCAATGATGTGAGTTTCTACTTTGCTAGCACTAGATGACATCTTACCTATCATCTTCTTAGCCTCATCAAGCTTATCACTAAGCATCTTCTCTTTACACTCATACTTACTAATTTTGACTCTAAGCACATTTTCAAGTCTTTGAGCACGATCAAGAGAATCATCTCTTTGCTCAACTTCTTGTTTCAAAATTCCTAGTCTTTCATTACTATCTTTCAAGTTATTCTCTAGACTAAGGATTTTGTCTTTAAGCTCTTTATTCTCTTTTTGCTTATTCTCTCATTCTATGATAAACAACTTCATAGTAAAGTTTTCTTTCAAATCATCTATCTCTTGAGCATTTTCTTCTATCTCTGAAAAATAATTTTCAATGGTTTCTTTATGCTCCTTAATGACTTCACTTTGCATGCTTATCTTCTCCAAAGACATATTCTTCTCATTTTCAAGAGCTTTGATTATCACCACTAAATTGGCATCGATCAACTTTAACTTATTGTTCTCATCATTCTTCTCGACATTTTCACTAGTTAGTTGAAGGATCTTGTCATTTAAGCTTGTTTCATCATGATGTGAGGTGAATTCACTATCTTCATTACTTGAAGAGTATTTTCCTCACTACTATTTTCAAATCCTCCTTCATATATGGCCACATGAGCAACACAATTGCTAGTATATTCATGAATATCCGAGGACTCCTTTTCCTCTTCCACATCACTCATGGATCTAATGTAGGCTTTCATCATACTTTTCCAAAATGAGAAGTTACCACTATCTAAGAGAGGAAGCCTAGCACTAGAAGAACCTTTCGGCATATAATCACCTATAGCACAAAAACAACAAACGCTACAAAAGAAGATCTATCTAAGTACTTCTAGACACCAGCTCTGATACCAATTGTAATTTCCCTTAACCAATTATAGTGTAACATATACCTAGAGGGGAGGGGGGTGAATAGTTATATGCTCAAATTTTAATCTTCTTTAAAAATACAAGCAATCTTATACAACACTTAGCAAAATATCCAAAATGATTTATGACAAAGCAAATGACACAAATCAACTAAGTGAAGAAATTAAAGATGCTAAAAATCAACACAAGATATTTACGTGGTAAAACCTCCTAAGAGGAAACATCCACGGGTTGATACCACAACAACCGGCAAAAGGATATCCACTATTTTAAATAAGAGTTACACACTCAAGCAATCAACACATGCTCTCCAAGCTATCACTCTTACTCTACCCTTGAACCTAGTGATCTACTAAGCCGACTTTCTATCTAAGACCTCCTGTCTCTAGGAATATTCCATGCTCACCTATCCGGTTCCTCCCGACCTTAGTCAAGACTTCTTGCTCAACTATCCGAGTCCTCCCGACTCTAGTCTAGACTTCCTTGCTCAATAATCCGAGATCTCACACCTCTTGTCGAGACTTTCACTTGCTTAGCTATCCAAGTCCTCCCGACTCTAGCTAAGACTTCCAATTTCTCAAATCAAAGAATCACTCTAAGATATGAGCCTTTCTACCTCTTTACAAGGCATCTAAGTGATCATGAATGCAAAACGCAAACAAACACTCAACATAGAAAATGATGATCCACAAATTCTATAGACATGCAACTAGATAGCCAGATAATGCTTTCAAAGAACAATCACAAATGTATCTAGGCAACCTAAACATGTTATCAACTAAGAACCAAATCAATGAAATGAATATGCCAATTGATGTAGACCTAGTTCTGAGAAAATGAAATTAAATCTAGAAATAGTCAATCAAGCATTGAACTAAAGATTTCTAGAAACAATTTCATGATTATCAAGTTTAGCACAAATCAATCAAATTATCACAAATCTAGCTAAACTTGAAAATCAAATCAAAAAACCATGATATGCAATCAAATTCATCATAGTCGTGCTTCTTAATCAAAAGGCATCAATCAATAAGAAGATCAATGAAGAAAACTAAGAAGAAGATGATTTTACCAATAAGGATGAAAATCACGAACTGAAGGTCTGATCACAACGAAAGATATAGACATCCTTTGGTTATGGAAATGTTTGGAATTTGTAGAACTCTTCAAGACTCTCGAAATCGATTTTTGAATCAAGTGATTCGGAGTTGAAATGAAGAAGTTATCACAAAAACAAAAATCAAAATGTTTAGAGAAAAATTATTCACTTGTTCTTCAAATTCGTTTTTCTCAACTTGTAATGCATGAGAGGGAAGAAGAGGTTTTAAAGAGAGAATGACCAAATGACCTTTTTGCCCCAATTATTTAGTGACACCACGAGATGGCACATGGGCATCTTGGGGCAGATCATCTTTGGGGCTGAGATGGCCACATGCCATCTCGGGATGGTGCAAGATGATGGCTTGAGCCATCGCACCATTTCCCTTGCTCTCTTCTCGTGTTCTTCGACCGTTCTCCCTCCTCCGAACTCCAAATTTGAATCCATTTGAAGATTACAAACCAGGACTCCCTCATGGACATGGAAATATAAGATACTCAACCCAAAAAATAAGAATTTGACTCGATATATGAAGGCGAAGACAATGTATGCAACAAGAGTTAAAAGTGTAGTATCTTTTGATTTAGAACTTGAAATCAATAGTATGAGTAACCGAAATGACCGGAACTCCATCATGAATAATATAATACTAAAATAAAGTTCAAGATCCATTTTATATAAACATATAAACAAACAAACACATTTCACACAAGAATGCAAACTACATAGAGATAGTCTCCAATCATGCATTTTCCAAAACATGTTACTTTCATACCAATGCATGAGCATTCAACTTCAAGTGTGTGAAAGTGTTATACCAAATGATGCACTACGATGCAAGGACACAAATGTATGAATTATGTGTGTGTGCTCATTTAATGATGCACAAATAAGCAGGGACACATATGAATGAATTGTTTGTGTGTGAGCCTACGCCTTGCAAGAGGAAGAAGAATCTTGATACCTTAGTATCCAAGTAAGCATATATCCTCTTGAAGACGAACTTTGCATGTGAAGTCGCTTTCCATCATTGAAGGCCAATTTAATCACAAACCACCTAAGCAACTAAGCAATACAAACAAAGAGCATTTTGTTAATTAATCAAGCCAACACAATTATAAAACCTAACATATGGGTTGTGGGCGTTAGGGTTGTGGCAGCCTCCTTCCTTTACATTTGTAGCCTAGTTGTTGTGCCCTGGTAGCCTTCTTAATATATTTGCGGTTTCAAAAATAAAAATATGTTAGTATAAAAGCAATTGGTCTAGAATCACTATAAATGGCCAGTGAGTAGTAGTGATGTGTTACGTTTCGAGAATGATATGACTGAAGGTCAACCTAGATCGTAAACATCATTATATATAGTGGATTTGAGGACCGTATGTGGCTAGATGGATTGACCGTGTCTTTTGTCCAGTTAGAGGGTTTCTCATGTAAATCAATTATCATGTTTTCATTGTTTTCCGCAACCTTTAATTGTCAATTGATTGCTTGTTACATTTGGGTGATTTAATAACATTGATTAATAGAAAATTGATAACTAATCGATTAAAACCTATTCACCCCTTCTAGGTTTCTTAGACACACCTTAGATTATTTCCATACCGATTCATTAGATTTTAATCGACAATGGCAGCTCAACCGATATCCTAAACGAATTGGTATTCCGACAGTTGGGGTTCACAGAAAAAGATCTTGAATTTTTCAACACTCCTCTTAAAGCTTTCGGGGGATCAGAAATACGGCCGCTTAGGACGATTAGGTTGCCCATCAGCATTGGGCAATATCCTACTAGGCGAAAAATGTTGACCGAGTTCGTAGTTGTTAGCAGTCCCAAATGGCCATACAACACATTGATGGGAAGACCCTTCCTTAACGAAATACGAGCTATTACCGCCACATACTGTCTAAAGGTGAAATTTTCGACCGAGTTCGGCACATGAGAAATCAAAGGTTTTCAGGAAACCACCAGAAAAACCAACCTTTCAACATTTAAAGGAAAAGAGTTAAAGAAAGTTCTTCAGCTAAACAAACCATCAAAAGCTGAACAGAAGAAACAAACAAGGAAGGAGTCAGTCGAGCGAAATAGGCTGGTTGAAGAAGGGGCTGAAACCTCAACAAAATTCACCCTGGATTTGAGGGAGCCAACGGACAGAGAGCAAGAAGGAGAAATTAAGCCAACAGAAAATGTCAAACTGGATGAAGATAGACCCGAAAGAGTGGTCAGAGTTGGAAGCCATCTGGAACTTCGGGTAAAAGCCAACCTTTTAGCTTTTTGGTCAAATTCGATGTCTTTTCATGGAGCCAAAAAGATATGTCGGGTATCGATCCAAGTGTTATCACTCACAACCTTTTGGTAAAATGAGATGCCCAACCAGTAACTCAGAAAAGAAGGTGTTTTTTTAGCCGATAGAAACACTGTCGTCAAAGAAGAATTGAAGAAACTCTTGACAGTCAGATCTATTCGAGAAGCCATATATCCAAAATGGATAGCCAACGTGGTATTAATAAAAAAGAAGAATGACATGTGGAAGATGTGTGTGGACTTCACAGATCTGAACAAAGCATGTCAAAAGGAAGGTTTCCCTCTTTGTAGAATAGACCGGCTAGTGGATGCCACGACTGGACACGAGTTGTTAAGCTTTATGCATGCATAATCAGGTTACAACCTAACAAAAATGAATGGCTCAGATGAAGAGAAGACGACGTTCATAACTGACCAAGAACTATATTGCTACAGAGTCATGCATTTCGGTTTAAAAAATGCCAGAGCAACATACCAACAGTTAGTAAATCAAATGTTCGTCTATCAAATCGGACGAACAATGGAGGTCTACGTAGATGATATGTTAACAAAAAGTCTGACGGCTGAAGGACATATTGAAGCACTTTAGGAGACATTCAACATTTTTAGAAAAAAAGGATGAAGCTAAATCCAACAAAATGCGTCTTTAGCGTAAGATCAGGGAAGTTCCTCGGTTTTGTTGTTCACCAAAGGGTAATTGAAGCAAATCCAGAAAAAATAGATGCTCTTATAAAAAAAGCCACCACACACCTTGAAGAAGTTCCAACGACTAACGATTTGTTTTGCCGCTCTAAACAGGTTTATATCAAAATCTACTGACAATTGTTTACCTTTCTTTAAGGCTTTGAAAAAGGGTAAGACAGTGGAATGAAGTCAAGAGTGTGAAACGGTTTTTCAACAGTTGAAATCATATCTTGGCACCACCCCGCTGTTGTCAAAACCAAATACGGGAGAAGACCTTTTTCTGTACCTGTCGGTCTCTACGGTTGCCACTAGTTCAGTCCTCGTTTGAGAAAAAATCAAAACTCAGAAGTCAGTTACTACACTAGCCAAGCACTTACTGCCCTCAAACAAGATACTCAGAAACGAAAAAGATGGCACTCGCACTGATTGTGTCGGGCAGAAATCTTAGGTCGTACTTTCAGGCTCACCGAATCATAATCTTGACCAATTGTCTGTTACCTCAAATCGTACAGAAACCAAAGGTCTCGGGTCGATTAACCAGATGGGCTATCGAGCTGGGAAAGTTTGATATCGAGTACAAATAGATGTCATCCATTAAGGGTCAGGCTGTATCGGACTTCATCGTAGAGTTCTCAGATCCTTCGATCGAAATCAAAAGAGTCGAATCAGACAAGCAAAAGAAGGTTACCCCTGGAAACTCCATTTAGATGGATCGTAAAACGCACATGGAAGTGGGGCAGGAACAGTGGTCACGACCCCCGAAAATGACCAGATAGAGTGTGCCCTCAGGTTCGATTTTAAAGCAACAAATAACCAAGCCGAGTATGAAGCGCTTTTAGCTAGGATGAAGGTTGCCACAACCCTTGGCGCAAAAGAGATAAATGTGCTTAGTGACTCTCAATTGGTAGTCAACCAAGTATGAGATGAATACGTGGCTAAAGAAGAAGGAATGATGGCTTATTTAGGAATGGCGAAGCTGGCCATCAGGTACTTCAAGGCCTTTTGGATCTCCCAGATCCCTTGTGCTGAGAATAATCATGCAGATGCATTTTCCAAATTAGCATCCGCTGCAAATTTGATCATCACAAAAACAATCTCAGTTACACATTTACAACAACCAAGTATTTACTCTGACAATAAGCTCGAGATTGTTGAGATAAACACTCTAGTAAAAACTTGGATGACACCAATCCAATCCTTCTTGATGGATGGAACAACCCCTGGAGATAAAATTGAGGCTGGGAAACTTAGATATCGTTCGACCAGATATACAATACTTTCTGGTGAATTATATAAGAGAGGCTTCCCAAGAACATTACAACGGTGTGTCGGTCCAACAGAAGCTGAAAGGATCCTGACAGAGATTCATGCTGGTGTCTACGGTAACCAAACTGGTCCATAAAGTCTAGCTCACAAAGTAATGAGGTAGGGTTTCTACTGGCTGAAATTTTTTGACGATGCTAAAAAATGGCAATTAGTTGTGATAAATGCCAAAGGATAACTGATAACATCAAGCAACCTCCCGAGTGGCTCCGAACCATGGTGTCAGCATACCCTTTTGACCGATGTGGAGTTGATCTCATAGGGCCAATGCCAACGTCGAGCAAAATACGCCATTGTTGCAGTAGATTATTTCACAAATTGGGCCGAGGCAAAACCTTTGATTCGGATAACCGAAGCCAAAACAACAGACTTCATCAAAAAAATGATCATCTATCGTTTCGGTGTCCCAAATGTTATAGTCTTAGATAACATAACACAACTTGATAATGTGAATTTTTGAAAATTATATGATGAGTGGAACATCAATTGTTTTTTCGCCACCCCGGCACACCCCAAAACTAACAGGCAAGTCAAGGCGGTAAACAGGATAATAAAACATAACATCAAAGCAAAATTGGATATCAGAAAGGGATGTTGGGTAGACTTATTGCCCAAAGTATTATGGGCATACAGGATAACCTCACGAACCTCCACTGGAGAGACACCTTTCGCAATGGCATTTGGAGCCGAAGTCGTTATTCCTATAGAAACCGAAATATCATCCCCCCGGATTAGGTTATCCGACCAAGACAACAACATTGATCTACTATCATCTAGCCTAGACGAGTTAGCCAGAAGGGATAAGGCCCAAACCCGAAAGGCAACCTACCAACAAAGGGTGTCACGTCATTACAACAATAAATTTCTACAAAGGTGTTTTCAGATAAATGACCTAGTCTTATGAAGAGTGATGCCTAACACCCGAGACAGGGCAACCAGTACAGTCAGTGACAAATGGGAAGGGCCTTACCAGGTGTTCGGAATAGCAGGGAACGGAGCTTACCAGATAGCAAGATCAGGAGGTGGAATCATACCTCGTCCATGGAATGCTAAATATTTAAAGACCTATTACCAGTAGAAGGGAATACTACATATTTTGAGCTCTCGGGCATTAACATGTCAGTCTCCGGACGACATCGTCTTCTGAGCCTTCTTACAACATCACCTTTTGAGCCATCATGCATCAACGTGTTAGCCTTCAGGCCACGTTGTCTTTCAGCTTTTGAGCCATAAATAAAATATCTATTCAGACCAAATTGAAACTTTCAGCTGTATTAACAGTCAAACAATAAATAGCCAAAAGGGCTCATATCTGGCTTACAACGGTTAAAGTAGCTGTGTCATAACCAGTAACCAAAAAATCGTTAGAGTAGTCCAGAAAAGATTAAGTTATTGACTTAGTTGAAAAAATTTAACTTACGAAGGTTATGGCTAAAATGGATCATAACCAATAGAAAAAACCATCAGAATAGTTAAATAAATATCGAAAAGAATTGTCGAAAATACGAGATAAAGTTTATATTAAAAAGGAAATCGTATGAAAAGGTTGGACATGTCTGATACCATCAAAATTCGGATTCTAAAAGTTAAAACAAAAATACAAAGTATCTCTGATCAGTATACAAAAGTTCGTATAAAAACTGAAACTTCAACAACTTTGGATCTAAATCTAAAAAAGCTAAAATTAAAAGGCTAAGAACTTCAGGTAAAAAGAGGTGGCATCAGTTTTTTCCACCCTCGTTCTGGTCTCCATATTCTTCTCCCTCTGTTTCACCTTCATCGGTTTCATCACTTTCATCTCATTCAGACTTCGGATCAGAACCACAATCAATAAGAGGATCCAACCACATATTACCTGATCGTAAAGTCCCGAAAGTACAATCAGACCAAGATTCTAAATCAATAAGCATATCTAACAAAGGCAGATGTCTATTATTTCGATCCATCTCCCACCGACGAACTTGAGCTTTCAAGTCTTCCTCTGTTTTCTCAAGGTTCTTCTTCATAGACTCCTCAATATTTTTGGTAACAATAGGGTAGTCTAAAGCCCGAACGAGGTCCTTGCAAGCATCAACCCCTCTTGCAAACTCTCTATGAGTATAAGTATCAAAGGCGGAAGAATGCTCGAAAAGATCAACTGCTCGAATCCTAATTTCATCTCGGGCAGACTCGGACTCTGACTTATACTCTTCAAGGAGAAGTTCGAGGAATCCTTTTTCCTTTCCAACTCAATAACTCATTGCTCACCGCTTCACGCCTTTTTGTCTCTTCAATAAGGGCTGTTTCTTTGCTTGTCAAACTAGAAATCCTGGTCATAAGTCTCAAATTTTCAGTTAGGAGCTTTGAATTGCAAGCTAAGAGTTTCTGCTTCTCCTCTGCCATCCTAGCCACTTGGGCAATGAGACCATCCTTCTTCTTTACGGCGGAATCACACTTCCTCAAAAGCTGTCAAGAAAAAAAAATCGTGATATAAATATATATACATATATATATATATATATATATAAATTGTATATCAAAAGCTATATATATATATATATATATATAAATTGTATATCGAAAGCTATACGTAAAAACACAAGTAAGACAAGGTTACAAAGCATACCATGGAGAGAAAGTGAAGATCTTGTCGACCATGTTCAAATATGTCAGTCACCTCAAAAGCTTCACAATCCTCAGGTGGGCCGAAAGTCAAATCACCCGCTAAAGCTAGTTTTAGTGCAAATGAAGGATCCAAAAGGTCCAAGTCTGACAAAAAATCTCTTTTAGTAGGTGCATCCGGACGAGATCCTTCGCCTCTGAAGAGATTGAAAAAAGTGACTGAAGGACAAACTGCCCAAACAATCTGAAGATTTTCAGGAGGGTCAGAGGAAGCAATCTTTTGAACTTTAACGGAAGAAGCATTCGCACAAACACTTTCGGGTGCATATTCTGAAACCGAACCAAAAGTATCTAGAATAACACTACTCGAAGGACCGCTGCAGGTTCGCTCGCTATCATTTTCCCTCGAGGATGAAGGGATATTCAGTTTCCAAGGAGCTTTTAGAAATTTGGGACGAGAAAAAAATTATCCTTTTCTTTTAATGAGTGGACCAAATTATTTTGATTTTCATGGGCCTGACCCTGCACCTGACCAAGTATCTGACTCAGCAGCAGTTACACCCAAAAAAAGGACATGGGAGTCTGAGTCCTTATTTAAATCTGGGTCATCAGGGTGAGCATTCCCTTGCATAACATTTGCCTCTTGGTCATGATAACTGGAAAGTTGAACAGTCTTCAACGCCTTTGCAGCCTTACCACATATCAGATCTGACTCTGTAACTACCAAAGGCAAACAAAGGTTAGGTTTCTTTTTAAAAAAAGTTTATAATTAAAACACGAAGAAAGCACTCACGTTGTTTTCAATTATTTAAGAGTCCTGGAATAAGCCCGTAGGATTTCAACTTTTCTTCGGTCACCAACGTCTTGTAATTTCGAACGAACATTTTTGTCTGAACCGCTTTTGAAATCTTAGCCACTTCATCCGGGGTCACTTTGGGCGGGTCTTTGTAAGTAACTACAAAAATAAAATTCATTATAACTTCATAAGCTATACGTAAACCAAATGTCATAATTTTCGAGCAAAATTCAACCAAATACAAAGTGAAGTTCAATGTAAGAACACTTAATAGCATCTTAGAAGTAACTGGGAACTCCAAACTCTTCTTCGAAAGAATCCCCAAGGGATTTCTTCCCCACTTGCCTCCAACGAAGAACCAACTCCCTTTCCAGTATTTGTTGGAACAAGGCATACCCTAGATAATGCCATTTTTCTTCTTATCTTCTTCTTTGCTAGGAAGTTCAAGTAAGCAATCCACCATCTTCCCATTCTCTCCAATAGGCATCCATCTGGACGGATGAGAAGAAGCCAAATAGTAAGAACCCAGTTCGTTAACAGACCGATGAAGGATGAAACAATGTTTTATTTCGTTGACGGTTGGGGCATCAAAATTCAGATCTCTCTAAAGGCAATAGAGACCCAACAAGTTGCGATATGCATTAGGGGTGAATTGCATTGGCGCATACTTAACAAAACTCAGATAACGAGCAATAAAATCAGGAAAGGGAAGTCCAACCCCGCAACTTAACATAAAACAATAAATCGCCACATATCCACTGGGCGGGTTCCATGTGGCCAGAGCCTCGGGAAACAACATTCACCTCACTGTCAACAAAAGTGGGTTCCCCAACAGAATATCGAATTTGAACCTCTCAATGAGATTCAACGCTAGAATCTGTGATTTCTCCTTGTTCCTTTAATTAGGACGGAGTCTTAACAACGATGTTGTCCAGCTCCAAACCAAAGCCGAAAAAATCTGAAACCAAGAAATTCATATATATATGTCAGGCTAACGAAAAAGGAACTTTTGGAAGTTTCCAAACTAATGATTTAATGTAAACACCAACACTTCTCAGTTCCACCGCCCTCAAACGTGAAAGGAACGAAAAATCATGGAAAGATTCAGAATGAGAGAAATCCAAATGAAAAGAGAAAAAAGAAACTCACCGGACGAAGAGCGTGCTTCCGTCACCAAACTGTCTAAAAAGCAAAGCCTACTTAGAAAAAGAGAAAGAGCGAGCTACGACGTTTCTTTTAGTGTAAAAAGTTGAAAAAATTTAACAGGTGTAGGGTTAAAGAAGAGAGGGTTATCGTCATTTTATAGAGAAGGAAAAGCTGTCCCAACCATCGATCTCATCAAGCTGTCATAAAATAACCTTGGAGATTGTGGTCATCATGACCATGTCAGTTAGGAACCAAAGGGTCAAACGGTGGACCTATCAGCAGGTGACATATGACCATGAAATAAGATGATTGTCGAAACCAATGCATCATGTTTTGCAACTCTTCAAAGAGCTATTTTTAAACAATTCAAAAATACACATGTCCCAAAAAATCATGTGAAGGATTCGAGCGAGTAGGCCTTAGTCCGACGAAAAAATAATTACAACCAAATCATTTACACCTTTTTAACTTTTACCAGGTTGTTGAAATTTGGATCATGGGGGCTCGCGACCTGATGAAGAAATAAAAGCCAAAAACTTATTATATACCCTTTATATATATATATATATATATATATATATATATATATATATATATATATATATATATATGCTTTATTGAGTGCACATATGGTGTTTGACTATTTACTAAAAGCATTCAAAGACTTGGTTTGAAAATAATAAAGTATAAAGAATATAAAAATATTTATTTCCACCAAACCCAAATCTGTTTCTGACAAAAACATAAATCCATCGGATCAGTGTCCAACAAGAAGCAAAACTTCGGGCAATTGCAAGGCATCACAACAAAAGCGGATTTCGGGATATCATATTTATGACCGACAAAAAACAAACGTAATGCAAAGTCAATGCTTCCGCGATCAACAAGAATTTCGGGCAACTTCGAGTCTTCCATAATAATTCCTGCTTCCAAGAAACTATCAGACAAGACTGAGGGCTAATGTTATACCTAAAATCTAGGCCAACTGCTACTGGGCAGGCTTTTAGAATAGAGTGGTCCCAAGTGCAAGAGCCTATAAAAAGCCCACCCAGATTGAAGACAATTTAGGCCCAAATACGAAGATCAAGAATTGGGGCGAAACCCAAGCATATGATAACCCAAAAGGTCTCTATGGAAGAAATAAATCCCATAGGAATGTATGTCTCGGGCAATTCCATATGCAGAACCAGGGCCAGATTTCAATCCTCGAAAGTAGGTATTTCGGTCCTGACACACTCAACCTATGTGTCGCCCAACCAACGGTACCACAACTTCAAGACAAGTTATTTGTCAACCAGGCATACGACCAACCCAAAGCAAGTGTCAACAAGACTTTCGACCGCCCAGCTAGGTTGATGGCGTCAGCCGAAACACTCCATGATAGGCATTCGGGCACGTTTTCCTCCATTATAAATATGGGATCCAAACCCATATTCGATGAGATCAGATGTTGGGTATTGCATTTACAGTCAGACCATTTCTTTAGATTCATTTCTTCCAGATTTGGTTCTGACTTGGGCGCCAGCCTAAAAACCATTGAAACAGTCTAAGCAACCCGAAACATATATCCGAGAGTAAAGCATCCACAAACTTAGTTAGTCTTCATTTTCTTTCATTGACTAATTGATCAATCGGCATACGTGGTGTGTTAACAATTGTTTACCAGTTTTACCTTTAATTATTTGGCGTTAGAAGGAAGGGTTGAACTCAACTCTGAGGAAATTTTGAGAAACTAAGTCCATGAATCTAGATCAAACGAACGAGAGTCAGGCTGATCTCACGACTGTCCTAACAGCTGGAACAACTCAAAATCTCGGGTCGTAAGAGCTTGACACCACACAGATTACCTTGACTCCACCTCCATTTGACACACAGACTCCCCCGAGTCTCTCAGCACAAGGGTTACGGGAAGTAATTACGCATCTCCATTAGCTCATTGAAATCATAGGGGGAAGATTCCAACTCCTCCTTCTTGTCTATCAAACTTCAAGGAGTCGGGCGATTTTAGCTCTGTATGGCATACAGACTGAAGACCCTTCTACGGAAGCTAGGACTAACAAGGAAAAAGAAATAATGGAAGAGCATAACAAGTCACGGTCCCAACAGGGCCACTAGAGTGAAGAGAGCTCTCATTCAACTCGAACAAAGAGAGAGCGACACAGAACATTCGACAAGTCGGGTTACCAAGAGAGCGATCCTCCTAGATGACATAATAAAGGGCTTAGCTGAATCTCTCGAAGGGTAGAAATGCCTCATCGGCCTGACAAAACTCTCCCTAAAAAGATGAGAGCCGCAGATCAAAAAAAGAGTATGCTCGCTCGTCGACACCTTCATTTTGGGCATTCGACCAGGAGGGATCAAAAAAATATGCAAGAAATGCAAAAAATAAGAGATGACATGCTTCATTGGGTCTCGCCCTTCCATATATTGCTCAACGTTTGGCATCCCGAAGCTTCTCGAGAAGGGTTTCCTCAAACTCGGGTTGACCGCATCTTGTGTCAGGCATTCCCAGTGACTTTCAGAGATTTGGTAGGGAGTTAGTTTAGAAAGTTACCCCAAAACAGCTCTGAAATTTCAATCAACTTAGGCAGGCTTTCACCCAACAATTTATTGGAAGCCTTCAACGAAAAAAGTCATTAGCTCACTTGTCAAGTTTGAAGCAAGGAAAGACAGAAGCCATCCAATAATACTTGGCTCGTTTCAACAAAGAATCGGTCAGGATAGAAGACTTCAATGACATAGAAGCAATTAACGTTTTCACCAATAGTCTTCAAAGTGGCCCTTTTCCATTTCAGCTGAGGAGACAAAGGCCCGTCACTTACCCAGAACTGGTCAAAGTAACCGTCGAGTACGCTTGGGCGGAGGAAGAAGTGGTAGCACAATGAGGTTTTCTGCCCCATGGTTCCTGACCTGAAAAAGGGGATGGGTCGAAATATAAAACAACATCAAGAGAGACTGACCAAAAGGAAAAGCGACCCGACAGGTTTAAATGTAAACGAAAAAATGATGGTCGGGGACGACAGAGATTACCTTAAGAGCAGATATTCGACTTATACACCACTAAATCGGGACATAGAAATTATGTTTTCAGTAGCTCAGGAAAAGGGAATACTACAATGGGCGTAAAGAATGAGTGCTCCGCCACACAAGCGAACAACAGAAAAATATTGTCGTTTTCATAAAGGCCATGGGCATGAAACGTCGAGTTGTTTCTAGCTAAGGAACACATCGAAAGCTTTATTAAGGAGGGTCATTTGAAGAAGTACATAGTCAGAAAGGACGATAACGGAGGCTCAAAAATTGAGAAAAGAAAAGATTTATCCCGAGACAGGTAGAAAAGTCCAAGAAGGAAAAAAGAAATGAAGAAAGAAGTCGAAAGGAAAGCCCGATCCATACAATTATGGAAGGGCCAAATACTGGTCACAAAAATCGAGAAAGATAAGATGAGATAAGAGAGGTCTCAAGAAAAGAAGTCAACTTCACCAAATAGGAGTGGAAGAAACAAAAAGAGGGCTGGAGCCTGGTTTCATTTTGGCCAGAAGATGCAAGCGGTTGTAATGTTCGACCCAACGACGCTATAAAGGTCGAACTTTGGATAGGCCAGAGATGTTCGAAGGATTTTAATCAACAATGGCAGCTCAACCGATATCCGAAACGAATCGGTATTTCGACAGTAGGGGTTCACAGAAAAAGATCTTGAATTTTTCAACAATCCTCTTAAAGCTTTCGGGGGATCAAAAATACAGCCGCTTGGGACGATCAGGTTGCCCGTCAGCATTGGGCAGTTTCCTACTAGGCTGACAATGTTGATCGAGTTCGTAGTTATTAGCATTCCTAAATGGCCATACAACATATTAATGGGAAGACCCTTTCTCAATGAAATACGAGGGATTACCGCCACAAACTTCTAAAGGTGAAATTTTCTACCGAGTTCGGAACAGGAGAAATCAAAGGTTGCCAGGAAACCGTCAAAAAAGTCAACCTTTCAACATTTAAAGGAACAAGCTATCAAAAACTGAACGGAAGAAACAAACAAGGAAAGAGTCAGTCGAGCGAAATAAGTTGGTTGAAGAAGTGGCTGAAACCCCAACTAAATTCACCCTGGATCCAAGGGAGCCAACGGGCAGAGAGCAAGAAGGAGAAATCGAGCCATCGAAAGATGTCAAGCTGGATGAAGATAGACCCGAAAGAGTGGTTCGGGTGGGAAGCCATCTGGACCTTCAGGTAAAAGCCGACCTTTCAACCTTTTTGTTGAGTTCGCTGATGTGTTTGCATGGAGCCACAAATATATAGTTGGTATCGATCCAAGTGTAATCACCCACAGCCTTTTGGTCAAATGAGACGCCTGACCAGTAACTCTGAAAAATAGGTATTTTAACATCGAAACAAACATTGTCGTCAAATATGAAGTGAAGAAACTCTTGAAAGCCGGATCTATTTGAGAAGCCATATATCCAAAATGGATAGCGAATGTGGTATTAGTAAAAAAGATGAATGACACATGGAGGATGAGTGTAGACTTCACGGATCTGAACAAAGCATGTCCAAAGGATGGTTTCCTTTTTCCTAGAAAAGACTAGCTAGTGGATGCCACGGCTGGACACGAGTTGTTAAGCTTTATGGATGCATACTCGGGTTACAACAAAATAAAAATGAATGGCTCAGATGAAGAGAAGATGACGTTCATAACTGACCAAGGAATATATTACTACAGAGTCATGCCTTTCGGTTTGAAAAACGCCAGAGCAACATACCAACTGTTAGTAAATCGAATGTTCGCCGATCAGATCGGATGAACAATGGAGGTCTACGTAGATGAAATGTTAACAAAAATTTTGATGATTGAAGGACACATTGAAGCACTTCGGGAGTCATTCAACATCCTTAGGAAATATGGGATGAAGCTAAATCCAACCAAATACGTCTTTGGAGTAAGATCAGGGAAGTTCCTCGGTTTTGTCGTTCACTAAAGGGGAATTGAAGGAAATCTAGACAAAATAGATGCTCTTATAAAAAATAAGCCACCACACACCTTGAAGGAGTTCCAACGACTGACGGTTTGTCTAGTCGCTCTAAACAGGTTTATATCAAAATCTACTGACAATTGTTTACCTTTCTTTAAGGCTTTAAAAAAGGATAAGACAGTGGAATGGAGTCAAGAGTGTGAAACGGTTTTTCAACAGTTGAAATCATATCTTGGCACCACCCCGCTATTATCAAAACCAAATACGGGAGAAGACCTTTTTCTTTACCTGTCGGTCTCTACAGTTGCCACCAGTTCAGTCATCTTTTGAGAAGAAATCAAAATTCAGAAGCCAGTGTACTACACTAGCCAAGCATTTACTACCCTCAAATGAGATACTTGGAAATGAAAAAGATGGCACTCGCACTGATTGTGTCGGGAAGAAAGCTTAGGTCGTACTTTCAGGCTCACCAAATCATAATCTTGACCAATTATCTGTTACGTCAAATCTTACAGAAACCAAAGGTCTCGGGTCGATTAACCAGATGGGCTATCGAGTTGGGAGAGTTCGATATCGAGTACAAACCGAGGTCATCCATTAAGGGTCAGGCTGTATCAGACTTCATCGTAGAGTTCTCAGAGCCTTCGATCGAAATTAAAAGAGTCGAATCAGACAAGCCAAAAGAAGGTTACCCCTGGACACTCCATGTAGACGGATCATCAAACACACATGGGAGTGGGGTAGGAATAGTGGTCACGACCCCCGAAAATGACTAGATAGTGTGTGTCCTCAGGTTCTATTTTAAAGCAATAAATAACCAAGCTGAGTATGAAGCTCTCTTAGCTAGAATGAAGGTTGCCACAACCCTCGGCGCATACGAAATTGATGTGTTTAGTGACTCTCAATTGGTAGTGAACCAGGTATGCGATGAATACGAGGCTAAAGAGGAAGGAATGACGTCTTATTTAGAAATGGCAAAGCTGGCCATAAGGCGCTTTAAGGCCTTTCAGATTTCCCAGATCCCTCGGGCCGAGAATAATCATACAGATGCATTTTCCAAATTAGCTTCCGCTACAAATTTGATCATCACCAAAACGATCTCAGTTACACATTTACAACAACCAAGTATTTACTCAGACAATAACCACCATATTGTTGAGATAAGCACTCTGGAAACAACTTGGATGACACTAATCCAATCCCTCTAGATTGATGGAACAACCCCCAGAGATAAAATTGATGCTGGAAAACTCAGATATCGTTCGGCAAGGTATACAATACTCTCTAGTGAACTAAATAGGAGAGGCTTCTCAAGAGCATTACAACGGTGTGTCTGTCTAACATAAGCTAAAAGGATTCTGACAGAGATTCATGTTCGTGTCTGCAGCAACCACACTGTTCCACAAAGTCTAGCTCATAAAGTAATGAGGCAGGGTTTCTACAGGCCGACATTTTTTGACGTCGCTAAAAAAGTGGCAATGAGTTGTGATAAATGCCAAGGGATAACTGATAACATCAAGCAACCATCTGAGTGGCTCCGAACCATGGTGTCAGCATACCCTTTTGACCTATGGGGAGTTGATCTCCTAGGGCCAATGTCAACAACAAAGGGTTGAGCAAAATACGCCATTGTTGCAGTAGATTATTTCACAAAGTGGGCCGAGGCAAAAGCACTGGTGCGGATAATTGAAGCCAAAAAAACAAACTTCATCAAAAAATTAATCATATATCATTTCGGTGTCCCGAATGCCATAATCTCATATAATGGAAAACATTTTGATAACGTGAATTTTCAAAAATTCTGTGATGAGTGGAACTTCAATTGTTTATTCGCCACCCCGGCACACCCCCAAACCAACGGGCAAGTCAAGACAGTAAACAGGATAATAAAACATAACATTAAAGCAAATTTGGATGTCAGAAAGGGATGTTAGGTAGACTTATTGCCTGAAGTATTATGGGCGTATAGGACAACCTCGCGGACCTCCACTAGAGAGACACCTTTCACAATGGCGTTTGAAGCCGAAGTTGTTATTCCTATAGAAACCAAAATAGCATCCCCCCGGATTAGGTTCTGTGACTAAGAAAATGACATTGATCTACTATCATCTAGCGTCGATGAGTTAGAGGCCCGAAGGGATAGGGTCCAAATCCGAATGGCCACCTACCAACAAAGGGTGTCACGTCATTACAATAACAAAGTTTGACAAAGGCGTTTTCAGATAAATGACCTAGTATTACAAAGAGTGATGCCTAACACTCGAGACAGGGCAGCCGGTAAACTCGGTGACAAATGGGAAGGGCCTTACCAGATGGTCAGAATATCAGGGCACGGAGCTTACCAGATAGCAAGGACTGTAGGTGGAATCATACATTGTCCATGGAACGCTCAATATATAAAGACCTATTAACAGTAGAAGGGAATTCTACATCTTTTGAGCTCTCAGGCATTAACATGTCAGTCTCCGGACGACATCGTCTTCTGAGCCTTTGGGCATCATGTCAGCCTTCTTACAACATCACCTTTTGAGCCATCAGGCATCAACGTGTTAGCCTTCAGGCCACATTGTCTTTCAGCTTTCGGGCCATAAATAAAATATCTATTCAGACCAAATTGAAACTTTCAGCTGTATTAACAGTCAAACAACAAATAGCCAAAAGGGCTCATATCTGGCTTACAACGATTAAAGTAGCTGTGTCATAACCAGTAAACAAAAAATCGTTAGAGTAGTCCAGAAAAGATTAAGTTATTGACTTAGTTGAAAAAATTTAACTTACGAAGGTTTTGGCTAAAATGGATCATAGCCAATAGAAAAAACCATCAGAATAGTTAAATAAATATCGAAAAGAATTGTCGGAAATACGAGATAAAGTTTATATTAAAAAGGAAATCGTATGAAAAGGTTGGACATGTCTGATACCATCAAAATTCGGATCCTAAGAGTTAAAACAAAAATACAAAGTATCTCTGATCAGTATATAAAAGTTCGTATAAGAACTGAAACTTTAGCAGCTTTGGATCTAAATCTAAAAGAGCTAAAAATAAAAGGCTAAGAACTTCAGGTAAAAAGAGGTGGCATCAGTTTTTTTCTCCCTCGTTCTGGTCTCCGTCTTCTTCTCCCTTTATTTAACCTTCCTCGGTTTCATCACTTTCATCTTCTTCAGACTCCGGATCAGAACCACAATCAATAAGAGGATCCAACAACATATTACAAGGTCGTAAAGTCCTGAAAGTACAATCAGATCGAGATTCTAAATCAATATGCATATCTAACAGAGGCAGATGTCTATTCTTTCGGTCTATCTCCCACCGATGAACTTGAGCTTTCAAGTCTTCCTTCATTTTCTCAAGGTTCTACTTCATAGACTCCTCAATCTTTTAGGTAATAATAAGGTAGTGTAAAGCCCGAACGAGGTCCTTGCAAGCATCAACCCCTCTTGTAAACTGTCTTTGAGTATAAGCATCAAAGGCGGGAGAATGCTTAATAAGAACAACTGTTCAAATCCCAATTTCATCTCGGGCAGACTCAAAATCTGACTTATATTCTTCATCGTAAAGTTCAAGGAATCCTTTCTCTTTTCCAACTTAGTAACTCGTTGGTCAATCGCTTCACGCCTTTTTGTCTCTTCAACAAGGGTTGTTTCTTTGTTAGTCAAACTAGAAATCCTGGTCATAAGTCTCGAATGTTCAGTTAGGAGCTTTGAATTGCCAGCTAGGAGTTTTTTGCTTCTCCTCTGCCATCCTAGCCACTTGGGCAATGAGACCATCCTAAATCCTTTACGGCGAAATCACATTTCCTCAAAAGTTGTCAAGAAAAAAAGTCGTGATATAAATATATATACACAAACACACACACACACACATACACACACACATATATATATATATATATATATATAAATTGTATATCGAAAGCTATATGTAAAAACACAAGTAAGACAAGGATACAAAGCATACTATGGAGAGAAAGTGAAGACCTTATCGACCATGTTCAAATATGTCAGTCGCCTCAAAAGCTTCAAAGTCCTCATGTGGGCTGAAAGTCAAAACGCCCGCTAAAGCAAGTTTTTGTGCAAATAAAGGATCCAAAGGGTCCGAGTCTGACAAAACATCTCTTCTAGTAGGTGAAGCCGGACGAGATCCTTCGCCTCTAAAGAGACAGGAAAAAGTGACTGAAGGACAAACTGCCCCCAGAATCTGAAGATTTTCATGAGGGTCGGAGGAAGAAGTCTCTTGAACTTTAGAGGAAGAACCGTTTGCACGAACACTCTCGGGTGCATATTTTGGAACCGAACCAAAAGTATCAGTAATAACTCTACTAGGAGGACTGCTGCAGGTTCGCTAGCTATCATTTTCCCTCGAGGACGAAGGGATATTCAGTTTCTGAGGAGCTTTCAGAAATTTGGGACGAGACAAAAATTCTCCTTTTCTTTTAATGGGTGGACCAAAGTATTTTGATTTTTGTGGGCCTGACCCAGCACCTGACACAGTACCTGACCCAACGACAGCAACATCCAAAGCACAGACATGGGAGTCTGAGTCCTCATTTAAATTCGGGTCATCAGGGTGAGCATTTCCTTGCTTAACATTTTCCTCTTGGTCATGATAACTGGAAAGTTAAACAGTCTTTAATGCCCTTGCAGCCTTACCACATATCGGATCTGACTCCGTAACTACCAAAGGCCAACAAAGGTAAGGTTTCTTCCAAAAAAAAGTTTATAATTAAATCACGAAGAAAGCAAAGAAAGCACTCACGTTGTTTTCGATTATTTAAGAGTCCTAGAATAAGACTGTAGGATTCAACTTTTCTTCGGTCACCAGCGTCTTGTAATTTCGAACGAACATTTTTGTCTGAACCGCTTTTGAAATCCGGGCCACTTCATCCGGAGTCAGTTTGGGCAGGTCTTTATAAGTAACTACAAAAATAAAAATCATTATAACTTCATAAGCTATACGTAAACCAAGTGTCATAATTTTCGAGCAAAATTTGACCAAATACGAAGCGAAGTTCAATGTAAGTACACTTACTAGCATCACAGAAGTGACGGGGAACTCCAAACTCTTCGTCGAAAGAATCACCCAAGGGATTTCTTCCCCATTTGCCTCTAACGAAGAACCAACTCCCTTTCCAGTATTTATTGGAACCAGGCATGCCCTAGATAATGCCATTTTTCTTCTTCTCTTCTTCTTTTCTCGAAAGTTCAAGTAAGCCATCTGCCCTTTTCCCATCCCCTTCAATAGGCATCCATCTGGAAGGATGAGGAGAAGCCAAATAGTAAGAACCTGGGTCGTTAACAGACCGTTGAAGGATGAAACAATGGTTTATTTCATTGACAATAAGGGCATTAAAATTCTGATCTCTCTAAAGGCAATAGAGACCCAACAAGTTGCGATATGCATTAGGGGTGAGTTGTATTAACAGAACTCAGATAACGAGCAATAAAATTAGGAAGGAGAAGACCAACCCCGCAACTCAACATAAAACCATAAATCATCACATATCCCTTAGGCGCGTTCCATACGGCTAGAGCCTCGAGAAACAACAGCTCGAGGCTAAAAGGTACCCGAAAATACTTCTTGTAAGATTTCAAGCTGTTTGTCGAAACAACATTCACCTCACTGTCAACAAAACAGGGTTCCGCAACAGAATATAGAATTTAAACCTCTCGATGAGATTTAACGTCAGAATCTGCGATTTCTCCTTATTCCTTTAATTGGGATAGACCTTTCAGAGTCTTGACAACGATGTTGTCCAACTCAAAACCAAAGCCAAAAAAATCTGAAACCAATAAATTTGGATCAGCATGTCGAGCTAACAAAAAAGGAACTTCTGGCAGTTTTCAAACTAATGATTCAATGGAAACACCAACAATTCTCAGTTCCACCGCCCTCAAAAGTGAAAGGAACGAAAAATCATGGAAAGATTCGGAATGAGAGAAATCCATATGAAAAGAGAACAAAGAAACTCACTGGATGAAGAGCGTGCTTCCGTCACCAAACGGCCTAACAAGCAAAGCCTACTTAGAAAAACAGAAAGAGCGAGCTGCGACGTTTCTTTTAGTGTAAGAAAGTTGAAAAAATTTAACAGGTGAAGAGTTAAAGAAGAGAGGGTCATCGACATCAATAGAGAAGGAAAATTTGTCCCGACCATTGATCTCATCAAACGGTCATAAAATAACCTTGGAGATTTTGGTCATCATGACCATGTCAGTTAGAAACCAAAGGGTCAAACGGTGGACCTATCAGCAGGTGACATATGGCCATGAAATAAGATGATTATCGAAACTAGTGCGTCACGTTTTGCAACTCTTCAAAGAGCTGTTTTTAAACTCTTAAAAAATGCACCTGTCCCAAAAAAACCAAGAGAAGGATTCGGGGCGAGTAAGCCTTAGTCCGACGAAAAATTAATTTCGACCAAATCATTTACACATTTTTAACTTTTACCAAGTTATTGAAATTTGGAACCTGGGGCACGAGGCCCGAAGAAGAAACAAAAGCCAAAAACTTATTATATAACCTATATATATATATATATATGTATGTATATATCCACATAGCTTTATTGCGTGCACATATGGTGTTTGACTATTTACCAAAAGCATTCAAATACTTGGTTTGAAAATAATAAAGTATACAGAATATAAAAATATTTATTTCTGCCAAACCCAAATCTATTTCGGACAAAAACATAAATCCATCGGATTAGTGTCCAACAAGAAGAAAAACTTCGGGCAACTACAAGGCATCTCAACAAAAGCGGATTTTGGGATATCAGACTATTGACCGACAAAAAATAAGCATAATGCAAAGTCAATGCTTCCCCGATAAACAAGAATTTCAGGCCAGTTCGAGTCTTCCATAATAATTCCTTCTTCCAAGAAACTATCAGACAAGACTGGGGGCTAATGTTATACCTAAAATCTAGGCCTATTGCTACTGGGAAGGTTTTTAGAATAAAGTGGTCCTAAGTGCAAGAACCTATAAAAAGCCCACCCAAATTGAAGGTAATTTGGGCCCAAATATGAAGCTCAAGAATTGGGGCGAAACCCAAGCATATGTTAACCCAAGAGGTCTCTTTGGAAGAAATAAATCCCATAAGAAAGTATGTCATAGGTAATTCCATATGCAGAACCAGGGCCAGATTTTAGTCCTCGAAAGTAGGTATTCGGTCCTGACACACTCAACCTACGTGTCGCCCAACCAACTGCACCACAACTTCAAGACAAGCTATTTGTCAACCAGGCATACGACCAACCCAAAAGCAAGTGTCAACAAGACTTTCGGCCGCCCAGCTAGGTTGAAGGCGTCAGCCGAAACACTTAATTATAGGCATTTGGGCACGTTTTCCACCATTATAAATATGGGATCCAAACCCATATTCGAGGAGATCAGATGTTGGGTATTGCATTTACAGTCAGGCCATTTCACTAGATTCATATTATCCAGATTTGGTTCTGACTTGGGCGTCAGCCTGAAAACCATTCAAACAGTCTAAGCTGCCCGAAACATACATTCGAGACTAAAGCACCCATAAACTTAGCTAGTCTTCATTTTCTTTCGTTGACTAACTGAACAAACGTCCTACGTGGCGTTTTGACAATTGTTTACTAGTTTTACCTATAGGGCTCGAAAAATAAATGGCACTATTTCGAAAAATAAATGGCACTATTTCAGACTAAAGCACCCACAAACTCTGCCATCCTAGCATACAAATGAACATTCAACATGATTGTTATGAGAAAACAATATATTCAAGTATGCTCAAATCATCACTTTTAGTCTACAAAACATACAATAAGAATCGATGTATCTTATGAACAAATATATTCAATGTAGAACCAAATTCCATAAGTTGTACTTAGAGTATTACAATGTGGTACTTTAAAACTTGAATGGAATATCACAAGATACAAAGTTATCTAACATATACAAACAATATTGTGTAAGGAAGTCAATTACAAATATGACAATATACAAAATATCAATTACACACAATATATGAGAGATAAGTATAGAGAAAGTTCACACAAGATATTTACGTGGTAAACCACCTAATAGAAAACATCCACGGGTTAGCAACCACCAGCAAACAAAATCCACTAGTAGATAAGACAAATACAATCTCTCAAGTGACCCCTTCACCTAGAAACTACCCTTCTATCCTACCAATGAAAATGTCACCAGCTTGCTCAACATTCCGAGGCTTCACACCTCTTGTCAAGACTTCCTTGTTAACCATTCTGAGGTCTCCCACCTCTTGTCGAGACTTCCTTGCTCAACATTCCAAGGTCTCCTACCTCTTGTCGAGACTTTCACTTGCTTAGCTATTCGAGTCCTCCCGACTCTAGCTAAGACTTCTTTACTCAACAATCCGAGGTCTACTACCTCTTGGCGAGACTTCCACTTGCTTAACAAATCATAGGCCTCATACCAATTGTCAAGACTTCCTTCTCACAAGGCATCTAAGTGATCATGAATGCAAAATGCAAACAAGCACGTAACATAGAATATGATGATCAACAAATTCTATGGAAGAAACTAGACATATTCATGAATGCATATAAGAAATGTATTCTAGTCAATTATGCATCATTAATAAATCTAGATCATGTAAAAGATGTTCAACATTAGTTACAACCTAGATACATGCGTAGATCTAAAACTTGAATCATAAGATATGTTCAATTAATACATGATCAAGTTTTAATCACATATACAAACATGTTCTAGAGCATATTATATTCATAAAAGCAATCAAGCACTTGAATAGCTTAAAGAACAACACAACATGTATTATATAGAGAGATCGGCCAAAGAGAGACTAATACATGTGAGGAACTATTTTTCATGGAATCAATCAATCAAAGATAATTAAATAGTCCTAGATTCAGCACAATACAATCTCAAACATGTGAAAACATAAACAAATCAAAACCTAACTCAACATTTGAGATTTCAATTGAAACTCAATCTAGCTTTAATTGAGTTCAAAAATCAAATCAAATCAATCTCAAGACACACACACACACACACACACACACACACACACACACACACACACATATATATATATATATATATTGAAGAGGAAAACCCAAGGCAATTGACCAAGTTTTAAAAGAAAACTTTGAGAGAAAATCAATACCTTAGTTGTTTTGGTGCAGTCCCATTTTTGTGAGGATTGAATCCAAAAACAGAAGTAAAATTAACTCAAACCTTCAGAGAAAAGATAGAGGATGAATAGACAAACACTCTCAACTTTGAATCACTCAGATTGAAGTTTAAATGAAGAAGTTATGGTGTTTGGAATGTGAGAAAATTTGGGAGAAAATTCTAAACTCAAATTTTGAATCTCTTCTTAGAATGAAAAGTGAGAGGGAAGGGATATATAAAGGAGAGGGAAATAATAAGCGTGAAATGACCAAAGAGGGCATGAAGATCCAAACTTGCTTGCTTCCCGCAATGGTGTGTAGGCATCCCGGGACAACAAACCTTCTTGCACGAGATGGCCACGCTCCATCTCAGGAAAGATACATACTAAGCACACTAACTTGTTGATCAGAACCACATAAGTTTCCACCAACTCCTAACCAACTAGACCCTTAACTAACTTGGCTAAATCAATATGACTAAGTCCCTTGTATGGTTTGCATGTCCATGTGCTCATATCATGTCCTCCCACTTATAAAATCCTTGTCCTCAAGGATGAAGTTGGGATAAGACATGGAAAATCGCCACTGATTCTCCCAAGTTGTGTCGTCTATAGGAGCTCCCTTCCACTTAACGAGTATTTCTGTCTTAGGATGATAATGACCTTTCTGAACCACGTGTCGATCCAGTACTGCTTCAGGTTGTGAAAGGAGAGTAGCAGTGTCTAAGACCGGTGGAAGCTGAGAGAAGCTGGTAGTGTTGGCCCCACATGCTTACGCAACAAGCTAAAATGATAAACATTATGAATATAGGACCCTAGTGGCAAGGCCAATTGGTTCAACATTCTCCAAAATCTGGTAGGGTCTAAAGAAGCGATGGGCAAGTTTTAACAACCCTAAAAAATCCACTGAATTCTGTTGATAGAGTTGTAATTTCAAATAAACATGGTCTCCCATAGACAATTTCACCTTATGTCAGTGTTGATCGGCTTGATTCTTCATTTTGTCACGATTTATCAAGAGATTATGGCATAATTCATGCAAAATTGAATCCTTAACATATGGTAGCAGCCTTGGTGGGGGAATTCTGTACACGGCTTCAAAGAAAGACAATTTGGTGGACGAATGAACGATTGTATTATAGCGAAACTTAGTCCAAGGAATCTACTATAGCCACTTCCGCTGTTGCTCTCCGATAAATCATCGTAAGTACTGTTCCAATGTTTGGTTGATGACCTCGGTTTGACTGTCTGTCTATTGATGGTAACTTGAACTCTTGTTGATTTTGGTTCCCTTTAGCTGAAACAAATTCTTCCAAAAGAGCTAACAAACATTGTATATGAATCACTTACAATTGTGATGGGAATGCCATGAAGCTTGAAAATATTCACAACAAAGGCCTTGGCTACTATCACTGTCATGAAAGGATGCTTTAGAGGCACAAAATGGGCTTATTTTGTTAATCGATCAACGACTACCATTATGACTATGTTTGCATTTTATGGTGGAAGACCCTTTACTAAATCCATCGAGATTTCGGTACGTATCTGAGTCAGAATGGGCAGGGGTGAAGTAATTTGGCAGAACTCGTGCAATCAGACTTGTTTCGTTGACGAACTTCACAGTCATGTAAAAACCCCTTCATTGTACTACACATTCTTAGCCACAGGAAATTGTGTTTAACTCAAGCTAGAGTTTTGTGATACCCAAAGTGCCCCGCGTTCCAAGATGAATGACATTTAACAACAATTATAGAAATTAACATTAAAGTGCGACTTAAAAAACCTTATCGTGTTTAAACCAAACTCCATCTCTTAGGGAATACTGATTTGTGTTTGTTGGACTCTTCTCTGATAAGCTTGTGTAAAAAGAGTCATGTTGGACTTCTTGTTGAAGTATTTTCCACCAATTCGCTTGAGGCAGAGAGATTGCTAAGAAATTTAAATTCCCCTACCCGTGACAGAGCATTTGCACCTCGGTTCTCAGGTCTATTTATATATATATTTGATTACGTAATCATAACCAAGTATTTTGGGTAGCCAGCGTGTCTGAGCTGGAGTTGTTATCCGTTGCTCCATAAAATATTTTAGACTTTTTTAATTGGTCCTCACGATATATGATTATCTGAGCAAGTATTGTCGCCACTTCAAAATGGATTTAATAATGGTGAGCATCTCCCTCTCGTATGTAGATAAAGCTAATGTGGAACTCTTCAAGGCTTCACTGAAGAATTCCATTGGTCGGCCCTACTGTGAGAGGATTGCAATGATTCCATTTACACTGACATCAAATTCATTTATGTGAGAAAAATCAGGAAGACTCAAAACTGGTGGAATAGTCAGTGACATTTTTAATTGCTCAAAAGCTGTTGAGCCTTCAACAGTCTATTTGAATCCTTCTTTGCTTAGAAGTTGTGTTGGCGGTGCCGCAATATTGCTAAACCCTTGAATAAACTGTTGTTTGTATATCAAAAGCAATATGGTTCGATTCTACAAAAAGTAACAAACACAAACAAAATGGTTAGGAAATCGACACCCGTGTTTCACACGGTGTCCTTAAGACAATTTCACCGTATATAACAACGTATATGTATAGCGATTGTCTCCCAAGATACAACGATTCAAAAGTGGAAGTGCAAAGCATATCCACTCTTAGTGAACTCAAATTAAGTTCGAACTTACCAAGCACAAAAAGAGAAGACGAATAAGTCATACCTAATACTCTTTTAATTTCGTGAATAGCAGAATTCATATAATGAAGTGTAGACTAGGGTTTCTTTTATTACCGAAATAAAAGATATTGATTTGGAAATTACTTGATAGGAATGTTTTAAATGATAAAGGTAATTTGCAAAGAGATTTATTCCTGATTGATCATTGATTCTGATCGCTTAGTGATCAAGTAAGTAGCAGAATTAATTGATCATTGATTCTGATTACTTAGTGATCAAGTAAGTATCAGAATCCATTACGAAAATAAACAATTTCCTTAATCAGAATGGAAATTACCACTATTTCTTATTGTTCATTTAAAACGTTTGACTTAGGGAAAATAATTAATTCTTTCTTTATCAACAAACTGATTTAGGAAAATTGAATTCAAAATAGTAGCAAAATTTTGGTTGTACTCTCACGGTACAACCGGAGCGGTATTCGTGTACGCAGGTCATGCCCACACACGAGTCATGCAATCGAAGCTTTGGGGTCCTTGATTTACACTCCCCCTGCATGTGCGAGAGAGAGCTTCTATGCTACTCATGTTGATAAGATACTATCACACAACTACTTGTACACTATATATAAGAGTTTTTCCTAACCAATGTGGGATTCACAATTTTTCCTACACAATGGGCTCACTTTGAGACTTAACTCTTTCACCCATTAATCGATTTGTGAGTTTGATTATACCACTTCGAAGCTCTCATGAAGAATAATTCAAATATACATTGAATTTTCATTTTCACGAAACCGATCATACTTAAATTTTGCTCTCAAACCGTAAGTTTATCATAAATTTTTCAACAATCCCCCACATGAATTAAATTGACCTAGGAGACATGAGAGATGACTTTTTGGTAAGTTCAAATGATCGATACCTGTATAAGATAGGTAGGTGTTACCCTTTGAACCTTCCATTGTAAAAGCATGCTTACTTTACTTGCTGATAAGTAGATATGATATCATCGAACTGTTCTGTCATTTTATGTAAACGATAGCACACCTCACACCGGCATCTTCCAGACCTAATTTGGTTCTCATTATTATGTTCGTTTTGGCTATGAACATACACCTGGTTTTGTGAGAGTCGTTGGAGAATATATCTCTTCACAATTCTCTTTTAGAAGCGGTCCCACTTCTCTCTAACATAGGTGATTTATTAATTAAGAGTAACCCGTATTACTCTACTCAGATTTCCAATGCTTGGAATTTTGACGTATAAGAATCATTAAAAAACGTAGTTTAAACTTTCCCTACGTGCATCACTGTTTCATTATAGGAATGGACTGGAGGGTAACCCCCACAATGATCCAACTAATCTTACAACTTGGTTGTCCCATTGAACCTAGATCTTGGGATCTCCAGTCAACTAGGTTGGGTTTCCATTGCATCAACTTTTTATTTCATAGGCTTTAGTTCTATTCCCCTCAATGATGTCTCAACTAACCCTTTAGTTAGCGGATCCACAATGTTATCTTTTGACTTTACATAGTAAGTTGAGATAACTCTAGTTGAGAGAAGTTGTCTAATGGTGTTATGTCTTCGTCGTACGTGTCTAGACTTTCAATTATACATGTTGCTCTGTGCTCTTCCTATTACTGATTGAATATCACATTGGATGTAAATCGCTGGCACAGGCTTTGGCCATCTAGGGAATATCCTCTAAGAATTGGCGTAGCCATTCAGCCTCCTCACCATATTTATTTAGAGCGATAAACTCATATTCCATTATAGATCTGGCTATACATGTCTGTCTAAAGGATTTCTAAGATACAACCGCACCTCCTAGTGTGAATACATACCCACTAGTGGATTTTGAGTTTTTCATATCAGATATCCATTTTGCATTATTGTATCCTTATAGGATTGCAGAATATCTGGTATAATGTAGCCTATAATTACGATTGAATTGCAAGTAATTAAGTACTTTTGCTATTCCTTTCTAGTGATCAGTTATTGGATTACTCGTATACCTACTTAATTTTCTCACTGCTTTATCTATGTCTGGTCTTGTATAACTTATTAAGTATATCAAACTTCATATCACTCTAGAATATTCTAGTTGAGAGATGTTCTCGCCTTTATTCTTAGATAGATGTAGATTTGTATGTACTGGTGTTCTTGATATTCCAGAATCAGTTTTTGTTGAATTTTTCAAGAATCATGTCAACATTATGTGACTGACTTAAAATGAGTCTGTTCGATGTCCTTGAGATTTTCATTCCCAATATTACATCAGCTGGTCCCATATCTTTCATATCAAATCTTGATTTGAAGATCTCCTTGGTAGATTTGATTATTTTATCATCACTGCCAACAATTAACATGTCGTCAACATATAGACACAAAATGACATATCCATTTTCGGTGTCTTTGACATAAACACATTTGACATCATAGCATTATCAAATTGCTCATGCCATTGTTTTGGTAAATGCTTTATACCATATAAAGACTTCACCAACTTACAGACTTTCTTCCCTTGCCCTGGAGTGGAAAAACCATCAGGTAGTTATATGTAGATCTCTACATCTAAATCTTCATTCAAGAAAGTTGTTTTCACATCCATTTGATGTACTTCAAGATTTTGTAAAGTTGCGATTGCAAGTATCATCCTAATGTAGGTTATTCTGGTCACAAGAGAATACATATCAAAGTAATCTAGGTCTTCTTGTTGATTGTAACCTTTAATTAGAAGTCTAGCCTTATACTTATCAATTGATCCATCCGCTTTCATTTCCTTTTGAAAATCCATTTGGACCCTAGCGGTTTACATCTCGAAGGAAGGTCCACTAATTCCCAAGTATGATTTTAGAGTATGTATGGAATCAATGTTGCTCTTTATAACATCTTTCCACAAGAGTCCTTCTGAAGAGCTCACCGCTTTTTTGAAAATTCGAGGTTCACTTTCTAGCAAATAGGTCAGAAAATATAGACTAAAAATGTTCATGTCCTACCTCTTTTGCTACGTCTAGGTTCTTCCTCAATTTCTTATTCTTGGTCCTCATAAATTTTAGCATGTGTTCGTTTTGACGAACTTGCTTCCTCATTGGATTTACATGGAAATACATGTTCAAAGAACGATGCATTTCTAGATTCCATTGTCATGTTTTTATGTATATTTGGGATGTCAGGCCTATATACCAAAAATCAATAAGCACTACTGTTATGTGCATATCCAATGAAAATGCAATCAACAGTTTTCGGACATATCTTCACCTTCTTAGGTGTAGGTACAACCACTTTGGAAGGACACCCCCACATTCGTAAGAATTTATAAGAAGGTTTTCTTCCTTTCCATAGCTCATATGGGGTCTTGTCTACTTTCTTGTAGGGTACCTTATTTAAAAGGTAATTGCGAGACAATACAGCTTCACCCCACATGTTTTGAGGCAATCCAGAACTTATCATCATTGCATTCTTTATTTCTTTCAAGGAATGATCTTTCTATTCAGAAACTCCATTTTACTAATACGTTGTAGTGGTTTGATGTATGATTCCATGTTGTGCACAGAATTCACCAAATGGTCCTTCATACTCACCACATCAGTTGTTTCTCAATGACAACAACCACCGAAAGGTTTCCCTTAGAGTTATCCCTTCAACATGGATCTCAAATAGAATCCCTTGAAGCTCTTGGACTTGACTCATAGCTGTCTTGGAGTCCCTCATCTTGTAATCAAGAAACCGACCCATAACTAACTTTTTGGATCCATTATCCTCAGTCTAGTATTTTCGGTCTAATGACTCCCAATGGTCTTTGGCTGTATAGTACATATACGCTAAATAGTAAGTTTAACAGCCCGTTCAGTATGTAATTTCAACGTAGAAAATCCGAATGGTTCCATACATGCACACCATTCCATACTTAAACATCTCGTTATTAACCACTAATGGGTTTATGTGTTGGGGTTTATACCCTAAAGATGTAATTTGTAAATGAATTTATGAAATAAATAAAAGGAAAAGTTCAATTCATCCATGTTGTGTTGTTTATTTTATAACTTATGCATATATGTAACATCCAAGATTGCCGGATGTAATACCGAACTATGTATATGAGTGTCATATACATATGGATATAGTAAGAGAGGTGTAATCTAAAGAGTCCATTGATAGCAAATAAAGCTGAGTACTTTATTTGTGGTTAATCTATAGTTACGATCCATTCCGTAATGTACCATGATTCTATTCTGAATCATTCATATCAGATATGGGAATAGAGGCACCTTGTATGATGTGATCATATAGGACTGGGCCATGATCTATATGAATCTCTCACCGAGATCCGTTTACCGATGAGATGCATATATATCAACTAATGATGGCTATATGTGGGTGATCTTAATCCTGAGTGTCTTATCGACTCCTTTAGGTTAAATCGTGGTCTTTGATATACCATGGGTGAGGTCGGATGCAGTTCCCGATCAATATACTCCATATGTTGGGATTGCGGTTTGGCTTGTGGCTGGGAGGGTTTGTACACAATAGTGGAATCCACTCCTTCTTCTGAGAAATAGATGGTAGTTTTCTTAAGGGTTGATTCGGGGGTTGGACAATATGAGCGCTCTCCTAATTCCGTGAGGAAATAGGATTTACTGTCCATTAGAGAATCAACGGTACTTAAAGGATATATGTAATTAGAGGGGTATAACGAACATTATGACCCATCTCTAATTATGAACTATTGTGGAGGATCACACCATATGTAATAGCTATATCGATGGACACCGAGTTGTATCGGTCTGTGTAAAAGCATCTACAGTTGAGAGAGTGCAACTTCGGGTTTTTAGTGAAATAACACCGGAATTAATAATCAAGGAATATTAATTAAAGAGTTTAATTAATGATTACGAGGATTATTGGAGCTCAAAATACTGTGGGTCCATTAGGTCCCCTTGCTAGCCCTATCAATTTAGGTAACAAGAGTCACGATTAACTAATTGGATTGTCCAATTAGTTGTGTTACGAAAGTGACACGTGTTTATTCGGAAATTAATTGAATAATGAGATTATTTAATTAATGACTGGTAATAGTTAAATTAATTAAATAATTAGATTATTTTATTATATTGATAATTATGAATTATTAATTAACTATTAATTGGAGGGTGTTAGTTGATATATGGGTTTAGGTGAAGATAAAATAATAGGATCATTTTATTTTACTAAATCATTTATCTAAGTATTTGAATTTAAGATTAAATTTAAAATACTTATTATCACTTTTAATATATTATATATATATTTGAAAAGGATAATTAAAAGATATATATCAATTAATAACACAAGAGTTTGTATTGGATGCAATTTGTGTGCATGTGAAACGATATACATGATAATTTGCATATGATGCAAAGACGATGTGTTCGTGAAACATGATTGTCAATGCATAACAATAATTAAAGTATCAATTTTTTTTTTTTAAAAAAAGCCACTGCGTGTGCATTAGACAGGAACACACAAAAGAGAGATAAAGATTAAAGAAAAAAAAAGGCCACTGGGTGTGCATTAGACAGGAACACACAAAAGAGAGATAGAGATTAAAAAAAAATGGCCACTGGGTGTGCGTTAAACAGGAACAGACAAAAGAGAGATAAAGATTAAAAAAAAAGGCCACTGAGCGTGCGTTAGACAGGAACACACAAAAGAGAGATAGAGATTAAAAAGAGAAAAAGGGAATATGTTTTTGTTTTTTGCATGTGGTCGTGTACAGAGTGACACGAAAAAGAAAAAGAAATATTATTATATTTTATTTTAAAAACTAGAATTTTTCTAAGTTGTCTTATCTCTCGAAGAAAGAGTTTCTACAAGTCTTTTCTCTACATCCTCCATTCAAGTTTCTGAGATCGTGAAGCACACACACGCAGTTACCAGTCCCGAGAGATAACGAGGAAGATCAAATGGTTCAGACAGTAGCATATCGTAAAGTGAAGGAGCCTCCAAACGTTGGTAAGATTTTCTTCTTCTGATTTTATGGATTTCAATTTCATTTGTTTACATATTGTATGTATTAGTTCCGAAAAATAATTATGATCTCAATTTCACTGGTCCTAGATACAGATTATGATTTGTATATAAATTTTTTAAAACCTAGTTCTACTGTGTAACCGGTGAACGGGGTTCCAACATTACGAGCATCTCCCGTCAATAATCTAGCCAGATTCAGTGTGGTCAAATAGAACATCATCATTTGCTACCTCCACTAAAGGTTCTCGTGACTCACCTACTGGGTCATCACTGGTTCTGCCATGTTTCTCATTAGTGAATTGATGGTCAGAGTCGATGTTTCCCCATAATATCATGAGAAGATCAACTGAATTAATTTGAAAATTAATTCACTTTAAAACTGGCAATATTAAAGTCAAATCGGTTTTTGTTCTGAATTGAAATTTAATATTTCAATTACCCCGAAATTAATAGAAATAAATCATCCTAAAATTGATAATTACAATTTTGAAGTTCAAAAGAATTGATTTTGACAATAATCACCATTTTAAACTTGCACATCTAACTCGTAACCACTGTTGGCCTTTTGAGCCTCATCAGTTAAAAAACTCACAAGATTCAATGTGGTCAGTTAGAGCAACATCTTATGTTGCCATCTCTTGAAATTCAGACCATTGAATTTCTTTGGTTTCTCCATAAGATTCATGAGAATTGAAACCGGAGACACAAACGATTTACCGCAAGGGTATTCATTTGACCTACAAAAGGGTTCACTATTAGGTTGGTCAACTGACCCACAATTGTGTTGACCACCGGAGTCTCTTGAGCCATACTCAGATTCACATTTGATTAGATAGTCATCTTACATATAAAACCAAACCATATATATATATATATATTAACCACATATATACAATGATAAAAAGCATTGATCTATCACATCCGGTAAATATATAAAACAATCTCAAATACTGATATAACACAATCAGTTTGTTAATATACTTCAACACCAGTGTATAACAATATATCAATCACTGATATATTAAATATAGTGTATCAAACACTATTCTATCACTTTAAATAATATGTATATTTATAAACCATTGTTGCTACTTGATGTAGGATTATTTAATAATATAATCATTTTATTCGAATTGATATCTAACACTGATATCGAACAATAATACTGTCTTTTGATCAACCAAAATTTTGCATTATTTAGTTCCACACATATCAGTACACCATACTGTTATATCAATCGATCTAATTGTATGTTAATATATATCAACAATATATATGGCACATACAGATTAATCGATAAAATGATCTGAAAATCAGTGTCAATACTTAGGATTAAGTGAACTTAATATATATATATATATATAATATATATATATATAAACTGATTTGTACATGATTATATAAAGATATTATCCTTTTAACGGTTGTTTCAAATATAGACTACAACTTTATATCTCCGAAATATCAAGTATTTACACAACTCGTGTGTACAACCGATATACTTTTAGAATCACGAAAATATCAAATATATTATATGACAGTACCGATATCAATCAGTTGATATCAAAACAGTTAATCAACAATTTATTCTAGATTTCACAATATAAATCACAATTAGTGTTTGATTTTACAAACCTAATCCAAATCAGTGTCTGCTAACAGACCCGATTTACCAAAATACAATTTAGTTTTTTTTTTTAAAGATAAATCAGTGTCTTGAATAGACTCGATTTCCACATATTAATATTATTTAATTGAAATCAGTGTCTGAAAAAAAGACCCAATTTCCACAAATCGTTATTAATTTAAAAACCAAACCAATGAAATTTTAAGTTTGTCACGATCTGTACCAGAAACCAAAACCAAAACCAGAAAGTTTGAAGAAAACCTTTTTTTTTTGTTTTTAAGTAGAAAAGAAGAAAGAGTTCAAAAAATTAATGGCACCTTTTTAGGGGGCTGTTGTGTAAATAGCACCATATTAATAAATCATGTTTAAAATGCACCATTTAATGTGTGGAGACCAAAATACCCATGCCATCACTTTCGTTGTGAAGAAAGAGGGAAAAAGTAATCGACGGCTTCGTGTTCACGGCGACGGTACCGAAACTTGGAAACCACTTTATCGTTGAACAGAATATTGTAATTGATCGAGTTTAGTTGAGCATTGAATTTGTATCATTTTGGTTGTTGATTGAATGAATGAAATGTTAGATTAGGTTTTATTTGTGGATCTGAGAATGAAAATGGGTTAGGTTAGGGTTTTATGTTTGTAAAAAAGTTGTTGAAGAAGATGAAATCGAGCTTCGAGCATTTGTAAAAAATCTCGGAGCTTTTATACAAAAGCATCGAGCTTTTATAAAAGCTCGAGGTTTTATACAAAAGCTCGAAGCTTTTATACAAAAGCTCGATCCGAGGTTTTATAAAAGTATCGAGTTTTTATATAAAAGCTCGAAGCTTTTATACAAAACCTCGATCCGAGCTTTTGTACAAATTCTTAAAGTTTTTATACAAAAGCTCGGATTGAAGTTTTATAAAAGCTCCGGGCTTTTATAAAACCTCGATCTGATCTTTTATATAAAAGCTCGACGCTTAATATAACCTCGATGCCCTTGGCCAGATAGACGTCGCCATTAACCTGGTCCCTGCAGAATGGACTGAGGAAGACCGACGTCGGTTGAGGGCGTCCTGTTTTAGGCATTTATTGACCATGCCCCGCCCGGTGAAGTTTTCGGACGGTATTATCCACCAGCTACTTCTGCGGGAGGTGCATCATAATGGGCCCTCAAACGAGATGTGGTTTATGTTAGGTAGTCATGAGGTGAGGTTCTCGAAGGTAGAATTCTTCCTAATCACCAGATTAAGGTTCAGAGTAGTACCGAATACGAGCAGCTATGTTAGCGTGGATAATGGCCTACATCACATGTACTTTGGTGGTAAGGATGAGATTTCATCCTTCGAGTTAAGAGATGTCCTGAGGCGAGGTGGGTTTCAGCAGGCATACAATAGTGTGAAACTATGCCATATCTATATGCTGAACTGGATACTTATAGGGTTGGACGAGAGAGTCAAAGTTCCAGTTTGGCAGTTACGGCTGGTGGATGATCTGAACGGTTTTGATACGTTCTCGTGGGGTGCACACATGTACAGCCATTCCATAATTTCATTGAAGTATGCGTTTGACGGGCGACATGAGCGGTTCCAGAGACGCCATCAAGCAAAGGGACGTGACAAACATATGGTAGAGGCGTACAACATTTATGGTTTATCTTACACCCTTTTGGTAAGTGTTTTATGAATAAAATCATTTACGTTTGTAATCGTCTATACGGAATTTAGAAATAACATTTATTTATTTATAGATTTTTGCTTTTGAGGTGATCCCTTAGCTGTGGACCCAATTCGGGACTCTGGTGGCTACCGATATGTATCCCCGAATTCTAAAAAGGGTGTTAAAGATACAACCGAGGGAGGATAGGTTGTTGAATATATTCACATATCATGTAAGTGTCTAACTTGTTAATGTTAATAACTAAATTCAATTACACAACGTTCTAACAACGTTTTCAGATGTTTGCAAGGACAGAATTGGTGGCGAGCCAAGCTGAGAGGGGTGAACCCTATTGTTATACGGGCATAGCGGAGGCGATACCGGATCCATTGGGTGACGGACAAGAAGGTATACCAGATTCAGTAAGGGCGAGTTCGAGTGAGCAGGACGTTATACTGGAGGTAGAGCAACGTTGTATTAGTGAAGAGATGCATACGGACACAGAATTGCCCCGTGAGAGTCCCCGGAGGCAGCGGCGCGTACAATTTACGATAACGGGACACAATGCTGCAGATAGCTCATGAGGAGACGGTGTAGGGGCACGCGAGGTATGTTAAAATTATTGTTCTGCATTTATTTGTTTCAAATGCATGTACGTGTGCATGACTGACATTGTGTACTTGTTTTCAGGACCGGCTGGAGCTTAGAATTCAAGCACTTGGAGGGTTCAGTCTTAGCTTTACTGGATGATATGCGGAGAAGTGATGAAGAACTAGATAGGCAGCATCAGCAGTTGATGGACTTAGTCCAAACTTTGTGGGGGTCGACATCACAAATAGTAGGAGAGGGCCTACAGTCCCATGATCGAGATGATTCATACAGAGACTTCTTGGGTGGACGTTGTCTTGTCGACGGGACAGACTCGGCCATAGACGTAGGTGGTATGCCCGGTACCGGACTAGAGACATATGATACCATACCCGATACACAACTGGCCAGACCTGATACACAGGGTACTGATATAGACACTGAAGGCTTTGGCCAACACTAGGAGACTCGTACTGATAGTACACTTGAGTTTCCCCTACTTCTGGAGGTACAAGAGACTTCGTCAGAATGAAATCGCCGTCTTAAGGGTTTTTCCACCTGACTTGGCTCTATGGTTACACCGTATGAGACCCTTCATCCTCCTACTGTCATAGCCATATCATCCCACGGGATCCCTCCTCCTCCAATCATCACACCCGTTTCATCCCACGAGTTCCTTCCTCCTCCCACCGACACACCCTATATCCTCGGTATCCCCCGTGCGTGTAAGCGTGGGTGGCAGTTGGTCAGCCCATACACTGACCCGACTCGCCCAAAGAGGCCTAGGACAATGTCGGTAGCATCAGAGCATACATTCAATCCTACATCATTGGTAAATACTGGGTAGTTGGATGCCTACAAAGCATATAAGAAGAACAGTTCAACAGGTGGTTTGTAAGTATCAGATTTATTTCTGTACCAACGTTAATATGTTTAATTTGTTTGATATTCATAAAATTGGTTTATACAGGCGCGATGTTGATATCATGGAGCCGGTAGACGTGGGTTGGTTCCACAGATTCGAAGAGAACTACATGTTGTTGTTTGACTCGGTAGACAACTAAATTTTTCTGGGTTTGACTTTTTTTACGCTTGAATTGTAACAGTGTTTCCAAATCTTTTTACAGCATATGGACGCGTACCTGGCCATCTTACGGAAGCGTCAACGAGCATACCCCAATGTATACAACTAGAGGATAAACATTCTGGCAACTCAGTTCTTTTTAAGTGTTTGTTGGTTTGTGTGTACTTATTTATCAATGAATTGATCCTTACTCACAATGACAATTTGTTTGTCCACAGCCATTATTGGAGTACCAGTGGGAGAAAAAAATTCCTTGTGGTGATGATGATGATGAAGTCAAGATGCTGGGGTGGAAAGTCTTGTAGTACAGGTGGTCTACGGAAGACCTTATGACGGTACGTGGATTTCTCCCGGCAGGAAGCCGACCCTGGCACGAGGTTGATATGGTAAATGTTATAAAACGATTTCCATATTTTGTTTCTCCCATAATTGTGGTGAACATAAGTTGTGTTATTCCATGGTACAGGTTCTTATTCTTTATAACATCAGACGCCAGTATTGGCTTGTGGCCAGCGTGGACTTGATTGCCGTTATGATACATATCCTAAACCCCTTCAGACAGGAGGTCCCCGTCAACATAAAGAAAACGCCAGGTACGGCCACTCATGTGGTTTCTTCCTTCCATGTTGAATCAGTCTGGGTTTCATGATGATAGGCCACTCGGTAAGGAGAAGTTCAAGAGGGAAAATAGAGCTTTTGGGGTGAGCCTGCTGGCGAAAACAGCTCTACCGTAACAACAACAAAGGTATTATTATATAATAGTACGTACATACGATCCAATAAAAATTATTATCTTTGTAACGCATGTCTATGTCATGCATTGCAGCGATAATAGTGGGGTGCATACGTTGAGGCTGATAGAGTACATACTGGCATACAGGATCTAGTACGATTGGACAGAAGATGATATTCCCACCATACTAGAGAAGATAACAGTGGAGGTGTTTTGTAACTCCCAACCACAAATACGAGGCATGAATGTTGTACAATAGTGGAGTCGTATTAAATTATGTAATAATATTCATTCATTAAATTATGTAATAATATTCATTCATTAAATGATGTAATAATATTCATTCATTAAATGATGTAAATTATGCATATTTTATGACATCGTCTACCATTGACAAATTTTACATCCCGTTATTTAATAGGAAACTAAAAATTATCATCCCTATTTAATCTGAAAATAATAACGCAACATTTTCACATAGTGCAATTACAACTAATAAATATGGGTTCTTTCCAAATGCACTTAGTCATACTACGGTAGGTATATTATCATGACACATCTATTTGTTATGTCCAACTGAATGACAGATGCTACACTTGCGCCAGTATTCTGGCAGTCATACCATTATTAATCAAAGGTGGATTATGACATCGTCTAGCATTATGACCTGATTCTCCACATCTTCTACACGATTGAGTGGTTGTCCTTTCTGAAGACGAGGCATGTCACCCCCCCCCCCTCGAACGTCTTGCTTGCCTCCTCGATAATGGATTTAACACCACACGATCGACGATGTCAGTGGGGACTATCCATGAAGACGGATGGCCAACAAGCATAATAGGAACCGAGTATACATTGATTAGTGTCTGTCTCTTGTAGAAGTCCGCACACAAAGATGTGTATTCCAAGTTTTGCTCCCTGCAACAACAATTACATGGGGCATCATATTCATTTGCAAGTACCCAAAATATATTAAGTTCTATACCTTGCTGCTGCAAGTGCGTGTGAACATGGAAACATATCAATTTGAAATTTGTTGCACGTGCATGTCTTCCAAGCTAAGTCAACAGTCCATTGCTTCCTAGATAGTTTGACGAAGAATACGTTCCAGTCAACTGGATTGACGGTCATATAAGCACACTTCTCAACACGTTTAAGGATCACAAGATGTGTTGCGTCGGTCAACTGATGGAGCATAGACTGTGCAATACGATGGCGATTATAAAACCACATCTGTAACATATTCCTAATGAACTCTGCCAGTGTCAGCATGGGCAGTTGCTGTGCGAATTTGAGGCATGAGTTTATGCTTTCAGCAATATTTGTTTTTATGACTCTATACCTTCTTTCTGGACAATGTACACGGGACAACTTGTGTGGACTAGTTTCAATGACATAATTGAATACATTATGGTGCAGTGCAAGTTACGTAGCTCTTCTATGTTGCGATTATATTTCAACTCAGTGTACGATCTAGCTGCTTTATCCATTATGGCTGCTACATCCTTTCTATGAAATCGCTTCTTCACATTTTTAGAAAAGTGCTAGCAACATATCGTATGGGTTGCATCGGGAAAAAATTTAGAAATCCTAACTTCAATGCTTGCATGCCGATCGGAAATGAAAACCAGATCATCAATATGGCATAGGGCACCCTTCAAGCAATCCAAAAACCACTCCCATGAAAGGTTATTTTTTGAGTCACCGTACCCAAAAGCAATTGGATACACTTGTTAATTTCCATCTTGTGTAGTTGCAATAAACATTGTACCCTTGAATCTTCCCTTTAAATTGGTACCATCTACAGCAATAACTGGATGCATTCACCTCCGGAATACTATGAGTGAGAACCCAACGACATGAAAAAATAGAGAAATCTACCATCTTCATCGCACTGTAAGTCAGTTATTGTCCCTGAAATTTGTTGCTCTAACACGTAGCCAAATAATGGCAGTAGTTTGAAGGTTTCCTAATATGTTCCATAGGTCAGTGACAACACATATTACAGGGCTTGATGTGCCTTACTGTACAAGATTTGGATGCCATATATTGTTTTCATATCGGTGATTATGTCCTTCAGACGCATTAGTTGACCATCTTGTTGTTCAAGTCTAGGTGCAACCACTTCTCCAATTATGACTGCACTAGCTTATCGGTGACGTTAGTGAATCTCTTCCAAAGGACATGTGTGTTTGTTCACAAAACTTTTTACTTGGAAGTATGTTCCTTCATCTCTCCTAACCGCTCTTAATTTCCACGTACAGTTGTCCATCAAACAAACCAAATGTAACGTTATCTTATTTGACCTTTTCACCTTCCACTCAAAGTTCTGCCGTATTGCAAATTGCCCAACGAGTCTCTTCAAATCCTTTTTGGTAGAAAAAAATTGCCTCTGATATATAATCCTTCTAATCTGCATTATTGTGTGAAATGTGTTTGTTTGTTTGTTTATATGTTTGTATAACATAGATCTTGAATTTTATTTTAGCCTTAAATTGTTCATTATTGAGTTCCGGTCATTTCGGTTACTCATACTATTGATTTCGAGTTCTAAGTCAAAAGATACTACACTTTCAACTCATGTTGCATACATTGTCTTCGTCTTCATATATTGAGTAGAATTATCATTTTCTAGGTTGAGTATCTTATATTTCCATGTCCATGAGGGAGTCCCGGTTTGTAATCTTCAAACGGATTTTAATTCGGAGTTTAGAGACCAAAGAACGGTCGAAGAACGCGAGAGGAGCGCAAGGGAAGAGGTGCGCTGGCATAAGCCATCACTTGGCACCTTCCCGAGATGGCGCGTGGCCATCTCAGCCCCAAAGCCTTGCTGCCCTGAGATGCCCACACACAATCTCGGGGAGGCACTAAGGCATTAGGGCAAAATGGTCTTTTGGTTGTTCTCTCTTTAAAATCTCTCATTCCCTCTCATTCATTACAAGTTGAGAAAAACGAATTTGAAGAACAAGTGCAGAATTTTTCTTTCAACATTTTGATTTTTTGTTTTTGTGATAACTTCATCATTTATACTCCGAATCACTTGATTCAAAAACCGATTTCAAGTGTCTTGAAGAGTTCTACAAACCCCAAGCCTTTCCGGAGCCAACAGATGTCTACATTTTTTGTTGTGATCAGATCTTCATTTCGTGATTTTCTTCCTTGTTGGTAAAATCATCTTCTTCTTAGTTTTCTTCTTAGATCTTCTTATTGATTGATGCTATTTGATTAAGAAGCATGACTAGGATGATTTTGATATCATTTTGTGGTTTGTTAATTTGATTTTCAAGTTTAGATAGATTTGTGATAAATTGAATGATTTGTGCTAAACTTGATAAACATGAAATTACTTCTAGAAATCTTTTGCTCTTGTGCTTGATTGACTATTTCTAGATCTAGTTTCATTTTCTAAGAACTAGGTTGTGTTTCAATAGGTGTCTAAATCTTCATATCTATGTTCTTAGTTGATAACATGCTTAGATTTTCTAGATACATTTGTGATTGCTCTTTGAAAGTATAATCTAGCTATCTAGTTGCATGTCTATAGAATTTGTTGATCATTTTTTTCTATGTTGAGTGCTTATTTGTGTTTTGCATTCATGATCACTTAGATGCCTTGTGAAGAGGTAGGAAGTCTCATATCTTAGAGTGATTCTTTGATTTGAGCAATTGGAAGTCTTAGCTAGGGTCGGGAGGACTTGGATAGCTAAGCAAGTGGAAGTCTCGATAAGAGGTGTAAGACCTCGGATTGTTGAGCAAGGAAGTCTCAACTAGAGTCGGGAGGACCCGAATAGTTGAGCAAGAAGTCTTACCTAGGGTCGGAAGGATTCAGATAGGTGAGCAAGGACTCTTTCTAGAGACAAGAGGTCTTGGATATGAAGTCGGCTTAGTAGATCACTAGATTCAAGGGTAGAGTAAGAGTGATAGCTTGAAGAGCATGTGTTGATTGCTTGAGTGTGTAACTCTTATTTGAAATAGTGGATTTGCTTTTACCGGTGGTTGTGGTATCAACCCGTGGATGTTTCCTCTATGGAGGTTTACCACGTAAATATTGTGTCATTGTTTGCAATTTTTATTAAGCATTATTAAAATTGCATTTTTTTTAAAGAAGACAAAAATTGGAGCATATACCTATTCACCCCCCCCCCCCCCCCCCCCCCCCCTCTAGGTATATTCACACTATAAAGATAAAGGGAAATTTCATGTAGAAGTCATTATAATGGTGATTGAACTGCCCATCATTCATCTTAATTTGACATCCAAACACATCGTCGAATTGGACACTGACCAATTCACCGTGGTCGGCTACTTTCGGTGGGACACCATACAGGTTTTCCCTACCGTTATCCCAACTTCTTTCTGTGAACAACTGGTTGCTACCACCTGAAGATCGAAATTGTTGGGTGTTATCACGATGAGGGATTTCTTCACCAATGACACCTCTTGTGTCCCTCTCAATTAGACTGACACATACAAAAGGGATCACCCTATCTTCCCCCAACATAAACTGAACATCATCGTCGTTTCTTATAAACGTCCATCATGTAGTCTCAGGAACCATTGATATACATAGTAAATTGGCACTGTATTTGTCAACATCATACTTCACAACGGTTTCAACCATCGACATCAACTCTTGGTAAGTCATACTCTTTGAAACATACATTCCTTGATTATCAGCACTGAAAATTCCCAAAGAAAGTGTGTGTCTATACCTGGGGGGTGAATATAGGTTTTAATCAAGCCAATTACCAATTTTTCTTGATTAGTCAGTAATAAAAATTTACCCAATAAAACAAACATACAATATCAAGTGTAAGGTGCGGAAATATAAATAACACAAGATGTATACGTGGAAACCCTCCTAATGGGAAAAAACCACAGGCTGTTAAGTACGCCACACTCGATCGTAGAAATCCACTATATGAGTAAAATGTTACACCCTCAAGTGATACTCGGACTCTCACTCTCGACAACCTCAGGCTATGGCCACTACCACTCACAACTCTTGGTTCAGTCCCTGGTGATATCCCCTGATCCACTACTCTTGGCGTGAGCACCTCATACTCTACCCCTCGGGCCTTTTACAGTGGATACCCGACCAAATGCTTGCCAACCCACCCTTGGTTGCAAGGCTTCTCTTGCTTGTGCAACTTCACATCGAAGCCACAAGACTTTGACTCAATGAAGAATATATGGTCTAAGTGTATATATGAAACTATGCTCAAATGCAATTATGTGTTAGACCAAACACAAAATGCTTAACTATATGTAGATAATGAAATTAAACATCCTAGTTATCAAACAATGCCTACATGCCCATACAAAGGACTTATTTAGATGTGTAGATAAAATCTAACAACCTAATTGTCAATAAAAGTCCAACCAACACAAGTTGTCAACAACAAACAATCAAGGGCAATTTTGCAATCAATAAATGCAATAAATGAGGCATAAGCAATAATGTCTAAATGCAATACATAAAGACTTAACTAAATATGAATATGCAATATTACAATCTAGTTATCAAACAAAGCCACTTCAACATATGTTGTCATTAAGCATGACATGGTCATTAATGCAATCATCAAAATGCAATTAATATGACCTAGTTAGCTAGAGGGCAAATATGTCCTAAATGCTAGCTATCAACAAACAAACTCAATCATATTATAAATCATCAATAAATGCATTCAACACAAGATTTTAACAAATCATATGCATAAAAATGAATTATAGAACAATAAGAACAATGAATGAAGATGAGATGTTTGTTCTTACTTACCAAGTCAAGATTGATGAAGACCCATGTGTGATTAATGCAATGGATGCATGGGTTTTGGGTTTGGAGAGTTATGGAACCACTCTTGGAGCTTCTCTCTCAAAGAAAATACTTTCTCACACTAAAAAATGGTTTGGAAGCTCTGAAAAACGAGTGAGGAAGAAAATGGCATGTAAATATGAGCCCTAGAACAAAACTACATCATTTTGAAAATGCCCAGAATTTTACTCAGTGCACTGGTGAGATGCGTTGGTCGACAAGCACCACACCAGCGCACACCTACTATCCAAGTGCGCTGGTGAGGTGCACTTGTGCACCGATGCAGCCGCGACAGAACAAGAGCTAGAGATTCGAGAGACCCAAAACATGATCAAACAACATCCAAACCTTTCGTATAATATACAGTTGGAAAGGTATGGAAGTCTACTTTCTACTCCAATTTATAAAACAAGATTTAAACTTCTGTAGAAAATGTTATGGTCATTTGATTGACTAAAGGTCAGAAACGGACAACAACAGAGATGCCCTATTTTTATGGTCACTTTGGAGATTTTAAAATCAATCCAAACGGTCATGAAATATTATGAATAATATACCGTTGGAAAGGTATGGGTGTCTAGTTTGTACAAAAGTTTTCAAAACTCATTTTGAATCATTTTATAAAAAGATATGGTCACAAGACCATACAAATATTAGTTTTGAAAAACATTTAAATCATTGAAATACACTTTTTTTAAACTAGACACCTTACTCCATATAACCAAACCAAGAGAAGAATGAGACCTTCTCATATGGTCACTCAACACGCTAAAACAAGCACACCATCGTGCAAGCACGAACACAACACAATACCACACTTAAATGTATAAATGAAGTGCAAGTGTGATTGTGAAGAGATGCACAAATATAAACAATATCAACATAAATGCAAAATCCACAAAGCATACATGAGGTGTGTGTGTGCACCTAAACTCTTCAAGAGGTAAAGTCAAGTGAAAATACCTTTAGCTCTTGAAGTCATGGAGATGCTTGGAAGCTTGTCAATGAGGACCTAAGCTATCCATTACACAATCATCCCCAATGTGGTGTGGTTTGCCATGAAATTAGTCAATCATAAAATCAAGGTCCTTACAATCTCCCCCTTTGGCTATTTCATGACAAAACAACCACTCACAAATAAATCCTCACAAAACAAAAATAAAGCTATTGTCCAAGAGATTAATTCTACATTACAAAGGAGATCCTACAATCTAAATCTTCAATATCTTCAATCATTTTGTAGAATTATTATTGTACCTACACACAATAGCAATAAGCAATTTCCAAGAACAAGTGCATGTGAAGTGAACAAACATAAAAAGCAATTGCACTCAATAAAGCAATATAAACAAATGCATGTGCAATGCTCCCTCTAAATGGGTTACTCTCTCTCAAACTCTCTCCCCAAAGTATAACCAATGCTCCCCATATATTTCTCAAGACTTTTCCCCCTTTTTGTCATGAGATAGGCAAAGGAGCTCCCCTATCGGGTTGCTTTAGCAAAGAGAGCTATTTGCACAATTACAATGCATAATCATATAAACGAACATTATGCAACAAAAGTAATTAAGGGAGATTCAAGGAGTTTGATTTAAAGAAAAATGTGTGACAAGGATGCTTTGCAAGCAAGACATGTTGCATTCAAATCCAAAACAAATGGTATTTGGAAAAGCAAACTTCAAAAGGGTTTCCAAAAAGAATTCAAACCAATTTGTACCCTTTTGTCATAAGCAAACAAGATATAGTTTCCAAAAATTTGAAAATAAAGCAACTCTATCAATCCTTAAAGGCAAATCAAGACATGAGCGACTATTGCACCCTTTTTGATTTTTCCGGATAATTATCCGTATGATAGTAGTTTTGTTTCACCATTAAGAAAAGAGAGAAGACTAATTTGATATAAAATCCTTATTAATTGCATGGATACAAGATCCTTATTGATTAGTCTTTTCATTTGCACTCACACATATTTGCAATAAAGCAATCAAACTCAATTCATGCATATCATTTTAAAGCATGTCATTAAAAGCAAGTTCACATGTCATGGAGATAAATTATAGGTCATTCAAATGTACTTTCCCAATTAATTCTCCTAGTCCAAAAATACATGTTTGAACATAAATATGACATGGATTGCAAACAAAGCAATGTTGCACAGTTATTAGAGAAAAATATATAAGCATATGCAACCAAGAATCTCAAGCAATTATCAAAAGAGCATAAAATCAATTAACTTTTTGCACATAGCAAATCATGCAAGTTTGCTCTCTTTGCTTGAGCTCCCCAAATGGGGTCACATCCAACCAAGTCAATGGGAGGCATGATCCCCTATAGACCTACCAAGTCCAAATGACCTAGTTGCATCTACGGGTGTCTCATGAGCACTAAGGCAAGCCGGTTCATTCTTTCTAACCCACTTAAGTTCCACTTTATCATTTTTAGTGGTCAAAAAAATATTTCTAAGTTCCCTAAGTTCATGCAAACTTGCCCTATCATTCAACCGTTTTTCTTTCATGCTCTCTAACCTACACCTTTTAATATATTTAAGGCAATTTGGTCTTAAGTTACCAATCATACCACAAAAATGACAAGTAGGTATAGTGTAGGAATTTATACCATTGCATTGTGTTCTCATCGAAGCATTGCCATGTTGATGAGGTTTTCTTTGATGATGCACCGGTTGGCTTCTCCTTGGAACTTGAGTCGATTGGTGGCATCTTTGTGGTCTAGCTTCTTGAGTTGGTTGGGCCGGTTGATCTTGTCTCTTTGGTTGGTCATGCTTCTTGTGATTGACTTCTCAAGAACTTGTCCTTTCTTCTTGAATTGCCTAGGCTTTGGTTGAGTTGGCAAGGCTTGTGTGGACTTTCCTTGAGTTGAAGGTTGCTTGAATGAAGCTTTGCTCTTGCCTTGAGCTTGAGGTTGTTTGACCTTGGCCTTCTTTAATTCTTCAAGGCACCTCATCTCTCTTTCCTTGACAATTTTCAAGGAGTTATCTTTGATGGCAAGTTAATCTTTCATTGCCTTCATCCGTTGGTGGCAATCTTCAATCTCCTTCTCAAACTTAGACATATCAATCACGTCCGTCTTCAAGGAGTCATTCAACTTGATCCTTAGTTAAAGATTATCCTTTTCCAATCTAAGGATATCATTATCTTTCTCCTTTAAAAACTTTTGAAGAGAATCAACTAACTCTTGATAATCAACCACATTATCACAAGAGTTCTCGAAGCATGGGTCATTGCTATCAAAGCTTCTCCCATTTGTGCTTGTGAGAGTCATATCATTAAGGCTAGATTTACAAAAGCATGCTCCACTTCGGTTTCCAAACTCCAAGTCACCAATCTTGAACTCTTCAAGTGACACATATTTGGTAGTGGCTTGGATTTCTTCATGGTAGAAAACCGAAAATGCGAAGTAGTTGATCTTACTATCAATCGAGCCTATAGAGCACTCTTCAACAACTTCAACTTCGCTATCACACCGAGTAGCGATTAAACCACCTCCTTCATTCTTGTACTTCAAGTTACCACACTTGGAGGCAATGTGGCCAATTCCACCACATTCAAGGCAATGGTCACTATTCCTTTACCTTTTCTTTTCCTCCTTCACTTTTGAGGTCATGTCCTTCTTTTGAGATTTTGTGAATCTCTTAAATCTCTCAACCATGAGAGTCATCTCCTCATCAGAGTCATAATCCTTCCTCTCAACATTAGAGGTCAATCTTGCAATACCCGCTCTAAGTGTTTCACTCTCACACATGATGTTTGGTGAAGTGAATGAATACAAATGAAATGCAACAAACAAGTGCAAATAAATGCAAGACACAAAAACAAGAGCTTGGATCACCTAAGTATGTCTAGGAACCCGCTCTGATACCAACAGAAAATTCCCTAAGAAATGTGTGTCTATACCGAGAGATGGGGAGGGGGTGAATAGGTTTTAATCAAGTCAATTACCAATTTTTCTTAATTTGTCAATATTCAAAATTTACCCAATAAAACAAACATACAACATCAAGTGTAAGGTGTGGAAATATAAATAACACAAGATGCATACGTGGAAACCCTCAAAATGGGAAAAAACAACGGGCTGCTAAGTGCGCCACACTCGATCGTAGAAATCCACTATATTAGTAAAATGTTAAACCCTCAAGTGATACTCGGACTCTCACTCTCGACAACCTCAGGCTATGGCCACTACCACTCACCATTCTTGGTTCAGTCCCTAGTGATATCCCCTGATCCACGACTCTTGGCGTCAGCACCTCCTACTCTACCCCTCGTACCTTTTACAGTGGATACCCGACCAATTGCTTGCCAACCCACCCTTGGTTGCAAGGCTTCTCTTGCTTGTGCAACTTCACAGCGAAGCCACAAGACTTTGACTCAATGAATAATATATGGTCTAAGCGTATATATGACACTATGCTCAAATGCAATTATGTGTAAGACCAAATACAAAATACTTAACTAGATGTAGATAATGAAATTAAACATCCTAGTTATCAAACAATGCCTACATGCCCATACAAAGGACTTAAATAGATGTGTAGATAAAATCTAACAACCTAATTGTCAATAAAAGTCCAACCAACACAAGTTGTCAACAACAAACAATCAAGGGCAATTTTGCAATCAATAAATGCAATTAATGAGGCATAAGCAATACTGTCTAAATGCAATACATAAAGACTTAATTAGATATGAATATGTAATATTACAATCTAGTTATCAAACAAAGCCACTTCAACGTATGTTGTCATTAAGCATGGCATGGTCATTAATGCAATCATCAAAATGCAATTAATATGACCTAATTAGCTATAGGGCAAATATGTCCTAAAAGCTAGCTATCAACAAACAAACCCAATCATGTTATAACTCATCAACAAATGCATTCAACACAAGATTTTAACAAATCATATGCATAAAAATGAATTCTTGAACAATAAGAACAATGAATGACGATGAGATGTTTGTTCTTACTTACCAAGTCAAGATTGATGAAGATCCATGTGTGATTAATGCAATGGATGCATGGTTTTTGGGTTTGGAGAGTTAAAGAACAACTCTTGGAGCTTCTCTCTCAAAGAAAATACTTTCTCACACTAAAAAATGGTTTGGAAGCTCTGAAAAACGAATGAGGAAGAAGATGGTATGTAAATATGAGCCCTAGAACAAAACTACATCGTTTTGAAAATGCCCAAAATTTTACTCAGTGCGTTGGTGAGATACGCTGGACGACAAGCGCCACACCAGTGCACACCTACTATCCAGGGGCGCTGATAAGGTGCACTTGTGCACCGATATAGCCGCGACAACATAAAAGCTCGAGATTTGAGTGACCGAAAACATGACCATATGACATCCAACCTTTCATATAATATACTGTTGGAAAGGTATGGAAATATACTTTATACTCCAATTCATTAAACCAGATTTGGACTTCTGTAGAAAACGTTATGGTCATTTGAGTGACCAAAGGTCAGAAACGGACAACAACAGAGATGCCCTACTTTTGTTGTCACTTTGGAGATTTTAAAACCAATCCAAATGATCATGAAATATTATGAATAATATACCGTTGGAAAGGTACGGGTGTCTAGTTTGTACAGAATCTTTCAAAACTCATTTTGATTCAATGTATAAAAAGATATGGCCATAAGATCATACAAAGGTCAGTTTTGAAAAACATTTAAATCATTGAAATACACTTTTTTAAAAACAAGACACCTTACTCCATATAACCAAACTAAGAGAAGAATGAGACCTTCTCATATGGTCACTCAATATGCTAAAACAAGCACACCATCGTTCAAGCGCGAACACAACACAATACCACACTTAAATTTATAAATGAAGTGCAAGTGTGATTGTGAAGAGATGCACACATATAAACAATATCAACACAAATGCAATATCAACAAAGCATGCATGAGGTGTGTGTGTGCACCTAAACTCTTCAAGAGGCAAAGTCAAATGAATATACCTTAAACTCTTGAAGTCATGGAGATGCTTGGAAGCTTGCTAATGAGGACCTAAGCTATCCATTACACAATCATCCCCAATGTGGTGTGGTTTGTCATGAAATAAGCCAATCATAAAATCAAGGTCCTTACAAGCACCTAAAAACCTATGACTTCTATCAGGTAACTGCTTCTATCGACCATTGTAAGAGATGACTATTCTCACCCGATTCATTCTCCTGTCAAAATCAAAATCACAAACCATTATTAACAATAACAATATCTAAATTCAATTTCAAATAAAAATTAAATAATAAAATGAATGTTATAAAAAAGCTAAAAAAAATAACAAATGTCGGAATTAAAAAAATTCCGTCGGAACAAAAAATACTAGGATAATCAAAGTACAAGCTCGAGCGAATACACTAAAATCTCATAAAAGCAAAATAAAATCTTGATCCAATACAATAACATCTCGGATAAGCATAGTACAAGAGCTCAGACCGAACTTTTAAAAAATGCTGGATCCGAGCTATATAAAAACTCAGTCTGAGCGTTTTTATATAAGCCCCGAGCTTTTATAAAAGCTCGGAGCTGTTATATAAAAGCTCGGAGCTGTTATATAAAAGCTCGGTTCGTGCGTTTATATATAAGCTGCGAGCTTTTATATAAGCTCGCAGCTGTTATTTAAAAGCTCGTTGATGTTATATAAAAGCTAGGTTTGAGCTTTTATAACAGCTGCGAGCTTTTATATAACAGCTCTGAGCTTTTATAACAGCTCGGATCGAACTTTTAAAAGGTCGCATCTTTTACTCTTATAAGCTCGGATCGAGCTTTTTTTAAAAACCCCGAGCTTTTACAAAACCTCGAGCTTTTATAACAAACCTACAAGCTCGACCTATATTCTTGGAAAGTAAGAAAATAAACCTAGTGCACATTCTGGAGACTAAATGTTCATACATTTGTTGCATACATCTTAAATCACTCATAAAAGCATGACAAAACATTAGAGAGATCACAAAATCCGTTACCTACAGATTTGAAAAACACACTACTTTTTTGGAGAGAGAAATAAACTTATCTTTCTGAAACCGAAGATGAAAGCACAAATACAACTTTTAAGGGCAATTTTGGTAGTTCACTATAATAGGTGTCTTTGAAATATAAGTTATTAATATGGTGACATCATCACAAGTGATAAAAAAAGGTGACATTTTGGACCATTTCCATAAAGAAGAAATTGTCTTAAGATTGTTGTTTGTATATCAAAAGCAGTATGGTTCAAATCTCTAGAAAAAAACAAACAGAAACAAAACGGTTAAGGAATCGAAGCCCCGTATTTCACACGCTGTCTTTAAAACAATTTCTCCGTATATAACACCGTTTGTGTATAGCGATTGTCTCCTGGGATACAACTATTCAACAGTGGAAGTGTGTAGCACAATCACTCTCAACGAACTCAAATTAAGTTTGAATTTACCAAGCATATAAACAGAAGAAGGAGAAGTCAGACCTGATACTCTTTTAATTTCATGAATAGAAGAATTCATTTCATGAATTGTAGACTAGGGTTTTTTATATTACCGAAATCAAAGAGATTGATTTGGAAATTACTTGATAGGTACATTTTAAATGATAAAGGAAATTTATTTAAATAATAATCTTCTAAGAGATTTATTTCTGATTGATCTTCTGATCACTTAGTGATCAAGTACGTATCAAAATCCAAAATTGATCACTGATTCTAATTACTTAGTGATCAAGTAAGTATCGGAATCCAAAACGGTCCAACCAAGTGATCAAGTACGTATCAAAATCCAAAATTGATCACTGATTCTAATTACTTAGTGATCAAGTAAGTATCGGAATCCAAAACGATCCAACCGGAGCGGCATTCATGTACGCAGGTCACGCTTACACACGAGTCATGCAATCGAAGCTTTAGGGTCCTTGATTTGCACCCCCCATGCACGCACAAGAGAGAACCTTTATACTACACATGTTGATGAACTACTATCACACAACTACTTATATACTACATTTAAGAGTTTTTCCCAACCAATATGGGATTCACATTTTTCCCTACACAATGGGCTCACTTTGAGATTCAATTTCTCATTCACCCATTAATCGCTTTGTGAGTTTGGATATACCACTTTGAAGCTCTCACAAAGTAGAATTTGAATATAAATTGATCTTTCAATTTTACAAAATCGATCATACTCAAATATCACTTTCAAATTGCAAGTTTATCACAAATTTTTCAACATAAACTTCTGGTAGTAATTTGCCAAACCAAGGAACCCACACACTCCCTTTGCCGTTGTTGAAGTAGGCCATTTAATGACAGCCTGAATTTTTGATAGGTCGACAGCCACACCTTGTTTTAAAATAACATGGCCTAGATAGTCCACCTGTATTACACCAAAGCTACAATTTGACTATTTTACAATGAAAGTGTTAGCTGCCAAGATATTTAAAATAGTTCGTAAATGTGAAAAATGATCCTTCAAAGTCTTAGAATACACCAATATGTCATCAAAGAATACCAAAATGAACCTCTTGAGATGTGGCCAGAAGATATCGTTCATGAGACCCTGGAATGTGGTAGGTGCGTTTGTGAGGGACTCGTAATGTCCTTCATGATTTCGAAAGACAGTTGTTAGGAAGTCCTCCTCCTTAACACGAATTTGATGATATCATGCACATAAGTCAAGTTTGGAAAAGAACTTAGCTCCATGTAGTTTATCGAGAAGCTCGTCAATTACAAGAATTGGGTATTTATCTGTCATGGTAATATTGTTAAGAGTCTAGAAGTCTACACAAAATCACCATGTCCCATCAGTTTTTAAACAAGTAGTACTGGTGATGAAAATGGGCTACTACTGGGTCGTATTAGGCCAGATTGAAGGAGTTCTTTTACCATTTTTTCAATAAGTCTTCCAATAGTAAGGATATCGGTAGAGTCTCACTCTGACAGGCTCTGTATTTGGTTGTAGGGAATTTAATGGTGGTGCGGACGTCTCAAAGGCAGGCTGGACAGAGGCTTGAATACATGCTGAAATTCTGTAAAAAGCTGCATGAGGTTTGTGGAGTCGGGTTTTGAATCGGTGTAGTGGTTGATGAAAGTGGTCTAGCCTTTGTTATTAGTGGTGGCAATAATATGAAAAAATATTAATCTAATTCTCTGAATAGATTACACTCCTTGTCAAATATAGCTTCAACACCTGTTCGTGTAAGTCCCTGGATTGTGTACAAAATTCCCCCATCAGTGAAGGTCATTATAAGTCTATGTAATCTATCTTGATAAGGTCGAGTGTTTCAAGCCCCACTTGACATGCACCAACGAGAAGGACGTAGTAATTAGTCGTAACGGGGTGGCCTTGGATCAATAAAGTGAGTGCCCGACACTGACCGACGCATTCAATTCTTTTACTGTTGGCCACCATAACTTGGAACTCTTTGTCTTGAATCATCGGTAATTCGAGTTTAGTGATGATTGCCTGATCGATGAAATTATGAGAACTTTCACCGTCAATCAGAACTGTGACATCTTGGTTCCTCAATTTTCCTATCACGCGGATGGTCTGTAGATGCTCGGTCCCAACTATAGCGTGAAAGGAGATTTTCGGTATGGCTTCATCCTTCTCTTGTTCGATTGGTAGTTCATCATCTTCGTTAGTGTTACTGAATGAATTATTTTCAATCATAAATAGCTAGGGTTGCTCACAATATTGGTCTGGGGTGAATTTATCATCACAATAATAGCATAGGCCTTCTCACGCCGTTCTCGTGCCTCTTGGCTTGTGAATCATCAAATATAGGCTGTGTTTTGGAACTATTCGTTACCTTCGAGTGAGGCCCAAGGACACCATTATTCGAGTCTGGTGTTGTTTTCTGTGTTGCTGCTGCCGATGGAGATCAATAAGAGAAGTTCGTCTTCCTATGTAATTGGTTTTTTCCTACAACGAGACGTGCCACCCCGATAACATATGCCAAGTTACGGGGTTCTTTTAATTTTAACATCGAAATGCAATTCATCTCGAACTGGTAATGAAAAAAACAATTAGAAAATTTTCAAGCAATCCGTTGACATGATGTGATAATTTCTAAAAGGATTCTTGGTAGGAGGCTACAATTGAAGTTTGTTTGAGTCACGTCAGTGCTTTTGACGAGTCATCGTAATCAATGGACCAAAATGAAGCAGAATGACCTTAGTGAATTCACTCTAGGTGATAGGTTCCAAGTGGAAGGATGATAATTGGACTTGTTTTTCAAGAATAATGCTTTTAAACTCAAAATACACCTCGGCGTTGAACATCCAACTAGTCTGGTCATCTCCGTTATATTTTAGGAAGGATAATTTGAGGTGATGGTTGGAGCGGTCGTTGGTTAGGTTGGTGTGTGGTGTTTCGGGTTGGGTGATGCTTCGGCTATGGGATGCTTCATTGGAAGCAAATGGATTGAGGTCTTTTTCAAGGTTGGGTCGGTTTTGGTTTTATTCTAAGTGCAGAGCTTGCATTTTAAGGAGGATTTGGTCGAATCAGATTCATGGCTGGTAAGAATTTTTTTGACTTCATTGCGGAATTCTGCATTCCATTTTTCATGTATATCCATGGAAGAAACCGGCTCAGATACCACTAATATGTTTCAATTTGGGTAAGAAGAACAGAGAAGAGTATAAGAAGATAAAGTGGAAGTTTAGCTGAATAATTCCATACCTTTATTTCAAAAGTTCCAGACTATATATATAATCGAAGAACGTTACAATCTAACAACCAAATAAACAATGCTAAATATTCAGGAAACCACTAAGCACACAATTATACCTACTAAGCACACTAACTTATTGATCGAACCACATAAGTTCCCACTAACTCCGAACTAGCTTGACCCTTAAGTAACTTGACTAAATCAATCTGACTAAGTCTCATGCATGGGTTGTACGTCCATGAGCACATATCATTCCCATATCTGAATTTGATCTTAGATACATTTATTATTTTGCTTACGTTAAAAAAAAATCATATTAAAATATATTAAATAAAATAAATTTAAGTTTATCAATTCTTATAATCATTATATTAAACTAAAATATTGGTACTCATAGGATAAGTTCCTGCAGTTGAATTAAAAATTACAAGTGTATTTCTGTGCGTTCGGGAAGAATTATAAATAATAATAATAAATTAATAATAGGAAATAAGCGGTGGGTACTAAGAGTATCCCAATAGACCAAAAAAGACCATATCTTTGACTATATTAAGGGAGGTTGGACCGGAATGTGCCCCAACAGGCTTCCTATCTCACTTCTTAAAATTTTTCTAGCCAAAGCCTCCCTGAATGTAAGGCTCCCAATCTCACTCCCTATATCTTATTTTCACTCTCTAAATTATTGACTGACTTCTTTATTTAATTTTCTTAATCCAATTGTCAACTTTATTATTTAATTTTTTTACCAATTCTGAACGTTAGTTTAACTCAAAAAAATTTACATCATCAACGACTATTTTTCTTACATCACCCACGTCTCATCTGTTATATTTTTTAACTCAAAGTTTAACATTTTAATTGTCTGACCATTAATTACAATATATTTTGTTACAATATATTTTAATTGTATGAGCGAACTCTAACTCTCTACAACCTCAGACTATGAACACTACCACTCGTCACTTTTGGTTCAATTCCTAGTGATATCCCCTGATCTACTACACTTGGCGTGAGTACGTCCTACTCTACCCCTCGGGCCTTTTACAGTGGCACTTGACCAATTGCTTGCCAACCCATCCTTGGTTGCAAGACTAGACTTGCTTATACAACTTCACTCAAAAGCCACAAGACTTTGACTCAATAAAGAGTATAAAGGTCTAAGTGAACAATCAATGAATGCTCAAATGCAATAATGTGCAAGACCACACACAAAATGATTGACTAGATGTTATAATGAAATTAAACAACCTAGTTATCAAATAATGCATACATGTCCATATATAAGGACTTAATTATATGTATAGAAAAATCTAACAACCTAATTGTCAACCAAAGTCCAACCAACACAAGTTTCACAATATAAAACCAAGGGCAATCAATATGCAATCAAGAAACACAATTAATGAGGCTTACATAGAAATATTCATTAATTAGACTAGATGCACAAGGCCATCCTAATCATTAATTAAGCATACATAACATATATGGATTAGCTATTTAGGCATGATAGACTTAATGATGCAATCTATCATAATAAAAACTCCAAACATATCATAACTTCAAAAGACATACAATAAATATATGAAGATTTGCTAACCTAAGCAATAAATGAGATGTCTTGATAAGCTAGAAAAATAAATGAACATGACTGATAGTTCTACTTACCAATTAAAGAAGACCCATGATTTAAATGATGTTAGAGATGCAAGATGAAGATGAGTTTAAGGTTCGAAGAGTTAATGAAACTCAAATGGAGCTTTCTCTCTAATGACCCTCTCTTTCTCTCTCTAGCTTTTCTGTAAATACAATAGAGGTAAGGTAGAAGAAGAGAAAGAGGGACATTTATAAGTGGGGAAAACGATCAGCAACAAAAAGATGAAACTACCCCCAAAACAGTGCAGTGCACGGGTTGGAGACCCACACACTCACCTACCCATATGCCTATGCACCTGGACCATGAAAAACACCTAAGAGGACTTCATAGGTGATTGCACAGGTGACTACTTAGGTTGTACCCGCTTACAGGGAATTCAGTACCCCAACCCGATTTTCAAGTGTCTTAAAACATGATCAAACGACATCCAAACCTTTCGTATAGTATACCGTTGAAATGGTTTGGAAGTCTACTTTCTACTCCAATTAACAAAACATGATTTAGATGATTGTATAAAGAGTTATGGTCAAATGAGTGGCCAAAAGTCAGATTTAGACAACAACAAAAATGGTCAAACTCATGGAAATGACCATGTGACCAAAGACCAAAGCAAGAGAAGAATGAGACATTCTCAAATGGTCACTCAGTGCGCTAAAACAAGCATACCAACATGCAAGCGCGGACACAACATAAAATCACAGTTAATTCTAGAAATGAAGTGCAAGTGTAATTATGAAATGAATGTACACAAGAGCAATAAGAAACAAATGCATGTTAATACAAATGCATGTAAATGTGTGTGTGTATGCAATAACAAATGCATGATGAAACAAAGCATGCTTGAACTGTGTGTGTGCACATAAACTCTTCAAGAGGTAAGGTCAAGTGAATATACCTTTTGTTCTTAAAGTTTTGGAGATGCATGGAAGCTTGCCAACAAGGACCTAAGCTACCCATTCCACAATCATCCCCAATGTGGTGTGGTTTGTCATGAAATAAGTAAATCATAAAATTGAGGTTCTTACAATCTCCCCATTTGTCTATTTTATGACAAATACAAAAAGAGATACCTAATATTCTAAGTCTTCAAGACCTTTAATCTCTTCGTAGATCATCATACCTACACATAATAGCAAGAAAGCATTTTCCAAGAACATATGTATGTGAGGTGAACAAACATAAAAAGTATTTGCACTCAATAAGGCAATATAAAGAAATGCATGTGCAATGCTCCCCCTAAATAGTTACTCTCTCTCTCTCAAGACTACTCCCTCAAAGCATAAACAATGTTCCCCTTACATCGCTCACGACTTCTACCCCTTTTTATCATGAGGTAGGTAAATGAGCTCCCTCTATCGGGTTGTTTTAGCAAAAAGAGCTATTCGCACGAATACATTGCATAATCATATACACAAACTTTATGCAATTTAAATAACTGAGAGAGATTCAAGGAGTTTTATTTAAAAAAAAATGTGTGAAATTGTTGTTTTGCATGCAAGACCTATAGCAGCTAAATTCAAGCAATGGTATTTGGCAAAGCAAACATCAAAAATGGTTTCCAAAAAAATTCAAACGAATTTTATCCTTTTGTCATAAGCAAACATGATATAGTTTTTTGTAAAAATTTCAACACACAAACAACTATATAATTCCTTTAAGGCCAAACAAGACATAGATATAGAATCCTTATTGATTGAATGGATATGAAATCCTTGTTAGTTGTTGGCTTGTTCAAACCATTAACAAGAGAGAGATGACTAATTTGGATATAAAATCCTTATTGATTGCATGGATACAATATCCTTATTGATTAGTCTTTTCATTTGCTTTCACACACATTTTGCACATAAGCAATTTTAAAAAATTCATGCATATCATTTTAAGCATTTCATAATTAAGTTAACGTGTCATGGAGATAAATTATAGGTCATTCAAATGTACTTCCCAATCAAATCTCCTAGTCTAAAAATGCATTGTTGAACTAAAATATGACATGGATTACAAGCAAAGCAATAATACACACTTATTAAAAAAATATACCATATAAGCATATATGAGCAACCAAGAATCTCAAGCAATTATCAAAAGAGCATAAAATTTATCAACTTTTTACACGTTGCAAATCATGCAAGTTCGCTCTCTTTGCTTTAGCTCCCTAAATGGGATCAATTCCAACCAAGTCAATGGGAAGCACGAGCCCATGTAGACCTACCAAGTTCAATGGACCTAGTTGCATCTACAGATGTCACACACTAAGGCAAATGGGTTCATTCTTTCTAACCCACCTTTTTATTTCTAGTGGTCATAGAAATGTTTCTAAAATCCCTTGGTTTATGCAAACTTGCTCTCTTTTTCAACCTCTCTTCCTTTTATGCTCTCTAACCTATACCTCTTAATGTATTTAAAGCAATTTAGTCTTAAGGGACCAATCATACCGTAAAAATAACAAGTAGGTACAAAGGAAGAAATTATACCATTGCATTGTGATCTCATCGAAGCATTTCCATGTTAATGAGGTTGTCTTTGATGGTGCACCGGTTGGCTTCTTCTTAGATCTTGAGACGATTGGTGGCACATTTCTGGTCTTGCTTGTTAAGGTGGTTGTGCCGGTTGATCTTGCTCCTTGGTTGGTCATTCTTCTTATGATCACTTATCTTCCTCCTAGTTGCATTATTGGAGGAGGTGATTGACTTCTCAAGGACTTGTCCTTTCTTATTGGATTGCCTAGGCTTTGGTTGAGTTGCTAAGGCTTGTGTGGACTTTTCTTGAGTGAAAGGTTGCTTGGATGAAGCTTGACTCTTGCCTTGAGCTTGAGGTTGTTTGAACTTGGCATTCTTTAATTCATCAAGGCACATCATCTCTCTTTCCTTTACAATCTTCAAGGTTTGTTCTTTATTGGCAAGCTCATCCTTTTTTGCCTTCATCAGTTGGTGGCAATCTTCAATCTCCTTCTTATAATTGGACACATCAATTTTGTCCATCATTAAAGAGTCATCAATGAAGGTCTTCATCTTTATGATCTTTAATTTGGAGGTAAGAACGGAGATGTCTTTCATTTGCTCATTTTTGATATTTTTGTACCGATAAAGTTGATTTTGAAAATTTTACTTGCTTTCTTCAAGGGTACAGATCTTTACCTCCAAGGAAATCTTCCACAATCATAAAGTTTCATTCTCCTTGGAGAGCTCTTCATTTTACTTTAAGACTTTAAGAAGGATCACTTGACAATCATCAATTGAGTCGATTTCCTCATTAAGGTATTTGCCTTGGTCACTTGTTGCCACACCAACTCTTTCATTTATATTAGAGTCAAGGTTCAAGACCATGCTGCCTTCATCAAATTCTTCCACATAGAAAGCTCCACAGGCCGTGAAGTTAAGCACATGTTCTTCACCTTTGGAAGATTCCTCTTCACTCTTCCTGAACAAGGTTTTCTTCTTTACCTCATTTTCTTTGGAGTTTATTCTCTTCTCCTGCTTCACTTTGAAGGTCATATTCTTCTTGTGAGATTTATGAATCTCTTAAATCTCTCCACCATAAGAGTCATCTCCTCATCGGAGTCACTTTCCTCCCTCCAACTTTAGTGGTCAAATCTCCCTCTAACTTCTCAATGTTATAGTATTTAATGAATTAGATGAATGTAAATGAATGCAACAATCAAGATTCACAAAAATGCAAGACACACAAACGAGAGCAAGGATCACATAAGTATGTCTGGGAACCCGCTCTAATACCAATTGAAAATTCCCTTAAGATATGTGTCAAAAACTACCTATAGGGGGGAGGGTGAATAGGTTTTAGTCAAGTCAATTACCAATTTTTCTTGATTAGTCAATATTAAAGATTCACCCAACAAACAAATATGTAAAGTGTGGAAATATAAATAACACATGATATATACGTGGAAACCCTCCAAATGGTAAAAAACCACGGGCGATTCTGATAGCCACACACGATCACAAAAATCCAATATATGAATAAAATGTTGCACCCTCAAGTAATACTCAGACTCTCACTCTCGACAACCTCAGGCTGTAGACATTACCACTCGTAACTATTGGTTCAATTCATAATGATATCCCCCAATCCACTACTCTTGGTATGAGTACCTCCCGCTCTACCCCTCGGGCTTTTTACAGTGGCACTTGACCAATTGCTTGCCAACCCAATCTTGGTTGCAAGACTTGACTTGCTTATGCAACTTCACTTAGAAGCCAAAAGACTTTGACTCAATGAAGAGTATAAAGGTCTAAGTGAATGCTCAATTGCAGTAATGTGCAAGACCACACACAAAATGCTTAACTAGATGTTATAATGCAATTAAACAACTTAGTTATCAAATAATGCATACATGCCCATACATAAGGACTCAGTTAGATGTATAGATAAATCTAACAACCTAATTGTCAACTAAAGTTTAACCAACACAAAATTGTCACAATACAAAACCAAGGGCAATCAATATGCAATCAAGAAACACAATTAATGAGGCTTACATAGAAATATTCATTAATTAGACTAGATGCATAAGGCCATCCTAATCATCAATTAAGCATACTTGAACATATATGGATTAGCTATTTAGGCATGATAGACTTAATGATGCAATCTATCACAATAAAAACTCCAAACATATCATAACTTCAAAAGACATACAATAAATATATGAAGATTTGCTAACCTAAGCAATAAATGAGATGTCTTGATAAGCTAGAACAATAAATGAATAGGAATGATAGTTTTACTTAGCAATTTAAGAAGACCCATGCTTTAAATTATGCTAGAGATGCAAGATAAAGATGGGTTTGCGGTTTGGAGATTAATAAAACTCAGATGGAGCTTTCTCTCTCAAGACTCTCTATTTCTTTCTCTAGAGTTTCTGTAAATGTAAGAGAGGTGAGGTAGAAAAAAGAGAAAGAGTGACATTTATAGGTAGGGAAAACGATCAACAATGAAAAGATGAAATTTCCTCTAAAATAGCGTAATGCATGGATAGGAGATTCACACACTCACCCCGTTCAAGGGATAATGAAAAACACCTGAGATTACTTCACAGGTGATTGCACGGGTCTCAGATCCGTAAATTGGGAATTCAGCACCCCAGCCTAATTTTCAAGTGTCTTAAAATATGACCAAACGACAACCAAAACTTTTGTATAATATATCGTTGGAAAGGTATGGAAGTGTACTTTCTACTTCAATTAACAAAAAATGATTTGGATGATTATAGAAAGGGTTACAGTCAAATGAGTGACAAAAGGTCAGACTTGGATAACAATAAAAATGCCCAAATTCAAGGAAAAAACCATGTGACCAAAGACCAAAGAAAGAGAAAAATGAGAGCTTCTCAAATGGTCACTAATCATGCTAAAACAAACACACCATCTTGAAAGCGCAGACACAACACAAAACCACAATTAAATCTATAAATGAAGTTCAAGTATGACTATGAAATGAATGCACACAAGAGCAATAAGAAACAAATTCATGTCAATACAAATGCATTTAAGTGTGTGTGTGTGTGTGTGTGTGTGTGTGCATGTGTGCAACAACAAATGCATGATGAAACAAAGCATGTATGAAGTATGCATGTGCACCTAAACTCTTCAAGAGGCAAAGTCAAGTGAACATACCTTTTGCCCCTGAAGTTTTGGAGATGCTTGGAAGCTTGCCAATAGGGACCTAACCTACCCATTACACAATTATCTCTACTGTGGTGTGGTTTGTCATGAAATAAGCTTTTAACAACCATTTTTGGAAAAGGGTCAAAGAAAAATTTTCCACTCAGTTAGAGCCTGGTAAAGTGCACCTCCAAGCACTAGGTAGGCCCTAGGCACAGCGGTTTATCTCCCAGTACAATTTCCAACACGACCCAGGGATCTCAACATCGATGTAAGAGCATGACGAAGTTCCTACACCCCTACGGACCCCCCCGCTGGTATCTAGGCACCACGACAATGATTTTCACTCCTGTCAAGGTACGTATTCTGCCTTTCAAGCATGGAGGAAGGTGCATGCAAAGCACCTAGAAGATCGTGAAGCTCCAACAAGATCAACCAAGCATCTCGCCACCAGAATGGTACCCCGAGGTACCCTGCCATCTCCTTCGGTCAAGTGCCACTCACCAGGATCATACCTCGGGGTGCCCCATCAAAACACTAGAGCCCCGAGGTACCCTACTATGCCACCATGTTGAGGTTCTGAGGTGATACACCATCAACAGATGACATCGGATTATTCGCCAAACACTGTGGATGAACTCCATATGTACACCGTTATAATTGAAGAGTTTAAAATGAAAACAATCACCATTTTTCCTCCAAGGTATTCTTTGCCTATTCTCTATGATCAATGACATTAAACATAAAATCCCATCAGATGGTGAAGGAGGATCAATCCATTGACCTCCGACTTGTTCGCCAAGAGAAAACCCTAGACTTCATGTATAAATAGGTGGAGAATATCAAGAGGAAAAAAGGGGGAGGAAAAAATACCTTAAGAGCCATCGCCGTTGTGAGTAGTATTCACTTATCAATCGAAATGAGTTCACCATCTCCATTCATATGAGCGAAATATAGAGAGAGTGATTGAGTGTCCCATTTTGTTGTACCATAATTGTATCTTGATTTATTGATAATAAAAAATACATTGCTTAGTCCACCATTTCATTTATTCTTATTTTTCTTATTAAACTTACACGTGCATCTGGTACCGAAGGTATCTAACCCCGACTGTGATCTACCAGAGTAGCGGTCCTAAGGGTGTTAACTGAAATTCTTCACCCTAAGTGAATTTTTGGCTAACACTTTCTGATGCCTTCTTTGGGAAGAAAAGCCCACACCCTTTTTAAAAACACGTGTTTAAGTTTTCCTTTGCATATACAATTATGCCTTGAAGCTTCTATCCTCCCAAAAATAGCCCGAGGTATTCGAGCACCAATCCCCAGTTTCCACTCGGAAGGCTTGAAAGAAAGGCAAGAGATCGAAGCACCCAGATCCTACTCTAGTGCCAGTTAATACCGTTCAAGCTCTAGCTCCCCTGGTAATAGGCCAAGCCATTCTTGATCAACAAGCTGCTACTTTCGTTTAAAGTATTCGTCAGTAACTGGTTGTAGAGGGAATCAGCCATTAACCAGTAAGACCAAATGTTCATGAGCAGCCCAACTGGCTAAGGGCCAAGAACACTGTTTTCGATAGATTAGGGCTGCCACCACTGATACCAGTCAGTGATAGGTTAGGGCCCCTGCCCTAAATTCCGGTGTCGATTAGGGCCCATGCCCCCATATTCACGTGGACTAACTAGTTACCTACCCTGACAGATGAAATCACCCATTGATATAGCGCCAAGGAGGCCCAGCCACCAAGCACAACCATTGGACACCAGAAGGGAGCCCCGAGCTAATGCATAAGGTAACATAAAAAGTCACCGGGAAAACCCCTCCTAAGAGGACAATCAAGGTGGGGATTCTATCTTGTCATAAGGATCGGACAATGAGAGCTCCGAGGTTGAGTCTAAGAACGTTAAAAATAAATGTCTGCGAGATCAGCTAGCACAGATACAGAATGAGATCCAGGAGTTGAGGATGGGTAAGGATAAGGAAAATCGAAAGAACCCCTTGGGCGAGATGAATTCCCCCTTCTCCCAGAGGATTAGGGAAGCAAAGCTTCACAAAAATTTAAAATACCGACAGATAAGTTTTCTAGAACCGAAGACTCTCTTAGCCACTTGGAAAGCTACGTCCAACAGATGGAGGTCCAGAATATGACTAGAGCTGTTATATGCAGAATGTTCCCGACTACGCTAACTGATTATACCAAGACTTGGTTCAGAAAGCTAATAATAGGCAACGTAGATAGCTTCACCAAACTATCTAGCGACTTCTGCTCGTAGTTCCAAGGGGTCAAGTTGCGAACCAAATACCAGATCCATCTGCTGTATGTGATCCAAAAGTAGGGGGAAACACTTAGGTCCTACGTGGAAAGGTTCTATAAATAGGTGATCCAGATGGGAGTCTTAGCTGAAAAGAAGACCTTGGCCAACTTTCGTAGGGAACCATAGGGTGGGCAGGCTATTCCGGTCGTTCGCCAAACACCCTCTAGAGACCTATCATAAGGTCTATGATAGAGCCCTTGAGTAGGTTGGGATAGACGAGCAGCTAATTGTCAAAATCGAGAACGATGATATGAGGACCACCAAGCGCCAAAAGAAATAGGCACCCAAAACTACATTAGCCTTGAAAGCACATAATAGACCTCCAGTCGGTATATGTATCGCCCAACACTTGTTCAACCCTAGCGGGAGTGGTACCTAGCAAGGTGGACTCCACATTGAGCATCACCACCACCATAAGTCATAGCCCCTATAGCCTAGGATGAGAAGGGTTACAACCACTACACCCCACTAAATGCATCCTGCGAGAAGATTTACCTCGCCATCCATGATAAGAGACTACTCAGAAAACCTAGTCCCATGAAAGCACTTGTGGATATAAGGAACCGGTACAAGTATTGTGATTTTCTTGAGGATGCAGGGCACAACACCTAAGAGTGCTTCAGTTTGTACAATCAGATCGAAGCGCTGGTATGAGGTTGCTGCTTGATGGAATTCTTCCACTAGGTTAGCGACAGTATCCACATGGGAAATGAGGTACAGACAGAGATCGGAAACCATGTAGAGAAGTGGAAATGAGAGTAGAAGAACCTGATGTAACAAATCCAGGTCATACAGACTATCAGTGGAGGCCCCACCATGGTAGGAACCTCTAAAAACTCTAGAAAGAACCACACCAGGAAGGTTAGGGGATTTTCAAGGTCTATAGGAGCTTCATGGGGACCTTCCAGTATGTTCAAATCATTTTCACTGAAGCCGATGTATACAACAACGTTTAGCCGCATGATAATTCCATGGTGGTCACGGTGTAGATCACCAATTTTTTGGTCAACTGCGTGTTGGTTGACACAGGTAGCAACGTGGACATCTTATTCAAAGGCACCCTAGAGAAGCTCAACTTGAAGCGGTGGTGCTACATCAATTGTACCACCCCATGTACGACTTCACCGGGGAATCGATTATGCCTGTGGGATCAAAGATTTTGCCAGTGATCGTTAGGACTGCACCTCTTCACCTGAACATCATGATGGACTTTGTTGTGGTTGACACCCCATCGGCCTATAATGCCATTTTAGGAAGACCTTCCTGATCAGCTCTCAAATGGGTATTATTTATCTACTACGATGTCCTGAAGTTTTTGGTACTGAACGAGGTAAGAGAGGTGCTTAGAGATCAGCAGGCCACCCATAAGTGTTATGCAGTATCTACAAATCCCACCGCACTAGCAAAGCAATATGCGTAAGTAGCCATGGTATAGGGACAAGAGTCGTCAGAGATAGACCCTGAGGTCCCGGGAACTGTGAAAGAATTAATAGGTGAACCAGAGAATGACGTCCAGGATGAGGACGAAGTGGAAGAAGATTGGGGGTTGGTCATTGGTCACCATGTAGATGAATTAGAAGAAATCCCCATCAAAGGAGATGACCCGACCATGGTAGTCAAGATTGGAACCACTTTGGAACCTAGAGTAAAAGAAGTCTTGATCGAGCTCTTCCAGGAATATAGTGACATGTTCGCCTAGGGCCATGACGATATGCAAGGAATCCCTATCTCCTTGGTAGTTCACAAGCAGGTCAAGCAAAAGAGGCGACACTTCAACGTCGAGAGAAATGCAACCATACAAGAGGAGGTCGAAAAATTGATAAAAACCGGTTTCATTAGGGAATCGTGATATCCTGATTGGATCGTAAATGTGGTCATGGTCACTAAAGCAAACGGGAAGTGATGTATGTGCATTGATTACACTAACCTAAACCATGCCAGCCCGAAGGATAGTTTTCCCTTCCTAAAATCAACCGGTTAGTGGAATTTATCATGGAAAACAAGCTCCTAAACTTTAAGGACATTTTTTCGGGGTACAACCAGATCATGACGCGTCCGTAGACCAGAACAATACCAATTTCATCACCGGACGAGTCCTTTACTGCTACAAGGTGATGCCCTTTAGTCTCAAAAGTGTTTGAGCCATCTATCAATGTCTAGTTAACCGGTTGTTCAAACTAGAGATAGAAAGGTTAATGGAAGTATATATTAATGATATGATCAGGAGGTATATATTGATGATATGATCACCAAATCCCAGAAAGTGGAGGAGCATTAAGACCATCTCCACCGAGCTTTACAAATTTTAAGAGAAAACCAAATGAGGCTGAACCCCGCCAAATGTGCATTCGGGGTAACCGTAGGAAAGTTCCTCGAGTTCATGGTTTATGAGAAAGGTATTAAGGCTAACCCGAAGAAGATCCGAGCTATACTGGACCTAGAATCCCTTACCTCGCTCAAGTAGGTGCATGCGTTAACTGGTCGTGTGGCCATGCTCAATTGGTTCATTTCATGACCTACAGATAAATGCATTCCTTTCTTTAAGGTGATCAAATAGGGAAGGAATACGAAATGGGACCAGGACATTGACTAGGCCTTCCAATCCCTTAAGGCCTATCTATCCAACTCGTCGTTGCTAGTCAAGCCAGACCCCGAAGAAGAGCTGCAAATTTATTTGGCTATGTCCAAGACAGATATAAATGGGGCTTTGGTTATAGAATGTTGGGATGGGGTCCAGCTGCCTATCTACAATTTGAGTCATGCATTAACTAAGCCCGAGAAAAATTACGTCCTCCTCGCGAAGCTTACCTTCGCCTAAGTGACCTCAAAGAGGAAACCTTGCCCCTACTTCCAGGTGCATACAGTAGCGATAGTGACTAATCAACCTTTCCATCAATTCTTATAGAGGCCGGATGTGTCTAGAGGGTTAGTAATTTGGGCCCTTGAGCTCACTCAATTAGACTTGAAGTATAAAGCAATAACCACCATCAAAGCTTAGGCGCTAGCAGACTTCGTTCCTTGGATCCTTTTCACCGATGGGGTATCTGGATAAGTTAGAGGAGTGGTAGGTATTATCATAATAGATCCAAGAAAAGCAGAATATTGCCACAACCTCACGTTTGAGTTTAAGACTACAAACAATGAGGCTGAATACGAAGCCCTCCTAGTAGAAATGAGGATAGCCCTCAAGCTCAGGGTAGACTACTTTCACGTCTAGAGCGATTCCAAGCTCGTCGTCAACCAGGTCACCAGTTTAAACCAGGCTAAGAGGGATAACATGACCGCCTATATCAAACAAATCCAACAGCTCAAGAGCCAACTTACAGGATTCAAGATTGAGCAGATCCCAAGACAACAGAACCTTAGGGCAGACATCTTAGCAAAGATAGCTGCTAATGGGAGGACAAGCTCTAATAAATGGAGTACCCCTCCAGGTGGTCTCCCAGCCCGCATAGCAGTAGAGAAGGAAGTCTATCCGGTTGATCGACCCCACAACCACTTACCTCTAAGAGGGAAAGCTTCCAGAAGATCCCGACCAAGCTCGTAAAGTTAAAAGGATCTCTGTTGGCTATTGCCTAGTAGACGGGTGTTGGGATTATGCTCGATAGCAAGAGTGTAATAATGTATTTGACAATCTTTTCATATTAATAAAAGTGACTTCTAGTTTAACAAATCTTATAGCATTTATAGTTTAATTATTTTAATTGTCAAAAGTAAATAATCATAAAGTTAAAAGACTACGAGAAAAGAAGAATTGTTTGTACATCTGGATATATGTGAGGTAGACACAATTCTTTAGTTAGTCTTGAATAATATTCACAACTTAAGATAAAGGTTGGGCGCCTTTATATTGTTTAAGTTGTAAATTCTTTTGCTAGCATTTGAGTGGGATCAAAAATGTTATGATGAGTCCAAAATCATTAAAGTCTAGTGTCTTTGGGGGAAAGGAATCTAGTGCAATAGGTGCATTGAATAGGATCACAGTGAGATACTTTATCTAGAACCGTCAATGGATAAAAGTTTTCACTTAAAGACAATCAGAGACTTTATCTCAATCCTGAGATAAATGACAGACTTATGGTTGCAGTTGTTATCATTTGAGCTATCAATGAGTACGATTATATAGCATAGTCTATCCTCGATAGTTTTGTGGTATTTATTTGTTAATCGATAGAGGACTTCATTTTAGATATGGACATCGTGACTCTATTTATTAAATGAGAGTAGAATATCATCATATGAATGCTTTGAGGTATTGGATATTAAATCTTAACGTTAAATGTTCACTAGTGTCTATTGAAATATGGCTTCTAGAAAAGTCAAAATATCCAAGTTCAAAATGTGGTCATATGAGTAAATATGGTAACTTGGTGAGCTAAAGGAGGTCTCTGAGCTCTTGGCGATTACTGATATTCTTCACGAGGATACACTTTCTCTATTAAGAATGTCTAAGGTATGAATGCGTAATATTACCTTATTCTATCTTTATTTAAGAGTTCAATTTTAGTTCTTTAATGGAATGCACTAAAATTAATATATCGGACCTAAGTTAATCATTTGTTTATTGTGATTATGTTATGTCTATTGGAGCTTAAATTTAGATGGCCTACCAAGATCCTCAATCCACACGAACTTGCATGGATCACTTGATATATTCTACCGGATCAATTTATGGATCCATCTAGAATTGTATTAAGGCATGTGGACTTGTTTCTTTTAGTAAGAATGGGTCTAGTTCACATGTGGACTTTATATTTAAGTCCAATGGATTGAAGAAAATAGAAAAAAAAATATTTGACCCATATTTATATAGCTTGGGTGGTAAAGGACTATATAATAGCCTTATATTTTTTTATTCTTTAATTAAATAGAAATTAATTATTTAATTAATTATTTAATTATTTAATTAAAAGTCAAAATCTTTTTCCTCGTAGGAGATGGTCTCCTAGAGTCATATTATTGTTGGTAATATAATAAGTATTAAATACTATATCTGATAAGCAGATAAATAAAAGAAATTTATTTATCTAGTCAAATTAAAAAGTACTTGATTTCTATTAGGACTCCAATTGACAATTGATAAAATTTGGATGTTTTAATATAGTTACAATTTAATTATATTCAATAATTGGTTATTGAATAAATACACTATTTGAGTTGGATTAGGAGTCTTGGTGTGAAAAAAAAAATCTTTATTTGAAAGGGATTCTTTGTCACCAAGTAAATCCACCTAGAGAAAAGATTCTTGTCCACCAAGTAAATCCTCTTTAGGAGAGGATTTGTAAACTTATATATACAACTATTAATTTCGGCCAAGCATAGAATTGATTTTGAAAATTTCGGCCAAGCTAGAGAATTTTGAGAGAGCAAAAAACAGTTCTTGCTCAGGACAAAATTCGGCCAACTTATATATATTGTGTATTGAATTTGGAAAAGGAGAAGAGAAAAGGGAAACGTTTTTGGTTTCGATAGTGCACTAGTATCCTTTACATCAAAAGGGTTCTGTGTACAAAAATCGAATCAGGTTCACCCAAGTTTCAATCAAATAGATTGATAATTCACAAGTGACCGAACGTTCTTGGGTTTTCTCTTGGAGGATTATTGTGACTAACAAAAGAAAGAAATTTTATTTATTTTCATTCTTAGGTATATAATTTAAAGATAGGGAGCCCAAACTCCTAGGTGATTTATGTTCGTGTTAGATTGGAAGATCTTATAGATTCAATTCGGTGCTAGTTCAATCGTCACGAGAAAAATGTATAATACTTTTAATATACGTCGATTAATTTGGGGTTAAGGTTCTTTCTTTTAAAGGAAACTTTTTAAAATATACCAAACCCTAATTTTATGATTCCGCTGCATTTTTTAATCGATTTTTTCCTACAATTGGTATCAGAGCCTGGTTGTACCCTTGATTAATTGATGTATATGTACGTGAATCTACTTCTTTTTATTGTTAATAAACATGTTTTAGAAAGAGATGACACTCTAGGTATTCACATATACATTTACATTGGAATGTATGGATATATATATATATATATATATATATATATATATATATATATATATATATATATATATATTATGTGGTTTGTTTTTGTTTTTGCTCAATTTTGGTCGTAGAATTTCAATGTATTTTTGTTTTAGGATTATAATAAGAAGGGTGACATATCATCACCATAATTTCATTCTTGGTAGATGCTAAGTTTTTTATTTTATTTTATTGTTGTAATAACAAAAACTGCAATATTTTATTACTTAAGATATTGTTGTAATATATTCAAGTATCGAGGATTTGAAGAACTGGGAGCAACCGGAACAAGTTTGGTATCGTGGGTGCCATAGCAACAATTGTGCGTGTGAATGAGCACTAGCCACGATTGTTGTGGCATGGGCTGTGCACGGCAGCCCTATGGAAGCCAAGGGCTGTGTATGGCTGCCCTTTGGATCCCATGGGTTGTGCATGGCGGCCTATAGATGTCATGGGCTGCGCACGGTGGCCCTTTATGGAGCTAAGGGGAGCGCACGCCCATGGGAGGTAGCAAAGAGTGTTCAAACCGACGATGGTCGTGTGAAGACTTGTTCTCCAAGAAAGGAGTTTTTGTATTCTAAGACAAATGCAATTTACTTGTTTTTCTAGGATGGACCAAAATTTTAGCTATTTACGTTTTTATAAATATTGCAATGTTTCTCATTGTTTGATAACATGTCATATAGAATAGGATTGCCACTCGTATATCTCTTTTGGTATGAACATGTATTGAATTGTTTAGGTCTCTAATTGGCATCTATATAACTTGGTAAATCATTCTACGAAATTCGATCACATGCCTTAAATAATTGAGTGGGAAAAGGTGTTGTGGAACGCCTACGTCCTCCAAGTTTAGTTGAGCTTTATGTTTCATATAATAACCGCCCAAGGGGTAATCATGAATGGAATTCAACAAGATACTTCCTTAGAAGGATAGACTAGACAATTAGCCCAAACGATATCTACTCCCAAATGAGGGATATTCGCGAGGGAATATATTGAAGGTCGATAACTTGGTAACACACTCAATGTGATTTTATTAATATCCTCCCAACAGTTCTTGTTACTAAAATCGTAAGGCTAAAATTCAAAACACTGGTTGTTATGTTAACAATTAGGTGGGACCTAGTCCAACTAGTAAATGGTGCGAACTCCCAAAGAAGACGTGACATTTATAGGTGTTGGATCACCGATGATTTTTACGATTGAATTATTTTATTTCATTCAAGGTAAATATTTGAAAGTGCTTTATCATGATTGTTTACTTATATAATTTTTATTATTATTAAGAAATCATGACCCCATCCCTAATCAACATCCTAAAAGATAATACTTTAACTGATGATAATTATGTCACATGGAAAAGGAAAATTGGATTGTTGTTGCAAGCAAAAAAAACATAAATTCGTTCTGTTTACTCCTTAACCACCAAACTAATAAATCTATTGAAAAGCAAAGAGACGAGTATCATCAGTGGAAGACTTCAGATGAGATGGCCAAATGTTACGTTATAGCCACCATCTCCGACATGTTGCAACATCAACATGAAGGAATGGAGAATGTTGTCGATATAATGATGTCTTTGGAAGAGATATTTGCTATGAAGTCCAGGATGACTAAGAGAGAGGCAGTGACTGCTTTCATGAATCTTAGGATGAAACCTGGACAGACTATGAAAGATCATATGATGAAAGTCATAGCACATCTTAACATTGTTGAACTCAATGGTGTTGAGATAGATAGTGAGGAAAAAATTGACTTGATTGTCAACTTACTGTCGGATTCCTTCAACCAGTTCAAGTTGGACTACACCTTAAACAATAAGGAATGCACCTTGCGGGGGTTGATTCAAGACGACCAAAGCACCGAGAAAATCCTTGTGAAAGTCAAGGGTTAAGAGATTTATACAGTTAGTAAAGTTGCTACTATTAAGAGCCGTAAGAAGGTCAAGAAAAAACAAAAGAAAAGCAACTTGGGCCCAACTAGAAGGGGTTCCAAAAAAGGAAAAGACTGAATAAGAATGAATTCAACTTGCGCTTAGGCAACAGAGCTTTGATGTCTACTAGTGCAGTGGGAGATATTATAATTAATTTAGACACTTATAGGCATTTAGATTTAATAGACGTTTATTATGTACCTCAATTTAAGAGTAATTTAATTTCAGTTTTTTGTTTAAATAAATTTAAATATTCGGTTAATTTTAATAAAGCTTTTATTATTAGTAAGAATAAAAAATTTATTTACAAAGGTATATTGGAAAACAGTTTATTCTACGTGCAAAGAAATATCTCTCACTTGTTAAACACGGAATCAATGCAACCTAATCATAAAAGTGTAAAGTTATCTAAAGATGAAACCTACCTATGGCATTTGTGTCTAGGTCATATTAACCTTAATAGGATCAAAAGATTGGTTAGTGATGGACCTTTATGTTACTTAAAGGTCGATGATCTACCAACTTATGAATCTTGTATGGAAGGTATGATGACCAAAAGGTCTTTCACGAACAAAGGCATATGAGCCACGGAATATTTAAGATTGATACACACTGATGTGTGTGGTCCTATGAGCATTCAATCTAAAGGTTGATATGAGTACTTCATCACTTTCATGGATGATTACTCAAGATTTGGCTATGTGTATCTCATGAGACATAAGTCGGATGCTTTTAACATGTTCAAAGCATTTAAAGCAAAAGTTGAAATCAACCAGAGAAACACATAAAAATCTTGAGGTCTGATCAAGGTGAAGAATATCTATTTGGTGAGTTTCAACAATATCTTATTGATAATGGGATAATTTCTCATTTTTCTACGCCAGATACACCTTAACAAAATAGGGTGGCAGAAATGAGAAATAGAACTCATTTAGACATGGTTAGATCTATGTTGCGTTATTCAACACTCCCTAATTCTTTTTGGGGATATGCTTTACAAACCGCTATGTACATTCTAAACGACGTACCATCTAATTCGGTTCTAAAAAAACCGCATGAGTTGTGGAAAGGGCGAAAGCCTAGTTTACAACACTTAAGGATATTTGGATGTCCTGCGCACGTGTTAAAAGGAAAGACAAAAAAGATAGAGTCTCGTTTAGAAACATGGATATTTGAAAGGTATCCAAAAGGAAACAAAGGATATTATTTTTATAGTCCATTAGATCTTAAAGTAATTGTTTCGACAAATGCAAAATTTCTGGAAGAGGACTATACGAATAATTTTGTGCCTAAAAGTATAATTGTCCTAAATAAGCTTTCAGAATATACAATTCCACAAGAGGTTTCACAACCTAGCCTAATTGTAAGTTCCGCACCAACACAAGATCAACAATCTACCATTCCTCGTCGTAGTGAGAGGGTTAGTAGACAACCCGAGAGATATATCAGTCTAGGAGAATCAGTAGACAATCTCTCGGATGATGATGATTCTTACACACACAAAGAAGCCATGGAAGTTGTTGATTGTTGTAATTAGAAAAAGGCAACGCAATCCGAAATTGAATCTATGTTCAAAAATAAAGTCCGGTCTCTTGTGGACTTGTATAAGGGATGAAACCCATTGGATGCAAGTGGGTATTCAAGAGGAATAGAGGAATGGATGGAAAAGTGGAAACCTTTAAAGCTAGATTGGTAGATAATGGTTACACATAGAATGAAGGTATCAATTATGAGGAAACCTTCTCTCTTATGGTCATGCTTAAATCCATTATGATACTCTTATCCATTGCGGCATCTCTAAACCTAGAGATTTGAAAAATGGACGTCAAGACAGCTTTTCATAATGGAAGTCTTGACGAAAGCATCTATATGATGCAACCAAAAGGATTCATTAAAAAAGGCCAAGAGGAAAGGGTATGCAAGTTGTAAAGATCCATATATGGATTGAAGCAAGCATCCAGATCCTGGAACATAAGGTTCGATCAAACCGTGAAAAAAAATTGAATTTATTCAAAACCTTGATGAACCCTGTGTATACAAAAGGATTAAAGGTGACAAGTTCGTAAAAGAATGGTGTAGGTGTATTGACATCAGTACAAGAATGGTTAGCAAAATAATTTGATATGAAGGACTTAGGAGAAACAAGTTATATTCTTGGTATCCAAGTCATAAGGGATAGAAAGAATAGAACGATTGCATTATCCCAATCTTCATACATTGATAAAATCTTTTCTAAATTTTCAATGTAAGATTCAAAGAAAGGTATGTCACCTTTCAGACATGGAATCAAACTGAATAAGTTCTTAAAAATGAGCATGAAGAGCAATTCATGAGTAGGGTTCCATATGCCTCGGCAGTTGGGAGTCTCATGTATACAATGCTCTGCACTAGACCAGATATTTATTTTGCAGTTGGCATAATTAGCAGGTTTCAATCGAAACCTGATCCTGATCACTGGATAGCAGTCAAGTATATTTTCAAGTATCTCATGCGAATGAGAGATTATAAACTTGTATACTCTTGAGGGGATTTAATTCTCGTTAGGTATACAGATTTCAATTTCCAATCGAATTCTGACTCTTAAAGATCAACATCAAGATCTGTATTTACACTTGGAGGAGTGGCAATCATATGGAGTAGTATCAACCAATCTTGTATTACTGATTCCACCATTGAAGCTGAGTATGTTGCCGCATGCAAAACTGCTAAAGAGGATGTCTGGCTTCGCCAATTCTTGATAGATTTGGAAGTAGTTCCTGATTCGAATAAGCAGATCACTATCTATTGTGACAATAGTGGAGCAGTGGCTAATTCGAGAGAACCAAAAAGTCATAAGAGAGGAAAACACATTGAAAGAAAGTATCACCTTTTAAGGGAAATTTTACATAGGGGAGACGTGATGAAAACCAAGATCGAGTAAGCAGAAAATCTAGCGGATCCCTTCACAAAGGCTCTTTTACAAAAGAGTTTTGATAGGCACTTGGAGAATATAGGGATAAGAGATATGACACATTTGCTATAGGGCAAGTGGGTGATTGTTGGGATTATGCTCTATAGCAGGAGTGTAATAATGTATTTGACAATCCTTTCATATTAATAAAAGTGATTTCTAGTTTAACAAATCTTATAGCATTTATAGTTTAATTATTATAATTGTCAAAAGTAAATAATCATAAGGTTAAAAGACTACGAGAAAAGAAGAATTGTTTGTACATTTGGATATATGTGAGGTAGACACAATTCTTTAGTTAGTCTTGAATAATATTCACAACTTAAGATAAAGGTTGAGCGCCTTTATATTGTTTAAGTTGTAAATTCTTTTGCTAGCATTTGAGTGGGATCAAAAATGTTATGATGAGTCCAAAATCATTAAAGTCTAGTGTCTTTGGGGGAAAGGAATCTAGTGCAATAGGTGCATTGAATAGGATCACAGTGAGATACTTTATCTAGAACCGTCAATGGATAAAAGTTTTCACTTGAAGACAATCAGAGACTTTATCTCAATCCTGAGATAAATGACAGACTTATGGTTGCAGTTGTTATCATTTGAGCTATCAATGAGTACGATTATATAGCATAGTCTATCCTCGATAGTTTTGTGGTATTTATTTGTTAATCGATAGAGGACTTCATTTTAGATATGGACATCGTGACTCTATTTATTAAATGAGAGTAGAATATCATCATATGAATGCTTTGATGTATTGGATATTAAATATTAATGTTAAATGTTCACTAGTGTCTATTGAAATATGGCTTCTAGAAAAGTCAAAATATCCAAGTTCAAAATGTGGTCATATGAGTAAATATGGTAACTTGGAGAGCTAAAGGCGGTCTCTGAGCTCTTGGCGATTACGGATATTCTTCACGAGGATACACTTTCTCTATTAAGATTGTCTAGGGTATTAATTAGCAATATTAACTTATTCTATCTTTATTTAGGAGTTCAATTTTAGTTCTATAGTGGAACGAACTAAAATTAATAGAACAAACTAAAATTAATAGATCGAACATAAGGGAATCATTTGTTGATTATGATTAGATTATGTCTATTGGAGTCTAAACTTAGATATCCCGCCAAGATTTCCAATCCATACGAACTTGCATGGATCACTTGATATATTCTACCGGACCAATTTATGGGTCCATCTAGAATTGTATTAAGGCATGTGGACTTGTTACTTTTAGTAATAATTGGTCTAGTTCATATGTGGACTTTATATTTAACTCCAATGGATTTAATAAACTAGAAAAAATAATATTTGGCCAATATTTATATAGCTTGGGCAGCAATGGACTATATAATAGCCATATATAGTGTTTTTAATATATTATTTAATTAAATGGAAATTAATTTATTGTTTAATTAAAAGTCAAAATCTTTTTTCCTAATAGGGATGGTCTCCTAGAGTCATATTATTGTTAGTAATATGATAAGTAGCAAACACTATATTTGATAAGTAGATAAATAAAAGGAATTTATTTATGTAGTCAAATTAGGAAATATTTGATTTATATTAGGACTTTAATTGACAATTGGTCAGATTATGAAGTTTTAATATAGTCACAATTTAACTATATTCAATAATTGGTTATTGAATAAATACGTTATTTGAGTTGGATTAGGAGTCCTGGTATGGAAAAGAAATTTTTCTTTGAATGGGATTCTTTGTCACCAAGTAAATCCACCTGGAAAAAGGATTCTAGCCCACCAAGTATATCATCTTTAGAAGAGGATTTGAATACTTATATATACACCTATTAATTTCGGCCAAGCTAGAGAATTTTGAGAGAGAAAAAATTAGTTTTTGCTCTGGACAAAATTCGGCCAACTCGTAAATATTGTGTACTGAATTCGGTCAAGGAGAAAAGAAAAGGGAAACATTTTTGTTTTTGATAGTGCACTAGTATCCTTTACATCAAAAGGTTTTTGTGTGCAAAAATAGAATCGGGTTCACTTGAGTTTCAATCAAATAAATTGATAATTCACAAGTTACTGAACGTTCTTGGGTTTTCTCTTGGAGGGTTATTGTGACTAACAAAAGAAAGATATTTTATTTGTTTCCATCCTCAGGTATATATTTTTAAAAAGGAGAGCCCACACTTCTAGGTGATTCATGTTCGTGGTTGGATTGGAAGATCTTACAGATTCAATTCGGCGCTAGTTCAATCGTCACGAGAAAAAAGTAAGATACTTTTAATATACGTCGATTAATCTAAGGTTGAGGTTCCTTCTTTTAAAGGGAACATTTTTAAAATATACATAACCCTAATTTTATGCATCCGCCACGTTTTTGAATCAATTTTTCCCTACAACAGGTACCTCTATAGACGGGGAAAATCTCTCATTTTACACTGGTGCCTACGTCCCAACGATGCCAGTTGGGCACTAAGAGATGTCCACTCTAAGGACTGTGGAAGTCACACCAGTGAAGAAGCGTTAGCTTACCAGGTGCTTCATATGGGATACTACTGGCCAACAGTACACCAGGATGTGAAGTCGTTTGTATAGTCATGTGGACTGTGCCAAAGGGTTTCAAGCTTGAACAACCTACCCCTAGAACGCCTATCATCAATCAACCCGCCATACCCATTCACGATCTGGGGGATTGATTTGATCGGCCCTCTCCCTACCGTTTCCTGTTAGGCTATGCATGCAATCTTTATAATTGACTACTTCATTCAGTAAGTGGAGGTAGGGCCACTATCTCTGATCACAAAGGAAAATGCCACCAGGTTTGTTAAAACAAACGTACTGTGCAAGTTTGGTGCCTTGATCGCCATCATCACCAACCTCGGAAAGCATTTTGACAATGCTCTATTCTAAAATTTCTGTGAGGACTTGGGAATCGACCTCCGTTTTGCCTCAGCCCATCCCCAAACCAATGGCCTGTTGAAGGATACCAATAAAACAACCAAGAAGCTCTTGAAGAAGAAGCTCCAGCAGAAAAAAGACAAGTGGGCAGAGGAGTTGTCCGAGGTACTTTGGGCCTGCCAGACTACCAAAAGGATCGGGACCGGTTAAACACCCTACTTCCTAGCTTTCTGGGTAGAAATGATCTTACTTATCGAGCTCAACCTGACCTCGTTCCGTTCAGCACTTTGAGCCGGAGAGCGGTGAAGTTGTTAACCGAAAATTCCCACTGGGTGAAAAATCTAGATTAACACCCTCAGCCCTCTACCTAGTAGGCGGTGAGGGGTCGGCACCTCGTATCTTGGTTATCTTGTACAAATATAGAGAATGGTACGGTAGGTAGGAGACGAGTCATCCCACTTATTGGGGTTTGTGCTTATGGAGGTGATATATGGAGCTTAAGGTTCCCTTGCTGGGGTAAAGGGGTTTATCCTAGTCCATGGTCTCTGGTCTCTGGTCTTTGGTATCCAGTCTCCTCTTTAGGTATCCTTAATCCAAATAGTCAACAAGGAGGTAGGATTGGTGCTCATCGATGATATAGATGTTTTCGTGAAAAAGTGAACAGCCCGGTAGCGATTCTTCACATCTAGGTGCTTTCGATCAGGGTCGAAACCCATCATTGTACCCGAAGCTCGGTCCTGGACCCTGATTTCTTCCTATAATTGCCCGACCTATAGTAAGAAGGGTGGTTAGTCTGGCTTTTGTGTCAGATCCTTGTTTGTTCCCGTAGGGAGGGTGCAGGAGAGCTCATCGACTTCCTTTAGATGGGTCTGGGTAGTTTCTCCCCATCTTGATATGCGACTTTGACATGTAAATGGGAGGATAAGTGCACTAGGTTCAACGGGGTAGGAATCTAGCTCATACATATACATACGTGTATAATACTGAAGATAAATAGGAGAAAGACAAGTCTTATGTAGAGAGAGGTAGACCCACCAAAGGGGGAAAAGCATCACGGATGATCACATGCTGAAAAACCCCGAGGCAGTATCCAGAGGAAGAAGAAAGACCATTCCTTGCATACATACATATATATATATATATATATATATATATATATATATATATATATCAAGTGGTGCTCCTAGGAGCATACAAGAATTGAGAAATAATACAACCATGGTTCTCCGGAGAGCTTACAATAGTAATCGAATGCTAACCAATCTCGATAAATTTTTAGGAGAGGTAATAAATATAGCTGAGATAATATTACAATGGTGATATAAAGAGAATTCAGGTGAGATGCCTTTTAGACTGTTGGTGAGACAGTTCTGGTGATAATTGTTATGTGTAGTCAAGTGTCAAATCAAGCATGTATTGGAGCATGTATTGGACCATGTATTGGACCATGTATATTGGCGTAGAGATCAGATCCCTTTTTTGGTGTCGAATCAGGCATATTTATACATGTTGTCATTAGGGTTGTTACCTTGGCTTGGAAGTTTAAAATCAATGAGGTAAAGGTGTTTGTTTCCTCTTTGGACTCTCTCATTAAGATGTCGTATGTGGAGTTGAATTTTCTCTGTTTAATGGCGTCAATTATATCATTTAATAAGGTTGACTACCTCTATTAATACAGTTGACCTCATTAATAGGGTTGACTTCCTCTATTAAGATGGTTGACCTCATTAATAGGATTAACTATCTCCATTAATACGGTTGACCTTATTATTGGAATCGTAAATGTCATGAAAGTCAACCCTTTGTTCCTACGCTGTTTGGAGGAGAAACTCTGGTTTTGTATGTCACTTTTGTGAGGTACTTTGTAGAGGTTACTTGAGGTGATGCTTGGCATATCTGGTGTCGAGATATGCTTGAGTATTGCTCTTGCTACTAGAGACTTGATTAACCATGCTAGGATCTATAATGAATCTTCCCTAATCGTGTTAGCGCTTTTTGGTGTTGATGGGGCTTTGTAGGATTCTTCCTTTCCTGCTTGGATAGATTGAGATTATACCTCGACAAAGCAGGAAGGAATTACAAGACAAGTTCAACACCCTAAAAGTCCCTTGGTGAATGTAGAAATGGTAGAATGCTCCAGGGGAGGTCGCGAGATACCTCGACCTTAGGGAAGCCAGGCCTTCCCACGTCGACCTAGCTTCGGGCTTTTATCCTGGTATATGGAGCTTGACGTGGTCACGTCGGGATTTATTTGGCGAGCCTATATGTGTGTAAGATGCTCAGATGGTATGGGTGGCCTCATCTTGCTCCTATAGGAACGCATGGTATCTCGACCTTGGGGACCTTGATACCCATTTACATAAGCCTGAATTGGGACCCTAGCATAAAGGTTAGGAAGTGGAAAATTCTCATTTGGTCCATAGCCAAATTTTGCGTAAACTCAGAGCCACACTAGACCTCCTAGAAGAAAAACAGGACATAGCGACAGAAAGGGTAACAGTCTAGCAGAGCCGGATTGTGAGATACTTCAACAGGAGAGTGAAAGCCCAAAGCTTCAAAGAAGGAGACTTTGTACTCCAAAAGGTGACCCAAAACACAAGGGTTAGGACAGATGGGGTCTTGGGACCAAACTGGGAAGGTCCTTACTTGATAAAAGTAGTGATCCAGAGCAGGGCCTACAATCTCATATAGACGGACGACCCATCGACCATACATGGAACACAGATCATCTGAAGAGGTTCTACCCCTGAGCAAGGGACTCCAAGCAGTTTGATTCTACCTGAATGTCAGCATTAGTTGCCTTTAAACATTGTTGTACTCCTATTTCAATCATCAATAAAATTTCCAATTAGTTTTCTCCAAGTTTTCTGCATTTTCATTCTGTTTATGCTTTTGCAAGTGGAAATTTACCATGATCGCCTTTACCCGGGAAAGCTTTGTAGCCATCCTAATGCCTTGGCCGGGTACTACCCCCCGCCAAGAAGGATCTAACGTAAGAACATAGTTGCCTATTAGACCATGAGACCAAAGAGTGGTCGGGGAATCCCCCTCACCATCTCTGAAGCCTTGGTCGAGCACCACCCCCCGCTAAGAAGGGTCTGGTTAATAAGGTATAATTGCCTACCAGACCTCAAGACCAAGGATTCAATTATTAGGACCCATACACCATCCATGATGCCTTGGTCAGGATACCTCCCCTAAGAAGGATCTAGGTGTAAGTGCATAGTTGCCTAATAGATCGAAACCACCATAGAATGGTACCTCCCAGGTACAAGGACCAAAGGTACCTGGATCAGTTCGACCAAGGTATTTCGCCAAAAGTACCAGAATCCCAAAAAAGAAGGATAATTGGTACCTAGATTCTCATGGAAAGGGAAATCGGTGCAATAAAGGGCTCAATAGGGGCACCTCGGTAACCTGGTACCAATGATTAATCTACTCCTACCTATCTTTTCACCAAAATTTTCAAGTTGTTTTGTGTTGGCAGGTCCAGATTAAACCAAGCACACATTGGGGACTCAAATTAGTGGTTGTGAACTCTTCAAACAAATATTCCCCTGAATACTAGGGTATCGCGACTGCTAGAGGGTCCCGGATACATAAGCGTTTGCCACATGTTATTTTGCCAAAGTTTTGCCACATGAACAATTCAAGGTACAAATGCAACGTCCTCAAGGGACCAGAAAACCAAGAAAACAGAAGGTCCTACTATCACGGGGACTGCAGGATCAACCCCTCAACTAAGTACCCAAAAGGATTATCAATCACTTAATTAATGATTATCCTCCACACTTAGTAAGATTTATAACTTTCTGGCATTACCAGGTCTTGATTAAGTCAGGTGTACACAAAGTCAGTTAAGGTAAAGATCAATTAGATACAGATAAGAAGAATGAAGAAGATATCATTCATAAAATCACGGGAGCTCATTCCTTTTGTCGAGCTACATTGGATCAAACAGAGAGCCTATCCCCTAGTTCCGGGATACAAAAAAAAGAAATATGAGTTGTGAGGCCTAGTTCATGATCAAGCAGGGTGTCTACCCCCCTTTTCGAGCAATAAAAACAAAACTAAGAATGAGTTTAGGCATTGACTTCTTTCTGGTGGTCTCCTCTTGCTCTCTCCTCTGATGGTTGATCACATTCCTCCTACTCTACAGCTTGCTCTTCGATTAACACCTGGGCAACCTCAGCCAGGATCTCAGGAGGGACTATCTCGGCCTGAGAAGCTTTGGCCACCCCTGCCTCAAACTGCTCATCCACTTGCTCCATTCCAGTTATGGCCTTCGCCAGAGCTAGGTTAGCTTGGCTTTATACTACCCACTTGGAGGTAGGCTAATCTTCCACCCCCTTTTGATTAGCAAACAATCCTTCTTCTTCCATCCAGAGAGCAGGTAAGACCTCTATAATCTCAGACTGTAGTTCCTCATCGTGTGCACTTTCATTAACACCAACAGTCCTAGAGGGGCCTACCACATCACCAGTTAGAGTGGACAATTTCCTAGCCCTCTCTAGGATCACTTCTTGGTTTCAGTCTGCAATGGTGGATATGTCAAAGGGGGGAGGCAATGCTTGTGCGATTTAGAGGGAAACAAAGAAATATCCATCACCAAATGAAGAATCCAACTCAGCTTCCAAGCTAGCTACTTGAACGCCCAGAGCCTTGTTCTCCTCTACTTGCTCCCTGGCTTTTTTCCTCCAAGTATTTCTTTCCACTCCTTATCGCTCCAATCTAAGGGTTTCTTGTTCAAGAGAGCGCTTTAACCTCTCTAGGTCATAACATGCATCCTCCATCCTCTTCTCGATCTCATCCAGGTTAAGCTTCAACGCCTGTACCGCACCCTTAGTCTGATCGAGCTCCCCTCTGGCAGCCTCAGCATCAAACTTTGCCTTTTCAGCTTACCTCCTTAATGCAGACATCTGATGGTTTACCGCTACGTTGTATTTGAAATTCTACAAGACATAAAAACCCAATCAACCATTACCTAAGTACCAGCCACATCTACATCAGAGCAATATTAAAACATACTGTGAATCCCATCTTACCTAGGCAATAAGGGCAGCACACCTGGTGAGTAGAACCTCGGAAGGCATTGAAGTCATCGTAGAAAGGTTTCCACTAGGACAAGATAGGATGAACCGATCTATGACCTCGTACTTGCCCGTAACCCTTGTTCGAGGTCAATTCACCCTTGAAAAGACACAAAGGTGGTAGCAGTAGTTGTCTCAGTACCCACCTCAGCTAAAGAAGGCACTAAAAGAGGTGGAAGAGGTGTAATGGAAGTAGTGGCAATAGATATAGAGGCGGTTGTAGTAGAAGAAACAGTGGCAGTTGGAGCAGCGGAACCTTGATCCCTCACATTGGTCAATCGGGGTAGCGAACACATCCATCTGAGATGTAGGACTAGGGGGAGTGGTAAGAGGTAACCTAGGGATCCTTGTAGGGATGCGTCCACTACCCCTCATCGCAACAGGAATATGGGGAGCCTTGGCAGCCCGAGTGACAAGGGACCTAGGTGGGGTAAGACCCATAGAAGAAAAAGCTTCTTCTAGTGACCTAAGCTCCTGCTGAGCCGGTAGTGGAATAGTTGAAACTGTACATATCAATAAAGAATTAGAATAAAAAAGCCACTAGCAAAGTAGAAAAACCAAGTTAGCAAGGGTAGAGAAGTTTGACATACCAGGAGAAGCTGTAGAGATACGTAGGTACAGGTCCACCCGGCAGGGATTGTAATCATCCAAAGTTAGATGCTTTAGATTAGCAAAGTTCCGCGCAACGATCGCCTCCAGAATCGCGCTGGATATAGCTGCAAGGGTAATCTTCCCCCAGGTTGGCTTACCACTGAACTGGGTGAGGACCTGATACTCTATGCCGCCAATATAGATCGAGTTCCCCTACAATCTGTTGACCACCACCCACTCCTCCTTCCATGGATTGTCCTTCTTGGTGGCACCAAGGACTAAGAAGTTCAAACTATTCTTGGCCCGGATGTAAAACTGCACCCTTGAAGGAGAGGAGTTAGTAGTAACCTGAAAAAAGAAACCCAAATCGTCTGATCCTGGTTCCCTATCAACACCATCCTTCTTGCATTGCTTCTTCCATAACATAAAGAAGCCTACCGGATTCCTCCAGAATCCAGACGTTAGTTGAAGAGGGTTGAGTTGTAGGGTATGGAGAGCCCTACGAAAAGTGGGATGGAGGGGCAACCTAACCCTGCACTCGAAAGCGACAGTATGGATAGGCAGCATACCAAATGGAGGACTATACACATTGTATTTCCTATGGGGGACAATGATGGGGATGCTGTCAGGAATCCTAACCCTCTCCCTTAAACGATTGATGGAGTCGACTATAGCAGTGGAATCGGGGATGATCTTGAAGTCATATGGAAGAGTGAGCACCCCTCCCGTTGTGGCAACGACAATCGTGGCCTGACCACCTACCTCATCATCGTTAAAGTCACCGTACGAGTCCCCCTCAACTATCTCCACCGGGGTGTCAGGCCTGTTTGAGAATCCGGTTCTGATGGTGACATTTCGGCCAAAACGACGATACGAATGTAGATAAGAGACATTGATATCCCCACTATCTTTTTCTCGAGCCCGTTTTTTACTAGTAAGGTTCGGGGAATCACTTTCCACCAATATTTTGACACTATTATGGTCGGAGTTCGACATGGTAATAGTAGAGTGAAAGCTTGAGAACTGGGAAAGAGACTAAACGTGAGGGCTAAGGCTCTTTTCAAAATTTGTAAGAAGGGATTTTTGCTAGCTCGAAAAAAGTAAAGAGGTAGCCAGGCTTATATAGAAGAGATATATTGTTGATCAGTGACGTTAGCGTGATCGAGAAGACGAGATTTTCACCTCGATACTTGCATGCCACCAAAATCGTCACCTTTTTCAAATGGGAAACCTCCACCTGGTTTAACATGTGGCCGCTACATTTAATGAGAATATTCTTTCCTAGACCCCATTTATGGTAAGGTGTCAAAGGGAAATTTTTCAACTGGTTAGAGCCCGGTAGATAGCACCTCTAAGCACTAGGTAGGCCCCAAACGCGTTGGTCTATCTTCCAGTACCAGTTCCAGAATGACCTAGGGATCTCGACATTGTTGTAAGGGCAGAACAAAGTTCATGCACCCCCCACGGACCCCTTAGCTGGTACCTAGACACCACGAAAATGATCTACACTCCTGTAGAGGTACGTATTCTACCTTTCTAGTAGAAAGGAATATGCTCGTAAAGCTCCTAGGAGATCGTGAAGCTCCAACAAGATCAACCAAACACCTCACCACCGGAATGGTACCCGCCATCTCCTTCGGTCGAGCGCCACCTCACCAAGATCATACCTTGGGGTGTTCCGTCAACAGACTAGAAACCTGTGGTACCTTGCCACGCCACCAGGTCGAGGTTCTGAGGTGATACACCATCAACAGATGACATCAGATTATTCACCAAACACAGTGGATGAACTTCATGTGTACACCATCATAATTGAAGCGTTTAAAAGGAAAACAAACACCATTTTCTCGCCAAGGTATTCTCCGCCTATTCTCTAAGATCAATAACATTAAACAGAAAATTCATCAGACGGGGAATGAGGTTCAATCCATTGACCTGTGACTTGTTTGCCAAGAGAAAACCCTAGACTTCATGTATAAATAGGAGGAGAATATCAAGAGGAAAAGGGGGGGGGGGGGGGGGGAGGGGGGTGGAACCTTAAGAGCCATCGCCGTTGTGAGTAGTATTCACTTATCGACCGAAACAAGTTCACCATCTCCATTCATCTGAGTGAAATACAGAGAGAGTGATTCAGTGTCCCATTTCACGATGTACTAGAATTGTATGTTGATTTATTGATAATAAAAAAATACATTGCTTATTCCACCATTTCATTTGTTCTTATTTTTCTTATTAAACTTACATGTTCATCTGGTACCGAAGGTACCTAATCCCGATCACTATCCACTAGGGTAGCGGTCCTGAGGGTGTTAATTGAAATTCCTCACCCTGAATGAATTTTCGGCTAACATAAGTCAACCATAAAATCGAGGTCCTTACAATGCTCCCTAAATATAAGGAAAATTTAGGGAGCCTTGTTGGAGATGCTCTAAATAATGGTTCGTATGAATATCTTAATGTATGTATTTTATAAATATGTATGAAGAATTTTCTACTTGATATAGTAGGGAGTATTTATCTCTCAAGTATATATAAATGCTCTCAAGTATATATAAATGTCACAAATATAGTAATTGATATTGATAGGTTTGGACAAAACTTTACTCATTCACTTATATATATCATAATCCATGCAAAACATGGTGACTAATAATGTATTACCGATGCTAGTTAATCCAAAACTTTAGTCCAACAATTAACCCAAATGATGTGGCAAGTTATTTATCCTTAGCATATCATTCATCACATCACATCACTTCACGATTTGTATAGTGATGACAATTCATTTACTACATTATTTGTATTGAATTTTGGATTTGTTTTTTGGATTGTATAGTATTATTAATTTTAATGTATAAGGAGTTTTCTCTCTATGCTATGACTTGTGAGTATGTCTTGATTATACGATGGCCGGTAGAAAGATATGTTTGATTTGATTAACACAAAATCTAATATGAATAGGCACAAAATTAATCCAAAGTTTAATCTAAAAGTGTTCTCTGTTTTCTAGTGGTAGGGATACAGAAAAGTCAAAAAAGTAATTGTGTAATTTGGGGACCATAACCCTAAATATATAATAATCAAATTATTATATGTTTTGATATTTTTAATTTGACCCCTCATCAAATTAGAAATAGCACTATGGTATCTACACATTAATTCCATATCAATTACACCTTTAAGCCTTAAATCTTAGTTAGACCACTTTAATTTAGGTTTAACCAAAGATAGTATAACACATTTAATATTTACATATGTGACCCTAAAAGATGGAATTTTCCAACAAGATATTCAACAACATGAAGTGTGCGATCTTGACAAGTTTCCTAAGATTAATGAGCCTTTGATATTAGATTAAAAAAAATTCACAATTCATGCAATAATTTGTGTTGGCTAGTAATGGTGGCAATTAAAGATTTAAAACCTTTACTGATATGATATTTTTCCTGATATGTTTAAAGTATGTGATTGAATGTTGATAAAATGGTTATGGAAACCAATCAAATATCAACCATATATTTATTGTAATGTTTATATATCATGAAATGATGTGAAGTCAATATAAAAAAAAAATCAGAATAATAGAGATACAAATTCAATAACTAATCATGTATTCAATTGTCTAGGGTGGAATCTGTCTAAAAAGTCACAAATGTACGATCGAATCCTTCCAAACAATGATAAGCAAATGGTTAAATTGTCTACGAAATCTGTTAGGGAGTCAAATTAGGAGGCTCCAAATAGCATCTTATCTTATTATAGTTAGTGTCGAAAATCTATTTCCCTTATACAAAAATCAAAATCAAAATCTGATTATGACTAACCATGCTTTTATCATTTTCCATGGATGTCGACTTTAATACAATATTTCTGGAACTAACTGGCGTGGGTCCTGCTCATGCATAGAGAAAGGCATCTTCTCCTTGATCTCCGGCTGTTATGAGTTGTAATAGGGTGATATATACATCACCATTCACATTGTAACAAATCACACCACAAATAGAATGTACATTAATTAATCTTTGCTGATTATACATTAAAAGATCATAATGTTGTTGGATCTACTAATGTTAGCACAAAGTTCAGTACTTTAACATAGAATCTCAATTCTAAAAGCTATATACATGTCTGGTTAGAGAACCCACATGCATGTGAAGTTGGAGAAGAGAATAAGTTATAATTTGAAAACGTTTGAGATAACCAAAATATTTAGGGTTAAATAGTTATCAACCAATGTGTATATATATACAGCTTCCCACGGATGCAAAAAATTATATAAGGGGTCTTTTCATAAGTAGCCTTATGCTTACAATTATAGATGGAAAACGATACTCTTCCTAAAAAACTGTCCCAAAAATATGTACAATTCAATGTGACAGTCCAGCTCATTTAATGAATTACTATGTTTTTTCTCTTATTATTTCATTTATTGGACTGTCACATTGTATTGTACATATTTTTAGGATAATTTTTTAGGAAGTGTAGCATTACTCGTTATAGAGTTTTCAAAGTTTGTCAATATTTCATAGTTTCACCCTTTTTATCAAACTTTTGAAAATAAAAAACAACCCTACAAGAATTTTTGAATTAATATTATTTAAAATGTAAATTCTTATTTGGAGTTCTCCAGTTCTAACAACCTTCAATGAAGTAGTGCAGACCTCAATTAGAGGTCTGTGAACTAAAAAAATGGTTTTTTGGGCAAACCTCTATTGGAAGAAAAAAAACGAGATAAGTTTGTTAAGGCCCCACCCTGTAAGCGTTTTTTTCGTTTACCGTTTTTTGAAAAGAAAAATGAAAATGAAAATGAAAACTAAAACAGTGTTTTTTGTTTTAGTTTTGAAATCCGAAAACACGTCTGGTAGCATATACTGAAAGTTGTATTTTGGAAATGAAAACGGAAAAAACGTGTATGGTAGATTATCCTAAAACTATCAAAAAATGAAATATCAATTTTTACATTTTGTTTAATATTATAACAATTATAAATTAATTGATTAAATAATTAAACAATATGATTTTTGTATTGTAATTTATAAACTACACAAAATTAACACTTTACAAATTACTCCAGAAAAAAATATCAAAAAATCAATTAATCAAAATTAAACTCTTAAATTGTAAATAAATATTTATTTCAATAAATAAAAATAACAGTTAAAAGTTATAACAAAAATAAAAAACGAAGAAAAAGGAGAAGAAGAAGTAGAAGAAGAAGATCGAAGGAGAGATTAGCAGCAAAGAAGAGCAGATCGGTGGTCCTCTGGTATCGGATGCTTCAAGAAGAAGAAGAGAAGTAGAAGAAGAACAATGGCGAGGACATCGTCCAAGGAGAAGAAGAAAAAAAAAAAAAGGGTTTATTTTTTGTGTATTAAAAAATGAAAAACAAAAACCAAAACAAGTATTTTGTGTCTATCAAATATTTTACCGGTAACATTGATTATGATTTTGATTTTGTTTTTTCGTTGTTTGAAAATAAAATGAAAAACGGTTAACGAGCGCGAATTCAAATCTGTTTTTAGTAAACAAAAATGAACACGTTCTGAAAAACTGTTGCATGACGAGACCTAATAGTCTGGTTGGTTTTTGCGTTTTTTTTTTTAAGATTAACAACGGTAGAGATTTTTTTATTTATTTAAAAATGATATATATTTTTATTATTAAATATGTTAGTATTTTTTTATTATACTAAAAGTATTTTTTAAATTAAATACATTATTTCTTTTTCTTTTTTTTGAAAAGTAATACATTATTTCTTTAAAAAAAAAAACTTAAATACATCATTTAATACAAAAAAGTTAAAGGTTTTTTGAATTAAGCAGGATAAGTTTTTTTTTAATTAAACACATTATTTAATAATAAAAAAGTTATAGAGTTTTTTTTTATCACCTACCTGGATTAAATAAGCTAGTTTTGTTTTTTTGATTAAAAACGCTAGAATATTCTCGGAGACCTCCATATATGGAAAGGAGGCCATGGAAAAAGTAAAAGTGTTACAACTGAAAGGGAAATTTTTTCGGTTCAAGGAAAAATTCAATAAAAACAACAAAAATTGGGTAAAAATTGAGATTAACCATAAATTAATAGAGTTTTTATTTTTTTTATCCAGTATTAGTGATTTGATTAATTTTATCAACAATTTTATCATATGCTTAATGGTTTTTAAAATAAAAATATTTTTAAAAATAATTAACTTTTTTTATTGGAGGCAGACCTCCAATGGAGGTCGACGAGATCTCCGTGTGAGACCTCCAAGCAAAATGGAGGTAAGAAGAAGACAAAGAAGAAGAGCCGGCCTCCAAGCAATACCTCATATGGAGGGAGGAAGAAAAACCACCAAGCGATACCTCTAATGGAGGGAAGAAGAAGAAGAAATCTATGTGTAGAAAAGTCTATATATTTAATTTATGAGTATTTAATTCCTAGCGTGTTCAATCTATGTGTTTTTAATTCCTAGCGTGTTTTATTTATGTATATTAAATTTCTAGCGTGTTTAATCTATGTGTGTTTAATTTTTCCTCTTTACTCTATACGTGTTTAATTCCAGAAAAAAAATAAAGAAGAAGACGAAGGAGAAGAAAAAGAAAGAATTTTTTTTAGTTGTACATAATCTAGTTTTTTTGGCCGGATTAAACATGCTAAGGTTATAGCACGATTAAATATACGTGTTTAATTCCAGTATTTTTAATCGATGTGTTTTTAATTCGTAGCATGTTTAATCTATGTATATTTAATTCCTAGTATATTTATTTCCTAGTGAGTTTAATATATTTGTACTTAATTCTTAACGTGTTTAATTCTCAGTATGTTTAATCCTCAATGTGTTTAATCTCCTTCATCTTTATAGATTTTTTTTCCCTTCTTCCTAGTTTTTATTTTATTTTATTTTTTTGTTTGGTTAGCAACCTCCATCAGAGGTCGTGCAAACCTCAGATCTCTTTTGGAGGTCTGTGTGACCTCCATTGAAGGTTGTGACCTCTAATGGAGGTCTGTGTGACCTCCAATAATTAGGGATGGCAATTTGACCCGCACCCACGGGCACCTGCCTGAACCCGACCCTGTAGGGTCGGGTGTGGATGATGAATTTACGACCTGCGGTCCCGTAAACCCGTTTAATGAAAAACCCGGTAGGTTCGCAAGTGGGTGCAGGTTTGACCCGTGAACCCGCAGGTTAGACCTGCGAACCCGCATAAATAAAATACTTGTATATAAATATACATAGACATTTGAATTATTTTTTATTGTTTTATTTTTATAATTATTATTGTTTTTTAATGTATCAAGTAGGAAATTAGAAACAGAAATTTAATTCAATTAAGTATCAAATAGGTGATTACATGTGGAAATATACAAATAATAAATCGCGGGTTTCTTGGGTTCGTGGGTTGCGGGTTTATGGGTATCCCGCGGGTGAAGTATCCACCTGTGAACTCGTATTGTTTCGCGGGTTCGCGTGTGAGGGTATGGGTGCAGCCATAACCTGCAGGTTCAAACCCTCCCGCGATCCCGCTTATCTACGAGGGTTCGAGGGCGGGCGTGAGTGAATAAAATTTTCGTAGGTGAGGCGAACCCGACCCGCTACCATCCCTACCGATAATCTTTCTTTTATAAAAATAAGTTTTCTTAAAAGAAAAATAGTCTTAGAAATATAAATAAATAGAAAAAGCAAAGGTAATTTCGTCTCTTCAATGGATTAGTTGGTAAAAACAATGAAAATACTAATTCAGAATAATAATAATAAAAACCCCTAAATTATTTGGTTAGAGCGTGTTTTCTTCAAAAATATATATATATTTTTAAATTGACCGGCTTAGAAAGTGCCTGTTCTTATGTATATTTTCGGCTATTCCTCATTTTATAATAACTATAGCATTTAATACACATTGCGTTATTGTTCATCACAAACAGGGGCGAACTTAGGGAATATATTATTTTCCGGGCTAAATTTTAAATATATATATAGTATTTTTTTTCTTGGTGCACACAAATATTATAAGCCAGCTCTTTATCTATAAATAGTTGGATTTATTTATATTTGTTTAGTCGATATATTATAATTTTTAATCAATGGCTCACAAATTCTTATACTAAATTTATTACATTCGGTGTGTACTGTGGAAAAAACTCTACTAACTTTCTTCCTCAATGCATATTGATATAATAAAGTCAATACAAGTGAGACATTGATTAAAAATAAATATATATATATATATTTATTTTTTTTATGAAAGTTTTTTTTTATTTTTTATTAATAAAATGTCACCGATCCAATAATGGACCACTCAAAAATATGAAATACATGGTAACATTTATACATAAATAACAATTTAAACATGTAATTAAAGAAAATATTATTTAAAGTTAAAAAAGGGTTTAATTCTATAATGATAGAAGCCATAATATTATTTATATTCTTAAAACTTACTTTAAATAATAAAATATTTATATTTAATTTAGATAAAGACATTATATATTTATAATAATATAAAATCTTGGGAGTACTATATGCAGTTATCCTTTTATACCTTTTTTTTTTTTTTTGTCTAGAGGCTCCTGGCTGCCATCTTGTACGTCCGCCTCTGATCACAAATATTTAAATTACACAAATTAAACTTGCAACTGGACACAACTACTGGCAAACCAAAGTGTAATATTCGCATAGTTTGATTCGAAATTTTTTATATATAGTCTATAATAGTTTCGTTAAAAGGCGTGTGGTATTTGTCGATGACAAAAGAAGCAAATTAAATTTGTCATTATATGTTTGCGTAGAAGACCATCATTTTCCCCATGAAACGACATTGATGATAAGATCAAAGGATAGCTGCTAGCTTAATTTGTTTAGCTAGTCGCCATTAATTGTCAGGTAGCTAGCAAGAGAACGGTTGATTTTAGCCATCCCAAATTATATATCAAGCATTTATGAGATGATTAAAACTTTAGAACTAACAAATTAATATTTGGAGTTGAAAATAAATAAACAATAATTGAGCTCTTACATACTATATTGATGATTTTATATATAGATTAATTATTCTTAAAATTCATTCATCCACATGATTTTACTGCATATATGTGTGCATATAAAATATAAATTAAGTTCATCAATTTTTATTTTTTTCAAGAAAAAAGTTATCTTGTTAAAATTATTTGATTTTGTAATATATTATTATATATTTTACAATTTTGAACAATCGGACTAAAGTGATTGTACATTTCTCTTTCACATCCTTAATAGGTGATTAAGTCTCATATTTATCTTTGAAATTATAAAGTGTGGAGAGACATACTTTTTTTTTATGATTATAATTGAAACAGTTGATTTTATCAAGTACCGGTAGATTCGTGACTGTAATTTGTAGGGACTGAGACATTATAGAATCAGTGGGGGTCACTGTACTCTGAAGTTTTACAGTTTTACAAATTTGACTTTATTTCAATTTTTGTACAATTTTTAATTTTCAGATTTTTTTGCTCTTACCTGTATTTCATTTTCTAGTTTTCTAGTTTTTCTATAAATTTAATATTTGATGTTATGTTGATACCTTATGTGCCACATCACTTGGGATAGAATTTAGATAAAAGAATTGAGACGTGTAGCATTACTCTTAATATTTTCCTCATAAATAACATAAAAAAATATATTTGATTCTATATATGTTTCTTAAATATAAATGAAAATCAAATAATAAAATATACGTTTTATTTTAACTAATATTATTTTCTCATTCAAAGAATAGAACGTTTTTCCTTCCAATCATACTTGTCTCATCCTAATACCACGTCATACTTTTGATATGTCATTTATTTTTAAATAATCAATATGTTATAATTTATATATTGAAAACTTGCCAACCAAATGTAGGCATATATTTATGTTTAACTATTATGACATTTTATCAACCAACCTTTTATAATTTTTAAAAATTAAATTAGTTTTTGGATGTTAGAAAAATACTTGGAGTACAATTATTATTTTTTTTAACTCTTAAACACTATTATTGAATCATGAATTTCATAATGTTTTTCTATATAATTTTTAGTGTAATTTTAGACATTCCAATTCCATATATCAACATATACTCCATATAATAACGCAAAGTGTTTGATAAAGGTTTGTTTGAGCTTAGAAAGAAAATTGAAGAACGTATCAGCTAAAAAGAGGAAGAATATGTGCTGAGAAAAACATATATTGCTTTCTTCATTGAAAGAGGAAATTTTACATAACTTTTTCACCAAATGAAATTATGAGGTCAAGTCTCCATTTATACACAATTGGAAACACTGAATCTAACTTGGATAAGATTGAATTCTTGGAAATTGTATTATAACAATTAACAGAATTTCCCGCCAAAGATTATCTTTGAAATACTTCACTGCTTCGGATTGCTCTGCACTATAGCGAGTCATGTGATGGTCACCATCTGATCTTTGCGATGAAAGGGGAATCATGTGGAATCTTGGAGGACTGGGTACACTAGCATTGTAGCAAAACTGTTTGTTCTAGAAGGTGTCCATAGTACACTCTTCCTTTTGGGACTTTGCTTCAACTCCTAGCAAGCTGAACGACGGATTGAGACAGAGATTCAGCTTGTATCTAAGGTAGTCGAAGCGTGCAACAGACATTGCTTTTGTAAGAATATCAACACACTGATGAGTTATTGGGACATATTGAACTGTCAGTTGACCACAGGCAATCTTCTCACGAACAAAGTGGACATCGACCTCGATGTGCTTTTTTCGAGCATGAAACACAAGGTTCAAGGCCAAAGCATTAGCACTCTGACTGTCACACCAGATAATTAAACAACCCAGTAATTTGCAACCAAGATCAAAAAATAGTGAGGTAAACCAGATAGCCTCTGATAATAAGGCTCAATATTCAGCCTCATAGCTTGTGCGTGCCACCACTTGCTGTTTCTTGGAGCTCCATACAACCAGATTTCCACCAACATATGCACAAACAGCCTCTTGTAGACCTCCGATCATTAATACAAGTCACCCAATCGGCATCACTGAACACCTCAGCCATAAGCGATTCGGCTGGCCTAAAATGCAAACCCAAACTAGCAATGCCTTTCATGTAACGTAGGAGTCGTTACAAAGCTTCCAATGATCCTCAGTAGGCTTAGCTAAGAACCGACTCAACTTGTTGACATAAAAAGAGATGTCGGGTCTTGTATATGTTAAGTATTAAAGAGCTCCATTTGTACTTCGATAAAAAGAAGGATGAGTAAACTTTGTCCCCTGTTTTGTGAGCTTGTTACTAGGCGAAATTGTTGCAGAATAAGGTTTGTTGTTTATCATGTTTGTTTTCCATAATAGATCATAGATGTACTTAGTTTTGGTTAGGAACAAACCCTTTGAGGACCGAGTTGCTTCAAATCCTAGGAAATAGCTCACTGAGCCAAGCGACTTAAACACAAATGTGGCATTGAGAGTGGCAATAGTATGTAAGATCAAACCTTGATCATCTCCAGTTTTCAAGATGTCATCAACGTAGACTAGTGAGAGCAAGATGTGAGTACCTTAACATTTGATAAATAATGATGTATCAGACAAAAATGTAATGCATGGCGAAGTTTAAAGAACCAAACTCTTGGAGCTTGGAGCTTGCTTAAGACTGTAATGGGCTTTGTTAATCTTGCAGACAAGTGAAGGTCTGCGAGTGTCTATGAAGCCATGGGGTTGTTCCATGAATACGACTTTCTGAAGGTCACTATTAAGGAAGACATTATTGATCTCAATTTACTGTATATCCCAATTAAAGCTGACAGCCAAAGTAAAAATAATTTGAATTGTCGAAGCCTAGACAACCGGACTAAACGTGTCATAGGAGTCGACTCTAGGTGTTTGATGAAAGCCTTTAGCAACCAACTGTGTCTTGTGCTTAAGCGTCGATTCATCGGGCTTGTATTTAATTTGAAACACCCATTAACACCCTACCAAGTTTGTAGACTCTGTTGATGGGACCAATGTTCAATTATTGTTGTTTATCAAGGCAGATTATTCTTCTTGCATAGCAGCTCGCCAACTTGACTGTGTTAATGCCTCAGCCACTGATCGTGGTTCTGTGGCACCATCTGAGGTTGTTACTTTATTAGATGAACAAGCTTTGTGTTTGATGGACTAGACTTAAGTCTAGTGATAATAAGATGAGTGCCTATGCTCTTGGATTGTGGAGAATTATTTTGTGATGTACGATCCACTTAAAAGGGTACTGCAGGTGTGTTTGTGCCTAAAGGCTATGATGTGCTTTTGTCAAGAACATCTCTTCAAAAATATGCAATAACCCATTACAACTCCAGGCTTATAGTATTGACAAATTATTAATACATAAATAAAGGCATACTTCATTTTCAAAAAAGCATAAATAAATATATAAATAAATGCATACTTTGAAGCTAATCATAGTTAATTTAAAGATGGGCACAAATGCCATTAAAGTATGCAAGCTTATACAAATCTTCTTTGCACGAGAGCATAAATTAAAAACATTAAAATTATTTCTACTCTTTACAAAAGTGTTGCATGTACTTTGTGATCAATATTTTAAATTTAGTGTTTAATTTTAACATGGATAAGAATATATGTATAATTTTAACGTGGATACGAATATATTCGTAGAATGTATGGAGTATGGTACGACTCAAATAACATAATGTGTGTGGAATTTTGGCTCAACCTCAACCCTAATGTATACTTTTGATGTCCAAAATTTCTCTCTTGACTTTGAGTTTTCCTTATTAATGAACGTCAACGGTTTAAGTAATAATTAATTGGATTAAGACATCCCTACCATATTATTGATATGTTTGGCCAAGTCTTGCTCCGTGTGGCTACTTAGTGCCCAAGGGAGCTTAAGTCGGTGCAAGAATATGAAGAGTCTACGTAGTCAAAGAATTACAAAAGGAAGGAGGGGATATATATATTTGATAGTACTTTCTAAAAAATGAGTTTTAAGATTATAGGTAACTTAATAACTTAAGTTTTTTTTTTTTAAAATACAACTACTGTCGGAACCTAACTGTTAGGTTTTGACTTGTATTCTCAAATGAATCCAATGTTAATCAAACAAGACTCAATTGATGTGGAACTTTCTGAAGACGTGGGATAACGTGTGGAAGTTGAAGATGGTGTTTGAGAGAGGTTTGAAGACAAAGAAGAACGGAAGAAATGAAATCTGGCAAGTGGTGCGGCGTGGACCTCGGTACGGACAAGTGCCTAGATCGCGGCACAGGGAGCGGTCGACTCCAGTGGTTTCAACGCGGCACGGACCGCGGCAAAGGCAAGTGCACCAACCGCAGTACTCGAAGCGGTGGTCGACAGTTTTGGTTCGTGGTGTTAGGCGCGGGTGGCCAACCGTGGCCCAACCCGCAACAATAAAGGATCTTGCCCAAATTAGGAATGTTGCACGAAAATAGGAAATGTTTTTTCTTCTGGAAGTTCTTATGCTAATCAAAAAAGGAAAAAGTTTTTCTTCATGAAAAATAGGAAAGTCCTATACTTGAAGGAAAATGATTTATCCTTAACAAGAAGACTTGTCATAAATAAGAAATAGTATTTATGTGGAACAAGTAAGTCTTGTACATTTAGGAGTAGGATTTCCTCTTATGTTAAACTCCTTGTAACTAGTATAAATAGACCTTGTATATAGGTTATTTTGTGTAGAGCAAAAAGAACACCATGTAACATCAGAGAGTAGTGGAGAGATCGGGGTGAGAGGCCTGTGGGAATATCAGTGGAGGGATATAAGGAAATATCAATAGATCAAGTAAGAGATCCGTGGGTGATATTCAGGGGAGACCAAGGGGATATTATGGGGTTCTTGGTGAGGATATTGTGAGCGTGGTCTGGGGTTTGGGGTTTGGGGTTTGAGGTTTGGGTGTGAGAGAGAATCCTAAAATATATGGTTGTAACAATTTATCATATAGTTGAATTTTTTCTGTTGTCCTGACGACCCGTGGTTTTTTACTCGATTTGAGTTTTCCACGTATATCTTGTGTTGTGATTGGTTTACTTTCTTTCATCTATTTTTTCTACTATTGACGTTATTAATTTCTATGAGTTATGGACATATATTAGGCATGACTATTCCGCATTCATTGGTTTCGAAAATCATTCATCCCACCAACACTGGCGAGATTAAAGACTCTACAAGCACGGTCCGGAATATTACTCTCACTATCGGGGAGATATTACATATGGACTACAACTCTCACAATCGGAGAGAGGGCTGCTCTAACAAATTGGGAGAAACTCCTCATACATGTTTGTAAAATGTATATGGTGGGACCCGAACCCCTGACCACTAGGTGTGGAAGAGAGGTGCACAACCATCTCTACTAAAAGGTGATGTGTATCTTAATAACTTAAATTTTAATAACTTAAATTTTAATAACTCATAAAAACACACTCATAAAAATAAGTCTCACGTTTTTTTTTCAATAGTTAATTTCGTGTTTTCGAAACTTATTTTGCATTTTTGAGACTCATTTTCTAATTTTCGAGACTTATATTATAGTTTCCGTGAATTATTAGATATATTTTCAATTTCCAAAACTTAATGTACAAAATGAAATTTTCAATTGTTTTTTGTCCATCTTCTTCATCGAGACCTACACTGGAGTTAATTTTGACCACCAATGGAGGTCTTTGACATTCATTGGAGGTCTATTCCATCTTTATTGATGGAGAACCTTCATTGGTACTCTATCGATGGAGGTTTATGAAAAGAAAAAAAACTTAAAATTGGTAAAAACATAATAAAAGAAGGAGATAAATATATTTTATTCTAGTAATGTCATTTAAACTTAACTAATTAAACTGATAATACTTTTAAAATTCAACAAAAAAATATCTTATTATATATATATGAAAATTTTCTCTTTAATGCACACTAATAAATATATATTAGTGTCTTACATGTAAATCAATATTTTGACACAGTCGTCCACATGTAATTTATTGATTTATTTTATATTAGTGCTCACTGAGAAGAAAATGAATATATATACAGAAATATTCAAGTCAGTGCGTACTGATATAACTTCATTAGTACGTTAGATGTGAAACATTAGATTTACATACATTGACTCAAACTGTATACACTTATCATATTTTGTAATTGAAAATCAATTACAACATAAAATATATACATATCCAATAATACTGTTTAATTGTAAAATTATATCGTTGATGGTGGGTTTGACCTAACTCTTATTGCAATGTAATGAGTATTAATATATGGAATATTTATGTTGCATGTCTCGTAAAATGAACTTATTACTTCAGTAAATAATCTATCACATAATGTTTTTCTTAGTGACCATTATTAATAATTTCCATGATATCTATTCATTAAATACTTATTAAATAGGAATATATAAATAATTTCTTCTTAAAAAACTTATGATCATATTCTAATAGCAGTTGATGTTGTCAGGTTTATAATTAAAAAAATTGTGATAGGACAGAAATATTTTTACCTATATAATACATTATGATAATTTTATACATGAAAATTTATTGAAAATATTTTGATTGCGGGGTCATGGCCTCTGTCGGCCCCGCCTATCTCGTCACCTATATATATATATATATATATATATATATATATATATATATATATATATAAAAGTAAAAACAATATTTTTAATTCGGTGCCACCTAATTTGACTTCCTGCAAATATATCTCAGTTGGAAACTATCTCCTTGAAAGATTCACTCTTTTAAAATCCCATTGCCATTTTAGCTAATTGGATAGATAACTAACGGATCCTCTTAAAATTTAATCTCGATATTTGTTTTATTTATTTATTTATTTTGGGTAATCTTGACCGAATAAATTAACTAATATTCTGTTTTTTTAAAAAATATGTTTTATTTTATATATTATGGGATTGTTCAAATGAGAACCCTAAAATGTAAAGCAAACCTCTTAGCTTAAACCCAAAGTAACTAGAATTTAAACACAAAACCTACGTTGGAATGTTGGATATATAACATGATAGTGAGTTGCGTGTACAGCGACAATTAAATATATATAGTTACCAATTTACAAATCATCATCACCAGTACACGCACATGAGTCCACCTGCAGTATGTTAAAAGCAAACAGTGAATTTTGTTGTATTATTCTCCAACAGGATTTGAAACAGTTAAAAAGATCACCTCCAGGGAAGGTGCGTGGTAGATTCACCGGATTAATTTAATTGATAATATTATATATTCGCAAAAATAATTCATATTCCTTGAAGAGAGCAAGACAAGATACGCTCAACACATCTGAAAAAAGTCCACATAATTAAGCACATTTAGAGGAAAAGTAAACGAAGAATTTTCTAGCCAGCCAATGTTTGGACACTATCTAGTACTCCAGCTCATGAGCTTAATTTACTCATCTTAGTTTCTCTATATAAAGGGCTCATGCATACTCTCACTTGTACAAACAAAATTATTAGCAAATCAACTTGTAGGCAAAAAATGTCTCAGTTTTCAGTTGTTTTGTTGATTGGTTTGATGATATTTGGGGCTTGTAGTGCTCAGTTGAGCCCCACATTCTATGCTACCTCATGCCCTAATGTATCGAGCATTGTGAGTGGTGTGGTCCAGCAGGCTCGCCAAAGTGATGCTCGGCTTGGTGCAAAAATCATCCGTGCTCACTTCCATGATTGCTTTGTCGATGTAATTAATTAATTATCTCATCATCTTTCTCTTGTCTTGTGTTGTAATTGAGTCACATGCACCATATATGTATTCATTTGTTGTCTTCTTTATATTTATTTTTTTGTAGGGGTGTGATGGGTCGGTTTTGCTAGACGACGATGCTGCAAATGGCATACAGACTGAGCGAACTGCTATTCCCAACAGATCTTTAGATGTTTCAGTCGTTGCTGACATCAAAACTGCACTGGAGAGTGTTTGTCCTGGTGTTGTCTCCTGTGCTGATATCTTGGCCCTTGCTTCTCAAATTTTGGTTATTATGGTATTTCTCCTTCCTTTTTTAGTATCACCTGTTGAAAACTTACTGAATGGTAAATTGATTGTCATCAGTACAATCCAAAACACTCGTTAAACGTTATTAGCAGTTAGACGGCGGGATCGAAATTCGAAGGCACGTTAATGGTAGAATTGTAAATGAAAATGAAATGGATGAACATGTTGGTTTTGCAGGATGGAGGTCCAACATGGCAAGTGCCACTCGGAAGAAGAGACAGCAGAACTGCAAATCTAGCAGGAGCCACTGCCAATATTCCGCTTGCTAATGATGGTTTCACCGAGATCCGACGAAAGTTCACTGTTCAAGGACTTGATTCCACTGACTTAGTCGCTTTATCAGGTAATTTTTAATTTAATTCCTATTTAAATAATATATATATATAATTGCAGCGTACAATGAATTTCCTCATAAATATGTGAACCCAAAAGGCTTAATCAGTATTTAAAATAATATACATATATGTCTTGTATTAATTATTTGATAATACAAAGTCATGTTGAGGTTGAACAAATAGGCTTGTTGAACATGATTTTCTTTAGATATCGTTGAACAGTTCTAAATTAATAATTATAAACAAAAAAAGAGAGAATGGAAGGATACTATTACTTTATTAGAAGTTAATAATTACGATATTTAGGAATCACACATATTTTTCGTACGGGATCGACTCTACTATTGTATAGTTGATCATGTACAGTAACAGAATCTTTGTATTTCTAACAGGAGCACACACCTTTGGAAAAGCTCAATGTGTGACATTCCGTAACCGGCTGTACGATTTTGATGGCAACGGGAACCCTGATCCAACCTTGGATCCAACATTGTTGCAATCCCTTCGCCAGAGTTGCCCTCAAACCACTGGTGATAGCAACTTAAGTGATCTTGATCTCACCACTCCTGACCGATTCGACAACAACTACTTCACAAATCTCCAGAACAACCGCAGCCTTCTCCAATCCGATCAAGAATTATTCTCGACCACTGGTGCTGATACTGTCGCCATCGTTAACCGGTTTGCTGGTAGCCAGACTCAGTTCTTTGACACTTTTGGTGCTTCCATGATCAAGATGGGAAACATTAGTCCACTGACAGGAACCAATGGTGAGATCAGGACCACTTGCAACAGGATCAATTAATTAATTCCATGAGGGATGTTCAAGTGTTAATATATAGTTGGCTCATAAGAGCGAGTGTTGCTATCAATTTTCTTTTTAGTGGCCATGAAATGTAATAAGAGCAAATATTGCAAGGTTTTGCCAATTTAATACCAATGAAAGTATGATTAATTAAATGAAATCTGGCTTAGTTAAATTTCGACATATATATATATATATTACTTTTCTCCTCAATGCGTGATATAACTTAGATCGGTGTATTGCATGTAGACCATTGATTATAGAGAAACTTTCATAAATACATATATTTTGAATCAAAGTATGTAAATCTAATGACCCACATCAAATGCACTGATAAAGTTATATTAGTGTGTACAAATTTGAAAATTTTCATATATATATATATATGAAAATTTTCATATAAGTACGCACCGATGGAATTATATAAGGACATTGAATGTGAACCACTAATTTTATATACTTTAACTTGGTATGCATACACTTGTCAAATCTCTTTTATAACTGAGTGGTTCACATTCAATATCCTTATATAATTCCATTAGTGCGCGCAATGATAAAAAAATGACTATATATATATATGCATGTTTCTTGATCAATTTTATTGACTCTGCATGCCCAATGGTTTTTCAAAAATCTCATACATATAAAAGCTGTATGTAACATCAATAAGCAGAATTGATTCCAAAAAGAATTTTTAACATCTGACAGAAAAATGAATTTTGAATAGAATGGAAAAATTAATTAAATGGAATAAATTAATTGATGAGACCTCAATTGGAATGCTCACATTCACTTAACTAAGATTATGGCGGTCCCCTTTCTTGAAACCTCAAATTATGGTAGTTAAAAAAAAAAAAGTCTTTTTTACATACATAATTATTTTTTAAAGTGGTTTAATGATTTTTAACCATATTATTTCAACTTTTCTTTTCTAATTATTTGACTACCATATGGATAAAAATACCCGAACACTATGTCTAACCTTTACAACAAACACAGAATCTATTAATTTTTTTTACAGTAAACACAGATTATAGCAAAAACAATTTTAGTTTAATATAATCACCATAATCACAGAGAATTAACCAATCAACATCACCAATTCAGTATCTCATAAAAAAATTGATACATGTGTAGTGAGTGTCTGAGTTGATAAAAAGGAACCATTTTAACAAAATTCTCTATGAATCTAATGAATCATAGATTCATAGGTGCAAAATACGTTAACTTCGCATAATTTTTTGATAAGGCTTTCATGGAGAAGTTCATTAATGTAATTATTTGTAATAATAATAATAATAATAATAATAATATACAATCATTTTTTTCTCGGTACTTACTGATGTAAACTACATCGTTGTATTGTATATAGGTTATAAATTATGGAAGTAGTTAAATATAATAACCCTTATATAAGATAATGATATATATTTATTGATGTATATGGAGGAGAAAAATTTCCAATATATATTTAGAGAGAGAGAGAGCAACAAATAAAGATGACAACTAACAATAGTAAAGATAAACAGCGGCAACTAATCATGCAAAAAAATAATAATAATAATAAACGAATAAACGGTGACAACTGCTTAGTATTATATTTGTCTTTGGAGTAAAAACATAAATATATTGGAGTGAAGTAGAATCTGCCAAGTGATTAAGTGAATGATTGAGTCCTTCCAAACAATGATAAGAAATGTATTTTGTCAGTCAAATTAGGAGGCTCATAACAGAATCTTATTCAGTGTTGTAAATCTATTTCCTTTTCATATCTACATTAAAAAATCAAAATCAATACTTCAAAGAAAAATAAAAATCAAAATCAAACCAAGACTAAATCATACCAAAATTAAATTGTGTCTGTGTTTTGTTTTCGTCATCCATATCCATTTTCAACAGTATTTCTAGAATTGGGTCCTCCAGAAAGGCATCTTCCTCGATCTTCTGAAGTGCAGAACACACAAAATCAACATTAATATTCTCAAACACAATTTTAGTATGCAACTGCATTCACTAGCATACAACTTATTGTCGTTCAAGTGTCAAATTTACGTAGTTTAATTTGACTTTTGTAGGAAAATAATCTTTTTCCAAAGTATTTACGTAGCCCTCTGTCTTAAAAAAAAAAATTACAAGATTTTCATATTATATTAAATTTATATAAATCCAAGTGTCCAATAAAAATGATCCACGTTTGTATATAGGTATGTAGATTTTATCATGAGTAATAACCTAATACTATATTAAAATTTTACAAATCCAAATGTAACTGTACAAGTCTTGACTTTTATACGTCCATTTAATTTTTATTAACAAATCTCACCACATCACCACTTTTCTCTATCTAACATTCATACTTCATTTTTTTTTCTTTTTTTTTTCATCTTTTTCTCTCTAATATTTTTCTTAATTCTTCAATCTTACTCTATTAGTAAGGTCAGAACCTTGGGTACTAACTACCTAGGTATTGTTCTACATTTACATCTCATGACTCATTATGTATTTACGTTTTATTAATGAAATTCATCCGGATAGAAAATCCTGGATTCACCCCTGATTTTTAACATGGCTTTATTCTTATTGAAGGGATATTAAGATTTTAGTCCCTCTAGTTTACGTTTATCTGAGTTTAGTCCACTAGTTTTTTGAATTACTAACTTTAGTCCATTAGTTTTCTGACAATATCGAATTCAGTCCCTACCGTCCAATTCCGTTAATTTTTCGTTGACTTCCGTTAGGTCAACAAGGGCATTATGGGAATTTGGACGAAACCTTCTAGAAACCGATAGTAATTAAGGGTATATATGGAATTTTCTAATTGCTAAAAAAAAAGGAAGGCTGTGATTCAGCCATGTCACTATTCACTATACCAGAAAGCTATAAACTACTTTGTGTAGTCCATGGCACTATTTTCTTCCAACAGCCTTCACCGAAGGACATAAACCTCTGTTGAAGGCCATTTTTCACGCCATAATCCTCCAAACTTGTAGCCAATTTCCATCTTGTCTTTTATCTTTTCATCGATTCCTTTACCTTCAAAAACATCTTTTGTTGTCATTCGTTGACAACAAAAATTAGCCTCTGAAACTTCTGTTGATTTTGTTTTGTTGAAGATAGAAGTTTTCAAAGGTAAGAAACTTGATTTCTGTTGATGAATGTTACATATTTATCGATGTAATTCGTTGCATGTTGTTTAATGAGTTGATTTTGGTCGTTAAATTTATTTTTTTTAGGGTTTCACAGGGTAAAAATTAGGGATTTTTCAGTTAAGTGGCACAAACATGTAATTGCACGTTATTGCATGTAATTACACAGACTATTGATATATATGTTGAATGGAGTGTGTGTAGATGTTTGTTTGTTCATGTATAGGCAGATTAGGGTTTAGTTTGTGGAAGTTGGGGCTTTTGTACTTCACAAACCATTACATATACTTGAGTGTAATTGCACATTATTGCATGTAATTGCACAAACTTTTAATATATATGTTGCATGAAGTGTGTGTATATGTTTGTTGTTCATGTCTGACGCCAGATTAGGGTTTAGTGTGTGAAATTTGAGGTTTTTATACTTCACAGACAACTTACATGTAATTCTTGACTGTGGCCCAAACATGTAATTGTTTCCTTGCATGCATCCTTTGTTGTTGATTACTTGTACCTGCACGAACCCTTCTGTTTTAATTACTTTTTACTTGCTTTTACTTGCACGAATCCCTCTATTTTGATTACTTAAACTTTCTAATAGGTTAAATGGATAAAATACTGAAAGTTACTGTGGTGTATGGGGCACAAGTGTTCGATTTAGGTGAGTGTGATGCTGATCACATTAGCTTAATTAATTTAGTTCATGCAATGACTAAGGAAGTCAGTGGTAGCAGTGACCTCCCAAGTGGAGGGTTCACAGTTAGGGCAGAATTACCATGGAGTAAAGACACAATAGTTGTTTTGATAGATAGTGAATTACTAGATGTGTTTAGGGAAATTGGGAATCGTGGGTATGATCAGATATGTTTTCAGATAGAAAAGACCCGTCATTCACCCATTGATGAGCCTGAAGTAGTGGAACAAATAGGTTGGTGTAATAAAGAGGCTGGTATGTTTGATTTTATAGTTGAAAGTGAGGGTGAGGATACTGAATCTGATGATGCACAATTCGAAGAGGGAGTGGAGTCAGATGGTGATACTGATGAGGGTTTCAACAGTGGTATGGGAGTAGGTTTAGATGGTATCGAGGATGAGGGTGTACAGACTGGTGAGGGTGTCAACATGGTGTTAGAGTAGGCTTAGATGGTATAGAGGATGAGGGTTTACAGACTGGTGAGGGTGTAGAGAATGGCGAGGGTGTACAGAATTAGGGTGTAGAGAATAGTGATGATGTACATGCTGGTGAGGGTTTAGATGGTGATGTTGTTGATGAGGATGAAATCAGTAAGCAGTGTATGGCTTTGTTTGATGGATATGAATCTAGGTCAGATGATGATTATTTCACTGACCATGATGAAGAAAGTTCAGACCAGAAAAAAACCAAAATTAGTTTAGGCAATTTGAGTGAAGGTATACCTTTTGAAAGACAGAAGGGGGTGAGATAAAATTCTTTGTAGGTCAAATATTTGGTAGTAAGAAGGAAATGAGAGACATTTTCAGGGAGTATGCCATTAGGGAATGTGTGAGTTTAGGTAGAGTTAAGAATGATAATGTAAGACAGACTTATGTTTGCAATTCAGAAGGTTGTCCTTGGAGGGCACATGGTTCAAGAACTATTGATAAAAAGTCTTTCATTATCAAAACCTTAGATGACAAACATGATTGTCATAGGGTTTACAATAACAGTGAAGCAAAGGTTAAGTTGATAACCTCTAGGGTTGAGTCTCTTGTGAAGAGTAATCCTACTGTGGCTGCCAAAGTGTTAGGTGATTTTATCCTACAGAGGTATAATGTAGTTGTTGACATGAAGAAGCTATACAATGTGAAACAGAGAGTCATGTCCCAGTTAAGGAGTGACCATAACAGTTCTTTTAGGTATCTAAGACAGTATGCCTACACCTTGAATCAAACTAATCATGGTACAACAATCCATATTAAGATCCAAAAACCACTGACTACCTTTCATAGGCTGTTTTTGAGATTTCAAGCTCAAAAACAAGGTTTCTTAGAGGGTTGTAGACTTTTTATAGGTCTAGATGGTTGTCATCTGAAAGAACCATGTGGTGGAGTGCTTCTTTCAGCCGTGGCTTTAGATACAAACAGTAGAATATTTCCACTTGCTATTTGTATATGTGAGAAAGAGACCAAGAGGAGTTGAAAGTGGTTTTTAAACAGCTTGAAGATGTTCCTACATTTCCCTGAAAACAGGCATTTGTGCTTTATGTCTGATAGACAGAAGGGTTTGGTGAAGGCATTGCAGACCCATTTTCCTTTGGCTAGTACAAGGTAAATTATGATAAATCATTTTCCTCGTGCAGTTTCTTCCAATTTTTGCATTTTCATATGACCATATTTATATCCATGTGTGGCAGGTTTTGTGCAAGGCATATATATGCCAACTTCAGATCTTCCTATCCTGGTCACAACTACAAGAAGATGTTCTGGAAGGCTAGCAGAAGTAGCAACATGTTTCACTTCAATGCTGCCTAGAGTACTACTGTTGATGTGGGAGCTGGCAGATTAGTGGCATTCCATGTCCTCATGCCATGGCTGCGATAAGCCACAGTTGTGGAAGACGATCACTGAAGGATTAGGTTCCTAATTTTGTCCACCAAAGCCTCAGCAAAACTGTATACATCCAAACTTATAGGGGAATGATTCATCCCCTACCTGACCAAAACATATGGCCAACAATTGAAACAGATGAGCTTCTTCCACCACCAAATGCAACACAGCTTGGCAGGCCTAAACTGCAAAGGAAGAGAGAAGCCGGAGAGAAAGCAAAATAAGGTAGGTCAAGGACAGTCATATGCAAGTTGTGTGGGATGGCATGCCACAACAAAAGGACTTGCAAAACTAACAAGTCGTCAGGAGGCCAAAAGGTATATATATAGTATTCAATTACTCAATTAACATAATATATTTTTGTAGTTAGTATTTAAATATTTTTATTATTCGAATTACAGAAAAAACGTGGAACAAAAAGAGGATCATCATCACAACAACCTCAGCCAGCAACTGCAACCACAACATCATCGCAACAACCTCAACCAACAACTTCATCAAGTTCACAACCACCACCTCATAAGAAAACAAAGGTGATTTCTAACTTCAACTAGTTGTAATTTTATTTCTTTCTGTTTCTTTATTTTTTGTACACCTAAACTTTGTTTGATTTCACTTTGATAGGATCAACACTCAACAATAGGATCATCCAATCCACCAATCCAGTCTCAACCTCAATCATAAGTAACCCGGGTATTGGCCTGACCTTCTACAGCTTCTACAGCCTGCATGATTCTGGTTTGATGTAGTACTTTTTGTAATATATATATATTAGTGGTTTTAGTGGTAGCAACATAAGAACATGCAGAATTCTGGATGATGAATGTTGGTTTTTAGGATGCAGAACATGTACTACTTTAAGCTGAAAAATGTTGGTCTAACTATTACATGTTAGTTTATCTTATCAATGATGCTTATGTTTATGAATGAATTTATGGTTGATAATGCTTAAAATATGAATTATATATGAAAGGTGCTTGTCTGAAATATAACTAGATCACAACTATTTAAGTACAAGCATAAACTTTCTACATGATTACAACTAGGTTAACTACCATGATTACGACATGGTAGTAATATTACAACATGGTAGTAATATAACTAGATTACAACATCAAACAAAACTAGGTTAACTACCATGATTACAACTATTTAAGTACAAGCATTGTCATCATTACACCAAAACACAACTAGGTTAACTACCAACATCAACTTTGACCCTCCTTGATTATACTCCAGTTGATGCATTCTCCCATGAATGTTTGTAATATTTGTTTCCAAATTCTGCATTCTTGCATGTAAAGTTTCTAAGTGCTACACCTTTTCCCATAACACCTCCAGACTTTGTAACCTTATATTGAGAGCTGCCATTTCCTATTGAAGCATAAAATTATCTCTAGCATCATTCCTTTCCCTTATGCTTTCACTATATTCTGTCTTGTTGAATTCTTTATTATCTGGTTCCCAAAAGCTGTAGAATTTGCATTTGCCTATTTCACATACAAAATACAATTTCCTAGGGTTGTTTTGGGATTCGAAAATCTTCACCCCGACTTTAACACCACATGAACATATTCTATTTTTGAATTTTATTAACCCTCCATTTATGTTGGTTGTTGAGCTTGATGTTGCCTCCGTCATAATGCTTCGATTTAGTTGTTGCTAGTGCTATAACCTCTTTGAATAGGTGTTCAATGTAGCTGAAGTTTGAGTGTTGTTTGTCAATGTTTGATGAATAAATGTGTGAATGTGATGGTGGTTTGTGTACGTTTGATGAACATATTTGTATATGTGATGGTGGTTTATATGTGGAGTGATCGGTTTGTGTATGTTTGATGGAAAAATTTGTGATGTGATGATGTTGAATGCTGTGTGGATTGATGGAGAAATGAATTTCAGATGGTGGATGTTGTGTGGATTGATGAAGAAATGTGGATGATTATTGTATTTTTATGGAATTGATTTATGTATGTGGAAGCAATGGCTGCAAGTGTGGTGGTTTTTAAAGGGAATAGTTGGAGCCGTTGGCCAGAATGAGACCGTTGGCCAACGGTCCAATTTGGTTTCCAAAAAGGATTTTTTTTAAAATATAACACAAAACAAGGGTTAAATGGTAAATAACATTTTTTACTATTCCCATAACAGACAAAAGTCAGGGTATAAGTGTCTTTTAAAAAAAAACAAATAAACAGGGATATTTGGGTCATTAAACACTCTGACATCATCAGTCAGTCTGATTTAACAGAAAATCTGACAGAAGGACTAAAGCTAGTAATTCAAAAAACTATTGGACTAAACTCAGATAAACGCAAACTAGAGAGATTAAAATCTTAATATCCCTTTATTGAATGATATTTTTGTAACTATCTTTCTTGTTCAAAACAATTCTCGAGGGGCCAATCGCATATTCCAAATCTAATTAATATTAAAATAACCTCTTCTAACGTGAATAATGAGAACCTATGCATTTAGACATTTCACGTGGGAGAATTTTTCATCACTTAAAAATATCTTGAAAGCCAGTTAGTACTTTGTCAATGACGTTGAAGCTTCGTACATTTGTTACTTTAGGCTTACAAAGATGACTATAGTTTTTTATCAGAAAATGAAAAAAGAAAAAAGAAAAAAAAAGATGGCCATCATTTCACCATTGAAGTACTTTGATGTGATCACGAATGTGCTTTTTCTGCTTGCCATTAATCATTTAATTGTCAGGTAGCTTTCTAGAGAACAGTTCATTTTAGTCCTCCATCGCAAATTATATATCAAGTATTTATAGATAAGGCAGGTTATATTGGATATGTCCTTTAAACATATACTAAAAGGTTAAAGCATGTAGGGGTGGACGCGGTTCGGTTCGGTTTGATTTTAGATAAAACCTAACTGAACTAAAAATATTTCGGTTCATTTAAAATTGAACCGGTTTAAACCGAATAAGAAATGGTAACCAAACTGAACTGATTTGAATCGGTACGATTCGATTCGGTTTATTTCGATTTTAGGTCTAATGGACCTTTTTGGTTTGATGGGCTAAATGAGTTTTTTTTAATATATATTTTTAAATTTAATGGGTTGTTGTTGTCTTGTTAGATTCTAATTTTAAACAAAAGTTTCATGAATTTTAAAAGCCCAAACCCAAATCAAACATAACTAATATTATTTAAGTTATACTTCATTCAAAAGAATCATAAATTAAATAAACATGAAATTCAATTTTTAAAGACATACTACAAACATACCACTATACCAGACATACAACCATACAGGCCTACAACACTTCACAAGTGAGTAAGTGACATACAGTTAAATTGTTCAACATAAAAACTCTAAATCAGAAATCCAAATTCCAAATAAAAATCACAATCCAAATCCAAACTCTAAATAAATATTACAATCCAAATCCAAACTTCAAATCAAAATTACTATCCAAATCAAACAATAAAGGCAGTAAAATAATTCCAATTTTCTGCACTCATAAATAAAATAATTATTAGTAATGTCAGTTAAATAAGCAAGTTGCATCCATGTTAGAAGGATGCTAGGCTATCAAACAATTATATGCATATACAATTAAACAATTAAAGGCCACTTAATCAATTATCCATATCAAAGTATCTCTCAGTCTCTCACTATGAAAATCCGCCCAAAAGAATAAACATTCCACTCAACTCAAATATTTCAAGCGACCACCATCACTGCCTCCATATCCACAGCCCACAGTACATATATATATCAACAACTCCACAAGTTATCCACCACCCAATTTATACCATATCCACCTCGCATAACACATTTATATCAACAACTCAGTAAGTTCACAACCCAATTTATACCATATCAACAGCCCGCAACACATATATATCAATAACTCAACAAGTTATCCACAACCCAATTTATACTATATCCACAGCCCACAACACATTTATATCAACAACTCAACAAGTTATCCACAATCCAATTATACCATATCCACAGCCCACGGCACATATATATCACAACTCTTACTCAACAAGTTATCCACAACCCACAACATATATACAGCCCACACAACATATATTTTTGTTTTTAAATAATAATAAATAACAGTATAACTAGACAGCTTGTTAGTTGTTACAGTCTGCACTCTATAGAAGTACATAAATTGAATTTTTTTCAACAATAAGTATAATTATTAAATTGTATATTAGTATAAGTTATTAAATTTATAATAAACAACAAGCAACACACCAATGAAACAAGCAACGCCACACCTTAAAGGAAATAAACAACACATCAGAGAAACAACACATCCACAACAAACAGCTTTGGCTGAAGAAACAACACATTAGATAAATAACACGTCCACAACAAGCCTGAAGAAATAAAGAAAGAAGAAAAGATGAAGAAGACAACAACTAACCAAAGAAGCAAATCGGCAATCAGACGATTCAGACGAGTTGAAGATGAGCAGAATGGAGGAGCCGACGTTGAAGCTTTGGTTGGAGATGAAGGAGAGTATATCAGTTAAACAGAGACCAGATCGGTGGTCATCAGATGTGAAATAAAAAAAAAAGATAAAAACAAAATAATACAAAAACAAAATTAGAAAAAATAGAGGAAGAAAATTAGCAAAATAAGAAGACTAGAAGAGAGTGACTCGAGTGACAAACCTTCTCTTAGAAACGGTGTTAGGATGAGCAGAGGAGATGAGTCGATCGGCTGTTGAACAATGGAGATGAACAACTGGGATGACTGACGAAGATGACCAAATCGGAGAAGAGTGGCGGAGATGAGCAGTGGAGGAGTGGAGGAAGAGATGAGAGTCACGGAGGGTCGGAGATGATAGACAAGCAGCGGTCCAGCGGAGGAGAACTGAGAAGTGAGAAGTAAAGCTGAATAGCGGTCGGCCAAAGAATGAGAAGTAAAAAGTCAAAAAAATGAAAGAATGTTAGGGTTAGGGAATTAGCCATTTAGGGTTTTTGTTTTAACTTATATATGTGTGTGTGTGTGTGTGTGTGTGTGTGTGTGGTTTTAGCAGTTCAATCCGGTTTTTAGGAAACCAAACCGGTTTTTGGGAAACCAAACCGGTTTGAACCATTTTTTTTAATGTTTTTAACCTTTAAACCGGTTTGAACTGAATTAATTCGATGAACCGAACCGAACACCTATTTTTTTGGTCCGGTTCGAATTGGTTCGGTTCGGTTTTAAACTTAGTGCTCACCCCTAGTTAGAGGTTCTAAGTTTTAGTCTATTCCCTCTCTTAAATTTCAAATTATTGTAATATTTTATATATATTAGTGGTTGTAAGTTTTAGCTTCTTCCCTTTCTTAAACTTTGAATTATTGTCAATGTAATATTATATATATATATATATCAAGCATTTATGAGAAGATTAAAGTAATGTTACTTTTATTTTTATTTTTATTTAAAAAAGTAATCTATTTTCTTAGAGTCTTAGACCTAACAAATTAATATTTCCAATTGATTAAAACAATAATTGAGCTAGTAGCATTATTGATGATCCATACTTATTATTTAGGATGATGTATTCAATTAGGATTTTAAAAGACTTTTAATGACTTTTATGGAATTAAAAAGTTTAGATATAATCGATGTAGACTTTTAACGACTCTATAAAAGTTACGAGGTATTCAATACAGACTTTTATAGACTTTAAAAAAGTCTATAAAAGTCATATGATGTTCAATCAAGACTTTTTAACACTCTATGAAAGTTATGAGATATTCAAAATCTCATTGACTTATAACGGTTCTAAAATATCAATGATTTTTAATGACTTTTAATGAATTTAGTTATAACAAATATCACATTTTGTCTTTCATTCCTATCAAAGACTTTGAATGTTTTTTTTAAAGAAAATAAATACATAAAGCATTTCACTTTAGAATTAAAACATAAAACTTTTTGAAAAACATCAACCACCAAACATATATTCTATTTTCAAATAAAAGCACAAACATTCTAAACAATTTTCACAAATAAAATAAAAAAAAATATCTTTTGAAATGAATAAACATTATTAAAAAAAACATATAAAAATTAACAATCTATAACACAACAAAATTAACTTAAAAATAATATAAACGACTTTCCATCAACAGTGCAATTAAGGACGAGAGGTTTCATTTTTTTACCTATATTTTCAAAGCAACTAAGTAAAACCAAAACAAATCAAATAAACATCATTTATTAAAATAAAAATAATAAAAGACATAACCACTACTTAACCATGCTAGTATGCCATAATCAAAGTCGTGTATGAACGTGACTGTATGTAATTATGATTAATATCAAAATACTCACTTTTATGTATGAGTCTTATTCAACAACTAGGTACGGTTTTTATGTTTTATCTTAATAACTTGAATGATTTTTTGATTGATTTTTTATACTCATTGTCATACTTTCATAGAGACATGTAAACATTAATATTATTGTCGGTTTACTACATTTATTCTAAAAGAAAATTTATAGTATTTTAACTAATTATATAAAAAAAAATTAACTAACTATTAAAAGAAAAAGAGCATGATGTCTTCGTGATGCAAAATAAATTTAAAAAAATAAATTAAAATCACACACACACAAAATATATATATGAATGCTTTTGTCAAGTTTAATTAACAATGATTATTTTTTATTAACTTGAATAAAATATTTTTATTGACATGATAAACGTATATAATTTTGCTAAAAAAAGTATACATTATATTTAAAACTCAATGAAAGTCTATAAAAGCCTTTTAAAATGTAAGTCTACGAAAGTCTTTTAAAATGAAAGTTTATGAAAGTTTTTCTTAATTCTGTAAAGTCTATAAAAGTCAATAAAAGTCCACAAAATTTGTAAAAGTCATCCGTTTTAAAAAAAGTCTTTAAAATTCGTTTAAAATCCTAATCGAATACACCCCCTTTAGCTACTCTTAGATTATATATTTATGGGCAATCTATGTTGCACCAGAATATTGTTATATGTGATTGCTTGTATGTAATGTTACCTATGTTGTTTTGGTTTTGTTAACCTATTGGGTTACGTAAAAACAACCAGATTGGATTGGGTTTGTTTGTTGGATTGTGTAATTTTATCAAACTCAAACAATTACATAGTTTTTAATTTTCTTTTACCATTTCTTTTCTTATCTTTAGCAAATTTAACTTAGTTACTTTATTAGAAATCAAAACTTCACTTCCCAGAAGTGTTGTCGGATAGAACACAAACAAGCAATAGCAAAAGAAGAATACGAAGGAAGATAAAATAAATCAAAATCATACATAACACAACGATTTTTATGTGGAAACCCAAATCAGAAAAAAAAACCACGGTTGTCAGGACGACAAAAGAAAGTTTCAATATGTAGAAAATTAATACATCCACACACTTAGGATTCTCTATTTTCTAATACCCCAAACCCAATCACACCCAATGCTCTCTTGAGATCTCTATAATATTTGTTAATTTGCTCCACCACATTAAACTAGTTATTATGGTCTATTTATATGAGTTACAGGGAGTTTAAGATAAAAGGAAATCCTACTCTTATACATATAAGAATTACTTGTTCCACATAAATACTATTTTCTATTTATGACAAGTCTTATTGTAAATGAGAAAACTTATAATCATAAGAACTTTCAGAAACATACTATTCCCTTTTCCATATTTCCTGATTCAATGCGAGTTTATGATTGACTGTGATTCAAGTTACAGTTGGCCACCTGCTTCCTTAACCATGTTGAAATTGACCACTTAGAAAACCGTTATCCACGTGCCACATTACCAAGAAGCTGTCATGACCCACAACGCAACTCACGGCGTAAGCGGACCGCTGTCCTACCGTTGTGCCACTCATAAGGCAAGACACAACGGTTTCTACTGGAATGAGACCGTTGTGTTGCCGCTATCATAATTTACAGCGGAGGCATAATGGTTTTCGCTATTCTCCGTTTCTCCAGTTTTTCAGGTCTTCAAACCTCCTTAAACTTGATCTCATACTCCCAAACGTGTCCCACGTCTCCAGAAAGTCTCCACATTGGTGAATCCCATTTGGTAATTGTTATTGGTAAAATTTGGACGATCTGACACGATAGCAAAAGATAAGGGTCGGAGATGCCACATCACCAGAAGACAACTTGATCAAATAAACCCAAGTTGACCACAGAGCACTTGTCAAACCCCATAACCAAGATGACACAAATGATCGAGCAGGAAGACCCAATCCGGGCTTTTAAGTTGGTCAGGGCTAAGGTCATGATCGGGTGAGACCACTGATAGGGGAAAAGTTGGTATGGTCGAGTTCAGCAGATGGTCGGTTGCATAACATGTGGAAAACATTCAGATTTAATGAAGCTACGACTTAAATATGTAGAGAACGAGTCCTACGGAAATAAGATGTCTAGAAGCATACTTTGACAAGGAAATAAATTTCCATATAGATATCAAAGTCTAAGCCAGACAAAAGTCTAATATGATCACCATACAATCAACAAAAGATAAGGAAGGAGGGGAACACTACTTCAACAATTGAGATTTTTGTTTAGTTATGGGGAACTTTCCTTACTAGTATACCAAGAATTAGGATTCCGTGCATGTATAAATGGACCCTAACAACATCCATAAAAGAATGAACGTTAATTTAGCATAGAAAAGAGCAGGCGAGATCGTGTGTGTATTTATTTTTCAACTTAGTGGATTCTTTTTTCTCTTGCCGTTATTGACCTACCGTGGATATTTCCCCACCTTGGGGTTTTACCATGAAAAATCTTGTGTTGCTTCTCGCTTTTTGTTTATTTTGATGTACAATTTAATTTTTCATTCATATTATCTATTTGACGAGTGGTTAATCCAAAAATCACCGTCAATAACTAGCCGTAGAAAGAGGGTGTAAACCTCCATTAGCATTGAGTTTTAATAGTTAATTTCGGGAAATGTTTGTGAGAAGCGATATCATGGCCACTAGCAGAGACATGAGTTTATCTCCGTGTAATGCTAATGCCCTTAATCCTATTGATGTCAGCGCTGCTGGAGAAAATCTATCCTCAAGGACCCCATATTCAACCATACCTGACGTCGTTACATCTACAGGTGCAACCACTGGTATTTCCCCAGATACGTTCTAGGAAATCTAGGAATCCTTACAGAAAGTCATTGACTACGCAGCTGGACAAGGAATCAGTATAGCGACCAGTGCCAATTTGAGTTCACCATACCAACTCTCTACGCCGGTGGTAGCCTAGGATCCCAAGGAACGCTCTGAAATAGTGGCAACCACTCTAAGAGCACCCCAAAAATCTGGGAGAGATAAGGTGGAGTACCGTGAAAAGAGGGAACGTTCCATCAAAAGAAGTGACCACTAAGAAAATTGGGAAGCTGGGGGACATAGGGAGTCCAGTTCGTAGGAAGACGCAGAGAGGTATGATGGAACAGAAACTCGCTATGAGTAGGTAGATAGGTACGATGGCCGGAGGAAAAGGTTCAGCTCGAATTCAAGTGATAATGAAACTATCTCCAGAAGGTGCAGAGAGCCAACCCTCATGGCCAGACGTGATCCTTTCGGTACTAAGATTAGTGGGCAAATTCCCAAGGACCCGTACCGGATCACTATCCGCTAGAAGTTTGATAAGCAAAGATAGCCAGAAGAGGAACGAGAGATCCTCTGTAGAAAAATAAAGGCCCTTGAGCTAAGGTAGAACTTGCGAAATCCACTAATTGAAAATTCCTGAAGTTCGTTTGCTGATTCTATAAGGCAGACCCGTTTTTCAAAAAAAATTAGAATGCCACATATGGAACAATTCAAGGCCAATACTGACCCCCAGGAGCATGTAAAGAGGTACCAGAGTGCAATGGCACAGTACTACTATGATGATACCCTCATGTGTCGGATGTTCCCGCAGACCTTAGGAGATCAAAGATCTAGGTGGTTTGGAGTGCTGACAACAGGTTCCATCCAAAACTTTGAGGAATTGATACAGGCTTTCACCAGGCAATTTATGGGAAATATCCAGCGAAGGAAGTCCATATCAGTTTTGTCGACCTTAAAGCATAGTAAAGATGAGAAACGGAAGGACCTAACTAGATTCTCACAAAAAGTGTCTGAAGTGCAGGATCATAATGATGATACGGTAGTGTCATCCTTTGTTAGCAGTTTACAACATAACCATTTAACCTTAAGTTTGGGGCAAAATGGACCGACCACATACGCGGGCATGGTAAATTATGTTAGAGGATACTCCATGGCAGATGCGGAGGCGGAGGAAGAGCAGATAGCCCACATTGGAGAACTTATATATGGGGGGTAGCTAAAAACATAAGGATGGTAGCTCGAAGAATAGTAGCAAAGGGCACTAGAAAGGAAAAGGGCGAAAGAGTAGGGGTGGGCGTTTTCGGGTTGGGTTGGGTTGGGTTGGGTTGGGTTGGGTTGAAAATTTGTCAACCCAATCCAACCCAACGTAAATTTTAACCCAACCCAACCCAACCTAACCCAATATTTGTCGGGTTGGGTTGGGTTGATCGGGTTGGGCTTTTTAAGCCCAATAGACAAAATATATTTAAATTCAAATTTTGTTATATCAAAATTCAAATTTAAAATAATTTTTCACCATAATATCATATCACGTTGAGTTTAGATTACTTAAAAGCATCAAAATCAAATTGTAACATATAATATAAATTGTTTAAATATCTTTTACATAATTAAAAAATTAAAATATAGCAATTTATCCAACTTGGAAAGTCTCCATCTAAGTCTCTCATCTATTTTACAATTATAATCATTTCGTCAAATATCTCGTGGTTGGATAATCTATTATTTATTTTAACCAACATAATAGTTTGAGTTTATATACAATTATTAGACTTTTTTTACTAAATTCTTAATCAAATCCTAAGGAAAAAAATAACATTTTAAAGCATAATCAAGGATGTGCCATTTAATACAAAAGATGAAGATAATATATTAATATAATCGCATATTTTTAATAAATGTATTATATATTACGGTATACAATATTTTAAATTATGTATTTATATTTGTCATTTAAATTATTATAAATGGTGAATGAGTAAACTTTTTAATTATTTTTTTTAAAAAAGATTTCATAATAAATCTAATAGTAAATAAAACTATTTAATTTATTTTTTATTATTTACGTCAGGTTGTCGGGTTGGGTTGAGTTATATTTTATTAACCCAACCCAACCCAATCTTAAAAGCAACCCAACCCAATCTAGTCGGGTTGGGTTGGGTTGGCGGGTTGGTGCCCACCCCTAGGAAAGAGTAAGGATGGACATAAAGACGACAACAGAGGTGTCAAGCAATTCAAGCTCCAATACACCAATTATACCCCATTGGTTAGGAGCCCCCAAAACAGTAAAGCTTTGCTAAGAGAGACACCACCAAATATTGCAGATTTCATCAGGACAATGGCCACAAAACTTCTAAATGCTACCAACTGAGGGACTATATCAAAAAATTGATCAGAGTAGGGCACCTCAAATACATGATCCTTAGAAGCATGGATGATCGGTAAAAGGATACCCCGATAGAGGAGCACGATAGAAACCAGAGGAGCCCTAGAAGAAATCCGGATAGTGGGGCAATTAACACCATCTTTGGCGAAACTCACATCGGGGCTAGCAGTCGAGAAAAAATGACTGATGTCAGAGAAGCCATAAATGGGCAGAGGAATTTGGAGGTCAATTTGTTGGGACCCAACCAGAAAAGGTTGAAAAAAAGGATGGGATCTCATAGTCTTTACTAAGGCAGAAATGTATGGATCAGAGGGAAGCCGAATGATGTGATTGTCATGTCAGTTGGCGTGGGGCACAGGGAAGTGAAAAGAGTACTAATAAAAAATGGGAGCTCAGCAGACATCTTGAGCGTGGAAGTATTCGATCAACTTGGGTTGCAAAGAAAAACCCTTCAGCCCCTCAGAGTCCCATTGAGTGGCTTTGGAGGAAAATAAGTAAGATCATTGGGAATAGTGAAATTACTCGTGGAGATTGGGAGTTTCCCTTGCACCAAGGAAGTATTATTAGATTTTGTGGTTATGAATGTAGGGAATTGGCCATACAACGCCTTGTTGGGCCAACCTTTCTTGAACAAGACAAAAGCTGTGATTGCCACCTACTCGCTAACAGTGAAATTTTCAAGGGAAGCTGGAGTAGGTATCATGAAAAACTCACAAGAATGGGCAAGAAAAATGAATTTGGCCGTGTACAGGGAAATAGCAGAACTGAGGGTAATGCATATAGACACCCTTAGGAAAGATGGAGACCTGAAAATGGATAAAGTAGAAGTTGCAGTGAAAACTCTAACCCTGTTCGACCTGGACCCGAGAAAGACATCACTGAAAGATGGGAAAAGACGTGAAGATGAACCAACCATGGAGGTTTCAGTTGATGATAATAATCCCGAAAAGACTATAAAGCCTAGGGCTTGGTTGACAGAGCAAGTTCGAGATGAAATGGTCAACTTACTAAAGGAATACAAAGACGTGTTTGAATGGAAAAACGAAGATATGTCTTGGATCGACCCAAAAATAATCTTCAAATACTTAGCAATGATCCTGACCGAAAATTGGTTGTTTAGAAAAGAAGACGGTTTAACCCTGAAAGAGGCAAGGCAATCAAAGAAGAGGTGTAGAAGTTGTTGGCAACAGGGTCCATAAGGGAAGTAAAGTACCCCGAATAGGTTGCCAACGTGGTCCTAGTAAGAAAGAAGAACAGTCTGTGGAGGATGTGTGTTGATATTACTGACCTTAATAACAATGTCCGAAGGATAGATTCCCTTTACCTTGGATTGACCGGTTGGTGGATGTAACGGTCAGTTACGAATTATTGAGCTTTATGGATGCCTACTTGGGATTCAACCAGATCTGAATGTTCGAACCTGATGAAGACAAAACATCCTTAACCACTGATCAGGGGTTATAGTGCTACAAAGTTATGCCCTTTGGTCTAAAGAATATCGGGGCAACTTACAGATACTGGTAAATAAGATGTTCACCCAACAGATCGGCATAAATATTGAGGTGTATGTGGATGACATGCTGACAAAAAGCACAACGTCTCAAAAATATACAGAAGATCTCAAGGAGACATTCAGTGTGTTACATAGGTTCGGTATAAAGCTTAATCTAATAAAGCGTGTGTTCAGGGTACCTTCGGGTAGATTCCTAGGATTTCAAGGTCATTAGAGAGAATCGAAGTAAACCAAAAAAAAAAATATAGAGGCATTGGAGGAGATGAGGTCTCTAAAGACATTGAAGGAAATTTAGAGCTTAACATACTGCTTAGCATCTCTGAACCAATTCATAAGCAAATCAACAGATAAGTGCCTACCCTTTTTTAGGGCAATCAAGAAAGGCAAGATGGTAGAATAGAATGATGAGCGTGAACAAGCATTCAAAAAGATCAAGGAGTACTTGGGTAGAACACCAAGTCTATCTAAATCCTTTGAAGGAGAAGTGCTCTACCTATACCTGTCAGTAATAGCTATGGCAACAGGGTCAGTGTTAGTCAGGCTGGATAAGGGAGTATAAAAGCCAGTATATTACATAAGAAAAACTTTGCTACTATCATAGGCAATATACTCACCAGCCGAACAGATGGCACTGACACTTGTAACACTTGTAACTGCGGTAAGGAAGATGAGACCATATTTTCACGCCCACAAGATCGAGATCTATATAGACTGTCCACTAAAGTAAATTCTATCTAAACCTGAAGTATCTAGGAGTTTGACCAAATAGATAGTGGAGCTAAGTGAATTTGATATAGCATATCTGTCAAGAGCCGTAATAAAGGGACAAATTTTACCCAACCTGATTACTGAGTTCCCAGAACCGAACAGCGAGGAGAGCAGGATGTTGAAAGAAAAGGAAAAATTCATTTGGAAACTGCATGTGGATGGATCATCAAACACGCACGGCAGCGGGGTCGGGATAGTCATATCCACCCCAGAGGGTGACCTACGATTTGATTTCAAAGCCACCACCAGTATGGCCGAGTATGAGGCACTTTTAGCAGGATTTAGGGTTTGCACAACCCCAGGTGTAGATGAGTTGGAGATATTCAGTAATTCGCAGGTAGTGGTAAACCAAATCCTGGATGAATATCAGGCCAAGGACAACAACATGGTTGCATATTTGAGGATATCTAGGAGGTTGCTTGGAAGGTTCAGGGCGTACAAGGTTACTCAGATCCCGAGAGAGAAGAATGATAAGGCAGGCACTTTTTCAAAGTTGACTTTGGTTACTATCTATATACTGTCAAAGATCATCCCAGTTACTTACCTCAAGAGACTGAACATTGAGGATCAAGAGGAAGTATTGGAGGTAGGAGCGGTTGAAGAAGAACATACCATTTGGATGACCCCGATTAGGGAATACCTAGAGAATGAAACACTCCTGGTGGAAGTAACTAAGGCAAAACGTCTCAGGTATAGAGCAGCTAGATACTCAATAGTTAGAGTAGAATTGTATAGGAGAGGATTTTCAAAGACCTTACAGAGGTACGTTTGCTCAGTTGAAGCCAGACAGATACTAGAAGGTATCCACGGGGGAGTTTGTGGGAACCACTCCGGAGGTAAAAGTCTAGCGCACAAGACTCTCATACAAGTCTTCTATTGGCCGACCTTATTTCAAGATGCTCAGGCAATCATAGATCAATGTGGTGGTTGCTAGAGGATAGCTATTGACATCAAGAGGCCCGCCGAGCTATTGAAGAACATGTCGTCACCTTGGCCATTTGCCATGTGGGGATTAGATTTGATTAGCCCCAATGCCAAAAGTAACCAAATGAGGAGTGAAGCACGCCATTATAGCCTTGGACTACTTTACAAAGTGGGTCGAGACAGAAGCACTAGTGCATTTAATCAAAGCTAACATAACCAGTTTCGTGAAAAAAAATATCATCTATCAGTTTGGAATACCAAATACAATAATCACCGACAACAGAACCCAGTTCGACAGTGACAACTTCAAGAACATGTGTCAGGATTTTGGCATAAATAGTTATTATGCTACACCAGCTGATCCTCAGACCAATGACCAAACAGAAGTAACAAACAAAATAATTAAGCATACCCTAAAGGAAAAACCGGATGCTAAGAAAGGAAACTGGGCAGATAAGTTACACGAAGTTCTGTGGGCATATCGAACCATAGAAAGAACTTCCATAAGAGAGACCCTATATTCACTAGCGTTCAGAACAAAAGCAATGATTCCAGTTTAAATAGCTCATAACTCACTAACGGTGCAACTTTTCCATCCCAAAGCAAATGTGGAAATGCTAGAATAGAACTTAAACGAGTTGGAGGGAAAAAGGGACCTGTCGAGGGTAAGGAACGTTGCTTATCAGCAAATGGCAACCAAATATTACAACTCACATGTTCGGGTAAGGAGATTCCAGCTCAGAGATCTAGTTCTAAGGAGTGTATCACCCAGTACGAGAGATACATCAGCTGGGGCATTGGCAGATAAATGGGAATGGCCATATCAAGTGGTCAGGTTGGCCGGCCATGGAGCATACCGTTTTGCTCGACTAAGAGGGAGTGAGCTACCCAGGCCATGCAATGCTCAATACTTAAAGATGTTCTACCCTTAGGAGTTTCTTATTTTTATTTTTTATTTTTTTTAGTTCAGAGATGAATTTGCTTTGATAGCTGATTATTTGATGTTTCTTTTTAGCATTTAATAAAAACCCCTTTGATGGAACAATTTCAAATGTCAAGAATAACGCTCTAAATTTACTTTCATATACAAAAGCAATCTCATGGCACCTAGAAATCGCTAAGTGCCGATAGGAGTGCCCAAGAGGCCTAGTGAGGGATCTAAAAACACATGCCGTAAAGGTAGGGTACACTTACTGAAGCTAAATGTGTGTAATAAAGCGCAGTTAAGGCGCCTTCAGGTCGTAAAAAATTGATTGGATGTGCCAAGAGTTGAATGAGGGATAACTATTTCTACTCAGAAACAGGCACAAATAAAGTATTAAGCACCTGTGAAGTCAGTAGAATATAAGATGCCACATTGTAACAAATCTTGATCAACAGACTATTGGGAGACATCCCAACGACTTAGTTGATTGATAAATGACAAGAGTCTATAAACTAGATACCATGTAAATGGGTTATAAAAGAGCACTTCTCTATGCAAAAATAGAAGCAGCGAATTGATTGGGTGTTCGGGTAATCGATCGGCTAACATGAGTGGTCTCCCCGATGCTGCCCGAATAAGGGGTTATGACAAACCCTGCCATACAAATTTGCTTGGTAGAAGTTGAGACGATAGACTTAATACAGTTTGAGCTAATAAACAATCTTAGCCAAGCTAGAGATACCGAGTTTCCAGTGGTGCATCCAAACATTACACGACTAAAAAACAGATAACTGAGCAAGAAGTGGTCGTAACCAGTTGCACTAGCATGGTCTCATCCGAGTCAGTTAGCTTGGTGTAAGGTAATACACACCGTTCGAGCTAACTTAAGACAACGACTAAGGTAAAAATGCTTAGTCAGAGATGGATCATTCGGTTCAGCATAACAATGAGATCAAATTATGGGGTGATTCACGCTAGATGAAAGGGTGTGGCCGTAACCGAGTGAATTAACAAGGCATGGTTGGACATGCTTAGTTCGAGTTACCAAGTGGCTATAACCATTCGTAAATCACCCAGTTTTTAGTTAGAAACTTATTCTGGCCTTAGTCCTGGGTTATAACGATTATACGACGAAATGACCAATTAATGCTAAGTCACTTGCTTAAGTAGAAATAGTAATATATATATATATATATATATATATATATATATATATATATATATATATACTAAAATGATGTTATTTATATCTAAAAAGGAGAGATTACAAAATAGCAGTTACATAAGTAATGGTGAAAAGATGAGAAGAAAGAGAGTTAAGCATCATGGGTAGTAGAAGGACCTCCAGGCCCAGATCCTCCTAGAGGAAGGTCACCACCCCGATAATCTTGGTTCAGGTCTCCAAAATCTGGCCAGGTGATGTGATCTTTTGGGTCGTCGACCAAGAATGGTGAATAGTATGTGCCTGACAAGGAGCCTGTTGGGAAAAGTGCCCTAAGAACAAATGTTGTTAATTTTTTGGTGAAATAATAATTGGATTAACATTTCATTTTATATTTGTGTACATTTAATGTTATTAATATTGTATTAATAACATAAAATTCTGTGATTATTAAATGTAATATTAAACATAGTATATAAGTTGTTATATACATGAGGATTATGTTTAATATAATAATCTTAATTGTCTATAATTGATAATTAAAGTTGGGATCTTTAATTGGTTAAAATTACTAGTACAGTTCATTCCCATTAAGAATGAAACATGTTTATCCGAACTGTTGATGTGGTGACATTAGATTGAAGGTACTTTGTATAATGAGATTATACAAGACACGGACACGATAAATTGACATCTTTAATAATCTCCGTCTTGAAATAAAGTATTCTCATTTATCGAAAAGATGGTCATATATGGAACGATCTTAATCCTGAGTATTTAACAGACTCCTACTTATAGAGTTGTGTCTTTTGACTTACTCGGTATGGTTTGCTCTTATTGCCAAACCTGAAACCTTATATCTTGGAAACATAATGATATATATAGCTGGGAATGACAATATACAAGTTGGAATCCATTCCTTCTTTATTGAAGCAGACAAATAGTTCTCTTGAGTAAATGATTCGGGTCTTGAATAATAGAGCGCTCAATTATGATAAGATCATAAATAATTGTTCATTAGAGAATCACGAGCATTTAAGGATAAATATGTAATTGAGAGGTCAGTGGACTTGAACCTAGCTCATATTACGAACTGTTTATGGATGATTGACCTATTTGTAATGATTATATCAATGGACTATTCGATTTCTATTCGAGTAATTAATTCTATAATGATAAGAGTGCAGTTTCAGTTTTTTAGTGAAATAAATATGGAATTAATAAATCTAATATTTAATTGAAGAGTTTGATTAAATATTAGAGATTTATTGGAGCTTGAAATTATAGGTCCATGTGTCCCCATACCATCTCCATAACACTGTATTGAATATTAATGTATAATGACTAATGATGTTCCATGATTAATTTAGAATTAATCATCTATACATAAATGAGTTTATATATTGTTTTATTGATTAAATAATATTTGATTATTTAATTATACATATATAATATAATGATTAGATTATTTATTATATATATATAATAATAATTCAGTTATTTAATATATATATTTTCTTTGTTTTAGGTGGGTGGTGGTGACTTTGTGCACCACCCACCACAAACGTTTTTTTTTTGTTATACAAAAAGCTTGGCTCTTGTTAAATGTAGGTGAAGAAAAATTACTAAGAGTAAAAAGAAAAGGCATAAATACTCTCATGAATTCTTCATGGTTTGACAATGTAAACAAATTTTGTGTTTTTTCTTCTTTACACACATTTAAACCAAGTTGAATTGAAGCTCATTTTCTTTGCTTTCTTATGCCACCCATCCTAGCTATCTCTCGTTTTAAAAAGACCACAAAGAAGAAAGATTGTTTTTTTGTGTGTGAGAAAGAGGAACAAAGAAGAGTTCTTAGTTCTTTCTAGGTATATATATATATATATATATAGAAAGAAAATAAAGTTTTTTAAATACTAGCCTCTAAAGAATATTGTGAGAGAGTCTCTCAATAATTTTTCTTGTTATCTCAAGAGTTGAGTACACAACTTGAATATAAATTCGAGAGTCAAAATTTTCTATTGAATACCGAAACGCCCACCCGTTGGTTCTTTTGTGTTGGAGATTCGGTGTGGAAGAACCTGGTTCGAGGGAATCACGAAGATCCTGAAGTAGAGGAACTCGGATCAAGGGAATCACGAAAAGTATACAAGGGTAACGATTTCTTTCCCTAATATTTATAGCTAAATATTAGAATCAATATAATCACAACGATCCAGCTAAAACTGTTTTGTTTTTATGAATTTTTTTGAAACCGGGCCCACCGCCCTTTCACTGCGCGAATGCCAATTTTTGGTTCCCGGAACCAACAATTGGTATCAGAGCCACGTTGTTGTTCATATTAATTCTAATATTAGAATTGATTCCGATAGTAGGCACTTTGCATTAGATGTGATTTAATGATTATTTTTATTCATGTGATGAATGGTAAATAAAATTATTTTGGTCGTTAATTATATGGTTCCTTTGGATTTATTATTAATTTTTAATTGTATATAATTTCTTTAATTTTTAGATAAAAAAAAATTTTAAACCCGATGTGGCATAGGATTTTTTTTTTGTAAAATGTAAAATTGAAGAAGACGGTGTTATCAACAAACCGATGGAATTGGATCGCATCAAGGACGGAAATTATAACAAGACCAAATTTGTAATTTGATTAATTTTTTGGTTGTAATTTAAATATCCAAAGGAACTCGGCCAAAATTCTTTTAGTTCTTATTTTCTTTTTCATATTATATTATATGTGATAATTATATAATATGTTCATGCATATAATATGTCATCTCTATTAATTAGTGCCTACTGGAATCGTTATGACAGATCATGTATACATATTCTATTCTAAAATTGTTTTAGATTAGAAATAGATTTGTATTTGTTAAAATTATTACTATTACATAATATTAGATATTTTGTAATTAAAATATAACATTTTAAAATATTGAGTGGGAGAGGGTAATATGACAATATTACCCATAGTCTCTACCATTAGTACAACACTGTGAGTTTAAATGGCGCCTTGAGATGCTTTGATTTCGTCCTCCTTACGGAGGGTGTCCATTCGAGTCAATAGCAGGGTTGTCTTCCATGCGATATGATTTTTAGATGTATTTCAAAATTGACCTACCCTACGACGGCAATTTTTGAGTTAAGTCTGAAAAATCAGAAATGGTAGGTTACACTCAAAAGATGTAATTAAGCTAGTTAGTTATAATTCTTCACCAAATTCAACTGTGGTTAATGAAAGTTGAAAATATGAGATATTTTTATTTAACTTTTATTAATTGAGAAAGTCTCAATTCAATTGTCAAATACGTGACCTATCCTACGACGGCACGTTATTTGTGAATATTGAATTATCGTGGTAATTGAGCAAATTTTTTTTATGTATGCATCATGCATCATATTTACATTACCAAAGTTTATATATGTGATATATACATATACTGTGGGCACAAATTAAATTTGAATGATTGTTATTTAATTTCAGCAGACCAAACATGTCCAATCCAATAATCAAGAAACTCACTGCTGAAACACTGACTGGTGAAAATTTTGTCAAATGGAAAAGTAACATGAACATCGTGCTTGTATATGAAAACTTCAAGTTTGTCCTAATGGAGGAATGTCCTTCACGCCCTCATGCCAAGTCATCAGCAACTGTTGCTGAGGCATATGACCATTGGCAAAATGCCAACAACAAAGCCTGCTGCTACCTGTTAGCTGGCATGTCTGATGTGCTTAGGTGTAAGCACGAAGCGGTTGAAACTGCAAAAGGGATTATGGACTCCCTACAGGCAATGTTTGGGAGCTCTTCTGAACAAACTCGTCATGAAGCTGTTAAGGCACTTATGAACGCCATAATGAAAAAGGGTACTTCAGTCCGTGAGCAAACACTCAAAATGATTGAACACATAAATGAGGATGAAATTCATGGCGCTAAAATCGACGAAGCCATACAAGTAGAAATGATTTTAGAAACACTATCCCTTAACTTCCTTCAATTTAAAAGCAACTATTTTATGAATAAATTGAAATACAACATCACTTAGTTGTTTAACGAGCTACAAACCTTCCAAACCATTTCGAATGAAAAAGGAGGTGAGACAAATGTTACTGAAGCTACAACCTCCTCTTCTGGAAAGTCCAAAAAGAGGAAGAATAAGTCTGAAGGAAGTTGTAAGGTCCATCTCATTCAGGCCCAATTGAAAGGCCCAATTTGAAAAAAAATAAAAAATTTGGATAGACATGAAATGAAAAGCCATCAGGTGAGTAAGCATTGGTGGTATGTATGGTTGACAGACAGCTGTGAGCTTAGTTAACTGGCTCACAACTTCAGTTGTCTTTCCATACGTATATATATTGGAGAATGAACATTATGAGAGCTAGAAAGCAGTAGAATTGAGCGGAAGGAAAGAGAAGGAAGAGAAGAGAAGTCAGTGAAGCTCTCTCGTGATATTATAGATTTTAATTGATTCTTCTTTGATTCCAGCTTCTAATTGGATTGTGTGATTGTTAGGGAAAGAAGACGAAGTAGGGGAACCTAGCATGCTTGGTCCGAATTAAACTTGACGTCTAAGTTATGAGTGAATTAAGTTTCAGTTTTGTTTTTAACTCAAAAGTTTCCAGCTTTATGCTTAAGATTAATTGTTGCAAATCTTTTAAGTATTTTATTATCTTTTATGAATGATGGTGATTATACAGAGAACTAAAAGTATGTTTTATGCTTATATTAGCATTCAGAATCAATTATATTATTTTTGTGAAATATCAAGAAGAGATTATGATTTTTACAGAAGCACCAGGCATGTACCCCTCCCCAGTTATGATTATTATTGGCTTTTGAGGTCGTTCTACACATGTGTAAGTCAGTCGAGTCGCTCTGCACGTGTATGACCAGAGAAAGAGTAATTGAGTTGCTCTGTACATATATGACCAGAAGTTTTTCCCGACTCTGCATTTGCACAAAGTAATTCGGCTTACGTATTGAAGATATCCCTAGGTACTAAATTGGTGCATATTAAGATTTTATAAAGTATCTTAATCTTGTTTAGAAAAGAGATGCATTAAGTTTATTCAGTTTATTCAGCACGAAAGTAGATACATTATCTTTTACTATGTATTACTGAATGCATTTTGTAAAGTTGTTTAGAAAAGTGTTTTTGAAAGTTTTCATTCACTCACTGGGCGTTAACGCTCATCCTTTCACTCTAAAATAATTATCCAGGTAGCTGCTCGGTTGTACGGACTTAGAAGTTTTGAGGTGGGCCACTCGATGACATCATGAAGCATAAAAGTCATGCATTTTTAATTTTCATGTACATATTTAGAAATGTGAGGTAGGCATGGTCGGGACGGTAGGCATGGTCAAAACGTGGTCGGAATTCTACTCGGTCTGTTCGACCTACTCGGCCCACTCGGCCTATTCGGTCTACTCGGCCTACTCGGGTTTCTTACTCGGCCTGCTTAGTTTTCTAATCGGGACGGACTGGTGTGTTAGTTTTTAAAGTGGTCAGTTTTTAGTCTGATCGGCCATTTTTGATAAACTTTTTGTAACGATCGAAAATGTGTAAAGAAATTGCAATTATGTACATTTTGTACTCTCCAATATTTTCCTTACATTTTTTTTATGTTTAAAAGCAAGTATTTTCTATGGAAATTTTAGTAGAAAGTTCTTTTATCATGCTAGTAAAAGTTCAGCCAACTGGGTCTCCCTCGTACTCAAGAGAGGAATCGGGATGGGTCCTGTCAACTTGGTATCAGAGCACGGTTTATAATTCCTTAGACCACAGTAATTGTTTTTTTTTTAGTTCATGCATTTAAGCATAGCTTTGATTTTGTAACAGCATCATGCGTTGAGTTGACCGCCTACACACGAGACCGGTAGCTGACCTAGGAGAAATGAGTGGTAACCAAGATGAAAACGAGATAGAATCACACCCTCAACCACCTATAGCTCAACCTCATGTACCGGAACATAGGGAGGAACCAATGGATAGAATTGCAGAACTGTTGACTGCCATGGTTCAGTATCGAATGCGAGTGCCAGAGAATTCTATTGAGCGTGCACGAAAATTGGGAGCTACGAATTTTGATGGAACTGGAGATCCAGATAGTGCTAGTTCTTGGTTGAATGAACTAGAACGTGTATTTGAAGTTATGAGGTGCACCGATGAACAGAAGGTTTCTTTTGCTACGTTTTTGCTAAAGGACAAAGCATATGATTGGTGGGCCTCAGTTCAACGAAGAAATCCTGAAGGAATTAATTGGGAGGATTTTAAGAAGCAATTTAAGGATCATTATTATTCCCGTTTCTATCAATATTTGAAAAGAGCTGAATTTTCCAGACTAATGCAGGGATCTATGACAGTAGAAGAGTATGAGAAAAATTTTACAGAAATTTCGAGGGTTGCTCCGTACGTAGTCGCTGATAAAGAAAATAAGTGTAGAAAATTTGAAGATGGACTTAGATCGAAAATTAAGACAATAGTGACTACTTCTTGGCATGTTGAGTTTGGTAAATTGTTTGAAGCTACATTGAGAGCGGAGAGAGGCCTTAATGACTCTCGCAGATTTGAACAACAGAAGCAAAATCGTAGTAACTGGTCAGCAGAGGGCTCTTATACCAAAATGCCTAGAGCAACGTGCATTTTTTTTAGGTCAGACTAGTAACTATCAATAGAGTCGTGGACCTGATTCTAACCAAGCCTCAGTCTAACAACCAATGGGTAGTCGCCACTAGAGCGTTATTATGGGTAGAGATAGGCGTCCTCTATGTAAAACTTATGGAAAACACCATGATGGTGAGTGTTATTTGGGGAGATCAGGTTGTTATCAATGTGGGTAGCCTGGACATTTAAAAAGAGATTGCCCCGAGTTAGTTCAGGTAGGCAATGAAGAAAGAAAGATAGATTTTCAACCAATGCAAAGTGGCGCTGGTCAGATTCAAGGACAAAGTAGATCCCAAGTAGGAGGATCTACAACTACAGGGAAAACCCAAGCTAGCGCATCAAGGGTTGGAGGCAACCAACAGAGAGGGGTCGGGTAGACCTTATACTCAAGCAAGAGTTTTTGCTATGACTCAGCAAGATACCGAGACCACTCCAGATATCGTTACAGGTATGTTAACAATTTTTGGCCACGATGCTCATGTTCTCATTGATCCTGGATCTACTCATTCCTTTGTATCTCGATCTTTTATGGTGTATGCGGATGTAGAATTAAGATCACTAGATTCTAGTATGGTAGTGGCTACACCTACTGGTGAATCTTTATTGGCTGAGAATATATATAGAAACAGTAAGGTTATAGTTGGTAAGCATGAACTACGTGTTAATTTGATTCAGCTGGATATACTTGATTTTGATGTTATTTTGGGAATGGATTGGCTGGCTACACACCATGCTACAGTAGATTATTTTTGAAAAGAGGTAAAATTTACAGTTCAAGGAGAGTTGGATGTTTTTTTCTGTAGTGAACGTCGGGTTCTTCCTTATTGTGTTATTTCTGCTATTACTGTCAGACGGTTGCTCAGGAAACAGTGTTCAGCTTATTTGGCTTATGTAATTGATACTCGGGATAGTGAGGTAAAATTATAAGATATATCGGTGGTAAGAAAATTTCCAGACGTATTTCCTGAAGATCTTCATGGATTACCACCAGATAGAGACATTGAGTTTGTGATAGATTTGGTTCCAAGCATAACTCCAATTTCTATTCCACCTTATAGAAGGGCTCTAACCGAATTGAAAGAGTTGAAGGTTCAATTAGAAGAATTGGTGAACAAGAATTTTATTAAACCTAGTGTGTCACCATGGGGAGCGCCAGTTTTGTTTGTTAAGAAGAAAGATGGAACATTACGTTTATGCATCGATTACCGGCAGTTGAATAAAGCAACGGTGCGTAATAAATACTCACTCCCATGTATTGATGACTAATTCGATCAGCTTCAAGGAGCAAAGGTGTTCTCCAAGATAAATTTGCAAACAGGTTATTATCAATTGAGGATTAGGACCTATGATGTACCAAAGACGGCTTTCAGAACTCGTTACGGACATTATGAGTTTCTAGTTATGCCTTTTGGATTAACAAATGCTCCAGCAACTTTTATGGATTTGATGAATAGGGTATTTCATCCTTATCTAGACAAATTTGTTATCGTGTTTATTGATGACATTTTGATCTATTCTAAGGATGAGATGGAGCATGCAGAGCATTTAGAGATTATTCTACAAGTCCTAAGAGAGAATCAACTTTATGCCAAATTTAGCAAGTGTCAATTCTGGCTCGATAGAGTTACATTTTTGGGCTATGTGATTTCTGGTGATGGTATTTATGTTGATCCTAAAAAAGTTGAAGCTATAGTGAGTTGGGAATGACCAATTAGTGTGACAAAAATTAAAAGTTTCTTGGGTTTAGCAAGTTACTATCGAAGATTTGTAGAGGGATTTTCTAAAATAGATTCACCATTAACAAGATTAACTCAGAAGGATGTAAAGTTTGAGTGGCCAGAAGCTTGTGAAAAGAGTTTTCAAGAACTCAAGGAGAGATTGACTTCTGCTCGAATACTTGCTCTTCCAACCGGAAGTGATGGATTTGTTGCTTACAGTGATGCATCTAAACATGGTTTGGGCTGCGTTTTGATGCAATATGGGAAAGTGATAGCTTTTGCGTCAAGACAATTAAAGAAGTATGAACAGAATTACCCAACCCATGATCTAGAGCTTGCTGCAGTGGTGTTTGCATTGAAAATTTTGAGGCATTACTTCTATAGAGTCACTTGTCAGATTTATACAAATCATAAAAGCTTACAATATCATTTCACTCAAAATGAACTAATTTTGAGACAAAGAAGATGGATTGAGTTGATTAAAGATTATGACCGTACGATTGAATATCATCCTGGTAAGGCAAATATGGTGGCAGATGCACTCAGTAGAAAGTCTTCAAGTTCTATGGCTCATTTGAGGATGAATTGGAAGGTAAATCATCTCTACCTTCCATTATTAGCTGAATTAAGAATGTTATGAGTTAAGCTAGAAGCACGAGATTGTGGAGCATTACTGGCTACTTTTCAGGTTAGACCTATTTTGATTGATTGTATACGAGAATTACAAACTCAAGATTCTTATTTAGTTAAATTTAAAGAAGAAGTACAGAAAAGCTTACTAGCTGATTTTGTAGTGAGAAGTGATGGCACATTAGTTCTAGGTAATAGACTCTGTGTGCCAAACATTAAGGAACTCAAGAATGAAATTTTAGATGAAGCTCACTCTTCAGCTTATGCAATGCATCCAAGAAGTACTAAACTGTATCGTACTTTGAAAGAGCATTACTGGTGGCAAGGTATGAAAAGAGAGATAACATAATTCGTCTCTAAATATTTGATTTGTCAGCAAGTCAAGACAGAACATCAGAAACTAGCAGGACTATCACAACCATTTCCTATTCCCGAATAGAAATGGGAACATATTTCCATGGATTTTATGGTTGGACTTCCTCGTAGTCAAAGTGGTCATGAAAGTGTATGGGTGATCGTTGATCGACTGACAAAGTCTGCACATTTTCTGTCAATCGGTATTACTTACTCTCCTGACAGATTAGCTAGAATATATGTTGATGAAATCGTTCGTCTTCATGGCACACCGGTATCTATAGTCTCAAACAGAGATCCCCGATTTACATCCAGATTTTGGCCTAAATTACAAGAAGCTTTGGGAACTAGACTGCATTTTAGTACTGCTTTTCACTCGCAGACTGATGGTCTATCGGAGTGCACTATTCAGACATTAGAAGATATGCTTTGAGCTTATGTAATGGATTTCAAAGGAAGTTGGGATGTACATATACCTTTGATAGAATTTACCTACAATTATCAGGCTAGCATCGAAATGGCACCTTATGAAGCTCTGTATGGGAGAAAATACAGAACACCGATGTGTTGGGATGAAGTAGGCAAGAGAAAGTTGTTAGGTCCAGAACTTGTTCAAGTCACAACAGAGAAGATTAAAATCATCAGAGACAGATTAAAGGTTGCTCAAGATAGGCAGAAAAGCTATACAGATAAGCGGAGAAGGGAACTTGAATTTAAAGTAGGTGACTATGTGTTCTTACAAATTTCACCTTGGAAAGGTATACTTCGATTTGGAAGGCGTGGGAAGTTAAGTCCACGATACATTGGTCTGTATGAGATCATTGCCAGAGTGGGAGCAGTAGCATACCGTTTAGCGTTACTTTCAGAGCTTTCAAGAATTCATGATGGATTTCATGTTTCTATGCTTCAAAAATATATAGTCGACCCTACGCATATTTTAACTAAGCAACCAGTAAAGTTAAGAGAAGATTTAACTTAGAAGAGGAACCTATTGAGATTCTAGATAGAAGGGAACAAGTATTACGTACAAAGGTTATTCTACTCGGTCTGTTCGGCCTACTCGGCCTACTCGGCCCACTCGACCTACTCGGTCCACTCGGCCTATTCGGTCTACTCGGCCTACTCCTGTTTCTTACTCGGCATGCTCGGTTTTCTGGTCTGGACGGACTGGTGTTAGTTTTTAAAGTGGTCGGTTTTTGGTCCGATCGGTCATTTTTGACAAACTTTTTGTAACGAACGAAAATGTGTAAAGAAATTGCAATTATGTACATTTTGTACTCTCCAATATTTTCCTTACATTTTTTTATGTTTAAAAGCAGGTATTTTCTATGGAAATTTTAGTAGAAAGTTCTTTTATCATACTAGTAAAAGTTTAGTCCACAGGGTCTCCCTCGTACTCAAGAGAGGAGTTGGGGTGGGTCCTGTCAGAATTGGCAAGTTGAAAAATAGAAAGGGCAATTTCAAGGGTAAGAAAAACAAAAACAACAAGGCTAAGAGCTCTGACAAAAAGGCCAAAGGAAAATATTTCCACTGTGGTATAGATGGTCACTGGAAGAGGAAATGTAAAAAGTAAATCGAAGAGCTCAAGATTAAAAAGAAAGGTAAATCAGATTTACTTGTTCTAGAAGCTTGTTTAGTTGAAGATGATATGTCTTCCTAGATAGTTGATTCATGAGCGACTAATCATGTTTGTTGTTCTATACAGATGCTTAATTCTACAACAGAGTTAGCCGATGAGGACTACACTATTAGAGTGGGTAATGGGGCTATGGTGTCGGTTAAAGCAGTGGGAGAAGTACGACTTCTCTTTAATAATAAATTTCTTGTTTTGAACAATGTTTATTATATTCTTGGTTTCAGTAGAAATTTGATTTATGTTTCTAAATTGTATGAACAACTATTTAAGGTTTCTTTTAATAATAAAGTTGTTATTATTTCTAGAAAGGGTTTAAATATTTGTTCTGGAACTTTAGATAACGGTCTTTACTTTTTAAGACCAACTTCTAATACACTGCTTAACACTGAAATGTTCAAAGTCAAACAACCAAAGTCTAAAAAGCAAAAGATTTCTCCTGGTGATAACACATACCTATGGCATCTTAGACTGGGTCATATAAACCTAAATAGGATTGAAATACTAGTAAAAGAAGGTCATTTACAAGAGCTAAAAGTTGGCACTCTTCCAGTCTGTGAATCTTGTCAAGAAGGTAAAATGACTAAACGATCTTTTTTGGCAAATGGTCAAAGAGCCAGAGAACCTCTTGAATTGATACATTCTGACATGTACGGTCTGATTAATGTACAAGCAAGAGGGGGTTATGAATATTTCATCACTTTCATTGACGATTATTCTTTGTATGGTTATATTTATTTAATGCAAAGGAAATCTGAAACTTTTGGAAAGTTTAAGAAATTCCAAGCTGAGGCTGAAAAGCAGTTAAATAAATCGATTAAAACTCTTCGATCAGATCGAGGAGGTGAATACCTTGATACAGAATTCTTGGATCATTTAATCGAACATGGGATCTTATCCCAATTGACTGCACCAGGGACACCGTAACAAAATGGTGTCACAGAAAGGAGAAATAGAACTTTGCTTGATATGGTAAGATCCATGTTGAGTTACTCATCATTGCCCATGTCATTATGGGGATATGCATTGCAGACTTCTGTATACATACTTAATTTAGTTCCGTCTAAGTCTATACCTAAGACACCCTTAAAGTATTGGAATGGTAGCAAAGTTAGTTTGTGACACATTCGCATAAGGGGGTGTCCTGCATATATACTTAAAGGTAAGACTGGGAAATTGGAACCTCGATCTGAAGTATGTATATTTGTAGGATATCCAAAGGGAACGAGAGGAGGTTTGTTTTATAGTCCTCAAGATAATAAAGTATTTGTATCGACAAATGCAACTTTTCTTGAAAAAAACTATATGACAGACTTCAAACCTCGTAGTAAAGTTATACTTGAGGAGTTACTTTCTGATGAGATCAGACAAACATCGACAACTGTTGTCTAACGACAAAGTGAGAAGACCACAACTCAAAATCATAATGATTTAACACCTCATCGTAGTGGGAGGGTTGTGAGACAACCAATTCGCTATGAACAAATCGGGGAAGCACAAATTGTAATTTTTGATCTTAGTAAAAATGATCCATTGGCATATCGATGTGCAATGGAAAATTCTAACAATAAGAATTGGCAACAAGTAATGAATCTCGAGATGGAGTCAATGTACTCCAACTCAGTCTGGAAACTTGTAGACCTACCCGAAGGGGTTAAACCTATTGGTTGTAAATGGGTCTACAAGAGAAAGAGAGGAGTGGATGGGAAAATGGAAACTTTCAAAGCTAGGCTAGTGGCAAATGGTTTTACCGAAAAAAGAGGGAGTTGACTATGAAGAGACTTTCTCGCCAGTAGCTATGCTAAAATCCATTCGCATACTCTTATCCATTGCCACATATTATGACTATGAAATATGGCAAATGGAAGTTAAGACGGCTTTTCTGAATGGCCATCTTGACGAAAGCATCTATATGGTGTAACCAAAGGGGTTCATAGCTAAAGGCCAAGAGCAAAAAGTTTGCCAGTTACAAAGGTCCATCTATGGACTTAAGCAAGCTTCTCGATCTTGGAATATTAGATTTGATGAAGCAGTTAAATCATATAGATTTGATCAAAATGTTGATGAACCTTGTGTCTACAAGTACATTAAAGAAAAGAATGTGGTATTCTTAGTTCTTTACGTTGATGATATTCTTCTCATTGGGAATGATGTAGAATCTTTATCAAGTGTAAAGAAATGGCTAGCTAACCAATTCCAAATGAAAGATTTAGGAGAAGCAAGCTATGTTCTTGGGATCCAACTTATACGAGATCGTAAGAACAAGTTGTTAGCGTTGTCTCAAGCATCATATTTTGATAAAATGTTAATCAAGTTTGCAATGCATAACTCCAAGAAAGGTAATCTACCTTATCGTCATGGAGTTACTCTTTCTAAAGAGCAATGTCTCAAAACACCTAAAGAGGAGGAAAATATGAGACACATTCCCTATGCCCCTGCAGTAGACAGTCTTATGTATGCTATGTTATGTACTAGACCTGACATATGCTATGTAGTGGGAGTAGTTAGTCGGTATTAGTCTAACCTAGGATTGGATCATTAGGTAGTAGTTAAACACATTCTCAAGTATCTTAGGAGAACGAGAAACTATATGCTAGTATAATCTAGTAGGGATTTGATTCCTATTGGCCACATTGATTCTGATTTTCAATTAGACAAAGATAGTCGAAAGTCGACGTCTAGATCAGTGTTTACCATTAGTGGTGGAGCCGTAGTTTGGAGAAGCATCAAACAATCATGTATTGCCGATTCCACTATGGAGGCTGAATATGTGGCTGTCTGTGAAGCAACAAAAGAAGCAGTCTGGCTTCGAAAGTTTTTATCTGATCTGGAAGTTGTTCCGGACATGGAAAAACCCATGACACTTTATTGTGACAATAGTGGCCGTGGCTAATTAGAAAGAACCTAGAAGCCACAAACGAGGAAAGCATATAGAGCGAAAGTATCACCTGATTAGGGAGATTGTTCATCGTGGCGATCTGTCTGTTCTGAAGATTAGATCTGAATACAACCTTGCAGATCCCTTCATAAAGACTCTTCCTACAAAGAGTTTTTAAGGCCATCTGGAAGGACTAGGGTTGAGAGACATGTCTCATTTGCTTTAGGGCAAGTGAGAGATTGTTGGGAAAAGTGTTCTAAGAACAAATGTTGTTAACTTTTTGGTGAAATAATAATTGGATTAACATTTCATTTTATATTTGTGTACATTTAATGTTATTAATATTGTATTAATAACATAAAATTCCGTGATTATTAAATATAATATCAAACATAGTATATAAGTTGTTATATATATGAGGATTATGTTTAATATAATAATCTTAATTTTCTGTAATTGATAATTAAAGTTGGGATCTTTAATTGGTTAAAATTACTAGTACGGTTCATTCCCATTAAGAATAGAACAGGTTTATCCGAGCTGTTGATGTGGTGACATTAGAATGAAGGTACTTTGTATAATGAGATTATATAAGACATGGACACGATAAATTGGAATCTTTAATAATCTCCATCTTGAAACAAAGTATTCTTGTTTATCGAAAAGATGGTCATATACGGAACGATCTTAATCCTGAGTATTTAACAAAATCCTACTTGTAGAGTTGTGTCATTTGACTTACTTGGTATGGTTTGCTCACATTGCCAAACCTAAACCTTGTATCTTGGAGACATAATGATATATTTAGCTGGGAGTGATAATATACAAGATGGAATCCATTCCTTCTTAATTGAAGCAGACAAACAGTTCTCCTGAGTAAATGATTCGGGTCTTGAACAACAGAGCGCTCAATATATGATAAGATCATAAATAATTGTTCATTAGAGAATCACGGGCACTTAAGGATAAAGATGTAATTGAGAGGTCAATGGACTTGAACCTAGCTCATATTACGAACTGTTTATGGAGGATTGATCTATATGTAATGATTATATCAATGGACTGTTCGATTCCTATTTGAGTAATTAATTCTATAATGACAAGAGTGCAGTTTCAGTTTTTTAGTGGAATAAATTTGGAATTAATAAATCTAATATTTAATTAAAGAGTTTGATTAAATATTAAAGATTTATTGGAGCTTGAAATTATAGGTCCATGTGTCCCCTTGCCATCTCCATAATACTGTATTGAATATTAAGGTATAATGACTAATGAGGTTCAGTGATTAATTTAGAATTAATCATCTTTACATAAATGAGTTTATGTATTGTTTTATTGATTAAATAATATTTGATTATTTAATTTTATATATATATATATATAATATATATATATATATATATATATTCTTTGTTTTAGGTGGGTGGTGGTGACTTTGTGCACCACCCACCACAAACATTTTTTTTTTTAAATTGTTATACAAAGAGCTTGGCTCTTGTCAAATGTAGGTGAAGAAAAATTACTATGAGTAAAAAGCAATTCATGCTTTGACAATGTAAACAATTTTTGTGTTTTTTTTTCTTTACACACGTTTAAACCAAGTTGAATTGATGCTCATTTTCTTTGCTTCTTTATGCCACCCACCTTAGCTATCTCTCATTTTAAAAAGATCACAAAGAAGAAAGAACAAGTGGAAGAGAAAGGGTTCTTGTTTTTGTGTGTGTGAGAAAGACGAACAAAGAAGAGTTCTTGGTTCTTTCTAGATATATATATATATATATATATATATATATATATATAGAAAGAAAATAAGGTTTTTCAAATACTAGCCTCTAAAGAATATTGTGAGAGAGTCTCTTAATATTTTTCTTGTTATCTCAAGAGTTGAGTACACAACTTGAATAGAAATTTGAGAGTCGAAATTTTCTATTGAATACCGAGACGACCACCTGTTGGTTTTTTTGTGTTGGAGATTCGGTGTGGAAGAACTTGGTTCGAGGGAATCACGAAGATCCTGAAGTGGAAGAACTCGGATCAAGGGAATCACGAAAAGTCTACAAGGGTAACAATTTCTTTCCCTAATATTTATAGTTAAATATTAGAATCAATATAATCACAACGATTCGGCTAAAACTTTTTTGTTTTTATGAAATTTTTTGAAACCGGGTCCACCGCCCTTTTACTGCGTGGATGCTAGTTTCAGTTTCCAGAACCAATAAGGCCAACATCAACCTCTTTGGTCAAGGCACCACTCTCTTCACCGGTATGGAAAACCACCAGAAGAGACTTCGAACGAAGCTCTAGGTGCATAGGATGGGGATCTTTCCTGATGGATCTACAGTAGGCCCATCACCGGATCCTTTGATTCATTATGGCTTCTAAGGACTCGTCCTTAAGCATCTTAATATCCCTGTCCCATTTTCGGCTAGCCTCCTTTGAGAACCTCTTCTTACCACCATAGAATACTCAAGCGGTGGTCAACCCCTTCTTGAATTCTGTCAACATGACAACATCAAAGACTGGGGATATTTTATAGCGATCCATATTCTAGACTTCGAGGGCTGACCTGGCTTCCTAGAAAAGTGCCTCTAGACTGACTTGTTGCTACTCAAGGTCTTTCACCATGTACTCATATTGGATCCGAGCTTCCTCAGATGCCTGCTGCCCCCTCAAGCATGATTTGCTGAGCAGAGGTTAAGGTTTCTTAGGCAATATGGGTCTCTTCTTCAAATTTATTTGCTGTTGTTTCAGTCAGGATAGCCCTCAACGCAAGTTTAGCACTTTGCAACTCTACCTTGGCGACCCTCTTCTCTAACTCTACATTCCTCGTGGTGAGTTCTTTAAGAGTTGTCTTGGCTGCAGAAGCTTACCCTGAACATTGGCTATGGTTTTCTTCAGAGCAACCTTAGTCGCAGCATGTACCTTCCGCTTATCCTCGTACTGCTTAACTTTGGTGTCACTGGCAGAAAAAGACTTAAGAGCGTCGTCATTCTCAGTAAGAGCCTTTCTTAGCCGAGATATCTTAGTGGCCTACTTATTTTGATCAGCAAAGGTTTGAGTTATCTCTTTCACCTCTTGAAAGAAGAAGTAAGAATTAGAAAAGGTGGTAAAAAATTAGGCAAAGAATGATGTAGAAAGCGCTTACAAAAACTCTATTGTTGTAGATCATACAGATCCACTTGAAGATGCTGGCAGCTTTAGCTTTCCTCTAGTACCCGTCGCCAATGTACCCATCGCCAGTTGACATCGATTGAAGCATGGAAAGGGGATCAGCACGAAAGCTACTTGAATGAGGAGGATGGGAGGATCCAGAAACATGAGCAATCAGAAGAGCTGACAAAGTGGGTAGATCATGACTAGAAGCGGAAGTGGTCGGGGGTACCATTGGAAGGGTCGGGTCTGTGACAGTTTGCACCCGTGAAATTATAGTACCCTCTCTAGCCTGAGAGACAATTACAGAGGCTTCAAAACCTTGCCCTTCAGGGGCTAAGCCTTCACTTACAATGTCTTGAGAGAGACCCATGAGGTGCCATAGAGGGGATATTGCCAGGCTGGCTTACTCTACATATTCAGGCAGCTTAACTATAACACTAGCCCTCGATTTGAACACTGAGAGAAGTGCTTGCTCCTCAGTACATTAAGAAAATCATCATCAATAAATTGCTCCTCCGAGTTGAGCCCACCATTGTGAGAGTCAGGGTCAGTAAAGACTATCTGACGTTTAACGGAGAACTGTATGGGGGTCTTCCCTAGATGATATGTGAGCAGATCTGAGGAAGAACGATCAGTTTGAACCTAAGAAGGCTCAAGATAAGTAGGAGGCTTAACTCGTATGAGGTACAACTGGATCAACGGCCTTGACCGGATCAGATGAGAGAGAAAAAGATATTATGGCAACACTTTCGCCCTTTTCTTCGACCGCTGCTCCCTTATAATTAGGTCTGTCAGGGTCTCATGATCATCATCACCTTCTTCATCAAGAATGATAGGATCAACCACTGGCTGGGATGGAAATGGGTCGCAGAGCCTCCACTCTTTTACGAATGGCCTCAGGGGTGGAAGATCCCTCCACAGTCTTGGCCACTTTGTTACTAAGGATCTTTTCACCAGATTCCACCTTACAAGATCGGCCCTTACTTGGTTCATCTTTGCTTGGCCTATCCCTAGTGGGTCTATCTCACCTCGGTCTCTCTCTGCTAGACCTTTCTCGGTCTGATTCCTCGGGGGTAGATTGCACCTGGACGAACCTATCTCTAGATAATCCTCTCCAACCACCTAGAGGTAGAGTGACACCATGACCGCTTGTTTGAGCCAGTCCAGTAGGAACTGCCAAAGAGTCATGATCAGACTCATAAACTGTTTCACCAAGTCATACTCAAGGGGGGCAATCCCTTGAGCCACCTGATCGACAGCTGTTTTCCTGCTCACCCGATCAAGGTTCTTAGCCTTTTTGGTCTGCTCTCTAGTGACGATGTCCACCTCGTATACTCGAAAGACAAACACGAAAAAAAGAGGTAAGAATAGATAAATACAACAAAAGCGCTAAGGAGTATACTTACAGCACTCGGGTGAAATTTTTTGGAAAAGTCCCAACTCGATTAACTCTCTTTCTATGAATAAATTGTGGTGATCCCTAACATCCCAAGAAGTCTGAGCCATCTTAACAATAGTATTGCCCTAGTCCCAGGTTATCACAGGTGCAGATCTGTTCCATAGCTCGAGGCCACAAAAGTGCCTCGGGACATTTCTCCGAGCCAATCGATGGGTAGCATCAGCAACCATATTCTCACCCCAATCACCGCTGACAAAAACCAACTATTCTTATCATGTTTATTCGATAAAGGAAACCCCCAGATAAAGTCCTTGTGGTCCTTAAGCGTAGGACGGGTAGGCTTTTCCTTAAGACCATGAGAAATCTAACTGCTTGGGGAGGTCTATTGAAGATAAAAAGTACCTCCAGTATCTAATCACCATATGGTATAAAAATTAGGTATCTCCCGAGGGGTAGAGGGGTTGCTTGGTCCCGATTTCTTCCACAGGTGCCACAAGCTAATAAGGACCTGGTATGAGTTGGGGGTCAACTAAGCAGGGGCAATCCCCGTATCTGCCAAGAATAGTAATGAAAGGTTGAATAGGGAGAGTGAGCCTAGAGGTCAATATGTCCCCATAAACAACAATCGCACCAAAAAAGGGATTCCATACATCACGACCGTTGCTACAAGACATTTGCATCGAACGCGGAAGGTTGAACCAATCCCTGAACTTCTCAAGCTCATCATCTGTCACCACGTTTATCTTGAAATCAAAGGCACAAGGGTGATCTGCTGTAAACCTTAGCATGCGTGCCCGTCGTTCCCTTAGGACCTCCTTCATCTTTAATGTCTGTGAAACTATCTTCAAGTCGTTCGCTAGACAGATGTTTTCTTTGGGCAAACCTCTGGTAGTTTGTCTTGTGATAGTTGTTTTCGACATATCTGGGTAAGCATCAACAGAAGCAGAACCAAAAGAGTTAGCAAACGAAGGGACAAACTTAAAAAAAGCCACATAATCTTCTACATTTAGATAAACGGGTTGAAATGAAGGGGTATGTGGGTGAAAGTGACCCCAAAGTATGGATTCAAGCCTAGAGATATTCTCATTATCACCAGCCTCAATAGCTTCTATGGGAAGTTCAAAATATCGATAGCGGAGAGTCGAATCCATACCTGGGATATAAATGGATGCGATGAAAACACAAACGGTTGGTAAAAAAAGAAATGAAGCAAATGGGAGTGAAAGTTTTAAGAAGATGGGAAAACTAGGGTTTTTTTTCTACGAAAAGAATCTTTAAAGTCGTGGGAGTGAAATGAAGAGTTTTGAGTTATATATAGGAGTGGTTGATGTCATCAAATTATACACACGTCACCAAAGGAGAGCATAAGTAGGTGTACGCAAATCAAAAATTACACGCCGTTCAAAATTCAAAAAGATTGCTAAATGATTGCGTCAGCCGAAATAATCATGATTGACATCGACGCTTAGCTGTAAAACAATAGAAAAAGGAACAAATTAAACACACTTTACCGAGTAAAGTCGATTTGGAACGAGATACTCAGTTTCGTATGTTTAAAGGGGTATTGTTATTGGTAAAATTTGGACGATGTGACATGATAGCAAAAGATAAGGGTCGGAGATGCCACGTCACCAGAAGACAGCCTGATCGAATAAACACAAGTTGACCAAAAATCACTCGTCAAACCTCCCAACCAAGACGACATAAACGATCAGGTAGAAAAACCCGATCGGGGCTGTCAAGATGGTTGGGACTAAGGTCGTGATCGGGTGAGACCACTAATTGGGGAAAAGCGGGTCTGGTCGGGTTCAACAGATGGTCGGTTGCGTGACACGTGGATAACATTCAGATTTAATGAAATTACGACTCAAATACGTAAAGAACGAGTCCTACTGACATAAGATGTCTAGAAGCATACTTAGACAAGGAAATAAATTTCCTTATAGATATCAAAGTCTAAGCCAAGCAAAAGTCTAATATAATAACCACACAATCAACAGAAGATAAGGAAAAAGGGTAACACTACTTCAACAAGTGATAGTTTCGTTTAGTTACGGGAACTTTCCTTAATTATATAGCAATAATTAGAGTTCTGTGCATGTATAATTAGACCCTAATAACATCCACAAAGAATGAACGTCAATTGAGCATAGAAAAGAGCAGACGAGATTGTGTGTGTATTTTTTTTTTGTCAACTTAGTGGATTCTTTTTTCTCTTGCCGTTATTGGCAACCGTGGAGTTTCTCCGCCTTGTGGTTTCACCACGTAAAATCTTGTGTTGCTTTTTGCTTTTTGTTTATTTTGATATACAGTTTAATTTTTCATTCATATTATCTGTTTAACGGGTGGTTAATCCAAAAATCGCCGTTAAGAGTAACAATTGGAAATTCGAGACATATCTAGATACTTTTGTTTTTGGAAGCTTTAAGTGCATTAGTTAAATATATAAATAAATTTTAGGTGTCTACACTCAAGTTAAATCTCGTAAATCTCGTATTATTTTTTAATACCGGTAGCAATCCAATAGGTACCGGTAATTATCGGAGATATAAAAACGGTATTTTTCACATTGGAAAGTTACTATATATATTATATTATATTAATTCGAATTAAAAAATATGTGATTACGTTATATAAATTTTAATTCGTACATTTTTTTCGGTAATTAGATCAACTGATCAAAAAATTCAAAGTAAATGACCAAACATGCCAAAATTAAACTATTTTAAATTTATTAATCCTAAACTATTAAACCAAAGTTTGGTTCGGTATGATTTTATCTTATAATTGATTTTGTTTAGATCGTAAATTATTAAAACAATTAAATAATGTTTTGATATGTGCATAGTCAAAACCAATTCACCTACAGTCCCCCTCAATTAGAGATGCGCATTTAGGGAATGAGGATGGATATATGTCCCTCCATCCCTATCCTCATCCTCATTTCTCAAATCCTTCCCCCATCCTTCCCTATTTTTCCATTTGGGGAAAATGGGGATGGTGAATTTTGGGGGGAGGTATATCCATCCTCATCCCCAGTTTTCCATTGTTTTCGTTTTTTTTCTGTTTTCCCATTATCTTATATAACTAAAAATTACAAATTAAACTAAAAAAATGAACATTCCATTACAAATATAAAAAAAATCCATTAATGAATTACAAATACAAATATATATTATAATTAAAAATATATATTATAATTATATTTATATATGTTTGAGCCATTTTAATATAAGTGGAAATGGTGAGGAATGTCACCTTCTTGTTGGTCAATTGCAGTGATGTCACCTTTATAATAAGTTAAGTTTAAAAGGCACCTATTATGGTGAGGTACCAAAATTGCCCTTAAATAATCGATATTTTATTCTTTAAAGGTTGTCGTCTAATAAAGTTGTCTGAAAATCAATCACCTACTCCATTTTTTCTTCACAAAACGAGCTCCATTCCAGATTTATTGTATTCCAGATATTGCACATATTCCATATTTTGCACAAGAAGGTAAAATAATATTTCTAATCTTCATTTCCATTTTTTATTGTATTTCTGTGTGGTATAACACTGTTTGAACATTTATGAACATGTTGTCTGAATTTTTTTATGTTGATGTCCTGGAGTTGTAAACTTTTTACAAAGAATGAATGAAAATGTATGCATATTTTTTTGTATATATATTTGGGCGAGTTCAGTTGTAGTGGTGCAAACAAGTTTATAATCTTGGGCATACAAGGTGAAAATGTTTTAAAAATAGGTCGAAACATTTGTAAAAAAGCTCAGAAATGTGAAACTAAGTCTCGAACAAATTCTAAAAAAGCTCGATTCCAAAAATAGATGCTGGATACGCAAAAAGAAAAGGCTCGATCCTTGGCAAAAAAGGCTCAATCCTTGCCAAAAAAAGCTCGATCCCTCACACAAATAGCTCGATCCCTTTTGAAAAAGGCTCGATACCGCACAAAAAAAGCACGATCCCTCACAAAAAAGCTCGATTCCTCAAAAAAGACTCGATCCCTTTCAAATAGGCTCGAGGCATATGAAAAAATGCTCGAGCCATATATTAAAAAGCTCGATTATATAGAAAAAAAGCTCGGTCTTGAACAAAAAAAGCTCGATCCCGTTAGAAATAGCTCGGTCATGTACAAAAACGGCTCGATCATGTACAAAAAAATCTCGATCCGTTTTTTAAAAAAGCTTCATATCTTACACTTTTGATTTTTGTTTAATCCTTTATAATTGTAAATTTAATATGAAATATTTTTTTCCTTATTAATGTTTTTTGATGTTGGTTTTGACAGGACAATGGATAGGGTGAGAATAGTCATATCTTACAACGGTCGATGGGAGCAATTACCAGACGGAAATAATAGGTATTTAGGTTCCGATAACCAAGGTTTGTATGTGTCAAAGAATTTGAGTTACGACGAACTGGGGTCGATCATGCAAACAATTGTGAAGTTTGATGAGAACAAATACTGTGTTGAGCTACAGTCTCTATCGATTGTTCCTGGGACTACATGTCGTACATTTATAAGAAACAATGACGATGTTCAGTTTATGCTAGGGGAAGATAGGGTGATCCCTCAAGTATGTGTTAGTCTAATCGAGAGGCCAGTGGGAGGTGTCATTGGTGAAGATATCCCTCATCCTGATAACACCCAACAATTTCGATCGTCAGGCGGAAGCAACCAGTTGTTCACAGAAAGAAGTGGGATTGATGGTCGGGAAAACATATGTGTTGTCCCACCAGAAATAGTCGCCCATGATAATAGATCGGAACCTCAATTCGACGATGTATTTGGTTGTCATATTGAGATGAATGGTAGAGAGTACAACCACCAATACAATGAGATCTACAATAACATCAACAATGAGGAGAATACAGCACTGAATGTTGGGGTGAATCATGAGGTGGATAATGAGGGCAATTTAAATTCTGTAGAAAATGTAGAGGACCATCAGGAAGATGCAGAATCTATTGAAACGGAAAGACGTGTAAGACATTTACACAGATTTAGTTCCAGTGCACTAGATATAGTTGGGGTCTCCGAAAGGAGGGCTAATGGAACTGTAGATGATTCAAATAATTCAAGAAAATGGGTTATTCCAGGAGCAGAATCATACTAGTTTGGTATTGGTGGAAACAGGAACTTGTTTGAAGATGAACCTACAAGCATGATGTATAAAGGCCAGTTTTTTGCAACGAAAAAGGATTTGAAGAGACTACTAGGCCATTTTGCAATGCGGCAGAACTTCGAGTAGGAGGTAAAAAGGTCAAATAAGACAACATTACATCTAGCTTGTTTGATGGGAAATTGTACGTGGAAGTTAAGAGCATGGATCTGTGTAAAGGCTCACCAACTGCCATTTGTATAATAAAAAGTTATACTCACTGTTCCCCGTTGATGTTCATCTTAAAGGCCTTGTATGCTGCTAGGTGGTCACCGTCCACTAGTCCGTGGGGGTCAAAAATGTGTTCCACAGACTCGAGCCGTGTCTTTAACCTCTTTGGATGGCATGGATCTATGTAAGGGCTCACCAACTGCCATCCGTGCTTACCTAAACGCTTCACCGGGGGAAGGGACCGCTCCGACGTCACGGATGTGTTGGATGGGGGAGGGGACCTCTTCTACGCCAGGGACGTACTGGGTGGGTGAGGGGACCGTTCCGATGCCACGAAGGTGCTGGGTGGGGAAGGGGACCGCTCTGACGGCACGGTGGTGCTAGGTGGGGGAGGGGACCGTTCCGACGCCACAGATGTACTGGGTGGGGGAGGGAACCGCTCCGACGCCACGGACGTGCTGGGTTGGGGAGGGGATTACTCCGACGGGATAGACGTGCTGGGTGGGGGAGGGAACCGCTCAGACGCCACGGACGTGCTGGGTTGGGGAGGGGACCGCGGTGGTTGAATCGATATGCTAGGAGGTGGGGGGAATGATGTGCTGCGAGGTGGGGAGATCGATGTCATGAGAGGTGGGGGGGACCCCTGAGCTTGGGTGTCTGTCCCCCCTGTAAACCTATCAGCCGACCCTCCGGGACTAAATAATTGATCTGGAGGTAGGGGGTCATCCTGGTGTGTACTTAAGGTCGAACCTTAAAGCCCCCGGATCATATCAAGTAACAATCGGTGTTGCTGCTGACGATCCTCATCACTCTTTCGGATCATATCCAACAACTCCAAGTGTTGGCGTTGTCGATCCTCGTCACTCTTTCGGAGGGCTTCACGCACATCGTTCAACATTTCAATCCATGGAGCCTGAAATCATGTCTACAATGTTAGTACAAAACTATGAACACGTGTTACTAAAAAAAACTTAACTTTGTTTTCAGCTTACCTTTCCATCACGTCCAACGCCCCCACGGGAATCCCCTGCAGATGTACCATGTCCGGGGGTGGAAAACCGAACCCGCCTATGCCTATGCCTTTCTCGTTGAGGGTCTGTCTGATATCCTTCACTGTCACAGGGCCTCAAACCCCCAGCAGCGGGCTCAGATCCCTCACTGTCAATGGTCCTGTCTGTACCACTGATCCCGCCTAAGGTGGTCTGATTAGGGACCTCAGACGGCATATCATCCATGTCATCTTCTACATACATGGTCCTCCCTCGTCTAGGCAGACATAGTACGGTGCTTGTCTCTCAACTGGTGTCGGCACCAGTTCCTTGAGCGTAAACATCTGAAATATTAGTTAGAACAATGTCATTGTACAATTACTAACTAATAAAAACATTAACAAAATAAATACATACCCTGGCTTTGAAAATCTTTGCTAGCTTCTTCCCTTTCAGTTGTTTGGTCAACTCCCACTTCAAAATACGGGGAGTCAGATCAGTAACCCTCCGGACACCGACCTATTTGGCCAACTCAGGGATCACCTCCAAAACAAATATCTGCATCATGGATAAGTATGATAAGTATCCATACAATTTTGGGCACCAACAATAAAGTACAATTTGTAGTTCGAACTTCTTATCAACAGGCATGAGAAAGACCGTATATGTTGTAGGTCTCCACCCTGTGTACATCAGCGCTCTTTTCCTGCCGGTGTCGCTCGAACCCGTCTCTTCGCCCGTCAAGCGCATGCTTGAATGAGTGAATAGAATGCCTGTACACGTAGGCACCCCACGGGAGCGCATCGAACGCATCTGGGTCCTCAACCACCCGAAACTGCCAAACTGGAATCTTGAATCTCTCATCCACCCCCATCAGTATCCAGTTCAGCATATATAAGAGGCAGAGCTTGACAGCATCGTAAGCCTGTCCGAAATCTGTGCCGGTGACAACACCCCTAATCTTCTTCAGCGACACCTCCTCGGCTCTAGGAAAGTACCGCTCATGTATGCCATTCTCCACTACTGCATACATTGTGGTCTCTGGTACAACTCCAAACCGCAGTCCAGTGATCAGGCAAAATTCCACCTTCGAAAACCTCACCGACTGGGTTCCTAACATGAAGTGCATCTCATCTGTGGGGCTGTTATGATGGAGCTCCCTCAAAAGCAACCGATGGATAATACCACCGGAAAACGTCATCTCCCTATGCATCGTCAGGAAATGCCCAAAACAAGACGCCATGAACCGCCGACGGTCTTCATCTTCAAAATCTATAGGGACACGGTTCAGCGCGTCGTCTATATGGGCGAGGGCATCAAAATGGTTGTGTAGTGTCAGTTTGCCCTCGTACCAGTATTCTTCTGGAGTTTTAAGTGAATTCCTCAACCTAATTCTCATATGCAATGTAACAGAAATACAACATCATTAGACAGAATTTTATTAAAAAGCTCAATCCCTTTTAAAAGAGCTCGATTGCTTTACAAAAAGTCTCGATTCCTTTTCAAAAAGGCTCGATCCCTTTCAAAAAGTCTCGATCCCTTTCAAATAGGCTCGATCCAATTCAAAAACAGCTCGAAACATATTCAAAAAAGCTTGATTCCTTTTCAAAAAAGCTCGATTCCTTTTCAAAAAGGCTCGATCCCTTTCAAAAAGGCTCGATCCCTTTTCAAAAAAGCTCGATCCCTTTCAAAAAGTCTCGATCCCTTTCAAATAGGCTCGATCCAATTCAAAAACAGCTCGAAACATATTCAAAAAAGCTCGATCCCTTTCAAAAAGGCTCGATCCCTTTTCAAAAAAACTCGATTCCTTTTCAAAAAGGCTCGATCCCTTTCAAAAAGGCTCGATCCCTTTAAAAAAAGCTCGATCCCTTTCAAAATAACCTCCACCCCTTTTTAAAAAAACTCGATCCCTCTTAAAAAAGTCTCGATCTCTTTTAAAAAAATCTCGATTGCTTATCAAAAAGGCTCGATCCCTTTCAAAATAACCTCTACCCCTTTTTAAAAAGCTCGATCCCTCTTAAAAAAGTCTCGATCCCTTTTCAAAAAAGCTCGATCTCTTTCAAATAGGCTCGATCCAATTCAAAAACAGCTCAAACCTATTCAAAAAAGCTTGAAACATATTCAAAAAAGCTCGATACCTTTCAAAAAGGCTCGATCCCTTTCAAAAAGGCTCGATCCCTTTTAAAAAAATCTCGATTCCTTATCAAAAATGCTCGATCCCTTTCAAAAAGGCTCGATCCCTTTAAAAAAAGCTCGATCCCTTTCACAATAACCTCCACCCCCTTTTAAAAAAGCTCGATCCCTCTTAAAAAAGTCTCGATCCCTTTTCAAAAAAGCTCGATTCTTTTTTTAAAAAGCTCGATTCTTTTTTTGAAAAGCTAGATTCTTTTTTAAAAAAGCTCGATTCCTTTTTCAAAAACCTAGATCTACCAAAACCTGTTTTTCACGACAAAAATAGCTCGACTAATCAAATAAACTCGATTTTCTTGAAAAAGATCTCAAAAACCCAGATTTCATATTCTTGAACTGATATTCAACCAAATTACAGACCCTAACCTAAACCACAACCATTCACAATTCTCTATTTTAACCGGTTTCTACAATTCCTATCAACAAAACTCAATTCTAACATGTAAGGCAAGTTAACAACAACAAAAACGAGGAAAAATAACCAATCTTACCTTTGTCAATCGCAGCTCTTTCGGTCACTTCACCGTCGTTTAGTTTCCCGTCGGTTTGACTGTTGCTTCTCTCTGACTTTGAAGACGACAACTTCCTCACTGTTAAAATATTTCGGGGTATTTTTGTCTCAAACGCTCTTTTGGTGCCTTTTAAACATACATTAGTAAAGTGGTGATATTTGCACAACATACCCCTCAAATAGTGCCAATAATTTTTTGACCCCTTAATATAATTGTGAGAGAAATAGAGAAATAGAGAAATAAGAACGAGGAGGAGTCTTCCATTTTAATTTGGGGATGATTTTCATCTCCATCTCTCTCATTTCTCTATTTTTTTTCTAAAAATAATTATCAAATAGGGACGATGATGCATAGAATTAGAACCTCAGACAAAAAATGTGCATCTCCGCACTACATCTGTACGTTTTTTTGTCGGTCAAAGAAAGAACCCATTATATTGGCTATCTAATTATGCTCTTTAATATTCCTCGTATATATTCTACGCAGTCAAATGTAAACTGTACAGCCTGTAACTTTCTAAAGTAGAGGAACTATGTAATCAATCATTCAATCCAACATCGACCACTTGAAGACACAAGATTAATTTCTTTTCCAACTCCAGGCTTAGAGCAATTCCATCGCATCAAATTTTACATTAATTTATCATAGAAAGAGTATCTTTTTTACACCATTTTTTTTTTCATTCCTATATATCTGTACCAAATTTTAAACCAAAAGCATATTTTTACATAATATTCTTCTAATAAATATTTAAATTATAATAAAATTTTAAATCGGTTAAATTTATAATTAATAAATATATTAATAAATTAACTGTATATATCAAAATGAGTTTCATTTTAAAGATCTCAACGAGATCTTTTTAAAGATATAATTTTTTAAAATATATATTATTATAATTAAATATGAAATGATTAAATAAGTAGTTTTAAAAAATAAAAAATGATTGATGTGATATTTGAAAGAAAATGAAAAAAAAAGATTTGGTATAACTAGTGCACATTAACTATACAATTTTTTTTTGGCTATGTTTTGTGTGTTGGTTGAAGAGGAATTATTCATCAAATTGGTGTGTTTAGTACAATTGGTGTGTTGGGTTTGATTAGTACAATTGGTGTGTTGGTCGAGGTTACTCTTATATTGTTGACAAATTTAAAATACATATATAAATAATTGTCAAACTTCGAAGTCGAAAGTTTAAATACAATCAATCAATAAAATGAATTCGATTACCGTTCACCATACAAAAGGATAGAACACTTTGAATTATATCACCGGTCAGAGGATGATTAAAATGATCGGAAAGTCCCCTCTAATACAACGGAATTTACCCACAAATTAACCTTGGATGAGAGAAAATTCTCTCATGATTTTTTCCCCATCTCTTTGTATTTTATTTATCTATTGTGTTGCTTTATGTTAGACACATGCACACATGCACTCTGTATTTTCACGTTATTGTACACACTACAATATAAGACTACTGACTACACCATCACACCAATACACATTGTATGTATGTGTATTCTTGTGTATACCAGTTTCTTCAACTGATGCATTAACTTCTCATAAAACCGACCATGCAGGTTATATATTATTTGCTGTATGGGTTCATGCTTGTCCTAGGTTTGTATGGACTTTGCATGAGCTTGGACTTGGTCCTATCGGGTGTCCAACCTCTACCCAAGCATACCAACGGAAGCTAATCACCAAAGCATGCAAGCTTATAAAATTCATTTAAGTATGTGTTGCACAAGGGAGCTTAATTTGTTGAATTTTCTTAGTGAACACATTTATGGGAGGATTAATTCAAACGAGAATCTCAACAATCTATTTGTTTGGTGCCTCGTAATTTGACTTCTCACACATAAATTCCAAGAAATCATAATTGGAACGCCAAAAAAAAAAACAAGATTTGGTTTCATTGACAATATTCTCGTCAGCCAGCGCAATTCAATTAGGATATATTTTTTTTTTTTTACTTTTTTTTTGCTACGATAATCAGGTCAAAGTTTGAAGAAGAGATATGATTGGAATTCATTATTTCAATAGAATTGGTATGAAAGACATAATTTGGGCCAACCAGCTAGGATTATAATAAACTAGAGTCTAGAGTCTAGCTAGCTAGTATACCACTTAAATTAAAAATACTACTTTTATAATAAATTCTTATTTATTTGAGTTGTTGGATTAAAATATAATGGATATTTAGCAGAACTAGTAGTTACTGATACAGCAGCATGAGCCAAACTAATATTTAAAAATTTTTATTTTAAAATCATATTGAATTGTACAAGTTTGATGGATATAAACAAAACCTTTCCAATTTGATGTTCCTTGGATTTGAACACAACATCTTATCATGCATTTGAAGAAAGATATTGTATTCATACTGTATAAATAAACAAATAACTTATAATTGATGCGATTAGATTAGATTCAAATAGGTTTCGTTTCATTAAGCAATTAGATTATTAAATTCAATCGTACTCTATGTTCATGAACGTACTTTTCAGGATTTATAACACCAGCGCTTTTTATTTCATTAATATTTATTTTAAAGACATACATTAAGATAATTTATAATTTATAACTTCAGTTGACAATATTAATACGTTTACCGATTCATCATGACCAGGCCCAGAAGTCCATCATTATAAAAGCAAATAGTGATGGTAGTTTTGAAAAGGCCCTCCAGAAATTGTATGGTATTTCACAAAATTTATTTAGTTAATAATATAATCAAACAAATAATTAATATATCCTTGAAACTATCTAATCAGGATAGCGTTGCATATATGAAAAGTTCCATGCCCTTTTAGTGATGGAGAAAAGTAAAACGAAGAATTTTGAATATTCTAGCCAGCCAACCATGTAATGCACCACCCAATTACGTTTCTCTATATATATATGTCTCATGCATAGTCACTGGTACAAACAAATTAAGCAAATCAACTACTTTTTCTCTATTTTAGAAAACAAAATGTCTGGGTTTTCAATTGTTTTGATGATAGGTATGATGATGTGTGGGGCGTGTAGTGCTCAGTTGAGTCCCACATTCTATGCAACCACATGCCCTAATGTGTCGAGCATTGTGCGTGATGTGGTCCAGCAGGCTCGCCAAAGTGATGCTCGGCTTGGTGCCAAAATTATCCGACTTCACTTCCATGATTGCTTTGTCAATGTAATTAATTATCCCACACACCTTTCTCTTGTTTTTATTTTTATTTTATGTATATTGTTGCATGCATGACATACACAAACCCTAGAATGTATTCTATACTTCATCTCTTGATCATGCTTCATTTTAATTTCTGGTCCATTAATTGGTTTATATATACAGTTGATGTAATAATTAATTTCCTTTATAATTTTGTAGGGTTGTGATGGGTCGGTTTTGCTAGATGGTGCAGGTGGGGAGAAAGGTGCATTTGTCAATGGATGATTAGATGGATTTGAGGTGATTGATGACATCAAAACTGCACTGGAGAATGCTTGTCCTGGTCGTGTCTCCTGTGCTGATATCTTGGCCATTGCTTCTGAAATCTTGGTCTCTTCGGTACTTAACCTTCCTTAATTTGCACCTTCTAATTATTAGTGTTAACTATTGAACAACTATATTTCCGCTTTGACTTGAAACAAAGCCTAACACTTTTGTCTTGAAAAACACTTCAACAATATATATTAAGTATTTTCCAAACATATATAGTCAACCCTTATTTCTCATGTAAAAGGAATGAATTTGTTGATTAATTTGCAGGATGGAGGTCCAAACTGGCAAGTGCAACTAGGAAGAAGAGACAGCACAACTGCAAATCAAGCTGAAGCCGATGCCAATCTTCCACTTGCTAATAATGGTTTCGATGTGGTTCAACAAAAGTTTGCAGATCAAGGACTTGACTCCATTGATTTAGTCGCTTTATCAGGTGATTAATTAAATCATTGAACCAATAGACTAGATTAGTACTTCAAATAACATACAAAGTCATGTAACATTGAATGCATGTTGACCGGTTCTAAATGTAAATATAATAAAATTTGATATCATTCTAAATTTAATTTTCATTGAACTGAAATTCAGAGGCTAACAGAAGATAAAATAAAATAAAACTAAAAAATCTTTATGGACTAACTCTACAATATTCATATTTTGGTCCGTCACAGGTGCACACACCTTCGGACAAGCTCGTTGTATAACCTTCCGAGACCGCCTATACAATTTTGGTGGCAGTGGTAACCCTGATGATGACTTAGATGCCACATATTTGCAAACCCTTCGTCAGAATTGCCCTGATCAAAACTCTGCTAATAACATTGGAAACAACCTTGATCCAACAACTCCTAACGGATTCGACAACAATTACTTCACCAATCTCCAGAACAACCGCGGCCTTCTCCAATCGGATCAGGAATTGTTTTCTACCACTGGTGCTGATACTGTTGCCATCGTTAACCGCTTTGCTGGTAGTCAGACTCAGTTCTTTGACACTTTTGGTGAGTCGATGATCAGGATGGGAAACATTAGTCCACTGACAGGAAACAATGGTGAGATCAGGACCAATTGCAGAAGGGTCAATTAATTACATTGTTAGGAAATGTTTATAAGAGATGTTCAAGTGTTTATATATTCGGTTCATAATTATAAGAGCGAGTGTTGCTATTAATTTTGTAAGTTTCAATTATATTCTAGTTTTGGGATTTTCTTTTAGTCATGAAATGAAATAATTAATTGCAAATGAAATGTTTTGTCAATTTAATATCATAGGAAGAATGATTAATTAAATAAAATCTTGGTTGAAATATTCCTATGATCATGTTTGTATGTTTATTTTTTTTTATTTTTTTTTAACATTAAACTTTATAGAAAGAGCCTAAGAAGGCAAAAAAACAAACACCAACAACCTAGAAAAAAGGGAAACAATGCGTAGAGAGGCACCGGACAATAATCACAAACCCATAAAACAGAACAAACAAAACAACAGCCATGCAATACAGCCAAAGACAAAATTAATGGAGAAAAAACGACCAAGAAGGCCTGAACAACAGTCAGCAAAGACCCAACAAAACAGAGCGGACACTAACTCCATTCCACAAAATCATCCTGCATACCAGCACCCTTTTAAGTAAGTCTGTCTGCAAAGAAGTAAAAAGGTCTCGATATGTAACACATTGTCATACCTCCAAGAACTCCCAAAAGACCACGAATTTCGTAGATTAAGTTAACATGATTCAAGTTGCCAATACCTTCATTGTTGATCCAGGAAACTGCCACCTTCGAATCTCTCTATATTACAATGTTACAGCCCACTAAAGAAGGCCTTGAAGTGCACAGCTCACATGCGTTATGAATAGCAGATAACTCGGCCGATTGGGAGTAATAACAACCAGAAAACAGAGAAAACAAACATATCACTTTACCATTGGAATCTCTCAAAACCCCTCCAATCCAAACCGGTTCAGGCTTCCCTAAAGTAGAACCGTCCACATTAAACTTTTGTTAATAGCAAAATTTGGTTAGGGGATCAAAGATAAATTTTTCACTCTCCTAGCTCGGACCGAAGCCCGAATTCACCATTCATTGAACCCATGACAGGTCATAAATCTACCCCGCAGGAGCGAGGAAGGGTCATCGGGCTTTAGAACTATTAGGAATGAAGCTCGGCTCGACCAAGTCGAGCCCTCACGCGAACACTGGTTTTTGGGCAAAGCCCGATGCGCAGTTATCCGGGCTTCTCGAGACCACCTATCCTGGAACCCCGGTTCCTGGGGTCGGGCTCCAAAACCACCCCGTGAAAGCAAGGAAAGGTCTTCCAGCTCAGGAAGCACTCGAAGTGAAGCCCGACACAAACAAAAGTAAGCTCTTTCCAGGTCAAGGCTTCCCACGGTTGAATTTAACTCGTAGCCTAAACTGGAAGCCCACCAAACTCTCCAAAAGCCCGCTGTCCTCACCAAATACGAAGAGAGAGCCTCTAAGTGGATCAGATTCGTGCTATAGCTAATGCTCAAATTCGCTAGGAGACACTAGTAGCCTACCTAGAAATGAAAGAAGAAACTTGTTTAATCTGTGCTACCCCTCATGAATGTCCACAAGGACGTCTCAAGCTCCAAAGGACTGAGAAAGGTCCAACCAAGCTTCTGAGACCAGAACTAAAACATGGGTCTACCTCGCCCTATGAAGCAGCGAGCACCTAACTCGACGACCTCCATGAAGAATCATGCCATGAATTCGCACAAGATCATATCCACACTCCTCCGAACATTAAAACTCGGTGTACGTGTAAAGCAAGATATTGATTCCAAAGAGGAAACAAACTTATCTCCTCTAACGATAGTCTTGAGTCTGTTATTTATTCGAAGTCAACATCTTTTAAATAGAGGATTTTGCCAGATAAGGAGGGAACAGATTTAGAGAATCGTAGCGGGATATATACCCGTTAAATTACTTGGACCATGTATAAATACGAGATATAGAAGGGAGGAGAAGGATGAAGATATAGAACGAAGATTAAGAGAAGGAAGTCGATCCTAAATTCTGTGATCAGAACACGACTACCATTGTATCTACTATTCGACAGGCACGAGGTTTCCACCCTTCTATACCCTAGAGAGATTGTGAGTGTATATGAGAGATTTCTGTATACAACGAGTGATCAATAATAAAGCTCTCATTTACCATCATATTATCATTCAAATATTCGTTTCTATCATAACAGGTCAGAGATCTAAGGTACTGACCCCGACCACCACCTCCGTGGTAGTGGTCTTGATGGTGCTAGTTGGAATTTCTCATCTTGAGCAAAGTTCCTGTTAACACTTTCTGGTGCCGTCTGTGGGAACAAACCACACCATTATTTTTACACTTACAGATTTATTGTTTTGCAGTGATTATGAGGCTCTGCTCATCACATGGATAGCACGAGGTTTCGGAACAGCCTTCAGCAGCATCGGCGTAAAAGGCCCGGAAGAAAGGAAAAAAATTTGGGCACCGTAGCAAAATTTCGGTCCAGCCAACCCTTGCACGGGCTTATGGTCCTCCTATGATAAGCCAAGCCATGCTCAATCTACAGACAGCGGCTATTGTGGAAAATATCCTCCTTCGTCTGCTCGCTGAGGGCATTGCGGTCCAGCCAGCAAAACCCAACACACAGGGGGAGCCAATTAGGCCCGGAACCAGGACGCATGCCTTCGATCGCTTGGGACCTCCTCATCTGGAGCCCTTCTTCGAGGGAGTCGGGCTTCAACCATCAATCAGGGATAGATTAGGGCCCATGCCCCCAGTTCAGGGTAAACAATCACATTACCAACCTAGGCGAGTTAAATCCGCAGCAGATGCTTTGCCGCGGGAACAACCAGAGCCCCATTTCCAGGTGGCCTCAGGGAGAGAAGTTCGGGCTAGAGAGGAAGGTAGCCGAAAAAACCCCCGAGCAGACCCCACCCAGAAAAATGACCAGGTGGAGGTCGCCAGTTCATCGGAAGAATCCGATAGCGAAGAATCCAAGGTCAACTCAAAGAAACCCAGAAACAAGTGCCTGAGAGATCAGCTGAGAAGACCGTAGAAAGAGGTCCAGCTGATGAAGGCGGGAAAGCACAAGGAGGACAAGAAAGATTCGTTGAGCAAGATGAATTCTCCCTTCACCAGAAGGAGTAGGGAGGTGGAGCTCCAGCCAAAATTCAAGATGCCGGCTGATAAATTCTCCAGAACGGAAGACCCCTTGAGCCACTTAGAGAGCTTCTTCCAACAAATGGAAGTCCAAAATACCACTAGGGCTGCCATGTGCAGGATGTTTCCTACCACCTTGACCGACTACTCTAAGACTTGGTTCAGAAAGCTACATGCTGGTAGTGTAGATTCATTTACAAACTGTCAACCGATTTCGTCTCTAAGTTCTAAGGGGTCAAACTGCTTCTGAATGACCCCATACATCTACAGTATGTGATAGGGGTCAAATGCTTCCATAAAGAATTCATCCAAATGGGGGTCTTCGTTGAGAAAGAAACTCTGGCCAATTTCAAGAGGAATCTATGGACGGGCAAGCTTTTCCGATCCTTTGCCAAGTAACCTCCGGGGACCTACCAGGAGGCCTATGATCGGGCTCTAAAGCAAGTCGAAATTAACGAATAGCTGAAGATCAAGATGGAACATGATGATATGATAACAGCTAAGCGACAAAAGAAGGAGGCACCTAAGCTAGAGCCATCTCAGAAAAACCAGAACAAACACCTCAATAGGTCGACATACCGTTTTCCCATTTCTCAACCTAGGCCAGAGAGGTATCCGGCAATGAGAACTCCTCTGCGGGTTTCGCCCCCTCATTCTAGGACATTAACCCATATAGCTCAAAACGAGAGAGGGTACGATCAGTACACCCCCTTAAACGCATCCCGCGAAACAATATATCTCGCCATTCAGGATATGGGACTACTACAGAAGCCTGCACCCATGAAAGCCCCGACTGATAGGAGATATCGATATAAGTACTGCGAATTCTATGAAATTATGGGACATAACACTTCAGAGTGTTATAACCTGCACAATCAAATTGAGGCTCTGATAAGAGGAGGATGTTTGTTAGAGTTCTTTTAGTAGGTTAGGAGCAATATTCATACTGGAAGGGAAGTACAAGCCGAGATCCGCGAGCATGCTGAGAAGAAAAAAGGGGAATATGCGGATCTGATACAACAAATCCAGGTCATACATACCATCAGTGGAGGACCCTTTAAGGCTGGTACCTCAAATAATTCAAGGAAAAACCACGCGAGGAAGATCCCTCGTGTAGACGAAAGGCGAGGTATCTTCAAGGTCGTCCAGAGCCCGACCAACCTTTTCCAGTTGTCACAGATCATTTTCAGTGAGGTGGATGTCTATAACACCGTGCAGCCTCATGATGACACCATGGTGGTCATGGTGCAGATTGCCAACTGCATGGTCCATCGCGTGCTCATTGACATAGGCAGCAGTGTCGATATCCTCTTCAAAGATACTTTGGAAAAACTGAATTTGAAACAATGGTGTTACATTAGTTGCACCACCCCGCTGTATGGATTCACTGGGGACTCGATCATACCTAAGGGATCAAAGATCCTCCCAGTAATTGTTGGAACATCCCCCCTCTAGTAAAATATTATGACGGACTTCGTGGTGGTAGATACCCCATCGGCCTACAATACGATACTTAGAATACCTTTTCTGTCATCCTTGAAGAGGGTCATATCCATTTACCTTAACGTCTTGAAGTTCCCAATAGGAGACAAGGTGGGAGAGGTACGGGGTGATCAACAAGCAGCCAGGAGATGTTATGCAGTGTCTGCCAACCTAACAGCTTTAGCAAAACAACTTGCCCAAGTAAAAACGATCCAGGATAGGGCAACATCTGTATTGACCTTGGAAGATGTAGGAGCCACAAATCACCCAGAGGATGATCCCGTGGTGCCAGACGAGGAGGAACATAGAAGGGAATAGGCCAGCGGTCATCTAGTGGATAAGCTAGAGGAGATTCCCATTCGGATAAGTGATCCCTCGAAGGTCGTCAAAGTCGAAGCCACCCTTGAACTAAGAGTGAAGGAGGGTTTGATTGGGCTCCTCAGAGAATTCAATGACATCTTTTCTTGGAGTCACGACGAGTTGCCCAGAATCCTGATGACTTTGGCTGCTCACCGATTGGCAGTGGATCCGACCTTCAAGCCTGTCAAACAAAAAAGGCATCACTTTAACGCCGAAAGAAATACTGCGGTTTAGAAAGAAGTAAACAAATTGACCCAAGTGGGCTTTATCAGAGAGGCACACTACCCCGAATGGATCGCCAATGTGGTCATGGTCACGAAGGCAAATGGGAAGTGACCCATGTGCGTCGATTATATTGACCTCAACGGGGCATGTTCGAAAGACAGTTTCCCTCTATCAAAAATTTATTAGTTGTTTGACTCCACATCTGGAAACAAGCTCCTAAACTTTATGGACACATTTTCAAGATACAACCAGAATATGATGCACCCCGCCGACCAGGAAAAAACTAGCTTCATCACTGGGCGGGGTCTGTATTGCTATAAGGTGATGCCCTTCTGGCTTAAAAATACGGGAGCTACATATCAACGGCTAGTCAATCGGTTGTGCAAGTCTGAAATTGGAAGATCAATGGAGGTGTACATCGACGACGTGATAACTAAGTCATCAACCTCTGAAAGTCATATGGACGACCATCGCATAACTTTCATGATCTTAAGGAAGAACCAAATGAGATTTAACCCCTCCAAATGCACATTTGGGGTAACTGCGGGGAAGTTTATTGGCTTCATGGTCCATGAGAGAGGCATAGAGGCTAACCTAGAAAAGATTAAGACTATCATGGATTTAAAGTCCCCCACGTCACTTAAACAGGTTCAAGTCTTGACCAGGCAGGTAGCAACGCTCAACAGGTTCATTTCTTGGTCTACCGATAAGTGTCTCCCCTTCTTCAAAGCCATTAAGCAAGGAAAGAACATGAAATGGGACCACGAGAGTGAACAAGTTTTCATGCCTTGATGAAATATTTGTCCAGCTCTCTGCTATTGGTTAAACCAAGTCTTAGAGAAGAGCTGCAAAGCGACCTATCTATTACATGAGTCATGCTCTGACAAGACCAGAAAATAATTATACCCTTCTAGAGAAGCTCGCTTATGCCTTGGTGATCTCGGTAAGGAAGCTCCGTCCCGACTTTCAAGCTCACTCAATAGCAGTAGTGATAGACCAACCACTTTGTCAATTCTTACAAAGCCCGGACGTATCCGGAAGACTGGTTTTATGGGCATTGGAGCTTACTCAGTTTGATTTAAGGTATAATCCCAGAACCGTGATTAAAGCTCAAGATTTGGCAGACTTTATGATAGAGCTCTCAGTTCCCCCAGACCGAGCGACATCCGCAGCAACAGATCTAGCTCCTGAAAAGACTCCCGAGTCTGACAGCTGGCCGAAAGGTTGCAAACCATGGATCCTTTATACGGGCGGGGAATCTGGGCAAGCCAGAGGAGGATTGGGCATAATTCTAATAGACCCGGAGGGAACTGAGTGTTTCCACTGTTTCAGATTCGAGTTCAAGGCCACTAATAATGAGGCAGAGTACGAAGCCCTCCTAGCAGAGATGACGGCGGCCGCCAAGCTCGGGGTTGATTATTTACAGGTCAAGAGCGACTCATTACTCATAGTCAATCAGGTTTCGGGGGATTATCAGGCAAAAGAGGATAATGTGATTTCATATCTGAAGCTAGTTCAACTGTTTAAAAACTAGTTTAAGGGATTTAAGATCGAGCAGGTCCCTCGACAACAGAACGTCGAGCTGACGTCCTTGCTAAGATAACTATTAATGGTGGCCAGGCCTTGCCACAGGGAGTCCCTCTCCAAGTGATCTCCCAGCCAAGCATAGTAACAGGTACATAGATTTGTATCTTGGATCGACAGCGATGCTGGATGGATTCCATAGTAGTTTATCTCCAAGAAGGAAGGCTTCCCGAGGAACCCGATCAAGCCAGAAGAATCAAGAGGCTCTCAGTCTGATACTGTTTGGTGGATGGGCACCTCTACAGGAGGGGCAGGTCCTTTCCCCTACTTCGTTGCTTGCATCCTGATGATGTCAAATAGGCATTAAGAGAGGTTCAATCTGGAGAATGTGGAAGCCACATTGATGGGGGAACGCTAGCATATCAGGTACTCCGCATGGGGTATTACTGGCCAACTATCCATCAAGATTCGAAGAGCTTTGTGCAATCCTGTGAACTATGCTAGAAGACCTCTAACTTGAGCCACCTCCCAGTGGAACGTCTGTCATCCCTCAACTCACCTTACCCCTTTACTATATGGGGGGTCGACCTCATTGGTTCACTTCCAACCGCTTCTGGACAAGCCAGACATGCGATTATGGCTATCGACTATTTCACGAGGTGGGTCAAAGCCGGACCACTGTCCCAGATATCGAAAGAGAATACACAAATGTTTATCTAAAACAACGTAGTTTGGGACCTCTCTCATCAGTATAGCCTATCTCGTTAAGCAGTTTGATGACGGCCGATTCAAGGACTTTTTCCTAGGCTTGGGAATTGACCTTAGATTTGCTTCAGTAGCCCACCCTTAGACTAACGGGTTAGTAGAATCCACCAATAAGACTATCAAGAAGCTGTTGAAAAGGAAGTTGCAACAGAGAAAGGGCAGATGAGCCGATGAGCTTCCCGAGGTCCTCTGGGTTTATCGAACTACGAGGAGAACAACCACTGGCAAAACACCATATTCTTTAACCTTTGGGGTTGAAGCGGTTCTTCTCATGGAGCACAAACTAACTTCCTTTAGAGTTCAACATTTCAAACAAGGGAGCAATGAGGATAAGCACCAAGCTAGCCTGGATCTCCTGGAAGAGAGACAGGATCGGTTAGCTGAGAAGGTAGCAATTTACCAGAGCATGATCGCTAAGTACTTTAATAGAAGGGTTAAAGCTCGAAACTTTAAGAAAGGAGACCTAGTTCTCAGGAAGGTAACCTTAAATACAGGGAAGAGGTCAGACAGGGTTCTGGGACCCAACTGGGAATGACCTTACTTAATAAAGGTAGTGGTCCAAAATGGGGCATACAAGCTCGAAGATATGGACGGATGTCTATCAATCGTACCTGGAATGCAGATCACCTAAGGAAATTTTACCCTTAAACAGGGAACCCGAGAGCAGGCTACTATTTAGGTTTTAATGAAATCCTTGTCAACAATGTACTCCATTATTTTATCAATAAAGTCAGTTTTCTCCATCTTTAATTATATTCCACCATGATTTCTCAATATTCGACCAGTGTCTACATGGGTAAGTCTGACATAAAAGCCTCGAAGACCGGGGATTAGCTGGGGAAGCCCCCTTGCTCTCCTTAATGCCTTGGTCGGGCTACCACCCCCAAGAAGGGTCTGAGTGTAAGAGCATAACTGTCATCCAGATCTCGAGACTAGGATATAGCTAGATAGCCATCCTGATGCCTTGGTAGGGCTACCACCCTCAAGAAGGGTCTGAGTGTAAGAGCATAGTTGCAATCCAGATCTTAAGACCAAGATATAGCTAGATAGCCCTCTTGTTGCCTTGGTCGGGCTACCACCCTCAAGAAGGGTTTAAGTGTATGAGCATAGTTGCCATCCAGATCTCGACACCAGGATATAGCTGGATAGCCCTCCTGATGCCCTGGTCAGGCTACCACCCCAAATGAGGGTCTGAGTGTAAGAGCATAGTTACCATCTAGATCTCGAGACCACGATATAGCTAGATTGCCCTCATTGATGCCTCGATTGGTCTATAACCCCCTAGAGGGGTTCGAAAATGGAAAAATCTTTTACTTAAATTCCAATATCCCAGTTATTACTGGTTGCTAGTTCTCCATGAATATGTGGTTGCTTGCTGTGATAGGTGCGAACTAACCTTCAATCACACAAGGGGACTATTTACTAAAGTCACCGAGCTACAAGTTTCTATTGAAAGTCGAGAGCTCTAGCTAGCTATCTACTTTCATACTTAAGCAGTTCTTCTATCTTGTTACTTTTCCCAACTTGGGTTAAGTCAAGCTATTTTAGAGGCTACATCTAGATCGGGATCAGGAATGAATCAAGAAGATGTCAATCAAATCAAAATTTATTGGAGAAAGCATGAACGAGATCTAAAGTCAATTTCGTTGATGGAATAGGAGCTTATTCCCTGGTAAGGCTACAGTAATCAGACAGGGAGCCCAACCCCCGGTTCTAGGCCATAAAAAAAAGAGGATAACGATGAAGGCGATCAAGCATGAGTAAAGCTGGGAAGCCCAAACCCATTTTCGGTCTGTCAAGGCAAGATGTGAGTAAAGCGTATCAGGCTCCTACTTCTTCTGGATTTCCTTCCACTGCTCCCCCTTCTTTGTGAACCTCACCTCTGCTCCTCCTTCTGGTGGCTGCTCATTTTGGAAGACCATATCGGCTACTCCTTCCACCGGAGGATTCCCAATTGTCTGTGATTCAGCTGGGTCCTCCTCTAAGGCCTCGTTAATCACTACCATGACCTCAGATGGAATTGCCACGTCGAGAAGGTTGGCCATTGACTCCAACATGCTATCTCCCACCGTTCGCTCTTCCTTTGAAGACTCTTCAGAGGGGCCTCGGGCTTCTGTAAGGCCTCCTTCAAGCTCCGTGGGTTGAACCCCCCTTAAGGATTCTTTGGGACCTGACGTTGGGAAGACGAGATGATAAAGAGGAGGAAGGTCTGACACAGTTGGTTACCTCCCAGCTTCAGCCATATTAGAGGAAACCGATTTATCACCCAAGGGATAAGACATCTCTGCGACCTTGGCCAATATCTCCTCCATATCCCAATTGGCAATAACTGAGAGGTCAAAAGGGTAAGGGAGGGCTTCAACAATCTGGTAGGAAACATAGAAGTATCCTTCGCTGAAGGAGGAATCCAACTCAGACTGAAGCCTGGCAACTTGGGCTTGCAGATCTTGGTTTTCAATTTCTAGAGCCTTATCTTCTTCCTTCCAATTATCCCGCTGACTTGCTCGATGTTGAGACTGGAGGGTTTCTTGATCGAAAGACTACTTCAACCTCTAATGGTCTCATTGAAGCTCAGCCAGTTCTGCTCCCATCCCTCTCTGGCTAGAGGTCATCTCTTGTACCAAGGCTTTAGCCCGCGCCAACAATTACATGGCCCGCTCAGTTTTAGCTTCAGCCCTGGTTGCCAGGTCACGGAGAGAAGCCACTTGATGGACCATCGCCACTTGAAATTTGAAAGCCTGCTAAAGAATTCAAATTAGGAAATGACGAACCAAACTATTGCATGTGAAGATAAAAAGTGATGACTACCTTGGCCAAGAGGGCGGAACCCTTGGAGATCAGAATATCTATGGGCATTGAAGCCATCATATAAAGGCTGCCCCCGGGGCAAGAAGCAACAAATTGCCCGATAACCTCATCTTAAAAGGTAGGGCCAGATTTATTTGGCTGGCAAATGGGGGAAACCCCTTCCACAGCAACCTCGGGGTCCTCTGAAGCTCGGGGGGACTGGGAATATAGAAGGAGAGGCAAAAGTATCTGGCATATGCGAAGCAGAGGCGACATGAGCAGAAGCAGAAGTAGGGGTACCTAAAACGGGAGATGATATTACCGCATCAGCGGCTTGAGAAACGGAGGCCCCTTTACCCAGTACATTGGCAGCCGGGGATGCGAGGAGTGATAACTTGGACCTGTGCTGGGAAGAGGATGGCGCAAGAGCAGACGAAACCCCAGCTGGAGCGTTTAGCCCCTCATTCTCTGGGGAAACCAAAGGGGTTTCCCGATTCGACTAAGGGGGATGAGAGCAAGATTACTGGGCTTCATAGGAAACTGGACCAACAACAAAAACTGTTAAAAACAAGGCGGTAAAGCCATTAGAACTGAACCATTCAAAGACACAAAGCATGATGGCTCAAAGTACTTAGGAGGAGTATAATCGGATATTCGGGCAAAGCCTGATGCACAGTTAACCGGGCTTCTCGAGATCACCTATCCTGGAACCCCGATTCCTGGGTTCGGGCTCTAAAACCACCCTGTGAAAGCAAGGAAAGGTCTTCCAGCTCAGGAAACACTCGAAGTGAAGCCCGACACAAACAAAAGTAAGCTCCTTCCAGGTCAAGGCTTCCCAAAGTTGAATTTAACTTGTGGCCTAAACCAGAAGCCCACCAACCTCTCCAAAAGCCCGTTGTCCCCACCAAATACGAAGAGAGAGCCTTTAAGTGGATCAGATCCATGCTGTAGGGGACATTCGTAGCCTACCTGGACATGAAAGAAGAAACTCATTTAATCCGTGCTACCCCCCATGAATGTCCACAGGGACGTCTCAAGCTCTAAATGACCATGAACGGTCCAACCAAGCTTCTGAGACCAGAACTAAAACATGGGTCTACCTCGCCCTATGAAGCAGCGAGCACCTAACTCGACGACCTCCATGAAGAATCATGCCATGAATTCGCACAAGATCATATCCACACTCCTCCGAACATTAAAACTCGGTGTACGTGTAAAGCAAGATATTGATTCCAAAGAGGAAACAAACTTATCTCCTCTAACGATAGTCTTGAGTCCGTTATTTATTCGAATTCAACAACTTTAAATCGAGGATTTTGCCCGATAAGGAGGGAACAGATTTAGAGAATTGTAGCGGGAGATATACCCGTTAAATTACTTGGACCATGTATAAATACGAGATATAGAAGGGAGGAGAGGGATGAAGATATAGAACGAAGATTAAGTGAAGGAAGTCGAGCCTAAATTCTGTGATCAGAACACGGCTACCATTGTATCTACTATTCGATAGGCACGAGGTTGCCACCCTTCTATACCCTAGAGAGATTGTGAGTGTGTATGAGAGATTTCTGTATACCACGAGTGATAAATAATAAAGCTCTCATTTGCCATCATATTATCATTCAAATATTCATTTCTATCTTAACAGGTCAGAGATCTAAGGTACTGACCCCGGCCACCACCTCCGTGGTAGTGGTGTTTAGGGTGTTAGTTGGAATTTCTCATCTTGAGCAAATTTCCCCGTTAACAACTTTAAATCACCTTACGAAGGAGGAGTCTGGGCTTTTGTCCTCTGAGGCTTCACCTAATTGAAATCCACACACAAATCTTTTATCTTGTGGACTATGAGATTGTTACGGTTGATATAACATCACTAAAAGAGACAACTGAATTTCTTTGGTTACTGAGAATTAGTTTGTAACTAAAACAAGCAAAGTTTTATTTTTAATCTACTTTTATTTTCCACCATTTTGGAAACAACCAAAATAAAGGCACCCTAATACCACAAATGAACACAACACAAACATATTATGAACCCCACAAATACTAATGAATTAAAACAACTAAACAATCAGACAGTGAAATTACCTCCATAAGAATCAGATAAACCGAACTCTGGATTGGGAAAAGTGAGTCATCCAAATCACATGCAAGAATATGTCCACTGAAATATGCATGTATATGAATATACAAATTACAATTCACAGTAACATAGATGATAAAGGGCAGCCGTAGAACAAAGAAAAAAAAGACTGATTTTTACTTTATCGACATCTAACACATCAAAGACCATAACCACAAAATTCAAATGAAAATGAAACTAAAGAACACAATGTAAAGCATCAAACAAAAATCATGCACAGATATTTTCTAAATTTACTTAAATTCAAGCCTCTAATTTCATATTTTTCATTATTATAGTTTCAAATAGCTCAGACTATATCAAATCAACATAAAACATCATAATTAAAAATCAAAACTTAAAAAAGATAATTATATTTATTTATTTATTTTGCTCTATTTTGTCTCTCAGCCACCAACTAAAAGATTGTAATAGACAGAACATATAAACAATTAATATATAAAAAAACCCATAAAAAATTAAAAGATACCTAATAATTGTTTAAGCTGAATCTTCTCGAGCAACTTCTTTTCAACAGTAGAAACCCTAAGAGAGAGAGATTGAAAGAGCTTAAAAGAGGGGGACACAAGCTTTTGAATGTGTTTTTGATTGTTTTTGTTTTCCAAAGTCTTTGAAAATTTTGAAACACAAAGGAGGCTTCTACGGGCATCTATACGATGACATATTAATCTGATTTGCTATCGTACTCTTAACCACGTCACCATTAAAGACAAATACCCAATTCCCGTCATCGACGAATTGCTCAACGAGTTACACGGTGCAAAATACAATACTAAACTGGACTTGGGCATAGGTTATTACCAAATCCGCGTGAAGCTCAAAGACGTGCACACAACAGCCTTCCGTACAGACGAGGGTCACTACGAGTTTGTGGTGATGCCTTTCGGATTGTTGAACGAGCCATCAACATTTCAAAGCCTCATGAATGATCTATTCTGACCACATCTTATAAAATTTGTGTTAGTTTTTTTTATGACATTCTGGTTTATAGTCTGGCTTGGAGTGATTATTTATACCGTCTTCAAACAGTCTTACAAATCCTATCAACCAACAAGTTGTTTGCGAAACAATCAAAGTGCAGTTTTAGGGTATTACTAGTGGGGTATCTGGGACATTTGTTCTCACTTGCAGGGGTTGCAATCAACCCCACAAAGATTCGAGTTGTGTTGGACTGGTCGGTACCAACATCAGCTAGGGGAGTTCATGGGTTCCTCGGTTTAACAGATTATTATACGAAGTTTATTCATTTTGGAAAACTTACTGTTAATAGTAAAATTTGGCTATGGGATCAAAGAGAAATTTTCCACTCTTCCAGCTCGAATCAAAGCCTGAATTCACCATTCATGAGACCCCGGACGAACCATACAGCTACCCCGTAAAAGCAGGGAAGGATCATCGGGCTTCAGAATTATCTGGGATGAAGCTAGGCACAACCAAGTCGAGCCCTCAGGCGAACACTGGAATCCATGCTTCTAGAGATCACCTATCCCGGAACCTCAGTTCCTGGGGTAAGGCTCCAAAACCACCCTGTGAAAGCGAAGAAGAATCGCCGAGCTCAAGAAATACTCGAAGTGAAGCCTAACACAAACAAGAGTGAGCTCCTTCCAGACCAAGGCTTCCAGAGATCAGATTTGACTCGCAGCCTAAGTTTGAAGCCTACCTACCTCTCCAGAAGCCCGTTGTCCCTGTAAGATACGAAGAGAGAGCCTATAAGTGGATCAATTTTGCTAATTTGCTAAGAGACGCCTATAACCTATCTAAACATGAAAGAAGAATCTCGCCTAATCTATACTACCGCTAGTAAATGCCCACAAGGTCGTCCCAAGCTTCTGAGACTAGAACTAAAGCATGCATCTACCTCGCTATACAAAACAATGAGCATCTAACTCGATGACCTCCATGAAGAATCATGCCATGAATACACAAAATATCATATCTACGTTATAACGAACATTAAATTCTGCATATGTGTAAGACAAAGATTTGTTTCCAAAGAGGAAACAAACTTATCTCCACCAACGATAATCCTGAGTCTGTTGTTCACTCGAAGTCAACGACTTTTAAATAGAGGATCCTGCCCAATAAGGAGGGAACAGGTTCAGAGAATCAAGGCGGGAGATACACCCGTTCAAATTATTTTGTCTATGTATAAATATGCCCAAGCATTCCCACGGAATGAAGGAGAAAAGAGACGACAAGGAAAATAGAGTGAAGAAGGCCTAAATTCTGTAATCAGAACACGGCCGCCCATATATCTACTATTCGACAGCATGAGATTACCACCCTCTAATGTCCTAGAGGGGTTGTGAATGTATGTGAGAGATTTATATAAATCGCGAGTGATCAATAATAAAATTCTCATTTGCCACCAGGTTATCATAAAAATATTTGTTTCTATCTTAACATATTAGGTATCTAAGGAACTAACCCCGACCACCACCTCCGTGGTAGTGGTCTCGAGGGTGTTAACTGGAATTTCTCATCTTGAGCAAATTTTCTTGTTAACGCTTTCTTACGCCGTATGTGGGAACTTTCCATACCACCATTCTTATATTCACAAGTTTTTTGTTTAACAGTAGTCATGAGGCTTCACTCCACCCAAGGACAGCCAGGTGCATCGAGACAACCTTCAGCTGTATAGACATGAAAGGTCCCCAAGAAAGGAAGAAAATCCAGGCTCTGTAGCCAGGTCTCAGACCAACCAGCCACTATGAAGGTCTTTGGATCCCCTACGGGAAGCCAAGTCGCGCTTAACTAATAAGCGGAGGGCTTCATGGAAAATATCCGCCTTCGACTGCTTGCTAAGTGTATTAATGTCCAACAAGCAAACCTCTACAATCGAGGAGAACCAAGCACGCCCGGGATTTGGTAACCAGTCTTTGATCGCCTGGGATCTACCCTTTCGGAGCCAGCTCGTAATAGAACGGTCTCAGCCCTCGATCTGGGATAGGTTAGGGCCCATGCCCTCCATTCTCGAAACGTCACCGTAATACCAACCCAGGCAAGTTAAGTCCGCAGTGGACGCCTTTCCCTGGGAGCGACGAGAGTTTCCTCACCCAACTACTTTATTAAGGAAAGCCTAGACTATAGAGGAAGAAAGCCAGTAAAGCCTCCAGACAGATCCCATCCATAAAAAGAGTCGGGTAGAGGTCGTTGGCTCGTCAGAAAGGTCTAACAATGAGGAATCCGAGATTAATTGAAGGAAACCCGAGAACAAGGGTCTGAGAGACCAGTTGGCAGAGCTTCAGAAAGAGATCCAGCAGATGATGAAGGGGAAGTACAAAGAAGACAAGAAAGATCCTCTAAGTGATTTGAATGCTCCCTTCACCCGGAGGATCTGTGAGGCAGAGCTCCCGCCAAAATTCAAAATACCGACTGATAGATTCTTTAGGACAGATGATCCCTTGAGCCACTTGGAAAGCTTCGTCCAATAGATAGAGGTCCAGAACACGACCAGGGCCGTCATATGCCAGATGTTCCCAACCACGCTGACAGATTATGCTAAGACCTAGTTCAGAAATCTACCCACTGGCAGTGTGGATTCCTTCACGAAGCTGTCAACAGATTTTTGCTCGCAACTCGAGGGAGTTAAACTCAGATTGAAGGATCCAATCCATCTACAGTACGTGATCCAGAAGAAAGGGCAAACCCTCCAGGCTTATGTCAAGCGATTCCACAAGGAAGTCATCTAGATGGGGGTCTTCACTGAGAAAGAAACCCTTACCAATTTCAGGAGGAACTTATGGGAAGGCAAGCTTTTCCAGTCTTTTGCCAAGCAGCCTCCAGAGACCTACCAAGAAGCCTATGATCGGGCTCTAGAGCAAATTGAAGTCAACGAACAGCTTAAGGTCAAGATGGAACACAACGATATGAGTGTCATAAAGAGATAGAAGAAAGAAGCTTCTAAACCAAAGCAAGCGCAGAAGAACCAGAACAAACCCCTCAGTAGGTCGACGTATCACTTTCCCATTTCTCAACACAGATCAGAAAGGTAACCAGCAAAATGAACTCCTCTGTGGGCTTCGCCTCCTCCTAGGACAGTGGCCTCAATAGCTCGAGATGAGAGAGGATGTGATCATTACACCCCTTTAAGTGTATCCCGTGAAACAATCTATCTCGCTATTCGGGATAACGGGTTAATACAGAAGCCCGAACCCAAACCCATGAAAGCCGTCGTCGATAAGAGGAATCGTTATAAGTATTGTGACTTTCACGATGACGTGGGACACAACACTTCAGAGTGCTATAACCTGTGAAATCAGATCGATGTATAAGGGGAGGATATTTGGTAGAATTCTTATAGCAGGTCAGGGATAACATACAGACTGGAAGGGAGGTGCAAGCCGAGATCCACGAGCACGCTGAGAAGAGAAAAGGGGAGCAGACGGATCTGAAGCAGCGAATCCAGATAATACATAGCATCAGCGGAGGGCCTACTCTGGCTTTCACCTCCAATAATTCTATGAAAAACCACGCGAGGAAAGTTCCTCGTGTTGACGAAGAGCGGGGTATCTTTAAGGTCGACCAGAGCCCGACCAACCCTTCTTAGATGTCACAGATCATTTTCACTGAAGCGGATGTCTACAACATCGTGCAACCTCATGACGATCCCATGGTGATCACGTAACAGATTGTCAACTGCATGGTACACCGTGTGCTTGTCGACACAGGCAGTAGCGTCGACGTCCTATTTTAAAGACACCTTGGAAAAGCTGAACTTGAAACAGTGGTGTTATAATAGATGCACTACTCCACTGTATGGGTTCACTAGGGATTCAATCATATATGTGGGATCAAAAATCCTGTCAGTAATCATTGGAGCCGTACCTCTCCAGCAGAATGTCATGACTGACTTCGTGGTGGTGGATACCCCATCGGCCTACAATGTCATATTAGGAAGGCCATTTATTATCATCCTTGAAATGAGGTCCTATCCATCTACCACAACGTCCTGAAGTTCCCAGTAAGAGACAAGGTAGGAGAAGTACGGGGTGACCAGCAAGCAGCGAGGAGATACTATGCAGTGTCTGCCAACCCAACAACTCTAGCAAAACAACTTCCCCATTTAACAACGATCCAGGATGGGGCAATACCTGTATTGACTCTGGAAGAGGTATGACCCATAAATCACGAAGAGAATGACCCTGTTGTGCCTGACAGAGAGAAGCAGAGAAGGGAATAGACCAGTGACCATCCAGTGGACAAACTAGAAGAGATTCCCTTTCGGATGGACGATCCCTCTAAGGTCGACAAATTCGGAGGCACCCTTGAGCCGGGAGTGAAGGAAGGTTTGATTGGGCTCCTTAGAGAGTTCAATGACATCTTCACTTAGAGTCACGATGAGATGCCTAGAATCCCGATGTCTTTGGCTGCTCACCGATTGGTAGTGGATCCGACCTTCAAGCCAGTCAAACAAAAAAGACGTCACTTTAACGTCGAAAGAAATGCTACGATTCAGGAAGAAGTTAACAAATTGACCCAAGCGAACTTCATCAGAGAAGCACGCTACCCTGAATGAATCGCAAACATGGTCATGGTCACAAAAGCGAATGAAAAGTAGCACATGTTCGTCGATTATACCGACCTCAACTGGGCATGCCCGAAAGACAGTTATGATGGTACCAACCTCCACCTCTGGAAACAAGCTTATGAGCTTTATGGACGCGTTTTCAAGATACAACCAAATTATGATGCACCCCGTCGACCAGGAAAAGACTAGTTTTATCACAGGACAGGGTCTGTATTGCTACAAGGTGATGCCGTTCGGGCTTAAAAACACGGGGGCTACATATCAACGGTTGGTAAATAGGTTGTTTGAGCCCAAAATTGGAAGATCAATGGAAGTGTACATCGACGATATGATCACCAAGTCCTCAACCGTTGAAAGCCATCTGGACGACCTTCGCATAACTTTCATGATCTTAAGGGAAAACCAGATAAGATTGAATCCCTCCAAATGCGCATTTCGGGTAACTATAGGGAAGTTTCTAGGCTTCATGGTTCATAAGAGAGGCATAGAGGCTAACCCAGAAAAGATTAAGGCTATCCTGGATCTAGAGTCCCCCACGTCAGCTAAACAGGTTCAAGTCTTGACCGAGCAGGTAGCAGCGCTTTACAGGTTCATTTCTCGATCTACTGACAAATGTCTCCCATTCTTCAAAGCCATCATGCAGGGAAGAAACATGAAATGGGACCAGGAGAGTGAACAAGCTTTTCAAGCCTTGAAGAAATATCTGTCAAGCCCTCCGCTACTAGTCAAGCCAAGTCCTGGAGAAGAGTTGCAAATCTACTTGGCCATTTCAGAGACTGCAGTAAGTGGGGCCTTGGTCAAAGAATGTGGAGATAGGGTCCAACGGCCTATCTACTACGTGAGTCGTGCTCTAACCAAACCAAAAAAGAACTATACCCTTTTGGAGAAGCTCGTGTATGCCTTGATGACCTCGGCAAGGAAGCTCCGTCCATACTTTCAAGCTCACTCAATAGCAGTAGTGACAGATTAACCCCTCCGTCAATTCTTGTAAAGGCTAGATGTATCCGAAAGGTTAGTTTTATAGGCCATGGAGCTCATCCACTTTGATTTAAGGTACAAGCCCAGGACCGCAATTAAAGCCCAGGCTTTGGCTGACATTATAGCAAAGCTCTCAGTACCCTTAAGCCAAGCAACCTCCATAGTGACAAACATAACCCCTGAGATGATTCCAGAGTCCGACGGTTGGCCAGAAGGTTACAAGTCATGGATCCTCTACACAGATAGAGCATCCGGGCAAGCCGGGGGAGAAGCGAGCATAGTTTTAATCGACCCAAAAGGGATTGAGTGCTGCCACTGTTTTAGATTTGAATTTAAAGCCACTAACAATGAGGCGGAGTATGAAGCCCTCTTAGCCGGAATAAGAGTGGCTGTGAAGCTCGGGGTCTTTTACATGCAGATCAGGAGTGACTCGTTGCTCATAGTCAACCAAGTCTCTTGGGATTATCAGGCAAAAAGGGATAACATGGTTGCCTACCTGAAGCTAGTTTGATAGCTAATGAGTAAATTTAAAGGATTTAAGATTGAGCAGGTACCTCGACAACAGAATCGCTGAGCTGACGTCATAGCCAATATAGTTACGACTGGTGGCCAGACCTTACCATGGGGAGTCCCTCTCTAAGTGATTCCCTTGCCCAACAAAGTAGCAGGTAGGGAGACTTACACCTTGGATCGGCAACCATGTTGGATGGACCCAATAGTGGATTACCTCCAAGAAGGAAGGCTTCCCGGGGAGCCTGATCAAGCTAGGAGGATCAAGAGGATCCGATATTTCTTGGTAGATGGGTACTTATACAGGAGGGGTAGATCCCTTCCTCTGCTTTAATGTCTACATCCTGACGATGCCAAATGGGCATTAAGAGAGGTTCACTCCGGGGAATATGGGAACCACATTGTTGGGGAAGCTCTAGCATATCAAGTACTCTGCATGGGATACTATTGGCCAACCATCCATCAAGATGCAAAGAACTTAGTACGGTCCTGCAAAGCATGTCAGAATAATGCAATCTTTAGTCACCTCTCGCCGGAGCGGTTGTCATCCCTTAGCTCACCTTACCCCTTTGCTATATGAGGAGTCAACTTGATTGGACCGCTCCCTACTGCTCCTGGTCAAGCCAAGCATGCGATCATGGCGATTGACTATTTCATAAGATGTGTCAAAGCTAGACTGCTCTTCCAAATATCGAAAGAAAATACAACAAGATTCATAAAAAATAATGTAATTTACAGGTTCGGGACCCCTCTTGTCATTGTAGCTGACCTCGATAAGCAGTTTGATAATGACCGCTTTAAGGACTTTTGCAAGGACTTAGGAATCGACCTTAGATTTACCTCAGTATCCCACCCTCAGACTAACGGGCCGGTAGAATCCACCAATAAGACTATTAAGAAGCAGTTGAAAAAGAATCTATAATAGAAAAAGGGCATATGGGCCGAGGAGCTTCCCGAGGTCCTCTAGGCTTACAGCACTATGAGGAGAACGGCCATTGAAGAAACCCCTTATTATTTGGCCTTCATGGTTGAAGGAGTTCTTCCCATTGATCACAAACTGACCTCCTTCAGTGTTCAATATTTTGAACACGGAAGCAATGAGGACAAGCTCCAAGCTAGCTTACATCTCTTGGAAGAAAAACAAGATCGGGTAGCTGAGAAGGTAGCAATTTACCAGAGCAAGATTGCTAGATTCTTTAATAGAAGGGTTAAAGCTCAGAACTTTAAGAAAGAGGACCTAGTTCTCAGGAAAGTGACATTGAATACCAAGAAGAGGTTAGAAGGGGTTCTGAAACCCAATTGGGAAGGACCTTATTTGGTAAAGGTGGTTGTCTGCAACGGGGCGTACCTGTTCGATGATATGAATGGCCGACTCATCGATCATACTTGGAATACAGATCATCTGAGAAAATTCTACCTCTAAACATGGGACTCGTGAGCAGGCTACCTTCGCCTAGTTTTTAGTCACCAGCAATAATGTACTCCATTCTTTTTTCTTACCAATAAAGCTTGTTTTCTTCATCTTCAACTATGTTCTACAGTGATTTGGTTCTACATAGGAAAATTCGACATTATCATCCCAATACCAGGGATTAGTCGGGAAGCCCTCTCACTATCCCTGATGCCTCGACCGGGCATTACCCCCTGCTAAGAAGGGTCTGAGTGTAAGAGTATAGTTGTCATCCAGATCTCAAGGCTAGGAAATAGCTAGACAGCCCTTCTAATGCCTTGGTCGAGCTACAACCCCCAAGAAGGATCTGAGTGTAAAAGCATAGTTGCCATCCAGATCTCAAGATCAGGAAATAACTAAATCGCCCTCTTGATGCATTGGTCGGGCTACAACCCCCAAGAAGGATCTGAGTGTAAGAGCATAGTTTCCATCCAGATCTCAAGACTAGGAAATAGCTAGGTAGCCTTCCTGATGCCTTTGATGGCCTACAACCCCTAAGAAGGATCTGAGTGTAGGAGCATAGTTGTCATCCAGATCTCAAGATTACAAAATAGTTAGATATCCCTCCTGATGCCTTGGTCGGGCTACAACCTCTAAAAATGATCTAAGTATAAGAGCATAGTTGCCAACCAAATCTCGAGACCAGGATATAGCTACATAGCCCTCCTGATACCTTGGTCGGGCTACAGTCCCCAAGAAGAACTCGAGTTTAAGAGCATGATTGCCATCCCGATCTCAAGGCTAGGAGATGGCTAGATAACCCTCCTTGATGCCTCACTCGGGCTATAACCCCTTAGAGGGGCTCGAGAATCGAAAGCTCTTTTACTTAAAACTCCAATGTCCTAGTTATTACTTGTCACTAATTCTCCACGTATATGTGGTTGCTTACTGTGACAGGTGCGAACTAGCCTGCAATAACGCAGGGGGACTATTTACTAAAATCACCAAGCTACAAGTTTCTGTTGAGAGTTGAAAGCTCGAGCTAGCTGTCTACTTTCACACTTAAGCAGTTTTTCTATCTTGTTACTTTTCCCAAGTTGAGTTAAGTCAAGTTATTTTAGAGGCTACACCCAGATCGAGAACAGAAATGAAGCAAGTACATGCCAATGAAGTCAAAATTCATTGAAGAAAATGAGACCTAAAGTCAGTTTTCATTAATGGAATGGGGAGCCTATCCCCTGGTAAGGCTACAACAGTTAAGTAGGGAGCCCAACCACCGGTTCAGATCTATAAAAAAAATGATGGATGATGATAGTCTGGCTTGAATAGAGTGGGGAGCCCACCCCCATTTTTCGGGCATTCAAAAAAAGTCATTGGAAGACAGATTCAAACTTATGTATCCTCATGATCTCATCCAGCTTCCCCTCCCTCAGGATGGTCTTCACCTTCCTCCCTTCTTTCTGGTGGTCGCTCATCCTGGTTAGCCGCCTCTGCCACCTCTTTATGAGGATGCCTATCGATTGCCTATTGCTCAGCTGGGTCCTCCTTCAAGACCTCGTTGACCACCGCCATGACCTCAGGTGGTATGGCAACATCAAGAAGGATGTTCATTGACTCTGACATGCTCTCTCCCACTGTTGGTTCTCCCTTTGAAGTCACTTTGAAGGGTATCGGGCTTCTATAAGGCCTCCTTCTATCACCATAGGTAGAACCCCCCTCTAGGATTCTCCAGGACCTGACATTAGAAAGACTAGAGGAGGATGAGGAGGAAGGTCCAACACAACTGGTTACTTTCTGGCTTTGGCCATAATAGAGGGATCCAAGTCATCACCCAAGGGACGAGACATCTCTGCGACCTTGGCTAATATCTCTTCTCTATCCCAGTTGGCAATAATTGACAAGTCGACGGGGAAGGGGAGGGCTTCAGCAACCTGGTAGGAGGCGTAGAAGTATCCCTCGCGGAAGGAGGAATCCACCTTAGTCTGAAGCTTGGTAACTTGGGCTTGCATATCATGGTTCTTAACATCCAGTGCCTTCGCTTCTTCCTTCCAATTATCCCGCTGACTGGTTTGACATTGAGACCTAATGGTTTCTTGATCGAAAGACCGCTACAACCTCTCATGGTCACACAAAAGTTCGGCAAGTCTTGCTTCCATCCCCCCTTTGGCGAGAGGTCATCTCCTGTACCAAAGCTTGTTCTCGCGCTAACATTTCCATGGCTCATTCAGCTTCAACTTCAGCCATGGCTATAAGGTTGCGGAGAGAAATTACCTGGTAAACCATGGCTACTTGAAATTTGAAGGCCTGCAAAGGGATTTCAAGTTAGGAAATGTTAAATTAAGCTATTACATGAGAAAATAAAAGGCGATGACTACCTCAGCCAAGAGGGCAGAACCCTTGGGAACTAGAATATCTATGGGCATTGAAGCCATCATAGAAACTTCCCTCCAGGGCAGGAAGCAACAAATTGCCCTATAACCTCATCTTGAAATGCATAGCCAGATTGATCAGGCAGGCATCAGGGGAAACCCCTTCAACACCAGCTTCGTGGTTCTTTGAAGCCTGGGAGACTGGGAGTGTAAAAGGAGAGGCAGAAGTATCTGGCAGGTGCAGAGTAGGGGAAACAGGAGCAGAAGCAAGAGTAGGGGTACCTAGAACAGGAGATGACATTACTGCATCAGCGGCTTGAGAAACGAAGGCCCCTTTACCCCTTACCTTGGAAGCCCGAGATGTGAGGAGTGATAACTTGGACCTGTGTTGGGAAAAAGATGGAGCAGGAGCATACGGAACCCCAGTTGGAGCGGATAGCCTTTATTTCTCTAGGGAAACCAGAGGGTTTTCCCGACTCGACTTTGCAGAAGGGGGAGGAGTACGACGAGCTTGCTGGGTTTCATGGGAAGTTGGAGCAACAACAAAAATTGTTTAAAAAAAAAAGAGAAAAAGGGGTAAAGCTATCAGAACTAAACCATTCAACGACACAAATCTTGATGGTTCAAAGTACTTATGAGGAGCAGCGTCGAATTTTCATAGATAGCGGTTTACCCAACGAGGATCGAAAGGGTCAGCAGTTGGGAACTTCATATTCATGTAGTTCCTATTAATGGTGACTTTTAGCACCACCTCATACTCGACAAACAAGGTATATTGGCTCTACGAGGGTTTATTGTTGAAATTCGTGGGGACCGTAAACTCGAGTCCAACTATAAAGATCAAGCTCCCCCAATCATCGCCATACAATATCCATTCCTCTTTCCAGCCTAGGTCTTTCCTTGAAGCTCTAGGGATGATGAAATTAAACTTATTCTTGGCCTTGGCATAAAATTGACCTCAAGGGACCCCGGCCAGTTTGAAAGAGGAAAGCAAGCTCCTCTGCTCCGAGCTCCTTGTTTATCTTGCTTAACTCTTAATGCTCCCTCCATAGCACGAGGAAGCTTATCAGGGGCCTCCAGAAGCTGGGTGTCAACTAGAAGGGAGCTAACTGAAAGGCGTTGGTAGGAATAAAAATGGAGCCTTACCCCACTCTCGAAGGCAGCAACGTGGATGGGGAGCATGCCTTTGGGTGGGTTAAAACTTCTTAATTTCTGTAAGGGACTCTTAGGGAGACGCTGTTAGGAATGCCATATCTGGACCTCAGGCGGCGGATCGACTTTGGGTCAACGACAGAGTCTGGAATGACCCTGAAGTCATATAGAAGACGCCTCTCTAAGAAAGGACAGACAACCGTGACTTGGTCCTTTCCAATGATGCTGACCCTATTCTTTTCATCAAAAAACTCATCAACCAAGTTCAGAGGATTGTTTGGTTGGTAAGAAAACCCAGTCTCGATTGCTACATTCTGGTTCGATCGATGACGTCGTAGGGACAGAGGTGAGTCATCCCCGTCTAGGTCTCGTCGAGCCCGCTTTCCTTGGGCAAGACTTGAAAGAAGAATCTCACATAATCTACACTACCTCTAGTAAGTGCCCACAAGGCCGTCCCAAGCTTCTGAGACTAGAACTAAAGCATGGATCTACCTCGCTCTACGAAACAATGAGCAGCTAACTCGATGACCTAAATGAAGAATCATGCTATGAATACACAGAAGATCATATCTACGTTATAACGAACATTAAATTCTGCATACGTGTAAGAAAAGAATTTGTTTCCAAAGAGGAAACAAACTTACCTCCACCAACGATAATCGTGAGTCCGTTATTCACTCGAAGTCAACAACTTTTAAATAAAGGATCCTGCCCGATAAGGAGGAAACAGGTTCAGAGAGTGAAGAAAAAGGCCTAAATTCTTCGATCAGAACATGAGCGCCCATATATCTACTATTCGACAAGCACGAGATTGCCACTCTCCAATGTCCTAGAGAGGTTGTGAATATATGTGAGAGATTTATGTAAACCGCGAGTGATTAATAATAAAATTCTCATTTGCCACCACGTTATCATAAAAATATTAGTTTATATCTGAACAAGTTAGGTATCTAAGGAACTAACCCCGGCCACCAACTCCGTGGTAGTGGTCTCGAGGGTGTTAATTGGAATTTCTCATCTTGAGCAAAATTCCCGTTAACACTTACTGCATCATTAACACGTTTGTTAACAAAAGATGGGTTATGTTGGACCATAGAATCAGAGACAACCGTTGTCTGATTGAAGACGACCCTCACAGCTCCATCGGTCTTTCAACTTCCAAAATCTCCCAACCTTTTGTGGTGGGGTGCGATACTTCAAGCATCGAAATTGGAGCAATTCTATGGAAAACATCCGGCCGATTGCATTCTATAGTGATACATTAAAAGGATCAACACTTACTCTTTTAACATACGAAAAAAATGATGGCTATCATCAAGGAGGTACGAAAATGGTAACCGTATCATTTGGGGAGGCCCTTTATCATTCAAATTGATTAAAAAAGCTTAAGATTCTTGCTTGAGAAGCGGATCACTACTCCGGCATAGACACGATGGTTGCTCAAAATCTTAGGGTATGATTACACGATCCAATACCGAAAAGGAAGATAAAATCATGGCGTGGATGCCTTATCACGCATCATCGAATTCCAACTTCTTGCAATCTCATTACCAGTGGAAAATTGGTGGTCAGGTTTATGGAAAGAGATTGATCAAGACTTCTTTTAAGAACAGTTTTAGAATTTTACATCATCACGAATTTCCAGACATAATGGAGTTTGGATAAAAGATAGGAGGCTTTTGTTGAGTCCTAACTCATCTTTGCTACCAAATGTTTTATCAGAGGGGCATTCCTCACCAATTGGTGGAAACTTCGGGTATTTCAAACACTTAATCGACTCAAAACTAGTTTTACATGGTTCTAGTAAATTATGCGTTGTTGCGAAACTTGCCAACGTTGCAAGACAGAGAACTTTCAGGCTAACAAGTTTGTTGCAGACACTGCTTGTACCTGAGAAAATATGGACTGAAGTGTCGATGGATTTCATTGATGCACAATAATAATGGTAGTCGTTGATCGCTTGTACAAATACACACATTTCCTATCAAATAAACATCCATATACAACAATATCAGTTTCGAATGCCTTTGTACATGAGGTGGTTTACTTACATGGTGTCCCAATTTCAATAGTAAGGTACTGAGACTGAATTTTCATCAATTATTTTGGAAACATTTGTTTTAGTTGTAGGGAGCTAAGCTTTGCATGAGCTTAAGCTACCATCCATAATCGGATGGGTAGATTGAGGTCGGCAATAGAATATTAGAACATTGTTTGCAATGTTTCACCTACTATCAGCTAAAAAAATGGAGTGATTGAATTGCTTGGGTAGAGTACAACTACAACACAACACAACAATACATTCTTCAATTGGAATGTCCCCCTTAGAAGCAGTATACGGTACTCCTCGGCCTAACTACTGTCTTACATCCATGGTACCACGAACGTTCAAGATGTGGATGATTTTCTACAGACTTAGAAGGAAATTTTGTGGGAATTGCATCACAATTTGATTGCTACTTGGGATCGAATGAAGTCCCAGGCAGACTGAAATCGTAGGGAGACTATTCTGGATATGGGTGATCATGTGTCCCTAAAGTTACGTCTACATCGTCAACAATTTATGGTCTTTCGAGGGTTTCTTAAGTTGGCTGCACAATTTTTTGGACCATACACGTTTCTAACAAGAATTGGTAATGTTGCTTACAAGCTTCGGTTACAGGTTGGGTCTTTAATTCACTACGTTTTTCACATTAGCCTCTTAAAGAAATATTTGGGTCCAAATGTTTCAGTATTGAAATTAACTTAAACGCATATCTAATTAACCTAGAGGGGGTGAATAGGTTTTAATCAAATTAACTGCCAACTTTTCGGCTAATCAAAATTAACTCAAATAAACACCCTAAAACAAACATACAACAGCTTCAAGTATAAATGTTGAATATAAATAATACTTGAATTTACATGGAAAACCTTCGACAAGGTAAAAACCATGAGATTAGCAAAATCGATTACAACCTAGGTTGACCACATCATACCTACGGTTACTAATCCGTTTTTTGCTACCCGCATGTCTTTAATAGTGTTTATCAGCTCTTGCTTGTTAGCTACCCATAACACACACACGACTTAACTTATAAGAGAAGAGATATGCTACCTAAAGTGAATATGAAAATATTCTAAATGCATAATTCCTAGATCAACACATTTAATGTTTATCTAATCATGAATGAATGATTCAAACAATCTTAGATATTATGTTTCTATATGACATACATATAACTTAGCTATATGAATAAGAATACACTTAGATGCAATAGGTATCACAATATAACAACCCAACAATCAACACAAAAATCTCAATTTGTAAAATTCTTAATCTAGATGCAAAAAAGTCATAAAAGAGATTTCTTGTTAAGCAAGAACACAATGATGAATGAAGATGGTGTTGTACTTACCAAGTAAAATATGTTGATGAAGACTCATGCTTAAACACGTCCTAGATGAAGCTAGATGATGCTTCATTCATGAATGAATGATAGGTGATTGGGTTTTGGTTAAGAAAAATACAATCTTGCTAACTTTTCTTGCGAGTCACTCTTAAGGTTTAAAATGATGGAGTTGGAATGAATTATGAAGCTCTAAAGATGCAAAAAAGGGGAAAAGGATCTATATATCTATATATATAGATAGATAGATAGATATATGAAGCCCTAGATGAAATGATGCCTTTTTAAAAATAGACTGCTAAATGTTATCATTTTCGTTGGCTGGACCATGACTCGAGAAAGTTGTCCTGACCGCGGTACACATAATAGTGTACCGTCTTGACAACACCGTAGTTGGGACCGCTGTGCATGCAAGTGCATAGGCAGCGATACAGGCAACAAGGCCCTTTTAGAGAATGCCGTGGTAGAAACCGTTGTGCAGGCATGTGCACATGCCACAGTTTCCTAAGCACTAAACTCTTGGAACCAACCGCTGTTGAAACCGCGGTTGATATAGGTGCATAGCCAGTGACCTACACCGTGATTAAGAGGAGAATCCTCTTTTACAGGCAAGCACAACACACTTTCCTAAATGCAAGATGTGCAAGTGTGGAGTGTGATGAATGACATAAAATGCATCACTCAAAGACATACAAAAATATGCAATCAAAAGAAATGCATGCAAATAAGTTTGTGCTACGAATTCTCTTCAATTAGGAGTAGAGTCAAGTAATCTACCTTCTTTGAAGCACTTGAAGTCCAAAACCTTGATGATGGGTGATCTTTTAATCCTAATCTACCCTTTACAATATGGAACCCCAATTGTGATTTTATCAACGAAATAAACCAATAAAAAATGAGACACTTATAATCGCCATCACTTCCACAAATAAATACCGATTCCATGATTCTTCCTCAACCAGAAACTGTTTTGGATTCATGAGGTATTCAGAAGGACATATCTCCCCAAAGAAGAGACACTCATAAAATGGACGAGTGTACCATGAAAAGACGTGACATAGGAAAATCAGAAGCATTTTTCTAATAAGTAACGATTTCCTCCTTGAGATCAAGGAGAACTTAGGGGGAGGAGAATGATTGTTGGGTATGGCTCGTATTTTTAATGGTTACCAAAAGGGATTCAACCAATGTGGTGACTTCCTGGAGACATGGAAAATGTTTGGAAGTAGGAGAATGTGTTTGAGGGAGGCTTGAAGACCAAAGAAGAATTGAAGAAACGAATTCCGAAAGGAACCGCAACGTGGACCGCAGTATGGACAAGGCTCATATACCGCGACATAAGGAACGGTCAATTCCAATGAGTATCATGCAGTGTAGACCACGACAGAGGTAAAAGACACCAACCATGGTATTCTGAGCAGTGGACTTCATTAGCTTTCTGATTGCAATTTTTTCGATCTTAAACAATTTAAAAGAAAAGTTTGTTCACTGGGATCGATGATTCTACTAGCTGAACACTAATTAGTCTAATTAAATTCTAATCTGAGTGCATGAAAACTAACTGGCATAATGATTGTCTTGGGTTGGTAATTTAACTCACTAATATGTAACAATGCAATTAAATAAATAATATACAAACTCACACGAAAATATAAATATGAGAGAGTGCTAGGGAATCAATGCAACCTAATTAAACTTATCAATATAATCCGTAAGTCTCATTAAGGAACTTAAATCCAACTGATAGGGTTAGTTTCATGAAGCACATAATCTTTCCTATTACTCACACACGGTCGTGTAATGAGCAATGGTTAGAATTAGTTTTTTAATTAAAAACTCTAAACCAAGTCACACATAGCATAGCACGGTAATACATATGGAAATTTTCTCAATTATTAAGCTTACAGTTAAGGACTAAATGGGATGATCACCCACATCTAATCCTCAACATCATAAATTAACTAATCATAACACAAACATTCATTGAGGTCTCATTTGAATATAAGTGAAGGAATTAGAGCAAGTATTGCAATAAAAGAGACTACAAATGTATTTAATTTATAAACATTAATAGGATTACAAAGAGTTGTTAAACCGGTTTACATTAATCCCCTATCTTGTAAATTAGTTACACATCAAAGAAAGGAAATAAAACAAAGAAGAGTGAAAGAAGAAACCAAAGTTGGTTATTGAGGTTTCATGACTTGTAAGCTTCCTCTTCTTGCTTTCTAAGATTCCAAGATGGATGGATGGAGGAAAATGTCCAAGGATAGTGATGGAAGGGTTAAAGCATCTAAAAGTTTGTGTGGCTGATGTATTTTCACCAAAATATAAGATGGGTATTTATATGGGTCCAAAAATAGGTCAGGAATCAATCTAGAAATATGTGCTGGCAAACTGTCGCTTCCTTGTATGTCACGGTTGTCCATGACGACATGTTGCGGTCTTCCATGATGACATGCTGAGGTCTTTCATGACGATATCACAAGCGACACTTTAGAAAAGTTGTTGTCGCGTGGTGTGTCACGGTATCCCATGACGACACACCATGACAGTGACATCTTGTGTCATTTTGTTCAAGTTTCCAATTTCCAGCTCTTTTGGGTCCTAATCTTCACTCACATCTCCTATATGATGCCCTTAATACAAAATCCTACAAAAACACTTAATCGAGTCATTAAACACTTGATTTTATTCGAGAATTGAGCAATAAGCATAGGAAGGGGGACTCGAAATCTAGTGTTATCATGACTCGATCAACACCCCCAAACCTAGCCTTTTGCTCATCCTCGAGCAAAATCAAGAGAAAACAAAAACAAAAACAAACACACAAACAACTCGAAGACTCGATAAAAACAAAAGAAATTCACATAGCAATAACTCAAAAACCGCATTTTCAACTGGTGATGAGATGCAAAGAGATATGGATAAGGAAAGTAGACACATTCTCAAGCAACTCTAAAGCACCCCCGGTACACGAATCCCACAACTAGAGTGCTCTCGTGTTGGGAACTACTCACTCTCACACCTCGAGCATAATTCGCTTTGACTCTAAACCTTACATGGACATTCTCTTTTCTTTCCTCTAGGAGTCCTACGTTCACACTCATGCAAAGTATGCAAGGATAGAGTTATGCATGAGAATCAAATACTTGTATACAATAAGAAATGAAACGTTATTATTTTGGTATACTAGCCTAGGAAATGAATCAAATACCATGGACATGGAAGATCATGCTTCAACAAACATTCCAAATCTAGATTTCATAGTAGATCATTTAGGTCTTCCTTTTGGTTGTAATGGGCCATTGGGTGAAATATGGTGAACAAAGGATAGGAAATGGAATTCAAAAGTCACCAATCTTGCTAAGACATTACACGATACACCCAATACTTAAGCTCTATTCACATCACTCGTGGCACTAGTTTGGCTTGACTTTTTGTTACAGTTGTGCTATTCATAAGTACTCTACTAGTGAGTACTTTACAATTACATATAAGACTCTTATTCCTTCATTTTTTTTTCTTTTTTTTTCCTTTTCCTTTTTTTTTACACTTTAAGCTCATAGTGCACATTTTTGCACTTTTATATTTTTGAGCCTTTTGCCTTGCGTATTTACAAATATAGCATCAATACACATTAACTTTTCATATTTAGAGCTTTTCCACCTTTCACCATAATACAACACATCCTAACAAGATTGGAAACAAGGGTAGGCATGTGTTTAGGTTTAGGCTATACGGTGTAATGTGGTTCCAAAAGAAAGGTAAGTGTTTGGCCTCAAAATTGGCTTGGGAGCACACAAATAGGGACAAGGAATGTGTTTAGGCTGATTTGAGTAGTTAAGCACACACATTGCCTAAAATCATTTCCACCACCTCATCTGTCAAGGGAATGTAAGTATCAATCAAGCAATCCACAAATATAACAATGTGATGTCCTATGGCAATTGATGCGCATGACAAGATAAGTGTTTAAGATGAAACAATGATAACACTCAAATGCGTTTTTTAAGGATTATGTTTGTGAACTCACTAGGTCTCTCCACTATTTGAATAAGGTGTTCGACCACCGAATCCTCTCAACTTGAACACAAAAGGATAGGACAAGCCCATGAAGTGCAAGTGAGACCCTAGAGTGACAACAAGCTGCTCAATCGAGCATATTAGGCAAAAATAAACTCTCACACAAACACATACTCAAAGCATCACACCCAAGCTACTTGAAGCTTGAAAATTTTGGCCATGCGAATATTTTTAAAAAGTTTGACTCAAAATGAAATAAAAAATTTGACTCAAAATAAAATTAAGACTCAATAAAACTTTTATCGGGAAATTTGCTCAAGATGAGAATTTCCAACTAACACCCTCGAGACCACTACCACAAAGGTGGTGGCCGGGGTTGGTACCTTTGATACCTGACCTGCTTAGATAGAAACGAATGATTGAATGACAATAGCAAATGAGAGCTTTATTATTGAACACTCGCGACATACAGAAATTTCTCACATACACTCACAATCTCTCTAGGATATAGAAAGGTGGCAACTTCATGCTTGTTGAATAGTGGATACCATGATGGCCGTGTTCTAATCACAGAATTTAAGCTTGATGTAATTCTTTCTTCCTTTCATTCTGTTTTCTTCTTTTTCGTCCCCTTTTCTTGAGAATACTTAGGCCTATTTATACATGGCCGAATTAATTTGAACGGGTGTATCTCCTACCTCGATTCTCTGAACCTATTCCCTTCTTATCGGGGCGGGATCCTCAATTTGAAAGTCGTTGACTTCGAGTAAATTACGGACTCAAGATTATCGTTGGTGGAGATAAGTTTGTTTCCTCTTTGAAAACAAACTCTTGTCTTACACGTATGCAGAATTTAATGTTCGTTATAACGTAGATATGATCTTGTATGTATTCATGGCATGATTCTTCATGGAGGTCATCGCGTTAGCTGCTCATTGTTTTGTAGAGCAAGGTAGATCTATGCTTTGGTTCTGTCCTCAAGAGCTTGGGATGGACGCCCCTGTAGATATTTATGGGAGGTAGCTCGGGTCTAATTCATTTAGAGGTTCTCTTTCTCCTCGTATTGTGGAGGGGACAACAGGCTCTTGGAGAAGTTGGTGGGTTTCCAATTTTTAGGCTACGAGCTAAGCTCGACCTCCGGGAACCTTAACCTAGTAGGAGCTTGCTTTGCTTGTCGGGATTCACTTCGAGTGTTTCTTGAGCTCGGCAATCCTTCCTAGCATTCGCGGGATGGTTTTGGAGTCTGATCCTAGTAATCGAGGTTCCTGGATAGGTGGCCTCGAGAAGCTCGGATTACAGTGTTCTCATGAGGACTCGACCTGGTCGTGCCTAGCTTTGTCCCTGATAGTCCCGAAGCCCGACAATCCTTCCATGCTTCTGCAAGGTAGTTTTATGATCTGCCCAGGGTGTCATGAATGTCGAATTTGGGCTTCAATTCGGGTTAGGAGAGTGGAAAATTTCTCTTTGACCCCTAGCCAAATTTTACTATTAACATAAGTCCCCTCTGACTTGAACACTGGAGGTAGAGTTGGGGTTGGAGTCAGATTCCCTATTTAATTGAAAATTTTCCCATTACAAGGTAATTATGGGGAATCTCGAATGAAATCTTCTCATTAATTATTCGGGGTGATGTGTCATCAGCGGACTGGCACGTTCCCCGAAATTATCCAGCTACGTTACGGCTGCTCTGAGATTCGAGGCGATCTTAACAAAGATTTTGCAGATGTCAATAGCTATTCCACCTCTATTTAATCATGGCCTTATCATCCCTTTCTTCACGCTTTCTTTCAATTTCAAATTTTCAGACTTCCTCTCCCTTACTGTTTTCTCTAACCATATCATTTCTTTTCACCTACCTTCAAGCTCTTTTCATCCAACAATGTCGAACTCCTCTGACAGCATTGAAGCCAAAGTCGAGGGCACTAGCAGTTCTAATTTGGTTCCTCATAAACGGGTGTGAGGAATCTCAAGCGACGAGGACTCCTCTCCAGTCCTTCAGTACCACCGCTGCAGTAGGAATGTTTCAATAGGCTCTGGCTTCTTCAATCAACCCGACAACCCTCTAAACTTAGTCGATAAAGATTTTGACATAGGGAGAGGGACGATGTCGCTAGGAGGGGTCAATTCATGGTAGTGGGTCCACTTTTGGTGAAGTTTCCGCCGTATGACTTTAGGGTCATTCCCAATTCTACAGTTGATCTGGACTCTCTCGATCGTATAAGATCCAAGTATCGTATTCCTGACAGCGTTTCCCTTACCATCCCTTATAGAGATTACGACGTATTCAACCCTCCCAAGGGAGTTCTTCCAATTCAAGTGGCGGCCCTCAAGAGTGGGGTCAGGCTTCCACTCAATTCTACCCTGCGGCTGGCCCTTAATGCCCTTCAACTAGCTCCTCTCCAGTTGACGCCCAGTTTTTGGAGGCACCTAATCGGCTTCCTCATACTTTGGAGGGAGCAGTGTGAGCTCAGTAAGATAACCATGGAACCCAGAGCAGAGGAGTTGGCTTTCCTCTTCCAAATCGGGAGTCTAGCCGGGGTCCCTTGAGGTCAATTCTGCGGCAAGGCCAAGAACAAGCTTAACTTCATCATCCCGGGAGCTTCAAGGAAGGACCCAGCCTAGAAGGAGGAATGGATATTGGCCGGTGGTGAGTGAGGGAGCTCGGTCTTCATAGACAGGTATGCATTCACGGTTCCCATGGCTTTTAATGACAAACCAACCTGGGATCAAGATTCCTTGCCAGCTGAATCTGAAATGGTGTTGAGGACATTTCTCACCAGAAACTATTCGAATTTAAAGTATCCCACCGCTGATCCCTTCGATTCCCCCAGGGTGAATCAATATCTACGGATCTCCGATGCTACCCCTCGTGAGTAATCCCAAGTCATTATGCATCGTTCTGTTAGCTGGCTTGCTTCTTACATCTCTCTCTCTCTCTTTTTTAACAGTTTTTGTTGTTGCTCCAGCTTCCCGTGAAACCCAGCAAGCTCGGACCCCTCAATCTCCTGCTAGATTGTCCTGGGGGGGTCTTCTCGATTTCCATGAAGAAAAAAGAGCCTACCATTCCAGTTTTTGCTTCATTTGCTTCAGCTCCATCTCCTACCCAAGTTAGGTCCATAATAACTATTCTTGCATCACGGGCTTCCAAGGCGCTAACCAAAGGAGGTCCTACTTCCCAAGCTGCTAATACGACCACCTCCGCCCCTTCATCAGTGGTCCTCGCTAAATTTATTGCATCTTCAGTTACATTACCTACCTCTTCAACTGACCCATCTGTGCCCCAATCAGTTTAGGCTACGGGGGATCTCGAAGGTGGTATTCCTGAGATTCCCCCTTCTCGCCCCCACCATCAGTCGGGTTTGGTTAGACAGGACGAGGTTCTAAAGCAGTTTGTTGCGTCTTGCCAGGGTGGTGGGCTCTCTATGATGGCTACAATGCCCTTGGATATCACGCTTACCAAGGGGTCTTCCCTCCTGGCCAAGGTAGTCATCGCCTTAATTTTATGTGATTGTGAACTTTGATCGCTCTCTAACCTTTGTTTAATACTTTGCAGACTTTCAAGTTTAATGTAGCGATGGGTTACCAGGTATCTTTTCTCCGTGATCGTGTTGCCCACGCAAAAGATGAAACTAAAAGGGTCATGGGGATTCTCGCACAAGCTCGGTCTCTTGTAGAGGAGATGACTTCCAATCAGAAGAAGGTGGAGGCTAAACTGAGCGATCTTCATTGTGATCATGAGAGGATGAAGCGATCCTTTGACCAAGAAACCGTTAAGTCAAAGCAGTGGGCTAGGCAGAGAGACTTCTAGAAGGCTAAAACCAAGAAGCTGGATACCACGAATCAAGATATGCATGCCCGTATTGCCAAGCTCCAAGCCGAGGTGGATGCATCCTTCAGTGAGGGGTATTTTTATACCTCCTTCAAGGTTACAGAAGCCCTCCCCCTCCCTCTCCCCTTCGACTTCTCCATTATCTCCAGTTGAGATAGGGAAAAAATAATGTCCCGGGCGACAGAGATGTCGTGCCCCAATGATGACAAAACGGGTCTTTGTACTGGAGACAGAGCTGGGAAACAGCCTGAAATACCAGATCTGCCTTCTCTTGTCCTGACCTTCCCAGCTTCAGGTCCCAAAAAATCTTCAAGGAGGGTTCAACCCATGGAGCCGTAATAAGGCCCTACTGAAGTCCAAGGTTCCTTTAAGGTGCATTCAAGGGAGGAGCCAACAATAGGGGAGATTACTCCAGAGTAAATGACTAACCTTCTTGATGCGGCCATACCTCTTGAGGTCATGGCGGTGGTCAACGAGGTCTTGGAGGAGGACCCTATTGAGCAACAGGTAATCGAGAGGCATCCTAAAAAAGAGATGGTGAAAGTGGCTATCCGGGATGAATGATCACTGGAAAGAGAAGAAGGGGGCAAGGTTCATCCAGAATGAGGGGAAGCTGGAGGAAAACAGGAAGATACAAAAGTTTGAATCCATCTTCTTGTAGCTTGTTCTGAATGCCTGGAAAGAGGGGTGGGCATCCCATCCTTACCCATGCTTGACCATCATTATCATTTTTTTTTGTAGCCCAGAACCGAGGGTTGGGCTCCCTGATCGATTGTTATAGTCTTACCGGGGGATAGGCTCCCTATTTCATTATTGGAATTTAACTTTAGATCTTATTCAAGTTTTGATTAGCATGTACTTGCTTCATTTCTGATCTCTATCTAGGTACAACCTCTATAGCAACCTGACTTAGCTTAGGAAAAGTAACAAGACAAGGAAATTGCTTAAGTGTGAAAGTAGATAGCTAGCTCGAGCTTTTCAAATCATAACGGAAACTTGTAGCTCCATGAATTTAGTAAGTATTCCCCTTGTGTGATTGTAGGCTAGCTCGCACCTGTCTCAGTAAGTAACAATATACACACGGAGAATTAGCGACCGGCAGTGACTGGGACATTGGAGTTTAAGTAAAATAGCCATTCTCGAGCCCCTCTAGGTATTGTTGGGGTTTATGCCCTAAAGATGTAATTAGTAAATGGATTTTTAAAATAAATAAAAAGAAAAGTTCAATTCATTCTGGTTATGTTATTTATTTTATAAACTTGTGCATATATTTAACATTCAAGATTGCCGGATGTAATCTCGAACTATGTATATGAGTGTCATATACGTATGGATACAGTAAGAGACGTGCAATCTAAAAAGTCCATAGATAGCAAATAAAGATGGGTACTTTATTTTGGTTAATCTGTAGTTGCAGTCCATTATGTAATGTATGGTGATTCTATCCTGAATCATTCATATGGAGATATGAGAATGAAGACATCTTGTATGATGTGATCATATAGGACTGGGCCATGATCTTTATGAATCTCTCACCAAGATCCGTTTACCGATGAGATTCATATATATCAACTAATGATGGCTATATATGGGTGATCTTAATCTTGAGTGTCTTATCGACTCCTTCAGGTTAAATCATGGTCTTTGATATACCATGGGTGAGGTCAGATGCATTTCCTGATCAATATACTCCGTATGTTGGGATTACGGTTTGGCTTATGGCTGGGAAAGTTTGTACACAATAGTGGAATCCACTCATTCTTGTGAGAAGTAGATGTTAGTTCCCTTAAGGGTTGATTCGGGGCTTGGACAATATGAGCGCTCTCCTAATTCCGTAAGGAAATAGGATTTATTGTTCATTAGAGAATCAACGGTACTTAAAAGATATATGTAATTAGAGGAGTATAACAGACATTATGACCCAACTCCAATTATAAACTACTGTGGAAGATCACACCATGTGTAATAGCTATATCGATGGACACCGAGTTGTATCGGTCTGTGTAAAAGCGTCTACAGTTGAGAGAGTGCAGCTTCGGGTTTTTAGTGGAATAACACCGGTGTTAATAATCAAGGAATATTAATTAAAGAGTTTAATTAATGATTCCGAGGATTATTAAAGCTCAAAATATTGTGGGTCCATTAGGTCCCCTTGCTAGCCCGACCGATTTAGGTAACCAGGGTCACGATTAATTAGTTGGATTGTCCAATTAGTTGTGTTACGAAAGTTACAAGTGTTTATTCGGGAATTAATTGAATAATGAGATTATTTAATTAATGAATGTTAATAGTTAAATTAATTAAATAATTAGATTATTTAATTATATTGATAATTATGAATTTATTAATTAACTATTAATTGGAGGGTGTTAGTTGATATATGGATTTAAGTGAAGATAAATTAATAGGATTATTTTAATTTTACTAAATCATTTATCTAAGTATTTGAATTTAAGTTTAAATTTAAAATAATTATTATCACTTTTAATATATTAGATATATTTTAAAATGATAATTAAAAGATATATATCAATTATAACACACAAGGGATTGCATTGGATGCAAATTGGTGTGTGCACATATATAAGTTTTTGTATAGGATACAAACAAGGATATATATATAAAAGAGAATATAAAAAAAACGTTGACTTTTTATAAAACGCACAGCACAAGTAGAATTGATATATATATATATATATATTTGTGATAGGCGTGATTGGTAAGATTTGTGATGCAGGTGTGTTTTTGTTTTTTTTATTAAGAAAAAAGTTGTTTTGGTTTTTGTGGTATACTTGATAGACACGAAAAAAAAAACAATATATATTTTTTGCATGAGATGTTATTCATTTGTGCATGAAATCAATACAACAAATTGAGAAAAAATGAGAAGAAAGAGTTTCTTCAAGTATTTCTCTACATCCTCCATTCAAGTTCCTAAGATCGTGACGCACCCACACATAGTTACCAATCCCTTGAGATAGTGAGGAAGATCGAGTGGTTCAGACAGGAGCACATCGTAAAGTGAAGGAGCTCCCAAACGTTGGTAAGATTGGTTCAGACAGGAGCATAACGTAAAGTGAAGGAGCCTCTAAACGTTGGTGTTTTCTTCTCTTTATATCGATTTCAATTTCCTGCGTTTACATATTATATATATTGGTTCCGAAAAATAATTACGATCCAAAGTTCACTGGTCCCAGATACAGATATGATATGTATAAAAAATTTAAAATCTAGTTCCGTTGCGTAACCGGTGAACGGGGATCCAACAATTGGTATTAGAGCAAAGGTAGTGGCGACTGGCCGATCCCAGGGAACTCTCACACGTGATCGTGTGACGAAGCGTGGCTCTCCGCCCGAGGGCTTCTTAGAGGAGTGCTCTGATAGGTATCTGTGGGTGTCACCCCAAGGAGTTGGGATCGTGCCCACACCCATGAGATGAGAATTGGTATCAACAATTGGTATCATAGCCAATTTTATTTTTGGAACAGGAAATTGTTTTCGATGCTCCTGAATGTATGATTGTGTAGGCATGATTTAAATTGACTGAATATTGTTTTTGTATGTATATATATATATATATATATTTTTTTTTTTTTATTTACAAAAACATGATTGATCGTTAATTATATGGTACTGTGAATTTAGGGTTTATGGGTTGTATTTTTATCATTATTATTATTATTATTATTTTACTGTTATTGTATTGTAAGAAAAAATGTAACCTATATTGAAGACCTGAAAAAATTGCGAAGAAAGATTCATGAGATGAATCGGAGTGACCTGAAGAGACTGGAAGATATCTGAAGTTACTAGAAGACCAAGGAATGCCTTGGGAATTTTTTTGTAATTTTAGATTTCAATTTTTTAGGTTAAATAATCCACAGTACTCAGTCAATTCATGTATGCTTTATATTATGTGATGATAAATGCATTGTCATGCATACGTATGTCATTTAGATTAGATGTGCCTATACAGATATATTTGATATGTCAAACATGCATCATAGCCTGATATTTTATGTATTTTTTTAATATGATTAAAATGGGCAATATACATAATTGGCTATGAATAATGAGATTAGTTTTTAATGGTTAGAAAACTTGGTAATTTTTAATTAATATTAATCTAGTTATTAAAGAGTTTAATAAGTTAGATTAATAGGGTCATTTATTGTAATTAGGATTAATATAATTAATTACCTAATAATAAATAATCCAAATAAAGTGTTAGGGTTTTAATAGTTAAAACTTGGTAAACACTAACATAATAATCTGACCCTAGTAAATAGTTTACAAAGGCTTAGATTATTCACTAATAGATTAGATTTTTAATTGTAAAAAATCATTAATAATTTATTAGTTAATTGGAATTTGTTTCTAATTAGTTAATGCGCTAGATAACTTGATTAACGTTAGTTGTTTAATCCTGTAGAATCTAGGTGCATTAACGGTTAAAAGAAAACCCTAATTTTGAAAATAGTGAGTGGGAGAGGGATATATGACATATATATCCCGCGGTCTCCATCATTAGTTCAACACCGTGAGATCCGAGTGGGGCCTCGTGACTTCTTTGCTTTCGTCCTCTCTAAGGAGGGTTTCCACAAAGGTCAATACCAAGGTTGACTTCCTAATGGATAGGATTTTTGAAGGTATTTCGGGATTGACCGACCCCAAGGTGGCAATTCTCGAGTTAAGCTCGTGAGATCTGAAATGGTGGGTTACACTCACAAAGGTTTTGATTAAGTTTGTTAATTAAAAACCTGACTGAATGAACGATGGTTGAATGATATGGAATAAGAGTTATTCTAGATTATCATTTGATTGAGAATGTCTCGGTCCAACATGCAAAGACTTGACCGACCCTAAGGTGGCACTTCTTTGTGGTATGTTGGATTGTCATGGTATAGTAACTAGTTTTAGGGTAGTTCTAGTTCGTTAAACATGTGCATACATTATGTTTAAATTTATGCCAAAACACTCACACTTGTTTTAAATAAATGACTGAATGAATGTTTTATTTATTTCAGCAATAATGTCTTCTGTATTACTTCAAATTCTCGCAAACGACAGATTAATTGGTAATAACTACACTAAGTGGAAACTTAACATTAATGCAATATTGGTCACCAAAGACCTCAAGTTTGTGCTTACAAAGGAATGTCCTACAGCGCCTGCTGCCAATACCACATGAACTGTTCGTGAGGCATACGAGCGATGGGTCTCATTTGATAAGAAGGCCCGAACATATCTGTTGGCTTCTATGGCAGACGTGCTTGTCACAAAGCATGAAGCAATGACTTCAGCATTCGATATCATGGAGTCATTGCAAGCTATGTTTGGGTAGCCCTCCGAGCAAAAGCAACATGAAGATGTTCGTTCAGCTATGCTCACTCGTATGAAGGAATGTACGTCAGTTCGGGAACATGTCCTGAGCATGATGTCCTACTTCAACATGGTAGAAGTCAATGGTGGGGCCATTGACGAACCCAATCAAGTAAGCATCATACTAACGACTCTTCGGAAGAGTTTCGATCAGTTTAAGAACAGCTACAGGATGAACAAGTTAAGGTTCAATCTCACACAGTTGCTCAATGAGCTCACTACCTTTGAGTCCTTGACTAAGGACAACAAGGGTAAGACCGGTGAGGCAAATGTTGCCGAACCATCTTTCTGCTTTAATAATAAGAAGAGACAGAGGTCTGCTAGGAAGGCAAAGGGTAAGCCCAAACCCAAGAAATCCCAAAGCAAGAAGAAGTCCAAGAAAAGTTAATATGATTTACATGTTCTTGAGTCGTGTTTAGTGGAAGATGATTCTCACCCTTGATAGTTGATTCAGGGCCCACTAACCATGTTTGTTCTTCTTTACAATGGACTGATTCTTAGACACAGCTAAAGGAGCAAGCATTCTTAATGCGTGCGGGGTCAGGGGATGTCGTGTCGGCACGAGCAGTGGGCGTAATTAGATTACGTTTTTGTAATAATTATATATTGTTGGACAATGTATTTTATATTCTTGGATTTACACGGAATTTGATTTCCGTTTCTAAGTTGTTAGAACAAAAATATTTTGTTTCTTTTAATAATAAGTCTGTTATTAGTGGAAAGAATGATCTGAATATTTGTTCAGGAATTAACGAATATAATTTTTATGTGTTAAGACTGTTAATACATACTACACTGCTCAACACCGAAATGTTTAAGGTTGAAAAACCAAAAACTAAACGACATAAGATTTCTCCAGATACTGACACGTATCTTTAGCATCTAAGGCTTGGTCATATCAACCTTGACTGGATAGACAGACTAGTAAAAGGCGGACCTTTAAGTGAGTTAAAGGTTAGCACATTACCTGTCTTCGAATCTTGTTAGGAAGGTAAGATGACTAAGAGACCTTTTACTGGAAAAGGGCTTAGAGCTAAAGAACCGCTAGAGCTTATACATACAGACGTCTGCGGACTGATGAATGTTAAAGCTATGGGTGTTTATGAGTATTATATCACATTTACAGATGACTACTCAAGATACGGATACGTCTACCTAATGCAACAGAAGTCAAAAACATTTGAAATGTTCAAAGAATTCCAAGCTGAAGTTGAGAATCAATTAGGTAGGACTATCAAGTCACTACGATCGGATCATGGAGGTGAGTACCTTGACCAAGAGTTTGAAGACTTCATGGTCGAGCATGGGATAGTTTCCCAACTCACAGCTCCCAGTACACCTCAGCAAAATGGTGTAGCGGAGGGGAGAAATAGAACCCTGATGGAAATGGTGAGATCTATGATTAGTTTCTCATCATTACCAAAATTTCTTTTTGTGATATGCGTTACAAACAGCGACATATATTTTGAATGTAGTGTCATACAAATATGTTCCTAAGACTCCCCTAGAGTTGTGAAATGGTCATAAAGCTAGTTTGTGACATTTTCGTATATGGGGGTGTCCAGCACACGTGATGAAGATCATAACTGGAAAGCTAGACTTCAAGTCTATTGTCTGCCTGTTTGTAGGATACTCCAAGGAGACCAGATGTGGACACTTCTATAGTCCTGAAGACAACAAAGTATTTGTATTGACAAATGCAACATTTCTTGAGGACAATTACATTAGTGACCATAAACCTCATTCCAAGATTGTATTAAATGAGTTGGATCCTGGTGAGACTAGTGATTCATCAATAAGAGTTGTTGATCCATAAACATCTGAGAGTCAGATGGTTTCTGATCAAGATACACTACCACCTGGACATAGTGAAAGGGTTGTGAGACAACCTGAATGCTATTTTGGTATAGATGAGGTACAAGGTTTTGTCTCTGTTGATAGTGTGGATGATCCGTTGACATTTAAGAATGCAATGGAAGATCCTGATAAAGAGGAATGACTTAAAGCCATGAATCTCAAGATGGAATCCATGTACTATAACTCAGTCTGGGATATTGTAGACTTACCAGATAGGGTAAAACCCATAGCGTGTAAGTGGATCTACAAGAGAAATAGAGGAGTAGACAGAAAGGTAGAGACCTTCAAGGCAAGGCTAGTGGCCAAGGGTTATACCCAGAAAGAGGGGGTCGATTATGAAGAGACCTTCTCGCCAGTAGCCATGTTTAAGTCTATTAGGATTCTCGTATCCATTGCTGCCTATTTCGATTACGAAATTTGGAAAATGGACGTCAAGACTGCATTCTTGAATGACAATCTGGATGAGAGAATCTATATGTTGCAACCATAGGGATTTGTGTCTCCAGATCAAAATCAAAAGGTTTGCAAGCTGCAAATGTCCATCTATGGACTTAAGCAAGCATTTAGATCTTGGAACATTAGGTTTGATGATGTGATCAAAACCTATGGCTTTGAGCAGAACATCGTTGATCCTTATATCTACAAGCGCATCATTGATAAAAAAAGGTAGTTTTCTTGGTCCTATACGTAGATGATATCCTGTTCATTGGGAATGAAAGTGGGAGTGTTGTCTGATGTAAAAGGTTGGTTGGGTAGCCAATTCCAAATGAAAGATTTATGAGAGGCGAGTTATGTTCTAGGGATCCAACTTATAAGGGATCGTAAGAACAAACTCATAGCACTGTCTCAGGCATCATATATCGATAAGATTCTTGTGCGATTTTTGATGCAAAACTCTAAGAAAGGTAATTTACCTTCTAGGCATGAAGTTCACTTGTCTAAGGAACAGTGTATTAAGACACCTTAAAAAGTTGAGGGTATGAGACGTGTACCCTACGCATCGGCAGTAGGTAGTCACATTTATACTATGTTATTCACGAGACCGGACATCTGCTATGTAGTGGGAGTAGTCAGCTTGGGTTGGTGTCAAGACAATTCTCAAGTATCTTCGGAGAAAAAGAGACTATATACTAGTGTATTCCGGTAGGATTTGATCCGTTAGGATACATAGATTCTGATTTTCAATCAGACAGGGATTCTAAGAAATCCACATCTGGATCGATATTCACCCTGGGTGGTAGAGCCATTATGTGGAGAAGTATCAAGCAATCTTGCATTGCTGACTCCACCATGGAAGCAAAATATGTAGCCGCTTGTGAAGCTGCTAAAGAGGTTGTTTGGCTCTTTAAGTTCTTGAGTGATCTGGAAGTTGTTCCAGATTTGGATATGCCCATTATACTTTATTGAGATAATAGTGGTGTTATGGCTAATTCCAAAGAACCAAGAAGCCACAAGAGAGGGAAGCATATAGAGAGAAAGTATCATCTCATTAGAGAGATAATGTAAAGAGGAGATGTGATCGTCACAAAGATAGCCTTACAAGACAATCATGCTGATTCATTTACAAAGACCTAACCGGCTAAAGTGTTTTCGGGTCACCTAGATGGTCTAGGGTTACGAGACATGCCTCACATGCTTTAGTGCAAGTGGGAGATTGTTCGGGTTTATGCCCTAAAGATGTAATTTGTAAATGGATTTTTGAAATAAATAAAAAGAAAAGTTCAATTCATTCTTGTTATGTTATTTATTTTATAAACTTATGCATATATTTAACATCCAAGATTGTCGGATGTAATCTCGAACTGTGTATATTAGTGTCATATACGGATGTATATAGTAAGAGACGTGCAATCAAAAGAGTCCATAGATAACAAATAAAGTTGGGTACTTTATTTGTTGTTAATCTATAGTTACGGTCCATTCCGTAATGTACGGTGATTCAATCCTGAATCATTCATATAGAGATATGAGAATGGAGGCATCTTGTATGATGTGATCATATAGGACTAGGCCACGATCTATTTGAATCTCTCACCAAGATCCGTTTACCGATGAGATTCATATATATCAACTAATGATGGCTATATATGGGTGATCTTAATCTTGAGTGTCTTATCGACTCCTTCAGGTTAAATCATGGTCTTTGATATACCATGGGTGAGGTCAGATGCATTTCCTGATCAATATACTCCATATGTTGGGATTACGGTTTGGCTTATGGCTGGGAAGGTTTGTACACAATAATGGAATCCACTGCTTCTTGTGAGAAGTATATGGTAGTTCCTTTAATGGTTGATTTGGGGCTTGGACAATATGAGCGCTCTCCTAATTCCGTAAGGAAATAGGATTTATTGTTCATTAGAGAATCAACGACATTTAAAGGATATATGTAATTAGAGGGGTATAACGGACATTATGACCCATCTCCAATTATGAACTACTGTGGAGGATCGCACCATGTGTAATAGCTATATCGATGGATATCGAGTTGTATCGGTCTGTGTAAAAGCGTCTAGATTTGAAAGTGTGCAGCTTCGGGTTTTTAGTGGAATAACACCGGAGTTAGTAATCAAGGAATATTAATTAAATAGTTTAATTAATGATTTCGAGGATTACTGGAGCTCAAAATACTGTGGGTCCATTAGATCCCCTTGCTAGCCCGATCGGTTTAGGTAACAAGGGTCACGGTTAATTAGTTGGATTGTCCAATTAGTTGGATTGTCCAATTAGTTGTGTTACGAATGTGACAAGTGTTTATTCGGGAATTAATTGAATAATGAGATTATTTAATTAATTAATGTTAATAATTAAATTAATTAAATAATTAGATTATTTAATTATATTGATAATTATGAATTATTAATTAACTATTAATTGGAGGGTGTTAGTTGATATATGGATGTAGGTGAAGATAAAATAATAGAATTATTTTATTTTTACTAAATCATTTATCTAAGTATTTGAATTTAAGTTTAAATTTAAAATACTTTATCACTTTTAATATATTAGATATATTTGAAAATGATAATTATAATATATTAGATATATTTAAAAATGATAATTAAAATATATATATATCAATTATAACACACAAGAGATTGCATTGGATGTAAATTGGTGTGTGCACATATGTAAGTGTTTGTATAGGATACAAACAAGGATATATATATATATATATATATATAAGAGAATATAAAAAAAAACAAAACGTTGACTTTTTGTAAAACGCACAGCATAAGTAGAATTGATATATATTGTTAACCGGAAATTCGCTCAGGGTGAGGAATTACAGCTAACACCCTCGAGACCACTACCACGGAGGTTGTGTCCGGGGTTGGTACCTTGTACCTTAGAGAGATCTTGTATGAATATGGACTATGGAGCGGTAGGTAGAAGAGGAGTCATCCTACTCACCGGGCTTTGTGGTTGATAAGAGATGAAGGGAGCTCGAGGTTCCCTTGCTGGTATGAAGGGGTTAATCTTGGTCCTGGTCCTTGGTCGGGGTCGGAGCCCGTCCTGGTCCTTGGTCGGGGTCGGAGCCCGTCCTGGTCCTTGGTCGGGGTCGGAGCCCGTCCTGGTACCCAGAGCCCGGTTCTGGAGCCCGATTCCTTCCTGTAGTTCCTCGACCAAGATAACAAGTAAGAAGGGGGGCTTATCTAGCTCCAGTGTTAAAGAGCTTGATTTCTTCCATAGAGAGGATGTATGAGGGCTCATCGACTCCCTTCAAGCTGGTCTGGGTGGTTTCTTCTCATCTTGATGTGCGACTTTGGCATGTAGATGGGAGGATCAGAGAGCTAGGTCCAGCGAGGTAGGAATCTAGATCCGGTTCCCTAGATTTTCATTGTACTTTCCCGATCTCATATAAGAAGGATTAGAGAGCTAAGACCAATGGGGTTGGAACCTAACCCGCATACACACATGCATAATACAGTAGATAATAAGAAAAACACAAGTCTTTTGTAGAGAGAGGCGGACTGACCAAGGGGGAAAAAGCATCACCAATGATCACATGCTGAAAAACCCAAAGGCAGTATCCAATAGAAAGAGGAACAGCCTTCCTTATGTATATATCACAAATGCTCCGGGGAGCTTACAACAATGGAGAAATAATACCACCATAGTGCTCCGGAGAGCTTACAACAATGATCGAGTGTTAACCGATACCAGTATATTCCTGGTAAAGGTACATGTACAATAACGATCTAGAGAGAACTTTAAACGAAACATGTGTCTTCTGAGATATCAGATCCCTCATCTTGATGAGTTTACAAATGTATTTATACATGGTGACTACTTTGGCATGCAATTTCATGACTCTTGAATTGGTCTTCTTTTCTATAATGAATACGATTCTTCATTTAATGTAGTTGATCGGCTTGTAGCTAATATCTTGGAGAAGATGTGTTTGCTTCCCCTTCGGACTCTTCCTTCCTTGATAGGAGGGATTTTTTGTTGTAGTTGGCCCCCAATAATTGGTTGTGGAGGATATCTTGGAGGCAAAGGTATTTGTTTCCACTTTTGACTCTTTTACTAATGGTGGCCATTAAAGAGTTGAATATTCTCTTATTAATGGTGTTGATCATGTAATTAATAGGGTTGACTTCCTCCATTAATATAGTTGACCTCATTAATAGGGTTGACTATCTACATTAATACGGTTGACTACCTCAATAAATACGGTTGACTACCTCAATAAATACGGGTTGACCTCATTAATAGGGTTGTCTACCTCCATTAATACGGTTTGACCTCATTAATGGTATCGTAAGTGTCATGAAGGTCAACCCTTTCTTCATATGATGTTTGGAGGAGAGCTCTGGTTTCATATGTCACTTTGGAGAGGTACTTCATGGAGGTTACTTGAGGTGACGCTTGATATTTCTCGAGGGTGAGGTACCCCAGGTTCCAGTATACTGGCGGGGTCCCTACGGGACCTCTCGATTGTCATGGAGCTAGATCGATCTAACTGGTCTTCCCATGGAGCTTGTGCTAACAATTCTAGTGGTGAAATATCCCATAAGGTTCCAACCTTGTAGCTGAGAGCTTGGTTTAGCTACGCCGAGCTTTTAAATGGAGCTCGACCTAATTATACAGGATTCCTGGTGGGGTAACGGGCTTTAATTGGAGAGCCTGAATGCATGCAAGGTGTTTGAGAATATGTGTCTCGCCATGCTTCTACAGGGTCGTAAGGTACCTTGACCTAGAGGACCTCGATACCTCGTTATGTATACCCCGGATTTGGACCACTGCTTGAAGGGTGGAAGGTGGAAAATTCTTCTTTGGTCCCAAGCCAAATTTTGCTATCAACAGAATTCCCCTATGATTTGAACACCGGTATGTAGTTGGGGTTGGAGTCAGAATCTTATATTACATGAAGAATTTTGCTTGTCGCGTTTTACTTGTAACCAGAATCGCTCATAGTACTTGGCTTAGCGAACTGGGGTACTAGTCATTCCTGTTTTAGGAGTCTTGGTACATTTGGCGAAGAAGACCCTAGTAGGCAACTAAGGCCACTTTCTCTCTAGGTCTTTATACATAGGCGAAACATAGGTGCATTCGGCGTACCGACAAAATAAATGAGCGATGGCGGACCATAGAAGGGATATTCCCTTTGTGGAATTTCCGACGATATAGTCAGTGTAAAATTTGTTAAGTGAGAAAGGTCACAAACCGTATTGCTCGATCATGTCAGATGAAGATCTAGTGGCTAATCTGAGAGCCTAAAATTTCTGTTCCTGGAATTGGTAGGTAACTGTACCACCCAGACCTTTCCTGACGGGGTTGGCTCAGCCATGGCAACATGATGACTTTTTGGTTGTTCAGGTATCGTGATCTAGCTAGCAACTATGCTCTTACGCTCAGATCCTTCTTAGGGGAGGTAGCCTAACAAAAGCATCAGGAGTGCTATCTAGCTATTTCCTGGTCTCGAGGCGATCAATGTCGAAATACCATGGCGTTCCTCCTAAAGGGATTAATCCAGTCCAGGGCATTAGGATGGCTATCTAGCTATATCCAGGTATTTTGATCCGGATGGCAACAATGTATTTACATTCGGATCCTTCTTGGGGGAGGTCACCCGACCAAGGCATCAAGAGTGCAATCTAGCTATTCCCTGGTCTTGAGATCTGGATGGCAACTATACTCTTACACTCAAATTCTTCTTAGGGGTTGTAGTCCGACCAAGGCATCAAGAGTGCAATCTAGCTATTTTCTGGTCTTGAGATCTGGATGGCAACTATGCTCTTACACTCAGATTCTTTTTGAAGGTCATAGCCCGACCAAGGCAACAGGAGCGCTATCTAGCTACATCCTGGTATTTTGATCTGGATGGCAACTATGCTCTTACACTCACACCCTTCTTAGTGGTCGTAGCCCGACCAAGGCATCAGGAGCGCTATCTAACTATTTCTTGGTCTCTAGATCTGGATGGCAACTATGCTCTTACACTCAGATTCTTCTTGGGGGTCGTAGCCTGACCAAGGCATCAGGAGCGCTATCTAGCCATATCATGGTATTTTCATCCGAATGGCAACTATGCTCTTACACTCTGACCCTTATTGGGGCTCGTAGCATGACAAGGGCATCAAGAGTGCTATCTAGCTATATCATGGTGTTTTGATCTAGATGGAAACTATGCACTACAATTGGATCCTTCTTGGGGGAGGTCACCCGACCAAGGCATCGGGAGCGCTATCTAGCTATATCCTGGTATTTTCGTCCGAATGGAAACTATGCTCTTACACTCAGACCCTTCTTAGGGGTCGTTGCCCGACCAAGACATCAGGAGCGCTATCTAGCTATATCCTGGTATTTTGATCTGGATGGCAACTATGCACTATAATCGAATCCTTCTTGGGGGAGGTCACCCGACCAAGGCATCAAGAGCGCTATCTAGCTATATCCTTGTATTTAGATCCGGATGGCAATTATGCACTTACAATCGGATTCTTCTTGGGGGTCATAGCCCGACCAAGGCATCAAGAGTGCTATCTAGCTATATCCTGGTATTTTGATCTGGATTGCAACTATGCTCTTACACTCAGACTCTTCTTGAGGGTCATAGCCCGACCAAGGCATCAAGAGTGCTATCTAGCTATATCCTGATATTTTGATCTGGATGGCAACTATGCACTTACAATCGGATCCTTCTTGGGGGAGGTCACCTGACCAAGGTATCAGGAGTGCTATCTAGCTATATTCTTGTATTTTGATCCGGATGGCAACTATACACTTACAATCTGATTCTTCTTGGGGATCGTAGCCCGATCAAGGAATCAGGAGCGCAATCTAGCTATTTCCTGGTCTCGAGATCTGGATGACAACTATGCCCTTACACTTAGATTCTTCTTGAAGGTCGTAGCCCGACTAAGGCATCAGGAGCGCTATCTAGCTATATCCTGGTATTTTGATCCGGATAACAACTATGCTCTTACACTCAGACTTTTCTTGGGGGTTATAGCCCGACCGAGGCATCACGAGCGCTATCTAGCTATATCCTAGTATTTTGATTCGGATGGCAACTATGCTCTTACACTCAGACCCTTCTTGAGGGTCGTAGCCCGACTAAGGCATCATGAGCGCTATATAGCTATTTCCTGGTATTTTGATCTGGATGGCAACTATGCACTTACAATCGGATCCTTCTTAGGGGAGGTCACCTGACTAAGGCATCAAGAGCACTATCTAGCTATATCATGGCATTTTGATCCGGTTGGAAACTATGCACTTACAATCGGATCCTTCTTGGGGGAGGTCACCCTACCAAGGCATCAGGGGTGATGAGGGGGCTAACCCGATCAATCCTTGGTCTCGAGATCTGGATGACAACTATGCTCTTATACTCAAACCCTTTTTGGCGAGGGATGGTGCCCGGCAGAGGCATCAGAGGTAGTCAGGGGGCTTCCCCGACCAGTCTCTAGTCTTGAGGAGATCACTGTCAAAATACTTTGGCAATCCTCCTAGAGGGAGTAATCCAGTCCAGTGCATTATGAGGGCTATCTAGCTCTCCTAGTCAAGGAGATCACATGAGATCTATTACGGATACCGAAATTGAAGGAGATGCAAACTCATGCCGAGCCGATACGAAGTTATATCAATGCATGGTGGTATCGGTTGATAACCAGACTCGCTCTAGGAGCTTTTTCACGAGTAGAATCTCTTGAGATGATTTGCATTATGAATGTAGATAGTAGAATGGCTCTCTGCAAAAGTTGTTTTTTATTGTGAACTAGGGGAAATGGTCTCATGCTGGGGTCATCGCCCCTCTCACTGGAGTACTGAGAAAATATTGAGCGTCTAGTCCCTAAGTGATGTAACCAATTTAGAAGTCCGCTTGGGGTATATGAGAGTTTTTAACAATCGTAATGGAGCTCGAGACCCCACTGTGAACGAATCAGGACCTTTGGGTGCTCCCCGAACGGATCGAGACCTCGATGGCTTACTAGGGCATTATAAGGCCCAGTACAAATGGAGAGAAGCCATCGGTATGAAAAAATTTGAGAGCAAGCTGTGCAAGCCAAAGAGGATGGTTACTTCTTCACAACCTTCCAGGTAAAGCTGGCTCTACTTTCCCCCTATGACTTAAGAGTCAATGGTGGACAGAAAAGGGAAAGGATTAAGAAGAAAGCTGCTGAGATGGTTGTGTATGTTCCCATCGTAGCTGGCAAGTCTTGGGTTGCTGAAGCAGACCCGGGCTCAAAATTTCATGGTGCTGTAGATGATCAATCCAAAGAGGGAGCTTCTCACTCAAATAAACGCCACAACTGAAGTGGTTGTTTATATGGCAGGTGAGTCCCAGTTGATCCAGAAGTAGATGTTTTGGATGGAGAAAACTTCTCTCTTAGGGGACGTCAAACCAAAAAGAGGAGAAGTTGACCACAGTAGTGAGGGGCGTAGTTGTTCTGAATGAAGACATGACCAGAATTGAGGCAACCATGGCTTATAAGCAGGTAACCCGGGAGTGGATCCAATATGCATATGATGTGGAGAGACTCGGGTCCATAAGTCGTGCCATGTGAGGATTTCTTTGAAGGAGGAGGTAAACTCTTGAGAGAGTGGTTTAAACTCTGCATGGCAGCGTGGCTACCTTGGAAGCCAATGTGGGTGCTTCATTTGCTGAAGGACGCTTCTGTGTTGCTTGCTAGGTAGCTCAAGCTCTTCTTCCCTCTGACCTGATCATCATTGGAGGATGGATACCTTGAGTAGATCACAGAGAAAGCCAAGAGTTACCTGGGTCCGCTCCGACTGAAGCCGGACATTATTAAGATGATAGATGCGCAGATGATGAGGAGAACTTGGTTCCCATTTCTTCTTTCATGTCTAGTCGTGTTGGGATAGGAACTACCTTGAAGCCCTCTGCTACCGTAAATGTATGGGGGGCTTCAAACCCGCCTACCTCTCCATCAGAATCATCCAAAGTAAAGGTCTAGTTTGATCTTTCTAGGGAAATGGTGGTCCGAACGGGTCTGGCAGATGTGGGTTGCTATAAATGTAGGTGAAGCTTTAAACCTACGTATCTGTCCGTTTGAATCTGTCAATGAGGTAAGGATCTAGATCGCCATTACCTAGGAAGGGGAGCTCCATACTGAAGCCATAGTGATGGAAGAGGTCCCGATTAATCCAGTTGAAAAGGTAAGAGACCGAGCTGATTCAGGCTAACACAACTAAGGTTGTGGAGTTAGCTTCGAGGTAGCAATGCTAGGGGATGGTGGTTCTTTCTCTACCCAAGCAGTAGGACCAGAGAGGAAGTAGCTGCCACTGTTGATGAAACTAACCTGGAATGAGAGTTCCTCAGCCCCAGGCTCCTTAGTTACACTGCTCATCTCGCATTGCTCCCTCCATAACACAAGGAAGCCGACTAGATGGCTCCAAAAGCCGGGCGTCAATTGGAGCGAAGCCAACTGAAGGGCATTAAGAGCTCGTCGAAGGGTAGGGTGAAGAGGGAGCCTCACCCCGCTCTTGAAAGCTGCGACGTGGATAGGAAGTACGCCTTTGGGCTGGCTAAAAATATCATAATTCTTGTGGGGGACAGTAAGGGAAACGGTGTCAGGAATACCGTATTTGTCCCGAAGATGGCTAATCAACTAAGGGTCGACAGTGGAATCAGGGATGATTCTTGGTTCGAAAAGAGGGGTCGTCGCTGAAGAAAGCTCTGCCACTGTAACGTGAACCTTCACAACAGTGTCGACTCTCTCCCCGACATCAGAATCCTCGTCAACTAGATTTAGAGGGTTGTCGGGCTGGTTCGAGAAGCTGAAGCCAATAGAGACGTTCCTGCTAGAACGACGGCGTTGGCGGACCGGGGAAGATTCCTCATCGCTAGAAATTCCTTGCACCCGTTTACGAGGAACTAGGTTAGGGCCTCCGGTGCCCTCAACCAAAGTGTCAATACTATTTGAGGATGTCAACATTAATGGGTAAGAAGAACTTGAAAATAAGCAAAAGACAGAGGGAAATCGGCAGACAAAAGCAGGAAAGAAGAAATCTGAAAAAATTGAGATTTGAGAAAGTGTGAAGAAAGTGACAGTAAGGCCGGGTTTAAATAGAGGATTAAGGGTAATGTTAACCGTGATATCCTCGGGAAGATCACCTGGAGCCGTGGAGGGAGCCGTATTGCAACCGTTTTTCTTCAAAGAAAACACTGTTTCAAATTCAAATGTTGGATAATTAATGAGAAGATTGCGCTCTCATTAATTATTTTTATGGCTGAAAACTTTCTCAACTAAACAAAGAATCTGACTCCAACTCCAACTCTACCACCGATATTCAAGTCAGAGGGGACTTCTGTTAATAGTGAAATTTGGCCAGGGGTCAAAGAGAAATTTTTCAGTTTTCCGCCACAAGTCGAAACCCATATTCGACAATCATGAAAGCCTGGATAGACCATAAAGCCACCCTGCAGGAGCAAGGAAGGCCGTCTTGGCTTCATAACTAACAGAAAACAAGCTAGGTACGACTAGGAAGAGCCCAGGCTTCTCCAGGCCACCTATCGGGGAACCCCGGCTTTGAGGTCGAGCTCCTCAACCTCCCCGTGAATGCCAGGAGAAGTCTCCAAGCTCAAGAGACATTCGAGAGAAGCCCGCCAACCTCTCCAGAAGCCCGTTGTCCTTACTAGACATAAAAGAAGAATCATGCCTAAATCTACACTACCCCGACTACCTCCTAGGAATGTCTACAGGAACACCTCGAGCCCCTAAGGGTCAGGGAAAAATCCATCTCAAGCTTTTAAGAACAGAGTCGGAGCAGGGATTTACCTCGCTCTACGGGGCAACAGGCAGCTAGCTGGGTGACCTCCATGAAGAACCATATAGCGATAACATACAATATCATATCTTGAAGATAATCATCATTAATCCCGTATACGTGCGAGCCAAGAGTTTGATTCCAAAAAGGAAACAAACTCATTCACGTTAATTGTTTCCGCTATTTATTCGGGGTCAACCACTTTTAAATGTAGGATCCCGCCCCGATAAGGAGGAAACGGATTCAAAGGATCGTGGCGGGATATCAACAAATTCAAACCAACTTGGACCATATATAAATAGGGCTAAGCAGGATACATTGAGAGATATACAAAAAAACATACATAGAAACGGAGAGAAGAGAGAAAGAAGAGAAAAGGGGAAGGCCTAAATTCTATTCAGAACATGGCCACCTTTGTTTCCACTATTCGACATGCACAGAGTTGCCACCATCCTAGATCTTAGAGAGACTGCGAGTATATAAGAAAGTGATTTGTATTTCGAAGCAGGTATCAATAATAAAAGCTCACATTTTACTGTTATTACGATCCGGCCTCTCGTTTACCTCTTAACAGGTCAGGTATCAACGTTACCGACCCCGGCCACCACTCTCGTGGTAGTGGTCTCGAGGGTGTTAATAGGAATTTCTCATCCCGAGCAAATTTTCCGTTAACAGTAAATAACACAAAAACTCACACGAAAATATAAATATGAGAGAGTGCTAGGGAATCAATGCAACCTAATTAAACTTCTCAATGTAATCCATGTCTCATTAAAGCACTTAAATCCAATTGATATGGTTTGTTTCATGAATCATCTAATATATTCCTATTACCGGGTTACAAACCGTGGTAACGGTGAATTTTGCTCAGATCTGGAATGTTGATTGTAAAATAGGAAAGGTTTTCTTCTAGAAGTTTTTATGCTTATCGAAAAAAGAAAAAAAATTTGTCTTTATGAAGAATAGAAAATTCCTATGTTTTAAGGAAAATGATTTCTCCTTAACAAAAAGAATTGTCATAAATAGAAAATATTATTTATATGGAACAAATAATTCTTGTACATATAGGATTTGGATTTCTCTTTTATCATAAACTCCATGTAACTCATATAAATAGACCATAATAACTAGGTTATTGTGTATGGAGCAACATATCAAATATTAGAGAGATCTCAAGAGAGCACTAGTTGTAATTAGGTTTGGGGTATTTTAGAGAGAATCTTGAGTGTGTGGTTGCAACAATTTATTATATAGTGGAACTTTCTCTTATCGTCCTAACGGCCGTGGTTTTTTCCCTATTTGGGTTTTCAAGTAAAAATCTTGTGTTTATGTGTGTTTGGATTCATGCTTATTTTTCTTTTAACTTATTTTATTTCTTTCTTCATTGATATTATCGTTTATTTGTGCTATCCGGTTCGAAATAGAGTACTTGTTGCTAACAATGATATGGTCCAGATTTCCCATTCAACCCATGCATGGTTACTTGCTTGGTTAACATGAGTCGGCTTCTAAGAAGACCAAGTCAGGTCACAATAAATTAGTTTGCATTTAGTTGTTATTGGTTCCTTTTCTCTTGGGTATTATCTTAGTGGAAGATAGTCGGCTGTTAATGGGATAATGGTTCCCTGTTTTTTAGATTTCTTTCAAGAAATGTTGCTAGTTGTAAGCCTATAAAACGCTCAATTTGAATTTATTAAAGTATCGAATATGTTATCAACAAGTATCTCTCCCTTATTCTCTTCTTTCTATCATTCTTTTCTTTCTACAAAATTAATCTTTTCAAAACCCTTACTATTTTCCACCATTTTTTCTCTCCAATTTTGAATTTCAAAAATTGAATAGTGAAATCGCCTGTAAGCATATGTTTCGAAATCCCTCTGGTGTATTATTGCTCAACGTGAAAGCATTTGGAGAGAGGCATTTCTGGATTTCGATTATAGAGAGATATACAAGGAAGGAAGGAGAAATAGGTTGAAGAGAGAGAAGATCTGATTTTGAGATGTTTGAAAAGTTATCGGTGGAGAAGAAAGAGGAAATTTTTGGATGGTTGAAGCGAAGACAAAATAGAGAGCAATTTTATATATTCAAATCTATAGGAGATAAATAAAATAAAATGTAAATTGATGGTTAAAAATAATAAACCAATATATTTTTTTATTACTTCTTACAATTTCATATATATATTTATAACTTTTCTACTTAGTATAAACCGATAGATATATATAAGTATCGTGTATATGGATCATTAGATTGAATTGCTTTGATTCAGTCTATTTACACTTGTCAGTGTTTATCCATAATCTATAGTCTACACGTAACTCCGTGATATATTATATATCGGTGCGTATTGAGAAGAAAAAATCAAAATCAATATTTAAAAAAAAAAAATCAAAATCAAACCAAGACTCATTCATACCAAAAATAAATTGTGTGTTTTGTTGTTGTCATCCTCGTCAATTTTCAACAGTAATTCTAGAACTGGGTCCTATAAAAAGGCATATTCCTCAACTCTTACTGTTTCAAGTTGTATTGGGTTTAAAAAAAATATATATATATTCTCATGATACTTCAACATTCACATTTTATTATTTTAACAAAATTAGCAGAAGTGCAGAACACACATAATCAACGTTAATATTCTCGGACCAGGATCCTCTGATCTATTTGGTGTTGTCCTGTACTAAGCTTTTAATAATCTATTGACATGTGGTTTTAAAATAAATGTGTGGTCTAGATTTGTTTTTATTTTTTTCACTTACTTTCTTAACCTAAACGACATCGTTTTGGACAACAGAAATCCTTAAATCCCACTTCTCTGAAACTCAAACGCAAATCCTCTCCACACCATCTCGATCTTGAAGACAAGGATCCTCTGAGCTCAGTTGATACTCGTCCTCCCTCGCCTCACATCTACTCGTCCTCCACCGCCTCACGTCGTCTCTCCATGAAACTCAACTTCTCTTCCTTTTCTGTCGAATCCCGTATGAGTATTCAGTTAAATTTTATACAAATATGAGATTGGTTTTTATTGTGATGTAAAAGAACAATGCAATCAAGTCCTGATGTTTTCATTTTGAAGTTCGAACAAGACTGGGAAGGGGAAGAGGTCTTGAAAAGGTTGGGAATCAATTTTGCAAGATTTTTTTTGTTGTTACAGGTTGGGATTTGGTTGTTTTTTGTGGGAATTTATGGTTTAGCAAAAATTCTATCTTGATGCTTATATAGTCCCAGTTTTGTTTTATATTTTTTTTATCAGCTAATTGATGATGTTTGTGATTTGATTCGGGTTCCATTATTGTTGAATGTTATGGTTTGCAATCGAATTATGATGGTTTAAAATTTATACTCTGTATGCGTTTGACTGAGTGTCCGCTATCAAATTCGAGTTATTCATTTTGATGAGAATATTGTTTGGTATGGATTTTTTTTATGTTGCTTGAGGGTTTATTGTCTTGGCAGAGTATATACAGTATGTGAAGATGGTTTTACACAAATTTCATCTCTTATAGAGTAAGAGTAGTTTTTTGTTTTCGCTTTGAAACCGAATTCATTCCCTGTGTTAACTATATCCATGGGAAAAGAAACGGTTTTGGTTAGAATTGGAGGTTTAGAGTTCAATTTAGATAAAAGTTGACTTAGAATTCTATGTAGTTTGAATTTGAGAGGGGAGCATATATTGTTTGCATGTGCTAGTCTAATAACAGTGCTTGGCTAATTTGTGGTTTAGATCATATTGCTCTTCTTTGTTTAGTATCACTGGTTTGTATAATTTGTGGCTAATTAGGTTGGTATCTGGTGGTTGAAACATAAAAGTAGTCGAAACAGAGAGTAAATTCACTTTCTTTACTCACTTTATTCAATTTTTACAAGTCCTCATGCTTATCTTATTTGGATGGAGACAGAGGACCCATTCAAGGATGAGTGGACGAGGCTAGGAGCAGTGAACATCAATGAAGGAAGCGTGGTGGTTGCCAAGTCAAGAATTTTGAGAGAGCAGAGCTGGTTTTGAGTACGTGTATGGTCAAGAGTCTTGAATGATGGATGGAGCATCACTGGTCCAGATCTTGTATTGTGGAGCTGGAAAGGAATAATGTGTTTCAGAAAATAATTCAATAGGGACATTTTTTAGCCACATTGTGCTGCTTTGTTGCGTTGTAATCGTGTCATTAGCTGTCTAAGGTTTTTGTATATTTTTAATTACTTAGTAATTTTGGTTATTGCATATGTTTGAAATTGAGTCACCAACTGTTTGTTTCCTTTGACAACTAATTTTATTTAACTAGATTTACTGGTGTTACATAAAAATTAGACGGATAATATCATAATTTCAATAAGATAACGTTACAAGAAAATAACTTTAGTATTAAAAACGGTGCGGTTTGTCAAGCACGATAATAAATGTTGTGTTTTTGATTGTTAAAAAAGAAAATATTTTCTAATAGAAGACGTGAAATAATGGCTCAAATATTCTAGCACATGTTTCTGTCTAAATACTTTCTAAATAGAGTAAAACTGTTCAACCACCCAAAAAAAATTCTTTTGTCAAACTACTTCGTATCCAATATTAGAAAATCTCAAAATCTAGTTGTTGGATGCTTGAGAATCTTGAAATACAAAGAAAAATCCTCTACTGTGTTGTTGAAGCAATTCTTGAAAATTTGTTTGTTGAGATTATTCTGAAGTAGTCCATGATATTAAAGTAGATGCAATATTAGACTCTTGCGGCTGTAGTTCATAATGTAACAAGAAATATAAGAGATACACATTAAGTTAAAGTATATAAAAAATTATGAAGAAATATTAAATAAATGAGATACTTACCCTATAAGGATTTTAATCCATTGACGGATAATGAATATCATTCACTATAGATGTGACTGGATATATGCCTGTACAAAATGTAATAGATGAAATAAAATAAAATGCTTACTAATATGAACTAACTAAAATTTCATTAAATTATATAAAACTACATTCCCTTTGTTTGCTTCTTTCTCTTTGCTATGGCCATCTCTAAACTACTCTTAATTCTACGTCGCCCACGAGACATTTCTTCTTTTTTAACCCTTTCACTTTTATGACATTGGAATCTTAAGTGCAATCCACTTCAATAGCAATATTTTGAGAACCATCATCTTTCTCATGGTTGTCTTCAGCCATTTCTAGATGCAGAATATCTGTAACGAGTTTTGTCAAATTTATTACGTGTGCATTTACTAGAATGTATTTTTTTTTCATTCTCCAAAGCCCTAGTTGATGTTATAGTGAAGATAGAACACAATGATCTATATCGACATGTCTCCTGCAACTTAGGGTCTTCTTGGATCTCACTCCTATGCATGTCTTGCACACATTCCACTCTAGCTTGTTTTGTCCACATTTTCAATATATATTGTGCAGGAATTTTTGATGTTCAATGCATCTCTAAGGATTTTGATGATATGACTACACAAAACCCCTTTCATCTTAAACATCCTACAGCTACAAGATAGTGTGTTGCCACTCTACACCTTCACATTTCTCTCCTTAGATGCACAATCCATGTTCACAGAATAAAAGATGTTTCCACCATTCGTTACACAGTTCATGTTTAATTCAATTGCTTGCTCAAACTGATGTTGAAACTCCAAAAAAATAGCCTTCGTGCAAACTTCTCTTTCTTGAATCAACATCTCAGAATTAATATTTACATTAACCAACCTATACAATAAATCGTATTCGGCTTCTAACTCCTAGTCTCGTTTATTGTTAACCACCTTTTCAAAGTGCATGAAAAACTGTCACATTAAGATCCGATTTAAAATAATCTTTTAAAGTAGGGTTAAAATTTTCACTAAATTGGGTGGTCTTCATGCATGCAGACCATGCATGTCTAACATATGTATAAGGCCATTTTTCTTTTACATCAAATATACTCTTCAATCAAGTATTGCCATGCACATTATATTCTTCAAGCATATGGTTCCAAGCCATCAAAAATTCATTTTCTTCTTCGATCTCATAAAAAAATTGTGATAAACATTTTTCACCTCACCCCTAAATACACTATTTACAAACTTTAAAGCATTTTGCATCATACGCCATGTACAAAGTCTATGATATGTACAAGGCATAACATGAAAAATAGTGTTGTTGGTAAAATCTGAAGAATGATGAGTCAACATAACTACCCAAAGATGCAGGAGTTAGAGATGCCACGCCATCAAGAGTCAACCTTCTTGAACCTACCTATGCTGACCAAAGATGGTTTCATAACACCCGGTCGGGATTGAATCACTGGTCGGGGAGAATAAGTCCTGGTCGGGGAGAATAAGTCCTGGTCGGGTTTTGGTAGATGATCGACAAATCGACCAGTGGATACTATCAAATACATGCAGTCACAACTCAAATACATGCAGAATGAGTCATACTCCAATAAGGTGTCTCGAAACACACTTTTATAAGGAAGCGAATTTACCTATCGATGCCAAAGTCCAAATTAGGCAAGAGACCTAATGCATGAAGAACGCGAAACAGGAAAGAAAAATAAAACGACTCAAACACGACAACTTCATTTACTTATATAACACGTAGGGTTCTATGCATGTATAAATAGACCTTACTAATACCCATGAGTATATGGAAGATAAGTTAAGACTCTAGAGAGCACGAGAGACTGAGTGTGTAATCGATTATTCATAGTGAAGTTCTTTCCTCGCCGGTTTCCAGCAACCATGGACGTTTCCCTATTCTTCGGGTTTTACCACGTAAACTCCTCATGTTTCTTTTGCTTTCTTAACTATTCGTAATTAGAAATTGTGTGATTTCATATACTTTCTGTTCGACGTGTGATCCATCCAAAAATCAACGTCAACAACTGGCGCTAGAAGAAGGGGCATGAACCTCCGACGTTATATACAGCCAGAGATTTAGTCATACAAAGTAAAATCATGGTTTCCAGGGCTGACAGAGATTTGTCCCCGTGCAACGTTGATGTCTCACGAGAGGTGACTGTCTTGGACGCTGATACATCAAGAACAAATCCACCTTCAGGAACTCTACCATCAAGCAGACAGGACACCGTCACAACCATAGGCTTGACTACAGGAATATCTTCAGATGCATTTAGGCAAATTCAAGAATCCCTACGGAGAGTCATTGATGATACCGCTAGGTAGGGAATTAGCATAATCAATACCGCAAATCTGAATTCGTTGTGCCAGCTCTCTAAACCCGTGGTAGCTCAAGGACCCAATGGGCACTCTTAGGTCATGACGACTACCCCAGCGCATCCCAAAAATATTGAAGGGATATGGCAGAGAAACGGGACAAAAGAGGACGTTCACATAGAAGAAACAGCCCTCACCAGGATAGAAGAGTGGAGGAACATGAGGAATCAAGCTCACGTAAGGATACCGCAGGGAATGACGATGCAATACAATACCTTGAGAAAGAAGACAGGTATGATGGACGGAGTAAGAAGCCCCGACCAAATTTAAGCGATGACGAGCGCACTCTTATAGGGCGAAAGGACTTGTATGGGCTCTCAGTCCACCAAAGGTTAGATAGGCATGACAAACCCAAAGGGGAGCGCGAAGTTCTTCTTAGGAGGATATCAGTTTTGGAGAAAAATCAAAGTCAAGATAACCCCCTAGTCGGGAGTTTTGGGAATCCGTTTGCTGATGCTATAAGACAGTCTCACTTTCGGATAAATTCAAGATGACGCATATGGAGCAATTCAAAGCCAATACTGATCCACTGGAACATGTCAGGAGATACCATAGCGTTATGGCTTAGTACGACTATGATGATGCCCTCATGTGTCATATGTTCCCTTAGACATTAGAAGATCAGGGGGTCCAGGTGGTTTGGAGGACTATCATCGGGATCCAAAGGAGTTTCGAAGGATTGACGCGAGCGTTCATCAGAAAATTTATGGGAAATATCCAGCGGAGGAAATTGGTGTTAGCTCTTTCTACCTTGAGGCAAAGAAAAGATGAAGAATTAAAAAACTACCTAACTAGGTTTTCGTAGGAGGTATAAGAGGTTCAAGACCCTAACGATGACACGGTGGTGTCCGCATTCATAGACAACTTGTAACACAGTCACCTAACCTTAAGCTTGAGGCAGCGGAGACCGACCACATATGCAAGCATGGTAGATCATGTTGGGCGATACGCCATGGCAGAAGAAGAACAAATTTCCCATAGGGGAGAATTTATACACAAGTGTCATCATACCAGCAGCCAAAAAAAGCCAATAAAACGGTTCGAATAACAACAGTAAGAATGACCAGAATGGCAACGGAGGAAAAGGAAAAGATGGGCGGAAAGATGATGATAAACATAGAGGAACCCAAGGCGCCCGTACACCAATTATACCCCGTTAGCAAAAAAGTATGAGGAAATTTTGAATGTAATTGAATAAAAAAACTTATATAAAAACCCCCGAGACAGTCAAACTTCGGCAAAAGAGATACTACCAAGTATAGCAGGTTCCACCAGGAGAATGACCACGAAACCTCCAAGTGTTTCCAACTCTGGGATTTTTTTGAGAAGCTAATCCTGGAAGGTCATCTTACTGATATCATTCTCAGAAGAGGTGTAGATCGACAAAAGGATATCCACACAGGAGATCGAGATAGGAGTTATAGGATCCCGAAGAAAGACTTGGATAGCGAGGAAATCAATACCATTTTTGATGGCCCCAATACTGGAAGTAGTAGCTGAGAAATGATGTCTGAAGTTAGGGAAGCCATGAACAACCAAAGAAGTATGGAGGTTAATCATCTAGGTCTCGATCGGAAGAAAGCAAAGCAAGGATGGGGATCAATAATTTTCATTGAAGCAGACACACACGAGTCAGAGGTCAGGCCAAACGACGTGATTGTTGTGTCAATTCGCATCGGGCATAGGCAAGTGAAAAGAATACTAATCGACAATGGTAGCTCAGCAGACATTTTGAGCATAGAGGCGTTTAATCAACTCTGACTATAGAGGAGTGATCTCCAACCACTAAAGGTTCCATTGAGGGGTTTTAGAGGAACCGAGGTTAGGGTGTTGGGAACCATTAAACTACCAGTATAAGCTAGAAGTTTTCCTTGTACGAAGACTGTATTGCTGGACTTCATGGTCATAAATGTTGAGAATTGGCCATATAACGCTCTGCTAGTCCAACCCTTTTTGAACAAAATAAAAGTCGTAACTGCAACCTACAAGCTCATGGTGAAATTTTTGATCGAAGCTTGAGTGGGGATCGTGAAAAGCTCATAAGAGTGGGCCAGAAAAGCGAATCTCACCGTATATAGAGAAAAGGCAGAGTCGGGGGTAATGTAAGTGGATACTGTCAAAAAAGATAAAGACCTAAAAGTAGACCCAATGGAGGTAAAGGCCAAGACCACGGCCAGGTTCGACCTAGACCCAAGAGAGGCAGCGCCGGAGAGTGACAAAGGCCTAGAGCAACCTACCATATAAGTTGCCATGAGCAACAATGATCCCAAGAAGACTGTTATGCTTGGGTACCAACTAACGAAGCACGATCAAACCAAGATGGTCGAACTCATAAAAGAATACAAAGATGTGTTCGCTTGGGAGCACACGGACATGCCATGGATCGATCTAAGGACAATTTCATATTACTTAGCAATAAATCTCGATCAGAAACCAGTTATCCAGAAGTGGAAACTCTTCAACCAGGAAAGAAACAAGGCGATCAAGGAAGAGGTGGACAAGCTATTAGCCGCAGGATCCATTCGGGAGGTGAAATATCCTGACTGGGTTGCCAACGTAGTCCTGGTGAAAAAGAAAAATGGACAATGGAGGATGTGTGTTGATTTCACCGACCTTAACAAAGCATGTCCGAATGACAGCTTCCCTTTGCTTTGGATTGACCAGTTGGTAGATGCAACGGCCGGTCATGGACGCCTATTCAGGTAACAACCAGATCAGAATGTTCAAACCAGATGAGGAAAAATCTCATTCACAACTTACCAGGGATTGTATTGCTATAAGGTCATGCCATTTGGTTAAAGAACGCCGGGGCAACTTACCAAAGGCTGGTAAATAAAATGTTTGCTCGATAGATTGGTAGGAAAATGGAGGTAAACGTGGATGATATGCTAACCAAAAGTGTAACGTCCGGAGATCATCCAACCAACCTAAGTGAGAGGTTTGAGGTGCTACGAAAATATAAGATGAAGCAAAATCCAAATAAGTGCGTATTTGGAGTACCAACAGGCAGGTTCCTGGGATTTCAAGTTCACCAAAGAGGGATTGAAGTAAACTCAGAGAAAATAAGAGCCTTGAAAGAAATGAGGTATTCCAAGACATTGAAGGAAATCCAAAGATTGACGGATTGCCTAGCGTCACTGAGTCGGTTCATAAGTAAATCAACGGACAAATGCCTACCCTTTTTCAAAGCAATTAAGCAAGGCAAGAGGGTAGAATGGAATGACGAGTGTGAGCAATCGTTCATAAAAATCAAAGAATACTTGGGAAAAACTCTGATATTTTCTAAATCATTTGAAGGGGAAGTGCTATACCTCTTTCTGTCAGTAACAAATGTAACGACAGGGTCAGTATTGGTCAGATTGGAAGAGGGAACACAGAAACCTGCATACTACACTAGCAAAGCTTTATTACCTGTGGAAACAAGATACTCTCCAGCTGAACAAAGGGCTTTGGCCTTGGTGACAGTAGCGAGAAAGCTGAGACCGTATTTTCAAACTCACAAAATTGAAGTATATACCGACTGTCCATCGAAACAAATTTTATCAAAAATCGAGGTGTCGAGAAGGCTGACTAAATGGGCAGTTGAACTAAGTGAGTTTGACATAGTCTACTCGCCAAGAGCGGTGATCAAGGGACAATTTGTAGCGGATCTGGTTACGGAATTCGCTGAGCCGAACAGCGAAGTGATCAGGATGTTATAAGAAAATGATCTGTTTCATTGGAAACTACATTTAGATGGATCGTCAAACACACACGGCAGCAGAGCAGGTATAGTTATATCCACGTTAGAAGGTGACTAGATGGAATGTGCCTTGCAATTTGACTTCAAAGCCACTAATAATATGGCAGAATATGATGCGCTACTAGCAGGCCTTAAGGTGTGCATGGCACAGGGAGCATATGAGTTGGAAATATTCAGTGACTCACAGGTATTGGTCAATCAAGTTCTGAATGAATACCAAGCCAAGGACAACAACATGGTTGCGTATTTAACTATAACCAAGACACTCCTCGGAAGATTCAAAGCATATAGAATCACCCAGATCCCGAGGGAGAAAATGAGAAAGCAATGTATGGTCAAAAACAGTCCCAATCGCCCACCTGCAAAAGCCAAGTATCGAGAATAAAAATCAAGCTGAAGCGTCGAAAGTAAAATTGATTGAAGGGGAACAAGCAACCTGGATGAGCTCGATCAGAGAATACATAGAGAATGGAGTGTTCCCAAAAGAGATAGTTGAGGCGAAGCGTCTAAGATATAAAGCCACAAGATATTCGATAGTAGAAGGAGAGCTGTACAGAAAAGGGTTCTCCAAAGCCCTTCAGAAATGCATGGACCCGATCAGAGGTAGGCAAATATTAGAAAGTATCCACAAAGGAGTCTGTGGGAATCACTTGGGTGGCAAAAGTTTGGCACATAAAACTCTCAGGCAAGTCTTTTATTAGCCGACTCTGTTAAGATGCACAAGGTGTTGCAAGTCTATGTGGTGGTTGTCCAAAGGTAGCTAATGACATCTGGATGCCCGAGCAGTTGAAGAATTTAACATCACCATGGTCGTTCACCATATGGGGAATAGATCTGATTAGCCCGATGCCTACTGTAACTAAACAAGAGACGAAGCATGCTATAGTGGTCATTGACTACTTCATAAAGTGAGTTAAAGCGAAAGCACTAGTACATATCACCGAGGCTAACATGACCAGATTTAAGAAGAAAAATATCATCTATCAGTTTAGAATCCCGGAAACTATAATCACATATATCAGGGCTCAATTCGATAGTAACAACTTCATAAATATGTGTCAAGACTTTGGGATAAAGAACCATTATTCCATACTAGCTCACCCTAAGACTAATGGCCAAACGGAGGTGGTGAATAAAATAATCAAGCATACTCTAAAGGCGAGGCTGGAAGGAAAGAAAGGAAACTGGGCAGACAATTTACACGAAGTCTTATGGGCTTATTGGACTACAGAAAGGACTTCAACAAGGGAAACACCTCACTCGTTGGCATTTGGGATGGAAGCAGTGATTCCTGATGAGATAATTCACAAGTCCCCTAGGGTACATCTCTTTGATCCTAAATAAAATGTAGAGATGATAAAACAAGGCTTGGACGAGTTAGAAGAAGGAAGAGACATGTCTAGGGTAAGAAATGCCGCCTACCAATAAAAGGTAGCATGGTATTACAATTCGCATGTCAAGGTAAGAATATTCTGTCTCGGAGACCTTGTTCTGAGGAGGGTGACACTTAATAAAAAAGACAAGTTCGCAGGATCGTTAGTTGACAAATGGGAAGGACTATACCAAGTGGTCGGGATAGCAGGACATGGAGCATATCGCCTTTCTCGACCTGATGGAACCTAGTTGTCCAGGCCATGCAATGCATAGTATTTAAATATCTTCTACCCATGAGGAGATTCTTACTTTTGTTTTCTTTTATTTCCATAGTTTAAGCTTTAAATTATTATTAGCTAATTGTTTTTAATTTTTTGAGAAATCAACAAAAATCCCAGATGGAGCTGTTATAAACATCAATCACGGTGTTCGAAAGCAAGCATTCGCTCAAAAGAGCATTTACAGAATACCTCAAAATATCGATTGAAACCTACAGGGATCCCGAGGGGCTCAGTGAGGGGGCCAAAAACATAAGTCATCAAGACAATGAAGAACATCCTGACAGTTGTCAAGCCTCTCTCAAACTCCCTCAGCAATGTAGCATCGAAAGTATGGGACCTCTTGTATCGATCAACATTTTGAACCTCAAGGTCTGACCTACTCCAAGTCTTTGGCTAGGTGCTCATAGTGAAGCCTAGCCTCCTCAAACGTATGATGCACCTCCAGCGTCTTCTACTGAGCTGATGTAAGGGAGTCCTAGGCAATCTGAGCTTCTTCCCGAGCCTTCTTCTTTGTCGTCTCATCCAAGATGGCCCTTGATTCAAGTTCAGCGCTCTGTAGTTCAGCCCTGGAAACTCTCTTCTCCAGCTCTACGTTCCTTTTAGTGAGCTCCATGAGAGCCTGATCAGATGTTGTGGCTCTACTGTGAACATTCACAAGCGTTTTTCTCAGGGCCATCTCAGTAATTGTATGTTCCTTCAGTTTTTCTGCATACTGGCTAGCCTTCAAAGCATTTGTAGCATAAGACTTTAAAGCCTCATCCATCCCGGCGAAAGCTAGCTTTAACTGAGAAATCTGAGAAACCTATTTATTCTTCTCAGAGAGAGGCCGAGTCAACGCCTTCACCGCCTGTAAAGAATCAATGAAAGGCAAATTAGATAGATAGAAGGATCAGAAGTAAAACAACAAAAATGGTGGAAAGACTTACGAAAATGCCATTGTTAAATATCATACGGACCCGCTTAAAATCTACAGCATCTTGGGCATCCTTCTAGTACCCTTCGCCAATGTATCCATCCCTGATGACATTGAGTGAAGCATGGAAAGGGGGTCGGTCTAAGAACTGCTGGATGAAGGGAGATGAGGAAGCTCAGCGGTGGAAATAGTAGGAGCAGACTGATCCCGAGAAGAGGAGAGGATAGTACGGTCAACAGTGGTTGGAGTATTCAAAATCCCAATAACTTCCCCAAGAAGATTAGCAGATACAACAACCCGAGGGCCTTCGTTCTCAGGAATTTGACTTTTGATAGTGCCCTCGGGAGGAAGAGACCCAACAGGAATAGTGGAAGGGACACCAATAGGTTCACTCACCCTAATATCCCATCTAACTGTATAGCTGCTCCTTCCTCTGATTCCAAAACAAAATGGAGAGCCTGCTCATCCGTCAAATCTTCATTGACTATTTTCTTCCCCTCGTCGGGACAACCATCATAACCTTTAGAGTAAAAAAAACGATCTAACATTTAACGATAAACTGTATAAGAGCCTTCCTAGGGCGTTGAAAGGGTGGCACAGGCTAAACCTGGGAAGACTCATTCAAAGGAAGTGTCTGGTCCACAATCTTAAATTGTTTGGGGGGGATGGAAGACAAGTTTGATGTACCCCGATTGCTTCTTTTCTTGGACCACAGTTCTTGTGAGATGAGGTCAAAGACAGTCGTCTGATCCTCCTCATCTTCTAAAATGGGATCAACCACTGGAGTAGCAATGATGGGTCAACCCTAGATGAGAGACTTGTCCTCTTATGAAGGGCATCAAGAGTGGACGACCCTTTAACAGTCTTAGCTACTTTATGGCTTGGGGTTCTGTCTACCACATTTGCCTCGTAAGATTTCCTCCTCCGTGAATCATCTCTTCCCCAACGCTCCTGTTTAGGCCTATCTCAACCACACTTCTCTTGGTCAGATGCCTCAGAGCTAGACCGCACCCGATCGACCCTTTTCTTGGAGTGGCCCCCGTGATCGCCTCGAGCTCGAAGAGGATGATGATCACTCATCCCAACCTGTTCAGCGGGAACATCTGAGGAATGACAGTCAGATTCATACGTATGTTCCACGAGATCATGTTTGGGTGGAGCAATTCCCGGAGCAACCTGATCAGCTGCAGCCTTCCTACTAACCCGATCAACATTCTTGGCTTTCTCAGCTTGATCACTCGCAATGACGTCCACGTCATATACTGAAAGGAAAAAGTACCACACGAAAATCAGCAATCAGTGTAGAGAAAAGGTATGAGTGTCAGGTTACATTAAAAATAAAGCAAGGGTGACTAACATCATTTACGACGAGTAAAAACCGCAGAAAAAAGCCCTACATTGATCAAATATGCCTCAACATAAAGGAAACGATGATCCCTCTCTTCCTAAGAAGTCTCAGCCACCTTGATAACCATATCAGACTGGCTCTTTGTCAGAAAGGGGGAAGTCTTGTTCCAATGCTTGGGACTACAGAAGTGCGTTGGAACCCTATTATGTATCAGCCTTTGTACGGGGTCAGGAACGACTACTTCACCCCAATCACCTCTAACGAAGAACCAACTGCTCTTCCAGTACTTGTTTGAGGAGGGGAACCCCTAGATAAACCCCTTATGATCTTTTTTCGAAAGGGGTATAGGTTTCCTCTTATATACATGAGGAATCCACAAGCTCTGAGATATAGATTGAAGGTATAAAATTCCCCTACTATCATATCGGTTCAGCGTATAAAAGTTATTGATCTATTGTCGGGGGCTATTTCGCCCTAAATTTTTTCCATAGATGCTCTAAACTGATCAACACCCGGTAAGAATGGGGGGTCAGTTAGGCGGGAGCAACACCATCGTCTGTCGAAAATTGAGCGATAAAAGGTGTAAAAAGGAAAGTAACCTCTGAGGACAACATAGCCACGTATATAGCGAACGCACCGGGAGGAAGATTCCATACAGTCCGATCGTCGCTATAATACAATTGTTACGCACTGGTACGATCAAATCGATCCTCGAACTTCGCTAGCTTGACCTCAGTCACAACATTTATCTCCGAGTTGAACGAACAAGGATGGTCATGAAAATACAAACACGGTTAAATGCTCAAGGCTAACCTAGAGGGGGGTGAATAGGTTAGGCACCTTTTTCGACTCCCTTAAAAACGAACAAAAGTTTGTCCCTCTAGATTGCTTATATCACAATATAAGACACTTAATCAATATATAAAACAAGAAAAGTGTGATACAAACAAGTAATCATAACACATAAACAATTTATATTTTAGAAAGGAAGTCAACTTACATATAAAGTTCTATTCATAGTAATCAAATAACAAATACAAATATAAGAGAGAAAGGGATAGAGAAAAGTTGACACAAGATATAACGTGGTAAACCTCCAAAGAGGAAACATCCACGGGCTAGCAACCACCGACAAACAAAATCCACTAGTAGATAAGACAAGTACAATCTCTCAAGTGACCTCTTCACCTAGAAACTACCCTCCTATCCTACTCATGAAGATGTCGCCCTCTTGTTCAACAATCCGATGCCTCACACCTCTTGTCAAGACTTCCTAGCTCACCCTTCCGGATCCTCACAACCCTAGGCAAGACTTCTTGCTCAACTATCTGAGTCCTCCCGACTCTAGTCAAGACTTCCTCGCTCACCTTTTTGGATCCTCACGACCCTAGGCAAGACTTTCTTGCTTGACAATTCAAGGTCTCTCACCTCTTGCCAAGACTTCCTTGCTCAACAACATAAGTCTCACACCTATTGTCAAGACTTCCTTCTCACAAGACATATAGGCGATCATGAATGCAAAACGCAACCAAGCATGCAACATAGAATGTTATGATCAACACATCCAATAGAAAATACTAGACATGAGCATGAATGCACAAAACAAATGTAGTCTAGTCAATCATGCATGTTTAATTCATCTAGATCATGTAAGATATGTTCAACATTAATTACAACCTAAATACATGCATAGATCTAAAACTTGAGTCACAAGATATGTTCAATTAACACATAATCAAGTTTAAATCTCATATATCAAAAACATGCTGAAATCATGTGACAAAGTCATTTAGATTAAAGCAAGAGTTCTAGAGCATATTTCATGTTCATAGATTCAACAAAGCACATGAATAGCTCAAAAGAACACAAGCACATGTATTATTGTGAGATTTTGACCAAAGAGAGTCTAATACATGTGAGGAACTATATTTCAGAAAATCAATCAATCTAAGATCATCAAATAGACCTAGAATCAAAGCTAGCACAATACAATCCCAAACATGTGAAAACATAGGCAAAATCAAAACCTAACTCAACATGTGAGATTTCAATTGAAACTCAATCTAGCTTTAAATGAGTTCAAAACTCAAATCAAAATAATCACAAGACACATATATATGTTGAAGAAGAAAACCCAAGGCAATTGACCAAGTTTTAATGAAAACTTTGAGAGAAAATCTTACCTTAGTTGATTTGGTACAGTCCCGTTTTTGTGAGATTAGACTCCAAAAAAAGAAATAAAACTAACTCAAACCTTCAGAGAAAAGATGGAAGATGTATAGACAAACACACTCAACTTTGAATTACTCAAATCGGAGTTCAAATGAAGAAGTTATAGTGTTTAGAATTTGAGAAAATTTGGGAGAAAAATTCTGCACTCAAATTTTGAATCTCTTCTTAGAATGAAATATGAGAGGGAATGGATATATAAAGGAGAGAGAAAGAATAGAAGAAAAAGGACCAAAATGACCTTAAGTGCACCAAGCATGCTTGCTGCCCAAGATGGAGTGTGGGCATCTCGGGGCAGCAAGCATTCTGTCTCGAGATGGCCACGCACCATCTCGGGAAAGAGTGCTTGGTTGCACTTCTCTTCCTCGCACGCTCCCCTCGTATTCTTCAACCGTTCTCTGGCCTCCGAACTCAGAATTCGAATCCATTAGTGGATTACAAACTGTATCTCTCTCATGGACATGGACATATAAGATGCTCAACCCTAAAAATAATAATTCGACTCGATATACGAAGACGAAGACAATGTATGCAACATGAGATGAAAGTGTAGTATCTTTTGACTTAGAACTTGAAATCAATAGTATGAGTAACCGAAATGACCGAAACTCAATCAAGAATGATTTAAGACTAAAATCAAGTTTAATATCCATGTTATCCAAATATATACACATACAAACACAATTCACACTAGAATGCAAACTACATAGAGATAGTCTCCAATCATGCATTTTCCAAAACATGTTAGTTTTCATACCAATGCATGAGCATTCATTTTCAAGTGTGTGAATGTGTTATACATGGTGCACAACGATGCAAGGACACATATGAATGAATTGTATGTGTGTGCCTATAATGGTGCACAGCGATGTAGGGACACAAATGTATGGATTTTGTGTGTGAGTGCCTACACCTTGTGAGAGAAAGATAAGGTCTTAGTATAACTTTGTAGAACCATATGGCATCCTTTCTCTTTGAAGACTTTGAACTTGCTTTGACTAGTTGTTCCTTATTCTTTGAAGCTTGAATCATCATGAATCTAAACAACTAAATCATTACAAGTAAACATCATTTTGATATGGAATTAATGCCAACACAATCTAAAACCTAACAGGTCGACGCTGAACCTTAGCATCCGAGCTTGTCGCTCCCGTGGTATGTTCTTTATTTTGAGAAGTTATGAAGATATCTTCAAGTTGATCGTTGTGCATACAGATTCATTGGGAGAGGCCCTGGTGGTCCGCCTGGAGCTATTTTGTTTTGACATATCTACATGAATATTGACCGAATCAGAGTTATAAAGATCAAAGGGGAAGGAAGCATCCACGTTTAATGCAGTGGGCTGGTAAGAAGTAAAAAGATGACCCCAAAGAATATACTGGAGCCTAGCGATATTCTTATTATCACAAGTCTCAATGGCACGAAGAAGAAGCTCAAAATATTGATGACAAAGAATAGAGTCCATACCTTGAAAAACGTTTGAAAGGATGGAAGATCTGAGAATAGCAAGGGGCTCGAAGGAAAAGAAAGTGAGGGATTGTGTTTTGCTTAAGAAAAATATTGAATCGTAAAAAGAGAAGTGAAACGCCTCAAGATAAATATACAAGCAAGTGACGTCAACAGGTAGACATGTGTCATCAGCAGAAAAAGGGGGAAGATGCGTAAGAACCGAAAACCACGCGCCGCTTGAATTTTGGAAAAGATACGCAATGATTTCATCAGCCAAAATATGCATGGTTGATAATTGTAGCGCATTAAAAGGGCATTAATGGACCACAAGACAAAAATGATATAGTGAATTAAACACACGCAGCCGAACGCGTCCTACTTGCGATAGTTGTTTATCTGACCTCGTGTGTTTAAGGGGGTACTGTTATTGTTAAAATATGAAGAATTATGAGTTAGCATAACTACCCAAAGATGCGGGAGTTAGAGATACCACATCACCAAGAGTCAACCTTCCTGAACCTACCTAAGCTGACCAAAGATGGTTTCATAACACCCGGTCGGGATTGAATCACTGGTCAAGGAAAATAAAGCCTGGTCGGGTTTTGGTAGATGATCAGTAGACCGACACGTGGATACTATCAAATACGTGCAGTCGTGACTCAAATATTTATAGATTGAGTCATACTCTAATAAGGTGGCTTAAAGCATACTTTGATAAAGAAGCAAATTTCCCTATCCATTCCAAAGTCCAAATTAGGCAAGAGACCTAATGCATGAAGAACTTGAAATAGGAACAAAGAATAAAACAACTCAAACACATCAACTTTATTTACTTGTATAGCACGAATTAGGGTTCTATGTATGTATAAATAGACCCTAATAATACCCAATAAAGGGTGGAAGATAAGTTAAGACTTTAGAGAGCACGAGAGACTGAGTGTGTAATCGATTCTTTATAGTGAAGTTCTTTCTTCATCGGTTTCCAATAGGGGTGGGCAAAAATCCATTAAACCGAACCGAACTAAACCGATTCAATCGTTTTTTTTGTTTAAGATCCGGTTCGGTTCGGTTTAAATTGTAGAAAACTGGATTTTCCAGTTCGGTGTCTTAAACCAAAAACCGGGTATATAATGAAAAACCTAATTTTTTTCCAAGCCTACTCTCTCTCGCTGCCTCTTAGTTCCAATCTCAGTCTCTCAACCTCGTCTGAATCCCTATATCCCTAATTCTCTCAACCTCGTCTCTCACTCTCTCATGTTCGCTGTCTCTCTCGCCCGCCATCCGTCTTCTCTTTCGTCCAACATTCTGGTGCTGACGATGTTCTAGCTTTCTTGAGTACTTGGACTATGTTCGGCGACTTGCTTGACTCTTGGATCGACGTTCTGCCTTTGTTGATCCCAAACTTTCTCGACCATCCCAGGCTCCTAGTCCATTAAGCCGACGTCGTTTCTCTAAGTACTCCGATTCCGGTATTTCGCTTTCTCTCTTTCTGTAATTATCTTGTGTTTAGCTGCTGAGAAACTACATGAATGATGCAATGATTATAATTTCTTTTTGTTCATTTACTTCTTGATTGATTGATTGATGAATATCGGGAAAATCACCGTATGAGAAACATGTAAAGATATAAACTTCATATTAAATTTATGTTATTTTTATTGATTACTTTTTGAGGCAATCAAGTAATAGTAGTTTCAATCTTAGAAAAAAATTACAAATATAAGGGAGCAGTTTTGTTGTGGTAGAATTTTAACTGATTATAAAGCTATGATGTTGCATTTTATATATGAAACTGTGGGGCTGCATTCTGTTAGAAAAGCTTGAAAGCTCTAATAGGGTTGTAAATGGATTGAATGTTGCACTTTAACTGATTGTTTATTTCCATTGTTTTTTTAAAGGAAGTTTGTTTTCATTGTTGATATTTTAATATGCCTCAAATATGTTGTGAGTTGTGAGTTGTGACTGCATTTGAGTTTTACAATGGATCATAAATTGAAGTTCAAATATGAATATCAATTGATTGTAGTTTTTATATTTATCTATGAAAATAATTAATGTTGTTACTTTTATGTCTTCCTTTACTAGATTGTATTAGATTGAACATTGTTTGATTGATCTTTGACTCGCTAGTTGGATATTGTGATCTATATATCAACATATTTGGATCAGAGTTAGGTTTACATCACTCCATATACTGATATACGTGTATGTATTTCTGAAATTGATATGTATATGGGCTATTTCTAGTTGTGGCAGCCAATTGATTAAGTGTGTGAGATTCTACTGTGTAGTTGGCCAGCTGCTGCCTACTACTAGGAGGTAACTCACTCTCTAGAAACTACTTGTTAATTTTCTTGTGTTCTGTGGTTATTGTTACAGAGTGTAGAATTTTAATTATGTTAAAATATGCTATAATTATTTGTTATTTTTTATGTGTTGACAGAAAATGAATGATGATATTGATAATGTTGTAGCAGTTACCAGTGAGTCAATAGAAAAGCTCCTTATACAAGAGAAACTTACAACTGTGGGTGGAAAAGGTAGATCTAGATCCGATGCATGGAATCATTTTACACGATACTTAGATGGTGGGAGAATGAGAGCACAATGCAACTACTGTCCAACAAACTATGCTTGTGACTCAAATACCAATGGGACAACCAATATGAATAAGCACATAGATTATCAGTGAAAAAATTATCATGCTAAATTAGTTGCAGCTGACCCAAAACAAAAAATGTTTAGTAAAACAAACCTCTATCATTTCATTTACAACATCATTAAAGGAGGGTTGTGGTAGTAGTTTAGGTTTGGGTATTTTTAATAAGGAGGATACTAGGAATGCATTAGAAGAGATGTTGATTGTTGACGAATTACCATTTAGATTTGTAGAGAAAATGGGTTTTCATAAATTTTGTCGTGTGGGTATGCCTAGGTTTGATGTCCCATCTAGAAGAACAATAGTCAGGGATATTTTGCAAATGTATGTTGATATGAAGACGTCTTTGATGAAACAATTTAAAGAGAGAAAGGTAAGGGTTTGTCTTACCACTGATACTTGGACATCAATCCAAAATTTCAATTATATGGTTAAGACGGCCCATTTTGTTGATGAAAATTAGCAATTGCAAAAGAGGATTTTGAATTTTACTCAAATTTTCGATCATAGAGGGGTGACATTTGGGAAGTGTATTGAGAAAGTGTTAATCGATTGGGGTATTGATAGGGTTTTCACAATCACTGTAGATAATGAAAGTTCTAACAATACAACCATTCTTTATGTGAAACGAAAGTTGAATAGTTGGCATGCAGATGGTACGATTTTTGGTTGCAAGTATGTACATTTACAGTGTTGTGCACATATTGTGAATCTAATAGTAAATGATGGGTTAAAAGAGTTGCATTAGTCGGTGTGTGCCATACGCAATGCGGTGAAATTTGTAAAATCGTCTCTTAGTAGATTCGAGAAGTTTAAAAAAAGTGTAGAGAGTTAAAAAATCCAAAACAATGGGCTTGTAGTGTTGGATGTGCCTACTAGGTGGAATTCAACCTATCTAATGTTGGCAAGTTCACTCAAATTTGTCAAAGCATTTGATCGGTTGGATGATGAAGATTTACACTACCAGACATATTTTAAGGAGGATGAAAATGAGCAAAAGTGAATTGGGCCACCACATTTTGAAGATTTGGAGAATGCTAAGGTATTTGTCCAATTCTTGAAAACATTTTATGATGTTACTTTGCAATTTAGTGCTTCATTGAGTGTCACTTCAAACTTATATTTTCATAAATGGAGCATAATTAACAACCAATTGACATCAATGAGTGGTGATGCAAATCACCTTGTGTGTCAAATGGCCTCTAGTATGAAAATTAAGTTTGAAAAATATTAGGGGAGTTTGGAGAAAACGAACAAGTTGTTAGACCTTAGGTACAAATTGCAATATGTGTCTTACTGTTTTTCGGTTTTCTATGGTGGTACAAATCGTGAATCAATGACTTCAAACATCAAAAATGTATTGGTTGAGTTATATGAATGCTATAGTGCATTATTCAATGTTGGTGATAGTGGTGTTGAAATTCCCACATTTTGTGATCTAGAAAGTGATGATAGTAGTGTGTTTGACCTTTCGATAGCCTTTTCATAAACAGTTGAGAATCAAGATAATCTTATGTGTAGAAATGAGGTGGAGAGGTATTTGTTAGAGCTCGTTGAACGTAAACGTTCTAATTTTGATGTATTGACTTGGTGGAGTGTTTCTAGTGCACATTATCCCATTTTGGCATTGATTGCCAAAGATGTGTTTGCCATGCCGATTTCCACTGTTGCATCTGAGTCTGCATTTAGTAGTGGAGGACGAGTTCTAGATTCATTTCGGAGTTCATTGACTCCTAAAATGGTGGAGTGTTTGATTTGTACACAAAATTGTTTCAAGCCAAGTACCATACGAGTCAACTTGAAGAAGAAGTAATGCTAGCTCAATATGATGATTCATCGTTAGAAAATTTGCAATTCATTGAAGATGATGAAACCGGTTAGTATTTATTAATCAATTTGATAACAAGCTTATCTTTTACTATTTTCATGTTTTATTTCAAAAATACTAAACTTTACTTTTATCTCTATACAGAGCTTGAGAAGTTGTCAAAAGCATTGTCATCAATGGCAACATTTGATTCTTAAAAGTACTAAAGAATTTATTCGAGTTTGGATTCAATGGTTGTTTTTATTTGTATTATGGATGTATTTGTATTATGGACTTATTTGTATTATGGATTTATTTGTGTTATGGATTTATTGTTTAAATAATTTTTAGTTGTTTTTGTTTGTTTTATGGACTTAATGTTTGTATAATTTGTAGTTGTTTTTATTTGTATTATGAACTTATTGTTTGAACTTTGATTAATTTATAGTTGCTTACATGTTTTTATTTGTATTATAGACTTATGCAGTAATTTAATTATATTCGGTCTAATAGATCCCAACATATGAAAAACTTGTATTTTATTTTTCAATTTTTGAGACTAGAGCAGATTTTATAAATTAAAACCCAATAATTGGGCCCAATCGGTCCAAAACCGAAAAAACCAAACCGAACCGGTTCAGTTTAATCAGTTTTTGATTGGTTGACAATTGTATATCGGATCTGATCGGATCATTTTTTCAAAAACCAAATAGTATCGGTTTTTTATTGGTTTACTCCAAAATTGAACCGATCCAATCAATTCCCACCCCTAGTTTCCGACAACCGTGGACGTTTCCCTGTTCTTGGAGTTTTACCCCGTAAAATCCTCATGTTTCTTTTGCTTTCTTAACTATTCGTAATTAGCAATTGTGTGATTTCATATACATTTTGTTCGACGTGTGATCCATCCAAAACTCACCATCAACAAATAGCTTTGGCCATTGCAGCATCTTGATCTGTAAAAATTATTTTTGGAGCTTTTTCGGACATCGCCTGTAAAATTGTCTCAAACAACCATATAAAAAGAATCAGTTTTCTCATCATACATTAAAGCTCCTCCAAAGATAATCGTCTCCCTATAATGATTGAGTCCAACAAACACCGCAAATGGTCGATTTTCTTGATTAATCTTATAGGTGGTATCAAAACTCATAACATCACCAAATTGACCATATTCAATTATCATTCTAGCATCTGCCCAAAACATATTGGTAATTGCTTATAACTATCTAACTGCACCGCATAAAAAAAAATGAAGCATTTTTCAATGTTTGTTTAGAAAAATAATTAAACACACAACCGGATTCTCCATAAGCCAATTTGTTTTGCCTATTGGATCTAAGATAGTTCTTTTGATCTTGTTTTGTATATCCAAGAGACTCTCTTCCGTCAACCCGCCTACCTAACAACTCATATGAAGACTTAAGCGAAATCTCAGATTCTTCTGCCAAGTCTACTTCAATAGCTTGTGAAGCGGATATTTTCCGTTGAGAAGGTAACATGTGAGTGCATTCTTTCCTGACAAAAGGATGATTTTACATCTCTACAAAATGATAAACGTAGAACTTTTTTTTTTCTATCCGGTTTGATACTTATTTGTGCTCCACTACCAGCTCTTGTCTCTACTATAGGTTTTCTAGTTAAAACATCCCGTTTATCTTCTTATCTAAAGCCCTCCTTACTACAAACAAATATCCTTGAGGTGATTTCACCGATACGTTTATTCTTTCCAATTGTATCATTTCTAATACTAAATCTCATTCCTCGCCCATACATGTTATGAAATTCATAAGCCAATTGTTTAGTTTCAAATTCCATACCACATCTTGGTTGCTAATCCAATTCATTCAAACACTCAAACTCATAATCAACTATAGCCGTTTTATGCAAGCACAAGACAAACAAAATATATATCTGTAAGGACCATAGCCAAAACAAACATGACAGTAAATTTTATGAAATATTTGAGCTACAATTTCACACAAATGCTAATTGAGACCCATTTGCCTATGGATTATGTCAACTGGGTTAAGAAACAGGACACCATTAAATTAATCATACAATTTTCTATCTGCTATTTGGAATCAGCCTAATTCATCCGTATGTGAATGTACTGAACTATATCATATTCATTCAAAACACATAACAGAGCATCTTTATACAATCTGTTATGTATTAATTCAAGACATGCAAACATCTTTATTCAACCCCACTAAAGCTGTTACCAAGTCTAGTTAATTGTTATGGTCGTCTACATTGAAGACATTTTTATATATATAAAAAAAAAATTGGTTACAATCAGATGTCCCACAAAAAATTAAATGGTTTCATTGTTGTTTTTCTAGTACTCATAGTAGGAATCTATTTTCAAAAGGTTAATTAATATAAAATAAATAAAAATTGACAATTTAGTATCTTTGTCGCACATAATTTTTTCTTCTAGTTCTGACGACAAACTAAACTTTTAATGGTTGATTTTCACAAAAATTAGTATGTTATGAGCATTAATATGCCGTACATTACAATAAAAACCTATCTCATATTTGTATAAGATTTAACTGGATATTCACCTAGGATTCGACTGATAAGGAAGAAAAGTTGAGTTTCACAGAGAGACAACGTGAGGCAATGAAGGACGAGTAGACGTGAGGCGGTGGAGAATTTTACGTTTGAGTTTCGAAGAAGTGAGAATTAGGGATTTTTTTTTTTAAAATTGTGTGTCCAATATGATGTCATTTATGTTAGGATAGTAAGTGAAAAAAAAGAAAAACAAATCTGGACCACCTAATTGTTTTTAGTGGAAATTGTGAGGATTGTCACCTTTTTTTTCTTGTGTTGTGATGATGTCACCAGTTCAATGACTTATGCTTAAAAGGCACCTATTATGGTGAACTACCTAAATTGCCCTTAAAAGTTGTATTTGTGCTTTGCTCTTCGGTTCAAAAAGAGAAGTTAACTCTCTCTCCAAAAAAGTAGTTTGGAAATCGATCTAAAGTGTTTGTCAAAAATATTTTTTGGATATGCTTGTAACAAATCTTTGTGATCTCCCTAATTTATTTTCATGCATTTTTGAGTGATTTAAGATGTATTAAAAAATGCATGAACATATAGTTTTCAGAATGTGTACCAGGTTTATTTTCTAAGAATTTGTTGTATTGGGTCGAGTTTTTATTAAGCATTTCCGAGAATTTGTTGTATTGTGCCAAGCTTTTATTATTGTTTTCCGAGATTTTGTTGTATTGGCTTGAGCTTTTATTTAATTTTTCCATGATTTTGTTGTATTGGTTCGAGCTTTTATAATGGTTTTCTAATATTTTATTGTATTGGCTCGAGTTTTTATTATGCTTTTCCAAGAATTTGTTGTGTTGGGTCGAGTTTTTATTATGGCTTTTTGAGATTTTATTGTATTGGGTCGAGCTTTTATTATTCATTTTCGAGATTTTGTTGTATTGGTTCGAGCTTTTATTATTAATTTCCAAGACTTTTTTGAATTGGTTCGAGCTTATTTATTAATTTTCTGGGCTTTTTATTATTTCGAGGATTTTTATTATTTCCGAGAGTTTTTATTATTTCCGAGTTTTTTTATAATATTCTGAGACTTTGTTGAAGTGGTCAAGCTTTTTTTAATGATTTTCGAGCTTTTATTAATGATTTCGATAAATATTTTCCTCATTTCCGAGCTTTTGTTATTGATTTTCGAGATTTTGTTTCTCCATTTCCGAGCTTTTTTTATTCATTTGCCCCGATTTTGTTTCTTACTATCCAAGCTTTTGTTTACTAATTTCAGAGGCATTTTTTTTATTGTTTTCGAGGTTTTAATTTGACGAGCTGTTTTTATATGGGATCGATTTTTAATTTAGTTTTGACCGATGTGTTTGAAATTTATTTCGTAGGTTATTTTTCTACAATTCGAGGTTTTTTCATTGTTACTTTAATTTGAATTTAAATATTAGTAATAAGGGTTTGTGATGATGATTTTGATAGGAGAATGAATCGGGTGAGAATAGTCATCTCTTACAACGGTCGATGAGAGCAGTTACCCGATGGAAGTCAAAGGTTTTTTTGTTATGATAACCAAGGAATGTATGTGTCAAAGAGTATGACTTACCAAGATTTGGTGTTGATCGTGCAAACAGTTACGAAGTATGATGTGGACAAATACAGTGCAAATCTACAGCCTATGTCAACGGTTCCGGGGACTACATGTCGCACGTTTATAAGAAACGACGATAATGTTCAGTTTATGCTAGGGGAAGATAGGGTGATCCCTCAAGTTTGTGTTAGTCTAATTGAGAGGCCAGCAGGAGGTGTCATTGGTGAAGAAATCCCTCCTCGTGATAACACCCAACAATTTCGATCGGCAGGCGGAAGCAACCAGTTGTTCACAAAAAGAAGTAGGATTGACGGTCGGAAAAACCTGTGTGGTGTCCCATCGAAAGTAGTTGATCACGGTGAATTATTCGGACCACAATTCAACGATGTGTTTGTATGTCAAATTGAGATGAATTATGGGCAGTTCAACCACCACTATAATGACTTTCTATAATGACATGAACAATGAGCAGAACAGTGAACCGAATGTTGGGCCGACACATGAGATGGATGATGAGGAAAATTTGCATCCGGTTGATAATGTAGCTAACAATGAGGAAAAGGAAAAGGAAGAGCCTGTCGAACCGGAAAGACGTACAAGACGTGTACAAAGATTTAGTTGCAGTGCAGCAGATATAGTTGGGACTTCCGAGGTCCGGCCTAATTTAACTCCATATGATTCTGATAATGTCACAACCTGGGTTATTCCAAGAGCAGAATCATACTCGTTTGGTATGGGTGGAAGTAGGAACTCGGTTGAAGAAGAACCTACAAGCATGATATATAAATGGCATTTTTTTCCTACTAAAGGATTTGAAGAGACTAGTTAGGCATTTTGCAATGCGGCAGAACTTCGAGTGGAGGGTGAAAAGGTCGAATAAGACAACATTACATTTGGTTTGTTTGATGGACAATTAGACGTGGAAATTAAGAACGGTGAGGAGAGATGAAGGGACATACTTCCAAGTAAGAAGTTTTGTCAAACAACACATATGTCTTTTAAAGGAGATTCACTACCATCACCGACAAGCTAGTGCAGTCATAATTGGAAAAGTGGTTGCACCTAGACTTCAACAACAAGATGGTCGACTAATGCGTCCGAATGAAATAATCGTTGATGTGAAAATAATGTATGGCATCCAAATCTTGTACAGTAGGGCACATCAAGCCTTTCAATATGTGTTGTCATTGACATATGGAACTCTTGAGGAAACCTTCAAACTACTACAATCATTTGGATACGTGTTAGAGCAACAAAATCCTGGCATAATAAATGACTTACAGTGTTACGAAGATGGTAAATTTCTCTATTTTTATGTCGTTGGGTGCCTCACTCAGAGGATTCCGGAGGTGTATGCGTCTGGTTATTGTAGTAGATGGTACCCAATTAAAGGGAAGATTCGGGGGAACAATGTTTGTTGTAACTGCACAAGATGGGAACGAACAGGTGTATCCAATTGATTTTGGGTACGGTGACTCAGAAAATAACCTTTCATAGGAGTGGTTTTTGGATTGCTTGAAGGGTGTCTAGGCCATATTAATAATCTGGTTTTCATTTTCGCTCGATATGCAAGCATTAAAGCTGGGATTTCTTAAGTTTTCCCTGATGCAACCCATACGATATATTGCTGGCACTTTTCTAAAAATGTGAAGAAGCGATTTCACATAAAGGATGTGACAGCTATAATGGATAAATCGGCTAGATCATACACTAAGTTGAAATATAATTGCCACATGGAAGAGTTACGTAACATGCACTAGAATGCATTCAATTATGTCATTGAAGTTAGTCCCTACAAGTGGTCCCGTGTACATTGTTCAGAAAAATGTTGTTGAATGCATAAACTCATGTCTCAAATTCGCACGGCAACTGCCCATGTTGACACTGGTAGAGTTCATTAGGAATATGCTACAAAGGTTGTTTCACGATCGCCGTCGTGCTGCACAGTCCATGCATCATCAGTTAACCGACGTTGCACATCTTGTGATCCTCAAACGTGTTGACAAGTGTGGTTATATGACTGTCAATCCAATTGACTGGAACATATTCTCTGTCAAATGGTCCGACAAGCAATGGACTATTGACTTAGCCCAGAAAACTTGTACATGCAACAAAATTTAAATGGACATGTTTCCATGTTCGCATGCGCTTGCAGCAGCAAGGTACATTACTTTGATTTTCTATCTATCTAGTTGTTGCAAATGAGTTTGACACCTAATTTTAATGTTGTTTTAGGGAGCAAACTTGGATTTCACTTCTTTGTGTGCAGACTACTATAAGAGACAAACACTAATTGATGTGTACTCGATTCCTATTATGTCTTTTGGGCATCTTTCTTCATAGGTGGTGCCAGTCGACATCGTTGAGCCGGTGGTTATGAATATATTGTATAGAAGGAAAGCTGGACCCCCGAGAGGCTGAAGACATGTCTCGTCTTCAGAGAGGACAACCACGCAATCTTGTAGAAGATGTAGAAAATCAGGTCATAATAGCAGAAGGTGTTTTAACCCACCTTTGATTAATGAAGGTTCGAGTAGAGTTATTCCTCAGGAATATTGGTGCAAGTGTAGCATCTGTCATTCAGTTGGACACAACAAACAGACATGTCCCTAAAAGAACTCTACCGAAGTATGAGTGGATATCATTGTCATTAGTTGCACTTGTACGACTTGTACGTCAATACCATTTTATAAAATAAATGGGCTTCATAATTTTAGGTTTTCTTATTATTACCGGTATGCAATGCGATAATGGTTTGAACGTAAAATTTTTAAAAAAATTATGTGAATAAAATAAAGGAATAATTTTATTACAAAACTGTTATATACAATAACTACAACCTGAATTATGGTTCGAAATTACAAAAAACCTCAACAGCCATCTTCTACCGGATGGTGGGCACATCGTCTTCAGTCAAGTCGTAATGGACTTGGTCTGCCAGTACGTACTCGATTAATCACAACGTATGAGCACCACAGTTACCGTTGCAATGCAGAACATAAACAACCGTTACAATGTTATTCAATTATACAGGAAGTGAATTTCATGTTAGATAAGTCATACCCTTTCTCCTGTTGCGGCACAATTAATCTCGCCACCAGGCTCTCCCCGAAAGTCCTATTCTGCCTCTGGAACTTTTGCTCACCGGGTTTCCTAGCCTCGTGGAACCCGGACTGATGCAACATAGAGGGGAGAAGCCATCTCAAGGTTTGTACCTAGCGTTTCCTGATGCTGACTGGGACTTATTGTCTGAAGGGGTCTAGGAGGTTTATGATCCCACTAATAAGGTCTACGCTGGCTAGAAGCTAGTGCTGCCGACTGATGTTACACGGAATAAGAACCTGTACAACACATATACATGATCAAATCTTCTCTTGGACACCACATTCATAATGGAACATAGTTAGGGCTCAATTGTAAAACACTTAACATGTCAACCTTGTGTCATAGCCGGTCTCCTGGTGGAGCCAAACCAAGTACGGTGAGAAGGTCCTCAGCGGACCACCTGTACTGCAACACTTTCCACCCCAACGTCTGTACTTCCCCGTCAGCACTATGAGGCATGATTTTATCCCACTCATATTCCAACAATGACTGTTTAGATAAAAATTAAACCGGAGTTAGGATCATGGAAAATAGCAAACGTTAAATCGAAACGAACATTACAAAACACTTATAAAGAACTGAATGCTCAGAACGTTCATCCTCTGATTAGACAAAGTGGGGTATGCTTTCTGACGCTTCCGTAAGATGTTCAGGTACACGTCCATATGCTGACAAAGATTTTTGTAAAACATTATTAGAATAATTTATTGTAAAGATCGCCGGTAGAGTTTAAGTTAGGTACGTACTATGTCAAACAACTCCATGTAGTTCTATTGGAAGCGTTGGAACCAATTCACCGCTACTGGCTCTATAAGATCCACATCGCGCCTGTATTTAAAAAAAACATCAAAACAAGTAAACCAATTTAAGTAGTTATTTCAATAAGTTAAACAGTCTGATACTTACAATTCCCCGGTGGTGTTCCTCTTGTATGCATTGTAGGCCTCCAGATGGTCAGCGTATACTGAAGCATTCGACGAGAACATGCGATGTAGCTGCCGGCACTTTCCTTGGCCTCTACGGCCGACATGTATCAGTGTATGGGCTCATCAACTGCCACCTCTTCTTGCAGGTCCGAGGGATACGGGGGGTACGAAAGGATGGGTCTGTGAGGTCCCTGAGGGTCCTTCTGGATGATCTCGATGTGTCGGAGGGAGGAGGGATTCAGCTGGTTGTGTCGGTGAGAGTAGGGATCCTGCTGGATGGACCAGAGATATCCATCGGAGAGATCCGTCTAGATCGGTCGAAGTTGTCTCTAGGTGGAGGTGTGTCATGTGATCTAACTGCTGAGACAACTCCGGTATAGGAAACACTCTAACGACGGGATCGCTCGGACGAAGTCTCCTGCACCTCCATTAGTAGGGGAAACTCATGATGACCCGCAGTTACAGTGTCCTACTCGGCTCCTGTAACTCCAGGTCCAGTAACCTGGGCCACAAGTATGGTACCCTGCATCTGATGAACGGTGCCAGGCTCTGTTTCCTCTACATGGGTACGATGGTCATCTCTTCCTCTGAGGTTGGAGTGTCGAACCTGAGACGGTGGACCATCCCTATCTAACCGTGATGTCAACCCCAACCGTTGCCGAAAATAGTCCATCAACTCCTAATGCTGCCTCTGTCATTCCGCTTCACTATCTAAAAAGCTCGTAGGTTTTAAAAAAGTCCTCGGACCATTAACATAAAAGCTTGGTGGTTTTAAAAATAATCTCGGACCTTTTATACAAAAGCTCGAACAGTCAAATAAAAACTCGGAGCTTATATATAAAAGCTCGGAACTTATATATAAAAGCTCAGATGAACTAAAAAATGCTCGAATGAATTCAAACAAATTTTAAAAATAAAAGCTCGGAAACAAGAAAAAATGTTCGGGTTCATCAAAATAAAAGCTCGAACACCCATAATATCATCTTCCTTAACAACTTTCAACAAATCCAAAACCTAGATCCACAAATAAAACTTAATCTAATATTTCATTCACTTAATCAACAACCAAAACAATAGAAATTCTAGGTCAACTAACCTCCATCAATTCAAATATTCTTTTCAACTCTCCAAATGACACTGGTTTCTAAGTTCCGGTTCCGTCACCGTCGAATACAATGCCGTCGATTCAACTCCGGTCGGTTTCAAGCAATTTCATTTTTTCTCACTTTTTCTCTCTCTGTTCAAAACGACAAAATCAATTTCGGTCTCGTTAATTAATGTCTTTTAAACATGATTTATTAATATTATGATATTTGTACAAAAACCCTCCAAAAAGGTACCATTATGTTTTCAAACCCTTATTTTAAAACCACATGTCAATAGATTATTAAAAGCTCAGTACAAGACAACACCATATGGATCAACAGAGGATATTGGTCCAATCTTATCATATACAAATTTAGTATGCAACTGCATTCAGTAGCATAAAACTTCTTGTTCAAGTGTCAAATTTACTTACTTTAATTTGACTTTTGCAGGAAAATAATCTTTTTCCAAAGTAATTTTAACACGGCTTTATTCTAACTGAAGTTCTATTGATTGATATTTATGTAAATATCTGTCTTGTTCAAAATAATTCAACGTGAGGGGACAATCACATATTCCAAATCTAATTAATATTAAAATAATCTATTCTGAGGTGAATAATATGAACGTATGCATTTAGACATTTCACGTGGGAGAATTCTTCATCACTTAAAAATATCATGAAAGCCGGTTAGTACTTTGTCAATGACACTGAAGCTACGTACATTTGTTACTTTAGGTTTACAAAGAAGACCATCATTTTTTATCAAAAAAAAAAAAAGGAAAAAACAAAACAAAAGAAAACGAAGACCATCATTTTCACCATTGAAGGACTTTGATGCGATTGACGAATGTGCTTCACCTGCTTGCAATTAATCATTTAATTGTCAGGTAGCTATCTAGAGAACGGTTCATTTTAGTCATCCATTGAAAAATTTATATCAAACATTTATAGATAATACGAGGTTAATCCATTGATCCTTTATGCCCACTCTAACAGGTTATAGATTGTAAGTTCGAGTCCAAACTTCGAATTATTATAATATTTGAAAAGTGGAGGATAGACCGGTTTCTGGAACGGATTACAGTGAATGGATGGACGACTCGGTCGACACAATCGTCTGCCTTTGAATGAGAGTCTCCTCAATGAGTAAGAGATGGTGCCCGACCCGAGCATTAACAAGAGTTCCAAATCCTCATCTCAACCTTAGACATATTTGTAAAATTTTGCGTTTGTAAAAAAGAATTATGATCAATGAAGTTCCATATTTTGCCAAGCTTTGTCGTGAATTTGAAATGTCAAATATCTCAACTGGCCATTGTTAATAATTCCTTTAATCGTCAAATATCTTCTTCTTCTTTTTTAGCTGCCTAACTCTGTTGTCCGAGTAACTTCACCGAGTATCTTTTTTAACTGAGTAGTTTCGTTACCTGAGCAATTCATAGCGCCAAGTATCTTATTAAACTGGCTAATATTATTAAACGAGTCATCTTGAGACAAGCGAGTAGGTTTATACTCATTCCTCATACTCAGTTGCTACCCGTACGTTACATCGAGGCTCACCACGATCATACGTTCGAGTCCTTACGCAAGTCACTGAGGACGTCTCCTAGTTTTATCTGCGCAAGGGTTTGCCGAATCGTTAAGCTTTTAAATTGCTTAACACAGCTGTACATCTCACCAAGATTTTTCCTGACGGCGTCCCGAGCCATTTTCCTGAATCTGGTGCATCGGGTTTACCTTTTGGCTAAGGTTGACTGACCTTACTCGGCTGGCATGCTCCTTAGAGCTTCTGCGCCCATTCGGGGATTTTACCAAATTAATGGTCCCGAGTATTTTATCTTTTTTGTATGTGCTTATGATATACTTTTTTTTTGCATGTTCTTATTATCATGCTTCTTTTTCGCATGATCTTATTATCATGCTCGTCTTTCATATGTTCTTATGATCATATGCTTAGATTTCCGGAATCCAATGTCGGGTTTTTATTAGTAACTGCAAAACTGACAAATGTAAATCTAAGAATTGCTAAAAATTAAAAATATCCTGGCTAAAAAATTGAAAACAAATTTCAATGATAGAAAATCTTCAAATATTGGGCATTGCATGGCCGGGGTAAAACCCCTCCATCTGGTCGGGCAATCCAATATGCTTAATGACCAGCTATTCCTTCAATCTTGTATAGGTGTTCCCATTTGTCAGCCAACTAGCCTGCAGCTTTGTTCTTTGTGTTCAACGATACTCTTTTGAGCACCAGGTCTCATAACTGAAACTTCTGAATCCAAACATGAAAATTATAGTGTCGGGCTACTCTTTGTTGATATGCCGCGTTTCGTACTTGGGATTTCTCCCTTTTCTCTTCCAATTCATCTAAGCTTTGTAATAGCATATCAACATTCTGATATTCATCATATAGCTTAACCCTATGTGACATGTACGATGTTTCTACCGGGATAACAGCTTCTGTTCTGAAAGCCAAAGAGAACAGAGTTTCTCCTGTAGAAGTTCTTGTTGTCGTCCGATACGCCCATAATACTTCTGGAAGTTTCTCAACCCAACTGCCTTTCTCGGAATCTAACTTTGCTTTGAGTGTGTGCTTGATAATTTTGTTTACTACTTCAACTTATCCATTTGTTTGAGGGTGGGCAGGTGTGGCATAATAATTTACAATTTGGTACTCATTGCACAGTTGCCTGAATTTTTTATTTTCGAACTGGGTGCCATTGTCAGTAATAATAGTATTTGGAACTCCAATTATGTAGATTATTTTTCTTCACAAAGTTTGTGGTATTTGCTTCCATGATATGTACTAACGCTTCAGCTTATACCCACTTTGTGAAATAATCGACGGCCACAATTGCGTGCTTAGCTCCACCCCATGTTCGTGCTGGCATTGGACCAATTAAGTAAAGTCCCTATATGGTGAATGGCCATGGGGATGTGAGGCTTCTAAGTTGTTCGGGAGGCTGCCGAATATCATTAGCGATCCTTTAGAAAGCATTACAGCTTTCTAAGCATCGCTGTGCATCCGAGAACAAAGAGGGCCAATAATAACCTTGCTTGAGTACCTTGTGTGCTAAACTTCTACCCCCTGTATGGTTTCTGCATACTTCGCTATAGATTTCCTACAGTATCTGATATGCATCTTCCTCTGATACAAATCTTTGGAGTGTTCGGAAAAACCTTCTTCTGTACAGTTCTCCTCTAATCAATGTGTATCTTGCTGACCGGTACCTGATGTGTTTGGCCTCTAAGGGATCTTCCGGGAGTACACCTTCTTCCAGGTATCTTTTTAGCTGAGTCATCCAACTGTCTAACGGTGTTTAGATTTCTGAGACTTCAAAGTTTCTCGGCTTAACTATACTTGGTCTGAGAAGATTTACGATCTAAATATTTTTTAGCCTGATTGTGGTTGTTGTTGATGCTAATTTGGATAAAGCGTATGCCTTCTCATTCTCTTCTCTTGGGATCTTGACAATCCAGTATTCCTTGAATTTTTGGAAGAGTTGTTTTGCTATGCCTAAATAAGCTATCATACCCTCATCTCTAGCCTGATACTCGTCTGAAACTTGATTGACGACTATCTATGAGTCCCTGAATATCTCAACCTCATCTACTCCGAGAGCTATGCAAACTTTAAGTCCTGCTAGCGATACCTTATATTTGTCTTGGTTATTTGTTGCTTTGAAATCGAATCTCATGGCACATTCAACATCATCTCCTTCTGAAGTGCATACCAGGATCCCTGCCCCGCTGCCATGATTGTTCGAGGAACCATCGACATATAACCTCCATGAGAAACTCTTGCCCAATATCCTTTTTGCTTCCAGGTTTGGTTCTGTGAATGCTGCTACGAAATCTGTCTCTGCTTGGCCTTTGACTCAACTCAATTGCCCATTTAGTTAATCTCCCCAAAATTTCTGACTTTTGTAGGATTTGCTTAAGTGGGCAATCGGTGAAAACCTGGATCATATGAACCTGAAAGTATGGTCTCATCTACCTAACTGCCGAAACCAATGCTATAGCTATTTTTTCTGCCAGTGAATACCTGGTTTCAGCTAGAAGAAGAGCCTTGCTAGTGTAGTACACTGGCCTCTGTACTCCATCTTCTGTCCTGACTAGAACCGAGCTCTGTAATGGATAAGTACAAGTGGAGTATTTCTCCCATTTTAGGCTTCGAAAGGATGAGAGCATGCCCTAAGTACTCTTTGATTTTCAGGAATGTCTGCTCGCACTCTTCATTCCATTCGAGTCATTTCCCCCTTTTGATCACTTTGAAAAAGGGAGCACATCTATATGTGGCCTTTGAAATAAATCTGCCCAAGGAAGCTAAGCACCCTGTTAAGCGTTGCACTTCTTTTAGCGTTCTTGACGAAGTCATTTTTTGAAGGGCCTGGATCTTCTTATGGTTCACTTCGATTCCCCTCTGGTGAACTTGGAAACCAAGGAACCCTAAATAAGCACTTGTTCGGATTTAAATTCATTTGATATCTCCTCAAGATGTAGAATATTTCCCGCGGGTTCGAAGCATGTTCGTCTGTCGAGACACTTTTGGTTAACATGTCGTCTATGTAAGCTTCTGTGTTTCTTCCTATTTGACGAGAAAATATCCTATTGACCAATCTTTGGTATGTTGGTCTAGTATTTTTTAACCCAAAAGGCATCATTGTATAACAGTATAAGCCTTGATCGGTCGTGAATGTTGTTTTTTCTTCATCAGCCTTATTCATCTAGATTTGATTGTATCACGAGTAAACATCCATGAAACTGAGTAATTCATGGTCTGATTTAGCATCGACCAGTTTGTCTATTCTCGTAAGTGGAAAACTGTCCATTGGACAGACCTTGTTCATGTCCGTGAAGTCCACGCACATTCTCCACTGGCCATTTTTCTTCTGAACCAGGATCACATTTGCTACCCACTGAAGGTAGCTGATTTCTCTTATTGACCCTATAACGAGTAACTTCTTCACTTCCTTCTTAATTGGCCAACTTCTTTCGAGGTTGAATGACCTTCTCTTTTGTATTACTGGTTTTGCATTTGGATCCACTGCCAAATGAAGTGATATTATATGGGCATCTATTCCTACCATGTCTTCATGACTCCAAGCGAACACATCTTTGTATTCTCTAAACAAATTAATAAGGTCCTGCTTAACCTTACCTTCTAAATTGGCCTCAATTTTGATTTTCTTATCTGGTTCATCTTCCTTTAAGACTACCTCTTCTATCGGTTCACTTTTAGATACCTCTGGTTCCTCCATTGGATCAAACTCGAAAAACAGTGATTCCTGCTAGATCTGATCTGGATGTGTTATGCTGCATACTTGTTCACTATTGTCTTTGTCTTTATAAACTGAAAAGTTAGTTCTTCTGGCCAACTCCTAGGACCCCTTGACTGCTCCTACCCCCCATTCAGTTGGGAATTTGACCATTAGAGTGTTGATAGTTGTTACTGCCTTGGTTTTGTTTAGGAATGGTCAGCCTAATAGCGCGTTATAAGGCCAGTTGTCCAGGTCTACCACTACAAAGTCGAGTAACATTGTTTTCTAACAAGAAGCTACTCCGATCTTTCTGGGTAGCTCCGCTGTCCTGAGTGACCTGACCTGGATTCTCCCGAATCCTTTGAGTGGGGTATGTAAAGGTTTAAAATCCTTTCGATCCAACCTAAGCTGATCATAAACAGCCACATTGAAAATGTCTGTCGAACTACCATTGTCTACTAAAATTCTCCCGATTTCTCTATGACCAATTCGGGCACTTATGACGAGAGGGTCATTTGGTCGGACGTCGACCCCATATGAATCAGCTTTTGTGAATGTTATCGTGTTCTATCCTTTATTTATTCTTTTTAGATCTGGCTCGACGGAGTTGAAATCAAAATTTTATCTTGCTTCCACCGCTTCTCGGATTTCTTGATTCAGCTCTCGTTCACTTCTCCCAGTTGATAGTCCTTTGAAGATAGTCTGTATCACTTCACTTGCTTCGAGACTGACCCTTTTGTTCCGACCAAAATTATGATCTCCCATTTTGGTTTCTTTCTGAGTTTTTGACTTCTCATCTTTCTTTAGGATTATATCTTATAGAGGTCTTTCCCGAATGAGAGTCTCTATATAGTCTTGAAGCTAGTAACATTTGGAAGTTTCGTGTTTGGTTTACTTATAGAACCTGTAATATTTCATTGTATCTCGCCAGGCAAATTAGGATTGCCGACGTGGCTCTTTCACCAGATTCTTTTCTTCTAGTATTGCCAGGATTTCTTCTTTCCTTTTTCCGGAGTAGGGTGTAGTTCGTATACTTTCCTTGAAAAAATTTCGTGGTCAGGTCAGTATTAGTCTGCTTCCCCCATCTTTACTTTTTTCTTCGATGTTTCCTTTTTGTCTTCCGTTATGGTTCTATACCTTTGACTCGACATTGTTTTGTTCGGGTCTCCTTCCATGCATGTAGCAACCTCCTGCTGCTAACTCCTCTTCCTCGGCTAATGCATATCCTCCAGCCATATCCATCAAGTCTTCATATCTCGTTAATAGGGCTCTCCTTAAGTCGAATGACACTCGCCCGTTCTGTAAGTTATTTGTGAATGCAGCAATTATTGCTTCGTCATTTACACTGCCAATTTTTGAGACCGCCTGGCCAAACCTCCCTAGGTACTTCTTTAGTGACTCGTCCTTCCATTTTTTCAGCTGAGAAAGGTAAGCCACTGACATTTTCCTATGCACATTGCCTAGGAATTGTCTTGAAACGCTTCTACTCAATTCGATGGAACTCTCAATATTTGTCGAAGGCAATCTCCCGGACCATCTCGAGCCTATGTCTCCCAGAGTTTATGGGAAATTGAGACACAACAAAGGGTCAATGTGGGTATACTAGGACATAGCGCTTTTATATCATCTGCCTGTTCTTTAGGATTTGTATCCTTCTTGAACTGTTTCACGTGTGGCATCCTGAGCCTTTCTTGGAAGGGGGTTCGTAGAATGTTGATCAGAGCGATTTATATACATTTTGAGGTCCCCATTTTCTAGCTTTTGTTCTTTTTTTCAAGTATATTTTGGTATTTGATGTGTTTGTGAGCCTTGTGTAGGTACATGTCCCTACGGAAGGTATTTGAGCTTAATTGAAAAGATTTGGAGGTTAAAGGACAGAGTTTGGAATAGCTTGTACAGACACCCCAACTTTGGAAGGTCATATCTCTCTTCTAAAATCGAACTACATCACCCATAAAAACTTTTCGGAAAGCCCCGGATGTTTTCTTTCCAACTCAATTTACAGACAGCGATTCCGAGGTTTCTGAAGAAAGTTATGACCGTTTTCATAATGGTGCGCAGAAAAGTGCGGTACGCAACCACGCGAGACCAAGTTGCGTACCGCATTTTGTACCGCGTAGAAGGGCAGCAAGATCCAAAAAGTGATGTGCGGTTCACTGTGTTGATACGTACAGTACATCGTACCGCACATCAGGGCAGAAATACATTTTTTAGCCATTTTCAGAGGGGTATTCTTGTCTTTTCACCCAAAAGTCTTGCCCTAACCTACCACACTATAAATACCCCATTTTCTCCTCATTCTTGAGACATCTCTTCCCCTCTTTTCCTCTTTCATGTCTCTTCTCTTCTTTCTTCCATTTTCTTCCATTTTCTTTCATCTCTTGCTCCCATGGAGGTTTTTCCTCCATGGGAGCTCACCGTACACCTCCACCTCACCATTTTACATATCCTCCATCCATCTTAGAGTATATTACAAAGGAAATAGGAGTCAAAACTGAGCTAGGAAGGATTTGAGCATCTTTTGAGGGTTTGTCTTCAAGGGTTTGTTTCTTTTTACTCATTTCTTTGTATTTCTTGTTTTCGTTGATGTATTCCACCAATTTTGGGATATTGTAAACCTACACTTGTGTAATAAATGTATTGATTGTTCTTAAATTCATTTGGGTTTTATTTTGCTCTTTGATATATATGTTTTTATGCTCTTAATATGATATATATGTGTATGAATTGTTAGAAATCAATATGTGTCCATGATTGGGTTTAGGAGTAGTTGTAATTTAGAGTAGAAATTAGATACCCATGATTGTTGATTGATTGATGGATGACTTGAAATTCCATGTATTGAGTAATTTGAGTAATAGGGATTTTAGCCCTAAAGAGTAGAAAAGGTTTCAGTTCAGGCTTTTAGTTGCTAAATCGACATTGGTTCATATCCTTGTTCTTAATGGGTCTTTGTATTAAGACACGATTATCCATCCACGTGACAGGATTGGGTGATGAATTGATTATTGGGTGATGAATTGATTGTGGGAAAATTCCCTAATCAAGAGGATGAACCTTTAACCTAAATTGAATATTCTTAATGATATAACAATCACTTTGTTACGTGTAGATGTTAGGTAAACTTGTTTCCCATGTTTAGCCATCCTAAGGAGTTAACTAAACTGAATCTTTGATCTAGAAGTAAAGACCACGGACATTTCTTTTGTGCCCATGTAGTTATATGGATGTTTTGAATGCTTAATTTTTTTGCTTAATTGATCACTTTGTAATTGATCCATAGTTAGATGCTATGTACCGAGACGAGACGCGTTGGACAATGCTTAGATAAACATTCACTATGCTTGACTAGAAAGTGCTAGAACCACTAGGCTAGCATATAGGGCTCGATTTGTGTTCCACGTGCTTAATGGGTTCATATATATTGTTCGGATTGCTCGAGAGAGATTTCGGGTATATATGGATACTATCTCTAAGATATCGAGAGAGATTAGAGATTAATTAATGTGATACGAACCTATGATATACTTGCACATTTGAGGATTAGTTGAGTCTAGAACGTAATTAGGGGGATTGTCACGGTTGAGACGTTTCCCTAGTGTAACCACATTTCATGCATATCTCCATTCCATCTATCATTGTATATATCATTTATATAAGTTATTTAGTTATATTATTATTCACTTTTCAACACACGCAACACACGAGTCCGCTTGGAGTGTTGTATTAATAGCTAGAACTAGAGACGATCGGTGAATCCCACCTCCCTGTGGATCGATTCCTTGCTTGCCGCTGTGCTAGTCTCTGTGACGGAATTGAAACTATCAGGTTGGAAAGACCACATGACTCTTGAGAGCTAGGTTTGCATCTATCGCACCGCAACAACTCTCCAAGTTAAACGGCAACGCCACAAAGGCCATGTGGTTGCAGCCATAAGAGGTTCCCTCTAAATTTTGAGCTTTAATTTGAGTGCTTGTAGAGTAGTTGTCAACTTAGGTGGGAACCACCCATGCGTTTAATGTTAGGAATGCTATGCTTATTTTCTTTTATTTTCATTTATGTTTAGATCTAAGAGTGGATTTGTGTTGTGCTTAGATATTAAGGTGTTTGTTTTAGACAATTTTCAAATTTTTGAAAAAAATGTCATGTTTGGAATATTCTTGAGGAAAATGTTTCTTTAAAACTGTACTTATTGGTGAGGAAATTAATTTTACTGTACTTTTTGTGTTCGTTGATTTTTCGTTACGATTCTGAATATATAAAGAACACAAAATTCTGGGCGGTGGTTTAAAAGTTATGATCATTTCTTCGATCAAAGGTCAATGGTGATGCCCTGTTTTTCGAAACTGCACATACACTGTTTTCATCGTCCATTTTCACACTTTTCTAATTCGAATTTTGAAATATTTCCTAAATGAAAAGTGTGTATTTATATGTCTTATTGATGGTGTTAAAATTTTGTCAACTGATATTAAGTGCTTTTAAAGATACACACCAAAGAGTGAACAATAGATGGACTTGAATTTCGACAATTTTTGAAATTTTTGGCCTCCATGTTGAGTTTCTTTCTTTTTTGTGTCGGTAGAGATATGCATAGTATGCTTTTAGCTCTGTGCATCACTTAAATTTTCTTGTACAATGTCAATCTTTTGATGTTGAGGTGGATAGAACTCTTTGCTTGTTTAGCTTAGGAAAATAATAGAGACTACCCGTGAGCTACACTTAAGCCTAAAAAGCGAAATTTGTGGGTTTTGTTTCTACTCTTTAAACACTTTCCGATTTTGTTCTTAACTGTGATCTCATTGTACTTCAAATTTGCATTGATTGCCATAGAACTTTATCATGTGGACTGCCTGCTGAAATTTATATTCGCTTGTTAGATGGACTTTTAGAAATGATTTTGGATTTGAGTGTGTTCTTAAACTCCATAAATAGCCCATACACTCCCACGTCCCTATGTGTGCTTACATTGTAAAAATTTGAGGCCAAACACTAAACCTACATACACCTTCCAACCCAAACACAAGACATACCCTTGTTATTGATCATGTTAAGGTGTATAGCTTTAGAGAAGTTATATTTTGCTCTAAAATTTGTAAATGTGTACTTAGGCAATTATGTGTAAATGTGCAAAGGCAAGGGCTAAAAAAAATAGAAAGAAAAGAAAGTAAGTGTGAATTATAAACACTTAAGCCTTCAAGTTCTTTAAATGTAAAGTTACTCACCAATGAGTACAAGTGTAGCACAAATGTGCAATGTAAAGTTTAGTGCCTAGTCACTTGTGATGTAATGTGTTTTAGAGCTAACTAAAGTATTGTAATATGTATATACACCTTGGCATGATTAGTAACTTTATCCTTCACACTCTTACCATATCTTCCATCCCATACACTACCGCAAATCACCTTTGCCCCAATACAAGTGAGGGAAAGTCCATTTGATCTCTTAGAAAGTTTATATTGGGAATATGACTTAATACATGCTCTTTCCACGTTCATGACATTTCAATTCTTTCCATGAGATCTATCACTATAAAATGTGCTTCATTGAATATACTCATATGCGATATATTAGATTCCATGAACATAACATCCAAATCGCATGTGTTTGCTAGAGAGTGATCGCCTAGGTTCTGAGTGAAAAAATCAGACTGAAATCCGGTGAGGATTAGAGTCGAGGCGAATTTTATCTTGAGCATTCGAGCGTTTTTTTTTATAAACCGAAAGCATCCTAAGTATTGACATACTTGCATTGTGTGAAGCATTGTTATTGATTGGTATATTTGAGATACTAGCATGCATGTATTCTTTATTTGGTATGTTTGGATTGCATCTCAACTTTCCTGCAGAGTAATACATTTGTGGGTGTTTGTATCTGTAAGCCCTCAGAAGATAAAACTTCTCCATCTAGGGAACGCCTAATGGTTGAAAGGCTTATGGCACGTGCTAAGTGTCATCGTTTTTCCTACGAAAGTGGACTAGACTAGCTTAGTTTTTAATTACGTTTATTTTGTTTGACTGTTTTTCGTTCTAGTTTTGCTCGAGGACGAGTAAAAGATAAGTTTGGGGGTATTGATCGGAGCGATTTATATACATTTTGAGGTACCCATTTTCTAGTTTTTGTTCTTGTTTTCAAGTATATTTTGGTATTTGATGTGTTTGTGAGCCTTGTGTAGGTACATATCCCTACGGAAGGTATTTGAGCTTAATTGAAGAGATTTGGAGGTTAAAGGACAGAATTTGGAATAGCTTGTGCAGACACCCCAACTTCAGAAGGTCATATATCTCTCCTCCTATCGAACTACATCGCCTATAACAAATTTTCGGAAAGCTCCGGATGTCTTCTTTCCAACGCACTTTACAGATAGCGATTCTAAGGTTTCTAAAGAAAGTTATGACCATTTTTGTAATGGTGTACAGAGAAGTGCGGTACGCAACCGCACGAGACCAAGTTGCGTACCGTGTTTTGTACCGCTTAGAAGGGCAGCAAGTCCAAAACGTGATGTACGGTTCGCTGTGTTGATGCGTACAACACATCGTACCACACATCTGGGCAGAAATACATTTTTCAACCATTTTCAGAGGGGTATTCTTATCTTTTCACCCAAAAGTCTTGCCCTAACCTCCCACACTATAAATATCCCATTTTCTCCTCATTCTTGAGATATCTCTTCCCCACTTTTTCCCTTTCACGCCTCTTCTCTTCTCTCTTCCATTTTCTTCCATTTTCTTTCATCTCTTGCTCCCATAGAGGTTTTTCCTCCATGGGAGCTCACCATACACCTCCACCTTACCATTTTACATCTCCTCCATCCATCTTAGAGTAGATTACAAAGGAAATAGGAGTCAAAACTGAGCTAGGAAGGATTTGAGCATCTTTTGAGGGTTTGTCTTCAAGGGTTTGTTTCTTTTTACTCATTTCTTTGTATTTCTTGTTTTCTTTGATGTATTCCACCAATTTTGGGATATTATAAACCAACACTTGTGTAATAAATGTATTGATTGTTCTTAAATTCATTTGGGTTTTGTTTTGCTCTTTGATATATGTGTTTTTATGCTCTTAATATGATATATATGTGTATGAATTGTTAGAAATCAATATGTGGCCATGATTGGGTTTAGGAGTAGTTGTAATTTAGAGTAGAAATTAGATACCCATGATTGTTGATTGATTGATGAATGACTTGAAATTTCATGTATTGAGTAATTTGAGTAATAGGGGTTTTAGCCCCAAAGAGTAGAAAATGTTTCAGTTCAGGCTTTTAGTTGCTAAATAGACCTTGGTTCATATCCTTGTTCTTAATGGGTCTTTGTATTAAGACACGATTATTCATCCACGTGACAGGATTGGGTGATGAATTGATTGTGGGGAAATTCTCTAATCAAAAGGATGAAACTTTAACCTAAATTGAATGTTCTTAATGAAATAACAATCACTTTATTGCATGTAGATGTTAGGTAAATTTGTTTCCAATGTTTAGCCATCATAGGGAGTTAACTAAACTGAATCTTTGACCTAGAAGTAAAGACCACCAACATTTCTTTTGTGCTCATGTAGTTATATGGATGTTTTGAAGGCTTAAAGCTTTTGCTTAATTGAACACTTTGTAATTGATCCATGTTTAGATGTTATGTACCGAGAGGAGACGCATTTGACAATGCTTAGATAAACATTCACTATGCTTGACTAGAAAGTGCTAGAACCAGTAGGCTAGTGTATAGGGCTTGATTTGTATTCCACTTGCTTAATGGGTTCATATATATTGTCCGGATTGCTCGAGAGAGATTTCGGGTATATATGGATACTATCTCTAAGACATCAAGAGAGATTAGAGATTAATTAAGGAGATACGAGCCTATGATATACTTGCATATTTGAGGATTAGGTGAGTCTAGAACGTAATTAGGAGGATTGTCATGTTGAGTCGTTTCCCTAGTGTAACCACATTTCATATCTTCATTCCATCTATCATTGTATATATCATTTATATAAGTTATTTAGTTATATTATTATTCACTTTTTCATACACGCAACACACGAGTCTGCTTGGAGTGTTGTATTAATAGCTAGAACTAGAGACGATCGGTGAATCCCGCCTCCATGTGAATCGATCCCTTGCTTGTCGTTGTGCTATTCTATGTGACTTGCACCCTTACGAAGCCAAACTTTAATGTTCATATTTGATGACACTGCAACGATGTGTCCCATCAGATGTCTCTGGTAAAAGAGTTGTCAAAATTATCGTCAGACAATTCATTGTATCCATATCGCCTGATCAGTGCATCCATTTGGGGTCTATTATTCTCAACTTCCTGGGTCAGGCTCCTGATTACGATATCTCTATTGCCCACCGATTCTTCTTGATGGTCAACCCGTCACGTGACTGTCATACATATCACCATATCCTCTTCATCTTGCCTCCGAGCCTCATGAGCTAGCCCCTGTAAGCGTATGGTTCTACGGCGACGTTTATTATGGTGTTGATCACTATCCTCCGATGACGATGACCGATCTCTACGCTGGTCATATTTACGGTTCCTATCATCGCCCGCCTGACTATGGCTTTACCTCTGGCATGGCTGTTCTTCTGCATGTGTTTCATGATCCTTGCCTTGATTGTTTGTTGTATCGCCAGTCTGGTTGATTGGACTTGAATCCCCAGCGGCTACTGGTATATCTGGTCCCGGCCCAACTACAACCGATCACAGCCTATAAGGTGGTAGAGGACTTGGCGGGTGTGCCTGCCCTGTAGCCAATAGGTCTACTCCTTATCTTGCCGCGTCCGCCAAAAGTTGTTGTTGGTGCATGACTTTTATGTTTAGAACTTTGAAGTGAGGTCTTAAATTTATTAGTGATAGAAAATTGAAGTGTTTAGAGGGTTTGGAAAAGTAGCAGAATTATATGGACTGATACGACAATTTACATTGTCATGTTTATTTTCGTATTTATGCCATCTTCTTCCTAACCCCTTACCTTCTCTCTCTCCAAGCCTGTTGTATTAATAAGGTTTTGAAAAGTTCTCTCATTTAATTTTTGAGATTGTTATTCCACAAAAGGGAGGTGAAGTGAATTTGACCCTTGATGGTATTGGCGTTAACAATTCAGGCAGGTTGGCTTGCTTTTTGAAATTGATGTTATATTTTAATTCAATTTCATCTTCCAGCTATTACTGTGAGGAAAGTTAGAGCTTTTTGTATCTTTAATGTTACCTTTGGCTGCATTGTTTGAAAAATATATTCTATTCAACTGTATTGCCTTAGTGTCTTTTGCCCCGTAGTGTGTTTTCATAGCATTGGCATTGATGAAAGTTGCATTGGCATTGCAAATTTATGATGCCATCTCCATAAATTTTGCCAAAAATTCCAAAAATTTAGAAGTTTAATGACTAGTGTTGTGGTTTACACTAGGTGTGTTTTGTATAGCTTGAAGAGACTTGTGACCTGAACTGATTGCTTATAATTTACCACTGTATTCTTGAAGGGATCTAATCCTTGATTCTCAAATTATTGAATAGTGTTACTCATGTTTAATTAACTGGCATGTAACCTGAATATGACTAATATGTAAATTGAAAATCAACTGATATATAACTTGGAAATCGATTTACAAGTTACATGCCAGTTGACTTTCTAAGTTACATGTTAGTCTTATGTCAAAGTTGCATGCTAGCCATATGTCAAGTTACATGACAATTAAAACTTTTATTTTAGTATTAGAAAAAAGTAGCTATTTGCCATTAGGAGATGGATATTGTTTTGATTTTTCTATAACTGATAAGTGATGCCTTTGGATTTTTACTGTGACACTCAAAAAGAACAAAAGAAAATGATAAATGACGTCTTTGTTTACAAATTTTTTTTTGTGTCTTAAAAGTTCTATCATAATTGTATTTGATTGGCCTATGATCGTTTGGATTTGGTTTGTTTATGAATTGGATATTGTATATTGATTGCACTTTGTTTTTTTTTATGGGTAATTTGCTATTATACTGCCAAATTGTAGAAGACGGAGTAGAGTTTGCACAACCACTCAGTCACAATCAACAAAGGATTACACAACGAAGCATGCGAGTTATTTAATTTCAAATTATATGTAGTTGTATAAATTTACATGTTATTTGGATTCAATGTTCATCTAGTATTGAATGAGTTCATGTTGGAGATGTACGCTGCAGTATTGAATGAATTTATTTTCAAGATAAAATTCCAGCATTGTGATATGCTTGTGCCAGTTTAAAAGTTACAAGCCAATTAGTTTTTAAGTTACATGCCAATTTTTTCTAAAGTTGCATGCTAGTTCTTTATAAAGTTACATGTCAATTATTTTTAAAATTACACGCCAATTATCTCTGAAGCTACACACCAAGTTTTTTCGAATGTTACATGCCTGTTAATGCTAAATTCCATAATTCTAAGACTGGCATGAAGATAATATTTCAGTATTGTTACATGTCGGTGTTTAAAAAGTTACATGACAGTGCTTTACAAAGTTACATGCTAGTTATTTACAAAGTTACATGCCAAGTTATTTCGAATGTTACATGTCAGCTGTTTAAAAGTTACATGCCAATTATTTTTTAAGTTACAAGCCACTTATTTCTAAAGTTACATGTCAAGTTTTTTCGAATGTTACATGCCAGCTCATACCGAATTCCATATTTCTAAGACTAGCATGAAGATAATACATGACAAGTTATTTCGAATGTTACATGCCAGTTGTTTAAAAGTTACATGCCAATTATTTTCAAAGTTACATGCCAGTTATTTATGAAGTTACATGCTAGTTCTTTACAAAATGAAAAATCCTCATTTATTAATTGGCCTATTTCGTGAACAAATCATATTTTTGGGAATTATGTAAGGGTAGCTTAGGCTCTCAAGACCTCAAAAGGAGAAGCACCAAAGGTAAAAGTCTTGTGCTTACTTGCTTTGAAGAGATAGTTGCACACACTCACAATTTCATGTATAACTCTTATTCATATATGTTGTGTGTTTATACTTGTGTGCATTTTGGTTTAAATAACTCTTGTTGTTATATTTGCATCTTTTTATTAAAGTTTTATGTCATGTTAGGCATTAGTATAAGATGCATCTTCATCACTCTAGGACTTGTTGAAATAGTGTGTTTGAGTGTTGAAAAAGTGGGCATTGAGCTGCTGGTGCGCTACTCGACTAGCACAGCCTCACCAGCGCAACATTCCAGTGGATCGCCGCTTGTCATGCGCCACTAAGTTGCACCACTGCACCCGTGCAAATTTGAAAAAGTGGGCAGTGCGCTGGTGGTGCGCTACTCGACTAGCGCAGCCCCACCAGTGCAACATTCCAGTGGATTTTCGCATGTGATGCGCCACTCGTTCAGCGCCTATTGAAAAATTAGGCTGTACGCCGATGGTGCGCTACTCGACCAGCACCAGCGCACATAGAGGAAGCTGAAACATTTTTTCCAAAACGACCTCACTTTGTTTGAATCTCATATATATATAACTCTTTGGATTAAGGTCGTGTAAGAGTTCAGAACATCACATCTTTTCCTTAGAACATATTTTAAAGGAAAAACTCTTCCAAGAACTCATCTTTAAACACTTAAAGCATTCCCATGTGCATAAAAACTTCATCTTGCATCATCTAAAGTCGTTTAGAGTGCATCTATGGATAGGTTTGCTTCATCACATCTTGTTTAGTAAGTTCTTCACTATCTTCTTACAAGTTAAGTGTTTTGCTTACTAAGCCATCTCTTTAATTATTTGTATACTCTTAGAACATATTCTAGATACAAATTAGAGATTGTTGTGATGACATGATTGAGTGTTGTATTGTGATAGCTTCATAGGATTGTTTGATCTATGTTTTGCTAAGCTTTTTGAGCATGTAATTTAGCTCATGATATCTAGGATTGCATTAATTGTCATCTCATTATCCTAGATAAACATATAAGGTTTCCTGGCCTTGTTTGTTCTTTGAATATCCTAATATATTCACATAGGACATTTTATCTCTTCATTGAGAAGTAAGACTTATGTTGCTTCCGGGAGTAGGTAGCTTAAATCGCAAGCAAGATGGACTAGGTTCATTTATACCGGGATTAGGTAGTGGTGGTGGATTTAAACCGGGATTAGGTTGTAATTCCTTTGCCATTAGTTGATTCGAGGTTCGTGTGTGGCGCACATATCAGCCCGTGGTTTTCCCATTTGTAGGGTTTCCACGTATATCTCAAGTGTCTTTATTAATTCCGCACTTTTTACACTTGTGATATTTTTGTAACTAGCTAGGGGAATTTTCGTCAACTTGACCTTTAACGAAAATTGGGTAAAATTGTTTAAAATCTATTCACCCCCCCCCCCCCCCCCCCCCTCCCCCTCCCCCTCCCCCGCTAGATTAATATTGTACACACCATAATATTTGTTTCAATTGGTATCAGAGCATGTTCCTAGACATACATAGGTGATCCTTACTCATTTTGGTGTGTGTTGCATTTTATGTGTGTATTGATCATTCATACATTTGCATTCATATCATTCAGTCATTAATCACAATGAGTGGAAATTGTGGCAACGAGGGAGCAGAAATGGTGGCAACGAGGGAGCTTCTAGCACTAGACCTCCACTTTCTACTAGACTGAATTATGCCTCTTGGAAAGGCAAGATGGAGTCGTATATTTGCTAAATTCATGATAGGGCATGGATGGCGGTTGAAGATGGCTACACTCCACCCATGATGACTCCTACAGATGGAGGAGATGATGTACTCAAGCCAAAGGCACAGTGGAACGCACAAGAGTTTGAGGTATCGAAGTGGAATAGGAAGGCAATGCATGCCATCCTATGTGCAATGGATGAGAACCAGTACAAGTTGGTTCAAAATACTATGATAGCTAAGGAGGCATGGGATATCCTAGAAATTGCACATGAGGGAACCGATGTGGTTAAGGAATCGAAGCTTCAAGTTCTCCAAACTCAATTTGAATTGCTCAAGATGGATGAGAACGAGTTCTTCAATGACTTTGAAGTGAGGTTGATGGACATTGTGAACCAAAGTCATCAACTTGGTGATCCTTATTCGGATAGGAAGATCAATCATAAGATTATGAGATCTCTACCCGATAGATTTGAGTCTAAGGTTACGGCTTTAGAAAAGAATAATGGTTATAAGGATATGAAGCCAAGTGAAGTGATTGGGAGGCTTCTAGCTTATGAATCTAGGAAATGTCCTAACCCCACACCATCGAAAAAGCAAAAGGATATTGCTTTGAAAGCCTCTAAAGTTGAGAAGGAGGAAAGTGATGACTCGGATGAATAAATGGCCTTGCTAATGAGAAAGTTTAAGAAATTCTACAAGTCCGAGAGGAAAGGTTTTGGATCCAAGGGTCAAGGCTTCAAGAAAAAGGCTCCCTTCAAAAAGATTGAGCCTAGGCAAGAAAAGACCGAGAAGAAAGGAGTCAAATGCTATGAATGTGCAAATCACAAGGTTAAGAAAAAGGGAAAAGTGATGGTTGCCACATGGAGTGAAAGCGATAACTTCAATGAAGGAGATGAATCTTCGGATGATGAAGAACTCATGGCCAACTTCATAGCCTTTACATCCTCTCTTAGGAGCAAAGATGCCAGTGATGAAGAAAATGAGAGTCAAGAGGAAAACTACTCAAGTGATGATGGATCTTCATCAAAATCCATAAATGGAAGTGTGGATAGGATGGATCTCAATGACTATAGGACTAAGTTTGAGAGTTCAAGGTTAAAAAACAAGAATGAAATTAAGAGATTAAAAGAAGAAAATCTAGACCTCTTAACTCAAGTTGACCAACTAAATGAAGAGTTGGTGAGATCTAAGAGGAGTGAATAAGGGTTGAAGAAAGAGCCTGAAGATGCTAGAGAGTTTTTGGCCAAGATGAACTCTAGCACCAAAAAAATTGACCACATGCTAGATGTTTGAAAGAGGCCAAGTGACAAGAAGGGGCTTGGGTTTGAAGATGACAAGATGTCCTCCACTCCAAGCAAGACCATTTTTGTAAGAAGCATGAACTTCAATGGGTCATCTTCTCATCAATCACCTAGGAAGAAACTTGATCTAGGAGAGTGTTCAAGTAGTGCTCAAGTGAAGGTGGCACCAAGAAGCCTACCTCAAGCCCATCCTACAAGGGCTCCTCAAGTTAACTTCCCTCAACCGAAAGGTCATAAAGGGAAGATACCTATCATGCAAGCTCAACCAAGGAAGCAATCAAGTTTTGCTCAACAACAAAGAAGGAAAGCTCCTCAATAACAATCAAGACAACCACAAAGACATGTGAAGGCTCCAATGCATCCTCAAGGTTATGGTATGATTCCTAACTTCATTCCTACATGTCATTTTTATGGTATTGATGGTCACATTAGACCAAATTGCTTTAGATATATTAAATTGTGTAGAATTGAAAGCATGATAGAAAAGAAAAAGACTAAAGCCATGATGCATGTCACTAGGAAAAATGGAACACATTTGCATGATCCTAGGACACTTAGAGCCCATGTATCATTGACCACTAGGAAGAAAAATATTGCACCTAGGTGGATTAGAAATGATGAACACTTTTTCCATGTTGCACAAATTGCCTTGAAAGCTCATTCTTGTGATTTTTGGTATTTGGATAGTGGGTGCTCTAGGCACATGACTGGAAATAAGAGTTTCTTTGAGACTCTTATGATGGAGGAGGGAGGAAATGTAACCTTTGGTGATGGATCCAAAAAGAAGGTTAAGAGAAAGGGAACCATTTCCATTCCCGGATTACCCTCTTTGTCCAATGCTTTGTATGTTGATGGTTTAAAAGCTAATTTGATAAGCATTTCACATCTTAGTGATGAAGGACTTTATGTCTTGTTTAGGAAAGATGATTGTTCTATCCTATTGCCAAATGGACAAACCTTGTTAAAAGGTATGAGATCTAGCGACAATTGCTATTGTCTTGAGGCTAGAGGTGTCTCTTGCAATGTGTCCAAGGATGAACAAATTGAGTTGTGGCACGAAAGACTTGGTCACATGAACTATAGGGATTTACAAATCTTAGATAAGTTCAATGTTGTGCGAGGCCTTCCTATACTTGGGAAAAATGTAAATGGTGTTTGTGGACCTTGCCAACAAGGGAAGCAAACCAAAAGTATGCACAAAAAGAGCAAGTATTTATCCACTAAGGAACCTCTAGAGCTTCTCCACATGGATCTTATGGGTCCCATGCAAACCGAGAGTTTAGGTGGAAAGAGATAGATTTTTATGTGTGTAGATGACTTCTCTAGGTACACTTGGACTAATTTTCTTAGAGAAAATTTTGAAACCTTTGACAAGTTTAAAATGCTTTATTCCAAAATTCAAAATGAAATGAACTCCAAGATTAAAAGCATTAAAAGGATTAGGAGTGACCATGGGAAGGAATTTGAGAATGCTCATTTTGAAAACTATTGCAATAGTCTAGGCATCTCTCGTGAGTTTTCGGCTCCTAGGACACCTCAACAAAATGGAGTTGTTGAGAGGAAAAATATGGTTCTTCAAGAAATGGCCCGTGTGATGTTTTTTTAGCAACAAAGTCCCTAGGAATCTTTGGACCGAAGCCGTCCATACGGTATACTACATAGGAAATAGAGTCTTTCTAAGGCCTCATACTAGGAAAACCTTCTATGAGTTATGGAAAGGTAGAAAGCCAAATGTTGGCTATTTCCACACCTTTGGAAGCAAATGCTACATTTTGAATGACTGTGATCAACTTGGAAAATTTGATGCTAAGAGTGATGAGGGTATCTTCATTGGCTATGCCTTAAATAGTAGAGCCTATAGAGTTTTCAATCTAAAAACTTGGACCGTAATGGAATCATCTAATGTTGTCATTGATGATACTAGGCTCAAGTCTAATGACCATGAGGAGGAGGTAGTACTAGTTGATGACTCCCCTTTGGAGAAGGTTGTTGATATTTCTAATGTTGAGAAGACTAATCTTGATGATGACACAACACAACCTATTGATAGGATTCCTCACTTGGACTCAAAAGAACCTGCTCCATGGGTTAGGAAACTCCATGACAAGGATGATATCATTGGGGAGGTTAGTAAGGGTGTTAGGACTAGGCGTCAAATGGCTAATCTAATTAGCTACACTTGTTACACCTCTCAAATAGAACCCAAGAAGGTTGATGAAACCTTAAAGGATAGATTTTGGGTTCTTACTATGCAAGAAGAGCTTAACCAATTTGAAAGGAAAGAGGTTTGGACTCTAGTTCCTAGACCCAAGAACACCAATGTGATAGGCACCAATTGGGTATATAGGAACAAATCCGATGAGGATGGCAACATTGTGCGAAACAAGGCTAGGCTTGTAGCACAAGGGTACTCTTAAATTGAGGGTATTGACTTTGAGGAGACATTTGCTCTCGTTGCTAGGATTGAGTCTATTAGGCTTCTTTTATCTATTTCTTGTTTACACAAGTTTAAATTCTATTAAATGGATGTTAAGAGTGCCTTCCTAAATGGTTTCTTGCAAGAGGAAGTGTTTGTTGAGCAACCCAAAGGCTTTATGGATCCTCACCACCCTAATCATGTCTATCATCTCAAGAAAGCTCTATATGAGTTGAAACAAGCACCAAGGGCTTGGTATAAGCGTCTCACTCAATTTCTTATAGACAATGGCTACACTAGGGGTAGTGTTGACAGGATTCTATTCATCAAGAAAGATAAAGATGAGCTCTTTATAGCTCAAATCTATGTTGATGATATAGTCTTTGGTTCCACAAATGACACCAAAGTCCAACAATTTGTTGATGTCATGTCTCATGAATTTGAGATGAGCCTTATTAGTGAGCTAAGTTACTTTCTAGGTTTACAAATTAAGCAAATGGATGATGGGATTTTCATATCCCAAGCTAAGTATGCCAAAAACCTAGTGAAGAAATTTGGCCTTGAAAGTGCCAAACATTGTGATACACCCATGAGTACCACTTTAAAGCTAAGCAAGGATGCTAGTGGTAAAAGTGTGGACCAAACTTTGTATCGTGGCATGATTGGTAGCTTGCTCTATTTGACCGCAAGTAGGCCCGATATCTCTTTTAGTGTGGGTGTGGGTGTGTGTGCTAGGTACCAATCGAATCCTAAGGAGTCCCATCTCTCTTCCGTTAAGATAATCATTCATTATCTGAATGGGACATCTAACTATGAAATTTGGTACTCTTTTGACACTAATGCTAGTCTTGTAGGCTTTAGTGAAGCAGATTGCGCAGGAAATTATAATGATAGGAAAAGTACATCGGGCGGTTGCTTTTTCCTTGGGAACAACCTTGTCTCTTGGTTTTGCAAAAGCAAAATTCGATTTCTTTGTCCACAGCTGAGGCAGAATACATAGCTGCTGGGAGTGGATGCACACAACTCCTTTGGATGAAGCAAATGTTAGTTACTCTCTTTTGTGATAACATGAGTGCAATTAATATTTCCAAGAATCTGGTTCAGCATTCTAGAGCTAAGCATATTGACATCCGTCATCATTTCATTAGAGAACTAGTTTAGAGCAAATACATTGTACTTGAGCATGTAGGTACTAATGATCAACTAACGGATCTATTTACTAAACCCCTTAGATGCTACTCGATTCAAGACTCTTAGTAGATCTATTGGGATTTGTTTCATGGAGTGATAAGTTGTGGTCTTTGACCCCATAAAGGGAACTCAAGCAAAGAGAGCTATTGTATACTTGTTGCATGCTATTTTTTTTAAATTGTTTATGCTCCTTTATTGATTGCTTGAGTAGCTTGGTTACACTTATCCTATAGTATATTGTATTTTCTTTAATAAGTGTGAACTTTGCTTTGATTACAATCCATGTCATATTTATGTTCAAACATTCATTTTTGGACTAGGAGATCTACATAGGAAGTACATATTGAATGACCTATAATTATCTCCATGACATGATGAGTCTTTAATAACATGCTAATGAAAAATGATAAAGCATGAATTGATGATTGCAATTGTTGATTGAAAATATTGTGTGAAAAAAAAAGCTAGTGAGACTAAAATGTTTCATCAATGTCTCTCTTTCTTTATTAGTTGAACATGGTTACTATCATACGGGTTTCTTACCCAGAAAAATCAAATAGGGTGCAAAGTTGCTCATGTCATGTTTCGCTTATAAAGTTGGATATAGTGCCATTAAAATTTGATATCTATAAAAACTCTATATCCTTGCTTCTCTCATGACGAATGGTGAAATTGGTTTGAATTATATTGGAAACCTTTGTCATTTGCTTTGCCAAATACCATTGTTTTTGGACTTGAATGCAACATGTCTTGTATGCAAAGCATTTTTGATTCACACATTTTCTTCAAATAAATCTCCTTGTTTCTCTCCTATTAATTGAGTTGCATAAATGTGGTTTATATAATTATGCAATAATCTTGTATGCTTCTTTCTTTCTTTGCCATGAGTGACCCGATTGGGACTTCTGCTTTGCCTATATCATGACAAAAAGGGGGAGTAGCATTGACCTAGCATTGTGGTGTTAGGGGAATAGCATGTGGTGCATGTGGTGCATGTGTTAGCTTTAAGGGGAATAGTACTTGTTTTTAGGGAGATTACATTTAGGGGGAGTAACCCATTGAGGGAGAGCTTTGCATGATGTGGTGCATTACTCATATTCTTATATGCAAATGCTTTTGTTTTCTATCAACTTGATCATCTCACATACAATTGGTTTGGAAAGTGTACTTGTTGTTTTTTTTTGTAGGGTTGATGATTCTACAAGAGATTGAATATTTGAAGTTTTTTTATATATATATCTCTTTGTAATGTAGAATATCTTCTCGGTATTTTATTTTGTATTGTGAGGATCAATGTGAGTGGTGGTTTTGTCACGAAATAGCCAAATGGGGAGATTGAAAAGTCCTCATTTATTGATTGGCTTATTTTGTGAACAAAACACATTTTTGGGGTATTATGTAAGGGTAGCTTAGGCTCTCAAGACCTCAAGAGGAGAAGCACCAAAGGTAAAATTCTTGTGCTTACTTGCTTTGAAAAGATAGTTGCACACACTCACAATTTCATGCATAACTCTTATTCATATATGTTGTGTGTTTAGACTTGGTGCATTTTGGTTTAAATAACTCTTGTTGTTATATTTGCATCTTTTTATTAAAGTTTTATGTCATATTAGGCATTAGTATAGGATGCATCTTCATCACTCTAGGACTTGTTGAAATAGTGTGTTTGAGTGTTGAAAAAGTGGGCATTGCGCTGGTGATGCGCTACTCGACTAGCGCAGCCTCACCAGCGTAACATTCCAGTGGATCGCCGCTTGTCATGCGCCACTGAGTTGCACCACTGCACCCGTGCAAAGTTGAAAAAGTGGGCAGTGCACTGGTGGTGCACTACTCGACTAGCGTAGCCCCACCAGCGCAACATTCCAATGGATTGTCGCATGTAATGCGCCACTGAGCTGCGTCACTCATCCAGCGCCTATTGAAAAATTAGGTTGTGCGCTGGTGGTGCGCTACTCGACCAGCACACATAGAGGAAGCTGGAACGTTTTTTTCAAAACGACCTCACTTTGTTTGGATCTCATGTATATATAACTCTTTGGATTAAGGTCGTGTAAGAGTTCAGAACATCACATCTTTTCCTTAGAACACATTTCAAAGGAAAAACTCTTCCAAGAACTCATCTTTAAACACTCAAAGCATTCCCATGTGCATAAAAACTTCATCTTACATCATCTAAAGTCTTTTAGAGTGCATCTATGGATAGGTTTGCTTCATCACATCTTGTTTGGTAAGTTCTTCACTATCTTCTTACAAGTTAAGTGTTTTGCTTGCTAAGCCATCTCTTTAATTATTTGTATACTCTTAGAACATATTCTAGATACAAATTAGAGATTGTTGTGATGACATGATTGAGTGTTGTATTGTGATAGCTTCATAGGATTGTTTGATCTATGTTTTGCTAAGCTTTTTGAGCATGTAATTTAGCTCATGATATCTAGGATTGCATTAATTGTCATCTCATTATCCTAGATAAACATATACGGTTTCCTAGCTTTGTTTGTTCTTTGAATATCCTAATATATTCACATAGGAAATTTTATCTCTTCATTGAGAAGTAAGACTTGTGTTGCTTCTGGGAGTAGGTAGCTTAAATCGTAAGCAAGATGGACTAGGTTCACTTATACCGGGATTAGGTTGTGGTGGTGGATTTAAACCGGGATTAGGTTGTAATTCCTTTGCCATTAGTGGATTTGAGGTTTGTATGTGGCGCACATATCAGCCCATGGTTTTTCCCATTTGGAGGGTTTCCACGTATATCTCAAGTGTCTTTATTAATTCTGCACTTTTTACACTTGTGATATTTTTGTAACTAGCTAGGGGCATTTTTGTCAACTTGACCTTTAACGAAAATTGGGTAAAATTATTTAAAATCTATTCCCCCCCCCCCCCCTCTAGATTAATATTATACATACCATAATATTTGTTTCACAAAGTTACATGCCAAGTTATTTCGAATGTTACAGGCCAGCTGTTTAAAAGTTACGTGCCAACAGTCTTTTAAGTTACATGTCAGTTATTTTTGAAGTTACATGCCAACTGATTAAAAGTTACATACCAATTATTTTTAATTTACATTCCAGTTATTTCTGAAGTTACATGTCAATTGTTTCGAATAATACATGCTAGCTCATACTGAATTCCATATTTCTAAGACTGGTGTGGAGATAATACAAGCCAAGTTATTTCGAACGTTGAATACCAGCTATTTAAAAGTTACATGCCAATTATTTTTTAAGTTACATGCCAGTTATTTCTGAAGTTACATGGTAGTTCTTTACAAAGTTACATGCCAAGTTATTTCGAATGTTACATGCCAGCTATTTAAAAGTTACTTGTCAATTATTTTTTAAGTTACATGCCAAGTTTGTTAGAATGTTACATGCCAACTCATACTGAATTCCATATTTCTAAGAATGGCATGAAGATAATATTTCAGTATTGTTACATGTCAGTGTTTAAAATTTTACATGCTAGTGCTTTATTGAGTTGCATGCTAGTTATTTCAAATTTTACGTGCTAACTCATTTCTGAATTCCAATAAGAAGGGCAGAAATCACTATCAACATCACCATCTGTATATACATTATTACATTGAACCAATTCATATTCGGAAGCATTCCTAGAAGTGAAAAAATGGAATAAATTCAACAAGCACATTGCTAATTTATATCGAAATCATGACGCAAAATCTTTTCAAATTGAAAGTAGGTGCCCTGATTCAACTCTTAACAAGTTTTGTACAAAAATTAAACCAACCAAAACAAACTAACAACCAGAACAATTAAGGCTTTGCGATCCTTCAATTTTTGCTAATTGAGGCATGAGAATTGTGTTCTTGGGCATGAGAATTATTGCAACAAGAAGTGAGCATTGTAAATGGTCCTACTAGTTTCCCGTTCAAGCTGCTCCCCGAAAGATATAACAGGAATAGAATAAGCAAAGAATATATATGTTGTCGGGGAAGGATTCTATACGAAGGAAAACAATAATGATTTTTTCAACAATAAGCAATCATTTTATACTTCTTAGGGACCAAAAGGCAGAGTTGGGAGAGCAATTCATATCACAGTATTAGTTATCTATGTGATTAGAGATAATTAATAAGAGCGTCACAAACTTGAAACCAGCATGGTAACCTCTAGTCCAATCTTGTTTGTTGCACGAAAGTCTTCCTTTGAGATCATTCTTAATCCCACTGAATTGAAGGGAACAAATGTCTCTTCCATGATAACTCAGAATTTTTAAACACGCAACTAATTGAGATGAAATCCAAAACACAAGATTCTAACACAGATTAAAGTGACTCGAGAGGCCAATGTAGCAACTAAAATTTTATAAGCAAAAACGAAAACATAAACTATGCAGAAAGACAAGGACATGATATTTGAAGAAAAATGTGAATTCTTGGATGTATAATAAATCTTCTACTACAAATCTTACATTTCAAGGACTTGATAAAGAATGATAGAGGTATGGTATTGCTATAAAAGAACAAAAGAATCATTTAGCAATCAATGAAATTTCTTAGATTCCTATGTGTCATGTGTGAAAACAAACCAAAATCAAAGATATTATGTAGGATTAAACCAAGTATTATCTTTGTATTTATCATTTTAGATATTATGTTGGATTTATCCTTCAGATAATTCCTATTTATCTTTAGTTAGGATTATCATTGATTTATTTTTATTGTAATTATTAGTTAGAGATTTGATGTTATCATGTTACCTCATCCCAGCTACTGTAAATAGTTGGCATCAGTTCATTGTTATTAATCAATTCAATAAAACAGTTCTTCAGTATATTGTTTTGTGTGTTAGTTTTTACATTTGGTATCAGAGCCGAATTCGAGGCCAGGAGGGCAGTGGGGTAGGGTTCAGGAGTTAAGAATCCAGGAGTGGTAGACGGATCCAGGAGTTAAAGATCCAGGAGTTCGGAGTAGCAGTCAGCGACGCCGGACAGACCTTCACACAACCCACCTGTCGCAGGAAAGTGAGACGAGGCCGTCTTGCCGTTTGAAATCAGCCCATGAAGTAGTGACGAGTTGACTCATCTTGCCATCCATTGCTTGACCGGAGTACATCATCGTCGACCGATAAATTCATCGGAATTGTGACTTGTAGCGATCGTGTGACCAAGAGTCGCAGACGAGAGGGAAAGATGGAGAAGGTTTGGTGTGTTTGAAGAACAGTAAAAGAAAAATTGGTTGGTGTGTGATTTTTTGTTGTTTTACTGATATATTAATTTATCTTTTGTGTTTAATTATTATTGTCTTGGCAAATTACAATGGCCACCCTTAACAATAATAACAATAACACAATACAACCATAATACCAAAATTTGACGAAAAAACCAATTTTGAGTATTTGAGGGTCCAGATGCATTTTTTGCTTGAATACCAGGAGTTATGGACTGCTATTTCCGAGGGTATTACTGGGACAACGGATGCTGCAACAACCAAAAAAGATCTAAAGGTGAGGTTTTTCATTAACCAATCGTTGGATCCAGTGATCTTTGAGAAAATTGCATATACAACATCAGCAAAAAAGGCGTGGGACATTCTGATGAATACCTACCAAGGAGTAGAGAAGGTGAAGAAAGTCCGCTTGCAAACCATGCGAAGGCAGTTGGAGCTTCTCCAGATGAAGAAAACAGAGAAGGTGGCATATTACTTCTCACGGACATTGGCACTTGTTAATCAGATGAAGTCCAACGGTGAGAAAATTTCAGATGTTCAAATTATGGAGAAGATTCTCCGAACACTAACCGAGAAGTTCGAATACAAAGTGATTGCCATCGAGTCCAAAGATCTTGAGGCAATGTCGTTGGATGAGTTGATGGGTTCGCTCTAAGCCCATGAACAACGTCTAGATGATAAGTCTGAGATCGAGGTGGAGGAAGCTTTACAGAGCTAGTTGAGTCTTAAGAAAGACAAAGAAGAGACCAGAAAGAATTCTGAGGCAAGCCAGAAGTGTTAAAACTCATAAAATATAAGGGGAGGTGCTTCCAGATCTAGCCAGAGGAAAGGTGGAGGAGGCAATAACACTAATCAGAAGAGTAAATCTCAGATTCAGTGTTTTAGATGTAAAAAATATGGCCACTACAAGAATAAGTGCAAATCCAATGGGAGAAATTTCTACGCAAATGTTGTAGAAGATGGAGACTATTCAGAAACATTGTTGCTAGCGTGTAGTGTAGCAGTGGATGATGCCAAGTACAGATGGTTTCTAGATATAGGTTGTAGTAACCACATGTGTGGCAGGAAGGAGATGTTCTCATAATTGGATGAGACCTTTACTTCAGAAGTGAAGTTTGGGAATGACTCAAAGGTGCCAGTAATGAGGAAGGGTAAAATCTCCATCTCTCTGAAGGACAGATCCAAGAATACCATCTCAGAGGTACTGTTTGTTCCGAGTCTGCATCAAAATCTGTTGAGCATGGGGTAACTTTCAGAGAAGGGGTATGATATGCGGATCTACAGAGGGGTATGCACCATCAACGATGAACATAAAGAACTGATAGCAAAGGTAAACATGTCACCAAACCGTTTGTTTCTGCTGTATATTAACAGTGACACTTTACCATGCTTTAGTTCTGTAATCGGAGACGGGAGCTGGTTATGGCATATGAGATTTGGCCATGTGAACTTTGGGAGTCTAAAGCTAATTTCTTCAAGGAAGATGGTTTCAGAATTGCCTGTCATTGAACCTTCTAATAGGGTATGTGAGACATGTGTTGTGGGAAAGAAACACAGAGACCCATTTCCTACAAAGAAGACGTGGAGAGCCAGTCAGTTCTTGGAGCTAGTGCACTCAGACCTATGCTCCGTGGAGACTCCGTCAATTGAAGGATATAGCATTTTATTACCTTTATCGATGACTTCAGCAAGAAGGCTTGGGTGTATTTCTTGCAGCAGAAGTCAGACGCTTGTGATTCTTTTAAGAGATTTAAGGCATTGGTAAAGAATCAGAGTGATAGGTCTATCAAGACTCTGAGAATAGATCGGGGGACAGAATATGTTGTCTGTGATGGTTTCTTACAAAAACCAGGCATCAATCACAAGTTGACAGCAAGATATACTCCTCAACAGAATGGTGTAGCCGAGAGGAAGAATAGAACAGTCATGGACATGGTCAGGTGTATGTTACAATTGAAGAAATTGCCCAAAGGTTTTTAGGGTGATACAGTTGCATGTGCATTCTATCTGTTGAATAGATGTCCCACCAGCAGTGTTCTCGAAAAGACTCCTCAGGAAGCCTGGACTCGACTCAAACCCAACATTGAACACTTACGAGTGTTTGGGTGTATCGCTTATGCTCATGTACCTGATGCTTTGAGAAATAAGCTTGATGATAAGGCAGAGAAGTGTATCTTCATTGGCTATAGTCAGGTAAAAAAGGGTTATAAGCTTTATAATCCAGTGATCGAAAAGGTGATTGTCAGCAGGGACGTTATCTTTGATAAGCAAGGATGCTGGGACTGGTCTGCGGTAAGGGGAGCTCTTCTAATATTGATGTTGACCGTATCAAGTACTGTATCAAGTTTTAAGGGCTTATATGAAGCGCCAAAAGTAGTGGCAGTCTCTAATAAGAATATAAAACATGATATACCGACTAAATGATCTGATCTCTTCTGATAGTTAGAATATATAAAATTAATCTGACACGTATCGATCGTATCATTTCGGTAGTAGAAGATGAGTGCTTAGAGACGGCTTAGGTTTCTAGTCAATTTTATATGAAAGATTCAAATATGTAAAAAACTTTTGTTTTTGAGCATACTAGTGGAAATAGATATTTCCAAATGGAGAAGAGAATCCAGTCACAGCCACTTAATCTTAGATCAGAATATGCAAGAAGTTGAGAGATAACAAATTGAGGAAGGACAAAACTAAAATAGATTGTTGCAATTGTGACAAGCTGGGTCATTTTCACTCATAAATGCATTAAGTCGAAAAGAGTAAAACTCAAACTCAAGAATTTGTTAAGTTATGCTTAAGTTTCTGGCTAGGTATTTTCTTTTTAAATCTCGTCCTTTGTGGACAATAGATAAGTAAAGATATACCATCTAACAAGAAACTGTAAAGCACACTTTGAGTAAAGTTAGATAATTAGAGACAAGATGTATATATGTCAGAATAATTTTTGGAGTTAAGTACCTACAAACTGGGTTTGCATGGTAACCTAAATTTGTTCTCCATGATATTCTAAAATACACTTGAGATCTAACTGGGTTTTATTGCCCACGGTTATCCTCACTGATTCTGGTTATCCTTAATGATCATGATGGTTGTATATATGAATATTATTTTAGCAAATTATATTCATATGGTACTTGATAGTTGCTTAATGGTTTTATGGTATTATATACGTCAGTAGAAACGGTTATAATTTTGTTTGTTTTTCAATTATTACAATGGTAATGGTGCTGATATTTTGGCATGCTAGATTAAGTCATGTTGGACTAGATAGATGAGTATATTAGTCAGAGAGAAATAATTGAACTCATTCATCTTAAAAGTCGTGCAAATTATCTAACAGGAACAAAACCTAGAAAACCATTTAATAAGGAACTAGATCAGAAATTTCATTATAACTAATTCATTAATACATTTGTGATTGAATGAGTGTAAAGGCTAGACATGAAATTGCATATCTAGTTACATTCATTAATATCTTTAGACGTCTTGGTTATATCTATTTGATCTCTTACGAATTGAAAGCATTGGATTGCATTCAGATTGTTTGGTTGAGGATCATATTAGATGATAAACTTTTTGTGTTTAAAGAATAAACTGAGTAGGTAAATATCTTTATGAACGGTTCAAGGAATTGTTTAGTAAGAAAGATGTAAAATGATATTTATTTATTCCTAGGACTCCGCAGCAAATTAGTATAGCGAAAAAAAGGAATTAAATAATGTTGGAAATTGTTAAGTCTGTGATGACGCAAGTGAATTATTTAGTATCTTACTAGAAGATACGTTAATTGATGCCTAGTTACTTAATCATGTTCCATTTGATCAAACACTTCTACACCATATGAATTTTGGTATGACTAATCTATAACCCTGAGGGTATGTAGATTATATTTATAATCCATCTCATAGAAATGAGAAATTGGATGCAAGAAGAGAAGTTATATCTTTGTTTGATACTCTGTGCATTCCAAAGGATTAAATAAATGATGGTGTATAATTAGATAGAAGTGTGATTGAGTTTGAATCACAAGAGTCATTATTAGAGAATTTCTTAGTGGAAGTGAATTTAAGATAGATATCTAATTTTTAGAATTAGATGATCTGTGTTAATATACGAGTGGCGGTAGATTAAAATTTAACTTAATCCTTCATCCCTAGTGGGAGTGGAATTCTAAATGGATCTTTCATCCCTAGTGGGGGTGGGAGTGGAAATCTACACCCTAGTGGGAGTAGAAATCCTCATGGATCTTTCATCCCTAGTGGAAGTTAAACAATTTTTAAATCAGCCAATGTAATAATTTACTAACTCATGGACATAATCACAAAATTATCCCATGCCATCTTTCGGAGATTGAAAGGGAAGTTTTGATGAATACTTCGCTTGACAGTGATGAGCCAAAGATTTTAGAATTGTACTATCACTACCATCTACTAAGTGAATATATGAATGAAAGCAATGGAAGGGTAGATGGAGTATAGAAAAGTGATCATGTCCGAGACTTGGTTCACTTACTGCCTGGTCATTAGACCATTATGAATGTATGGTTCCACATATGTCATATGTATGACGAAAAGTACTAATGAGAGGTATAAGGCGCTATAACGCAAATGAAGAAACTTATTCTCTGGAAGTAAAGTTTTCTTCTATATGCCTTATTCTAACACTAGTCACATATTTGAACCTGAAATTACATCAGATGGATGTAATGATTGTACTTCTCAATAGAGAACTAGAGGAAGAGATTTACATGGAATAGCCTGTAATTTTTTTTCAAAAGACCAATAGCTCATAAGTGTGTTTACATAATGTATGGTTTGAAACAATCCTCTAGAAAGTGATATCTTTTATTTCATCAAGCTGTAATGTCTTATAGATAAATGATGACTAAAGATAACCATGGTAAGTACACTAAATAGGTTAAGGATAATTTTATATTATCTATATATGTGGACTATATGTCTTGGCTAGAAATAATGAAGAGTTTGTAAAACCATAATGAAATGGTAATCCTCAAATTTCTTTTAGATTTTATATGAGCAAGGTGATGTATATATACTAGGAGTGAGAATTGATTCGGAATGAGCAATTATAGGCTTATAGATACTTCTATTGTGAAATTACAAAACTCTTAACCTCAATGTGTACCTTGAAACTCTATGAGATCTAGATAATAATTAAAAGTCCTCATGTTAGTACCATACAGAGTCTCATGTACATTGTGATATATACAAAGTATATCATTAGTTACGTCGTAAGATTGGTGAGTGGACACCAATATAATCCTATATTATAGTAGTGAGATGTTATCAAGAGGATTATGACATACCTTAAAAGTACAGCTAACTAATTAGTGTACATTGTGATATGTAAAAGGCCCAATAGAAATTATGCCACAAGATTGATGAATGTAAACCAATATAATCCTAGATTGAGAGGATTATGATATTACTTTAATAGTAAGGAAAGTTTCTATTAATGCTAGCATAATTATAAACATAATACAATAGAAAAATGTTGTCAAGTTGAGACCGCCATTCCCATACATGCGGTCGCCTCAGCTGCTGAGATGAGACACATATATATTAGAGAATATGTAGGATATATCCTACAGAGCTAGTATATATTAATATGTAGCCATGACTTTGTCAAGATGAGGCTCACAATAAATATACTAATATATTTTAGAACCGATCATGATAGACCCTACTATTATTGATACCTGATTCAAACCAGATGTGAGATCTTAATGTGGCGCTAGAGAGGGGCGAGCTTTTATGAACTCAGGTTAGTCACGAGAGTTGTGACTAGACTAAATTCTATACAGTGAATAATATAAAGATATATGCATTCTTATATAGAATGAAATTCACTGTAACACGTGTTTTATACCACATGTGCTATATGTGACCGATGTGAAAAATGAGAGAATAAATCTCTGCTTCCTCGTTGTATAAGTTCCACTGAAGTTTTACGTTAACTCCAAACAGTGTCCTTATAACCATTCACTCTATCTTGAGGGACAGGATAATGTTAGCACCTTTAGTGTGTTATTTCTATGGCTATGATAATTCAACCTATGGGGTACGTCTAGGGTAGCAATTGTTTTGGAGACAGAAAGATAGAGATGAAATAGGAAGATTTAATGATTTTTTATCTGACTTATGTATTCACTGGTCGACCAATTGTATATGTTACAATTGTGAATACATGAAATGTGATAAAGTCAAGCATAGCTTTTGAGTGATTAAGAATGCTTAAGACTGATAAAAAATTATAAATTAAATCTAGGATAAAATAATGAACGATATTATCTCTTGTAAATAGAGAATTTACATTTGAGATTGTTAGCTCCCTTTTATATTATTGATAGGCCATAGGTCACACGATGAATTTAACCGTATGAACACTTTTTGATAATGATGATAATACTTGTGTTTAAACGTTTAAAGACTCCTCTGTGTATATCACATCTTATATCATTTGGGGAGTGGCAAATGTTGATTAATAACTGTGCACCCATGATAGGTTTATGGTAACTTAACTGTATTGGCTCCACTTGTATGAGTGGTAGATGTTAGTATATTTGGGTATAAGTTGAAGACCCATTATATCCCAAGTGGGCTAAGAACACAAGTATTATATGGAAAGCCCAAAATCCATGTAGGCCAAGCCCATATCAAAGCCCATCCATTGTTTAACTGCATGAGCAGTTTTATTTGGTTTTATACACATTAGTTGAAGAAACTGATTCATAAAAAACACATTACACAATATGCATGAAAAACGTTTTTGCATGCATTGTTGTAAGTGTGTATGCTTCTGGACAAGCAACAGAGAGAGTGCAATATAGTGTGGGCATTCTGTGTAATTCAATGCATGAATGTCTAATGTGTATGCTTCAGTGTAAGTGCAACGGTGAACAAATAATTCATATGTGCATGTGTTCAACAGAGAACAAAATACAGAGTTTTAAACAGATAGAGATGTGGAGAAAATCACGAGAGAAATTTCTCCCATCCAAAATCAAAGTGTGGGTATATGCATTGTTATCATAGGGGACTTTCCGATCGCATGGTCGTCCTCCGACCAGTGGTACAATCCTAGGTATTTGATCAATTTCCGTTGGAATTCAGATTTCCGTATGTTGAACGGTAATGATCTCAATTCATTTTGTTTAATGTATCGAATTTACTATTATTGTCAAACTTCGAAGCTAAGCACGTTTAACTCAAATATAGACAAAAGCATGCAAGCTTATATAAGTATGTGTTGATCCAAATTAAAATCACAAAAAAAAATAAAAAAATAAACTGCAAATATGATTAGAAGAGCCGAAAAGGCAAGGGACAAATGAGGGCACCAAGCCAGAAGGAAGCCCACCACAGAAACGAAAAGAAACAACAGCCAAGCTGAAAAGAAACACAAGAACCAAGCACCGAGAAACAGGGTACAAAAACAGAAAATATAGCTAAAAAACGCTGAACAAAAACAAAAGCATCAAACGCAGACCAACAGAAGACCCCTAGGAAGGCCGAAGAGAAAACATCATCCGGTGCTAGGCTGCTTCTATTCGAGCATATCCTCAGAGCCAATGGAACTCCTCTTCGCGATCGCTAGGCTGTCAGCCACGGATACCCTCTGATATCATAAATGGTATCAATGTGCAAAAGACTCCCAAAGTTTTCAACATTGTTTGCCCAGGAAACCGCTATCATAGAATCAATAAAGATAAAATCACAAATTTAACGTCTAATTTAAAAAATATAATGTGAATATCGGTATTTTTGCAGGAGTGTTCAAGTACATCTAATAAAATTTTATTCATCCTCTTCACAATCCAATCATATGATATCAAAACTAAATTATGTATACTTTGTTTGTCCATTTTCTTCACTTTTGATGAGTTATGCCTAATAAGAAGGTCATCAGTTTAAGTAATAATTATGTACTGGAACATCCTTACTATGTATATTATTGATTTTGGCCAAGTCTTGCTCTGGGGGCCGGAGCTTAATTGTAGAATTTTCGTAGTGAACACATTTATGATTTATGGGAGGATTAATTCAAACGAGAATCTCAACAATCTACTTGTTTGGTGCCTCCTAATTTGACTTCCCACACATAAATTCCAAGAAATCATAATTGGAAGCTGGAACGCGAAAGAAAAAAACCAAGATTTGGTTTCATTAACAATATTCTATTCAGCCAGCCTAATTCAGTTATTTTTTTTTTTAACTACAATAATCAATTTAAAGCTTGAAAAAAATATACGACTGAAACTCATAACTTCAATGGTATTTATGTGATAAATATATATTGGGCCAACCTCAGCCGGTCAATTAAAGGATTATCATAAACTAGAGTTCAGCAAGCATACAACAACTATTAACAATATTAGAAGCTGTCTTCGAAGCTGATATGCTAGGCTTGGTGATGGCTAGGCAAGTGGCCTTGCCTGGATAGCCTCCTTCCCCGCTTGTCTGTTCTCCTGGGCGCTTAGCCCCTCATTTAACCAAAAAAAAAGAAGTCATTTTCTATATTTTTTGTATAAATCCTTTTTATTTATGAGCCACTGGATTAGAATCTAATGGATACTGATACTAGCAGCATGAGCAAAACTAATGTTTAAAAGTTTTCATTTGAAAATCATATTGAGTTGTACAAGTTTGTTGGATATATATACACAAAACCTTTCCAATTTAATGTTCGTTGGATTTGAGCACAACATCTTATCATGCATTTTAAGAAAGATATTGTATTCTTACTGCATAAATAAACAAATAACTTATAATTGATGCGATTATATTAGATTCAATGGTACTGTATGCAGGCCGGTCCTGGGCATAGGTCCAAGAGACGGCCGACTAAGGCCCCCAGTTTTAAGGGTTCCAAATTTAATTTACTGTGTATATGTATCCTTAGATCTGATTAGAGTTTTGTTTTATAAAAAAAAAACACTCACATGTATATTATCAATTAAAAGACCCACTCAAAAAATATTTACACGCAGTCCACATATTTTTTTTGCTACAAAAGGCTCAATAAAAAAAACAAAATCAACTTATCTCACTATCCTCACCATGACACCATAACATATAATTGCAATTTACTATAGGATTGAAATTTCGGTGGGTTATTACTTCTTTATTTCTTTATTAAAAAAAGGCCCAATAAAAAAATAAACAAAATTATTAAAATTAACTACCAGAGTATCAGACATTCGAAACTTTTTAGGGTTCTTTACTTCGTTATTTATTTGGAACTTGATGACACATCTCGCCTCTCAGCTCTGTTTTTAGCTTCTTTTCTTGAAAAACTGGGTCCACTAGGAATTAGTGGAAAATATTGTTCTTTGATTGGAATTTTGGAAAAGATAGTTACGATATTAATGGAAAAGATTTATTGTTAGAATTACAAATTTTGAAGGATGGTTTACCAAAGGAAACAAAAAAGACAATTGAAGTGTTGAATTATATGTAAGAAATGGATGGTTGCTTCCCAAATGTATGGATTGCTTATAGAATTTTGTTAACTATCTCGATCACACTTGCCTCGACGGAAAGAAACGTTTCAAAGTTAAAGTTGAATAAATTCTATCTTCAATCAACTATGTCATAAGAAAAAATAAATGACTTAGCTATGTTATCCATTGAAAAAAATATGGTATAAAAATTTGATTATGTAAACTTAATTAATGCTTTTATTGTTAAAAATGTGGAACGAGTAATATTTAAGTGATATATTATTTGATGTAATAATAAATTTTTTATTTGGATGACTTTTTATTTGTTATTTTATTAGATTTCAGTTTTGATTTTTAGTTATTATAATAATTTTTATAATTATTTACTAAAGAAAAAAAAAATCAAATAAAAATATTTGAAAAGTCGAGATTTAGGGTCTCCGAAGTATAACCCTGACCGAATGTTCATGATCTTTTCAGGATTGATAACACCAACGCTTTTTATTTCTTTAATATTTATTTTTACGACAGACATTAAGATAATCTATAATTTATAACTTCAGTTGACAATATCAATACATTTACCGATTCATCATGACCAGGCCTAGAAGTGCATCATTATAAAAGCAAATAGTGATGGTAGTTTTGAAGAGGCCCTCCACTCCTCCAGAAATTGTATGGTATTTCACAAATTCAATTTAGTTAATAATATAATCAAACAAATAATTAATATATCCTTGAAACTATGTAATCAGGATAGCGTTGCATATATGAAAAGTTCCATGCACTTTTAGTGATGGAGAAAAATAAAACGAAGAATTTTGAATATTCTAGCCAGCCAACCATGTAATGCACCACCCAATTACGTTTCTCTATATATAGGCTCATGCATAGTCACTGGTACAAACAAATTAAGCAAATCAACTACTTTTTCTCTTTTCAGAAAACAAAATGTCTGGGTTTTCAATTCGTTTTTATGATCAGTATGATGATGTGTGGGGCGGGTAGTGCTCAGTTGAGTCCCACATTCTATGCAACCACATGTCCTAATGTGTCGAGCATTGTGCGTGATGCGGTCCAGCAGGCTCGCCAAAGTGATGCTCGAACGTGGGGGCCGGCAGAAGCCATGGCCCCACAATAAAAAAAAAATTAACTTTAATTGTTTTTACAAATTTTAAATTTTGATTATTTTAATATGATATGTAATATATCCGGTATTCCCTTATTATTTCTTAATTAAAAACATAAACATTAATTAGAGAAAAATCTAAACAAGACCAGGTTTATGTTTTTAATACTTTTTAATTAAAATATTAAAAATGTAGACCTACATCACTAAGACCCAGTTTGACATTGCTTCTACAGCTGCTTTTGGGGCCAAAAGTGATTCTGAACGTAAGACATGGTGTTTAGTAAAATCGCTGGGAAGTGCTTTTGGTCACTTTTAGCTTCTCCCAACTGAGTTTTTAAGAAGCTACAAAAAAAATTGGACTTATATTTTTGTACCAAAAAATATGTTGCCATAACTGTATAAAAAAATTATGATAATTAATTCAATAAAGTATAATAAAATTGAAATTAAAAAATAAAGTAGAATAAAATAAAGAAATAAATAAATAAAGAAATTGGACTAATTAATTAAATAAAGTATAATAAAAAATGGGGCTAATTAATTCAATAAAGTACCATAATTATATAACACTTAACACTAAACACAAATAAACAAGAAAAATGTAAAGTATAGCACATTAGTACCATTTAGATGTTTATGTTCTTTTAGTAATTTTACGCACTCACGACACTTTTTATTTCAGTTTACTAAACACATTGAAATTGCTTTTAGTTCTCACAGCACTTTTGAAAATCAGTTTACCAAACACTCAGCTGATTCTTCCCACAACAATTCCAAAATCAATTCCTCCTACAGTAATTTCAAAAGCACTTCTCCCCACAGCACAGCAATACCAAACTGGGCCTAAGTCATGGAATTGAAAAAGTCTTACGTCACCAAGTATACCTAGTTCTTTTCCTATTTACGGCGCATTTACTAATCAGATGGGAACTTAATTCCATATTTATATGTAAGACCCATATAATCTCATTCCCAACTGATTTTTGTAAACATAATAATCACAAATAAGGAATAAAGTTTCGTTTCTCTCATTAGAATTTTTAATTAGTAAACCCGCACTTAATGTAGGAATGAAAATCTATTCTTTTTAAGATTCGATATCACATATACATCATTACATATTTCTTTAATCTTTATATGAGAAAGTAATCGACAATTGATGGATTTTACAAAAGAATTAAAACATCGGTTCATCTTCGTCAATATCTAAATGATATTACATTTGGTTTTTAATAACTTAGTTTATATACATTTGGTTTTATAATAACTTAGTTTATAAATATATTTTTCCTTCCCGTTAACTTAAGTATTTGTTTTTGTCTCGCCCCCCCAAAGCTAAAATCCTGGCTTCGTCCCTGCTCGGCTTGGTGCCAAAATTATCCGACTTCACTTCCATGATTGCTTCGTCAATGTAATTAATTATCCCACACACCTTTCTCTTGTTCGTATTTGTTTTTATATCTTTTTTATTTATATTGTTGCATGCATGACATACACGTACCCTAGAATTACATATACTAAAATTCATCTTAAAATTGAACTATTTATATAAATATTAAAATTTAATAGATTTCTATTTATTTATAAAAATACCATTCTAATAAAAAACAAAATAAAATGATACTCAATCATTACCACAGTACCACTACTTCTCTTTCTTTCTCATACCCACCATGCTTCTCTCTTTCTCTCAATTAGGAATGATAATTAAACCCGAACCCATGGGATCCGTCCGAACCCAACCCGCTTGGAGAAGGTTTGGTATGTGAAAATCGAACCCGTATACGGGTTTGGATTTGAAATCTCAACCGGTCACGGGTTCGGATGTGGAAAAAAAAGCAAACCCAAACCCGCGAACCAGTATGATTTAATAATTATTTAATAAATAATTTTATAATAATTATTTTTATATTTCATTTTTGTCTTACTTCACATACAGTTGGTACATATTATTTGTCTTTTCAGATTTTAAAATATCTTTCATTATTATTATTATTATTATCTTTTGTCTTCATTTTTTTTTCTCGATCTTCAACCCCCACACTCTCTCTTCAAAATTAAAACTCATCTTCTCCATTTATTTTCTCTACAATTTGTTTTATATTTTTTTCATTTTCTCTGAAATCTGAAAGAAGAAAACTAACGTAGATGGCTAACGATAGTTGGGTTTGACTCGGACCGAGTTATGCACACAGTAGTGAGTCGCTTTGGAACAATAGATTCTCAAGAGTTCACGGGTTCGTGAACGGGTCTGAATATTGCTAAAATCCGTGGGTGAAACCTAAACCTGAACCCACTAGATTTCGTGGATGGGTTTAGATGTCATTTTCTTTCATGGGTTTGGGTTTGGTTTTTCCCAAATCCACTTGAACCCGACCTATTGTCATTCCTACTCTCAATCTCTCTCTCCATCTTTATCTTTAAAAAATATAAAAAATAAAATAAAATAACACTCAACCATTACAACAGTACCAATGATTCAATTTGCAATAAAACATAGTCAAAAAATTGTTAGACTTGCTTTTTAAATTTGGTTGATGAGCAAATCTTTCTTTATAGTGCAATTGAATTTCAAATCATAAATATTGAAAAAAAATTGCTATAAAATAAATCTCAGGTTTCAAGATCCAATTTGACTTGACTGTAAATTTATGAAAATTAAAAATCAAAATTAAGATTCAACTTATTTTATTTTGGTTTTTGAGTCTGCTTAGCTTTTAAGAGATGCCATAAGTTTAATATTAAATATATTTAATGTTTGTTACACTTATCCATTTAATTAAATAAATTCATTTTAATTGACAAAATATGTGTAATGCATGATACTTTTGTTTCATATTAATCTTTAATGCATAGACTTTTATTTCTCATATTAATATTCAATGCGCTATGCATATATAGTTTTCGAAGTTTTATGTGTATATATATATATATATATAATTGATATTTTTATTTGGTATAGAATTATTATTTTACTAGATTATCATTTGGGTTCAAAAATTAAATGGTATTTTTTGGAGGTGGCATTTCAACATAATCAATGCTTTAATAACTTATGTTTAAAAGACACCTATTATGGTGAACGGATAAAAATACCCCCAATAGTTGTTCCATCAGATTTCTTTCATTCATATTTTATGGTAAAAATTGTGAAATAGAGAGAAAATTTCATTGAAACTCAGGCGCTATGCAGACGCATTCGGGAGTCGAGCTCCCCACCCAGCTCGCGGTGGTCGAGTTGCCCGGTCAGCTCGAGGGGGGGGGGTGGTAAAGGGTAATGCCCCTGAAGCTTTTTTAAAAATTTTGATCTGTTGTGTGTCGATACAAGCTCGAATTATTTCCAAAATATATCGCAAATAGTCAAAAAAATATAAAATCTCGGACCAAAAGAAACAAAGCTCGAATCAATAGAAAAAAAACTCGAACTAATAGAAAAAAAAAAGGTCAGACCAAAAGAAAAAAAGCTCGGACCAATAGAAAAAAGCTCGGATAAATACAAAAAAAGCTCGAACCAATAGAAAAAAAGCTCAAACAAATAGAAAAAAGCTCGGACCAATACAAAAAAGCTTGGACCAATACAAAAAAAACTCGAACCAATAGAAAAAAACTCGAATCAATACGAAAAAAGCTCGAACAAATATATAAAAAAAACTCGAATTCTTTACAAAAATTCTCTTAAATAGTCAAAAAAATAAAATCTCGGACCAAAAGAAAAAAAGCTCGAACCAACAGAAAAAAAACTCGGACCAATACAAAAAAAACTCGAACCAATAGAAAAAAAAGCTCGGACCAATACATAAAAAACTCGAACAAATACAAATAAATCTCGCAAATAGTCAAAAAAATAAAATTTCTGACCAATAGAAAATGACGGTGGTTTTTGAATTAATCACTTGTCGAACAAGTAGTATGAATAAACAATCGAACTATAAATCAAAATAAATAAAAGCAAGAAAAACAAGATTTTACGTGGTAAAACTTCAAAATGGGGAAACATCCACTTTTGCTGGCAGCAGCGAGAAAAATCCACTAAGTTAATGAAAATTACACACTCAACCTTGCTTGCCCTCTTATAAGCTTAATTAACGTTCACCCCTTTGTGGGTGTTATTTGGGTCTATTTTTATATACATAGAACCCTAATTCTTTGTGTACAAGTAATGAAAGTTTCCGTAATTAAATAAGACTCTAACTTATTGAAGTCGTATTTCCCTTCTTCCTTATGTTGATTGTGTTTCGATTATATTGAACTTCTTTCCTAATCTGGACTTTGATATCTATAAGAAAATCTACTTCCTCATCAAAGTATACTTCTAGACATCATATTTAAGTAGGATTCATTCTCTACTTGTTTGAATCATAACTTCATTGAATCAGAATGTTGTCCACGTGTCACGCAATCAACCACCTATTACACCCGACCAAATTTACTTCCTCCGATCTACGTTTTTACCTGATCACATACTTAACCCCGACTATATTGATAATCCGACCGGGTCTTCTTACCCGATCGTTTATATTATCTTGGTCGGGGGGTTGATGGGTTTTCTTTGGTCAACTTGGGTTGATTCGTCTTGGCTAACTTCTGGTGATGTGGTGCCCATGACTATTTTCTTTTGATGATGCATCGTGTCGTCCAAATTTCACTAACAACAATATCCCCTTAAACATACAAGATCGAGTATTTCGTTCTGAATATAATCCACTCGGTGAAGTGTGCTTAACTTGTTATTTTTCTTTATCTTGTAGCTCATTAATGCGCATTTAATGTTTGACAGCTAAACGTTAACTTTAATCACACCCGTTTCGGCTGACGTAATCATTTGGCCACTTTTTGAATTTCAAACGGTGCATGGTTTTCGGATTTCGTGCACTTACTTCCACTCTCGTCTAGTAACTTGTGTGTACTCTAATGACGTCACCCACTCCTATATATAATTCAAAACTCGTCATTTCCCTCTCACGACTTCATAAATCCTTTCGTAAAAAGAAAACCGTAGTTTTTCCACCTTCTCCTAACCTTGAATTTTTCTTTGTTTTTTCTCTTTCTTTACAAACCGTTTGTGTTTTCATTGCTTTCATCAATTTTCCAGGTATATATCCCACTCTCCGTTATCGATATTTTAAACTTCTCATACACCCATTCGTTTCAACCCGTTGCTTTAGATATAGTTTACTTTGTAGCTTGTCCTGAGTTTGTTCCTTCATCTGCTAACCCTCCTGCTTTTGCTTCTATTGATGTTTTCCCAGATATGTTGAAGACAGCAAGTTCGAGACAAACCACTAGAGCTTCGACCAAGGAAACCACCCGTCAGCCCTTGAAGTCCAGAATTTGGATCGCTACAAGAGGTCTCCAATCTTCGATGCTGTCATGTTGAAAGAATTTGAGAGAGGGCTGGCCCAAGCTCCATTATTTTATGCTGGCAAGGAGAAGTCTACATTGGAGGTCGGTCGGAAAAGGGACAAGACTATCAAGAGATATAAAGATGAGTCCTTGGACACCATTAAAAATTAGAGGATTAGGTGGAGGGCCTATTGCAGATCCATCGGGAAGGATCCTCATCCTATGCGCCTAGAGTTTCCTTCAAAGTCTTCCTTAGTGGCTTTCCACACCGGCAAAAAGAGCGGCGCCCTGAGCAAGGGAGTTGATGTTGGCCCCTTGCCAGATACAGATTATTCTCTATTCATGGTTGACGGTCCAGAAGATGACATCACTTGACCGGATTTTGGATACCTGATCAAGGACTATGGGGGTGATAACCTTTCTCATAATGGATCTAAACCTGGAGGCCCTTCTAGTACTCTGGATGCTTAACTTTCTTTCCTCGCTTTTTGTCAGCATTGCTCATGTAACCGTCGCTTTGTAATCATTTTTATATTTTCGATATTAATAATACCTTTTTCCTTTTTACTGGATAAATTTTCATATGTGTTGAATACTTTGCGATATGATTGGGATCACTTAGAGACTTCAGTCAATTTGACTAAAAATCAAACGTTTTGAGGATGGCTATAACCGTTTGTTAACTTGAACTATATGTATCAGGTTACACCGAGTTAACTATCTCAGTTGCAACCAAGCCCATGCGTATGGTGTGAAACACTTCATAACTTAATCTCTCACCTATTGTTATGCCAAATCGAATGACCCACCTTTAATCAAGCGATGTTATCATGACCGTAGTTATAATTCGGCTCGAACTATGTGTGTTGCCTTACACCGAGTTGATTGACTTGATTGTGATCATATTAACGCAACTGGTTGCAACCGTTTCATGGTTAGTTGTTCATTTTTTTAGTCAGGCTTGATTTGGATACGCCATCCGAAACTAAGTAACTTAAGCATGGCCAGGAATATTTACTACCTTAAACTATATTAAGTCTATCGTCCTAGCATTGGCCAAGAACCTATATGTACCGGGGTTTGTCTCGACCCCCTTTTTAGGCAGTGTCAGGCTGGCAATTTATGTTGGCCCGATCAGTTACTTTAACCCCCGACCAATTCGCTGCATATATTTTTATTTCAAGTAGTGTTCTTTTATAGATCGTTTACATGGTATCTAGTTTATAGATGTTTGTCTTTTATCTATCAACTAAGTCATTGGGACATCTCCCAATAGTCTGTTGATCAAGATTCGTTGCAATGAAGTGGCTTATATCATACTATTTTTACGAGCGCTTGTATTTTACTAGCAACTATGTCTAGTATGGATATTTTATTCACCGTTCAACTCTCAGCGCATCTCATCAGATTCTTATGGCCTGAAAGTGCCCTAATAGTGTTTCATTACACCAAGTGAGTTTCGGTGAGTATACATTTCATTCGCGGCATGTGTTTTCGGCTCCCCTCACCAGGCCTCCCAGGCGTTCCTATCAATACTAGGTGATTTCTAGGCTCCCCGAGATTGCTTTTGTAAACAAAAGCAAATTTAGAACATCATTCTTGACCTTTGAAATTGTTCCCTCAAGGGGAATTTTATTAAATGCTAAAAAGGAACACCAGCTAATCGACTAACAAAGCAGATTCATTTCTATACTAAAAAGAAATATTAAAAGTAAAAAACTCTTAGGGGTAGAACATCTTTAAGTACCGTGGGCAGTTCGCTCCCTTCTGGTCGGGCAATGTGGTACACCTCATGATTGACCAACCCGACCACTTGGTACGGTCCTTCCCATTTGTTTTCCAATAATCTAGCTAATTTCTCTCTCATATTGGGTGACACCATCATTAGAAATAGATCTTTAAGTTGGAATCTCCTGACTCGGATATGTGAGTTGTAATACCTGGCTGCCCTTTGCTAATAGGCAGTGTTCTTTATCCTCGACATGTCTCTTTTTTCCTCCAACTCGTCTACATTATGTTCTAATATTTCCACATTTGCTTCGGGATTGAAGAATTGTACCCTCGGTGAATTATGAACTAGCTCAACTGGGATCACTACCTCGGTCCCGAATGCTAGTGAATAGGGGGTATTTCCTGTCGAAGTCCTTTACATGGTTCGATAATCTCACAAGACTTCGTGTAACTTATCTGCCTAATTCCTTTTCTTAGCATCCAGCTTTGCCTCCATGGTATGTTTAATTATTTTGTTTACTGCTTCTATCTAGCAATTTGTCTGAGGATGGGCCAGTGTGGCATAATAATTCTTTATGCGGAAGTCCTGACATATGTTCCTGAAATTGACACTATCGAACTAGGTCCCGTTGTCTGTGATTATAGTGTCTGGGATTCTAAATCAATAAATGATGTTTTTATTTATGAAACTAGTCGTGTTAGCCTCGATTATGTGTACCAATGCTTCTGCATCCACCCATTTTGTGAAGTAGTCTACAACCACAATGATGTGCTTTGCTCCTCCTTTGGTTGTTGTCGGCATTGGGCCAATCAAATCTATCCCCCAAATGGAAAATGGCCAAGATGATAACAAGCTCTTCAACTGCTGGGGGGGCTTCTTTATATCTTTAGCTATTCTTTGACAGCTACTACATTGTTCTGCGACTACCTGAGTATCTTGAAATAGTGTCGGCTCGTAGAAGCCTTGTCTGAGAGTCTTGTGAGCTAAGCTTTTACCCCCGTATTGGTTCCCACACACACCCCTATGGATGCTCTCTAACATCTGCCTTCCTTTCACTAGGCAGACACACTTCTGTAAGGTCTTTGAAAATCCTCTCATATACAATGCTCCTCCGATTATTGAATATCTAGCGCTCTATACTTGAGACGTTTTGCTTCAGTTATTTCTGTCGGGAGTGTTCCATCTTCTAGATATTCCCTAATCTGGGTCATCTAGGCGGTCTAGTTTTCTTCGATTAGTCCTACTTCCAATACTTCATCTTGATCCTCGATGCTCGGTCTCTTAAGGTGAGCAACTTGGATAGTCTTGGACCGTATACTGATAGTAGTCGACACCAATTTTGACAAAACGTCTGCTTTTTCATTCTTTTCCTTCAGGATTTGAGTAATCCTATAAGCCTTAAACCTCCTAAGTAACATCTTGGCTATCCCTAGATAAGCAGTCATGTTGCTGTCTTTGGCCTGATATTCATCCAGGATTGGTTTACCACCACCTACGAATCACTGAATATTTCCAACTCATCTACCCCTAGTGTCGTGCAAACCCTAAGTCCTGCCAAAAGTGCCTCATACTCGGTCGTGTTGTTAGTGGTTTTAAATTCAAACCATAGGACACACTCTACCTGATCACCTTCTGGAGTGGATATCACTATGCCAAAGTGCCTCATGTGTGTTTGACAATCTATCCATATGTAGTTTCTAGATAAATTTTTCGTTCTCTTTCAGTATCCTAATAACCTAGCTATTTGGTTCGGCGAACTCAGTGACTAGGTTGGCTACCACTTGCCTTTTTATTGCAGCTCTTGGCAAATACGCTATGTCGAACTCACCTAGCTCCACTACCCATTTAGTCGGCCTCCAGGACACTTCAGGTTTTGATAAAATCTACTTCAGTGGGTAATCTGTGTAAACCTTGATTTTGTAAGCTTGGAAATAAGGTCTCAGTTTTCTCGCAGCTGCCACTAATGCCAATGCCATCTGCTCGGTTGGCGAGTATCTTGTTTCAGCTGGTAGTAAAGCCTTGCTTGTATAGTACACTAGTTTTTGTACCCCTTCGTTCAGCCTGATCAGCACCGACCCCGTTGCCACAACTGTCATCGACAAGTGTAGGTAGAATACTTCTCTTTCAAGGGGTTTGGATGGGATGGGTGTTTTACTTAGGTTTTCCTTGATCTTTCGGAATACCTACTCGTATTCATCGTTCCATTCTACCCCCATGCCTTTCTTGATTACTCTGAAAAAGGGTAAGCACTTGTCTATCGATTTGCTAATGAATCGGTTCAGAGATGCTAAGCAGCCTGTTAGCTTTTGAATTTCCTTTAATGTTTTTGGGGACCTCATTTCCTCTAACGCCTTTATTTTTTTTGGGTTTGCTTCCATTCCTCTGTGATGTACTTGAAATCCACTGAATCTTCCCGAAAACATATTTCTTTGGATTGAGTTTCATGCTGAACCTTCGTAACACCCCGAACTTCGCACTAAGATCTTCTACATGTTTTCCAGACATTGTATTCTTTGTTAGCGTGTCATTTACATACACCTCGATATTTTTGCTGATCTGTCGAGCGAGCATATTTTTTTCCAGTCTCTGGTAGGTCGTATTGGCATTCTTAAGACCAAAAGGCATGACTTTGTAACAGTATAACCCCTGATCAGTTGTGAAAGAGGTTTTGTCTGTATCAGATTAGAACATTCAGATCTGGTTGTAGTCCGAGTAAGCATCCTTGAAGCTCAATAATTCATGACCACCTGTTGCATTTACTAGCTGGTCGATTCGAGGCAATGGGAAGCTATCCTTCAGACATGCTTTATTGAGGTCAGTGAAATCCACGCACATCCTCCATAGGCCATTCTTCTTTTTCACTAGCACTACGTTGGCAAACCATTCGGGGTACTTCACCTCCCTTATAGATCCTGCTGCTAACAATTTCTCTATTTCTTCCTTGATTGTCTTGCTTCTTTCCGAGTTAAACCACATTCTCTTCTGGATGACTGGTTTTCTATTGGGATCAACCGCTAAATAATGTGTTATTATCTTCGGATCAATCCCTGGCATGTCTTCATGTTTCCAAGCGAACACATATTTATACTCTTTCAATAGGCTAATCATTCTATCCCGAACTTTCTCTGTTAGCTTGGCCACAATTTTATGGTTTGATCAGGATTACCCTCGTCAATTATGCCTTCCTCAGTTGGCTCGTCTTCCTGGGCCTTCTTGTCTTTCGAAGATATCTCCTTTGGGTCTAGGTCAAACCAGGTAGGCGTTTCTACCACATCCTTTCCTTCATTCATTTTTGAGCTTTCATCATCTCTTCGGATATCTATCTGCATCACACTCGGTTATGCTTTTTCCCTATATACGGCTAGATTGGCCTTTCTTGCCCAATCCTGAGAACTTTTTATGACACCCGTCGCCGCCTTTGCTGAGAACTTCACTGTCAAGGCATAGGTGGTTGTCACAACTTTTGATTTGTTCAAGGAAGCCCTACCCAGCAAGGTGTTGTATGGCCAATTTTTCACGTTTACGACCATAAAATCCAGCAACACTGTCTTAGTATCGGGAAAGCTTCCAAATTTTACAGGTAACTTCACTGTTCCCAATGACCTTACTTCTGCTCCCCCAAAGCCTCTCAATGAGACTTTGAGGGGATAGAGGTTTTTTCTTTACAACCCGAGTTGGTTGAACACTTCAACATTCATAATATTTATTGAGCTCCCACTGTCAATTAGCACTCTTCTTACCTCTATATGACCCACACGAACTGACACAACAATCGCATTATTCGGCCTTACCACCAATCTATCTGTGTCTGCCTCATTAAAGACCACGAGGTCTCATCCTTACTTTAACTTTTTCTGATCGGGGATCAACAAATTTACTTTAAGATTCCTCTGACCATCTATGACTTCTCTAACCTCTATCATTATTTCTCGACTGCTACCCTCAGTATGTGGCCCACCAAAGATGGTGTTGATTGCCCCACTATCTGAATTTCTTCTCGAGCTCATTTGGTTTCTATCGGGATCCTCCATCTGGGTGCCCTTATACCAGTCATCCTCACTTCTATAGATCATGTCATTAAGATGTCCCTCTCTGATAAGTTTTTCGTTGTAGTCCCTCGGTTGATAACATTTGGAGGTTTCATGGTCATTCTCGTAGTGAAACCTGCAATATTTGGTGGTGTCTCTCCTAGCAAAGCTCTACTGTCTCGAGGGTTTCTTGTACAAATTCTTATCTTCTATCACATTCAAGACCGTTTAAAGTGCTTAATTAACCTTGCTTGCCCTTTTATAAGCTTAATTAACGTTCACCCCTTTGTGGGTGTTATTTGGGTCTATTTATACTTACATAGAACCCTATTTTTTGGTGTACAAGTAAGGAAAATTTCTGTAATTAGATGAGACTCTATCTTATTGGAGTCATATTTCCCTTATTCCTTATGTTGATTGTGTTTCGATTGTATTAAATTTCTTGGCTAATCTGGACTTTTATATCTATAAGGAAATATACTTCATCTAGACATCTTAATTAAGTAGGTTTCATTCTCTACGTGTTTTAGTCGTAATTTCATTGAATCAGAATGTTGTCCACATGTCACGTAATCGACCACCTATTACACCCGACCAAATCTATTTCCCCTGATCGACGGTTTTACCCGATCGCATCCGTAGCCCCGATTATCTTAATAATCAGATCGGGTATTCTTACTCGATCGTTTATATTATCTTGGTCGGGGGGGGGGGGGGGGGGGGGGGGGGTGTTGATGGGTTTTCTTTGGTCAATTTGGGTTGATTCGATCTGGCTGACTTATGGTGATGTGGTGACCCCGACTCTTTTCTTTTGCTAATATTTCATGTCGTCCAAATTTCACCAACAACAAGAATTCAAATCTTACATTTGTCTATTAAACTAAAAAATATATTGAAAGTGTCTCTATTCCATGCAAAACCACTTTCTAGAAAAGTTGTTATATATTTGTTCTTCCTTTTTGTGTTAGGAATTCAAATATTAAATTTATCTATTAATTTGAAAAATATAAATAATGTCTATGTATTATGGATTAGGATCTTCTCCTCATCCAAAATTAGGGATGCACGTTTGGGGATTGGGGATGGATATAGGTCCCCCCCCATTTCCCCATTCGGGGAAAATGGGGATGAGGATGTTTGGGGGGAGGTCCCCCCATCCCCATCCCCATCCCCATCCCCAGTTCCCTATTTTTCTCTGTTTTCTCGTATCCCCTGATCCCTCATTTTCCTATTTCTCTATTTAACTAAAAATTATAAATTAAATTTTATAAAAACAAACCTTTCATTAAAAATAAAAAATATCAATACATTACAAATTCAATATAAAATGTTTCAAAAAATTCAAATACATATTATAATTATATTTATATACTTTTGGGGGAAATAGGAAAATAGGGAAATAGGAAAATGGGGATCTCTATCCCCATCCCCATTTCAATTTAATTGTGGGAAAAATGGGAAAATGAGGAAATAGGGATATGGTGATGGTGAGGGGTCTCCTCATCCCCATCCCCATCTTAATTTGGGGATGAAAATCATCCCCCCCTCACCCCCTCATTTTTCCTAAAAAAAAAAAATCTCCGAATAAAAATGGGGGTGCAGGAATTTGGGACCCCGAGGATAAATGTGCATCTCTACCCAAAATATCCTCACCTTGTCGTAACCTTTTAACAATCAACTGATACCTATCTAATGAAATCAAAGGCTTGGATTTATTCTATTAATTTTTTTATCTTTAGACTTCCAAAACACCGTCGTTTTGAACAAACTGATGTCTTCATCTTTGCACAAACTATGCCTTTCCGGTTTCCTTACGAAACCAAACAGCTACTTTCCCCCGCCAAGAAATTTTTCAGAATTTGTAATGGAATTTGAAGATTTGTATTGTAACTAAGATTCCCCAAATCATCACTGGAATTCTTGGTGAGTTTTTTTTTTCTTTAATGTAAAATCACCAAGGTAACATTTTGTGTTGTGTTGCTCTGCTGTTTTGGCTGTGGAAGATTGAGCTGTTGGTTTTCCGTTTTATTTTGCTTGGGTTGGTTTTCACCTGTTTTGCTGAGGTTTTCTGTTGGTCTCTGTTTTTGTGGTGCTCGTTTGGTTTTTGGGTGCCTCTGTTTTCTTTGTTTTAGGGAGCCTCTTTTTCGCTCAGGTTGTTGTTCCTTTAGTCTACTTTGTTTATGTTGTTTCATGTGATGTTTTGTGGTATTTAGAATTGCCGTTCAAGAAAAAAAAAAATTGTGTTGTGAAATCTGACAAATTAAACAAGCTATTCTTATCATGTCATATATATAAATTTCCTTCTTATGAATAAACAATTGTTATATTACCTGGTAATTACCGTGTCTGCTTTGCTAATCATATCCTATTGTCTAATTAATGGTTCTAAAATTGTTCAAGACTAAAAATATACTGGTTGAAATTGATTTTAATATTTACTCTTTCTAGTTTACAAATATGGTTAACTCTGATCCAATGCGTGTCTAGCGAAACATCTCTTAATTGAACAAGATAAGTTACTTGAAGCATGGATAAGTGACCCAGAATTGAAAACTTGTCAGTAGATATATCACAATCTCTTTATAAATTATAGTGAGTAGAACAATGTTGTTTGTGATTTATCAATAATTCAAACTGTCTTTATTGATTTGTGTAAATGTTTAGTTTTTTTTTTCTTTTGTGTCAGGTATGCAGTTGGCAATTACAGTAGTTTATCTTCAGGTTTTTATTATTTTATCTCTCTTTATATTTTTAAATGGCTGGTATTGAGACTACAACTGCAAGTAATTTAGAACGTGTGAATGATTTGGAATGGAAGCCTAAATGTGATATGGAGTTTGATTCAGAACAATCATCTTATGACTTTTACAATATGTATGGTGGAAAAGGGGGCTTTAGTATTAGAAGAGAAGGGTTTGGCAAGAATAGTAGTACGGGTGAACTCACTTCTAGGAAATTTGTTTGCAATAAGGAGGGTTTTCGGTCAAACGGTAAACGAGATATTTTAACTACTGAACCTAGAGCAGAGACTAGGACTGGTTGTAATGCACAGTTACGTATTATGTTAAATAGGGTGAAAAATATTTTTTTTGTTGCTCATTTTGTAGAATATCATAATCATCCTTTGGTTATGCAAAAGACTCATATGCTACCTTCACAAAAAAAAAGGGCTAATTCACAAGCAATTGAAGTAGACTTAGCAGAAGCATCTGGATTTGACTTAAGTCTTCTTATGAGTTACTGGGTAGGCAAGTTGGTGGAAGAGAGTTTCTTGGGTATAATAAACAAGATCAAAAAAACTATATCGGATCGAAGAGCAAATGAAATTGGCATTTAGAGAGTCAGGATGTGTTTTGAAGTATTTCTCTGATCAATTTTTAAAAAACCCATCATTTTTTCAATCAGTGCAGTTAGATAATGAAGAACAGATCACGAACAAGTTTTGGGCAGATGCTAGGATGATTATTGATTATGCCCAATTTGGAGATGTTGTAAGTTTTGATACAACTTACAAAATCAACAAAGCAAATAGACCATTTGCGGTGTTTGTTGGCCTTAATCACCATCGAGAAACTGTTATATTTGAGGCCAATTTAATGTAGGATGAGACTATGGACTCATTTGTGTGGCTATTTGAAACATTTTTGAAGAATGTCTGGAAAAGGCTCCAAAAACTATGTTTACAGATCAAGATGCTGCAATGGCCAACGCTCTTTCACATGTGATGCCTGACACATACCACAGACTTTGTACATGGCATATAATGCAAAATGCATTAAAACATATACATGGTGCATTTAAGGGACCCGACGGGGTAAAAAATGTCTTATCAAAATTTATGAATGAGATTGAAGAACAAAATGAGTTTTTGATGGCTTGGAATAAGATTCTTGATGACTATGATATGCATGAAAACAGTTGGATGAAGAGCATATTCTCTACAAGAGAGAAATGGGCATATGCATATGTTAGGCATGAATGGTCTGCTGGAATGAATACCACACAACTTAGCGAAAGCTTTAATGCTAGCTTAAAGGATTATTTGAAATTGGATCTTAATATTGCACAGTTCTTTATACCCTTTGAGAGGGTAGTCAATGATAAACGCTACAAAGAGATAGAAGCAAAGTATGACTTGTGTTATAGGATAAAAGTTCCTGCTAAAATGTTGACTCAAGCTAGAGAATTTTACACAAAAGCAATATTTGAAGAGTTTCAAGTTCAGTTTTTAGAAGCTACTGAGTTGTCCTTGGAGAGTTGTGTTGATGATGATGGAAGCTTACTTCAAATAGTTACCAAAGATGGATCTTTTAAGAAGTGGCTTGTGAAAAGAAAGAGTGACAACTTATTATCTTGCGGTTGTAGAATGTTTGAGATGAAGGGAGTCTTATGTAGGCATGGCATCAAAGTTCTCAGAGAAGCCATGAATGTTAAAGGCATTCCCGATCAATATTTATTGAAAAGATGGACAAAACAAGCCAGAGCTGAATTTGTACAAGGCATGCATGGACACGAGATTCAAGCGGACCCTAAGTTGCAACAAACATATCAGTATAGGTCTTTGTGTTCTATTTTCACTCGGATATCTAACAGGGTTTCTGAAAGTGAAAAAGCATATAATGTAGCACATGAGCATGCAAGTAACTTGGCAAGATTAGTAGAAGATATTTTGCTCTTAGAAATTGCCAAGAATGTTCTCAAGACAGGTTATGAATCTGAAGATGTCAACCTTGAAATGACTTCCATTCAAGATTCCAATCTTATGAAAGCACAGGGGTTAAAAAAGAAAGAGTCAAGTTGTGGACGACGCAGAATAAAGAGTAGTTTGGAGAAGGGCCTTGGTAAAATGAAAGAAATCATCTAAATCTTTGACACACTCTCAAACATTTGAGGTAATATTCTTTTATGATTTTGCTAATTTATAATTTTTTGAATTATACTAATTTAATAGTTATTCCATAATAATTTTGAAATTTTAACTATACACACACACGCCTACTCACTTGCTTCCTATGATTAGTAACAGTCTTAATCCATTAAATGGTCTATCCTCCTCATTCGGTAAGTACTATTTGTTATCTGTTTTTAATTTATTTATTTTATTCAAAGTTTAGGTTTCAACTTTAATTATTGTTCATTATATTTGTATTTTTTTTTTTACAGCCGACAGTACAACTACAAGACTGTAATATGCATAATCTATTCTCACGGATCCCTAATAAGCAAGTTCAAACAATGCTGCCAGCAAGAATTGATTCAACAAAATGAAGCTACCGCTCCATCAGTATTCAAAGATTCTCAAGCTTCTACAAGTTTTTCTTTGATTTAATTCGATGTTGAACTTTGTTGGATACCGAAGCTTTTGTCTTCCTCTATTTCTTGTGCTTATGTTCTGGTTGTGGTGTCAGGTCTTTTGTTTTTGGGGTGCCCGTTTATAAGAAGGCTGTTTTTTTTGGCTATATTTTTGCCTTTTATATTCTTCTTGCTTGGTGCCTATTTTAATAATATTTTCTGCTTAGCTGTTGAAAAAGAAAAAAAAGACTTAAAAAACTAACTGTGCTTTACAATCTGGGTACATAAATGAATTGTTATGTGTTGCAGCTTGTTTCAATGACAGATTGATAGTATAATACCAACTTTGTTATCAAGCTAGACGAATATTTAATTGTACAGTGTGAATGGATTACTGGTATCAACATAAATGGAGTGTTTCTAGACTCGTTTAAATGCAGTAATCCAGACTCTTTTCTTGCTTGTCAACATCTTTTGATTTCTGAAAACTTTTGAGTGCCATACCAATATCATCCATGGCTTTAATCAAATTTCAATTCCCAAGTATATGATTAGACAAGGCAACAAAATACTCGACTGTACAATGGTTCATCATCATGAATGAGCATAACAATATCATCAAGTATTATTCTTTTGAAAAAGCATTCACAAAATTAATAAGATTGTAAACCGGAAGCAACTGTGTATTATGATATTTGTACAGATACAACATGCAAAAAAATACAATGTTCCTGCATTTGCCCAACCAACCCGGTATACACAATCCAAACTCATAAAAATAGAAAATAAAATCATCAAATCATCAAATCATAGATTCAATATCTCTAGATTCATTTGCTCAAAATGGATATTTGAAGGAAATTTCATCATATTTGAAGGCAAATTCATCATAGGCCCTATATTAGCACCAAGAATCACTTCCTTGCTCAGAAATTGTCTGTGAAATTGACAACTATTTTTTTTAAACGCCAAATGGTCTGAATCCATTAAACCAAAAACAAAAACATACATCCTTGGGGACCATGGACCAGAGGTTGTCAATGCCCAATAATAACCAGCGTTAACGCGACCTCTATGATTTGTCACCACAACCATGACCGTTGCTCACGTTGCCCCTCTTCTTCATGTTCTTCCTCAATCGAGATGTCATTTTTCTCCTTTCTCTTAAATTAAATTCAATCTTTTGAGAGACTGATAGAGAAAGAAATAGATTCAAATTAAAATCAATCCTTCGAGAGATTGATGAGAGAAATTTTCCCAGTAGTCGATTGAGAGGAGATGGGCTGCTAGAGAGCTAGAGATTGAAACAGTGGTTTGATAAATTTGGAGGTTTCTGAATGATGTTAAAGGATGGTGTACAAGAAGTCTTAGAACCAAAAAATTAATAGATTTAAGTTTGTCCAACGACCGTGTTTTGGAAGTCTGAAGACAAAAAAAAAAAAAAGAATAAATCCAGGCCTTTGATTTCATTAGAAGGCAGGTGTCCATGGATTGTTGAAAGGTTAGGACAAGGTGAGGATATTTTGGGTGAGGATAGGATCATGATCCTTGTATTATATATACGCTTCACCCCTTGATATGATAATATATTTCTTTTTAAAAAGTAGTTTAATTATACATCATTTTCTAGTAGAGCTGGGAGTGCAACTCCATTCCATATAAGTGGTGAACAAATCCCACCGTACACATTTTATAAACATGTGTAGGGATATCTAAACCGTACATAAAAATAAAATTTAAATTATTGAAATTAATCAAATGCTAAATAGTATACTTTATTTGGCAAATTTGAAACAATAGCAAAGTGGTTAAACTTTGTTTCAATTTTAAGTGTGTAGCTAGAGATCACAAATTTACCCGAATTCATAATTATCCAATTGAACTAGAGATAGGAATTTCTCCCATAAGACCCCACCCCCCATTTGGGGAAATTTTTTGCTCCCAAATGGGGTTTTGGGGTGGGGGCAAATTTTATCCCTAAAATCTAAATGGGGGTGACTCCCATTCCCCCAATTCCCATTTCTTTTAATAGGGGTGGGGTGGAGTCCTATTTTCCTCATTTTTCAATATATATTTATATATTTTTATTTTTATTTTTTTAAAAAATAATAACTTTAACTCTATTACTTCTTTACTTTTTATAAATTTCGCTATATTTATTTTATGTGTAAAACTGTATTACTATATTTATTTGTATTAATTTTTAATTAAATTAAATCAATTATATATTTTAGATTATTTATTGAGTTGAATATCGAAACAATATAAATCGAACGATTTAAATAATTGAATTTCGAATTCTAAATATCAGATTTTAAATTGAAAAATATTTGAATTGAAAAAATAGGGGATAAAGTGAGGGCAGGGAAACTTCCCCCAAACACCCCCATCCCCACCCCCACTTCCCCCAAATAGGGTTTAGGGACGGGAGTACGGGTAAGGGTAGGGATAAGTTTTTTGAATAGGGGTGAGGCTGACCATTCTCCTCCTCAATGACCCCCCACACCTATCCCCAAACCGAACCCAAATCACATGGATTGGTCCACGGTCTCAATATTCAGATTCTAAATAGCGTCTGAATCTAATTTAAGTAATCCGTATCGGATTCAGGTCTAATTTAAACAATCCGTATCGGGTTCGAGTCTAGATCTGAGCCTATGTCTGAGGCTGGGTCTGAACGAAAAAAGGGACTCAGACTTGCGAACCCGAATTGTTTAAAACATATCGTCAAACAATGTCATCAAATCTTCAACACTCTTTGTTTTAACATAACAAAGTCTTAACTCTTAACTCTGTTCACTGTTTCACAAAAATCAATGCACCGACTGATACTTTTGCTCCTCTCTTGTGGATCTAAGTCTATGGTAGCTCGTTTGTAGGTAAGAAATCTCAGGCAAACTCATGATTCTTGCTTTAATGGTTGTTTTCTTGCATTTTCGCATCTAGGTATTTTGTTTTCATCATATTTTCTCCTTTTTGTCTTGTTTAGTTTTCTTTATTGCTTTATTAAAGCTGAGAAAGGACAAACCAAAAATATAGATACATGTTCAAGAATTTTGCTTGTACTTAAATTCAGCGACAATTAAAAAATGATAATCCAGAGATAGATGAAGGACAGCCGAGTTAAGGACAATCTTGGTAGTGCAATACAAATTATCAGTGTCTACTCTTCTCGGCCTTTTCAAGTTTGGATTTTGAGAGAATTTGAACTCCGATGGCATCTTCTAGACGCAATATAGTGAGAAAGCAAAGGAAAACAAGTGAAAAAATGCGTTTGAATTTGGGGATTTCTATTTCGTTTCTCATTTTGGTTTTGCGGGTCGTGGGTCCATGGGTCTAGATCCGGACATGCTTAAATACATGGGTCTATGGGACGGGTTTGGGTCATCTTAAGACCTATGGATCTAGATCCGCACCTGAACTTATGAATATATTCGGATCTGGGTCTGTGTTAATTTTTTTTTCATAGGTCTTGGTTTGGATCCGGTAAGACCCGATCCGAACCCCATTCATTGCCATCCCTATACGTAAGAGGTTCAACGTTGATGGAAAATCAAACATTAAATAAGGGACCTGGTTATAGGTTGTGGGATGGTGGGTAAACAATATTTTCTTTTATTTTTTTATTCAAATTTCGTTCCTATATATTATAAAAAGGGACGAAACAAAAATCGTCTCTATAGGTAGTCCTTAGGAATGAATATCAATATTCCTCGTAAAGAAACTATTACGACCCACCTGAGGCGACGTAATTTGGGACGAATTTATTTCATTCCAATATATCTATAGAATGATTATTTGGCTATTGGGATGAAAAATATTTGTCCTAATAGCCCATTTTTTTAGTGAATGTCTCACCCTTCTGTGTTACATATTAATTCTTCTCCACATACTATAGCTTCACATGTAATGCCAACTCCTCAAACAAAATTTCTCTTTTTCCCGCAATGAGATAAGTGCTCATCTAGTGACTTCTCAACATTAAGATCAAACCCAAACCCTTACCAATAATCGAACTCACCCAATGACTACATATTCTCGAAATAACATTTTTAAGCCTAAACAACTTCACTCAACCACAAAACACCATGAACCAGATTCTATTGAACGTACTAGTGTGGCACAAGCTATGAAAGACTGTCGATGGTGTATAGAAATGGCTAATGAGCTCAATGCTCTTGTTAAAAATGGTACTTGAGACCTTGTACCACTTCAGTCAATATGGTTGTTACAAATGGGTTTTTCAAATAAAATGAAATCCTAATTGCATGATTTCTCAATACAAAGCTCGACTTGTAACCAATGGACGTCATCAAGGGCCGGGTGTGGAATATCATGAAACATTCAGCCTAGTGGTTAAACCAACCATTAGTCGACTTGTACTTGTTGACACTCAATCAAGATTGGAGTATTTGCAACTAGATGTGAACATTGCAATTTTGCATGGTTCTTTATCTGAGGAGTTCTTCATGCAACAACCTCTTGGATTCATTGATCGTCTCCTGTGTCACCATCATAAAGCCATATATGGCCTCAAACAAGTATCACATACTTGGTACAATAAACCAGTGTTCTAGTAATCGGTCGTCTAGACCGATTAATCGGCTCAATAAAGTTAGGTGGTGAGTCACTGGAGTGAAATGGCCAAAATCGGCCATATTAGTCGTTCTACGATAAATCGTCCAAATCGGATGTTAATCGAAAAATCGGTTAGGCGCCTATTTAAAAAAAATTAAAAAAAATTAAAAAAAATGAACCTAGACGACAACCACAAGCAATCAAACTAGAAAACCAAAGAACACTAAGGGACAGAGCACAACAGCACCATCCAGAAACAACCATGAAATCCGAAATTCAGGCAATCAGAAGAAACAAAAAAGAAAGAGCAAACTAGAGCCTAACTAAAACAAAGCATCAAAATAGAGCACTACAAAAAACCAACAAAACAGACATGCACCCAAAGAAACTTCATGTCGTCCGCCACCATTCGATTGCCGAGATCGTTGAAAGCTGTTGTCTTTCGTCACCGCCATTGCCAGCTCGTTGAGATTGACATCGCCATCGCTAGCAAAACGAACTAGATCTGTTGCCATCGTCGTCCAAAGCTGTCGTCCGCCGTCGTCAGGTCGCTGCTATCCGCCGTCATTACTTGTCCGGTCTTCATCCGTCTAGGATGTGTATTTGTTAGGGCATGAAGATGATTTGGGGGCATGAAGATGATTTGGGGACAAGAAGTCGAGAACTGAACTGATCACTAATGAAACCAAACTGATGAAGTGAAGAAGTGAAGAAGTCAGGTTAAGATTTGGACCTGATATGTTGGGTTTCTTTGGTTTCTTTGGGTCTGATCTGTTGTCTTTGGGCCTATGTGTTTAAGTGTTTTAACTCATTAACCGGTTAATTTAATATTGTTTATGTTTGAGAATTTATTTGTTATTGGATTTTTTATTTTTTTATACATAATAAATAAATAAATAAATAAAAATACCGACCGATTAAATTCCGATTAATTGCCGACTAATCGGCCTAGGCGCTAGGTGCCGGGTCTCTGCCCGACTAGCGCCTGACGCTCACTATAACACTGCGATAAACTTAAAAGTTTTTTATTAGCTTATGGTTTACTAACTATAAAAGTGATGTCTCTCTATTTGTCTACATGTACCAAAGAGTTGAAGCTTTTTTTTCTTCTCTATGTTGACGATTTGATTGTTATAAGAAACGATGCTTAATTTATCAGGACATTCCTTCAAGCCTTATCTGCTCGCGTTTCTATCAAAGATCTCGATAACCTTCACTACTTCCTTGCGGTTAAAGTGTTACCATCTTCGAATGGTATTCTTCTCACACAACATAAATACATTCGAGATATATTGAATCACACTAAACTGACTGGTGTTAAAGTAGTACAGACACCAATGGCAACCAACACATCACTTGTTCTTCATGACGGTTCTTCTCTAACAGATGCTAGTCAATATTGCAATGTTATCAGAGTTTAGCAATTTGCAGTACTTGTCAATAACTCGACCCGACATATCATACCGTGTCAACAAACTTTCTCAATTTATGCATTGTCTTATGAGAACCATTAGGCAGCCGTTAAGTGTCTTTATCGCTATCTCAAACACACCATTAAGCATGATCTTTTTCTCAAACAAGAACTATCATTGTTGCTATATGCTTATTTAGATGCTGATTGGGTAGGGAACCGTGATGATCAGACATCTACAACTGCATACATTGTGTATCTCGAAGGAAAAGCAATTTCTTGGAGTTCTCGAAAGCAAAAGACGGTAGCTCGATCCTCAACAGAGGCTGAGTATCATGTTGTTGCTTATACTGCAACAAAGGTGACATGGATTGAATCTTTACTTGGTGAACTTGGGATATCATTACAGAAGCCTCAAAAATATTCATTATGATAAAATTGGAGCAACTTATCTCGGTGCTAATATGTTCTTTCACTCAAAGATGAAACATGTTGCAACTGATTTTCATTTCGTTCGTAACAAAGTCTCCAATGGGCAACTTACTATATCTTTTGTTTCTACAAATGACTAACTTGCAGATGCTCTCACCAAGCCCATTTCAAGAGCAAAATTCACACAATTATGTTCCAATTGGTATCTTTGATAGGAGTACCATCTTAAGGGGGCATATTAAGAAGAATATATTGCCTCATATAAAGCCAAGTCAATTTATGCATTCAATCTCTATATATCTCCTTGATTTTTGTAATGCACTACAACAAATTTGAATTATAGGGACGAATTCTTTTCGTCCCAATAGGATGTCTATTGGGACGAAATAAATTATTCGTCCCTGAAAAAATGTTAACCTGATAAAAGTTTTAGGGACGAAAACATTTGTCCCGATAAAATGTCTGTTGGGACGAAATAAATTATTCGTTCTAGAAAAGTGCAAATATGACAAGACCTTTATGGACAAAATATTTTTGTCCTAATAGAATATCTATTGGAATGAAATAAATTATCGTCCCAATAGAATGTTGTTGACGTCGTTTTCTGGATTATGCCAGAAAAGCCAACAAGGACTGGATTTTGGCTATTGATTCAAAGTGAGAGATGCAGAGAGAGTAAAAAAGACAAGGTTTACGTGGTAAAACTCCGATGGTCGGAGAAACATCCACGGGTGGTTGAAAGATCAACCAAGCCAAAATCCACTAAGAGAATAAGATGTTTTTACAAGCTCTCGATCTCACTTTTTCTCTCTGTATTACTTGTGATTACTGTATGCTATATTGCCTATCTCTTTTCGAGCCAGATTATGGGTCTATTTATATGCTTATAGAACCCTAATCTGCCTTGTACAAGTAATACAAGATATTTGTATTTAATTATGATTTGGTTACTTGTTTGAGGTTGATTTGTCATCTTTCCGGTTTCGGAGTCTCTTTATGGAAATTGAGTGGGATTCTAGTAGCGTGGTTCAATTTGACTTGTTTCCTTATAAGAATGTAGTCTTCGAAAAGGAATCAAGTTGTTTCCTGATTGGGGGACTCTTCTAACTCAAAAGTCCATTATTTGGGATTCCTTCATGAAGAATATCTTCGCGTATTTAATGACTTAACCCGTACGATAAGTTCTTATTCGGGTTGTATTTACTCCCGAGTAAGACTGTTACCTGATGGTCCCGAGTAGTGCCGTTTGAGCCCGAGTGAATGCGTTGTTTTAGCCAGTCCCGAGTAGGTCTTTATTCGGTATATGCTTACTCGGGCTTGCTCCTCTTTAATGATGCCTTGTAGGATATTTCCCGGATGTCTATCTAAGCATACACCTGGCTATTCTTTCCTTCCTGTCAATGACGCGTATGCTTGGTAAAATTTACATACAACAATACCCCCTTAAAATATTTTTGCCGAGAAGACTTTATTTCGGGAAAGAATATTTTAATCGTTTTGAATTCCTTTTGTCAGAAAAACCATCTTGCCATAATGATGTATTTTAATGATGACTCTGTAATTTCAATTTGCTTTGTCACGTAAGATCTTAAATGATAGCAACATTTCAAAGTTTTGACGGTTGAGGGCTACTTCTTGTCTTGACACGTGTCCCTTGTCTCTTCGTTTTTCAATATCGTTTATGAGAAGTGACTTTTGCGTTTATCCAAACGCTGCCAACATCATCTGGTTTCGTTATAATTTTTTTCCGCTTTCAAACCCTAGGGTTTCGTGCCATCTCGCCTTTAAATTCTTCGTTGGGCGACTGTTGGTTTATTCTAAAAAATCCAGCAGAAATTTCTTTAAACTCAAATTTCTTCATTTAGAAGTTTGCGACTCTCCGCTTTGAAGATCTTGCGTCAGTCTCAATTCAAGGTTAGTTTCAATGGGGCCATCTTCCCATCATCGTCTCTTTAAAATTGCTTTTGATGCATTAGAGCGTGGGGATTTTCAGTTAGTATCTTGCATTAAACGATTACTGAGGGATATCCCAATAGATGAACCTCCATTTTTAGAGGTCGATGTTTCTGGGCTTTACCCTGATGTCACTTTTAGCCCCGTATCGAGTTCTTCCTTTAGTTCTGATTCTGATATTTCTGATCACAGGGTATCTTCTCGAAGGATGGGTAAACATCAAAGCACAAGCAAGGTATACAAGCAAGGTATACAAGCACGGCTCGAGCAGTGTTCAGACTAGGGAACAAACTGTTAATGAGGGGGACGCTGATGTACAAGGGGCGTCTCGCCTTTCGTTTTCTGACACTCGCCCAAGTGGTTTTGATATTGAACCGAATGTGGTCGGGCCAGCTGAGATAGAGAAATACCGATCCCGATTTGATTTGCCCAACTCAGTCACTTTGGTTCATGCGGGGAGTAGAGCCGTATGGAATCCTCCTGAGGGGATGATCGCGATTTACGGATCGATGCTTTGATGCAGCGTCACACTTCCCCTTCAGCCTTCTATTGCCTGGTTTTTAGCTGAAGCAGGGATAGCCCCAACTCAGTTGGCCCCGAATAGTTATAAAGTCTTGATGTGCATGTGACATATGTTCAACCGAATGAACCTTTCACCGCCTTCCCCGAATGAAATCAGACATTTCTTTACGCTGAGGCAGGTTAGTAAAACGGGGACCTACTTTCTTGCGTCTACTCCTTCGAAAAGTTGGATCCCTAAAGAAGTGAAGGTGAATCGGGGGGTCGAGGCTTCTGATGACCTGAAAAAGAAGGGCTTTATATGGGGATTCCCCACGTCCAACAAGTTCTGGAAGAACAGTTGGTTTTTTACTGGAGGGGCTCTCGGGCTGGACGTCACTGTTCGATTTGGGGATTCCTGAATGGTGCTGAATGTTCCCCGCTTCTTCTGTTCCCCTGAGGCGTGGAATAAGAAAACAATTGATTATAACGATTCAGAGTTGAAGAGGCTGGCTCGGGCTGCTATCCTTACTCTGGAAAAGAGAAGCAAGAACTGTCTTTTCAAAGAGGACGACTTGATCAAACTCGGTTTCTTCAAACAGGTTTCGAGCCATCGCAGGCGTTGTAAGTAACCCAGCGCTCTTTCTGCTGTGTTTCTCCGTTTTTACATTTCCTTTTCTAACCCTCTTATTACCTTTTTTTTTAGTGTTCGATACGGACGTTGTCTGCGATTTTCAGGCTCGTCAGGTGAAGGCAATTCTTCAAGCGAGCAGGAAGGTGGCTTCCCGTCAGGGCGATGAGGGTATTGCTCCACCCGAGCCTGATGAGGAAATTGATACTGCTGAGCAAATTTTCGACTGCGTTGATCGGGGTGCTCAGTCTTCTGCTCAGGATCTCGTTGGTTCAAGTGGCCAAGGCAAGCCGACCGTGACACAACTGCCTGAAAATAGTGAGAGGCAGTGTGAGAGTCCAAGTGGAGAGCTTGTTGGACAGTCTGAAGCTGGCGATAGTGGTAGCGTCTTGTCGGATCAAATGCCTGTCATTGTCGAGCTTTTTGAGTCTTTTTAGGATGATTTGTTGGAAGATCCTGCTGGTGATCTCTTCCATCGTTCTCGGGGTGAGAAGCGAAAGGCAGTTAGTTCGCCTCCTCGTTTTCTCAAAGTTCCTTGGGTAGTCACTTTCATTGACTCCAGCGACGAAGATGTTGCGGATGAGATTGCCCAGAGTGTAGGTGCCGGAGTATCAGCATATGTCACTTTAGGTCCAAGTGGGACTTCCTTTACCCCCGAGGTTGGAGATATGGGGGCTGAACCTTCGGGGGCTTCCTCTCCATCCCTAGAGCCAAATAGAGCTTCTCCTGTCCCTGAGTCTGGAAATCTTGGAACTCAACCCTCGGGGGTTCCCTTATCCCTTTCTCCGAAAGATATGCTCCAAGAGATGTCCTCTGGTTGGGCTTATATCGGGGAAGACCGCTGGAGCGGTTTTAGAGATGATTCACTGCCCGAACGTCTCCAAAACGTTTTCAACGGCGCATCTTATGTAAGTAGCTAATTCTGATTCCTTTACTGTTTTGCCTTCGTTGGATTTCTAATTATATTCTTTTACAGATGGTGGCCGAATTTGCTGAGCTTGTTCATACGCAGCAATGTCAGGCTGATCGGATAAAGCGTCTAGAGGCTCAACTAAAGGCGAGTGAGGAGGGTCGTGCTCGAGCTGAGCAGGCTTACCAGCAAGAAGTTGGTTCAGTGCAGATATTTGCCGACAATTGCTTGGCAAAACAGGTTGAAGCTGAAGACAAGGCATCTTTGGCAGAGGAGAAGATTGCTTCGCTTAAAAACCTTCTTTCTTCTACTGAAGAGTCTATACTCAAAGCGTTGCAGGAGGCGGAGCATGCGAAGTCGGCGTATGTCCAAAAAATTGAAGATTTAGAGCGCCAAGTGCTGACAGTTGAATCCCTTTCCCAAGAGGCCAGGTTGGAGCTGGAAGTTCAAGGGGTGGATCGTTTAAAAAGATCCCCTACTTACGATGCCCTACTTCTTCGGGAATTTCAACGTGGGCTAGTTTCGGCCAACGAATTCTTCAAAGTAAAGAGTAGGGCAACCGAGAAAGCCCGTGCTAACTGGAAGCTGTCAATCAAACACCATGTGGATCGGTCATTGGAATCTCTTCGGATTCAGATGAAGGAATGGAGAGCCTACTGCCGTAATCAAGGCAAGGAGCCCCATCCTATGCATTTAGAGATTCCGTCCGAGCACTCTCTCGACCTTTTACGCAAGTCGAGAGTCTGTCGAGGGTGTAATCCCGGATGTCGGGCCAATCCCGGGTAATGATTACAGCCAGTAGAAGGACGACATTGTTGATGACTTCTCTTGGCCGTCTAATGAGAGCTTGGTTCGTGAATACGAGATGGTGCCCGACCCGAGTATTGGCAAATGCTCGAAATCCTCGCAACCTTGATTTTGTAAATTTGTAGGAGTTTCTGATAGATCCTTTACTTTTTGCTTGTGTAAAGAATCATTTCTCTGAACTGTAACCATCCTTTTTAAGAGCAATAGAATACGATTTTCTGAGTTTGAATGGTTTCTTTATTTTTGTTGCCGGAGGTTGAATTAAACTGGCTGATGGTCGGAATCATAACCGAGTATCTTATTTAACCGGTTATCCAAATAACTTCAATTGCCAAGTGTCTTATTAAACTGGCTGGTGGTCGGGTAACTTAACCGAGTATCTTATTAAACCGGTTGTTACCCGAATAACTTCAACTACCAAGCATCTCATTAAACTGGCTGGTGGTCGGGTAACTTAACCGAGTATCTTATTAAACCGGTTGTTACCCGAATGACTTCAACTGCCAAGTATCTCATTAAACTGGCTGGTGGTCGGGTAACTTAACCGAGTATCTTATTAAACCGGTTGTTACCCGAATAACTTCAACTGTCAAGTATCTCATTAAACTGGCTGGTGGTCGGGTAACTTAACCGAGTATCTTATTAAACCGGTTGTTACCCGAATGACTTCAACTGCCAAGTATCTCATTAAACTGGCTTCTTTATTATTAACCGAGTTATCTTGAAACAGGAAAGTTTCACTTATGTTTCATACCCGGTTGCTACCCGAACGTTATATCAAGGCTCACCATGATTATGCGTTCGAGTCCTTACGCAATACCAAGGACGTCTCCCTAGTTTTTATGTGCAAGGGTTTGCTGAATCGTTGAGCTCTTTTTAAAAGTTGCTTCAACACAGCTACGGATTTCACCGGAATTTCTCTCGATAGCGTCCCGAGCATTTTTCCAGTTTGGTGCACCGAGTTTGCCTTTTTGCGAAGATCATTTTGACCCTGCTCGGCTGGCATGCTCCTACGAGCTTCTCCGCCCTTTCGGTATTTGATGGTCCCGAGAATTCTATTTGCATGTTCTTATTATCATGCTCTTCTATTTCATACTGTCGTATGTTTTAGGAGATCTCGAGCTAGGTGCTTTCCTTCTGGAAATTCTTAGTTTTATTTATTACTGCGAAAAATCAACAAAGATTAATATTACAGTTTTAGTATTTATTCTGACTAATATTGTCCTGACTAGAAAAAGAATAAAATATTTAATGTAAATATATGCTTTAAGGATAGAAAATCTTCAGGTATTGGGCATTGCACGGTAGGGGGTAACATCCCTCCATTGGGTCGAGCAATCCAATAAGCTCCATGGCCAGCTATCCCTTCGATCTTGTAGGGACCTTCCCATTTGTCAGCCAGGGATCCCGCGTCTCTATTCTTTGTGTTTAGTGACACCTTCCTGAGCACCAGGTCTCCTAACTGAAATTTCCTGATCCGAACACGAGAGTTGTAGTGGCGTGTCACTCTTTGTTGATAAGCTGCATTTCTTATTCGGGAATTTTCCCTTTTTTCTTCTAGCTCATCCAAACTTTGTAGTAGTGTATCGACGTTTTTTTCTTCATCATATAGCCTGACCCGGGGGGATGCATACGATGTTTCAATGGGGATGACAGCTTCTGTTCCGAACGCTAGGCTGAACGGAGTTTCTCCTGTTGAAGTCCTTGCTGTCGTTTGATATGCCCACAATACTTCAGGAAGCATTTCAACCCAGCTTTTTTTTTGTCATCTAATTTTGCTTTGATTGTGTGCTTGATAATTTTATTTACTGCCTCTACTTGCCCGTTTGTTTGTGGATGAGCTGGTGTTGCATAGTAATTGGCAGTATGATACTTCTCGCACAATTGTCTGAACCTTTGGTTATCGAACTGAGTGCCATTTTCGGTGATTATAGTGTCCGGAATTCCAAACCTGTAAAGTATGTTTTTCTTTACAAAATTCGTGGTGTTGGCTTCCGTGATATGCACCAACGCTTCAGCTTCGACCCATTTTGTGAAATAATCGACAGCTACTATGGCGTGCTTCGCTCCACCCCCTTTTCCAGCTGGCATTGGCCTGATCAGGTCTAGGCCCCACATGGCGAATGGCCACGGGGCAGTGAGATTTCTGAGCTTTTCTGGGGGTTGTCGGATATCGTTGGCAATTCTTTGACAGGTATTGCAACTTTTCGACCATTGCTGTGCATCTGAGAAAAGTGTAAGCCAATAATAGCCTTGCCTGAGTACCTTATGCGCCAGAATCCTACCCCTAGTGTGGTTCCCGCAAACTCCTCCGTGGATCTCTTGAAGTACTCGATGTGAATCTTCTTCTGGTATACATCTCTGGAGAACTCGAGAAAACCCTCTTCTGTATAATTCTCCTCCGATCATGGTGTACCTAGCCGATCGATACCTGATGCGCTTTGCTAATATCGGATCTTCCAGGAGTATGCCTTCTTTCAGGAACCTTCTCAGCTGGACCATCCAACCGTCTTGCGGTGTTCGGATTTCTGAAATTTCCAAATGCTTTTCAGCCGTACTCGGTTTAAGGAGGTGTGCAACTGGAATGGTTTTTGGTCTGATCGAGGTTGTTGCGGACGCTAATTTAGATAAAGCGTCTGCCTTTTCATTTTCTTCTCTGGGGATCTGAGCGATCTTGTATTCTTTAAATTTTTGGAGGAGCTGTTTTGCGATGTCACGGTAGACAACCATTCCTTCATCTTTAGCCTGGTATTCATCCATAACCTGGTTGACAACTACCTGTGAATCGCTAAATATATCCACTTCGTCTGCCCTAAGAGCTATGCAGACTCTGAGTCCAGCTAACAATGCCTCATATTCAGCCTGATTATTGGTTGCTTTGAAATCGAATCTCATGGCACATTCAACATCATCTCCTTCTGGGGTGCGAACTACGATCCCTGCCCTGCTGCCATGAGTATTCGAAGAACCATCAACATATAATTTCCATTGGAAACTTCTATCCAACAATTTTTTTGCTTCCAGGTTCGGTTCTGTGAACTCGGCTATGAAGTATGCCACTGCTTGTCCTTTGAAAGAAGTTCTGGGGACATAATAAATATCGAATTCACTCAACTCGATTGTCCATTTAGTAAGTCTTCCTGATATCTCTGGTTTTTGTAAGATTTGTCTTAATGGGCAATTGGTGAGAACCTGGATCGTATGAGCCTGAAAGTATGGTCTCAGCTTTTTTGCAGCTGAAACCAATGCTAAGGCCATATTCTCTGCTTGTGAGTATCTGGTCTCGGCCGGTAGGAGTGCTTTGCTTGTATAATACACTGGTTTTTGTACTTCATCTTCTGTCCTGACTAGGACTGAACTTGCTGCAAGCTCGGTTATTGATAGATACAGCTGAAGTATTTCCCCTTTTTGTGGTTTTGAGAGGATGAGAGCTTGCCCCAAGTATTCTTTTATCTTTAAGAATGCCTGCTCGCACTCTTTATTCCACTCTATGCCTTTTCCTTTTTTGATCACTTTGAAGAAAGGCGCGCACCTGTCTGTAGCCTTTGAGATGAACCTTCCCAAGGAGGCTAAACACCCTGTTAAGCGCTGTACCTCTTTCAATGTTTTAGGTGAAGTCATTTGCTGCAAAGCCTGGATATTCTCTGGATTAACTTCGATTCCTCTTTGATGGACTTGAAAACCCAAGAATCTTCCCGAGTGGACTCCGAATAAACATTTGTTTGGGTTTAATTTCATCTGATATCTTCTTAATACATCAATTGTCTCTCGGAGGTTGCGGGCATGGTCATCTGCTGAGACGCTTTTAGTCAACATGTCGTCAATGTAGACCTCCATGTTCCTTCCTATTTGCCGAGTGAAGATTTTGTTGACCAACCTTTGGTACGTGGCTCCTGCATTTTTTAAACCGAAGGGCATCACTGTGTAGCAATATAAACCCTGATCCGTTGTGAAAGCTGTTTTTTCTTCATCAGCTTTGTTCATCCGGATCTGATTGTATCCCGAGTAAGCATCAATGAAGCTGAGCAGTTCATGACCAGCTGTGGCATCCACTAGCTGATCTATTCTTGGGAGTGGGAAGATGTCCTTCGGACATGCCTTGTTTAGATCCTTGAAATCCACGCACATCCTCCACTGTCCATTTTTCTTCTGGACGAGGACTACGTTAGCGACCCACTGGGGGTAGCTGACTTCTCTGATTGATCCCGTCGCTAGTAGCTTTTCCACCTCTTGTTTGATTGCTTGACTTCTTTCAAGATTGAACGATCTTCTCTTTTGTACTACCGGTTTTGCATTCGGGCTTACTGCGAGGTGATGAGATATTATTCGGGCATCTATTCCGATCATATCTTCATGACTCCAGACGAATACATCTTTGTATTCTCTAAGCAAATTGGTCAATTCTCGCTTGATTTTTTCTTCCAAGTTGGCCCCGATCTTGACTTTTCTGTCCGGTTTGTCTTCTTCGAGTAGTATTTCGGCCACTTCTGTCTTGTATTCATTCGAGCCCTCCCTTGGATTTAGTTCGAATGACAAGGATTCTTCACTCTCATTTGGCTGCATTATGGTGCACACTTGTTCGGCATCATGCTTGTCTCTGTATACCGACATGTTTGCTCTTCGGGCCATCTCTTGGGATCCCTAGACTATCCTAACCCCTTGTTCTGTTGGGAACTTGATCATTAATGCGTAAGTGGCCGTCACGGCTCTTGTTTTGTTTAGGAATGGCCGACCCAATAACGCATTAAATGGCTAATTATCCAAATCAACTACCACGAAGTCGAGCAGGACAGTCCTCTGGCATGGTGCCGTTCCGATCTTCACAGGTAATATGACTGTCCTGAGTGACCTGACCTCAATTCCCCCAAATCCTCTTAACGGAGTATGGAAAAGCTGTAAATCTTTTCGGTCCAATCTTAGCTGGTCGTATATGGCCACGCTTAAGATGTATGCTGAACTCCCATTGTCTATTAAAATTCTTCGGACTTCCCTATGGCCAATCCGGGCACTTATAACCAAAGCGTCATTAGGTCGAACATCGACGCCGTGGGAATCTGCCTCTGTGAAGACTATCGGGTCCTATCCTTCCTTTATCCTCTTCGGGTCTGGTTCAACCGAATTCACGTCGAAGTTATTCCTGGCTTCTACTGCTTCTCGGACTTCTTGAGTCCGTTCTCGGTTGCTCCTCCCAGTAGAAGGTCCTCCAAATATTGTATGTATTACTTCATTGGCCACGAGGTTGGCTCTTCGGTTTTGACCAGGGTTGTGATCAGCCTTGGCTTTCTTGACTTCTGATCTTTCGTCTTTTTTTAAGATTACATCCCGTAGGTGCCATTCCCGAATAAGGGTTTCTATGTAATCTCTGAGCTGAAAACACTTCGAATTCTCAAGCCCGGTCTCTTTATGAAACCTGCAATACTTGGTTGCATCTCTCCGTGCGAACTGTGATTGTCGCCGCGGTTCTTGCACCATATTCTTTTCTTCCAAGATGGCTAGAATTTCTTCTTGTTTCTTCCGAAGAGGGGTGTAATTGGTATATCTGCCGCGGTATCTCTCTGTGGACCGTTCGGCTTTGCGCCAATTTCCCACATCCTTATTTTTCTCTTTGCTGTTCCCTTTCTGTTTTTCTTTTTGATTCTGCCCCTTGGATTCAGTATTTCTCTGTTCGGGCTTTCCTCCATGCATATAGCTTCCTCTTGTAGCTAACTCTTCTTCCTCAGCCAGAGCGTATCCTCCCGCCATATCCATCATGTCGGCATACCTTGTCAGCCGCGCTCTTCTCAAATCGAAGGATAATCGTCCATTCTGCAAGTTATTGGTGAAGGCAGCAATAATGGCTTCATCATTAGCGCTGCCAATCTCTGATACTGCTTGGCCAAACCGGCCCAAGAATTTTTTTAACGACTCGTCCTTCCCCTGTTTTATTTGAGAGAGGTAGGCCACCGACTTCTTTCTGTGAACGTTGCTCAGGAATTGCCTTGAGAAGCTCCTGCTCAACTCGTTGAAATTTCCGATGCTTGCCAGAGGCAGTCTTTCGAACCATTTTGAGCCTGTGTCCCCCAGTGTTTGTGGAAAATTGAGACACAATAGGGGGTCACTGGGGGCATATTGAGCCATGGCATTTTTATAGCGTCTAACGTGCTTCTTTGGATCTGTATCTTTTTTGAATTGCTCCACATGTGGCATCCTGAAACTTTCTGGGAAAGGGGTCTGTAAAATTTCCCTGGTAAATGAACTGTCGGAGTCATCATCGGATAGATCGTTGCAACCATAACGTCTGACGAGTGCCTCCATTTGTCGCCTATTATTTTCTACTTCTCGAGTTAGGCTCTGGATTATAATATCCCTATCCCCTACCGGGCTTCCTTGACGGTTGAAGCGTTGGGTGACTGTCATTCTTTCCTCAGATTCTTCACTCTGATGCCGGAACTCTTGTGTGACTCAGTGATGACGTTTACGATGGTGTTGATTACTGTCTTCTGATGATGATCGTTCTCTGCACCGATCGTATTTACGTTGTCTGGCACGTACTGTTTGATTGCGATCCAGCTTTTGGTGATTCTCTTCCTCTAGTGTTTTCTGTCCAACTGGATTGATTGGGGAAGAGTTCCTTCTTGTTTCTGGCATAGTTTTTCCTGATCCTACCACCATTGAACGGAGCCTTGCGGGTGGAGGATTGGGAGTATGCGCTCCTGCAGCCAATAAGTCAATCCCTTCCTTTGTTGCGTCCCTCACTAATTGTTGCAGGGCCTCTTGGAAACGCAGCGTAAGATCTCTGCTAGTTGGAGGAACTTGCTGGATCCCTGCCAGGTGCGCAGGTTGGTTTTCTGTGTTTGCTGCAGGATTTTGTGACGTATTACCAGTATGGAAATCGCCTGGTGATCTTCGGCCATTCCCTGAACTACTTCTGCTTCCAGCCATTGCTTTCTAACAAGTTCGAAGGTTCACGCCCCTCCTTCTAGCGCCAATTGTTGACGTCGTTTTCTGGATTATGCCAGAAAAGCCAACAAGGACTGGATTTTGGCTATTGATTCAAAGAGAAAGAGATGCAGAGAGAGTAAAAAAGACAAGGTTTACGTGGTAAAACTCCGATGGTCGGAGAAACATCCACAGGTGGTTGAAAGATTAACCAAGCCAAAATCCACTAAGAGAATAAGATGTTTTTACAAGCTCTCGATCTCACTTTTTCTCTCTGTATTACTTGTGATTACTGTATGCTATATTGCCTCTCTTTTCGAGCCAGATTATGGGTCTATTTATATGCTTATAGAACCCTAATCTGCCTTGTACGAGTAATACAAGATATTTGTATTTAATTATGATTTGGTTACTTGTTTGAGGTTGATTTGTCTTCTTTCCGGTTTCGGAGTCTCTTTATGGAAATTGAGTGGGATTCTAGTAGCGTAGTTCAATTTGACTTGTTTCCTTATAAGAATGTAGTCTTCGAAAAGGAATCAAGTTGTTTCCTGATTGGGGGACTCTTCTAACTCAAAGGTCCATTATTTGGGATTCCTTCATGAAGAATATCTTCGCGTATTTAATGACTTAACCCGTACGATAAGTTCTTATTCTGGTTGTATTTACTCCCGAGTAAGACTGTTACCTGATGGTCCCGAGTAGTGCCGTTTGAGCCCGAGTGAATGCGTTGTTTTAGCCAATCCCGAGTAGGTCTTTATTCGGTATATGCTTACTCGGGCTTGCTCCTCTTTAATGATGCCTTGTAGGATATTTCCCGGATGTCCATCTAAGCATACACCTGGCTATTTTTTCCTTCCTGTCAATGACGTGTATGCTTGGTAAAATTTACATACAACAAATGTCTTTCAGGAAATTTTTTATCCAAAGTGGTAAGACCTTTAGGGATGAAACATTTTTATTCCAATATAACGTCTATTGGGACGAAGTAAATTATTTGTCCCAATAGATTGTCTATCGGGACAAATTTGATTTCGTCCCAATCGGTTTTATTTTTATTTAAAATTGTAATAATTAATTAATTTCGTTGGAAATTCTTGCTTTTTTGTTTTGAAGTTTTTCCTAAGCGATAGATTAATAATTAAATTTCCATGTAAATTAGAAAATGAAGCAATATGGATCATTTTGTTCGACCAAAGTGGTTCTCTACCGAGATGAATTTATTTTGTCCCAATAAGTTCTACATATGGATTAATTACTACTAGTATTGAGAGGTTTTCTTTTATTTAAAATCTTAAATGTTGATTAATTTTCTTAACTTTTTTAATATTAATTACTATATGTTAATTAAAAGAATTTTAAAAAATATAATATTTATATTTATAAATATAGTAACAATCTTAAATATTATATTGCACAACCACTTTTAGGAAAGTGATTATACATTTCTCATTCTCTTTTAATATACGAATTCGAGTATTACATTTGTTCATTAAATCACAAGATATGGAGATACATCTCTCCTACAGTGATTGCATTCCGAATCGTGCTTATAACAATTAATGTTACTAGGTTATGATAAACTCATGAATTGATTGCATATGATTTAAAAAATCGTTTTATTAAATGCTCCAATAAACATTTTTATTTTTATTTTTGATTAGTGGAATGAGTTTAAATTTTTATCAAACAAGTCTTTTTTTCTTAAAAGACAATCCAATAAATTTTGATTAATGAAAATTTAAACAACTTATATATGTTATATATAAATATTGTGTAACTGAAAACAAAATGAGAGTCTCCGTGAGAGTCAATACCAATGTTGACTTTCTAACGGATAGGGTTTCTGAGTGTATTTTGGGATTGACCGACTAGAATGCAACAATTCTCAGGTTAAGTCTGAAATGGTGGGCTACAATCATAAGGATTTAGTTAAATTTGTTAATTATAAACCTGACTGAAATAAATGATGGTTGAATGATAAAGGAATAAGGGTTATTCTAGTGTATCATTTGATTGAGAATTCCTTGATCCAACATGCAAGAATTTGACTGACCTTAAGGCGGCACTTGCTTATGGTTTGTTGGATTGTCGTGGTGTAGAAACTGTTTTTTAGGGATTTTCTTGTTCATTAAATATGTTCATGCATCATATTTAATTTTATGCCAAACAATTTCGTGTGAATTAAATGTATGATAGAATGAATTCTTTATTTATGTTTTTTCAACAATGGCTTCTGTACTATTACAAATCCTTGTTAATGACAAATTAATCGAAGAAAACTATACTAAGTGGAAAAATAATATCAACGCAATCTTGGTAACAAAAGAACTAAAGTTTATGCTTAAGGAGCAGTGTCCTCCACAGCCTACTGCTAATGCCGCACGAAATGTTCGTGAGACATACCAGAAATGGGTCTCATATGATAAGAAGACCTGAACTTATCTGTTAGCTAGTATGACAAAAGTGCTTATTATAAAGCATGAAGCAATGACTACAGCATTCGAAATCATACAGTCATTACAGATTATGTTGGGGCAGCCCTCTGAGCAAAAGCGGCACGAAACTGTTTGTTCCGCAATGCTTGTTCGAATTAAAGAGGGTGCATTTGTTAAGGAACATATCACATGGAAGAGGTCAATGGCGTGGCCATTGATGAACCTAGTTAGGTGAGCATCATACAGACGACTCTTCTAAAGAGCTTCAATTAGTTTAAAAGCAACTATGAGATGAACAAGTTGAGATTCAATCTGATTCGGTTACTAAATGAGCTCACTACCTTTGAGTCCATGACTAAGGACAACAAATGTAAGACCAGTGAAGCAAATGTTACTGAACCATCTTTCTAGATCTAAGAAGAGGCAGAGACCTGCTGGTAAGGGTCAGCCCAAACCCTAGAAAACCCAAAGCAAGAAGAATGACACCTCCACTGATAAGAATAAAGGCAAAGAAAAATGTTTCCACCATGACAATAGCAGCCACTGGAAGAGGAATTGTCCTCAATATCTAGAAGAGGTTGCCATGAAGAAAAAGGCAAAAGGTAAATGCGATTTACTTGTTATTGAATCATGTTAAGTAGAAGATGATTCTTCACATTGGATAGTTGATTCATGGGTCACTAACCATGTTTGCTCTTCCTTGCACTGGACTGATTATTGGACAAAGCTTGATGATGGAGCCTTCTTTATGTATGTTAGGTCAGGGGATGTCTTGTCAGTAAGAGTTGTGGGAGTAGTTAGACTCCAGTTTGAAAATTGTTTTCTTATTTTAAATTATATTTATTTTATTCTTTGATTCACAAGAAATTTGATTTCTGTGTCCAAAATGTTGAAACATTTATATTCTATTTATTTTAATAATAAGTTAGTTATTATTTCTTGAAATGATTTAAATATTTGTTCTGGTTTGATTGAAAACAACTTGTATGTTTTAAGACTGCTAATTCATATATGACTGCTAATTCATACATCACTGCTAAATGCTGAATTGTTTAAAGTTGAAAAACCTAAAAAAAAAAACAACAGAAAATTTCTCTAGATAATAAAATGTATATATGGAATCTAAGACTTGACCATATTAACCTTGACAGGATAGATAGATTAGTTAAAAGCGCCTTTTAAGCCAATTAAAGGTTGACACCTTACATGTCTGTAAATCATGTTTAGAAGGTAAAATGACCAAGAGACCTTTTAATGGAAAAGCGCTTAGAGCTACAGAACCACTAGAACTTATACATTCATATGTCTGTGGACCGATGCATATTAAACTAAGGGGTGGTTATGAGTATTTTATCACATTAATAGATGACTACTCTAGATACAGATATGTGTATTTAATGCAATAAAAGTCAAAAACTTTTGAAAAGTTTAAAGAAGTTCGAGCTGAAGTTGAGAACCAATTAGGCAAGGCTATCGAGGCTATATGATCGAATCATGGAGGTGAGTACCTTGACCAAGAGTTTAAAGACTACTTGGTTGAACATGGGATTGTATCCCAACTCATAGCTCTAGGAACACCATAATAGAATGGTGTTGCGGAGAGAAGAAATAGAACCCTGATGAAAATGGTGAGATCTGTGATTAGTTTCTTATCATAACCAAATTCCTTTTGGGGATATGCACTCCCATCCAAATATGTTCCTATGACGCCGTTAGAGTTGTGGAATGGTCGTAAAGCTAGTTTGCGACATTTCCACATATGGGGGTGTCTAGTACTTGTACAGAAGAACGAAACTAGAAAGTTGGACCATAAGTCTATGATTTGTTTTGTTTCTAGGTTATTCCAAGGGGACTAGAGGTCGATACTTTTAAAGTCCTGAGGAGAACAAAGTATTTGTATCGACAAATGTAACATTTCTTACGATCGTAAACTGCGAAACAAGATTGTGTTAATTGAGTTAGAGCATGGTACGACCAGTACTCAATCAACAAGAGTTGTTGTTCCACCTACGTTTGAGTGAGACAGTTCTTAGTTAGACCATACTACCACTAAGCGTAGTGGGAGGGTTATACGATAACCTGATCGCTATATAGGTATTAGAGAGACACAAGTCGTCGTCTCTAATGATAGTGTGGAAGATCTATTGTCATTTAAACATGCAATGGAATATTCTAATAAGAGGAATGGCTTAATGCCATGAATATCAAGATAGAGTTCATGTATTCTATCTCAATCTGAGAACTTGTAGACTTATCATATGGGATAAAACCTATAGGTTGTAAGTGGATCTACAAGAGAAAAAGAGGAGTAGACGGGAAGGTAGAGACCTTTAAAGCAAGACTAGTGGCAAAATGTTATACTCAAAAGAAGGGAGTCGACTATGAAGAGACCTTTTTACTAGTAGCTATGTTTAAGTCTATTCAGATTCTCTTATCCATTGCTGCCTATTTAGAATATGAAATTTGGCAAATGGATGTCAAGACTGCATTTTTGAATGGCAATCTTGATGAAAGCATCTATATGATACAACCAGAGGGATTAGTGTCCTAAGATCAAAAGCAAAATGTTTACAAGCTGTAAAGATCCATTTGTGGACTAAACAAACATCTAGATCTTGGAACATTATGTTTGATAATGCTATTAAAACCTATGGCTTTGAGCAAAACATCAATGAGCATTGTGTTTACAAACAGATCGTTGGTAAGAAAGTAGTTTTCTTAGTCCTATACGTAGATTATATCCTACTCATTGGGAATGACGTAGGGGTATTGTCTGAAGTAAAAGGCTGGCTAGCTAGCTAAATCTAAATGAAAGATTTGGGAGATGCGAGTTATGTTCTTGGGATCCAATTAATTAGAGATCATAAGAACAAATTCTTAGCAATGTCTTAGGCATCGTATATCGACAAAGCACTTGTTCGTTTTTTATTGTAGAACTCCAGGAAAGATAACTTACCTTATAGTCATGGAGTTCACTTGTCTAAGGAACATTGTTCTATGACACTGATCAGAATGATTTATATACCTATTTGAGGTCCTCATTTCCTAGATTTTGTTATTGTTTTCGAGTATATTTTGGTATTTGATATGTTTGTAAGCCTTGTGTAGGTACATGTTCTTTACGGAAAGTATTTGAGCTTAATTGATGAGTTTTGGAGGTTAGAAGAGTTGAAATTGGAATGGCTTGTGAAAAACAATCAACTTTGGAAGGCCATATCTCTCTCCCGATCGAATTATGTTTCATATAACCACGTTTCAAAAATCCCCGGAAGTCTACTTTCCAATGCAATTTACAGATCATGATTCTGAGGTTTCTGAAGGAAGTTATGGCTGTTTTTGTAATGGTGCGCAGATTTGTGCGGTACTCAACCGCGCGAGACCAAGTTGCTTACCGCGTTTTGTACCACATTTTTGGGCAGAAAGCTCTAAAAAGTGATGTGCGGTACGCTGTGTTAATACGTACAGCATCACGAACCGCACCTCTTGGCAGTCTGTCACGGCCGCAAACTTACAAGCCCAGGAGTCCAACAAAGGCCCTTACTCTACCCAGCTCGTGGAAGATTCTAAAGACCTCTCCACGATTCCAACATTGGTCAGGCTTCTGGAAGACTCTAGCAACTCAACCATCTCTACACCATTCTTGTACTTAGCTAGATAGGTGTAGAATAATCTAGAACCTTGGAAGGGCATGTAAATACATGTAAAGTATTCTAGTTAGGTGTAGAATATTCTGGAGACCTAATCTCTAATATTAGACTAGACTAGTCAAGAACATTCCTTAAGAAGGTGACTCAACTATAAATAGCCAACCTCTCTCATTTGTAAATCATCACAGAATTCTTACGTTAATACAACTCTTCCTTTGAGAGTATTTGTGAGCATTCTAGCGATCCAGAGCATCGTGGTCTTCCTTCGTAAGTCCCACCAGTCCTCTGTCTCCGGGCTCCCCATTTCAACCCTCTCCCGACTCTCCCCACTCTAAATCACTTCCGCATGTTCACACTCGGCAAAGTTCGTTCAAGAACTTGCCCGAGTGTCCCTCTTACAAGGCTTACTTAGCAACGTTCCCACAGAAGTTGCCTAAGTGCCGCACGAGTGTGCCTAGCTGAAATTCTTACCCCGTGACAAGCCGTTCAAATCAAACTGATGTGCGGTACGCTGTGTTGATGCGAACAACACATTGAACCACATTTCTGGGCAGAAATGCGTTTTTCAACCATTTTCAGAGGGGTATTCTTATCTTTTCACCTCAAATTCTTGCCCTAACCTCCCTCACTATAAATACCCATTTTTCTCATCATTCTTAAGAGATCTCTTTACCTTTTCCCCCTCTCACGCCTCTTCTCCTCTTTTCCTCTTCTCTTTTCCATTTTCTTCTAATTTCTTTCATCTGTTGCTCCCATGGAGGCTTTTCCTCCATGGGAACTCACTATACACCTCCACCTCACCACTATACACTTCCTCCTTCCATCTTAGAGTAGATTACAAAGGAATTAGGAGACAAATTCGAGTAGGGAAGGCTAGAAGAATTATTGGAAGACTTGTCTTTAAGGGTTTGCTCTTATTTGCTCATTTCATTGCATTTCTTGTTGTCTTTGATGTGTAACACTGAATTTGGGAATTTGTAAACCTTTCACATGTGTTATATATGTATTTTTGTACTTAAACTTATTTTGGTTTTGTTTTGCTCTTCGATATATGTGTTTTTATGTTCTTAATATGATATGTATGTGTATGAATTGTTAGAAATCAATGTGTCAATGATTGGGTTTAGGAGTAGTTGTAATTTAGAGTAGAAATTAGATACCCATGATTGTTGATTGATTGATGGATGACTTGAAATTTCATGTATTGAGAAATTTGAGTAATAGGGATTTTAGCCCCAAAGAGGAAAAAGGGTTTCAGTTCAGGCTTTTAGTTGCTAAATTGACCTTGGTTCATATCCTTGTTCTTAATGAGTCTTTGTATTAAGACACGATTATCCAACCACGTGATAGGATTGTGTGATGAATTGATTGTGAGAAAATTCCCTAATCAAGAGGATGAACCTTTAACCTAAATTGAATGTTCTTAATGATATAACAATCACATTGTTACATGTAGTTGTTAGGTAAACTTGTTTCCCATGTTTAGCCATCCTAAGGAGTTGACTAAACCGAATCTTTAACCTAGAAGTAAATACCACCAACATTTTTCTTGTGCTTGTGTTGTTATATGGATTTTTGAGTGCTTAAAGTCTTTGCTTAATTGATGACTTTGTAATTGATCCATGGTTAGATGCTATGTACCGAGAGGAGACACTTTTGACAATGCTTAGATAAACATTCAATATGCTTGACTAGAAAGTGCTAGAACCACTAGGCTGGCGTATAGGGTTCAATTTGTATTCCACGTGCAGAATGGGTTCGTATATATTGTTCAGATTGCTCAAGTGAGATTTTGGGTATATATGGATACTATCTCTAAGACATCGAGAGATATTAGAGATTAATTAAGGGGATACGAGCCTATGATATACTTGTACATTTGAGGATTAGGTGAGTCTAGAACGTAATTAGGAGGATTGTCATGGTTGATTCGTTTCCCTAGTGTAACCATGTTTCATGAATATCTCCTTTCCATCTATCATTGTATATATTATTTATATAAGTTATTTAGTTATATTATTATTCACTTTTCTGTACACGCAACACACGAGTCCGCTCGGAGTGTTGTAATAATAGCTAGAACTAGAGACGATCGGTGAATCCCATCTCTCTGTGGATTGATCCCTTGCTTGCCACTGTGCTAGTCTCTGTGACTTGCCCCCTTACGAGACCGAACTTAAATGTTCCTATTTTACGACACTGCAACGCCGTGTCCTGATGAATTTTTTTTTTTGCCCAGAAGTGTGTTTTTCGATGTAGAACTCCAGGAAAGATAACTTACCTTATAGTCATGGAGTTCACTTGTCTAAGGAACATTGTATTAAGACACCTCAAGAAGTTGAGGATGTGAGACATGTTCTCTATGCGTTTATAACAGATAGTCTTATGTATGCTATGTTATGCATGAGACCTGACATCTATTTCGCAGTGGGAGTAGCTAGTAGGTTTTAGTCCAACCCAGGATTAGATCATTGGGTTGTAGTAAAAGATCATTCTCAAGTATCTTCAGAGAACGAAAAACTATATACTAATATATTCAGTGCAGGAGTTGATCCCGTTAGGATATACATACTCTGATTTTCAATAATACAAGGATTCTAGAAAATCCACGTCTGGATTAGTTTTTACCCTTGATGGTGGAGCCATTGTATGAATGAGTGTTAAGCAATTATGTAGTGTTGACTCCGCCATGGAAGTTGAATATGTAGCAGCTTGTGAAGCAACTAAAAAGGCTGTTTGGCTTCATAAGTTCTTGACTGATCTGGAAGTTGTTCTAGATATGGGTAAGTGCATCACACTTTATTGTGATAATAGTGGTACTGTGGTTAATTCCAAAGAACCAAGAAGCCATAAAAGAGAGAAGCCTATAGCTAGGAAATATCATCTCATAAGAGAGATAATGCAATGAGGGGATGTGACCATGACCAACATAACAATGTTGGAAAATCATGCTAATCCATTTACGAAGATCCTAACGGTTAAAGTGTTTGAAGGTCACCTAGAGATTCTAGGGTTACGAGATATGTCTCACTTGTTTTAGTGTAAGTGGGAGATTGTTGGGGTTTATGCCCTAAATCTTGTTATTTGTAAATGTGAATGAAACATTAATAAAAGAAGTACTTTATTCATTATATATACATGTCTCTTACATTTATATCATATGTACTTAACATACAAGATTACAGTATGTAATCTCTAACTAAGTATATATGTGTCATATATAGAGATATTCAGTTTGAGACGAGCAATCTAAAAAGTCCGTAGATAGCAAGTAGAGTTAGGTACTTTATTTGTGGTTAATCTACAACTGCGATCCCTTCCTATTGTATAACCTAGACTATTCATATGGTGATATGAGAATGGAGGCACCTTATATGATGTGATTATATAAGACTGGGTTATGATCTATATGAATCTCTCACCCAGATCCATTACAAGATGAGATTCATATATATCAACAAATGATGACTATATATGGGTGATCTTAATCCTGAGTGTCTTATCGATTCCTTCATGTTAGATCGTGGTTTTTGATTTACCATGAGTGAGATCGGAGTTTCATTCCCAGTCAATTACTTAGTATGTTGGAATCGCGGTTTGGCTTGTGGTTGGGAAGATCTGTGCACAATAGTGGAATCCACTCATTCTTGCGAGAAGTAGATTGTAATTCCCTTAAGGGTTGATTCGGGGCTTGAAGAATGTGAGCGCTCTCATTCTTCTGTAAAGGAAGTTAGGATTTATTGTCCAATAGAGAATTAATGGTACTTAATGGAAAAGATATAATTAGAGGTGTATAATGGACTTTATAACCTAGCTCTAATTATGAACTACTCTTGGAGGATTATACCATATGTAATAGTTATATCGATGAATAACTGTAATTTTGGTTTGTGTAATACATCTACAGTTGCGAGTGTGCATCCTTGGGTTTTTAGTGGAATAACTCTGAGGATAATAATCATGAAATATTAATTAAAGAGTTTAATTATTTATTTCTAAGTATTATTAGAGCTCAAAACTGTGGGTCCATTAAAACCCCTTGTTAGCCCGATTGATTAAAGGTAACAAGGGTCACAGTTAATTAGTTGAATTGTCTAATTAATTATGTTATGAAAGTGATAAATATTTATTCAGAGATTAATTGAATAATGAGATTATTTAATTAAGATATTAATAATTAAATTAATTAGATTATTATATTATTTAGTTGATGAATTAATCATTAATCATTAATAATTAATAATTAATTGGAGGTTGTAGGTTCAAATCATGACTAAGAAGAAAATTTAAATAATTAGATTATTTTATTATTTACTTAGTCTTGTATTGAAGTTTAATTCAACTAGGGTTATACAGGAGTTAATTTCCTATTTTACCTATGAAACTTAAATACTAATATCCTTTAATATATGGAAATATATTTGAAAAAGGATTTGTATCTAGTTTTATTGTCATAACAAGGATACAAGAGAGACTAATTTTGATTCTTTGAACTAAAAACACAAAATGAAAAACCCTAGAAAGTCTAGGAAGATTTTGGCACAAAAAAAAAAGAACAAAAAAATTCTTGCTTGTGGTGGCCAAATTTGCTAAGAAGAAATGAAGGAGTTCTATTCTTTAAGCCTTTGCATCCTCCTGTATGTTTCTGGAAGATCGTGACGTGATCACACACAGTTACTGAATCGCGAGACATAGCGAGAAAGACTTGGTGGTTCGTAATCAGAATAAAGCTTAAAGAAACGAATGAGTTAGAATCAAGGGTATGATCTAAATCCATCTTCGTATATTCTTATATGTTGTATAAGGTTTATAAGTTGCATAAAAGTTTTAAAACCCCGTTTCCACTGCGCAACATAAATTCGGGTTCCTATAAAACCTGCATCTGATCACCAAACGAAACGGACATAGCTTATGAGAAAAAAACACTCCACAAGTCGGTAGAAACTCACCTATGAATAGCCGAGAAAACAACCTCTCAATGAGTAGTTGCTGAAGGACACTGGAGGAAAAAATGATCAGTTGTTTCACTACTAATACCTCAAACATTGTAATGGGAAGCTAACTGAAGCACAACCATTTACAACCGATCCTCACTGGGGAGCTTGTTTAACAAAAGAGGACATGTCAAAGTTGAACATAAAAGAGGAATAAAATGGAACCAAACATCCTTCCACCATAGGACCAGAGGAAAAACTTGAATCATCTAGGAATAAGCCAAGCTGGTTTGCAAGAAACACAACAATCTTGAAAATGAGCCCACACTAGAGAGTCTGCAACTTGGAAATCTCTATCCTATCAATTTGAAAGCAAATATATGGAATTGTCCTCAGTATCTAGAGGAGTTTGCCAAGAAGAAGAAAACAAAAGGTAAATATGAGTTACTTGTTCTTGAGTCGTGTTTAGTGGAATATGATTCTTCACCCTGGATAGTTGATTTTGTGACCACTAACCATGTTTGTTCTTCTATGCAGTGAACTGATTCTTAGATACGGCTTGAGGAGGGACCCTTCTCTCTGTGTGTTGGGCCAGGGGATGTCGTCTCAGCAAGAGCAGCGGGTGTTGATAATGTATTTGTTTTCTAGATTCACTAGAAATTTGATTTATGTTTCCAAGTTATTGGAACAATTATATTTTGTTTCTTTTAATAATAAGTCTGTTATTATTGTAAAGATTAGTTTGAATATTTTTTCAGCATTAAACGAAAACAATTTTTATGTTTTAAGGTCGTTAATACATACAACACTGCTCAATGCTGAAATATTTAAAGTTGAAAAACCAAAAACAAAACGATAAAGATTTCTCTAGAAAACGAAACTCATATGTTACATCTAAGACTTGGTCATATCAACCTTGACCGGAAAGAATAGTAAAAAGTGGACCTTAAAGTGAGTTAATGGTTGGGACCTTACCTGTGTGATAATCTTGTTTAGAAGGTAAAGTTACCAAGAGACCTTTTATTGGAAATGGCGTAGAGCTAAAGAACCACTAGAGCTTATACATTCAGACGTCTGTGGACCGATGAATGTTAAATAATGGGGTGGATTTAAGTATTATGTCAACTTTATAGATGACTACTCGAGATATGGATATGTCTAACTAATGCAATGGAAGTCGGAAACTTTTGAAAAGTTTAAAGAATTTCGAGTTAAAGTTGAGAACCAGTTAGAAAAGACTATCAAGTCTCTACGATCAGATCGTGGTGTGAGTACCTTGACCAAGAGTTTAAAGACATCATGGTCGAGTATGGGATAGTCTCCCAACTCATCGCTCCTGGTACACCATAATAGAATGGTGTCGCAGAAAGGAGAAATAGAACCCTAATGGAAATGGTGAGGTCTATGATTAGTTTCTCATCATTACCAAATTCCTTTTGGGAATATGCGTTGCAAACAGTGGCTTACATTTTGAATGTAGTCTCGTCAAAATATGTTCCTAAGACTTCTTTAAAGTTGTGGAATGGTCGTGAAGTTATGTTTGCGACATTTCCGTATATGGGGGTATGTTGAAGAACTGAAGTGGAAAACAAGACCACAAGTCTGTGGTTTGCTTGTTTGTAGTATATTTCAAGGAGACCAGATGTGGATACTGCTATGGTCATGAAGAGAACAAAAATGGAACATTTCTTACTGATAACTATATTAGTGATCATAAACCTCGTAGCAAGATTGTATTGAATGAAATGGAACCTGGTACGACTAGTTCTTAGTCAACAAGAGTTGTTGATCCATTGACATCTGCTTGTCAAATAATTCCTAGTCAGAATACACTACCACCTATACGTAATGGGAGGGTTGTGAGACAACCTGAAGGCTATTTGGGTATTGGTGAGGGACGAGATGTCGTCTCTAGTGGTAGTGTGGATGATCCATTGAAATTTAAGAATGCAATGGAAGATCCTGACAAAAAGGAATAACCTAAAGCCGTAAATCATGAGATGGAGTTCATGTACTCTAACTCAGGCTGGGAACTTGTAGACTTGCCTTATGGGGTAAACCCAAAGAGTATAAGTTGATTTACAAGTGAAAGAGAGGAGTAGATGGGAAGGTAGAGATCTCCAAGGGTTATACCCAGAAAGAAGGGGTCGATTATTAATAGACCTTATCGCCTGTAGCCATGTTTAAGTCTATTAGGATACTCTTATCTATAGCTGCCTATTTCGATTACAAAATTTGGCAAATGGATGTCTAGACTGCACTTTTTAATGGCAATCTTGACGAGAGCATCTACATGATGCAACCAAAAGGATTTGTGTCTTCTGATCAAGAGCAAAAGGTTAGGTCCAATTATGGACTGAAGCAAGCATCTAGATCTTGGAACTTAAGGTTTGATGATGTGATTAAAACCTTTGGCTTCGAGTAAAACGTTGATGAGTCTTGTGTCTACAATCCCAATGTTGACAAGAAAATAGTTTTTATAGTCTTATACATAGATGATATCCTACTAATTGGGAATGATGTATGGGTATTATCGGAAAGGCTAGTTGGCTAGCAAATTCCAAATGAAAGATTTGGAAGAGGAGATATATGTTTTAGGGATCCAACATATAAGGGATCGTAAGAACAAACTCCTAGCATTGTCTCACACATCCTATATCGATAAGGTTATTATGAGATTTTCAATGTAGAACTCCAAGCAAAGTAATTTACCTTCTAGGCATGGAGTTCGCTTGTCTAAGGAATAGTGTCCTAAGACACCTCAAGAAGTTTAGGATATGAGACATGTTCCCTATACGTCTACGGTAGGTAGTCTCATGTATGCTATGTTATGCATGAGACCTAACATCCGTTGCACAGTAGGAGTAGCTAGAAGGTACCAATCCAACATAGGATTGGATCATTGGGTTGCTATCACGACTATTCTCAAATATCTTCGGAGGACAAGAAACTATATACTAGTATATTCTAGATAAGATTTTATCCCGTTAGGATATACAGATTTTGATTTTTAGTTAGACAGAGATTCTATAAAATCCACGTATGGATCAGTATTCACCCTTAGTGGTGTTTCCATTGTTTGGAGGAGTGTTAAGCAATCTTGTATTATTGACTCCACCATAGAAGCCGAATATATAGCCGCTTATGAAGCTACTAAAGAGGCTGTTTGACTCCATAAATTCTTGAGTGATCTGAAAGTTGTTCCAGATCTGGATAAGCCCATCACACTTTATTCTGGTAACAGTAGTACCGTGGCTAACTTCAAAGAACAAAGAAGCCACAAGAGAGGAAAGCATATAGAGAGGAAATATCATCTTATCAGAGAGATAGTACAGAGAAGAGATGTGACCGTGACCAAGATAGGGTCACAAGACAATCATACTGATCCATTTACAAAGACCTTACCGCCTACAGTGTTTACGAGTCACCTAGAGGGTCTAGGTTTATAGACATGTCTCTCATGCTTTATTGCAAGTGGGAGATTGTGGGGTTTTTGCCTTAAAGCTTGTAATTTGTAAAATTTAAATGTGATTTGAACATAATTAAAAAGAGAGAAAATCAAAAGTGGCCATAGAAGTTATTAGAATTTTGTTTTTAACCACATACGAAATTTTATTTGTTTATAACTATATTTTTGAGAAATTACCTCAATACCCCCGTATATATATATATATATATATATATATATACTTATAGGTAACAGTTAGGGTTTTATTTTTTATTTCTTGAAAGAATCGTGGAGGGGAGGAGAGGAGAGGAGAGGAGAGAAGAGGAGAGGAGATGAGAGGGAAATAGGGGCTTTGCCGTTGCAAGGGAGGAAAACAACGAAATTGGGTGCGTCTTCAACGTCATCTCCATCGCCAAACTCAACCTGCTAAAGTCTTCAGCCTCGTCGCCGAAGAGAACGTAACGACGTCGTGGTCGTGGTCGTCGGCGACTTGTTCATCATCGCAGAGTGGAGGAGAGCCGAGATCGTGCTCGTCGACAGTAGCAACAGTTGTGGTGGTCGGCGAGGTGTTAATTTTTGTGTGAAGGTTTGATTTTAGTGTTCTGAAATTCGTTTTTATTAAAATTATTTATTGAAATTGTTAAGAAAATCTGATTTTTGTGGATTTTTTCGTATGAATGTGTTCTTAGGTCAAATATTATTTTATTTTTTTAGGGTTTGGTTTATTAGACAGTGAAGTTTATTGTGAACATTTGAATATATCAAATTTGATTTCATTATGCCGATTTCATTATTTGATTTGATGGATTCGAAATTTGGGTTTTGTGTTATTGAGAGAAGTGGAAATTGTTAAAAACGAATTTTATTGAGGTTGATTGTGAATTGGAATGATGGGTTATGACAGTGTAGTGAATCAATTGTTTGTGGTTGAAACTTCGAACTTGAAATGTTGTTTGTGAACTGAAATCATGCTTTCATTTTGTCGTAAACAAAAATGTTGTTTTGTTTTGAATTTGAAGCACAGAACTTCAAATCATTGTTTGTCTCTTGCAAGAAGTTGAAATCATCGAAAAACTTGAAATGATGCTTTAAATTTATGACATAAAACTTGAAATGATGATTTAATTGTGTGCAATTAAACTTGAAATGATGCTTTAAATCTGTTGCATAATCTTGAAATGATGCATTAAATGTGTATTAAAACTTGAAATATTGAAAAAAAAATTAGTAACACTTGGTCGCAGCCACATTTTGTAATTTTTGTAAGGTAATGCAGATGGCAACTGGTGGAGATAATTTGGTTTACAAGCATGCAGATGATAGTTGGTTTGATGCTCGAGTGAACATTTACTATAAATTGTCTCATTTAACAATTATTAGTGATGCTATGGCTAGGGTTGACATGTTAGGACGGTGGGAGCAGGGTGTTTTCAAATAGTTTTTAGGTATGAATAAGGAGTTGTTTAGTGGTAAGCTTTGCCATATTTTGCTATTTGTATGGAGTTGTTTAGTCGTTTCAAACAGCTGTTTCGCGGCCTGACGAGATGTGGTTTGGGGTTGGGAACCGTGCAGTTAGGTTTGGAAAGGAGGAGTTCCTCATTTTCACAGGATTAAGGTTCAGACCGATGCCTCAGAGTGTTAACTCCCTACCTAAAGCTGTACCAGGCATCGTATATCACCGATACTTTGGAGGATCCCCCACTTTTTTTAATGATATTTTAGGTAGATTAAGTGGAGAGGAGTTTGACGAACCAGAGGATGTTATTAAGTTGGGATATGTGTATTTTCTGTCCCACATTTTGCTTGGTCGGGAGTACCGTTGGTTTGTTCCTGATTGGTAGTGGGGTTTGGTTGAGGATATCACAGGGTTTGAGGCATTCCCTTGGGGAACTTACATTTACAGTGTTACCTTATATTGGCTAGGTAAAGCCCTGTATGATAGGAGAAACGGGAGGAAACAAAACAGAAATTACAGTAGACAACAGGACTTGGGTTACAATGTGTAAGGATTTCCGTGGGCATTGATGGTTAGTTATCTTGTAAAATATTTGTATTTGTATTTATGTGTGTACCAATCCTAATAGTTTTCATTTGCTATTGTTTCAGTATTGGGCGATGAAGGCCATCCCGGTTCTTACCGGTTTGGATAGAAAGCGGAGAAGAGGGAGAACGGGCCGTGGGTTCCCACGATTGACGAAGTGGTACTGCCGGAAGAAGCCAGCACATTTGGGGAATAAATTCAATGACAAGGTAAGCATAACTTAAGTTTTATTGTATAGTTGCATATATGCCGAACTTTACTCATTTTCACTTGCCTGCGGTGTGAAGCTCTCACAACTTTATCTCCTACACCAGAGGAGAGGTGTCAGGAATACTATAGGCAATTTGATCCCCTTGCGGTTGTTGGACCCGAGTTGTACAAGGATAGGGGTATGATCTAGAGAATGAGCCAAGTCATCGTGGTAGGCGGGGTCGTGCGCCACAAGCATCCATAGATACAGTGATTCGTTCGAAGATGAATCATGACCCTTTTAGCTGTCGAGAGTCATATAACGAGTTGAGTTCTTATATCGACTCCCGCTTTGAACAGATGGATCTAAAGATTGACAAACTTCATTCTGATTTCCATGGACACAATTATGCAGTACAAATCTAAACTAGCCTTGATAATGCATGCACTTTGATAACTTTGTGTTTATTATATATTTGTAAATTACATTTTCCAGGAATCTTCACTGCGTAGAGATGACTTGGGTGATATGAATGATGCGCATGAGATTGGAGATGACCAGCATGATGCACATGAGGACGAAGTTGGTGATGACCAGCATGATGAAGCTGCAGATGAGGTACATGTTGCGTAGGAGGATGAGGTTAGTGATGACCAGAATGTTGGGCAGCAGAACGAGGTTGGTAAGTGGCTACATGGTGCGTAGGAGGACGATATGGACAAGGGTGCTGCTAAACAGGATGCTCCACAGCAAGATGAGGTAAACTGTGTTGGTCAGGAGCAAAATAGAAGACGAAGTAAGAGGCTTAGGAAAGGAGCAACATCGATTTGAACCCTCTACACTTCCCCTCAGATGGTGAAAGATCTGGTGTACCTTAGACGGAGTTCCTAGAGATGGGAACACCTACTGTAATTTTCTTTTTTGTTTGCGTTATTAAGATTGTTGGTAGGCCACCACATTTCATGTAGGGTGTTATCAATTGGTTGGACAGATATTTGGTTGGATGTTATATTTTGTTTTGAGATTGGTGGATGTGTAATGGTTGGCCGGATATTAGGTTGGATGTTAAATTTTGTTATCAGATTAGGTTAGATGTTAAATTGTGAACAATTTGAAACAAGTTTTGTTGCAGAATTGTAATGTTAGACAGGTATTCTTATGTGTTGAGAGTGTTGGGATTTTTGAATGGAAAATACCCAAACTTGAAATCATGCTTTACAAATAAACACCAAACTTGAAATCATAGTATAAATCCTAGGAACCAAACTTGAAATGCTAGCTGTAGACATGTATTGATTTGTTGACAGTGTTGGGATTTTTTACTGGAAATTGCCCAAACTTGAAATCATACTATACAAATAAAAACCAAACTTGAAATCAGGCTTTACACATAAACACCAAACTTGAAATCATGGTTTTAAAAAAATGAACCAAACTTGAAATCATGCTTTACAAATAAACACCAAACTTGAAATCATGGTATAAATCCCAGGAATCAAACTTGAAATGATGCAGTAGATAGGTACTGATGTGTTGACTTGGGATTTTTTACTGGAAATTGCCCAAACTTGAAATCATGCTTTACAGTTACACAACAAACTTGAAATCATGGTATAAATCCCAGGAATTAAACTTGAAATCATAATTTAAATAGCAAGGAGACTAAATTTTAACTTCACGAAATAATAATAACACATTAAATAAACATACTAAATAGTGTTCATACATGAAATAAGTTCATACTACAACAACAAGTTCTTACTTCACTTATGTTAGTAATATAACATAAACATAACTAGAAATTACAAATGAGTAGTATCGCCATCAGTGGGAGTATCCGTCGTAGGTAGGGAGTGATCAACTAACGGGCATGTCTTGCGATTATGGCCAAGTACATTACATACATTACAGGCACGTTGTCTACGTGTTGTTGGTATCAGTTGTATGGGCTGCTCAACACTTATGGATGTGTTTAACTGTCCATTATTTGGTCGCCGTCTTGGGTTGGGGCATCCCATCCTATTATGACCTTGTTCGCCACAATTAGAACACTTTTTCTGTTGATGAACCTCTCCGACAAAAGGTATTCTTCTTTCTTTTGGTCTACCAGCTTGCCTCTTGCTATTAGGTGGAAGGACAATCACATAGCTCACCTCATCGGGTACTTCCCAAATAGATGGATGAGGTACTGGATTTATTGCTGGGGCGTAAGCTGTCTGCATCCAGGAAGTGCTGTAGTACTCGTGACAGAGGGAGTTGAAATTGGTCTTTGTGAACCTATTAAAAAAAGAAATGAAACATTGTAAAAATAAAAAGCAATGAGAAACAAATATGATTTACAGAAATGAACTATGTACCTAGCAACAGCTATGACGTGGTCACATGGCAGCTGATCTAAGTCCAAGTTACGACAAGTGCACGTACGATGTTCGATGTCGACCAACCCATCATGTTTACCAACCTTAACTAAATATCTGGTCAACTCAATTGGATATACATTGTAAGTCAATGACCATTCGTTCCTCTCCTTGCAATGACCAACTGCCATCTTCCCTAAGTGTGTAAGGTTCTTCCCGGCTTGCTCACATCTGTCATTAAACCATCTCTACATCATATCTCTCAAGAACTCCATCGCTGCAGTAATAGGCAACCTCCGAGCCTTTTGAATACAATTTTTCAACACCTTTGTAATGTTCGTGGTCATCATTTGATACCTTCTCCCAGGACACTGGGAACGTGACCATTGCTCAGGCCCAATGGAAGTCAAAGTGTCATATGTTCCCTGGTGAATTTTCTTGATTTCATCCATTTCTAAGTTGAACTGTCTGGAGGTGGAACAGTTACTGCCTTATAATAAACATCAAGCAATTTTTTCCGCCCCTTCAATCTGGGCTTCAAATTCTGTTTCAAATGGAAGAAACAAATATAGTGAGGAACATTAGGGTATACAATACTTAGTGCTTTAGCAATGCTAGCATTGCGATCGAAAATGAATATCATCCCCCCAACCTCTCCAATTGCCTCTCGTAGTCGTTCCAAGAACCATGTCCAAGTGTTTTCAGTCTCACCGTCACCTACACCAAAAGCTATAGGGTATGCTTGCTCATCTCCATCTTTGCATGATGCTACATATATAACCCCCTCAAATGCACCCTTCAAATGAGTGGCATCAATGGCAATGACTGGACGTATAACTGTCTGAAACCCCTTAATGCACTGACCAAGTGCAAAGAAAGCGTATAAGAAATTGTTGTTCAAATCAGTGTGAATTGTCGTCAGGGTCCCAAGATTCGTTACTTTTAACAAATGAAAGTAAGCAGTCAACAACTGATACGAATCCTCAGGTTTCCCATACAAAATAGTCTTAGCATGCTCCTTTGCCCGCCATGCTTTGGTGTACAAAAGTTACACACCGTGTTGCTCACGTATTTCCGTAATTATATCAATTGGTCTAATAGTGTGCCCATTTGTGTTGAATTTTGGGGCAAACATCTCTCCAACAACAATGGAACTCACTTTCCGGAAGTGACTCATAGGTGTCCAAACTACATGTGTGGACATGTGCGAATTTCTTGACAACCCAATATGTGCAACCATCCTTAGATGTGGCTCTCAGTGCAAAATCACATTTGATGTCATTACAACTAGCCTCAAATCGGTTCTTTGTCGACCGTCTGATTCTTGGATTAAACTTCTCATTTAAAGCATAATTACCAAACTCATTCTTCAACTTCTGCTTAGTATCGAAAATCTTCCCTTTGTAAAATATTCCCACCTTTGATGTGGAACCTTCGGTTCTATTGGAGCTAATGGAATATTGTTCTGCAAACGGAAGAACCCAACGAGATGGTATAGCATCAAATGTCTGTCTAGATGTACCATAATGCCACTGATTTTGTCCCTTAGTGTTTGTGTACTGATTTCGTCTCTCAGTGTTTATGTCTGCAATATCCTGCCCATCTAGATCACTATCACTGTTTATGTCTACAACATCATCTTCGGGGCTGCTCAAAACTTCTCGCGGTTGATGAATCTCATCGCCATCCGATGCATATGAATCGTTATCGTCTACTCTCTCTTGTTCATCAACTTCACATGTTTCTGGATACCCACAGTCACCATCCCATATAGGAACCTCTCTTCTGAGTGGTAACTGTTGGGTACTAGGAACTGACTTTCTAACGGTTGCAAATGGAGGCGGATTTGGTACACCATGCACTATGTTGGGAATCTGTGATATCCATGAAGGTACTGCCGGCTGATCCCTAACATCTCTAACCACTTTTTCCACCAAATCAACATATACCTCTGGAACAACCGTTTGACCAAGTAAAAGAAACATCACATCACTGTCACGTTGTAATCGGTACTTTCTTCGACCTCTCTGTCTTAACCAAGCTGCTTATGATTACATCATACAACATTCTATCAAATTTGGTGAATTCATATATCAAGTTCTGTAACTCTAAAAAATTTAAATGAATCGACAACACCTCAACAAATGTATCCCCACCCACATATCTTAAATCATCCCACTGCCCACCGTAGTTGATTAACACCCTGTAATCCATTCACCTTAAAAAAAACAAAATTTGCAACAAAATGTCAGATTTTAAGTTTTTCAATACATTTCACGTTTTTGGGGTCTCAGCTTGAAATCGTGTTTTATATCTCTGTAAACATCTCTACATTTCAAGTTTTACCAACATTTCAAATTTATATATAAGATTTCAAGTTCTGTTTTGAGTTTTTATAGCACATTTCACGTTTATGAACAACTGAAACTTGAAATGTTCTGAAAAAATAAATGTGTAAATTATATTCTTTAAATTCTTCACAAAACAACACAATAGTACTAAAATAACGTTAAAAGATGTTATACTAACTGTTTAGAACTCAAACTAATAAAAATGGAAGATGAATACACATCTGCTATTAACATTTCAAGTTTTATAATGTATAAACGTGAAATCATGCTTTAAATCTCTGTAAACTTCACTACATTTCAAGTTTTATCCACATATCAAATTTTTATATTATATTTCAAGTTCTGTTTTGAGTTGTTATTGGACATTTTAAGTTTACGAACATTTGAAACTTGAAATGTTCTGGAAAAAAACGTGAATCTTAAATTTATCAATTTCTTCAAAAAAACACATAACAGTACTGTAATCACGTTAAAATCATGTTATACTATTTGTTTTGAAGTCAAACTAACAGAAATGGAAGACATTTACACACCTTCAACCGAATTAGAGCAAATCGATAAACTTGTTCAAAACCTCTCAACCTAACAATGGTGTTCTTCAAATCTTCAATAAACGGTGTGCTTCAAATCTTCAATAAACTTGGAAATCCACTATCTTCGATTTGCATAAGAAGAAGAGAGTTATTTCGGCTTGTACAAGAAGAAGAGAGTAACGGTGAAAGAGAGAAGAGGAGTTCTGAAACAGTGGAGTAGAAAAAGAAAAAGAAAATTAAACATTAAGGGGTATTCTGGTAATTTAAGGATAAACATTGAAATTATTTATGAAAAGTGGCTATTAACAAATATATTTTCGTATGTGGTTAAAAATGAAATTTTCATGTTACATGTGGTCGTTTTGAACAATTTTCACAAATAGAAAAGTAGTTTATTCATTCAAATTGTTTCATACTTTTATATAAGATGTGTACTTAACATCCAAGATTGACATATGTAATTTCGAACTGAGTATATGAATGTTGTATATAGATAGATTCAGTTTGAAAAGAGTAATCTAAAGAGTCCGTAGATAGTAAATAAAGCTAGGTACTTTATTAGTGGTTAATCTACAGTTGCAATCAATTCCGTAATGTGCGGTGATCTTAACCTAGATCATTCATATGGTGATATAGGAATGAATGCACCTTGTATGATGTGATCATATAGGATAGAGCCACGATTTGTATGAATCTCTCACAAAGATTCATTTCACGATGAGATTCATATATATTGACTAATGATGGCTATATGTAGGTGATCTTAATCCTGAGTGTCTTATCGACTCTTTCAGATTAGATATTGGTTTTTGATGTACCATGGGTGAGGTCAGAGTTACATTCCCGATCAATATGCTTTGTATGTTAGGATCGTGGTTTAGCTTGTGGCTGGGAATGTTTATACACAATTGTGGAATCTACTCCTTCTTGTGAGAAGTAGATAGTAGTTCTCTTAAGGGTTGATTCGGGGCTTGAACAATATAAGCGCTCTCCTAATTCCATGAGGAATGTAGGATTTATTGTTTATTAGAGAATCAATGGTCATTAATGGAAATATGTAATTAGAGGGGTATGACAAACATTATGACCTAGCTTTAATCATGAACTTATTGAGGAGGATTATACCCTATGTAATAGCTATATCGTTGGACACCGAAAGATATTGGTTTGTGTAAAAACATCTGCAGTCGAAAGAGTGCAGCTTCGGATTTTTAATGGAATAACACCAAAATTAATAATCATAAAATTTAATTAAAGGGTTTAATTAATTATTTCTTAAGATTATTGGAGCTCAAAATATTATAGGTTTATTACGTCCCATTGTTAGCCCGATTGATTAAAGGTAAAAAGAGTCACGGTTGATTAATTAGATTGTCATTAAATGTTACGAAAGTGACATATATTTATTTGAGAATTAATTGAATAATGAGATTATTTAATTAATAAATACTAGTGACCAAATTGATTAAATAATAATATTATTTAATTATACGATTAATCATTAGTTGGAGGGTGTTGATTGATATTTGTGTTTAAATGAAGATAAAGTAATTTGATTGTTTTATTTTTATTACATAAAATATCAAATTTGCATATAAAAAGTTTAAATTCAAAGTTATTAATTAACCTTATAGATATTAGATATTTTAAAGGATTAATTAATAAAAGTTATCAATTAAAATAAATATAAAGGATATAGAAGCACATATCAACGCAACTAAAAACTAGTGTGTGCAATTGTGTGCGTGAAACAAGAGAATAAAAACAGAAATGTGTGGATAGTTAAAGAAAAAGAAAAAGAAAATATTTTGTTTTAATAAATCTTTGATTTATGGTGGCCAAATTCCACACATAGAAAACAAGAGTTGTTTTCATAACTTTTCTTCTACCTCCATTCAAGTTCCTGAGTACTTTGATGCGCCCATATGCTGTTGCTAATCGCGGGACATAGCTGGGAAGATCTTGTGATTCTAATCATGAAAAAAATCGAAAAAGAAAGAAGGAGTCTTCAAAAGCTGGTATGAAATAGTTTCATCTCCCCCTTATTATTTTTTTTATCATTATTGTACAATTAGGTTAGTTTTATGATTGCATAAAAAAAAATTAAAACCCTTTCGCTGCACAATCTGTAATCTCTAGGTACCAACAATATAGTCCTAAACATACAATTTTATTAAAGTTATCAAATTAAATATAATACATATGCATACTGATCGTGCCAAAATTGTCATATATTTTGGCCATTAATTCCATTATTGTTATCTTGTTTTAGTGCATTTCTATGTGTCTTATGGGTTTTTTGGTATTTTTGTAGGCAATTTGGTACAATTTGGAAGAATGGACAAAAAATGTAGAGTTGTGCAGGAAAAGGCCAGAATTTTTGAAGTATAGAAGTCAAGTGCGTTGGTACTGCGCGGGTCCTTACCGGCGCACTACCCATGCACCGTGAAAGGGAACTTAAAGATTGGAAACTACACGGGTCTCAACCCAAGCACCAATAGCACACAACTCGCACACTTTAGGAAACCAGGGAGTATAGCATAGGCATCAGGTCTATGCGCGGGTCTGCAACCACACACAACCCGTGCATTTCACTAAACCCAGGAGAAGGAATTCAGCCAATCAGGCCATTGTACCTGTCACTGAGTGGGTCCTTACCCACGCATTTCACGTGTGAGAGCACCATATCATTAGAAATCAGACCATTTCAAAACTCCTATATATAGGATGGATTCTGTTATCACATATACGCCCACATACCCATTCATAACAACTTTTTTCGCTCTAAATCTAGGAATTCTTTTCTCTCAAAAACCCATTCAAATTACACTTCACCATCATTGTATACTGAACAAAAAAAGCAAGGAGATCAATTTGGTGCTTCAAGAAAGAGGATTCTTCTATAGGTTTTCTTCTATTATCTTCTATTTGCTTATTTCTTGTATTAGACATGAGTAGCTAAACCCAATATGGGGGTGCTGTATAAACACATGAATTGTGGGTGATCCACCATATTTTTATTATTTGATTATTGATTTTCATTCAATGCATTAATTGTTTATTGATTGCCCATTGAATTGGGTAGATATCCCCTCTTGATTATTTTGGTTATCAATATCTTTTGAGTTTTTAATAATGGAATATATATCTATTTGGATTGAGTAGATATGCCCCCTCTCATGCCAAGTTAGATAATCACTTTTAAGGTGTTTAAACTAGCTAGATTGAATGGAATGAATATGTAGTGAATATGCCCTCTTATGCATTTGGGTCTCAATGGAAGAGGTTGGATTGTGAATGTGCCCCTCCAAGCCATCCTCAACCTTCAGAATTTATCTAGGCTTCAAGACTGATTCTCTCATAAGCCAACCTAGAAGTTGAGTAGTAGAGAGTTGATGTGATTAGAGTCTTCAATTCTCCGAATCCGGCCTAGTAGTCGCGAGTGAGGATTGTTGACTCCAAGTCACTCTTAAGGATAGATTGATCTTTATTAATCAAATGCTTAGTAAATTTTAAATGGATCCTTTATCATTTATGTTGCAATTCCATCATCTCCACACTATTACCATATCTTATCATTTCACACCACATCCTTGTAGTTTAAATTTGCAATTTTACTTTTATTAGTTTAATATAATTCAACAACCCTTTCTTTTACTTTTTGTAGCATTTAGTACTAGATCAAATATTTGATCATATAGCTATAACATGATCTTTGTGGATGATACTTTATTTGCCACTATATTGTTTATCAATTTTAAGTGCAAATCAGGGTTTATAAATTTTGTTTGACAAGTTATTTTACATATACAAAACGACAACTTGTCAAAAATGGTGCCACTGCTGAAGATCGGTGTATATATTCGTGATTAGATTTAGCTTTAGTTAGTTGTTTATTGTTTTAGTTTTATTTTAACTTGTGTTTCTTTTGTTTTTGTAGTCTCAGTTGCTTAGGTTTATGCACAGAAAACGTTTCCTTAGAAGACCAGTTTGCCAGCTCAAAATGACATCAATCAGATCAGTAGGATAATTAGGCAATTTGAGAGGAATCAGTTGGAAGAGGATATGGCTAAAGCAAATCCACCAAACATGCCAGTTGAAGAGCAAGAGACATATGTGAATGATTTAGGGATAATGACCGAGGAGTACACCTTCCATCATTGAGAGATGAGCAACCTACCGTTGTTATCCTATATGACATTACTAAACAATACGAATTGGAGGGAATGCATGTGAACTTGTTGCCATCGTTCCATGGGCTACTTTCAGAGGACTGTCTACAGTTTATCAAGCAATATAGCAAAGTTCTAGAGACATTTTCAATTGTGGTCAGAAACACAGTGTTGACTAGGGGAGAGTTACAGATAAGATGCTTCCAGTGCTGCTGAAAGGACAGTGCAATGCAATGGTATATGCACAATTGCCAGGAACTCTCACCGTATGACCACAAATGTGCAAAGATTCTAGAAAAAAAATTTCCCAACTGCTATGGCTAGAGAGTTGAAGATAAATATTGCAATATTCAGTGAGGAGGACGGTGAGCCATTTCTTGAAGCATGGGAGGAAGTCCAACTTTTGATAGCATAAGTGCCACCACACACCTATTCGGATGAATTGGATGTCACTTTATTTTAACAGTGACTCCCTAATATCACTTAGATGATAGTGAACAATTCTTGTGGAGGCACAATTGTCGACAAGAGGACCCGGAGACCTATGAGGTCTAGAGAATTTTGTTAGGATTATGCTCGATAGCAATAGTGTAATATTGTAATTAACAATCTTTTCATATGAATAAAGTGATTTCTAGTTTAACAAATCTTATAGCTTTTATAGTTTTATTATTATAATTGTCAAAAGTAAATAATCATAAGGTCAAAAGACTATGAGAAAAAAAGAATTGTTCATACATCAAGATATGTATGAGGTAGACACAATTCTTTAGTTAGTCTTAAATAATATTCACAACTTAAGATAAAAGGTTGGGCGCCTTTATCTTGTCAAAGTTGTAGATTCTTTTGCCAGCATTTGAGTGGGATCAAATGTGTTATGATGAGTCTAAAATCATCAAAGTGTGGTGTCTTTGGGCAAACGAATCTAGTGCAATGGGTGCATTGAATAGGATCACAATGAAATACTTTATCTAGAACTGTCAATAGATAAAAGTTTTTCATTTTAAAGACAATCAGAGAGTCTATCTCAATCCTAAGATAAATGATGGACTTATGGTTGCAAGTGTTATCATTTGAGCTATCAATGAGTACGATTAAATAACATAGTCTATCCTCGATAGTTTGGTGGTATTCATTTGTTAATCGATAGAGGACTTCATTTATAAATATGGACATTATGGCTCCATTTATTGAATGAGAGTAGAATACCATCATATGGATGTTTTGAGGTATTGGATATTAAATCTTAACGTTAAGTTTTCAATAGTGTCTATTGAAACACGGCTTCTGGACAAGTCAAAATATCCAAGTTCAAAATGTGGTCATATGAGTAAATATAGTAACTTGGAGAGCTGTAGGTGGTCTATGAGCTCTTCGCGATTACTGGTATTCTTCACGAGGATACACTTTCTCCAATAAGGTTGTCTAGAGTATGAATGAGTAACATCAACTTATTCTATCTTTATTTAAGAGTTCAATTTTAGTTCTTTAGTGGAATGAACTAAAATTAAATAAATCGGACTTAAGTGAATCATTTATTGATTGTGATTGGGTTGTGTCTATTGGAGCTTAAATTTAGATAGCCCGACAAGATTCCTAATCCACACGAACTTGCATGGATTACTTGATATATTCTACCGGACCAATAAGGGTCCATCTGGAATTGTAATAAGGCATGAGAACTTGTTTTTTTTTTGTAAGAATAGGTCTAGCTCACATGTGGATTTTTATTATTATGGTCCAATGGATTTAATAAAATAAGAAAAATAATATATGGCCCTTATATTTGGTATGGGCGGCAAAGACTATTAAAAATAGCTTAAATATATTATTTTTATTTTATTATTTAATTAAATGGAAATTAATTAATTTGTTGATTAATTAATTATTTAATTAAAAGTCAAAATCTTTTTCCTAGTAGGAGATGGTCTCCTAAAACTATACTATTGTTGGTAGTATAGTTAATGTCAAAGACTATATTTGATAAGTAGATAAATAAAAAAGAATTGTTTATCTAATCATATTAGGAAGTCTTTAATATGGTTACAAATACACTATTGAGTTGGATTAGGAGTCTTGGTGTTAAGATAGAATTCCTTTTTGAAAAGGATTCTTAACCACTAAGTAAATCTGCCTAAGGAAAGGGTTCTTAACTACCAAGTAATCATTCTTAGGAAAAGAATAAACTCTCATAATCTAAATCAATGAGAAATTCGGTCAGCCCGTATGGATATATGAGAAGTTAGATTTCCTTTCAGATAAGGATTCTCAACTACCAAATAAATCCATCTAAGGAAAGGATTTTTGCCAACAAAGTAAATCTTTCTTAGGAAATGATTTATGATCCTATAAATATGTGTGTGTAATTTTCGGCCAGCCCTAATGATTCTATTATGAAAATTTCAGCCATGCTAGGTAATTTTCAAGAGAGAATTTGGCATAGCAAGAGAGAATTTCGAGGGAGAAAAAATTAGTTTTTGCTCTAGACAAAATTCAATCAACTCATAGATAAAGGGTGTGTGAATTCGTCCTAGAAGAGAAAAAAAGGGAACGTTTTTGTTTTCAATAGTATACTAGTATCCTTTACATCAAAATGGTTTTGTGTACAACAATGAATCATGGTTCACGTGAGTTTCAATCAAGTTGATTGATAATTCAAAAGTGACCGGACGTTCTTGGATTTTTCTCTTGGAGGATATTTGTAACTAATAAAGAAAAGATTTTGTTTGTCTCCATCCTGAGGTATACAATTTAAAGAAAGGGAGCCCAAACTCCTAGGTGATTCACGTTCGTGATTGGATTGGAAGATCTTGCAGAATCAATTCGGCGCTTGTTCAATCGTCACGAGAAAAAGGTATGATACTTTTATATACATCAATTAATCTAGGGTTAAGGTTCTCGTTGCTTAAAAGGGAATTATTTTTATTTATACGCAAACCCTAATTTTCGTTTTTATCAAGCTTCCGTTGCATTTTGAACCCGTATTTTCCCTACAAATTTGGCCCAAAATTTATAGCAGAGATCCTCCAACAAAAGAAGAGGTGGCAAGATAGAAATTGATTGAGGCACATGTGTTGCAATCGAAATGTCTAGAATGACGAAGGAAATGCAATCCATTAAGGACTTAATGCAAAATTTGTACAAGTCTGAGGCCAAGTGAACCAAGTTGTGTGTGACTCAATGATGGGGGAAGGTAAATGTGAACAAGAAGAGGCTCAAATGTTGGGTGGTTTCCATCGACAGAGAAATGACCCTTACTCCAACACATACAATCCAGGTTGGAGAAGCCATCCAAAATTTTCATGAAGCAACAATAACTCTAACAAGAATCAGAGATTTCAGAATTATGGATATAACATGTACAATAATCAGAGTGATGCAATAAGGAATGGGAAGTAGTTAATGTTAAAGACTATATTTGATAAGTAGATAAATAAAATGAATTATTTATCTAATCAAATTAGGAAGTCTTTAATATGGTTACAAATACACTATTGAGTTGGATTAGGAGTCTTGGTGTTAGGATAAAATTCCTTTCTGAAAAAGGATTCTTAACCACCAAATAAATCTACCTAAGGAAATGATTCTTAACTACCAAGTAATCCTTCTTAGGAAAAGAATAAACTCTCCTAATCTAAATCAATGAGAAATTCGGCCATCCCATATGGATATAGGAGAAGTTAGATTTCCTTTCAGATAAGGATTCTTAACTACCAAATAAATCCACCTAAGGAAAGGATTCTTGCCAACCAAGTAAATCCTTCTTAGGAAAGGATTTATGATCCTATATATATGTGTGTGTGATTTTCGGCCAGCCGTAATGATTCTATGATGAAAATTTCGGCCATGCTAGGTAATTTTCATGAGAGAATTTGGCATAGTAAGAGAGAATTTTGAGGGAGAAAAATTTAGTTTTTGCTCTAGACAAAATTCGATCAACTCATAGATAAAGGGTGTGTGAACTCGACCTAGAAGAGAAAAAAGGGGAACGTTTTTGTTTTCAATAGTATACTAGTAGCCTTTACATCAAAAAGGTTTTGTGTACAACATTGAATCAAGGTTCACGCGAGTTTCAATCAAGTTGATTGATAATTCACAAGTGACCGGACGTTTTTGGATTTTTCTCTTGGATGATATTTGTAACTAACAAAGAAAAGATTTTGTTTGTCTCCATCCTGAGGTATACAATTTAAATAAAGGGAGCCCATACTCCTAGGTGATTCGCGTTTGTGATTGGATTGGAAGATCTTATGGAATCAATTCGGCGATTGTTCAATCGTCAAGAGAAAAAGGTATGATACTTTTATATACATCAATTAATCTAGGGTTAAGGTTCTCGTTGCATAAAAGGGAATTTTTTTTAATTTTCATTTTTATCAAGCTTCCGTTGCGTTTTGAACCCGTTTTTTTCCCTACAATTGGTATCAGAGCCTGGTTGTACCCTTGATTAATTGATGTTTGTGTTCGCGAATCTTTCTTTTATTGTATATATGCATATTTTAGAAAGAGATGGCACTCAAGGTATTCACATATATATTTACAATGGAATGTATGGATATATATATGTTTTATATGTGGTTTGTTATTGCTCAATTTTGGTCCTAGAATTTTAATGTAATTTTATTTTGGTATTGTAACAAGAAGGGTGGTCTATTATTGTCATAATTTCCTTATTGGTAGTTGCTTTTTTTATTTTATTTTGTTGTTGTAATAATAAAATAAAATAAAATAAAAACTGCAGTATTTTATTAGTTAAATTATTCTGTAATACATTTAAGTTTTGAAGACTTGAATGTTTGAAGAATTAGGAGCAACCGGAACAAGTTTGGGACCGTACGAGCCGTAACAACAGACGTGCGTACAAAGAGAGCGCAACCACGTTTGTTGTGGCATGGGCTGCGCACGACAGCCCCTTTGGTAGCCATGGGCTGCGCATGGCAGCCCTTTATGGGTTTGTGGCATGCGCACGCCCATGGGTAAGGGCAAGGGGTGCGTAAGCCCATGGGATGTAGCCGAGGGAGTCCGAACGACGAAGGTCGCGTGAAGACTTGTTCTCCAAGAAAGGAGTTCTTGTATTCCAAGATATATGTAATTTACTTGTTTTTCTAGGATGGACCAAAATTGTAGCTATTTATATTTTTGTAAGTATTGCAATGTTTGTCATTGTTTGATAACATATCATATAGAATAGGAGTGCCACTCATATATCTCTTTTGATATGAACATGCATTGAATGGTTTAAGTATCTAAATTGGCATCTAGATAACTTGGTAAATCATTCTTTGGAATTCGATCACACTCCTTAAGCAATTGAGTGGGAGAAGGTGTTTTTGAACTCCTACGGCCTCCAAGTTTTGTTGAGCTTTATGTTTCATGAATAACCTCCCAATAGGTATTCATGAATGGAATTTAGCAAGATACTTCCTTACAAGGATAGACTAGACAATTAGCCCAAACGATATCTACTCCCAAAGGAGGGATATTTGTGAGGGAATATAATGAAGGTCGATAACTTGGTAACACACTCAATGTGAGTTTATTAATATCCTCCCAAGAGTTCTTGTTAATAAAATCACAAGGCTAAAATTGAAAACGTTGGTTGTTATGTTAACAATTAGGTGGGACCTAGTCCAACTAGTAAATATTGCAAACTTCCAAAGGAGGCGTGACATTTATAGGTGTTGGATCACCACTGAATTTTTACGACTGAATTATTTCATTTTATTCAAGATAAATATTCAAAAGTGCTTTGTCATGATTATTTACTTATATAATTTTTGTTATTAAAAAGAAATCATGACCCCATCCCTAATCAATATCCTAAAAGATAATACTTTAACTGATGATAATTATGTCACATGGAAAAGGAATATTGGGTTGTTGTTGCAAGCTGAAAAGTATAAGTTCATTCTGTATATTCCTTAACCACCAAACTAATGAATCTAACTAAGGAAGCAAAGAGATGAGTATCAGTAGTGGAAGTCTTCAGATGAGATGGCTAAATGTACGTTACATTATGGCCATCATCTCCGACGTGTTACAACAACAACATGAAGGAATGGAGACTGCTGCCGATATAATGATGTCTATAGAGGAGATGTTTGCTATGAGATCTAGGATGCCTAAGAGAGAGAGGCAGTGATTGCTTTTATGAATCTTAGGACGAAACCTGGACAGGGTGTGAAAGATCACATGATAAAAGTCATAGCACATCTTAATATTGCTGAACTGAACGGTGCTAAGATATATGGTGAGACCAAAATTGACATGATTGTCAACTCACTATCAGATTCCTTTGATCAATTCAAGTTGGACTACACCTTGAATAATAAGGAATACACCTTGAATAATAAGGAATACACCTTGCAAGGCCTAATGCAAGATATTCAATGCACCAAGATAATCCTTGTGAAAGGCATAGGTAAAGAGATTCATATGCTTGGTAAGTTGCTACTGTTAAAGACCCGTAAGAAGGTCAAGAGACAACAGAAGAAAAAGCAACTTAAAGCCTTCTTAGAAGGAGACCAAGAAAGTAACCAAGATCAAATGAAAGTGTTTCTTTTGTGGTGAAAAGGGTTAAAGGAATAAACCGAATAAGAATGAATTCAACTTTATTTAGGCAATGGAGCATTGGTGTCACCTAGTGCAGTGGGAGATATTAGAATCAATTTAGATTCTTACAGGTATTTAGATTTAATAAACGTTTATTATGTACCACAATTCAAGAGGAATTTAATTTCGGTCTCTTGTCAAAATAAATTTGGATATTCGGTTACTTTTAATAAAAGGTTTTATTATTAGTAAGAATAACAAAATTATTTGCAAAGGTACATTGGAAAACGGTTTATTCTATTTGCACGGAAATATCTCTCACTTGTTAGACACGGAATCAACGGAACCTAATCATACAAGAGTAAAATTATCAAAAGATGAAACCTACCTGTGGCATTTGCGCTTAGGTCATATCAACTTTAATAGGATTAAAAGATTGGTATGTGACAGACCTCTAAGTGACTTAAAGGTTGATGATCTACCAACTTGTGAATCTTGTTTGGAAGGTAAAATGACCAAAAGGTCGTTTACGACCAAAGGTGCAAGAGCCATCGAATGTTTAGGATTGATACACACTCATATGTGTGGACCTATTAGCATTCAAGCTCGAGGTGGATATGAGTACTTCATCATTTACACGGATGATCACTCAAGATTTGGCTATTTGTATCTCATGAGACATAAGTCGGATGCTTTTGATATGTTCAAAGCATTTAAAGCTGAAGTAGGAATCAGCTTGAGAAACGTATAAAAATCTTGAGGTCCGATCGTGGTGGAGAATATCTATCTGGTGAGTTTCAGCAATATCGTATTGATAATAGAATAATTTCTCAGTTTTCTGCACCAGGCATACCTCAACAAAATAGGGTGGCAGAAAAGAGAAATAGAACTCTTTTGGATATGGTTAGGTCTATGATGAGTTGTTCAACGCTCCCTAGTTTTGGGGATATGATTTACAAAATGCCATGTATATTCTAAATGGTGTACCATCTAAGTCGGTTCCTAAAACACCGCATGAGTTGAGGACCGGGTGAAAGCCTAGTTTACAACACTTAAGGATGTTTGGATATCATGCGCACGTGTCAAAAGGAAAGACAAAAAAGATGGAGTCCCGTTTAGAAATATGGATATTTGTAGGGTAACCAAAAGGAACAAAAATATATTATTTTTATAGTCCTTCAGATCTTAAAGTATTTGTTTCGACAAATGCCAAATTTCTAGAAGAGGACTATATGAATAATTTTGTGCCTAGGAGTAGAATTGTCCTAAATGAGCTTTTAGGAGATACAATTCCACTACAAGTTTTGCAACCAAGCCCAATTGTAAGTTCTGTACCAACACAAGATCAACAAACTACCATACCTCGACGTAGTGGGAGGGTTGTTAGACAGCTCGGGAGATACATCAGTCTAGGAGAATCTGTAGGGAATCTTCCGGATGACGATGATCCTTACACGTACAAGGAAGCAATGGAAGATGTTGATTGTCTCCATTGGTAAAAGGCAATGCAATCTGAAATTGAATCTACGTTCAAAATCAAAGTCTGGTCTCTTGTAGGCTTGCCTAAAGGGATAAAACCCATCGGGTGCAAGTGGGTATACAAGAGGAAAAGAGGAATGGATGGAAAGGTGGAAACCTTTAAAGCTAGAATGGTAGCTAAAGGTTATACACAGAAGAAAGGTATCGATTATGAAGAAACCTTCTCTCCTGTGACCATGCTTAAATCCATTAGGATACTCTTATCCATTGCGGCATCTCTAGACCTAGAGATTTGGAAAATTGACGTCAAGACAGCTTTCCTGAATGGAAGTCTTGACGAAAGCATTTATATGATGCATCCAGAAGGATTCATTGAAAAGGGCCAAGAGGAAAGGGTATGCAAGTTGCAAAGATCCATATATGGATTGAAGCAAGCATCCAGATCCTAGAACATAAGGTTCGATCAAGCCGTAAAAGGTTTTGGATTTATTCAAAACCTTGATGAACCTTGTGTATACAAAAGGATTAAAGATAACAAGTTGGTTTTCCTAGTTCTTTACGTTGATGATATACTACTCATTGGAAGCGATGTAGGTGTATTGACATCAATAAAAGAATGGTTAGCAAAACAATTTGATATGAAGGACTTAGGAGAAGCAAGTTATATTCTTGGTATCCAAGTCTTAAGTGATAGAAAGTATAGAACGATTGCATTATCCCAACCTTCATACATATATAAAATCTCATCTAGGTTTTCCATGCAAGATTCCAAGAGACATGGAATCAAACTTTCTAAGGAACAAGTTCCTAACAGTGGGCATGAAGAGCAATTCATGAGTAAGGTTCCATATGCATCAGCAGTTGGAAGTCTCATGTATGCAATGCTCTGTACTAGACCAGATATTTGTTTTGTTGTAGGCATAGTTAGCAGGTTTCAATCGAAGCCTGGTCCTGATCATTGGACGGCAGTAAAGCATATTTTCAAGTATCTTAGGAGAACGAGAGATTATATTCTTGTATACTCTGGAGGGGATTTAATTCTTGTTGGGTGTACAGATTCTAATTTTCAATCAGATTCTGACTCCAGAAGATCCACATCAGGATCTGTGTTTACTATTGGATGAAGGGCAGTCATATGAAGGAGTATCAAGCAATCTTGTATTGCCGAATCCACCATGAAAGCTGAGTATGTTGCCGCGTGCGAGGCTGCTAAAGAGGCTGTCTGGCTCCGCCAATTCCTGATTGGCTTGCAAGTGGCTCCTGATGCGAATAAGTAGATCACTATATATTGTGACAATAGTGGAGCAGTGGCTAATTCGAGAGAACCAAGAAGACATAAGAGAGGGAAACACATTGAAAGAAAGTATCACCTTTTAAGGGAAATTATGCATAGGGGTGATGTGACGATTACCAAGATCGCGTCAGCAGAAAATCTAGCGGATCCCTTTACAAAGGCTTTTCCTCAAAAGAGTTTTGATGGGCATCTAGAGAACATGGGGATGAGAGATATGACACATTTTCTATAGAGCAAGTGGGAGATTGTTAGGATTATGCTCGATAGCAAGAGTGTAATATTGTAATTAACAATCTTTTCATATGAATAAAGTGATTTCTAATTTAACAAATCTTATAGCATTTATAGTTTTATTATTATAATTGTCAAAAGTAAATAATCATAAGGTCAAAAGAATATGAGAAAAGAAGAATTGTTCATACATCTAGATATGTATGAGGTAGACACAATTCTTTAGTTAGTCTTTAATAATATTCATAACTTAAGATAAGAGGTTGGGCGCCTTTATCTTGTCAAAGTTGTAGATTCTTTTGCTAGCATTTGAGTGGGATCAAATGTGTTATGATGAGTCTAAAATTATAAAAGTGTGGTGTCTTTGGGCAAAAGAATCTAGTGCACTGGGTGCATTAAATAGGATTACAATGAAATACTTTATCTAGAACCGTCAATAGATAATTTTTTTTATTTTGAAGACAATCAGAGAGTCTATGTCAATCCTGAGATAAATGATGGACTTATGGTTGCAAGTGTTATCATTTGAACTATCAATGAGTACGATTATATAGCATAGTCTATCATCGATAGTTTATTGGTATTTATTTGTTAATCGATAGAGGACTTCATTTATTGATATGGACATCATGGCTCCATTTATTGAATGAGAGTAGAATACCATCATATGGATGTTTTGAGGTATTGGATATTAAATCTTAACGTTAAGTTTTCAATAGTGTATATTGAAATATGGCTTCTGGAAAATTCAAAATATCTAAGTTCAAAATGTGGTCATATGAGTAAATATGGTAACTTGGAGAGTTGTAGGCGGTCTATGAGCTCTTGGCGATTACTGGTATTCTTCACGAGGATACACTTTCTCCAATAAGGTTGTCTAGGGTATGAATGTGTAACATATTCTATCTTTATTTAAGAGTTCAATTTTAGTTCTTTAGTGGAATGAACTAAAATCAAATAGATCGGACCTAAGTGAATCATTTATTGATTGTGATTGGGTTTTGTCGATTGGAGCTTAAATTTAGATAGCCCGCCAAGATCCCCAATCCACACGAACTTGAATGGATCACTTGATATATTCTACCGGAATCTAGAATTGTAATAAGGCATGAGAACTTGTTTCTTTTTGTAAGAATATGTCTAGTTCACATGTGGAATTTTTTTTATTAAGGTCCATTGAATTTAATAAAATAAGAAAAATAATATATGGCCCTTATATTTGGTATGGCCGGCAAAGGCTATTAAAAATAGCTTAAATATATTATTTTTATTTTATTATTTAATTAAATGAAAATTAATTAATTTGTTGATTAATTAATTATTTAATTGAAAGTCAAAATCTTTTTCCTAGTAGGAGATGGTCTCTTAAAACTATATTATTGTTTGTAGTATAGTTAATGTTAAAGACTATATTTGATAAGTAGATAAATAAAAGGAATTATTTATCTAATCAAATTAGGAAGTCTTTAATATGGTTACAAATACACTATTGAGTTGGATTAGGAGTTTTGGTGTTAAGATAGAATTCCTTTTTTAAAAGGATTCTTAACCACCAAGTAAATCTACCTAAGGAAATGATTCTTAACTACCAAGTAATTCTTTTTAGGAAAAGAATAAACTCTCATAATCTAAATCAATGAGAAATTCGTTCAGCCCATATGGATATAGGAGAAGTTAGATTTCCTTTTAGATAAGGATTCTTAACTACCAAATAAATCCACCTAAGGAAGGAATTCTTGCCAACCAAGTAAATCCTTCTTAGGAAAGGATTTATGATCCTATATATATGTGTGTGTGATTTTCGGCCAGCCCTAATGATTCTATGATGAAAATTTCGACATTTTCAAGAGAGAATTTGGCATAGTAAGAGAGAATTTTGAGGGAGAAAAATTTAGTTTTTGCTCTAGACAAAATTCGATCAAATCATAGATAAATGGTGTGTGAATTCGGCCTAGAAGAGAAAAAAGGGGAACGTTTTTGTTTTCAATAGTATACTATTATCCTTTACATCAAAAGGGTTTTGTGTACAACATTGAATCAAGGTTCACACGATTTTTAATCAAGTTGATTGAGAATTCACAAGTGACCGGACATTCTTGGATTTTTCTCTAGGAGGATATTTGTAACTAACAAAGAAAAGATTCTGTTTGTCTCCATTCTCAGGTATACAATTTAAAGAAATGGAGCCTACACTCCTAGGTTATTCACGTTCGTGATTGGATTGGAAGATCTTGCTGAATCAATTCGGCGTTTGTTCAATCGTCACGAGAAAAAGTTACGATACTTTTATATACATCAATTAATCTAGGGTTAAGGTTCTCGTTGCATAAAAGGGAATTTTTTTTATTTATACGCAAACCCTAATTTTCGTTTTTATCAAGCTTCCGTTGCATTTTGAACCCGTTTTTTCCCTACAAATTTTGCCCAAAATTTATAGCAGAGATCCTCTAACAAAAGAAGAGGTGGCAAGATAGAAATTGATGGAGGCACATGTGTTGCAATCGAAATGTCTAGAATGACGAAGGAAATGCAATCCATTAAGGACTTAATGCAAAAATTGTACAAGTATGAGGCCAAGTGAACCAAGTTGTGTGTGACTCAATGATGGGGGAAGGTCAATGTGAACAAGAAGAGGCTCAAATGTTGGGTGGTTTCCATCGACAGAGAAATGACCCTTACTCCAACACATACAATCCGGGTTGGAGAAGCCATCCAAAATTTTCATGGAGCAACAATAACTCTAACCAGAATCAGAGATTTCAGAATTAAGAATATAACATGTATAACAATTAGAGTGATGCAATCAATGGCAGAAGACGTACAATCACCCTCAAGCAAATTTTAACAACCAATCAGTAAAGTATCAGAACAGGACCATGTCTGTTTAAGATATGATGAAGGAGTTGGTAAAGATGCACTAGAAATCGAACCAAGACTTTAGCAACACTCAAATTGCAACTTAACAGAAACTACAGAATTATATTGACTACAATGACCAGAAGTTCCATAGCCTTGATGCCTCACTCAAGATAATGGAGACACAGATGTCTCAGATAACAGAGTACATACTCAACCAGGAAAAGGGAAAATCAGTGAGTGGGAATAAACATGCAAAGGTTTTGGAAGTAGTGCAAGATGAGAAAGAGGAGTTGAACAAGGAAGGAGTTGTGTTATAATCATGCAAGGGGTAATGCTAAGGAAAAGGAGCTAGTTGAAGGGGTAATGACTATAGGAGTTAATGCGCAGTTAAAAGGGGAGATCATCCTATTAAAGTTGGAAGACCCTAGGAGTTTCATTATTTTGATAAACATTAGAGATTTAGACATCATGGAGGTAGTGCTCGATATGGGGGCCAGCATCAATATGATGCTCTTTCAAGTTCGTAAGTAACTGAAGATTGATTGTATAAATCCTACCACCGTAATTTGAAGATGGTTGATAACTCTACTAAGGCTCCGGTTGGTGTAATTGAAGGTACCAATTGACTTTATGATCTTGTACGTAAGAGAGGAAGAAATTGAGGATCGTGATTGGAAGTTTCTTTTAGGTAGGTCATTCATGGCCATAACGGGAATGGTGGTGCATGTGGTTTCTAGGCACCTATCTCTCAGTTAAGGAGGTAAAAAAGTTGAATTTATTATGAATGGACCAAAGGAAAAGGAGAATGTAGGTAGGTGCTTAGTTATAGAAGTACCCAAAACTCACAAGAAGTAGAGTAAGGTCCTTGAGCTAGTTAAAGCATTTAAATTGGCCTCAAAAATGGAAGAAGGACATCAAGATGGTATTGAAGAAAAAGAGGAAATTCAAATGGAAAAAGATTTTTTTTATGAAATTAAGCTTGAAGAGGTGGCTAAAGACTTGGAGTTAGAAAAAGAGAACAAGAAGCTATGGCATGAGTTGAAGCTCTTAAAGAGGGAAAATGAATTTTTAAGGGAGAAAGTTCATAAGTTGATTTCCATGTACAAAGAGTTGAATGAAGAATTGGGAAGCCTTGAAGAAGAAAAGAAGTCTAAAGCCAAAGACCTAGTAGAACTAACTACACTATCAGAGGAATTTGAGGAAGAATGTGCAAGGAAGTCAAGAAAATTGATGATAGAAATGAAACAGAAGGCAAATGCCTTAAAGCTAGTTAAGGAGCAATTGAACAAGAAGGAAGAGAAATTGAAAATAGCCAAAGTCAAGATATGTGACTACTTAGTCCAACTTGACAAGGTGGAGAGGGGAGTGAAAACCCTTCAAAATAGGTAACACCAAAGGCCTCACAACAATGAATAAAGAGGGAGTTATTCTTATCACCCCTTTACTTGCTTCTTTTGCTCTAAGAAAAAGCATATTAAGGCCCATTGCCCTAAGTTCCATGAATTCAAGAAGAATTAACATAAGTCTTGAAAGAACCATCAAAAGTTAAAAAATTTGTGTTAGGAAAGACTTATTAAAAAAATATAGGAGTAAGGGAAATGGAATTTTAGATGAGTCATTGGCACTTATTTGGGTGATAAAGAAGAAGCAACCTCCCCACCTGATCAAACCACATTTGGTTAACCATAGTTCTACCTTGCATGCATCAAGTTGATAAATTCTCGTAGGAGTTAGATTTCACAATTTGTTTTCTCAAATGTCTTTGAGCTGCCCTGTTTTGAATTTAATATCAAGTGCTTGTTTGTGTAATAGGTAGATCTAAGGGTGGAGAAAACCTATTGTAAATTCTTTTTATGATTGTATTGTTGAAATTTCATTTCGTGTTTTTATGTTTTTAAAGGAGTGTTTGTTGAATGATGCAATAGTTGTTATTTGGTGTAATTGTCTTACCGGATCAAATCAATTCAGGAAACTAAAAGATGCAAGATAAAGAAGCAAGCAAGTGGTACGCGGGTCAGCACCAACTCTATACCAGAGCTATATCTGCGCACTCGGAATGAAGAGGTAGTGATTAGAGAATTGTAAGGGTTACAGCACGGGTTTCTACCCGCGCTAGACCCGAGCATTTGGACGTGTATATATATACACCTATCAATTTCAAGCGAGCCCTACCTCTACTCAAACAAAATTCTCTCTTTTCCTTCTCCCAATAGAAGGTAAAACTTGCTTCTCACGTTTTTCAATTTCAAGACTAAAAGGTATGTTTATCTTTATCAATCTTGTTTTCAATTGTTTTGAACTTTGAATTTCATCTCTCCTTCTCAAATCATTCTGCATTACATGCTCAAACCCTTACTTATCTAAAGACCCACGATTTCATGCCCAATATATAATTGATTTTCATGTATATGTGTTGATTTAGATTAATGAATGCATGGGTTTTTATTTGAGAATGATTTAGAGCAAGATTGGCCAATGGTTTTGTTACAATGAATTATAGGGTTTGGTCTGAATCCATGAATTAATTACAGGAATAGATGTTGTTTTAAAAATCTTAATTGATGTTTATGATATACTAGATTGTTGGGATTCAATTTGTGAACAAAAACATGCTTCGAATGTGATTATGATTGCATCTTGTGTCACCTATTGCGTATCGACAAATCACACGATACGCGGGTTCCAATTCACATTACACATGGCACTGTAGACAAATTATGTTAACAACCTGTTTACTTTCTTGTTGTTTCATGAAGTATATTACCTGCTGCTATTATTTCTTTCTTATTATAATGGGGTGTGTTTTATTGCAAATGTCATCTATGGTAAAGAGCATGGCCATGAATTAAGGCCAAAAGAAGAAGAAGACACAAACTCATTTGGATGTGTCCAGGATGAAGACTTCTCTAACAGACATCCCTAGAAGGAAGAAAGTTCTTCTAGAAAGACGGTTGGACTTGGTGGACTTGGAGAGCACCCTTATTCCTCAAACAGTAGAAAGGTGGGGCTGGCAAAAACTAGTGAGCACCCCAGTGAGATACAACCGAGAACTTGTGGAGGAGTTCCATGCCAGTATGGTGCCAGATGACTTTCAACGATATTCCACCATGTTAGTGAAAGGAGTTGAGATGTGCTTGACTAATGATGACATAAATGATTATTTCAGTACCGGGCTTCTTTAAGATCAAGAAGTGCTGGGCAAAATGAGATACACAGTCACCTGGAATGAAGGCATTGTTAAGCAAATTGTGGAATTTACAAACCAGTTGGTGATCCAACCATTGGAGTTCTTGGTACCCCTCTGATCGAACTATTTCTATACATGTTTTAGGACCCCATTTCCTACTATTTATGTTTAGTTCTTGGGTGAAATTAGGTATTTTATGTGTTGTTGAGCATGTGTAGGTCACAATCCATAGAATATGTGTTGCACGTTATTTTAGAGAAAATGAGAAAAAAAAATGTTGTTTCGTGGTCCATACCGTAAGTTAGGCAAAGAGCCCAAACTGTGGCATCAATTGTGAAGATTTCCAGTGTATTTTTGATGTAGGACAATTAGCTCTAGAGTTTGAAGAAGAATTGGATAGAAAATTGGCTAAAAGAGTTGGTCCGAGAAATAGGCATGACTAAGAGAGCTGGTTCGAACAAATAGGTATAACTTTTAACTCGGTTGCCTGTTTACTAATATAATATGTTTTCATAAAGGGTTTTTTAAGTTCCATACCTTCTCAACTGGGGTTCATCGATTGAGGTTGTTTTCATCCTCAAATTAGCTGTTTCAGGCAGGCTGTCAGGTGGTTGAAGTTTTTTTGTTTTTTTTTTTGTTTTATCGTTTAGTTGCTATTTATTTGGTAACCATGTAATTTGGTCTTTTTACTTAAGTTGGAGTTTCCATAGACTATTTAAGCCTTCTGTTCTTTGATTTGAAGAGAAATAAAGTTTTATTTTGGTTTACAACTATTTTTTCTAGTGGATTCTAATTTGTGTGTTCTTAAGACTTACGTTGGTAAACCCTTATACTTTTGTTATGCATCAAGTGGTTTCAGAGCCTGGTTTTGCCTTGTTTGATGACCAACAACGAATCCGAAAGAGTGAACCCTGATGACATTGGTCATAGGGAAGATGATATATGGGCAGCGATTAATGACAACGACAGTCGATGGTGAGGTTGGAAGCCATGTTACAACAACTGTTGGAGCAACGGTCTAATCCTAAAGCTCTTGCCCCTGCCAATAAGGATGGAGTTAAGGGAGTTTCCCTTAGATATTCTGAACGTGGACATCCGCCTAGAGTGGCGAGACACAAGCAATTTGAAGATTTAAGTAAAGAAGACTCTAATGAGGACTTTACGGGTTACTAAGGGACTCGTCAACAAAATCGAAACCAAAATCAACCTAACTATAGAATAGATGTAGACATGCCATTGTTCCATGGTAAACTACAGATTAAAGAGTTCCTGAAGTGGATTTCTGAGGTTGAGAGGTTCTTTAAGATGACTAAAGTTACGGAGGATCAACAAGTCAAGTTGGTAGCGTATATAAGTTAAGAAACGGGCTGCTGTTTGGTTGGAGAAGTTACAGATGGATAGACAACGATAAGGCATGACTCCTATATGAACCTGAAGGTGAATGAAACAACTTATGATGAGTAGGTGTTTACCCCCAAATTATGAACAATTTATTTTCCAGAATTATCAGAATTGTGTACAGGGTAACAAGGCTGCTGCAGATTACACTGAGGAGTGGTCTAGGCTGTCAGTTTGAAACAACTTGAATGAGACTGACGTACAACAGGTTTCTAGATTTTGGCAGGATTGAAGTATACCATTCGAGATAATATAGGACTGCAAGTCGTTTACACAGTGGATAAGGCGTATAACATGACAGAGTTACTTGAGAAAACATCCAATCATTTTTTCCACTACAAGAAGGACATGGCTGAGACGTCCTATGCAGCTGCGAACATGAGCAGATTTCCACCGGGCGATGGGCAGAGTCAGTCTAAAACTGCTATAGTTCAGCCTCAAAAGTGTTCGTTTCCTAGTAATAACCCTGTTGGGACACGTCTGACAGCAGCAACCACAAAGGAAACCCCATGGGTGGTGCCAAACCCATACGCTAGATTAAGAGGTTTGAAGTGATACAGGTACAGCCAACCAGGCCATCGTTCGAATAAGTATCCAACCAGTAAACCAGTGAATTTTATGGATGTTGAAAAAACTAAGGAGTATGATTAGGATGTTGAAGAAGGAGTAGGTATGGACGAACTCTTGGATGGTGTAGAAATTACATATGAATAGGAAGAACATGTAAAATGTGTGGTTCGACGAGTCATGTGTTCAACAAAGCTGGAGGATTTCTCACAAAGAAACACTATTTTTAAGGCTTGCTGCAATGTCTAGGGGAATGTCAGTAATTTAATTTTTGACTGTGGAAGTTGTGAGAATTTTGTGTCCAAGAAACTGGTTGAACATCTGAAGCTGTGAGTAGAAAAACTTCTAAAACCTTATATGATTGGGTGGATTCAGAAAGGGCTTAAGGTGAATGTGAATAAGGTGTACAAAGTTCTTATTTCAATTGGATAACACTGCCGAGATGAGGTGGTCTGCGATGTAGTAGACATGGATGCTAGTCACGTGTTATTTGGACACCCATGGCAATTTGATGTGGATGTCATCTATATGAGGCACAATAATGTTTATGTTTTCAATTGGGATGGTAGAAAGATTGCATTGGTTTCGAAACGGAGTTCAGGTGAAGGCTCAACTAAGACCATGGCAGAAAAATAGTCTTTACTTTTTTTTGGTCACCTCAATAACAGATTTGGAATCTGAAGTTAAGAAAGAATGGGAGGTACATGTTATGGTTGTACAGGTTCTAGTGATAGAGGGCAAGGAAGAGCAAAGAGTTATGTTACCAGAGAAGGTGCAGTCTCTTTTGACCGAGTTTAGTGAGTTGGTGTCTGAAGATTTACCGAATGACCTTCCACCATTGAGAGATATTTATCACCATATTGATTTCGTTCTAGGAGTATGCTTACCCAATTTATTACACTATCAGATGAGTCCCAAGAAGAATCAGATTTTATGGGATAAAATGGATGATTTAATGACGAAGGGGTTTATTCAAGAAAGCGTGAGTCCATGCGATGTTCCCGTATTACAGATTCCAAAGAAGGATGACAGTTAAAGGATGTGCGTTGATAGTCCTGCGATTAACAAGATAACTATCCGATATAATTTTCCAATTCCGAGATTAGATAACATGCTAGATATGTTGGAGGTTTCGAAGTTGTTCTCCAAAATAGATATGTGAAGTGGATACCATCAAATTTGAGTTGAACCTGGTGATGAATGGAATACAGCTTTTAAAACAAAGGATGGGCTTTACGAGTGGTTGGTTATGCCTTTTGGATTGTCCAATGCGTATAGTACTTTTATACGACTTATGAATCGGGTATTATAGCCTTTCATTGGAAAATATGTTGTTGTTTTTTTTATGACATACAGATTAATAGTCACAGTGAGAAACACCATATGGAGCATTTTCGGGCAGTGATAAATGTGTTGTCAGAAAATAAGCTTGTTATTAATTTTTAGAAGAGCAGTTGGCTAATAGAACGATTTTTGTTCCTTGGGTATATGGTCAGTTCAGAGGGTATTTTGGTTGATGAAGAAAAGGTGAGATCCATTCGTGATTGGTTTACACCAAAGATGGTAGGAGATGTGATGAGTTTCCATGGGTTCGCAACGTTTTATCATCGATTTATTAGAGATTTTAGTAGTAATGTGGCACCCATTACAGAGTGTTTAAAGAAGGGTAAATTTCAGTGGGGTTAGGCAGCTGACACGACTTTTGCAGTCATTAAAGAAAAAATGTGCACTACTCATATTCTTCCTTTACCCAGTTTTGATAAATTATTCGAGGTGGAGTGCGATGCCAACAGATTTGGAGTTGAAGTAGTTTTGTCACAAGAGAAGAGACTAGTGGCATTTTTCAGTGAAAAGCTTAGTGATGCACGACGAAAATGGAGTACCTATGACCAAGAATTTTATGCTATTGTTCATGATCTAAATCATAGGGAGCACTATCTGATTCAGCACAAATTTATTCTTTACATTGATCACCATGCTTTAAAGTATCTTAACAGTCAAAGGAGTTTAAGTAATAGGCATGATCGGTGGTCAACCTATTTACAGAAGTTTCCTTTTATTCTGAAGCACAAATCGGGTGTTCTGAATAAGGTGGCGATTGCATTGAGTTGGCACGTGAATTTACTGGTCATAATACAGCAAGAGATTATTGGATTTGAGTTTCTGAAAGAGCTGTATTCAGATGATGAAGATTTCACCGAAGTATAGGGAAATGTAAGTTCATCAGTTTTTGATTGGCTCATTTTGTTGACAACCAAATTTGGAGATTAATGTGTAAGGGTATTTTAGGCCATCATTGCTCAAGACCCAACTCAAGCTTCAAAAGGTAAATCACTTGCTTAACGTTGTTTGAAGAGTTTTTAGTGCACACACACACACTCTCATGCATATCTTTGATCATCTTGCATGAATGCTTAATTGCCTTAATTTTATGCCTCTTTGCCATAAATCTAGTTTGGGTGTTTAATGCTTTTAGTTTGCCCTTAAAAGAGGTTTTTTTTACCTCTTAACCATGGTTGGGACAACTCTTTGTTTGACTCCGCCACAGTATGCACAACAGTGTTTACCAGGCGATGCACCGCTCGCTATACCGCCATCTGGACACTGCTTGTACCGCGGTCTAGACAACGGAGATTCCCAGGCTATGCACCTCTCTATACCACGGTCTGGACACTGCCTGTACCACGGTCTAGACAGCGGACATTACCTGGCGATGCACCGCTCACTATACCATGGTTAGGACACTGCCTGTACAGCGGTCCAGACAGCGGAGATTCCCAGGAGATGCATCACTCACTCTACCTCAGTCTGGACACTTGCTTAGACCGTGGCACGCACAATGGTCATGGCAAGATTTAGTTGTCCTTTGTCCAAAACGATGTCGTTTCGTGTAGGGCACACTATATATATGTTATCTTCTCTTCTCTTTGGTTTTGTGTGAGTCCAAGAAGCCATTTTTTGTTGTTCAAGCTTTTCTTTGAGAGAGAAATTGATTCTAAGAGAGAGAAAGCTCCCAAGAACTCATCTTGACTCAACCAAACTTCAATCCATGAGCATCTAGCATCTTCTTGCATCTTCCAAGCATGGATTTTCTCGTTTGTCTTTGAATAGGTAATCTCTACATGCCCTAGAATCTCTTATTCCATTCTTATGACATGTATGCCTAGGTTTAGCAATTATTGTTGATTAAGTGTATATCATTGAGGTTAATTGCATTTTTAACATGCTTGGGTTGTTGATTGTTGGTTGAGATTTATATTTTGTGATAGCTAAGATTTGTGACCATTTTACCCTTCTAGCTAAATCTTTATGCTTTGCATTTAGATATTGTTGTGGACTCATTGATTGTATTTTGTGATTGCATTATAGTCTTTGCCATGCTTAATGACAACTTGAGTTGATTGGCCCTTTGTTTGATAACTAGGATATAATGTTGCATGCCTATATCTAGTTAGGTCTTTATGAACATTCATTTAGACATTGATATCTAGGAATTGTACTTAGTGACATTCTTAATTTCCTAGATAAGCATTTAGCGTTGCCTAGCGTTAATTGCATGTTTGAATATTTTATCATATTCACTTAGGTTGTTTTGACTCTTCATTGAGGTTAAGTCTTGTGACTAAGTGGTTAGTGCACAGGAAAATAGATCAAAAATCACTATTAAGGCCTGTTGGGTAGAGTGAAAGGGTTAGTAACTGGAGGGTGTGACAGGAGGTCAACCTAGGTTGTAAACTTTCATTCAATAGTGGATTTGTGGATCGAGTGTGGCGCACATATCAGCCCGTGGTTTTTCTCATTTGGAGGGTTTCTACGCAAATATTGTGCGTTGTTATTGTTTGAAGCATAATTGATTTTATTGAATGCTTGTTTATTCGGGGTAATTTGTGTAAATATTGATTAATCAAAAAATCGGTAATTGATTCGATTAAAACCTATTCACCCCCTAGGTTTATAGACACAAACGTTTTTTGGGAACTTTCAATTGGTATCAGAGCCGGTGCCTAGATATACTTAGGTGATCCGTGCTCTGTGTGTGTCTTTCTTGTGCATTTTTGTTGTTTGCATCTTGTGTGGTGTATTACCTCATTTATTTAACCCAAGCACTATGAGTGAGCTTGGGATGAGCAAAGAGGGAGCATCAATTATAAGACCACATTTGCTTAAAGGTGATAATTATGCCTCATAGAAAGGCAAGATGGAGTCTTATATTTTCCAAATAGATGATCATGTATGGATGGCGATTGAAGATGGGTACACTCTTCCGAAGATAATCAATGATGATGGAGATGAAGTTCTCAAGCCTAAGTCTCAATGGAGCAAATAAGAATTTGAAGCTTCCAAGTGGAACAACAAGGTTATGCATGCAATCTTGTGTGCCATGGATGGCAATCAATACAAGTTGGTTCAAAATACTAGGTATGCAAAGGAGGCTTGGGAGATTCTACAATCAGCTCATGAAGGAACCGAAGTGGTCCTCCAAGCTTCAAGTCCTTCAAATGCAATTTGAGACAATTCAGATGGAAGAGGATGAATGCTTTAATGACTTCCAAGTGAAGTTGATGGACATCGTAAATCCATCAACTAGGTGACCCATATTCGGATAGAAGGATCAAGCAAAAGATCATGAGGTCACTCCCCAAGAGATTTGAGTCCAAGGTGACAGCAGTGGAAGAAAATAGCAACTATAAGACTATGAAGCTGAGTGAAGTGATTGGAAGGCATCTACCCTATGAGTCTTGGTGGACTTCTACACCTATATCTCCTAAGAAGCAAAAGAACTTAGCCTTGAAGACATCCAAAGTAGAGATGTAGGAGGATGAATCAGATAAGGAGATGGCTCTTATGGCGAAGAGATTTAAGAAGTTTACGAAACTTCACAAGAATGACTCAAAGAAGAAGATTGAGCCAAGGCAAGAGAAGCCAACAAGAAAAGGCCTTCAATGCTATGAGTGTAGTGGGTTCGGTTATATAGCCACCGAGTGTGCTAATTCAAAGAAGAAGAAGAAATGAAAGGTGGTGGCTGCCTCATCAAGTAAGAGAGGAAGTGAAGAAGATTCCTCAAATGATGAAGAGGTTATTCTTAACTACACGGCTTTTGGAGCCTCCCTTGTAAAAGATATTGAAAAAGGCAACAAGGCTTTAATTTGTGACTGTATAGGAGAAATTGATGATAAAGTAGCTAGAAGTGTGATTGATAAAGCTACTTATGGAAGTGTTGTAAATGTGACAACAAAAGACACTAGTGATGAGAGTTCCTCATCTCACTCTACTAATGGAAATGTAGAAAGTATGAACCTTGAAGGGTTCATTGAGCAGTTTCAAAGCTCAAGGTTGAATATGAAGAAAGAGGTTTGAAAGCTAAAGGAAGAGAACCTCAATCTATCAACCGAAGTGACTCACTTAAGTGAGAAAGTGAAGAATGGAAGAAAGGTGGAGGAAATCTTGAAGGCGGAGCTTAGAGAAGCTTGAGAGTTGATTGCTAAGATGACTTTGAGTACAGAGAAGCTGGACCATATGTTGGGAGTTAGCAAGAAGCCAAGTGATAAGAGAGGTCTAGGGTTTGAAGATAACAAGGAGACCTCAACTCCTAGCAAGACAGTATTTGTCAAGAGCATGGACTTCAAAAAGCCCTTTCCTCCATTTTATCCTAGGAAGAAAATTGAACTATGAGTGCGCTCTAGAAATGTCCAAGTCAAGAAAGCACCAAGAAGTCAAGCTCAAGCTCAACCAATGAGAGTACATCAAGCAAGCATCCCTAAACCTAAAAGCCATCAAGCCAATAAGCATTTTTTGCATGTTCAACCAAGGAAGCAATCTTCTCCAACTCAAAAACAAGAAAGAAAAGAACCAACACCACACAAAAGAAAAGCTCAAAGACATGGGAAAACACCTTTGTCCTCACAAAGGAATGGTATGACCCCTTATTTTATTCCTTCATGTCATTTTTGTGGTGTTGATGGTCATATTAGACCAAATTGCTTCAAGTACTTTAACATGTGTAGAACTAAGAACATGATTGAAAGGAAAAGGGATAGAGCCAATATGCATGTGCCTAGGAAAGCAAGTGTTAATGATCTTAGGAGTAATATGAAGATCTTGACCACTAGGAATGACAATGTGACACCTAAGTGGATTAGAAAAGATGAACTCACATGCCATTGTGCTAAGGGTTCATTTATAGGCTCAACTAGGTCCAATGGACTTGGTAAGTCTATAGGGACTCATATCCCCTATTGACTTGTTTTGATTGACCCCATATGGGGAGCTCAAGCAAAGAGAGCGAATTGGCATTCCATTGTGCCCAGGATAATATTTATACTCCTTTATTAATTACTTGAGATGATTGGCTGTACATATTTTTTTTAATAAGTGTGCAACTTTGCTTAACATGCAATCCATGTCTTATTTTTGACCAAACATGCATTTTTGGACTAGGAGATTTGATTGGGAAGTACATTTTGAATGACTTAGAATTGATCTCCGTGACATGTTGATTATTTCTATGACATGCTTTAATTTGATATGCATGATGAGATTTTTTTTAATGCTCTAAAATGAATGCAAAAATTTGTGTGTAAAAGCAATTTTGAGACTTCAATCAATAAGGATCGTGTATCTAATTCAAGGATTTTACAATCCAAAAGTCTCTCTCTCTTTACTTGTTGAATAAGGCTACTATCATACGGGTATTCCACCCGGAAAAATAAAAAAGGGTGCAATAGTCACTCATGTCTTGTTTTGCTTGTAAAGTTTGATATAGTTGTTCTTAAAATGAATTTATTTTACAATCTATATCTTGCTCATTCCATGACAAAGGGTGAATTTGGTTTGAATTATCTTTGAAACCCTTGTTATTTTGCTTTGCCAAAACCATGTTTTGATCTTGAATACAACTTGCCTTGTATGCAAAGCATTCGTTCACACATTTTTTTTAGTAAAACACCTTGATTCTCTCTTCTTAATTGAATTGCATAAGTTTGTTTATATAATTATGCATATGTCTTATTCCATAAGCTCTCCTTGCTAATGCCTTCTTAAAGGGATACACCTTTGTCTATCTCATGACAAAAAGGAGGAGTAGGTGTGGATTTGGGGGAGTTGAGAGTGGCATGACTTAGGGGAGAGTTAACCTATTTAGGGGGAGTGTTTGCATTTGCATTGTTGATGCATGTTGCCTGTTTCTATTTTATGCAAATTGCTCTTGTTTTTATTTCTTTGATCATTTCACATACACTTGTCTTGGAAAGTGTAGTATTTTGTTTTGTAGGGATGTTGATTCTACAAGAGATGGATGACTTGAAGATCTAGTTTATTATGCATCCCTTTGTAATGTAGAAAAACTTTATTGATCCATGTCTTTTGTTTTGTTTATTTATGAGGATGAATCGTGAGTGGTGGTTTTGTCACGAAATAGCCAAAGGGGGAGATTGTAAGTTCCTCAATTTTTGATTGGCTCATTTCGTTGACAACCACATTTGGGGATTAATGTGTAAGGGTAGTTTAGGCCATCATTGCTCAAGACCCAGCTCAAGCTTCAAAAGGTAAATCACTTGCTTAACCTTGTTTGAAGAGTTTTTAGTGCACACAGACACTTTCATGCATATCTTTGATCATCTTGCATGAATGCTTAATTTCCTTAATTGTGTGCCTCTTTACCATAAATCTTGCTTGGCTATTTGATGCTTATAGTTTGCCCTTAGAAGAGATTTTTTTCCTCTTAACCGCGGTTGGGACCGTTCCCTGTGCATTGAATCAGCCGCGGTATGCACATCGGTGTTTCCCAAGTGATGCACTGCTCGCTATACCCCGGTCTAGACACTGCCTGTACCGCGGTCCAGACAACTGTGATTCCTAGGCGATGCACTGCTCGCTCTACCGCGGTCTGGACAGTTGCTTAGGCCGAGGCACACACAACGGTCATGACGGTATTTAGTTGCCCTTTGTCCAAAACGATGTTGTTTCCTGTAGGGCACATTATATATACGTTCTCTTCTCCTCTCTTTGGTTTTGTATGTGTCCAAGAAGCCATTTTTTATTGTTTAAGATTTTTTTAAGAGAGAAATTGACTCCAAGAGAGAGAGAGGGAGCTCATAAGAACTCATCTTGACTCAACCAAACTTCAATCCATGAGCATCTAGCATCTTCCAAGCATGGATTTTCTTGTTTGTCTTTGAATAGGTAATCTCTACATGCCCTAGAATCTCTTGTTCCATTCTTATGACATGTATACCTAGGTTTAGCAATTATTGTTGAATAAGTGTATGTCATTGAGGTTAATTGCATTTATAACATGCTTGGGTTGTTGATTATTGGTTGAGATTTATATTTTGTGATAGCTAGGATTTGTGACCATTTTACCCTTCTAGCTAAATCTTTATGCTTTGCATTTAGATATTGTTTAGGACTCATTGATTGCATTTTGTGATTGCATTATAGTCTTTGCCATGCTTAATGACAACTTGTGTTGATTGGCCCTTTTTTTGATAACTAGGATATAATGTTGCATAACTATATCTAGTTAAGTCTTTATGAACATTCATTTAGACATTGATATCTAGGAATTGTACTTAGTGACATTCTGAATTTCCTAGATAAGCATTTAGTGTTGCCTAGCGTTATTTGCATGTTTGAATATTTTATCATATTCACTTAGGTTGTTTTGACTCTTTATTGAGGTTAAGTCTTGTGACTAAGTGGTTAGTGCACAAGCAAATAGATCAAGAATCACTATTAATTCCGGTTGGGTAGAGTTAAAGGGTTAGTAACTTGAGGGTGTGACTGGAGGTCAACCTATGTTGTAAACTTTCATTCAATAATGGATTTGAGGATATAGTGTGGCGCACATATCAACCCGTGTTTTTTCCCATTTAGAGGGTTTTCACGTAAATATTGTGTGTTGTTATATTTTTAAGTATAATTGATTTTATTGAATGTTTGTTTAATCTCGGTAATTTGTGTTAATATTGATTAATCGAAAAATCGGTAATTGATTCGATTAAAACCTATTCACCCCCTAGGTTTATAGACACACACGTTTTTAGGGAACTTTCAGGAAAATGTGTTCTTAAATAAGCAAAAGGCAAATTTCATATGGTCGATGACTACCTATTCCGGGGTAATCAATTATGTATTCTGTGGAGCTCTTTGAGGGAGAAGCTGATTCGAGAATTACATGGTGGGGGTTTGAGTGGTCACTTGGGACCTGACAAGACTGTTAGTGGGGTAGCTGAGCGATATTACTGGGCACAGTTGAAACGTGAGATGGGTAACTTTGTTCGCAAGTGTTTTGTTTGTCAGACTTCTAAGGGGCAGGCTCAGAAAACAGGTCTCTACATGCCACTACCTGTACCGAGTGCCATTTGGGAGGATTAGTCGATGGATTTTGTTTTGTGTCTTCCACGAAGTCAGCGTGGAGTAGATTCTGTGTTTGTTGTGGTTGACAGGTTCTCCAAGATGGGGCATTTTATTCCCTATCGGAAGACTGCTGATGCATCCCATGTTGCTTAAATGTTTTTTCTTGAGGTGGTTTGTTTACATGGAGTCCCTCAATCCATCACCTCTGATAGGGATTCGAAGTTTCTTAGCCATTTTTGGGTTACATTGTTGCGGTGGATGGATACTGCTCTAAAGTTCAGTAGCACTGTGAACCCACAGATTGACGGGCAAACTAAGAATCTAAATCAAACACTGGGGAATTTAATTATAAGCATTTGTGGTGATAAGCCTAAACAGTGGGATGTGGCACTAGCACAAGCTGAGTTCACGTATAATAATGCAATTCATACTGCTACTGGTAAATATCCTTTTCCTTTATTGTATCGACAACCTTCTAAGCACGTGTTAGACCTGGCACGTCTTCCCAAGGTTGCTGGAGCAAGTGTTGCTGCCCAGAACATGGCTACGCATGTTCGCGATGTTTAGATTGAAGTGAAAGCTCGGTTGGAGAAGAATAATACGAAGTATAAAGCCGAAACAGATGTCAAGAGGCATTAGAAATTGTTTGCTGAGGGTGATCAGGTTATGGTGTTTCTGCATGAGGAAAGGTTCCCAGTTGGATCCTATAACAAGCTGAAACCAATGAAGTATGGGCCGTACAAGGTGATCAGATCGACTTGCCTGCTGATATAAACATCTCTCGAACTTTCAATGTAGCTGATCTATATGAGTTTTATGACGATGTTCCATTTTTTCTAGAATATAACTCGAGGTCGAGTTCTTCACAGGTAGGAAAGACTGATGTAGGACTATTAACTCTGGAGTTTGAAAAAGAGTTGGATAGAAAATTGGCTAAAAGAGCTGGTCAAAGAAATAGCCATGACTAAAAGAGTTGGTTCGAAGAAACAGACATAACTTTTAGCTCATTTGTCTGTTTACCTACTATAATATGTTTTTGGAAAGGGTTTTTCGAGTTCCATACCATCCTATCCTGAGTTCCCTAGTTAAGATTTTTTTCATCCTTAAATTAGCTATTTTAGGCAGGCTATCGGGTGGTTGAAGTATTATTGTTTTTTTAAGTTTTTGCGTTTAGCTGCTATTTGTTTAGTAAATGTCTAATTTGGTCTTTTTACTTAAGTTAGTGTTTTCGAACACTATTTAAGCCTCTTGTTCTTTGATTTGAAGAGAATAATAAAGTTTAATTTGGTTTACAGTGGCACATACCATGTTTCAGGAACAAATTCACACTGCAGCACCAACCGTGGTCGTTTCTAGAGATTTATTGTGGGACAAACCGCTGCAAACGTAACGCGGTACATACCGTGGAAAGACAATTTTTGGCCAGTGCAGAATAATCATATTGTGGGGATTATATCTGTCAGTTACAATTGAACTATGTATCCTACCACCTGTGGATAGAAAGCCCGGAAAGTCTAGTTTTCGGTGCATTTTTTTATCGCAATTATGGTATTCCTAGAAGAAGTTATGCTTGTTTTAGTACCTGATGGTCAGATAAGTCATAATTCCATGAATAATATCGGGATTTATTTAGTATGTTGTTGGAATGGGGAATATTTCCTTCTTGGAATTGTGTAGGAGTCTTGTGCAAACTAGTTGACACCTAATCCTAATCTTCCTTCAATAAGTAGTCAATTTTATTGGAATAGGAAACAAATAAAATCCTGAAAAGGTAAAGTTCTAAAATGGAATTGATATCCTTGTTGTTTAAGGACATGACCTAGAATCTACACTTATTTAAACCCCTTGTGAACCCTAATTTCGAGATAAACAAGTCAAGGGAGGTCTCAAGCCACCAAAGGGGCCGTCCCTCATCGCTCCATCACCATACATCACCTCACAACTTCCATTCATCTTTCACATCCGATGATTCAAAGACTAAGAAGATTTCAACATTGAATATTTGAAGAATTCATAGGAGGTCTCAATGGGCTTTTATCTTTTCTTTCTCTTGTCTTTTTATTTTCATGATGTGTAAATAATTCCATAACTAGGGAATCAGTGTGAACCTTTTGTGAATGCTCATATTAGGATTAATATTATTTTTTCATCAATTCAATTCTTGATTTAATTATTATTCTTAACTTCTTAATCCTCATTAGTTTTAATTCTTATTCACACCTCCAAAGGGTGAATGATTATTTGGCATGATTTTAGGATTAAGATTATCTGAGAATTAGAGTTAGAGTTGAGCTAACTTAATCTTAATTAATGATCTTCTGAATGAATGAATTTTATCTTTAGCTGGACCAAGGCAAAGTAGTGGAATTATGTTCTTATTTCTTGCACTTAATGGGTTTCCGATCCTTGTTCACACCTGGACCAAAGGGCGAATAGCGGTTGGGAACATATGATTCAACCCGTAACCGAACGGTAATAGTCATATTAAAGATAAAGAATGAACCCTAAAATTGATTGAATCTTATTTACAAATTAACTTCACACCTCAATTGTTCATAATTGGAGATCATTGATGACCTAGTGCTTTCTCACCCTTAACCACAACCAATTCTTTTTAATTGCTTTCTTAATTTAGTTTTAGTTTAATAATCAAATCAATGTTTGGTTACTTTTTATTTTATCTTTAGTTAAAATTTGTTTTCAATCAATAAATCTCTTTTCCTCATGGGAACGATCCTTATATGCCACTGTACTTATCTTCACGATTCGTCAACTTAAGAGTATTGTTTTTATGAATACAATTTCACATATCAAGTTTTTGGCACCACTACAGGGGATTAGTTGAATTTATTGGTTATTTCTAGTTTTAGTTTTAGTTCTAATTTTTTTAGTAGTTGAGTCATTAGTCAATAGTTTTTATTTTTATTTTTTTAGATTTTGTTTTCTTTTTATTTCCTTTTTCTTGTTTCTTTCAGGTACAATGGACTTCTATGGGCAACACTCTTATGATGAGGAAAGAGAAACAATTAATGAATTTGCTAGGCAACTAGCTGATTTAAATCGACAAATAGAGAGATTGATTTTGATGACTTCGGGGAGAGAACAAGCAAGAGCTATGGTTTGCGCGTTCTATGGAGCGGTTGGTCATGAGATAGAAAATTGCACTTCTGCAGTAAATTTCTCAGAATATGTACAAGAAGAATCCTATAAGATGAATTCTTACAATCCTTGGCCTATCAATGAACCATATGTAAATTTCCACAGTCAATGGTCTAGTTATGCACCATATGGCAAGACTTACAACTCATATTGGAGGAATCATCAAGACTTCTCGTGGAGCTACAATGAAGTAAATACCTATGAGCAGCCGGTCTCGCTATCATTGGAGGATACAATTAAAGAATTCATATAGAATATGTGTTAGAGAATGAATCGGTGAGATAAAAGGTTGTAAGACACTCAACATATGTTCAAGGATAATAGACAAGAAACTAATGTGAGGTTTCAAAACGTGGAAGCTTCAATGAGGAAGATTGACGTAAAAATTTGACAAATGGCTAAAGCTTTTCAACAGAAGGAGCCCGAAAAATTCCAGAGCCAACCGGTGCAAGAAGATGCTATCATCATCCCTTATAATTGTAAGATAGTTCATATCATAGTGAGCCATGAATTTTCTAATGATTTTGAAGAAGTTGAAAAGGAGGAGAATAAAGAAAAAGTGAAGGAATCGGATGATATCCTTGTCAAGGAACAACTCCTATACTAGGAACTCAAGCCTTATATTCCACCCATTACTTTTCCGAGCCGCCTACACAAAAGCAAATGGATAAGTGGTTTTCTCAAATTATTTCACCATACTTTATAGTGAATATTTACTTGCCTTTGCTTATTATGTGTAGGAACATGCCGACGCGATATAATTTTTTCCAAGATATGATCGCATTTAAGCATAAATTTGAGACATTGGAATTTGGTTGAGTTTTCCAAGCACCCATCTAGCCTAGATGTTAAATAAAGCGCTTGGTGGGAGGTTGATTTAGTTTTTAGTTTTCTTTCTGTAGTTTTTGTCTTTCTTGTTCATACATTTCATACTTTTTCTTTCTTCAATGTCCATGCTTTTAATGTCATATAAACATTGAGAACAATGTTTAGATTAGGTTTGGGGGTGTGAGTTCGTGTTTATTTTATTTTATAAGCCATTTGTTAAAATATGCGAAAAAGTACCCTGTTTTGAAATTTTTTGTGGCAAACATCTGTTTAAAACTGTATTCATTTGTGAGGAGATTGTAAGTTCCACGATTTTTGATTGGCTTATTTCGATTGACAAACTACATTTGGGGATTATCATGTAAGGGTAGTTTAAGTGATCTTTGTTCGTGACCAAGCTCAAGCTTTTAAGGTATATCACTTGCTTAACTCTTTGAAGAGACTTAGTTGCACACACACACACTTCTTATATGTTTTGTTCACCTTGCATTTATGTTCCTTATTGCTTATAAGTATGCATCATTTACACATTGCACTTACACACTTACATGAATTTGTAATGACATGCATTTATTATGTGTTACTCATGTGTGCATCTCTTTACAATCACACTTGCACTTCATTTCTAGACTTAAGTGTGTTCTTTTGTGTTGTACCCATGCTTGCATGATGATGCACTTGTTTTCAGCGCGTTGAGTGACCATTTGAGAAGGTCACATTATTCTCTTGGTGTTGTTATGAAGTAAGGTGTCTAGTTTCAATATAGTGGATTTCAATGATTTAAATGTTTTTTAAAATTGACCTTTGTATGGTCTTATAACCATAACAATTTATAAAATGCTTCAAAATGGGTTTTGGAATTTTTTTTACAAACTAGACACTCATACCTTTCAAACGGTATATTATTTGTAATATTTAATGAATGTTTGGATTTGTTTTAAATTCTCCAAAGTTACCACAAAAACAGGGCAACTCTATTGTTGTCTATTTCTGACCTTTGGTTACTCAAATGACCGTAAATATTTCTATAGACATTCAAATAATGTTTTGTAAATTGGAGTAGAAAGTAGACTTCTATACCTTTCTAAATGTATATAATACAAAAGGTTTGAATATTGTTTGGTCATAGTGTAAGTCGCTCGAATTTTGAGTTGTTGTGTTGTCAGAGGTGTACTACGGCATGGACCGCTTCTGGTGCACTTGCCTAGCTAGTGGTCTCGAGAGCAGTCTAGCCATGCCATGCTATGTAGACCGCTACCTGGACACTTGCCTAGACCACAGTTTGTATAGCGGTCATGATAGGATGTTGTTCTAACTTCACAACAATGTCATTTCATTTGGGCATTATAAATACATCCTGAACTCATCTTCTTCATTCTATGACTCTAAAAAATGAACCCTATAGTGAGAGAGAGAGTTTCTTGAGAGAGAAAGCTTCTTTACAGCTTAATTAACTCTCCAAACCCAAAACCCAAAACCCATTATCCTTCATGGATTATTGTGCATCATCCAAGCATGAGTCTTCTTGTTTTATTTGACTAGGTAAACTTTACATGCCCTAGACTTCATTGTTTCATTTATGTCATGTATGCCTAGGTTTTAGTTTTTTTTTTTTTTTGCAAATTAAATGCATGTTCTTCTTTTTAATAGCTTTTATGACATGCTTGTGATGTTGGTTGTTGGTTGAGAACATTGATTAGTGATAGCAAGCATTTAAGACAATTATACTCTTCTAGCTAAATCTCTATGCTTTGCATTTAGATATTGATTAGGTCTAATTGATTTCATTTGTTAATTGTAATAATTGTTCTTTGCCATGTTTCATGACAACTTTTGTTGATTGGCTTTTGCTTGATAACTAGATTTTAGACTTTCATAGCTATATCTTGTTAGGTCTTCTTGCACTTTCATTTAGACATTGATATCTAAAAATTGCATTTATTGACATCTTCAAATTCCTAGATAAGCATTTAGTGTAGCCTAGAACTGCTTGCATGTTTGAATATTTCATAATATTCACTTAGGTTGTTTTGAATCTTTATTGTGGTTAAGCTTTGTGACTAAGTGTTTAGTGCACAAGCTTGTTGATCAAGAATCACTATTAAGGCCCGTTGGGTAGTAGTGGTGGGTTAGTAACCTTGAAGTGTGACTAGGTTGTCAACTTAGACTGTAAACATCATTACAATAGTGGATTTGAGGATCGGGAGTGGCTAAGTGGTTAGCCTTTGGATTTTCCCTTGCTAAGGGTTTCCACGTAAAAATCGTTTGACATTTTTTTTCTTCAATTTTTACTTGTTTTCCATGTTTGTTAATGGGATGAGTGTTTTAACATTGATTAATTTAAGAAGTTGGTAATCAATTGTGTTAAAACCTATTCACCCCCCTTCTAGGTTATTAGACAAACCTTTAGGGAATTTTAATTGGTATTAGAGCCGTTGCCTAGATATACTTAGGTGATCTGTGCTCTGTATGTGTCTTGCTTTGTGCATTTTGGTTGTTTGCATTTTGGTTATTACATTGCATTTGCATATCATTTATAACCCAAACACTATGAGTGACTTTGGGGTGAGTAGAGAGGGTGTGTCGGATTTGAGACCACCATTGCTCAAGGGAGATAATTACTCTTCATGGAAGAGAAAGATGGAGTCCTTCCTTTAATAGATGATAGAGTTTGGATGGTGATGAAGATGGATACACACCACTAACCATGACTGCCGAAGATGGAAGTAGTGTGCTTAAGCCTAAGTCTCAATGGAGTTCGCAAGAGCTTGAAACATCAAAGTGGAACGATGAGGCAATGTGTGCTCTACTTAGTGCAATGTGTAGGGAAAATAAAACACACGCAACGGAAGTGTGAGAAAATTTATTAAATAGGGTTTGCATATATATATATTTTTTTCCCTTTTATACAATGAGAACCTTAACCCTAGATTAATTGATGTATATAAAAAATGTCGTACCTTTTTCTCGTGACGATTGAACAAGAGCCGAGTTGATTCCGTAAGATCTTCCAATCCAATCACGAACGTGAATTGCCTAGGAGTGTGGGCTCCCTTTCTTTAAATTGTATACCTGAGGTTGGAGACAAACAAAATCTTTTCTTTGCTAGTTACAAATATCCTCCAAAAAAAAATCCAAGAACGTCCGGTGTTGTACACAAAACCCTTTTGATGTAAAGGATGCTAGTATACTATCGAAAACAAAACGTTCCCCTTTTTGTCTTCTTGGTCGAATTCACACACTATTGCTTAAAGTTGATCGAATTTTGTCTAGAGTAAAATCAGAATTTTCTCCTTCAAAATTCCTTTGATGGCCGAATTCTTCTCTTAGAAAAATAGGGATGGCCGAAATTCTCTATCAATTGCCTTAGAGCTGGCCGAAATTCACACACACACACACACACACACACACACACACACACACACACACACACACACACACACACACATATATATATATATATATATAAATAGCATCATAAATCCTCTCATAAGAAGGATTTACCTGGTTGCCAAGAATCCTTTCCTTAGGTGGATTTATTTGATAGTTAAGAATCTTTATCTAAAAGGAATTCTATCCTATTGTATATATACATGGGCTGCCGAATTTCATAGGTTATAGATTAGGATCACAAATCCTTTCCTAAGAAGGATTTATTTGGTAGTTAAGAATCCTCTCCTTATGTTGATTTACTTGGTGGTTACTATTCCTTTTTCAAAAAGGAATTCTATCCTCAACCAAGACTCCTAATCAAACTCAATAGTGTATTTGTAACCATATTAAAGACTTTCTAATTTGATTAGATAATTAACTCCTTTTATTTATCTACTTATCAAATATAGTCTTTAATATTAATTATACTACTAACAATAGTATAATTTTAGAAGACCATCTCCTATTAGGAAAAAGATTTTGACTTTTAATTAAATAATTAATTAATCAACAATTAATTAATTTCCATTTAATTAAATAATAAAATAAAAATAGTATATTTAAGCTATTTTTAATAGCCTTTGCCGCCCATACCAAATATAAGGGCCATATATTATTTTTCTTATTTTTTTAAATCCATTGGACCTTAATAAAAATAATCCACATGTGAACTAAACATATTCTTACAAAAAGAAACAACTTCACATGCCTTAATACAATTCTAGATGGACCTCTAAATTGGTCTGGTAGAATATATCAAGTGATCCATGCAAGTTCGTGTGGATTGGGGATCTTGGCAGGCTATCTAAATTTATGCTCCAATAGACACAACCCAATCACAATCAACAAATGATTCACTTAGGTCTAATCTATTTAAGTTTAGTTTATTCCACTAAAGAACTAAAATTGAACTCTTAAATAAAGATAGAATAAGTAGATGTTACTCATTCATACCCTAGACAACCTTATTGGAGAAAGTGCATCCTCGTGAAGAATACCAGTAATCGCCAAGAGCTCATATACCGTCAATAGCTCTCAAAGTTACCATATTTACTCATATGACCACATTTTGAACTTGGATATTTTGACTTGTCCAGAAGCCATGTTTCAATAGTCACTATTGAAAACTTAACGTTAAGATTTAATATCCAAAACCTCAAAACATCCATATGATGGTAATCTGCTCTCATTCAATAAATGGAGCCACGATGTCCATATCTATAAATGAAGCCCTCTATCGATTAACAAATGAACACCACCAAACTATCGAGGATATATTATGCTATATAATCGTACTCATTGATAGCTCAAATGATAACACTTGTAACCATAAGTCCATCATTTATCTCAGGATTGAGATAGACTCTCCAATTGTCTTCAATTGAAAACTTTTACCCATTGATGGTTGTAGATAAAGTATTTCATTGTGATCTTATTCAATACACCCAGTGCACTAGATTTTTTTGCCCAAAGACACCACACTTTGATGATTTTAGACTCATCATAACAATTTATCCCACTTAAATGCTAGCAAAAGGATTTACAACTTTAACAAGATAAAGGCGCCCAAAATTTAATCTTAAGTTGTGAATATTATTCAAGACTAACTAAAGAATTGTGTCTACCTCATACATATCTAGATGTATGAACAATTCTTCTTTTCTCATAGTCTTTTGACCTTATGATTATTTACTTTTGACAATTATAATAATTAAACTATAAATACTATAAGATTTGTTAAACTGGAAATCACTTTATTAATATGAAAATATTGTCAAATACATTATTATACTCTTGCTATCGAGCATAATCCTAACACAATGGATGAGAACCAATACAAACTCAACCAAATCACCCAAAATGCACAAGAATCTTGGAATATACTTGAGAAGGCACATGAGGAAACCGAAGTGAGTGGAAGGTTATTAGCCTATGAATCTAGATGGAGTCCTACATCCATATCACCAAAGAAGCAAAAAGGCTTAGCATTTAAGACCTCCAAGTTTGTGAAGGAGGATGATGACTCGGATGGAGACTTAACTCTAATTGTAAAGAGATTCAAGAAATTTGTGAATCTTCACAAGAATGACTCAAAGAAGAAGATTGAGCCAAGACAAGAGAAACCTATAAGAAAAGACATTCAATGTTATGATTGTAGAAGGATCGGTCATAATTCTTCCGTATGTACTAATTTGAAAAGGAAGAAAGGAAAAAGTGGTGTCTGCCTCATCAAGTAATAGTGGAAGTAAAGAAGATTCTTCAAGTGATGAGAATCATGTTCTTAACTACATGGCTTTTGGAGCCTCACAGATGGAAGATGAAGAAAAAGGCAACAAGGCCTTAGTTTGAGTCCTTGAAGAAGAATGTGATGAAAAAGTAGCTAAGAGAGTAATTAGTGAAGCCATTTATATTGATGATGCCAACATGACAAGAATTGACATTTGTGATGACTCAAGTAATGAGAGTTCCTCTTCTTACACTACAAATGGAAATGTAGAGAGCATGAACCTTGAAGGGTTAATTGAGCATTTTCATAACTCAAAGGTGGAGATGAAAAGAGAGGTTCGAAGGCTAATAAAAGAGAACCTCAAGCTATCAACCGAGGTTATTCACTTGAATGAAGAAGTGAAGATAGCTAGGAGAAATTAAGCCTTGATGGAAAAGGACCTTGAAGAAGCAAGAGAAATTATTACTAAAATGACTTCAAGTTCGAAGAAGCTTGGTCACATGTTAAGAGTTGGCAAGAAGCCCAATGACAAGAGAGCTCTTGGCCTTGTAGATGATGGGTTCACAATATCGTCAAACAAGACAATTTTTGTGAAGGAATCTATTCCTAGGTTGCCTCCTTCATCATATCATCCGAAGAAGATTAATCTTCTAGAGTCAACAAAGAGTGGCCAAGTAAAGATGCCAACAAAGAATGGATTTCAACCTCAACAACCAAGAGGTCCACCTCCAAGCTTCCCATAACCAAGGCTTCCTCAACCAAGATGGTATGCCAAGCAAACTCTACCAAGGAAGCATGGCAATCCGGTTAAACAACAAAGAAAGAGAGAACTAGCTCAACACCAAAGGTGACATCAAATGCATGACAAGTTTCCAATGACCTTACAAGGATATGTTATGACTCCTAATTTTATACCTACTTGTCATTTTTGTGGTGTTGATGGACACATTAGGCCAAATTGTCATAAGTACATTAAAAAATGTATGGTTGAGAGCATGATTGAAAGAAAAAGGGATATAGCCAATATGCATGTGCCTAAGAAATCTAGTGTCAATGATCCTAGGAGTAATATGAAGACCTTAGCCACTTGGACTGATAATGTGTCACCTAAGTGGATTAGAAAAGATAAACCCATATGCCATTGTGCTAAAGGTTCACCCATAGGCTCAACTAGGTCCAATGGACTTAGTTAGTATATAGGGACTCATATCCCCTCTTGACTTGTTTTGGATTGACCTCATATGGGGAGCTCAAGTAAAGAGAGCAAATTGGCATTGCATTGTGCTCATTGATAATATTTATGCTCCTTTATTAATTGCTTGAGATGATTGGTTGTACATATTTTTTTAATAATTGTGCAACTTTGCTCTACTTGCAATTCATTTCTTATTTATGACCAAACATGCATTTTGGACTAAGAGAATTGATTGGGAAATACATTTTGAATGACCTAGAATTGATCTCCATGACATGATGATTCCGTATGATATGCTTTAAAGTGATACGAATGATGAAATTATTGAATGCTTTGAATGCTCTATAATGAATGCAAAAAAAAAAAAAAACTATACGTGAAAATGATTTTGAGACTTTAATCAATAAGGATCTTTTATCCATTTCAAGTATTTTACAATCCAAAAGTCTCTCTCTTTACTTGTCGAACAAGGCTATTATCATACGGGCATTCCATCCGGAAAAATAAAAAAGGGCGCTATAGTTGCTCATGTCTTGTTTTGCCTGTAAATTTTGATATAGTTGCTCTTAAATGAATTTACTTTACAATCTATATCTTGTTTATTCCATGACAAAGGGTGAAATTGGTTTCAATTCTCTTGGAAGCCCTAGTTGTTTTGCTTTGCCAAATACCATGTTTTTGATCTTGAATACAACTTGTGTTGTATGCAAAACATTTATTCACACAGTTTTCTTGTAATAAAACTTCTGATTCTCTCTTCTTAATTGAGTTGCATAAATTTGTTTATATGATTATGCATATGTCTTGCGCTATAAGCTCTCATTGTTAATGCCTTCTTAAGGGGATACTCCTTTGTCAATCTCATGACAAAATAGGGGAGCAGTGTGGATTTAAGCGGTGTTAAGAGTGGCACGATTTGAGGGGGAGTTGAGAGTTTCATATGAGGGGAGATTGAATTGTTGAGGGGGAGTTAACCTATTTAGGGGGAGCATTTATATTTGCATTGTTATTGCATGGTGATTGTTATTGTGGTTTGCGAATTGATCTTTTTTTTTATCCGCCTTGATCACCTCACATACATTTATCTTGAAGAGTGTAGATTTCCTGTTTTGTAGGGATAGTAATTCTACAAGAGACGGAAGATTTAAAGATCTAGCCTTAGGTATCTCTTTGTAATGTAGAATGTGATTGTTGACCCCTTGTCTTTTGCTTTAATTATTTGTGAGAGTGATATGCGAGTGGTGGTTTTGTCATGAAATATCCAAAGGGAGAAATTTTAAGTTTCACGGTTTTTGATTGGCTTATTTCGATTGACAAACCACATTTGGGGATTATCATGTAAGGGTAGTTTAAGTAATCTTTGTTCGCGACCAAGCTCAAGCTTCTAAGGTATATCACTTACTTAACTCTTTGAAGGGATTTAGTTGCACACACATTTTGTTCACCTTGCATTTGTATTCCTTATTGCTTATATGTGTGCATCATTTACAAATTGCACGCACACATTTACATGAATTTGTATCGACATGCATTTATTCCTTGTTACTCATGTGTGCATCTCTTTAGAATCACATTTGCACTTCATTTCTAGATTTAAGTGTCTTCTTTTGTGTTGTGTCTGCGCTTGCACGATGGTGTGCTTGTTTTTAGCATGTTGAGTGACCATTTGAGAAGATCACATTCTTCTCTTGGTGTGGTTATGAAGTAAGGTGTCTAGTTTCAATAGAGTGGATTTCAATGATTTAAATGTTTTTCAAAAATGACCTTTGTATTGTCTTGTGACCATAACATTTTATAAAATGCTTCAAAATGGGTTTTGAAAAATTCTTTAAAAACTAGACACGCATACCTTTCCAACGGTATACTATTTGTAATATTTCATGACCTTTTGGATTAGTTTTAAATTCTTCAAAGTGACCATAAAAACAGGGCAACTCTGTTGTTGTCAGTTTCTGATCTTTGGTTACTCAAATGACTATAACTCTTTCTACAGACATTCAAATTATGTTTTATAAATCGGAGTAGAAAGTAAACTTTCATACCTTTCTAACGGTATATTATACGAAAGGTTTTGCTATCGTTTAATCATAGTTTAGGATGCTCGAATTTTGAGCTGTTGTGTTGTCAGATGTGTACCACGGTCTGGACCGCTTTTGGTGAACCTGCCTAGTAAGTGGTCTCAGGAGCGGTCATGTACAACCATGCCTTGCGACGTAGACCTCAGCCTGGAAACTTGTCTGGACCACGGTATCCACAGCAGTCCTGAAAGGATGTTGTTTTCTAACTTCAAAACAATGTCAAATCACTTGGGCATTATAAATACATCCTTAACTCAAAATGAACCATGGAGTGAGAGAGAGATTTTCTCGAGAGAGAAAGCTTTATTACAGCTTGATTAACTCTCTAAACCCCAAACCCATCATCCTTCATGCATTATTGTGCATCATCCAAACGTGGGTCTTCTTGTTTTCTTTCACTAGGTAAACTTTACATGCCCTAGACTTCATTGTTTCATTACTATGTCATGTATGCCTAGGTTTTAGTTTTTATTGCAAAATTAAGTGCATGTTCTTTTGTTTAATAGCTTTTATAACATTCTTGTGATGTTGGTTGTTGGTTAAGAACTGACTAGTGAGAGCTAGCATTTAGGATGATTATACCCTTCTAGCTAAATCTATATACTCTGCATTTAGATATTGTTTAGGTCTAACTGATTGCATTTGTTAATTGCTATGATTGTTATTTGCCATGTTTCATGACAACTTTTGTTGAATGGCTTTTGTTTGATAACTGGATTTTAGACTTTCATAGCTATATCTTGTTAGGTCTTCTTGCACTTGCATTTAGAAATTGATATCTAGGTTTGCATTTATTGACATCTTTGAATTCCCAGATAAGCATTTAGTGTAGCCTAGCACTACTTGCATGTTTGAATATTTCATAATATTCACTTAGGTTGTTTTGACTCTTCATTGTGGTTAAGCTTTATGACTAAGTGTTTAGTGCACAAGCTTGTTGATCAAGAATCACTATTAAGGCCCGTTGGGTAGTTGTGTTGGGTTAGTAACCTTGAAGTGTGACTAGGTGGTCAACTTAGGTTGTAAACATCATTACAATAGTGGATTCGAGGATTGGGAGTGGCTAAGTGGTTAGCCTATGGGTTTTCCCTTGCTAAGGGTTTCCACGTAAAAATCGTGTGTAATTTTTTTATTTATGCAATTTTTACTTTGATTTCCATGTTTGTTAATGTGGTGAATTTATTAACATTGATTAATTCAAAAAGTTGGTAATCAATTGTGTTAAACCCTATTCACCCCCTATAGATTATTAGACACACCTTTAGGGAATTTGAAAAATAATTTTTTCTGTTCACATTGGGTTCTTTGGTTTTTTTGATACGAATCTAATGGTATAAAGAATGTAAAATTCTGGATGGTGGGTTAAAAGTTATGATTATTTCTTCGACCAAAGGTTATGGGCAATGCCCTGATTTTGAAATTCTGCACGTGACTGTTATTCGACGTCAGTTTTCTCACTTTTACGATTTGAATTTTGAAATGTTTTCTATATAAAAGGTGTGAATTTTCATGTCTATTTTCTTTTTTAAAAATTTGTCAACTTTGACTAAGTAATTTGAGAGATATGCATTAAATAACAGACATAGGTCGATTTCAAAAGTAATTGGTTTTTTTTTTTAATTTTTGACCTCCATTTTGAGATGTTTTTTTTGTGTGCTTTTAGAGCCGTAATGTATGCTTTATTCACTGAGTTTAGATTAATGTCTTGCCACTTAGAGTAATGCATTGCATTTCTTCAAAATTTATGACATGTTCTCGTTACAATGGTGGATAGGATGCTGAGTTGGATAACCATGTTTAATAGTGGATACTACCCTTATGAGTTCACTAAACCAAAAGGCATACATAAATATCATTATAGAGGGTTCTTTTATTTATACTCCTTAATAGGTTTTTAGCATCAGAAATTGATCACAATAGGTTATGTGTTGTATATTAAAAAACATTAATCATAAAAGATATTACATGCTGACTTTGCTCTTGTTTTGGTTGAACTATTAGAAGTGAGATAGACAATATGTGCTTGAATTCACTTAAAAGGCCTTAAATATTTCCTACCTTTATATGTGTGCTTCATATCCAATTTAAAGTCAAACACTCTTTTTTTTATCACCCATATTAACTTAACCCCGGTAAGCCATAATTTAGCTATACCTTGTAGCTTGAGATAATATTGAGGTGATGAAGATGATTGAAGAGAGTTCAAAATGGATGACTCATGATGTCCATGTACAAAGGCAAAACAAGAAGATCGAATGCTAAGAAGGTGTTGGAAGAATTATGTAATTGATGGTCAAATTCTAATCTTATTAAAAAAAAAAGAGAAAAAAAAAGGACAATGAAAAAGTGAATGAAAAAAAAGATAAATAAATGAGATGGATGAATTAAATGTAAGTGATAAAGAATATAGCTTTACAATGAAGTGACGAGAAATCAAAAGTCAACCCAAGAAAGAGGATAAACAAAAAATTGTTCAAGAAGCCTGGATGCAAGTGGAATGAATAATTCAAAGAAATTCGGCCGATTATGAAGATTACTGAAGAATTTCTCGATATGATCCTAGGTTTGCTTGCTATCATTTTCCCGTTCTTTCTTAACCTTCACCCAATGGCCCCGTTACAACCAAAGGAAAGACCTAATTGATCTTTTAGGAATGCTAGCTCGAGAGTAAAGCTAAACATGTGCTCTATCTTGTTTTTACTGTCAAATTTTGTTCATTAGATCCTTTGCATAAAATCAAGTGTTATTTCTATTATATATTCATATGTGATTATATCTTGAAATTGTTTTAGCATAACTTCATTCACATATGCTAAATGAGTGTATTTGCCTAGGTTCTGAATAAAATTAATGATAGACATCTTGTGAGAATTAGAGACGAGGTGAATTATATATATGGTATTTGATAATGCGTTTTTGAAGCTAGAGTGTCTTGGATATGGGCTTTTCATTAAAATTAAGTAGTGCTTTCAAATTTGTGGCATAATTTTAGTCTTTATTCATTAGCTCTAGCATACATTGGCTTTTGAATGGTACATTTGAGTTTGCATCTTGATTATTTGGTTTTTCGCAGAAATATGTTTGTGGATAGCATAGTTGTAAACCCTCAGGAGACAAAACTCCTCCTACTAGGGACACCTAGAGGTTTAAAGGCTTGTAGCATACGCTCAATGCTATTGTGTTCCTAACGATAGTGGCTTATTTTATTTTTATCCTAGTTTTGCTCAAGGACTAGCAAAAGATAGGTTTGGGGGTATTTGATCGGACTATTTCTATACAAGTTTTAGGTCCCCATTTCCTATTATTTGTGTTTTGTTCTTACGTAAGATTATGTATTTTATTTGTTTGTTGAGCATGTATTGGTCACATTCCATAGAAGAGGTGTTACATGTTATTTTGGAGAAAATGAGCAAAAAAAGATGTTGTTCCGCTGTCCATACCACAAGCTAGGTAAGGAGCTCGAACCGCGGCATCAACTATGAAGATTTCCAATGCGTTTCCTTGGAAAAGACTTCGTTCCAGGAAGAAGTCCATACCGTAGCACTAACCGTGGTCGTTTCTAGAGATTTATCGTGGGACAAGCTGCTGCAAACGTAACGCAGCACATACTGAGGAAAGACAATTTTCTGCTAGTGTAGAACAGTCATATTTTGGGGATAATATCTCTCAGTTACAATTGAATTGTGTAGCCTACCACCTATAGATAGAAAGCCCCGAAAGTCTAGTTTCCAACACACTTTTCGGATCGCAATTCTGATATTCCTAGAAGAAGTTAAGCTTGGTTAAGTACTCGATGGTCATATTAGTCATAACTCCGTGAATAATAACATGATTTATTTTGCAAGTTGTCGGAGGGAGAAATATTTCCTTCTTGGAGTTGTGTGGTAGTCTTATGCAAACAATTTGACACCTAATCCTAATCTTCCTTCAATAAGTAGTCAATTTTATTGGATTAGGAAAGAAATAAAATCCTAAAAAGGTAGAGTTCTAAAAGGGAATTGATTTCCTTGTTGTTGAAGGACCTGACCTAGCTTTTACACCTATTTAAACCCCTTATGAACCCTAATTTCATGATAAACAAGTCAAAGGAGGTCTCAAGCCACCAAGGGGGTTGTCCCCCACCGCTCCATCACCATACAACACCTCGCAACTTCTATTCACCTTTCACATCCGAAGATTCAAAGACTAAGAAGAATTTTGGAGGCCTCAATGGGTTTTATTTTTTCTTTCTCTTGTCTTTTTATTTTTATGATGTGTAACTAATTCTATAAATAGGGAATCAATGTGAACCTTTTGTAAATTTCTTTTTGGCATTAATATTATTATTTTATTAATTCAATTCTTGATTTATTCATTGTTCTTAACTGCTTAATCATCATTAGTTGTAAATCTTATTCACACCAGGGCCAAAGGGTAAATGATTATTTGGCATGATTTTAGGATTGAGACTATCTGAGAATTAGGGTTAGAGTTGACCAAACTTAATCTTAATTAACGATATTTTGAATGAATGAATTTTATCTTTAGTTGGACCAAGGCGAAGTAATATAATTAGTTCTTATTTCTTGCACTTAATGGGTTTCCATTCATTGTTCACACCTAGACCAAAGGGTGAATATCGGTTGGGAACACGTGACTCAACCCGTGACCAAAAGGTAATAGTCATATTAAAGACAAAGAATGAACCCTATAATTGATTGAATCTTGTTTACATATTAATACTACACATCGAGTGTTCATTATTGGGGATCATTGATGACCTAATGCTTTCTCACTCTTGACCACAACCAATTCTTTTTAATTGCTTTCTTAATTTAGTTTAAGTTTAATCGATCAAATAAATCTTTTGTTACTTTTCATTCTAACTTTAATTAAAATTAGTTTTCGATCAATAAATTTCTTTTCCTCATGAGAACGATCATTACTTGTTGTTGTACTTATCTTCACAATTCGTGCACTTGTAAGTATTATTTTTATGAACATGATTTCACACATCACCCTGCATTTTACATCAAGCACATCATCCTCTAGTTTGAACTCGGCCTGTGGAATATATTCATCTTCCTTTCCCTTAGACCCAGGTCACACAGGGCCACAGTCCCTTTTGATGTCGCCACTATCCTCTACTACATCAAGAATGACAAGCCAATCAATGTTGGTCTCCTCATTAGGTAGAAGATAGCACAAATGTGGCACATGAGAGTAGAGAAGCAATCAATCATCTTTCCTTTCCTAATCACATACCTTTATAGAAAGACTGGAGTTGACTTTGGGGATGTCTAGTTAGAGTGCCAGCAGGATGACATAGGGATAACCATATGGAACAATTTAGAAAATAAAAAGGGACCTCACTAGAGGAAGAAGAAGAATAGGGAAGAAGAAAACCCGAGCATGAGCAAAGTCAAGCTCACAACAGTAGCATCAGGTAAAAGAGATGAAGTATGAGCAGATACCTTCACACTCTGAGTTCGTTAGAGGTGATCAGGTGTCTTGGCAGACACTCATTTCAGAGATGGGAAGCCTACAGACATCAGTTAATTAGATGAGCAGAAACTTCACCAAATTAATCAAAGAGAGTAATGAGAGGGTCGAATAATGTCACACAAAGGTGATAGACAACATTGAAGATTTGTTGACAAATATTACCAGAATGAGGGAAGATTCAAACCCAATGATGTATTCAAGAAAGCAGAAAAGAACCGCTCAGCAGTCAGCCCCTATGAGAGGACCATTGATCGACGTTTATGGAGCAGAGTACCTAGCAAAATTGGAAATATCTTGAAAAGAGTTTAAAGAAAGAGCAAGAGCTAGTTGGATTTGAAGGGCAAAGGGCCAAGGATAGACGATATGGTCGAGTCTTCGGATGATGAGTGACCCATACCCTCCATGATTTTCTTGTAGGGAAATTACGGTTTAGAAATGCAACGGAAGCGTGATAAAAAAAATGAATTAGGGTTTGTGTATAAATAAAAATTTTCCCTATTATGCAATGAGAACCTTAACCCTAGATTAATTGATGTATATAAAAGTATCGTACATTTTTTGCGTGACGATTGAACAAGCGCCGAATTGATTCCGTAAGATCTTCCAATCCAATCACGAACATGAATCACTTAAGAGTGTGGGCTACATTTCTTTAAATTGTATTCCTGAGAATGGAGACAAATCAAATATCTTTTCTTTGTTAGTTACAAATATCCTCCAAGAGAAAAAATCCAAGAACGTCCAGTCACTTGTGAATTATCAATCAATTTGATTGTAACTCGCGTGAACCTTGATTTGATGTTGTACACAAAACCCTTTTGATATAAAGGATATTAGTATACTATCGAATACAATAACGTTCCCCTTTTTTTCTCTACTTGGCCTAATTCACACACTATTGCTTAGAGAAGATTGAATTTTGTCTGGAGTAAAATTATATTTTTCTCCCTCAAAATTCTATGATAGTCGAATTCTTCACTAAGAAAAATATGGTTTGGCCGAAATTCCTCTCTAATGCCTTAGTCATGACCGAAATTATTCATACACATATATATAAATTCATAAATCCTTTCCTAAGAAGGATTCACTTGGTTGGCAAGAATCTTTTCCCTAGGTGGATTTATTTGGTAGTTAGAATCCTTTTCTAAAAAGAAAACTAACTACTCCTTTAATTATATCTTGTGTTGGCCGAATTTTTGGTCTTTTATATAGGTTAGGAGAGTTCAATCTTTCCTAAGAAGGATTACTTGATGAACAAGAATCCTATCCTTACGTAGATTAACTTGGTGGTTACGAATCCTTTTCAAATAAGAATTCTACCACTAAGTAGTTTTACTTGGTGACCAGGAATCCTTTTCCAAAAAGAATTCGTTCCTACACCAAGACTCCTAAACCTACTCAATAGTGTGTTTGAAACCATATTAAAGACTTCCTAATTTTATTAGATAAATAACTCATTTTATTTATCTATTTATCAAATATAGTCTTTAACATTAACTATACTACCAACAATAGTATAGTTTTAAAAGACCATCTCCTAATAGGAAAAGATTTTGACTTTTAATTAAATAATTAATTAATCAAAAAATTAATTAATTTCCATTTAATTAAATAATAAAAAAATAAAAATAATATATTTAAGCTATTCACCATAGCCATTGCCGCCCATACCTAGCATAAAGAACATATATTATTTTTCATATTTTATTAAATCCATTGGACCTTAATAAAAATGTCCACATGTGAACTAGACCTATTCTTACAAAACGAAACAAGTTCACATGCCTTATTACAATTCTAGATGGACCCCTAAATTGGTCAGGTAGAATATATCAAGTGATCCATGCAAGTTCGTGTGGATTGGGGATCTTGGCTAGCTATCTAAATTTAAGCTCCAATAGACACAACCCAATCACAATCAACAAATGATTCACTTAGGTCCAATCTATTTAATTTTAGTTCATTCCACTACAGAACTAAAATTGAACTCTTAAATAAAGATAGAATAAGTTAATGTTACTCATTCATACCCTAGACAACCTTATTGGAGGAAATGTATCCTCGTGAAGAATACCAGTAATCACCAAGAGTACATAGACCGCCTATATCTCTCCAAGTTACCATATTTACTCATATGACCACATTTTGAACTTGGATATTTTGACTTGTCTAGAAGCCATGTTTCAATAGACACTATTGAAAACTTAACATTAAGATTTAATATCCAATACCTTAAAACATCCATATGATGGCATTATACTCTCATTCAATAAATGGAGCCATGATGTCCATATCTATAAATGAAGTTCTCTATCGATTAACAAATGAATATCACCAAACTATCGAGGATAGACTATGCTATATAATCGTACTCATTGCTAGCTCAAATGATAACACTTGTAATCATAAGTCCATCATTTATCTCCGTATTGAGATAGACTCTCTGATTGTCTTCAAATGAAAACTTTTATCCATTGACGGTTCTAGATAAATTATTTCATTTTGATTCTATTCAATGCACCCAGTGCACTAGATTCTTTTGCCCAAAGAAACCATACTTTGATGATTTTAGACTCATCATAACACATTTGATCCCACTCAAATGCGAACAAAATAATCTACAACTTTAACAAGATAAAGGCGCCCAACCTTCTATCTTAAGTTGTGAATATTATTCTAGACTAACTAAAGAATTGTGTCTACCTTATACATATCTAGATGTATGAACAATTCTTCTTTTCTCATAGTCTTTTGACCTTATGATTATTTACTTTTGACAATTATAATAATTAAACTATAAATGCTATAAGATTTGTTAAACTAGAAATCACTTTATTCATATGAAAAGATTGTTAATTACAATATTACACTCTTGCTATCAAGCATAATCCTAACATTTCTTGCATTAATTGTTGAACAATTTTATTCATTTAGTATTTTTAGTAGTTTTATTGAACTTATTAAATTCAGATACCTTTAGTATTAACTATTAGGTTTGTTATTTGATTAGCCTAGTTGATGGTGAAAGATGATTTTGAATGTTTGTGGATACTATTTGTTTGAGATAGTATTTGACTTTGAGATATATTTTGTGATTAAGAATTGTGCTTCAAGGTTAGGTTCTTCATCTCTTGGATTAGACACACAGACAATTTGGAAGTCTTAGAGGGATGTGCAACCAAGAGTGCTCATAAAAGGGCAAGAACCTACTCAAGATTTAGACAAATGAGCAACCGCCTCGGTTTCATCTTTTCATCTCAATCTCATGCACTTTATCTGTCTATCTTTGTTTATACATTTGTGAATATTGGTGGATGTGAATACTTTTTTGAATATCAATTTTGGTTGTTTGTGTGGATAATTGTGAATGGAAACATATGTTAATGTGTTACAATTTTGGTTTCCTTAATTTTACATTCATTGGTTATTACAATTTTGGTTGGATGAGCCAAAGGCTCGTGTGGATATGCATATGATTTACAGGATATTCTTTTGATAAAGTCCATCTCGGTTTGGGGATTTTTCAATTTATGCATATACCTTGTATAGATTTGGACCATATAGTAGAAAATGGTTTTGGGGGTTGTTTCATCATCATGCTATCAATTTTGAATGATAATTCTTGATGTGGTTTGGTTTTTCTATCTTGTGTGCATGTGCTTTAATTATGTATTGTATCGATTGCCTTAGTGTATGATGAGCCTTTTGAGTCTTTAATGTTGTTGGGCATTGATTGTGCACGATTAGTGCCTGGGTAGTTTGTTTTGAGTCGAGTTAGGTGCGCGCCACTAAGCCGGACTCTTTAGTCATCAACATTGAGGACAATGTTGAGTTTTGGTTTGGGGGTGTAAACACCTTGTTAGTTATCTTTGTGAGTCTTTGAGTGATTTTGTGTCAATTTTTTTAAAATTTATTGCTTTGCCAAAATTTTCAAGCTTCATTTAGCTTGGTGAGATACCTTGAGCATAGTGTGATTGTTAATAGCTTTTTGTCACTTTAGGGGTCTCACTTGCACTTCATGGGGTAATCCCGTCTTTTAGTGTCTAAGTTGAGGGGACTCAGTGCTCAAGTGCCTTTGTCTAATAGTGGAGATACCCTCGTGAAATAAAAAACACAAGCCAAAAGCATATATGCTTGAGGGAAAATATGTTTCAAATCTCAAACACTATTCAAACACCATGCATAAGTCTCATTACATCAACAATCATCATTTGTCATAGAACATGAATCATATATGTGGGATGCTTGATTAAAACTTTTATTCCCTTGATAGATAGACTCTTTGAAGTGATATTAGGTAATATGTGTTTTAACACTTAAAAAGTCCAAATACTTCCCATTCCCATTATGTTTGTGCTTCCAAGTCAATTTTGAAGCCAAATACATATAGACTTTTTCATTCTACACCCATATCATCCTTAACCCAAGCAACCTAAACACTAAGCCAACCCTCATTTAATTGATCTTGTTAAGGCTAAGGATTGAATGTAAAATGTGCTTTATGTGATAAATGATGTGTATGTAGACTATTTGTGATGAATTGTAAGTATGTGCATAGTCAAAAGGCAAGAAAAAGAACAAAAAAAATCAAAAGAAAAAGAAAAGAAAAGAAAAGAACAAGGAAAAAATAATATAAAAAAATGTGTTCTTCAATTGCCTTGATTGAATTATAAAAGCTACTCAAAAGATAAAATGAGTAGTTAGAGTTTGCACTAGAAATTTAAGTGTATGCCCGGACGCCATAATGTATGTTTAAATTAGTGTTGCATGAGGAGTCAAATGTTTAAGTGTAGAATTTATTGCCTTGACTTAGTTAATTAGTGTTTTGTGCCTAAATTCACTTTCTTTTTAATCACCAATCATCATGGCTCCATTACAATCAATGATAAAGACCTAGTTGATCTTAAGGGTAGTCTATATTGGTAATATTAATCGATGCATCCTCTTTCCACATTCATGACACTTGATTCTTTCATGAGACTTATTCGCTAAAATGAGCTTGCATTCTATATTAAATATGCAATTAATTTGACTCCATTACATAACTTTATTTGCATACATACTGCATGAGTGTGAACCTAGGTTCTGAAAGGAAAAAGAAGAGAGATTCCATGTGAGGACCTAGAATCGAAGTGAATTATGCTCGAGGCGTGATAGTGAGTAGTTTTCAAGGCGAATGCACTTTAAGTGTGGGATTTGTGTTGTGGGTGCTTGGGAGTTATTTTGAACATTGTGCATGAACCTATTCCTCACTCCCATTCTCTCTTGTTTATCTCTCAATTAGTTGGTGTTGCGGCAAATGTTTTGGGCCTAGGAAATTTTAGATTGAGTCATTTTTATTTGTATTATTTTAGATTTTGCCCGAGGACAAGCAAAGGTTTGGTTTGAGGGTATTGATCGTGCCAAAATTGTCATATATTTTGGCCCTCAGTTCCATTTTCCGTGTCTCATTTTCATGCATTTTACGTGACTTATTGCTCTTTTGCTATGTTTATAGGAAATCAAGTACAATTTGGAAGTATGGACGGAAAATGCGGAGTTGTATAGGAAAAGGATATAATTAATGAAGTATAGAAGTCGAGTGCATTGGTACTATACGGGTCCTTACCTGCACACTACTTACGCACCGTGAAAAGGAACTTGAAGACTGGCAACTACATAGGTCTCAACCTGCACACCAATAGCATAACCCGCGCACTTGAGGAAACCACAGAGCAGAGCATGGACATCGGGTCTTTACATGAGTCTACAATCGCGAATAACTCGTGCATTTCACTAAACCCGAGAGAAGGAAATCAACCAATCAGGTCATTATACGGGTCATTGCACGGTTATTTCCCCGTGCACAGCCTACATATTTAACCAGTTAGAGCGCCACATCATCAAAAATCAGACCATTTCAAGACTCCTATATATATAATGGATTTTGTTATCACACATACGCCTACACACCTATTCGTAACAACTTTCTCTCTCTAGATCTAGGAATTATTTTCACTCCAAAACCCATTCAAAATACACATCACTATCATCTTCTACTCAACAAAAGGAAGCAAGGAGAACATTTTGGAGCTATAAGAAAGAGGATTCTTCTTTGGGTTTTCTTTTATTCTCTTCTCTTTGCTTATTTATTGTAATAGAATAAGTAGCTAAACCCAATACGGGGGTTATGTAAGAACACACACATGAATTGTGGGTGCTCCACCATATTTTTATTATTTGATTATTGATTTGCATTCAATGCATTAATTGTTTATTGATTGTCTCTTGAAATGGGTAGATATGACCTCTCTTGATTCTTTTGATTATCTATATCTTTTGAGTTTTTAATATTGGAATATACATCTACTTGGATTGGGTAGATATGCCCTCACTCAAGCCAAGTTAGATAATCACTTTTAAGGTGTTTAAACTTGCTAAATTGAATGGAATGGATGTGTAGAGAATATGCCCTTCTTATGCATTTGGATTTCAATGGAAGAGGTTGGATTGTGAATATGCCATTCCAAGTCATCCTTAACCATTAGAGTTTATCTAGGCTTCAAGAGTGACTCTCTCATAAGTCAACCTAGTAGTTGAGTAGTAGAGAGTTGATGTGATTAGAGTCTTCAATTCTCCAAATCCGGCCTAGTCATCGTGAGTGAGCATTGTTGACTCCAATTCACTCTTGAGGATAGATTGACCCTCATTAATCAAATGCTTTGTAAAGTTTAAATGGATTCCCCATCATTTATGTTGTGATTGCATCATCTCCTTACCATTACCATATCTTATCATTTCACACCACATCCTTATAGTTTAAATTTTCAATTTTACTTTTAATAGTTTAATATAATGCATCAACCGTTTCTTTTACTTTTTGTTGCATTTAGTACTAGAGTGAATATTTGATCACATATATATAACACGATCTCTGTGGACGATACCTTACTTGCCACTGTATTTTGAGTGCAAATCGAGTTTATAAATTGTTTGACAAACTATTTTACATGTACAAAGTGGCAATTTGTCACATACTTCAATAAGTGTGTGAATGTGTTATACTAATATTGCATAACAATGCAGGGAAACATATGTTTGCAATGTGTGTGTGTGTGTGCTCCTAAGCCTTGTAAGAGGAATATTGTTTTGTTATACCTTTAATAAGTAATGGAGTCTATTCCTCTTGAAGACTTCAACTTTTTTTGATTTGTTACCCAATCTTCCTTGAAGTTTGATAAACCTAGACAACCAATCAATACAAATGAAATATTGTTTTGATATGCAATTATGCCAACAAAAGACTCAAGAACCTAACAGTTAGAGAAATTGACTCTAAAAGAGAGAGAGAGAGAGAGAGAGAGAGAGAGAGCTCTAAGACTCAATCTTTACTCAACCAAACACATTCCCATGAGCATCTAGCATCATTCAAGCATCATCTAACCATAGGTCTTCACTAGTTTCATAACTAGGTAACTTGAACATGCTTTAGAACTTTTAGTTTCATTTATATGTTCATCTTGCATAGGATTAGCATTTATTTTCTTGATTAAATGCATGACGCTTTGCTTAATATAGTTTTTAATATGTTTGAGTCACTTTGTGTTGATTTTCGTTGTTTCTATTGTGATAGCTAGCATTTAGGATCATTTTGCCCTCTAGCTAAGTCATTATGCCTTACATCTAGACATTGTTGATTAGGACTCATTGATTGAACTTGTTGATTGCATTTATTTTCCTTATCATATTTAATTACAACTCTTGTTGATTGACTTTTGTTTGATGACTAGATTTTAGACTTGCATATCTTTATTTAGTTAGGTCTTTATGAGCATTCATTTAGATATTCATATCTAGGATTTTTGCTTATTGCCATATTTAAATATCTAGATAAACATTCAGTGTAGTCTAGAATTAATTGCATGTTAGAATATTTTTATATATTCACATAGGTTGTTAATCTCTTAATTGATTGTTAAGCTTTGCGACTAAGTGGTTTAGTACACAAAGTAGTTAGTTTATGATCACTATTAACGGCTCATTGGGTAGAGTGAAAGGGTTAGTGACCAAGAATGGTGTGACTTGAGGTCAACCTAGGTTGTAAACTTTCATTCAAATAGTGAATTTTGAGGACCGAGTGTGGCTAGAAGGATAGCCCGTGAGCTTTTCCTAGTTGGAGGGTTTCTTACGTAAAACAACTTGTGTGTTTTTATTGTTTTTCCGCATTTTATTATTATTTGAATGCTTGCTAATATGGGGTAATTTTTAATATTGACTAATAAAAAAAAAGTTGGTGATTAACTTGTCACCTCCCCCCTCTAGGTTAGTTAAGACACGCATAAGTTGTCATTTCAGTAATCGATTAGTTGTCTAGGTCTATTAGGTCTATTATGATTCAAGCTTCAAGGAAGATTTTACAACTTATCAAGCAAAGGAATGCCTTCGAAAAGAGCAAGCTTTATTGCACATTAAAAGATATATAAGACCTTATTCCTCATGCATGGCCTTTTAGGCACACACACACACACACACTCATTGTTTTCATATGTGTCCCTACATCGTTGTACTCAATTGGTATAACATATACACATACAAATCAATTTATGCACATGCATTAGATTTAAATTGTCAAATTATGTAAAAATGCATATTCAAAGATTATATTTACGAAATGAGATACTTGTGTATTCTTGTATTTGTCTATTTGTGTTTTTGTGATATCAAACCTGAATATGTTCTCATATTTTTCCTTACTAAGTTCTGAACGTTTCAGTTACTTATTCATTAGCTTTCAAGTTCCGAGTTTGAAGTTATGAAACTTTCGTATCTTAACATGCATGATTTTCATTTTTATATATCGAGTCGATTTCCATAGTTTTTTGTAAAAGTTTTGTTAACTTTCTATTTGTGAGAGAGTCTCAGTTTATAATATGAAAACAGACTCAAAATAAGAGTTTGAAGACCGAATTACGGTTACGAAAGGGAAGAAATGGGTGGCAAAGTACCACATTAGCCCCTTCTCTCATAAAGCGCGTGTGTCCCACGGGAAGGGAACCTTTATATCCCCGTGGGATACACGTGCCTCCATGAGGCGGTGACATGGCATGGTGTTTCGTGCCATGAATGATGCACTCCACACCGTGTCATGTTCCCTCCAATTTTTCCTTTAAAACCTCTCTCTCTCTCACTTGATTTCATAGAAGAAAAAGTGCATAAATTTTCTTCCAAATTCTCTCAGCTTCCAAACATTATATCTCACTCATTTCTCATCTGATTTGAGTGATTCAAGTTGAAAAATATTCGTATTGGAGTTCTCTATCATCTCTAAGCAACTTTGAAGTCATTTGTTCAGGTTTTATGGTGGTTCTACACCTAATTTCGTTGCTGCACATTTTGTCAAAGTAATTGAGTTATGTTTGGTATTTTGAACTTTATGATCTTCTGTTGCCTTGGGATTTCTTCTTCTCTACATGTATGTTACTTGAAAAATTGCTATTAAGAGATAGAGCTTGAATTTTAAGCTAGGTATGCTTGACTAAAGACTTGTATGTGAGTTAGGTTTCTTGAAATCTATGTTTTCACATGCTTATGAGTTGCATTGTGACTAATTTATTATCTAGGGCTATTTGAGCTTTAATTGATTGTATTTTGATATTGATAGTATTTATATGTGCTAAGACTCTTTAGTTTAACATATTTAGGATTAGCATAATTAATTGATATTTAGAGCCTATTAGGTTTTAATTGATTATTGGGATATTGTTCATTTACTCCCTATGTTTTTTTGAAATATCAATTTTTTATTCACTTATTCATTTTTCTCCGGATTATCCTTATGTTTTCAAAAACCACTCAATTTTGTCCCTCTGACCAGAATTTTAACGGTCAACGGTCATAGAAAAAATAAAATGATATCTTTACCATAACCATTTAATTTCTTAAAAAATATTAAAGAAAAATAAAAACAAATAAAAATAAAACCACTACCACTTATCTGCAATTACCGTCATCTTCCATCATCAACTCAAACACCCAAACCCTAGCCACTACCACTATCATCTCCTCCAATATGCCTGTGTAACTTCTTCTATTCAAACCCTAACTCAGACCCGAACTTAAGTTAGAATCCATATACAATTCAAAACACATATATATAATTCAATCCAAATTCAACCGACCCAACATCAATTTGTATCTCTTATCCACCGAATCATCATAGAAAAATAAGAAAAAAAATCAAAATTGCAAAAAAGAACACAGATTTCTCTCCCACATTCCCAGCCTGGGCAACCTCTGCTTTCTCTCCACCATACTCACCTATTTCTAGCCACATCAAACTTCATAATAAAACCCACAGCCACCCAAATCAAACATAATCTTCAACCACCACCCATCATAATTAAAAACCCATAACCAATCAGTTGTTTTCTTTGATTGTATTGAAACACAAATACAATTATTTTTAAAAAAAATTCGAAAATCAATCTTTGATAATCAATAAAAAAAACCCATAACCTATTTCATTTCTTGGAGCTTGAGATCGAACCCAGAGGATGAGGAGGTATCAGAGTTCTGTGAGGCAGTGGCATAACCGTTCCAATCCTCATGCAGAGACGACGAATTAGAGATCGAATCCGTAAGAGGATGATGAAGGATTATTTGTTTCCGTTTGATTTTCAATCAGTTGTAGAGATTGGTTGATTTATAGATAATTTTTTGTAGTGGCTATGGTTTTGGTGTTAGAGAAGATGGTGATGTGAAGAAGAGGGCTTGAGAAAGAGAAGGGAATCGGTGGTAGGTTTGGTGTTTGAGTGGTGGTGTTTGTCTGGTTGGGTTTGGATCTGAAGAAGATGAAAAAGTTGTTTCTAGGTTTGGTGGTTGACAGTAAGGGTGGGTTTGGTGTTTATGGGTTTCATTGATGTGAAGAAGATGGTAATGTAATGAGGTTTGTTTTAGTTTATTTTTTAAAATTTAATTATTTAAATTTAATTTAATATTTTTTTTCTATTTATTATGTGTTGACACGTGGCATATTAATATTTAAAGAGAAAAATGCCCTTAGAACCGTTTAATTTGACTAACATTTGACAAACAGAAGGACCAAATTGAGTGATTTTTGAAAACATATGGATAATCCACTGAAAAATGAATAAGTGAAAAAAAAGTAGAGATTTCAAGAAAACATAGGGACGAAATGAATAATATCCCTTGAATTTTTGCGAATATGTGCTATAAATGATTGCTAGAAAATCTTGTTGATCATATCTCATGATTCTAGCATTTTTGGTTTTAAATTTAAAGTCTTGAATATGTGCCTTGTGAATATGCTATGTTTTTAAGCTTTAGTAACATGAATAAAATCTAGGATTTTGCATGTTTTTGGTGTTTTTCATGCTCTAGATTTTTTTAATGTTTAAGAACTAGGCAATCTTATTTTGTGCACTATAATGCCTAAGTCTAGTTTTTATGAGTGTACTTAATCAATACGTTTCACATGTACATGCATCATTTGTATGAAGTCATTTTTATTTTGGTTGTAAACTAGTAAAATGTACATTGTATGCTCATTGATCATTTCTAGTTTCCATAGGATATTTTGAACACATATTCTATGTTGCATGTGTTTGCATCATTTGCGTTGCACTTAGATTGTTTACCTTGCTAAAGGTTGAAGTCTCTTGTTGGACAGTGAAACTTCAATTTAAGCAAGAAGTCTTAACTATAAATGTGAAGTTCCGGATAGTAAAGCAAGGAATGTGAAGTTTCGGATAGTCGAGCAAGGAAGTCTTGGCTAGGAATGTGAAGTTCATGAGAGTCGAACAAGGAATTCTTGGGGAGGAATGTGTAGTTTCGGATAGTTAAGCAAGTAAACATTCTAGAGACATGTGAAGTGTCTTAGATAGAAAGTACATAAGTCAAATGTGTTAGGATTATGCTCGATAGCAAGAGTGTAATATTGTAATTAACAATCTTTTTCATATGAATAAAGTGATTTCTAGTTTAACAAATTTAATAGCATTTATAGTTTAATTATTATAATTGTCAAAAGTAAATAATCATAAGGTCAAAAGATTATAAGAAAAGAAGAATTGTTCATACATCTAGATATGTATGAGGTAGACACAATTCTTTAGTTAGTCTTAAATAATATTCACAACTTAAGATAGAAGGTTGGACGTCTTTATCTTGTCAAAGTTGTAGATTCTTTTGCTAGCTTTGAGTGGGATCAAATGTGTTATGATGAGTCTAAAATTATCAAACTGTGGTGTCTTTGGGCAAAATAATCTAGTGCACTGGGTGCATTGAATATGATCAAAATGAAATACTTTATCTAGAACCGTCAACAGATAAGAGTTTTCATTTGAAGACAATCGGAGAGTCTATCTCAATCCTGAGATAAATGATGGACTTATGGTTACAAGTGTTATCATTTGAGCTATCAATAAGTACGATTATATAGCATAGTATATCCTCGATAGTTTTATGGTATTCATTTGTTAATCGATAGAGGACTTCATTTATAGATATGGACATCGTGGCTCCATTTAATGAATGAAAGTAGAATACCATCATATGGATGTTTTGAGGTATTGGATATTAAATTTTAACGTTAAGTTTTCAATAGTGTCTATTGAAACATGGCTTCTAGACAAGTCAAAATATCCAAGTTCAAAATGTGGTCATATGAGTAAATATGGTAACTTGGAGAGCTATACGCGGTCTATGAGCCCTTGGCGATTTCTGGTATTCTTCACGAGGATACACTCTCTCCAATAAGGTTGTCTAGGGTATTAGTGAGTAACATCAACTTATTCTATCTTTATTTAAGAGTTCAATTTTAGTTTTTTGGTGGAATGAACTAAAATTAAATAGATCGGACATAAGTAAATCAATTGTTGATTGTGATTGGGTTGTGTCTATTGGAGCTTAAATTTAGATAGCCCGCCAAGATCCCCAATCCACATGAACATACATGGATCACTTGATATATTCTACCGGACCAATTTAGGGGTCCATCTAGAATTGTATTAAGGCATGAGAACTTGTTTCTTTTTATAAGAATATGTCTAGTTCACATGTGAACTTTTCATTAAGGTCCAATGGATTTAATAAAATAAGAAAAATAATATATGGCCCATATATACAGTATAGGCGGCAAGGCTATTAAGAATAGCTTAAATATATTATTTTTATTTTATTATTTAATTAAATGGAAATTAATTAATTTATTGATTAATTAATTATTTAATTAAAAGTCAAAATCTTTTTCATAGTAGGAGATGGTCTCCTAAAACTATACTATTGTTGGTAGTATAGTTAATGTTAAAGACTATATTTGATAAGTAGATAAATAAAATGAATTATTTATCTAATCAAATTAGGAAGTTTTTAATATGGTTACAAACACACTATTGAGTTGGATTAGGAGTCTTGGTGTATGATAGAATTCCTTTTTGAAAAGGATTCTTAACCACCAAGTAATTCTACCGAAGGAAAAGATTCTTAACAACCAAGTAAATCCTTCTTAGGAAATGAACTAAGTCTCCTAATTATATTAAGTGAAATTTCGTCCAGCTATGTATATATATGTGAGGAGGATAGAATTCCTTTTAAAAATGGATTCTTAAGTACCAAATAAATCCACCTAAGGAAAATATTCTTGTCAACCAAGTAAATCCTTCTTAGGAGAGGACTTATGACAGTATATATAGGTTTGGAAATTTCGGCCAGCTCTAAGGTTTTTTATGAGAGGAATTTTGGCCATGATAAGCAATTTTTAAGAAGAGAATTTGGTCTAGCAAGAAAGAATTTTAAGGGAGAAAATTTTGTTTTTTTACTCTGGACAAAATTCGACCAACTCATAGAGATAATGTGAATTCGGCCAAGAAGAGAGAAAAAGAGAACATTTTTGTTTTCGATAGTACACTAGTATCCTTTACATCAAAAGGGTTTTGTGTACAACATTGAATCAAGGTTCACACGAGTTTCAGTCAAATTGATTGATAATTCAAAAGTGACCGAACGTTCTTGGTTTTTCTCTTGGAGGATTATTGTAACTAATAAAGAAGAAGATTTTGTTTGTTTCCATCCTCAGGTATACAATTTGAAGATAGGGAGCCCACACTCCTAGGTGATTCACGTTCATGATTGGATTGAAAGATCTTGTGGATTCAATTCGACGCTAGTTCAATCGTCACGAAAAAAAAGGTACGATATTTTTTATATACGTCAATTAATCTAGGATTAAGGTTCTCGTTGCGTAAAGGGAATTTTTTTTATTTATACGCAAACCCTAATTTCTAATTTTCTCACGCTTCCGTTGCATTTTGAACTCGTTTTTTTTCCTACAATTGGTATCAGAGCCAGGTTATACCCTTGATTAATTGATGTTTGTGTTCGTGAATCTTATTTTTTTTTTTGTATATATGCATGTTTTAGAAAGAGATGACACTCTAGGTATTCGCATATATATTTACATTGGAATGTATGGATATATATATATATGTTTTATATGTGGTTTGTTATTTTTGGTCATAGAATTTCAATGTATTTTGTTTTGGGATTGTAACAAGAAGGGTGGTCTATCATCGCCATAATTTCCTTCTTGGTAGTTGCTAAGTTTTTTTTTTTTTTTTTTGTTGTAATAAAAAAAACTGCACTATTGTAATAAAAACTGCAGTATTTTTTTATTTATAATTCTTCTATAATACATTCAAGTATCGAAGACTTGAAGGTTAAAAGAATTAGAAGCAACCGGAACAAGTTTGGGACCGTGCGAGCCATAGCAACGAACGTGCGTGCGAAGAGCACGCAGCCACGTTTGTTGTAGCATGGCGCACGGCAGCCCTTTGGTAGCCATGGGTGCGCATGGCAGCCCTTTATGGGTTTGTGGCATGCGCACGCCCATGGGTAAGGGTAAAAGGTGCGCACGCCCATGGAAGGTAGCCGAGGGAGTCCGAACGACGAAGGTCTCGTTAAGACTTGTTCGCCAAGAAAGGAGTTCTTGTATTCCAAGATATATGTAGTTTACTTGTTTTTCTAGGATGGACCAAAATTGTTGCTATTTATATTTTTGTAAATATTGCAATGTTTGTCATTGTTTGATAACATGTCATATAGAGTAGGAGTACCACTCATATATCTCTTTTGGTATGAACATGCATTGAATGGTTTAAGTATCTAAATTGGCATCTAGATAACTTGGTAAATCATTCTTTGGAATTCGATCACACGCCTTAAACAATTGAGTGGGAGAAGGTGTTTTCGAACACCTACGGCCTCCAAGTTTAGTTGAGCTTTATGTTTCATGAATAACCTCCCAAGATGTATTCATGAATGGAATTTAGTAAGATACTTCCTTACAAGGATAGACTAGACAATTAGCTCAAACGATATGTACTCCCAAAGGAGGGATATTCGTGAGGGATTATATTGAAGGTCGATAACTTGGTAACACACTTAATGTAATTTTATTAATATTCTCCCAAGAGTTCATGTTAATAAAATTGCAAGGCTAAAATAGAAAAAGTTGGTTGTTATGTTAACAATTAGGTAGGACCTAGTCCAACTAGTAAATGGTGTGTACTCCCAAAGGAGGCGTGACATTTATGGGTGTTGGATCACCGTTGAATTTTTACGATTGAATTATTTTATTTAATTCAAGATATATATTCAAAAGTATATCATGATTTTTTACTTATATAATTTTTGTTATTAAAAAGAAATCATGACCCCATCCCTAATCAATATCCTAAAAGATAATACTTTAACTGATGATAATTATGTCACATGGAAAAGGAATATTGGGTTGTTGTTGCAAGCTGAAAAGTATAAGTTCATTCTGTATATTCCTTAACCACCAAACTAATGAATCTAACTCATGAAGCAAATAGATGAGTATCAGTAGTGGAAGTCTTCAGATGAGATGGCTTTACGTTGCATTATGGCCATCATTACCGATGTGTTGCAACAACAACATGATGGAATGGAGACTGCTACCGATATAATGATATCTCTAGAGGAGATGTTTGCTATGAAGTATAGAATGACTAAGAGAGAGAGGCAGTGATTGCTTTTATGAATCTTTGGACGAAACCTGGACAAGGTGTATAATAAAAGTCATAGCACATCTCAACATTGCTGAACTAAATGGTGCTAAGATAGATGGTGAGACCAAAATTGTCATGATTGTCAACTCGCTATCGGATTCCTTTGATCAATTCAAGTTGGACTACACCTTGAATAATAAGGAATACACCTTGCAAGGCCTGACGCAATATGTTCAAAGCGCGGAAAAAATCCTTATGAAAGGCAAGGGTTAAGAGATTCATATGCTTGGTAAGTTGCTACTATTAAAGACCTGTAAGAAGGTCAAGAGACAAAAGAAGAAAAAGCAACTTGAAACTTCTTAGAATGAGACCAAGAAAGTAACCAAGATCAAAGGAAAGCGTTTCTTTTGTAGTGAAAAGGGTCAATGGAATAGACTGAATAAGAATGAATTCAACTTTCATTTAGACAATAGAGCGTTGGTGTATACTAGTGTAGTGGGAGACATTAGGATCAATTTTGATTATTATAGGCATTTAGATTTAATAGACGTTTATTATGTACCTCAATTCAAGAGGAATTTAATTTCAGTTTCTTGTTTAAATAAATTTGGTTATTCAGTTACTTTTAATAAAACTTTTTTTTATCAGTAAGAATGACAAAATTATTTGCAAAGGTACATAGAAAAACGGTTTGTTCTATTTGCATGAAAATATCTCTCACTTGTTAGACACATAATCAACGAAACCTAATCATAAAAGAGTACAATTATAAAAAGATGAAACCTACCTATGGCATTTGCGCTTAGGTCATATTAACCTTAATAGGATTAAAAGATTGGTAAGTGACGGACCTCTAAGTGACTTAAAGGTTGATGATCTACCAACTTGTGAATCTTGTTTGGAAGGTAAAATGACCAAAAGGTCGTTTACGACCAAAGGTCCAAGAACCATCGAATGTTTGGGATTGATACACACTGATGTGTGTGGACCTATGAGCATTCAAGCTAGAGGTGGATATGAGTACTTTATCAGTTTCACGGATGATCACTCAAGATTTGGCTATGTGTATCTCATGATACATAAGTCAGATGCTTTTGATATGTTCAAAGCATTTAAAGCTGAAGTAGAAAATCAGCTTGAGAAACGCATAAAAATCTTGAGGTCCGATCTTGGTGGAGAATATCTATCTGGTGAGTTTCAGCAATATCTTATTGATAATTGGATAATTTCTCAGTTTTCTGCACCAGGCACACATCAACGAAATTGGGCAGCAGAAAGAAGAAATAGAACTCTTTTGGATATGGTTAGGTCTATGTTGAGTTATTCAATGCTACCTAATTCTTTTTGGGGATATGCTTTACAAACTGCAATGTACATTCTAAACGATGTACCATCTAAGTCAGTTCCTAAGACACCGCATGAGTTGTGGACCGGGCGAAAACCTAGTTTACAACACTTAAGGATATTTGGATGTCCTGCGCACATGTTAAAAGGAAATACAGAAAAGATGGAGTCCCGTTCAGAAACATGCATATTCGTAGGGAATCCAAAAGAAACAAAAGGATATTATTTTTACAGTCCTTCTGATCTTAAAGTATTTGTTTTGACAAATGCTAAATTTCTGGAAAAGAACTAAATGAATAATTTTGTGCCTAAAAGTAGAATTGTCCTGAATGAACTTTTAGGAGATACAATTCCACAAGAGGTTTCGCAACCAAGCCCAATTGTAAGTTTCGTACCAACACAAGATCAACAATCTACCATACCTCATCGTAGTGGGAGGGTTATTAGACAACCCGAGAGATACAGTGGTCTAGGAGAATCTGTAGAGAATCTTTCGGACAACGATGATACCTATACGTACAAGGAAGCAATGGAAGATGTTAATTGTTGCCATTGGCAAAAGCTAATGCAATCCGAAATTGAATCTATGTTCAAAAAAAAGTTTGGTCTGTTGTAGACTTACCTAAAGAGATAAAACCCATCGGGTGCAAGTGGGTATACAAGAGGAAAAGAGGAATGGATGGTAAGGTGGAAACCTTTAAAGCTAGATTGGTAGCTAAAGGTTATACATAGATGGAAGGTATCGATTATGAAGAAACCTTCTCTTCTGTGGCCATGCTTAAATCAATTAGAATACTCTTATCCATTGCGGCATCTCTAGACCTAGAGATTTGGCAAATGGATGTCAAGACAACTTTCCTTAATGGAAGTCTTGACGAAAGCATCTACATGATGCAACCAGAAGGATTCATTGAAAAGGGCCAAGAGGAAAGGGTATGAAAGTTGCAAAGATCTGTATATGGATTGAAGCAAGCATCTAGATCCTGGAACATAAGGTTTGATCAATCCGTGAAATTTTTTGGATTTATTCAAAACCTTGATGAACCTTGTGTATACAAAAGGATTAAAGGCAACAAATTGGTTTTCCTAGTTCTTTACGTTGATGATATACTACTCATCGGAAACGATATAGGTGTATTGACATCAATAAAAGTATGGTTAGCAAAACAATTTGATATGAAGGACTTAAGAGAAGCAAGTTATATTCTTGGCATCCAAGTCATAAGGGATAGAAAGAACAGAACGATTGTATTATCCCAAGCTTCATACATAGATAAAATATTGTCTAGGTTTTCCATGCAAGATTCCAGGAAACATGGAATCAAACTTTCTATAGAACAAGTTCCTAAGAATGAGCATGATGAGCAATTCATGAGTAGGGTTCCATATGCATCGGCCGTTGAAAGTCTCATGTATGCAGTGCTCTGCATTAGACCAGATATTTGTTTTGCTGTGGGTATAGGTAGCAAGTTTCAATCGAAGCCTGCTCATGATTACTGGACATCAGTCAAGCATATTTTCAAGTATCTTAGGAGAACGAGAGATTATATGCTTGTATACTCTAGAGAGGATTTAATTCCTATTGGGTATACAGATTCTAATTTTCACTCAGATTATGACTCTAGGAGATCAACATCAGGATCTGTGTTTACTATGGGAGGATGGGCAGTCATATGGAGGAGTATCAAGCAATCTTGTATTGTTGATTCCACCATGGAAGCCGAGTATGTTGGCGCATGCGAGGCTGCTAAAGAGGCTATCTGGCTCAGCCAATTCCTGATTGACTTGGAAGTGGTTCCTGATGCGAATAAGCAGATCACTATCTATTGTGACAATAGTGGAGCAGTGGATAATTCGAGAGAACCAAGAAGTCATAAGAGAGAGAAACACATTGAAAGAAAGTATCATCTTTTGAGGGAAATTATGCATAGGGGTGATGTGACGATTACCAAGATTGCGTCAGTAGAAAATCTAACGGATCACTTTACAAAGGCTTTTCCACAAAAAAGTTTTGATGGGCATCTAGAGAACATAGGGATGAGAGATATGACACATTTGCTATAGAGCAAGTGGGAGATTGTTAGGATTATGCTCGATAGCAAGAGTGTAATATTATAATTAACAATCCTTTTCATATGAATAAAGTGATTTCTAGTTTAACAAATCTTATAGCATTTATAGTTTAATTATTATAATTGTCAAAAGTAAATAATCATAAGGTCAAAAGACTATAAGAAAAGAACAATTGTTCATACATCCAGATATGTATGAGGTAGACAAAATTCTTTAGTTAGTCTTGAATAATATTCGAAACTTAAGATAGAAGGTTGGACGCCTTTATCTTGTCAAAGTTGTAGATTCTTTTGCTAGTATTTGAGTGGGATCAAATATGTTATGATGAGTCTAAAATCATCAAAGTGTGGTGTCTTTGGGCAAAAGAATCTAGTGCACTGGGTGCATTGAATAGGATCAAAATGAAATACTTTATCTAGAATATTCAGTGGATAAAAGTTTTCATTTGAAGACAATTGGAGAGTCTATCTCAATCCTGAGATAAATGATGGACTTATGGTTGTAAGTGTTATCATTTAGCTATCAATGAGTACGATTATATAGCATAGTCTATCCTCGATAGTTTGGTAGTATTCATTTGTTAATCGATAGAGGACTTCATTTATAGATATTGACATCGTGGCTTCATTTATTGAATGAGAGTATAATACCATTATATGGATGTTTTGAGGTATTGGATATTAAATCTTAACGTTAAGTTTTCAATAGTGTTTATTGAAACATGGCTTCTAGACAAGTCAAATTATCCAAGTTCAAAATGTGGTTATATGAGTAAATATGGTAACTTGGAGAGATATACGCGGTCTATGAGCTCTTGGCGATTTTCTGGTATTCTTAACGAGGATACACTCTCTCCATTAAGGTTGTCTAGGGTATGAGTAAGTAACATCAACTTATTCTATCTTTATTTAAGAGTTCAATTTTAGTTCTTTAGTGGAATGAACTAAAATTAAATATATCGGACCTAAGTGAATTATTTGTTGATTGTGATTGGGTTGTGTCTATTGTAGTTTAAATTTAGATAGCCCGCCAAGATTCCCAATCCACATGAACATGCATGGATAACTTGATATATTCTACCGGACCAATTTAGAGGCCTATCTAGAATTGTATTAAGGCATGAGAACTTGTTTCTTTTTGTAAGAATAGATCTAGTTCACATGTGGACTTTTTATTAAGGTTCAATGGATTTAATAAAATAAGAAAAATAATATATGGCCCATATATACGGTATAGGCGGCAAGGCTATTAAGAATAGCTTAAATATATTATTTTTATTTTATTATTTAATTAAATAGAAATTAATTAATTTGTTGATTAATTTATTATTTAATTGAAAGTCAAAATCTTTTTCCTAGTATGAGATGGTCTCCTAAAACTATACTATTGTTAGTAGTATAGTTAATGTTAAAGACTATATTTGATAAGTAGATAAATAAAATGAATTATTTATCTAATCAAATTAGGAAGTCTTTAATATGGTTACAAACACACTATTGAGTTGGATTAGGAGTCTTGGTGTATGATAGAATTCCTTTTTGAAAAGGATTCTTAACCACCAAGTAATTCTACCTAAGGAAAGGATTCTTAACAACCAAGTAAATCCTTCTTAGGAAAAGAACTAAGTCTCCTAATTATATTAAGTGAAATTTCGGCCAGCTATGTATATATATGAGGAGGATAGAATTCCTTTTAAAAATGGATTCTTAACTACCAAATACATCCACCTAAGGAAAGATTCTTGCCAACCAAGTAAATCTTTTTTAGGAGAGGACTTATGACCCTATATATAGGTTTGGAAATTTCGGCCAACTCTAAGGTTTTTTATGAGAGGAATTTCGGCCATGCTAAGCAATTTTCAAGAAGATAATTTGGCCTATCAAGAGAGAATTTTGAGGGAGAAAATTTTGTTTTTTACTCTGGACAAAATTCGACCAACTTATAGAGATAGTGTGAATTCAGCCAAGAAGAGAGAAAAAGAGATTGTTTTTGTTTTCGATAGTACACTAGTATCCTTTACATCAAAAGGGTTTTGTGTACAATATTGAATCAAGGTTCACGTGAGTTTCAATCAAATTGATTGATTATTCAAAAGTGACCGAACGTTCTTAGTTTTTCTCTTGGAGGATTATTGTAATTAACAAAGAAGAAGATTTTGTTTGTTTCCATCCTTAGTTATACAATTTAAAGATAGGGAGCCCACACTCCTAGGTGATTTGCGTTCGTGATTGGATTAGAAGATCTTGTGGATTCAATTCAATGCTAGTTCAATCGTCACGAAAAAAAAGGTACGATACTTTTTATATATGTCAATTAATCTAGGGTTAAGGTTCTCGTTGCATAAAGGAAAAAAAATTATTTATACTCAAACCCTAATTTCTAATTTTCTCACGCTTCCGTTGCGTTTTGAACCCGTTTTTTTCCCTATAAAATGGTCGCTGGCAGGATATGAGTGATATCCAATAGAGGGTGTTTCATGTGAAATGGTCACTTTTGAAGGTGTACTTTTATCCAACTAGTGAAATGTGGTGTTGTCGGTGGTTATGGAATCAACCCGTGGATTTTCCTATTCGAAGGTTTTACCACGTAAAAAATAACGTGTCAACTGCCCCAAACTCAAACTCATTTATATTTGTATATGTAAGGACCTGTATTATATGATTGACTTATTTCATGACAAACCACATTAGGGATGATCTTGTAATGGGTAGCCCATGTTCTTGATGGCAAGCTTCCAAGCTTCTCTGTGACTTCAAAAGCGAAAGGTATATTCACTTGACTTTGTCTTTTTAAGAGTTAAGGTGCACACACACACACATATACTTCATGCATGCTTTTCTCATCTTGCATTTATGTTTCAAATTTTTCATGTGTGCATTATTTACACAATTCACACGTCCATTTTGTTGTTAGATCTAAGAGTGGTCTTGTGTAATGTAATTCATTTTCTAATGATTCATTTGAATCGTCCGCACATGCACGATAGTGTGCTTGTCTTAGCACAATGGTTGGCCACGTGAGATAGTCCCAGTTTGCGGGTCAATTTTAGCGGGTACCTGCCCGTGAAGTCAGCCCATGAACGACACCTTTTTTGCCTAAATTTTTACAACTTCTTCAAAATGTCGTAGTTTAATTTGACCATATATATTGATCATCTCCTTCCTTATTTCAATTCAAAGCTCCAAAAATCATATTTTTAGTGAGAAAACTTAACTCCAAGAGAGAGAGAGCTCCAAGACTCCATTTTTACTCAATCATTCCAAAACCAATATGCATCTAGCATCATTCAAGCATCAGGTCTTCATCTGTCATCTTTGGTTTCATAACTAGGTAAGTTGAACATGCCTTAGAACTCATTGCTTCCATTATTGTTCATCTTTGCCTAGGTTTAGCATTTATTGTGTTGATTAAATGCATGACTCTTTTCTTAAGTCTATTTTGAATATGTTTGAGTCTTCGTTAATTGATTAAGATTGGTTCTTCATTGTTCGTAAATTTATTGTCTTTGCCATATATTATGACAACTTGTGTCGGATGGGCTTTGTTTGATGGCTAGTTTTTAGACTTGCATATCTTTATCTAATTTTTTCTTTGTGAATATTTATTTAGACATTGATATCTAGGACTGTTTATTGCCATCATAAATCTCTAGTTAAGCATTTGGTGTAGCCTAGCATCACTTGGATATTAGAATATATAATATATTCACTTAGGTTGCTTAAACTCTTCATTGAGTCAAGTCTTGTGACTAAGTGTGCAAGCATTTGGTTAAGAATCACTATAAAAGGCCACTGGGTAGTAGCGATGAGTTATATTCCAATAATGGTGTGACTAGAGATCAACCTAGGTTGTAAACATCATTACATATAGTGGATTTGAGGACCGTGTGTGGCTAGATGGATAGTAGTGAGTTTTTACCCTTTTGGGGTTTTCTCACTTAAAACAAATCAAAGTATCATTTATCTTTTTGCACTATATTTACTTTGATTATTTGACTTTTTTTAATTAGCTTGGGTGATTTGTGACTAATACTGAGTGATCCAAAAAATTGGTAACTTATTGGATTAGCAACTCATTCACTCATCTCTAGGTTGTTTAAACACACCTTGGTTAATTTTTAGTAAATGTGACTGATTGTATCTTGGTGAATCCTTATTGAATACCTTTTTAAAAAATATTCTTGATAAGTTTGAGTTGCAATCACTTTGTTGAATCTATATTTGTCTCATGTATCTTTGTAGTGTTTGAACAATGTATCTTGTGAAATTCTATATCAAGTTGTAAAGTTCTACTTAGTAAATTTACATTGTAATATTCAAAGTACAACTTGTGAAATTTGCTTCGCACTGAATAAATTTGTATATGAGATACATTGTCTCTTGTTTTGTATTTGTGTTAAATGCATCACATTATTTCACATTTGTGAGTTTATGTTTATAGACTAAGGGTGGTGAATTGAGCCTACGTGTGATAGTTGTTAAACGTTAACAATTATATTAAGGGTTAATTTTTATGCTCACTAAGTGTTAGTTAAAAGCCTCAAAAGAGTTTTAAAAATACGGTATTAACCTATTCATCCCCCTCTTGGTTGTTTAGTTCATAACCTTGTAGGAATCTCAGTTGGGGCTCTAAGAATGCATGATGTAACACTATAGAAAGGGTTGAGGGTGTAGTGAGGTGATTTCTAGATCTAGGGCTTAGAGGCGTGATGTAAATCTATCCAAGAATCTCAGAAAGAGAGGTATATATACAAGTTACTAAAAATAGGTCTAAATCTTGTTAGTTGAGTTGAGCTAGCAATAGAGTTCGCTGCCATGTTCGCTACAGTCCCCTATTCCTGGAATGTGGTTCGCTGCCTACAACAGCGAAGCTTCCATAACAAATGTCACTGATATTTGGCTTCTATTGGTGTTTTCCTTGTTCTTCAAAGAGAAATGGATTGAGGTGAAAACCTCTAGAATTTTATTCGCTGCTATGTTTACCTCCCTTCGAAACGACAGGTGAATGGCGAAAATCCTTGGAATTTTTGCTCACTGCTGGTTGCAATCATTCATTATTCTTCAAAGCGACATCTCCACAGTGAACATCTAAGGACATGATCTTCTGATCTTCACGATGACATGGGAAGCAAACCATAATAACGCTCCAGACCAACATTATGCTCCTTTGTACGGAAATGTTCTTAATTTGCACAATTTCCCCTGTAAAATTGTAATCTGCGAAACACTAATTCTGAGCCATCAAATACTTGATTTTTACCTGGGAATCGACCCAAGTTATAGGATATGTGGGCCAAAATATGATATTTAAAAGGCTTGATCATGAAAGCATATGCTCTAAAGGCACACACACACAAGCATCCCATCAAACAAGAATTTGCTCAAAATTTTGGCCAATTGCAAATATATCTACACTAACACATAAACAAACAAACTAAACAATAAAAAATGAAAAAATTTAATAGAAGCTAAAATTAAATTTTTTAACAAAAACTAAATACTAATAAACTTGCCCACACTCCTAAACCTAATCACAACATTGCACTTAATGCTGAAATATTTACAAACTTGGACAAAAAGATTAATGGTTAGGAAATCCGGACACAAAACACACTAACAATTATATACAACTAATTACAAACACAACACACAATGAAAAACATACACACTCTAAAAACAATTAACAAAAACACAAAATGCGAAAGACACATTACAACATGGAGGACAAAGTTCCAAAAAAAAAATGTTGATTTTCAGATTCAACCCATGTCAGTTGTTTGATGTATATTTTCAAAGATACCTGATAAAACTTGGTCAAATTTTGCATAAGAAATTAGACATCCAAATGAACACTTTTTATTTAGAAAACATCTCAAGATTTGAATTGTAAAAGTGTGAAAAAGGATGTCGAAGATGGTTCACGTGCAGATTTTTGAAACAGGGCATTATCCATGACCTTTTTGTTGAAGAAATGCTCATAACTTTTGAAACACCTTCTAGAATTTTAGGTTCTTTATATCATCATAATCGTAATGAAAATTCAAAGAACCCAATGTAGACTGAAAAATTTATTTCCTCACCAAATGGTTCAATTTGAATGAAACATTTTACCTTAAACTTTTCAAAACATAGCACTTTCACAGAAGTCGAATAAAAATATGAAAATTAAAATGAAAAATGACACAAAAAACGTACCCACATCCCCAAATCTAATCTAAACATTTTGCTAAATTTTTATATGATATGAAATGCACGGACAATGAATAAATGAAGCATGGAAGGCAAGAACTACAAACATATAAAGCATTAAACAACACACAACTTAACAAATACCTACTAACACATCCTAGTCTACAAAATACCCAAAACAAAAACATCCTAGGCACTAATCACAACACAAAAAACCACACACTTATTCTAAACAAAAATATAAAAACAAAACAAAAACAAAAATAAACTAAGAAAGAAATGTACCTTGGTGGGTTGCCTCCTACCAAGCGATTGATTTTACGTCTTTGAGAGACGTTTACTTGGATCACTCAACCAAATTCCAAGGTTTCAAATTTGCATCTATGTTTGATTAGGTTGTGAAAATATTTGTCACATGCCGACTTGTTCCTAATCACAAAGATCAAGGATAAGTTAGTGTACAATTTAAATAATGGTTCAACAAAACCAAAAAGTAACTTATCCATTGGACCCTTGCTCAGGCGGGCACGGAGAATAAATTGCTGGAATGAAAGGCTTAGGTTCCTTTTATAGGAGCGGCTCCTCAACAGGGACATCTTCCACTTCCATCACTTCTATGCTCATTTCCTCTCTTACTCTTTAATTGCAACACTAGATGAATCATCGGCAAATTCATGACTACATTAGTAATCGACAATCTCACCACTCCAAGGGATGGTGGTAGCTTCTTCTTGCTCTAGATGACTCAAGAACTCTTCATTCGCTCGACCTTGCATAGCTTTAGCTATGTTTTCAAGGTGTACTTGAATTCTTTAGATAGAGGCTTCCACCTTTTGACAGATTTGATCAGTGGCTTGGATGAAATTGTTTAATTTCCCTTCAAATGTGAACTCTCTTGGTTGGTATAGCGAGCTAGGTGTCATATAGGTGTTGACATCATTTTAGTTTCGTGAGAAGCACTGATGGGTCCTCCAATCCGAGTAATAAGAATTGTCATATGACTCGTAGTTCAGACCCGGATTGTAGAAACTTCCACATGGTCTGCTCAAAGGTTATGGATTGTAGGAATTTAATGCTCGGGCTTGCTTTTTAAAATATTCCAAAAATTCTCATGCCTAACCACTCCACATATCTAGCAAATCACAACCTCCGATTGTTCTCTTCCCGAAGTCATTGAAATCAATATCCCTATTGGCCAATTTAAATCACCCAATTGCATAGTGAGTTCATGATTTACTTTTCTTCCCTCATCTTAAGTGTGTTGCCCATATAAGTCCATTGTTCTCGAAAAGAAAATAAATAGAAAAATGAAACAAGAACAAAATAAATGCAAAACTAGAAAAATATCAAATATTCACAACACTACACTACTAATATAAAAATAACTAAACTAGAAAACTAGAACTAGCCAATTAATTAGCACTTCTCCCCGCAGTGGCATCATTTTATTGTTTGTCAAAAATACCCTCAAAATCGTAAGAGATCAATGGTGATATAGCCGCAAGTAAGAAATAGATCCAAAGAGAGAGGGAAATCGAAAGGCTAGAGCTAGTAAACTAGAGATAAAACTAAATTAAATACTGAAAATGTAAATCAAGGTTGTTTGAAGAATTTGTGAATAAAAAGTTTAAGAAAGCAATTAAATTAACTAAAAATAGGAAAATGGTAAGGAAAATAAGACAATGAAAATGGTAGGGAAAACACTAGGTAATTGATGCAACCTTTCTCAGACCACTCAATGTACTAATCTAGTCTCATTAAGCACAAATAAATTGAGGCTACAAAATAGTATGAGTAAATAGAATAGAACAATTAATTCAATAAAAGAGACTAAAACTAAATTGATTAAAGAGAAATAAACTAATTAATCACAAAGACTAGTCAATAGGTTACAATAATTCCTTAGCATAGGGTTTAGTTACACATCGAAATGAAAATTAACAAGAGAATAGAAAAGATGAGAAAAAACCCAAATGATGTCTAATGATGTCTTAAAGAATCTTCCTTTTCTTCAATCTTGGTCGATCATCATACAATAGTTAATTATTAATGATAATGTTCAGTAAATTTGCTAAAAACTCGACATTGTTTAGATTATTCGAAAATTCAAGTTCACGACAAAAATGTTATTAAAGTAAATACAATGCATAATAATTTGGATATGCAACATCAAATGTTATTATTATATCTTGACTGATCAGAAAGTTATACTTCCCAAGTGAAAAGGATTCATAGTACTACCAACATGCACACCATTAATAAAAGCATTATTTTCATTCTTTTTTTTTCCATCTCTTTCTCATCACCTTATCAATATGACAATATATCATCATCATTTTTTTTAGTATCCAACATGACTGAATCATGCCACATCGCCTGCATCAACAAAATCTGTACACACGCCACTTTTGAATGTTTTATCTTTGACGACCTGTATCCAATTTGAGAAGCTTATTTTATAAATACCTTTTAACAAATAATTGATTGTGAATGTCATTTAGGTTCTTAAGACCATCTCCAATAGAGTTTATATATATATATTAATTCAAAAAATTAATTCCAATGGAAAGTTATAGTGAGAGTTAAAATAGATTGAAAGTTATTTGATTGAGTTAAACATATAGAAAAGTTGTGAGTGAGAGTTATATACGGGACCCATGGTGAAAATATAAGAAGTTTATCTAAACAACCTAGAGGACATTGAATATGTTGTAATCGATCAATTATAAAATTTTCAATTTGTCAAGATTAACATTTAAAAACCCAAAATAATTAAATAATAAAAATCAAGTAAAAAGCGGATATTAAATAGAGAATTGATTTTTTGCATGAGAAACCCTCAATAGGGAAAAACCCACGTGACTAGCCTAGCTAGCCACTTCAGTCCTCAAATAAGCTGCTTTAATACTTGCATACAACCTAAGTTGACAATCTAGTTACACTATTCTCGAAAGCAGCACAAGTTATTCTACCCACAGACATTAAATGGTGATCCTAGACTAATTGCTTACCAATCAACCTATTGATTGCAAGACTTGCTTGCTTGTGCAACTTCACCTAGAAGCCACAAGACTTTGACTCTAAGAAGAGACTAAGTCTAAGTGAATATGTAGAAATATTCAAAATACAATATAGTACAAGACGGCACACAATATGCTTAACTAGAGATTAAAATGCAAATCTAACAATCCTAGTTATCAAAGTGTCTACATGAACATACATGCAAACTTAGCGAAAAAAGGTAGATGAAACCCTAACATGTTAGCTATTAAATAAAACCTGAATAAAACAAATCAACTCATAGAAATATTCAATAAATACATGAGACTTGCAAAGGAGATGCAATAAAAGAGAAAACTGGATAGCTAGAACAATAAATGAGATTTAATGATGTTCAAGCGTACCAAGTGATGAAACTATTGAAGCGTTTTAGGGTTAGATAGATAAAAAAGATATTTTAGAACTTCTCTCACATGGAAACTTGTTTTCCACTCTTAGAGATTTGATTTTTAAAGTTCTAAAATGACTAGGAAAATAAGAGAAGTATTTATATCTGCCCTGGATAGTAGCTACATCATTTTAGACAAGGGCTTTACAAAAACGCATCAAACTGCAGTATGTACTGTAGTTCATGCAAATGTATAGATTACGGTACAAAGCACAGGAGGCCTCTGGAAATCATCGCGGTGAACACTGCGGGATATAAAAGGTGTACCAACTGCGTATCAAACAGTGGGAAGCCTCTAGAAAACATCACGGTTAAAACCGCGTAATAGGCATTGTGTACCAACAACACAACAACAGTGGAAAGTACATTGGAAACAACCGCGGTGTGTGCAAGATGAACAAGCTGCAGTGCATGTCGCGATCCAACCCTCGAAAGAGAGAGAAACTCTCATTTACTAGCCAAAACACACCTATTGTAAAAGTAAGACGCGTAATGTGATTGTGAATGAAATGCACACTAAAAAGAGCACAATACATAAACAATTTAAATGTATAGAGGTGTGTGTTTGTGTGCACCTATTCTCTTCAAGAATCGAAGTCATGTGATATACCTTTAAGCACTTTATCTTGAAGCTCTAGGGATGCGAAGTGAAGCTTGATCATGAACAAGTAAAGAACTTAATCTGCCCTTACATAAAAATCCTCAAATGTTGTTTACAATGAAATAAGCCAATCATAAAAAGATGGCAATTGCAGTCTCCCTATCTGGCTATTTTGTGACAAAACAAACACTCTCAAGAATATCTCACAAAAATAATAGTAAAGTTCTAATGTTAACAAATGTTCAAACTACAATACAAAGAAAATCAAAAGAGAAAAAAATCTTTAAGGTCTTCAATTTATTGTAGAGGAACACACATGTGAGACGTATATAACAAACAACTTTTCTAAGAAACCAAGTACATGTGAGAAGATCACGATTCTAAATGCAATGCAAAACTAAGCATGCTACCTCTCAATGCATAACTCTCACCACAAGCAAACTCTCCTTATCGGATGGCAAACTCCTCATATAGATCAAGATTCTAAATGCAATGTGAAACTAAGTATGCTCCCTCACAATTCATAACTCTCAACATATGCAAACTCCCCATGTCAGATAGCAAACTCCCTCTATCTTCTACAAATAATACTCCCTATTTTTATCTTGAAATTGTTAGGTTTTAGTTTGTGTTGGCATTAATTCCATATTAAAATAATGTATACTTGTAATGACTTAGTTGTTTAGGTTCATGATGATTCAAGCTTCAAGGAAGAAGAAATAACAAGTCAAAGCAAGTTCTAAGTCTTTAAAGAGAAAGGATGCAATTTTGTTCTACAAAGGTATACTAAGACCTTATCTTTCTCTTACAAGGCTTAGGCACACACACACATATCATACATTTGTGTCCCAGCATCATTGTGCACCATTATAGGCACAGACATATAATTCATTCATATGTGTTCCTGCATCGTTGTGTACCATGTATAACACATTCACACACTTGAAGATGAAAACTCATGTATTGGTTTGGAAATAACATATTTTGGAATATGCATGATTGGAAACTATATCGATGTAGTTGGCATTCTAGTGTGAATTGTGTTTGTGTGTGTATATGTTTGTATAACATGGATATTGAACTTCAATTTAGTCTTAAATCATTATTGATTGAGTTTCGGTCATTTCGGTTACTCATACTATTGATTTCAAGTTCTAAGTTAAAAGATACTACACTTTCAACTCATGTTGCATGCATTATCTTCGTATTCGAATATCGAGTCGAATTATTATTTTCTAGGTTGAGTATCTTATATGTCCATGTCCGTGTGAGAGTTATGGTTTGTAATCCACAAATGGATTCTAATTCAGAGTTCGGAGGCAGTAGAACGGTTGAAGAACGTGAAGGAAGGTCGGAGGAGAAAAAAGCAAGCAAGGACTTCTTTCCCGAGATGGCCTTCTGCCCCGAGATGGCCACGTGCCATCTCGGGCAGCAAGCTTGCTTGGCTTCTTCTTGCCCCTCTTTGTCATTTCACATGACCAAGTTTTCCACTTCTTTATAAACTCTTTCCCTCTCACATTTCATTCTAAGAAGAAATTTAAAACAAGTGTGCATAAATTTTCTCTCTAAATTTTCTCACCTTCCAAACACCATAACTTCTTCATTTGAACTCCGACTTGAGTGATTCGAATTTGAGAGTGTTCATCTATTCATACTACAGCTTTTCTATGAAAGTTTTAGTTAGTTTTGCTGCTTTTATTGGTGTCTAATAATACAAAAACGGGAATGCACCTAATTCAACTAAGGTATTGATTTTCACTCAAAGTTTTCTTTTAAAACTTGGTCAATTGCCTTGGGTTTTCTTCTTCTACATATATTTGTATATTGTGAGTGTTTTGATTTGAGTTTTAAACTCTTACAAAGCTAGGTTGAGTTTCAATTGAAATCATTCATGTTGAGTTAGGTTTTGATTTTGCCTATGTTATCACATGTTTGAGATTGTATTGTGCTACCTTTGATTCTAGGACTATTTGATGATCTTTGATTGATTGACTTTGAGAAAAATAGTTCCTCACATGTATTAGGCTCTCTTGGCCGAATTTCTCACATAATTCATGTGCTTATGTTCTTTTAGCTATTCATGTGTTTTGATTGAATCTATGATTAGGAATATGCTCTAGAACTTTAGCTTAAATCTTATTGACTTTGTCATATGAATTTAGCATGTTTTAGTGATTTAAACTTGATCTTCTGATTTATTGAACATATCTTATGATTCAAGTTTAGATATATGCATGTATCTAGGTTGTGATTAATATTGAACATATCTTACATAATCTAGATTGATTACAGATGCATGATTAACTAGACTATATGTGATTTGTGCATTCATGCTCATGTCTAGTATTTTCCATAGGATATGTTGATCATAGCATTCTATGTTGTGTGCTTGTTTGCATTTTACATTCATGATCACCTAGATGCCTCGTGAGAAGAAAGTCTTGACAATAGATGTGAGACCTATGGTGTTGAGCAAGAAGTCTTGGCAAGAGGCGTGAGGCCTTGGATTATCGAGCAAGGTAGTCTTGGCTAGGGTCGTGTGGATCCGGATAGTCAAGTAAGAAGTCTTGCCTAGAGTTGGGAGAACTCGGATATGTGAGCGAGAAAGTCTTGACTAGAGTTGTGAGGACTTAGTTGAGCAAGAAGTCTTACCTTGGGTCATGAGGATCCGGATAAGGTGAGCGAGGAAGTCTTGACAAGAGGTGTAAGACCTCAGATTGTTGAGCATGGGGCGACAACTTCTAGAGTAGGATATGAGGGTAGTTTCTAGGTGAAGAGGTCACTTGAGAGATTGTACTTGTCCTATCTACTAGTGGATTTTTTTTTTCCGGTGGCTGCTATCCCTTGGATGTTTCCTCTTCGAAAGTTTACCACGTTATATATTGTGTCAACTTTTCTCTGTCTCTATCTCTCTAATATTTGTATTGTGGATAGAACTCTCTATGTATGTTGACTTCATTTATATAATATAGATTGTGTATGTATTACGATTACTTATTTGTATCACACTTTACTTGTGTTTATATATTGATTAATTGTCTTTAATTAATATATATATATATTCTGATACAAGCAATCTAGAGGGATAAACTTTTGTTTGTTTCTAAGGGAGTCGAAAAAGGTGTCTGTCTAACCTATTAACCCCCCCCATTCTAGGTTAGCCGTGAGCATTTAACTGTGTTTGTATTTTCAATTGGTATTAAAGCAGGATACTAGATTGCACTTAGTATGAGTTCGGGGTGATACATTCACGGTTTTTGCAAGGCTTTTGAAGTCATGGGTCTAAAGATGATTTAATGGCAGAAGAAACCTCAAATACTAGGCCACCATTATTTTGTGGCACTAACTATGGGTATTGGAAGTTGAGGATGAAAGCCTACATCCACTCTATTGATTAAAGGGTTTGGATGGTAGTGGAAGAAGGTTATAGTCCTCTTACCAAGGTTCAAGAGGATGGAACCATGATACTCAAGCCAAGGAGTGAATGGACAACGAATGAGTTTGAGGTTGCTAAATGGCACCATCGTGCTATAAATGCCATCTTTGGAGGAGTTGATGGGCATCAATTCTCCTACATTTAAAATCTTGAATCCGTAAAAGAAGCTTGGGATACTCTCCAAGTTACTAATGAAGGAACCTTAGCGGTGAAGAAATTGAGGCTTCAAATGTTGGCATCACAATATGAAGGTTTAAGTATGAGTGAAGAAGAAAAGTTCGAAGACTTCTAATTTCGAGTTCTTAACATAGCTAACCAATGTCAAGCAATTGGAGTACCTATCTCAAAAGAGCGTTTAAATTGGGAATCCTTAGGTCTCTTCCAAAGAGATTCAAATCAAAGGTGACGGCCATTGAGGAAAGCAAGGATGTGGATAGCATGAATATCGATAAGTTGCTTGGGTATCTCCAAACTTATGCGATGTGCTTGAAGCCAAAGATAAAGAGTAAGGGAATCGCTCTCAATGCTATAGCGAATGAGAGTGATGATGAAAATGAAGAGATGACACTTTTGGTTAGAAGGTTCAAGAAGTTTCTAAAGAAGAATGTCAAGCCTAGAGGCAAGTCTTCTAAGGAAAAAGGAGTCAAGAGAACATCATCTCCAAGGATTGAGTAGAATAGTCAAGCCATGAACAAGAAAGAAGTTCAATGCTATAATTGTCATAGTTTTGGTCACTTTGCTAGTGAGTGCACCAAGAAGCCATCTAAGAAAGACAAGAAAGGTAAAGTGTTGGCGGCTACTTGAAGTGATGATAATTCTAGTGACAATGAGAGCTCTAGTAGTGAGTCTTCAAGTGATGAAAAGTTGGTGAGCAACTTTGTACCTCTAACAGCTTCTCATTTTTCACTAGATGTTAATAGTACAATATCTTTGAACAAGAACCTTGATGCAAATTATGTTGGAAGCTCTAGTCCCATTCCTACTAATCTTGAGTTGTTGAAAAAGATAGAAAAGCTTGAAGAAGATAGAGACAATGCTCAAAGAGAAGTAGTTGAGAAGGATTATTTGATCAAGAAGAAACTAGATAAGTTTGTGGTTGTTACTCATAGACTTCTTGGTGAGCAAGGTGATATTATGAAGAAGTTTAGAGAACTTGAAAAGATAAACCTTGAGAAGGATAATGTGATATCTTCTTTGAAGAAGAGAGAACAAGAATTGATGGAAGAAATAGACATGGCTAAGGAGGGTATCAAGGACTTAGTGAATGATTCGGTTAGTGTGTCTAGTGTTAGGAATCTCGTTAACTCTCATACTGGTGAAGACGACTTGGTAGTTAAAGAGGAGCTCTTAGAAGCACCATTTCCTACACACTTTGATGAAGTCGTGATTGATAAGAAACCACACAAGAAGAGAAGATCTAAAGGCAAGAAGAATTTGGCGAACAAGGTATCTTTGCAAACTCCTAGTGAAGCTAGTTCAACTCCAAAAGGTACACTCTCATCTTTTATTCCAATTTGCCATTATTGCAACACAATAGGTCACATTAAGCCTATGTGTTATAAAAATATTGAAAAATGCAAATTAGGAAATAAATCTAGGGATAAGGAAATTAAACTTCAACTTGAGCATGCTAAGGCCTTGAAAGTTGAGAAACATGATAATTTTACTAAGCATGAGAAGAAGTTGTAGAGTAGAAAGAATACTAATCTTGTTCAACTTGACAAAGCTTGTGTTAAAAATGTTAAGGAAGAGTGTGTTAATGATATTCTTGTTTATCAAGTCATTGAAGGACTTTACTCTAGATTTAACATTGTTGTCAAGGATGATATTGGAAATATTTGTGTAGGTACACCCAAGAACAAGTGGTTCAAGGGTGAGTGCTCTTATCACTAAAATAAGAAGCACATGTGAGATAGCTTTGAGGCTATATATCAATTGTGTTGAGAATTCTTGCTTACTAGCTTTGAATACTCCATGTATTGATATGAACTTGGTTATCTCACTTCATGATTGTTATGATGGTCAAAATTTTTTGATTAATTTTATAGAAGTTCTTTTGTTATATGTGTTTATTGAGTTGAGATATTATGCTTTTTATACTCTAGTTGTGAAACATCTCCAACTTGGTATCATGAGGACATTCAAGGCAAGAGTGCTCATAAAAAGGGTGGAAGAATGATAATTGGTGAATATATTGTGCAAAATGGTATCTCTACACTCTAATGCATGTTCTCTTAGATATTCATCTTTTGACTCAATTTTTGACATACATCTCATAGCATGTCATATTAGAGAATTTTGTATAGCATACATATGGTTCTCATTGACATTTGCTATTTTAGGAGTGTGAGCTCCCTATCATAGCATGAATGTGAATCACCTAGGAGTGTGAGCTCCCTCTCCTTTTAATTGTATACCTAAGGATGGAAACAAATTAAATCTTTCTCTTTGTTAGTTACAATAATCCTCCAAGAAGAAAACAAAGAATGTTAGGTCACTTGTGAATTATCAATCAATTTGATTGAAACTCAGGTGAACCTGGATTCGATGTTGTACACAAAACCTTTTGCTGTTAAGGCTACTAGTGTACTATCGAAAACTAAACGTTCTTTCTTCCTTTTTTTCTTTCCCGAATTACACATTATTTCTCAGAGTTGGTCGAATTTAGTCTAAAGTAAAATCAGATTTTCTCCCTCAAAATTCTATGGTAGCCGAAATCTTCTCTCCAAAAAAGACTAGGGCTGGCCAAAATTCTATCCAAGTTTTTTTCTCTACGGTTGGCCGAATATATATATATATATAGGGCTGGCCGAATTTACTATGGAAAAATATTAAGATTACAAATCCTCTTCTAAGAAGGATTTACTTGGTTGGCAAGAATCGTTTCCTTGGGTGGATTTATTTGGTAGTTAAGAATCCTTTTCGAAGAAGAATTTTATCCTTAGGGAGATTTACTTGGAGACCAAGAATCATTTTCCAAAAAGAATTCTTTCATACACAAGACTCCTAATCTAACTCAATAGTGTATTTGTAACCATATTAAAGACTTCTTAATTTGATTAGATAAATAATTCCTTTTATTTATCTACTTATCAAATATAGTCTTTAATATTAATTATACTACACACAATAGTATAATTTTAGGAGACCATCTCTTACTAGGAAAAAGATTTTTGACTTTTAATTAAATAATTAATTAATCAACAAATTAATTAATTTCCATTTAATTAAATAATAAAATAAAAATAATATAATTAAGCTATTTTAAATAACCTTGCCGCCCAACACACATATATATGGGCCTATATATTATTTTTCTTATTTTATTAAATCCATTAGACATTAATAAAAAGTCTACATGTGAACTAGACCCATTCTTACAAAAAGAAACAAGTCCACATGCCTTAATACAATTCTAAATGGACCTCTAAATGGTCCGGTAGAATATATCAAGTGATCCTTGTAAGTTCGTGTGGATTGGGGATCTTGGCGAGCTATCTAAATTTAAGCTCCAATAGGCACAACCCAATCACAATCAACATTTGATTCACTTAGGTTTGGACAATTTAATCTTAGTTCATTCCACTAAAAAACTAAAATTGAACTCTTAAATAAAAATAGAATAAGTTGATGTTACTCATTCATACCCTAGACAACCTTATTTGAGAACGTGTATCCTCGTGAAGAATACCAGTAATCGCCGAGAGCTCATAGACCTCCTATAGCTCTCGAAGTTACCATATTTACTCATATGACCACATTTTGAACTTGGATATTTTGACTTGTCCAGAAGCCATGTTTCAGTAGACATTTTTGAAAACTTAACGTTAAGATTTAATATCCAATACCTCAAAACATCCATATAATGGAATTCTACTCTCATTTAATAAATGGAGCCACGATGTCCATATCTATAAATGAAGTCATCTATCGATTACCAAATGAATACCACCAAACTATCGATGATAGACTATGCTATATAATCATACTCATTGATAGCTCAAATGATAATACTTGCACCCATAAGTCCATCATTTATCTCAGGATTGAGATAGACTCTTCGATTGTCTTTAAATGAAAACTTTTATCCATTGGCGGTTCTAGATAAAGTATTTCATTGTGATCATATTCAATGCACCCAGTGCACTAGATTATTTTGCCCAAAGATACCACAATTTGATGATTTTAGACTCATCATAACACATTTGATCCCACTCAAATGCTAGCAAAAGAATCTACAACTTTGACAAGATAAAGGCTCCCAACCTTTTATCTTAAGTTGTGAATATTATTCAAGACTAACTAAAGAATTGTATCTACCTCATACATATCTAGATGTATGAACAATTCTTCTTTTCTCATAGTCTTTTGACCTTATGATTATTTACTTTTGAAAGTTATAATAATTAAACTATAAATGCTATAAGATTTGTTAAAATATAAATCACTTTATTAATATGAAAAGATTGTCAAATACATTATTACACACTTGCTATTGAGCATAATCCCAACAATCTCCCGCTTGCTCTATAGCAAATGTGCCATATCTCTTATCCCCATGTTCTTTAGATGCCCATCAAAACTCTTTTATGGTAGAGCCTTTGTAAAGGGATCCGCTAGATTATCTGCTTACGAGATCTTGGTAATCGTCATGTCACCCCTATGCATAATTTTCCTCAGAAGGTGATACTTTCTTTCAATGTGTTTCCTTCTTTTATGACTTCTTGGTTCTCTCAAATTAGCCACTACTCCACTATTGTCACAATAGATAGTGATCTACTGATTCATATCAGGAACAACTTCCATGTCAATCAGGATTTGGCAGAGCCAGACAACCTCTTTAGCAGCCTCGCGTCGCATGCGGTAACATACTCAGCTTCCATGCTGGAATCAGCAATACAAGATTGCTTGATACCCCTCCTTCAAAAGTAAACACATATCCTGATGTTGATCTCCTGGAGTCAAAATCTAACTGAAAATCAGAATCTGTATACCAAACGGGAATTAAATCCCCTCCAGATTATACAAGCATATAATCTCTCGTTCTCCTAAGATACTTGAAAATATGCTTGACTGTGATCAGGACCATGTTTTGATTGAAACCTGTTAACTATGCCTATATCAAAACAAATAACTGGTCTAGTACAGAGCATTGCATACATGAGACTTCTAACTGCCGATGCATATGGAACACTACCCATGAATTTTTCTTCATGCTCATTCTTAGGAACTTGATCCTTAGAAATTTTAATTCCATGTCTGAAAGGTAACATACCTTTCTTGGAATCTTGCATGGAAAACCTAGACAAGATTTTATCTATGTATGAAGCTTAAGATAATGCAATCTTTCTATTCTTTCTATCCCTTATGACTTAGATTCCAAGAATATAACTTGCTTCTCCTAAGTCCTTCATATCAAATTGTTTTGCTAACCATTCTTTTACAGATGTCAATACACCTACATCATTTTCGATGAGTAGTATATCATCAACGTAAGGAACTAGGAAAACCAACTTGTCTCATTTTATCCTTTTGTATACACAAGGTTCACCAAGTTTTTGAATAAATCCAAAAAAATTCACGGCTTGATCGAACCTTATGTTCCAGGATCTGATGATTGCTTTAATCCATATATGGATCTTTACAAATTGCATACCCTTTCCTCTTGACCTTTTTCAATGAATCCTTCTGGATCATCATGTAGATGATTTCGTCAAGACTTCCATTATGGAAAGCTGTCTTGACGTCACTTTTCCAAATCTCTAGTTCTAGAGATGCCGCTATGGATAAGAGTATCCAAATGGATTTAAGCATGGCCACAGGAGAGAATGTTTCTTCATAATCGATACCTTCCTTCTGAGCATAACCTTTAGCTACCAATCTAGCTTTAAAGGTTTCCAGCTTTCCATCCATTCCTCTTTTCCTCTTGTATACCCACTTGCACCCGATTGGTTTTGTCCCTTTAGGCAAGTCTACAAGAGACCAGACTTTGTTTTTAAACATAGATTCAATTTCAGATTGCATTACCTTTTGCCAATGATGACAATCAACATCTTCCATTGCTTTCATGTACGTATAGGGATCATCGCCATCCAGGAGATTCTCTACAGATTCTCCTAGACCGATGTATCTGTCGGGTTGTTTACTAACCCTCCCACTACGATGAGGAATGGTAGATTGTTGATCTTGTGTTGGTACAAAACTTACAATTTGGCTTGGTCGTGAAAACTCTTGTGGAATTGTATCTCTTGAAAGCTCATTCAGGACAATTATACTTTTAGGCACAAAATTATTCATATAGTCCTCTTCCAAAAATTTAGCATTTATCGAAATAAATACTTTAAGATCTAAAGGACTATAGAAATAATATCCTTTTGTTCCTTTTGGATACCCTCAAAATATGCATGTTTTTGAATGAGACTCCATCTTTTCTGTCTTTCCTTTTAACACGTGCACAGGACATCCAAATATCCTTAAGTGTTGTAAACTAGGCTTTCGCCCAGTCCATAACTCATTCGGTGTTTTTGGAACCGACATAGATGGTACATCATTTAGAATGTACATAACCGTTTGTAAAGCATATCCCCCAAAAGAATAAGGAAGCGTTGAATAACTTAACATAGACCTAACCGTGTTCAAAAGAGTTCTATTTCTCCTTTCTGCCACCCCATTTTGTTGAGGTGTACCTGGTGCAGAAAACTGAGAAATTATCCCATTATCAATAAGATATTGTTGAAACTCACCAGATAGATATTCTCCACCACAATCAGACCTCAAGATTTTATACGTTTCTCAAGCTGATTTAACACTTCAAATTTAAATGCTTTGAACATGTCAAAAGAATCCGACTTATATCTCATGAGATACACATAGCCAAATCTTGAGTAATCATCTGTGAAAGTGATAAAATACTCATATCCACCTCTAGCTTGAATGCTCATAGGACCACACACATTAGTGTGTATCAATCCTAAACATTCGATGGCTCTTGTGCCTTTGGTCATGAACGACCTTTTGGTCATTTTACCTTCCGAACAAGATTCAAAGGTTGGTAGATCATCAACCTTTAAGTCACTTAGAGGTCTGTCACTAACCAATTTTTTAATCCTATAAAGGTTAATATGACCTAGGCGCAAATGCCATAGGTAGGTTTCATCTTTTGATAATTTTACTCATTTATTATTGGGTTGCGTTGATTCCGTGTCTAACAAGTGAGAGATATTTCCATAAAAATAGAATAAACTGTTTTCCAATGTACCTTTGTAAATAATTTTGTCATTCTTACTTATAATAAAAGCTTTATTAAAAGTAACCGAATAACCAAATTCATTTAAACAAGAAACTAAAATTAAATTTAAAAATACAAACACGGTTAAATGCTCAAGGCTAACCTAGAGGGGTGAATAGGTTAGACACAATTTTTGACTCCCTTAGAAACAAACAAACATTTGTCCCTCTAGATTACTTGTATCACAATATATATATCAATTGAAGACTCTTAATCAATAGATAAAACAAGTAAAGTCTGATACAAACAATTAATCATAACACATACAAAATCTATATTATAGAAATGAAGTCAACTTACATATAGAGCTCTATCCATAGTATTCAAATAACAAATACAAATATAAGAGAGATAGGGATAGAGAAAAGTTGACACAAGATATAACGTGATAAACCTCCGAAGAGGAAACATCCACGGGTTAGCAACCACCGGTAAACAAAATCCACTAGTAGATAAGACAAGTACAATCTCTCAAGTGACCCCTTCACCTAGAAACTACCCTTATATCCTACTCATGAAGATGTCCTCCTCGTGCTTAACAATCCGAGGCCTCACACCTCTTGTCAAGACTTCCTCGCTCACTCTTCCCAATCCTCACGACCCTAGGCAAGACATCTTGCTCAACTATCTGAGTCCTCCCGACTCTAGTCAAGACTTCCTCGCTCACCCTTCCGGATCCTCATAACCTAAGGCAAGACTTTATTCTCAACTATCCGAGTCCTCCTGACTCTAGTCAAGACTTTCTTGCTTGACAATCCGAGGTCTCCCACCTCTTGCCAAGACTTTATTGCTCAACAACATGGTTCTAACACCTATTGTCAAGACTTTCTTCTCACAAGGCATCTAGGTGATCATGATTGCAAAACGCAAACAAGCACGCAACATAGAATGTTATGATCAACAAATCCTATGGAAAATACTAGGCATAAGCATGAATGCATAAAACAATTGTAATCTAGTCAATCATGCATGTTTAATCCATCTAGATCATGTAAGATATGTTCAACATTAATTACAATCTAGATACATGCATAGATCTAAAACTTGAATCACAAGGTATGTTCAATTAACACATAATCAAGTTTAAATCTCAAAAACCAAAAACATGCTAAAATCCTGTGACAAAGTCATTTAGATTAAAGCTAAAGTTCTAGAGCATATTTCCTATTCATAGATTCAACAAAGCACAGGAATAGCTCAAAAGAACATAAGCACATGTATTATAGTGAAATTTCAGCCAAAGAGAGCCTAATACATGTGAGAAACTATTTTTCACAAAATCAATCAATTAAAGATCATCAAATAGTCCTAGAATAAAAGCTAGCACAATACAATCCCAAACAGGTGAAAACATAGGCAGAATCAAAACCTAACTCAACATGTGAGATTTCAATTGAAACTCAATCTAGCTTTTAATGAGTTCAAAACTCAAATCAAAACAATCACAAGACACATATAAATGTTGAAGAAGAAAACCCAAGGCAATTGACCAAGTTTTAAAAGAAAACTTTGAGAGAAAATCAATAACTTAGTTGAATTTGGTGCAGTCCCGTTTTCGTGAGATTAGACTCCAAAAAAAGCAATAAAACTAACTCAAACCTTCAGATAAAAGATGGAGGATGAATAGACAAACACTCTTAACTTTAAATCACTCAAATCAGAGTTCAAATGAAGAAGTTCTGGTGTTTGGAAGGTGAGAAAATGTGAGAGAAAATTCTGCACTCAAGTTTTTGAATCTAATCTTAGAATGAAATGTGAGAGAGAAGAGATATATTAAGGAGTGGGAAAATGGGAGTATGAAATGAACAAAAGGGACAAGAAGCAACCAAGCTTTCTTGCTGCCCGAGATGGCGTGTGGGCATCTCGGGACAGCAAGCCTTCTGCCCCCGAGATGGCCACATGCCATCTCAGGAAAGAAGAGCTTTGCTGTCTTCTTTTTTCCCTTGACCTTCCTTTGCGTTCTTCGACCATTCTCCGGCCTCCAAACTTGGAATTCGAATTTGTTTATGGATTATGGACAGTAACTCTCTCACGGACATGAACATATAAGATACTCAACCCAGAAAATAATAATTTGACTCGATATATGAAGACGAAGATAATGTATGCAACATGAGTTGAAAGTGTAGTATCTTTCGACTTAGAACTTGAAATCAATAGTATGAGTAACCGAAATGATCAGAACTCAATCAAGAATGATTTAAGTCTGAATTCAAGTGCATTATCCATGTTATACAAACATATATACATACAAACACAATTCACACTAGAACGCAAACTACATAGAAATAGTCTCCAATCATGCATTTTCCAAAACATGTTATTTCCATACCAATCCATGAGCATTCATCTTCAAGTGTGTGAATGTGTTATACATGGTGCACAAAGATGCTAGGACACATATGAATGAATTGTATGTATGTGCCTATAATGGTGCACAACGATGCAGGGACAAAAAATGTATGAATTGTGTGTGTGTGCTTAAGCCTTGTAAGAGAAAGATAAGATCTTAGTATGCCTTTGTAGAACCATATTGCATCCTTTCTCTTTGAAGACTATGAACTTGCTTTGACTAGTTGCTCCTTCTTCTTTGAAGCTTGAATCATCATGAATCTAAACAACTAAATCATTACAAGTAAACATCATTTTGATATGGAATTAATGCCAACACAATCTAAAACCTAACAAAATTCCTGTTTAATTGAGGTACATAATAAACATCTATTAAATCTAAATGCCTAGAAAAATCTAAACTAATTCTAATATTTCCCACTAAACTAGCAGACACCAACGCTCTATTGCCTAAATGCAGGTTGAATTTGTTCTCATTAAGCCTTCTCCTTTCCTTGAACCCCTGTAAGGAAAAATAAACATGATTAGTGGCTCTGGAGTCTATGAACCAAGAATCCATAGAATTCGTCAAAAAACATGTTTCAACATAATTAATAATACCTTCTTCCTTCTTGTCTTGAGACTTTAGGAAATTTCTTTTCCAATGTCCCTTTTCACTACAAAGGAAACACTTTCTTTTGATCTTGGTTACTTTCTTTTTATCTCGGTTACTTTCTTTGTTTCCTTCGTAGTAGGGCCTAGTTGCTTTTTCTTTTATTTTTTCTTAACCTTCTTACGGGTCTTAACAATAGCAACTTTACCTACGGTATGAATCTCTTGACCCTTGCCTTTCACAAGGATTTTTTCCGTGCTTTGAACATCTTGCATCAGGCATTGCAAGGTGTATTCCTTATTATTCAAGGTGTAGTCCAACTTGAATTGATCAAAGGAATCCGATAATGAATTGACAATCATGTCAATTTTGGTCTCACCATCTATCTCAGCACCATTCAGCTCAGCAATGTTGAGTTGTGCTATGACTTTCATCATGTGATCTTTCACACCCTGTTCAGGTTTCATCCTAAGATTCATAAGAGCAGTCATTGCCTCTCTCTTAGTTGTCCTAGACCTCATAGCAAACATATATTCTAGAGACATCATTATATCGGTAGTAGTCTTCATTCCTTCATTTTGTTGTTGCAACACGTCGGAGATGTGGCCATAATTTAACGTACATTTAGCCATCTCATTAGAATATTCCCACTGTTGATACTCATCATTTTGCTCTTGAGTAGATTCATTAGTAGGAGTATGTGGTTTAGGAGTGTACAGAACGAACTTATGCTTTTCGGATTGTAATAAAAGCCCAATTTTCCATTTCCATGTGACATAATTATCACTAGTAAAAGTATTGTCTTTTAGGATGTTGATTAGGGATGGGGTTATGATTTCTGAACAATAACAAAGATTATATAAGTAAATAATCATGATAAAGCACTTTTGAATATTTATCTTGAATTAAATAAAATAATTCAATCGTAAAATTCAACGGTGATCCAACACCCACAAATGTCACGCCTCCTTTGTGAGTTCGCATCATTTACTAGTTAGACTAGGTCCCACCTAATTGTTAACATAACAACCAGTGTTTTCAACTTTACCCTTGTGATTTTATTAACAAGAACTCTTGGGAGGATATTAATTAACTCACATTGAGTGTGTTACCAAGTTATCGACCTTCAATATAATCCTTCACGAATATCCCTTCTTTGTGAGTAGATATCGTTCTGGCTAATAGTCTAGTCTATCATTGTAAGGAAGTATCTTGCTAAATTCCATTCATGAATACCTCTTGGTAGGTTATTACACGAAACATAAAGCTCAACTAAACTTGGAGGCCGTAGGTGTTCCGAAACACCTTCTCCCACTCAATTATTTAAGGGGTGTGATTTAAATCCAAAGAATAATTTACCAAGTAATCTAGATGCCAATTAGATACCTAAACTATTCAATGCATGTTCATACAAAAAGAGATATATGAGTGGCACTCCTATTTTATATGACATGTTATCAAACAATGACAAACATTGCAATATTTACAAAAAATATAAATAGCTACAATTTTGGTCCATCCTAGAAAAGCAAGTAAATTACATGTCTTGGAATACAGAAAACTCATTTCTTGGCAAACAAGTCTTCACGCGACCTTCGTCGTTTGGACTCCCTCGGCTGCCTCCCATGCGCGTGTGCACCCTTGGCTTCCTTGCCATGGACATGCGCATGCCACAACCCCTTAAAAGGCTGTCATGCACAGCCATGGCTTCCATAGGTCTGCCGTGCACAACCCATGCCACAACAATTGTGGCCGCGTGCTCTTCGCACGCACGTTTGTTGCTATGGCTCGCACAGTCTCAAACTTGTTCCGGTTGCTTCCAATCCTTCAAACCTTCGAGTCTTCGATACTTGAATGTATTGCAGAAGGATTTTAAATAAAAAAAATACTGCAGTTTTTATTTATTTATTTATTACAATATAGTGCAGTATTTTTATTACAATAAAAAAATAAATAAAACTTTAGCAACTACCATGAAGGAAATTATGACGATGATAGGCCACCCTTCATGTTACAATCCCAAAACAAAATACATTGAAATTCTAGGGCCAAAATTGAGCAATAACAATCCACATATAAAACATATATATATATATATATATATATATATATATATATATATATATATCCATACATTCTAATGTAAATATATATGTGAATACCTAGAGTGCTATCTCTTTCTAAAACATGCATATATACAATAAAAGAAAAAGATTCACGTACACATACATCAATTAATCAAGGGTACAACCAGGCTTTGATACCAATTGTAGGGAAAATACGTACAGTGAAAGTGTGAAAAATTAATGAAATTAGGGTTTATGTATAAATAAAAAAATTTCCTTTAACTAACAAGAACCTTAACCCTAGATTTATTGATGTATATAAAAATTGTCGTACAATTTTCTCATGACGATAGAACAAGCATCGAATTGATTTCACAAGATCTTCCAATCCAATCACGAACGTGAATCACCTAGGAGTGTGAGCTCCCTCTCCTTTTAATTCTATACCTGAGGATGGAAACAAGCAAAATCTTTCTCTTTGTTAGTTACAATAATCCTCCAAGAAGAAAACAAAGAACATTAGGTCACTTGTGAATTATCAATCAATTTGATTGAAACTCACGTGAACCTTGATTCGATGTTGTACACAAAACCTTTGATGTAAAGGCTACTAGTGTACTATTAAAAACTAAACGTTCTTTCTTCCTCTTTTTCTTTCCCGAATCACACACTATTTCTTAGAGTTGGTCGAATTTTGTCTAAAGTAAAATCAGATTTTTCTCCCTCAAAATTCTATGGTAGCCGAAATCTTCCCTCTAAAAAAGACTAGGGCTGGCCGAAATTCTCTCCAAGTTTTTTTCTCTATGGCTGGCCGAAATTATATATATATATATATATATATATATATATATAGGGCTGGCCGACTTTTCTCTTGGAAAAATATTAGGATTATAAATCCTCTCCTAAGAAGGATTTACTTGGTTGGCAAGAATCCTTTCCTTGGGTGGATTTATTTGGTAGTTAATAATCCTTTTCAAGGAAGAATTCTATGCTGAGGTAGATTTACTTGGTGACCATGAATCCTTTTCCAAAAAGAATTCTTTCCTACACTAAGACTCCTAATCCAACTCAATAGTGTATTTGTAACCATATTAAAGGCTTCCTAATTTGAATAGATAAATAATTCATTTTATTTATCTACTTATCAAATATAGTCTCTAATATTAATTATACTACTGACAATAGTATAATTTTTGGAGACCATTTCCTACTAGGAAAAAGATTTTGACTTTTAATTAAATAATTAATTAATCAACAAATTCATTAATTTCAATTTAATTAAATAATAAAATAAAAATAATATAATTAAGCTATTTTAAATAGTCATGCCGCCCAACACATATATATGGGCCTATATATTATTTTTCTTATTTTATTAAATCCATTGGACCTTAATAAAAAGTCCACATGTGAACTAGACCCATTCTTACAAAAAGAAACAAGTCCACATATCTCAATACATTTCCAAATGGACCTCTAAGTTGGCCTGATAGAATATATCAAGTGATCCATAAAAGTTTGTGTGAATTGGGGATCTTGGTGGGCTATCTAAATTTAAGCTCCAGTAGACACAACCCAATCACAATCAACAAATGATTCACTTAGGTCCGATCTTTTTAATTTTAGTTCATTCCACTAAAGAACTAAAATTGAACTCTTAAATAAAGATAGAATAAGTTGATGTTACTCATTCATACCCTAGATGTATGGAAAATAAAACACACGCACAACGGAAGCGTAAGAAAATTTAATAAAATTAGGGTTTGCGTATAAATAAAAATTTTCCCTTTTAATAACAAGAACCTTAACCCTAGATTAATTGATGTATATAAAAAGTATCGTACATTTTTTTTCGGAACGATTGAACTAGCGTCGAATTGAATCTGTAAGATCTTTCGATCTAATCACGAACGTGAATCACGTAGGAGTATGGGATCCCCTTCTTTAAATTGTATACTTGAGGATGGAAACAAACAAATTCTTCTTCTTTGTTAGTCACAATAATCCTCCAAGAGAAAATCAAGAACGTCCGGTCACTTTTGAATTATCAATCAATTTGATTGAAACTCGCGTGAACCTTGATTCGATGTTGTACACGAAACTCTTTTGATGCAAAGGATACTAGTGTACTATCAAAAACAAAAACGTTCCCTCTTTTTTCTATGCCTGGCCGAATCCTTCACACAATGAGTTGGACGAAGGTTTTTTTTATATATATATAACAATAATAAATAAATAAATAACAACTTCTCACACCAAAAATTCATTCTCGGTCGAATTTAATAGGTATTATATATAGGAGACTAAATCCTCTCCTAAGAAGGATTTACTTGGTGGTTAAAAATCATATCCTTAGGTGGATTTTCTTGGTGGTTAAGAAACCTTAACCAAAAAGAAATTCATTCCTACACCAAGACTCCTAATCAAACTCAATAGTATATTTGTAACCATATTAAAGACTTCCTATTTTGACTAGATAAATAATTCCTTTTATTTATCTACTTATCAAATATAGTCTTTAATATTAATTATACTATCAACAATAGTATAATTTTAGGAAACCATCTCCTACTAGGAAAAAGATTTTGACTTTTAATTAAATAACTAATTAATCAACAAATTAATTAATTTCCATTTAATTAAATAATAAAATAAAAAAATATAATTAAGCTATTCTAAATAGCCTTGCCGCCCAACACATGTATATGGGCCTTATATAATTTTTCTTATTTTATTGAATCCATTGGTCCTTAATAAAAACTTCACATGTGAACTAGACATATTGATACAAAAAAAAAACAAGTTCACATGCCTTAATACAATTCTAAATGGACCTCTAAATTGGTCCGGTAGAATATATCAAGTGATCCATGCAAGTTCGTGTGAATTGGGGATTTTGGTGGGCTATCTAAATTTAAGCTCCAATAGACACAGCCCAATCACAATCAACAAATGATTCACTTAGGTCCGATCAATTTAATTTCAGTTCATACCACTAAAGAACTAAAATTGAACTCTTAAATAAAGATAGAATAAGTTGATGTTACTCATTCATACCTTAGACAACCTTATTGAAGAAAGTCTATCCTCGTGAAGATATATCTCTCCAAGTTACCTTATTTACTCATATGACCACATTTTGAACTTGGATATTTTGACTTGACCATAAGCCATGTTTCAGTAGACACTATTGAAAACTTAACGTTAAGATTTAATATCAAATACCTCAAAACATCCATATGATGATATTCTACTCTCATTTCATAAATGGAGCCATGATGTCCATGTCTATAAATGAAGTCCTCTATTGATTAACAAATGAATACCATCAAACTATCGAGGATAGTCTATGCTATATTATCGTACTCATTGATAGCTCAAATGAGAACACTTGCAACCCTAAGTCAATCATTTATTTCAGGATTGAGATTGACTCTCCGATTGCCTTCAAATGAAAACTTTTATCCATTGAGGGTTCTAGATAAAGTATTTCATTATGATCCAATTCAATGCACCTAGTGCACTAGATTATTTTGCCCAAAGACACCACACTTTGATGATTTTAAACTCATTATATCACATTTGATCTCACTCAAATGCTAGCAAAAGAATCTACAACTTTAACAAGAGAAATGCACCCAACATTTTATCTTAAGTTTTGAATATTATTCAAGACAAACTAAAGAATTGTATCTACCTCATACATATCTAGATGTATGAACAATTCTTCCTTTCTCATAGTCTTTTGACCTTATTATTATTTACTTTTGACAATTATAATAATTAAACTATAAATGCTATAAGATTTGTTAAACTAGAAATCACTTTATTAATATGAAAAGCTTGTCAAATACATTATTATACTCTTGCTATCGAGTATAATCCCAACACTAGACATCCTTATTGGAGAAAGTGTATCCCCGTGAAGAATACCAGTAATCGCCAAGAGCTCATAGACCGCCTATAGCTCTCCAAGTTACCATATTAACTCATATGATCACATTTTGAACTTGGATATTTTGACTTGTCCAGAAGCCATGTTTCAATAGACACTATTAAAAACTTAACGTTAAGATTTAATATCCAATACCTCAAAACATCCATATGATAGTATTCTACTCTCATTTAATAAATGGAGCCACGATGTCCATATCTATAAATGAAGTCCTCTATCAGTTACCAAATGAATACCTCCAAACTATCGAGGATAGACTATGCTATATAATCGTACACATTGATAGCTCAAATGATAATACTTGCAACCATAAGTCCATCATTTATCTCAGGATTGAGATAGACTCTCCGATTGTCTTCAAATGAAAATTTTATCCATTGGCGGTTCTAGATAAAGTATTTCATTGTGATCCTATTCAATGCACCCAGTACACTAGATTATTTTGCCCAAAGACACCACACTTTGATGATTTTATACTCATCATAACACATTTGATCCCACTCAAATGTTAGCAAAAGAATCTACAACTTTGACAAGATAAATGCGCCCAACCTTTTATCTTAAGTTGTGAATATTATTCAAGACTAACTAAAGAATTATGTTGGCCTCATACATATCTAGATGTATGAACAATTCTTCTTTTCACATAGTCATTTGACCTTATGATTATTTACTTTTGACAGTTATAATAATTAAACTATAAATGCTATAAGATTTGTTAAACTAGAAATCCCTTTATTAATATGAAAAGATTGTCAAATACATTATTACACTCTTGTTATCGAGCATAATCCCAACACATATCCCATAGTTGGATGTCCCATTCCTATGTTGAATGATTCTCTTCTTTGGGAATAGATGGGACTCTTTCGAATCCACTTGGTACCTAGTTTACATACCCATACTAAAGGCTATATAGGGCCTACACTCTGTCAAGTAAAGCAAGCTACCTATCATGCTACAAAAAAAAATTGATTCATACTATTGCCAGTAGCATATTTGCTTAGTTTCAGTGTGGTACTTACGGTTATGTCACAAAGGTTGGCATTCACAAGGCCAAACTTTTTCGCTAGGTTCTTTGCATACTTAGCTTAGGATATGAAAATCTCATCATTCAACTGCTTAATATGCAAACCTAGGAAGTAATTGAGCTCACTAACTAGACTTATCTCAAATTTAGGAGACATGACATTAACAAATTGTTAGACTTTAGATTTGTTGGTAGAGCCAAGCACAATATCATCAACATAAATTTAAGCTATAAATAGTTCATCTTTGTTTCTCTTCATTAATAAAGTCTTATCAACACTACCCCTAGAAGAATCATTGTCAAAAAGAAATGAAGTGAGGTGCTTATACCAAGCTCTTGGTGATTGTTTCAACCCATATTGAGAATTCTTAAGGCGATAGACATGATTGGGGTGATGTGGATCCACAAACCCCTTAGGTTGCTCAACAACCAACTCCTCTTGCAAGAAGCCATTAATGAAGGCACTGTTAACATTCATTTGTTCAAATTTGAACTTGCGCACACAAGATATGGACAAGAGAAGCCTTATGGACTCAAGGTGGGCAACCGAAGCAAAAGTCTCCTCAAAATCTATACCCTCAATTTGAGAGTATCCTTGTGCTACAAGTCTAACATTACGCATAATGTTGCCATCTTCATCCAACTTATTCCTATACACCCATTTGGTGCCTATGACATTAGTATTCTTTGGTCTAGGAACTAAAGTCCCAACCTCATTTCTTTCAAATTGGTTTTGCTCTTCTTGTATGATAAGAACCCTAAATTTGTCATTCAAGGCTTCATCAACCTTTTTAGGCTCAATTTGATACGTGTAACAAGTAAAGCAAATTTGATTATCTATTTGACATCTAGTCCTAACACCCTCATTCACATCACCAAGAATATCATCTTCGTTATGGAGATGTCTAACCCATGGAGCGAGTTCTTTGGATTTCAATGTTGAATCTTTATCAAGAGGTTGAACGATCACTTATCAATTGAAGTCTCACCATTCTTCTCCAAATGAGAATCATGACCTGCGTTATCCCTTTTATAATGGTTACTAGTTCTAGGCCTACAATCATATATGACAACGTTAGATGATTCCATGACACTAAGATTTTTCAAATTGAACACTCTATAGGCCTTACTATTAAGGGCATAAATAATGAAAATTTCCTCATCACTCTTGGCATCAAATTTTCCATGTTGATCTCGGTCATTGAGAATGTAGCATTTTCTTCCAAATGAGTGGGAGTAGCTCCACAATTCATAGGAGGTTTGCCTAGTATCAGACCTTAGGAAAACTCTATTTCCTATGTTGCAATCCGTAGTAATGGCTTTGGCCAAAAGATTGCTAAGCAACATCACACATGCCTTCTCTAGAAGGACCCTATTCTTCATCTCAACAACCATATTTTGTTGAGGAGTTCTAGGAGCTAAGAACTCATAAGAAATGCCTAAGCTATTACTATACCTTTCAAAGCAAGCATTCTCAAATTCCCTCCCATGATTACTCATAATCCTTTTAATGCTTTTAAGTGAGAGTTTTCTCATTTTTAGTTTTTGTGGAAAGCATTTTAAAATTTCAAAAGTTTCAGATTTTTCTCTAAGGAATAATGTCTATGTAAATCTAGAAAGATCATCAACATATATAAAAATGTATCTCTTACCTTTGAGACTCTCGGTTTGTATGGGACCCATGAGGTTCATATGCAGAAGCTCTAATGGCTCCTTAGTGGTGAGAGACTTGCCCTTTTCTGCATTATTATAGTTTGTTTCCCTCGTTGACAAGGTCCACAAATATCATCAATTTTCTTCCCAAGCTTGGGAAGGCCACGCATAACCTTGAACTTTCTCAAATCTCGAAAGTTAATGTAGCCAAGTCTTTGATGACATAACTCAATTTGCTCACACTTGGACATATTGCAAGAGATGACACTAACTTCAAGACAATAACAATTGTTACTAGATCTCTTTCCTTTTAACAAGGTTTGTCCATTTGACTTCAAAATTGAGCAATCACTCTTATTTAATAAAACATAAAGTCCATACTCTTTAAGATGAGAAATGCTTATAAGATTAGCTTGCAAGACATCAACATACAAAGCTTTGGATAAGGAGGGCAAACCGGGAATGGAAATGTTTCCATTCCCTATTACTTTCTTTCTAGATCCAACACCAAAGGTGAGACATTCACCATCCTCTATGACAATAGATTCAAAGAAACTCTTATTCCTTGTCATGTACCTAGAGAACCCACTACCCAAATACAAAGAATTTGAAGCATTAGCCTTTAAGGCAATTTTAGCCACAACAAAAGTATTCATCTCTTCTAATCCATCTAGGTGAGACATTTTTTTCCTAGTGGTCTTAGAAACATTAGCTCTAGATTTATGAGGATCATGCAAATTGGCTATAGATTTCCAAGGAACATGCATATTGGTTTTAGTCCTATTTCTTTTAATGATGCTTTTAAATCTACATATCTTGATATATTTAAAGCAATTCGGTCTAATGTGACCGTCAACACCACAAAAGTGACATGTGGGAGTAAAGAAAGAAGTCATACCATTCCCTTATGCATACAAAGATGTTTTCCCATTTCTTCGAGCTTGTCTTTAGTGTTGGATTGGCTCTCTCATTCTTTGTTGTTAAATTGGAGTAAATTGCTTACTTGGTTGAGCTTGTATGGATTGCTTCTTGGGTTGAGGAAAGCTTGCTTAATGAGTTCTTATTGCTTAAGCTTGAGCTTGTGCTACACCAAAAGCTTATGTTAGGTTTTAGTTTGTGTTGGCATTAATTCAATATCAAAATGATGTTTACTTGTAATGACTTAGTTGTTTAGGTTCTTGATGATTCAAGCTTCAAGGAAGAAGAAACAACAAGTCAAAGCAAGTTCTAAGCTTCAAGGAGAAAGGATGCAATTTGGTTCTACAAAGGTATACTAAGACCTTATCTTTCTCTTACAAGGCTGAGGCACACACACACATATCATACATTTGTGTCCCTCCATCGTTGTGTACCATGTATAACACATTCCCACACTTGAAGATGAATGCTCATGCATTGGTTTGGAAATAACATGTTTTGGAATATGCATAATTGGAAACTATCTCTATGTAGTTTGCATTCTAGTGTGAATTGTGTTTATGTGTGTATATGTTTGTATAACATGGATATTTAACTTGGATTAAGTTTTAAATCATTCTTGATTGAGTTTCGGTCATTTCGATTACTCATACTATTGATTTCAAGTTCTAAGTCAAAAGATACTACACTTTACACTCATGTTGCATACATTGTCTTCGTATTCGTATATCAAGTAAAATTATTATTTTTTGGGTTGAGTATCTTATATTTCCATGTCCGTGTTAGAGTTACAGTTCATAATCCTCAAATGGATTCAAATTCCGAGTTTGGAGGCCGGAGAACGGTCAAAGAACGCGCGGGAGGCGCAAAGGGAATGCACCATGGCCGAAGGCCTTGAAGGTGTGCAAGCCCGAGATGGCGCGTGGCCATCTCGGCCGCACAACCTTGCTGCTCCGAGATGCCCATGTGCCATATCGGGGGAGCAATACCAAATGAGGGCAAAATGTTCATTCTTGCTTTCTTCTTTCCCACTCCTTTATAAACTCTTTCCCTCTCACATTTCATTCTAAGAAGAAATTAAAAACAAGTGTGCAGAAATTTTCTCTTTAAATTGTCTCACATTCCAAATACCATAACTTCTTTATTTGAACTCCGATTTGAGTGATTCAAAGTTGAGAGTGTTCATTTATTCATCCACCATATTTTCTCTGAAGGTTTGAGTTAGTTTTCCTGCTTTCTTTGGTGTCTAATCATACAAAAACGGGACTGCACCTAAATCAACTAAGGTATTGATTTTCTCTCAAAGTTTTCTTTTAAAACTTGGTCAATTGCCTTGGGTTTTCTTCTTCTACATATATTTGTATAATGTGAGTGTTTTGATTTGAGTTTTGAATACTTTCAAAGCTAGATTGAATTTCAATTGAAATCATACATGTTGAGTTAAGTTTTGATTTTGCCTATGTTATCACATGTTTGGGATTGTATTGTGCTAGCTTTGATTGATTGATTTTGAGAAAAAAAGTACCTCACATGTATTAGGCTCTGTTGGCTGAATTTCTCACATAATACATGTGCTTATGTTCTTTTGAGCTATTCATGTGATTTGTTGAATCTATAATTAGGAATATGCTCTAGAACTTTAGCTTAAATCTAATTGACTTTGTTATATGATTTTAGCATGTTTTAGGTTTGTGTGATTTAAACTTGATCTTGTGATTTTTTGATCATATACTGTGATTCAAGTTTAGATATATGCATGTATCTAGATTGTGATTAATGTTGAACATATCTTATATGATCTAGATTGATTATACATGCATGTTTGACTAGACTATATGTGATTTGTGCATTCATGCTCATGTCTAGTATTTTCCATAGAATGTGTTGATCATAGCATTCTATGTTGCGTGCTTGCTTACGTTTTGCATTCATGATCACCTAGATGCCTTGTAAGAAGGAAGTCTTGACAATAGGTGTGAGACCTATGGTGTTGAGCAAGAAGTTTTGGCAAGAGGCGTGAGGCCTTAGATTGTCGAGCAAGGAAGTCTTGGCTAGGGTCGTCAGGATCCGGATAGTCGAGCAAGAAGTCTTGCCTAGAGTTGGGAGAACTTGGATAGGTGAGCGAGGAAGTCTTGACTAAAGTTATGAGGACTTAGTTGAGCAAGAAGTCTTACCTTGGGTTGTAAGGATACGGAAAAGGTGAGCGAGGAAGTCTTGACAAGAGGTGTGAGGCCTCGGATTGTTGAGCATAGGGTGACAACCTCTAGACTAGGATAGGAGGGTAGTTTCTAGGTGAAGAGGTCACTTGAGAGATTGTACTTGTCTTATCTACTAGTGGATTTTGTTTGCCGGTGGCTGCTAGCCCGTGGATGTTTTCTCTTTTGAGGCTTACCACGTTATATCGTGTGTCAACTTTTCTCTATCCCTATCTCTCTAATATTTGTATTATGGATAGAACTCTTTATGTATGTTGACTTCTTTTCTATAATATAGATTGTGTATGTGTTACAATTACTTGTTTGTATCACACTTTTCTTGTGTTTATATAATGATTAATTGTTTTTAATTAATATATATATATTGTGATACAAGCATTCTAGAGGGACAAACTTTTGTTTGTTTCTAAGGGAGTCGAAAAAAGTGTCTAACCTATTCACCCCCCACCCCTTCTAGGTTAGCCTTGAGCATTTAACCGTGTTTGTATTTTCAGCTTATCTAGAGATATAAAGATGGCAACAAACAACACTTCTAGATATCAATACTCCTAGATATCAATATCTAAGTGCAAAGCAAAAAAAAAAATTAGCTAGAGGTCGAAATGGTTCAAAATGCCAGCTATAAATAATAAGCAATCTCAACCAACACAAAGTGACTAAAATATATTAGAAACTAAATTAAGCAAGGAGTCATGCATTTAATCAAGAAAATAAATGCTAATCCTAAGCAAGATGAACATATAAATGAAACAAAGAGTTCTAGGGCATGTTCAAGTTATCTAGTTATGAAACCAAAAAATACCCAAGATTAGATGATGCTCGAATGATGCTAGATGCTAGATGCTCATGGGAATACGTTTGGTTGAGTAAAAATTGATTTTTGGGAGTTTCTCTCTCTCATAAAAATCATTTTCTCTTACAAAAATCATTTTCTCTCACTAGGGTTAAATTTTGGACTCAAACCCACAAGCAATGAAGAAGACAACGTATATATATGAGCCCAAAGTAATTCTACGTCATTTTGAAAATTTATAATTTAAATTAGTCAGAAATTACGCAAGCTCAGGTTTTGCGCAGGTAAAGGAGCCTCTCACCGGGGTATAAAAAATGCAGCAGAGAGACTACATTGGTTAGTGTGCAGGTATGGACCCGTACACTGAGAAAAGAAAAACCAGTATAAGAACTACGATGGTCAGTGCACGGGTAAAGCCTGTGCACAGAGTCCCATCTAAGAGGACATTTATTGCGCTAAAAAGAAGCACGCCAACATGCGGAAGCATATGTTTTTGATCAAACATCCGGAAATGAATTACAAAGAACACAACCACACTTAGAGCTAAAAACAAGATGCACGTGTGGGAAATGTAAATGAAGTGCACATTAAGGAATGAAACACAAATGCAAGATTATCAAGGCATGCAAGAAGTAGTTAGTGTGTGCAGCTACATCTCTTTAACGAGTAAAGCGCAAGTGATATTCCTTTGGAGTGCTCTTGAGCTTGAGGTCTTGAGTATGTCGTTGAATCTTGATCACAAATAATGAGACCTAAACTACCCTTACAAGTAAATCGACAATGTGGCTTGCCAATAAAATAAGTCATTCAAAATATAAGGAACTTACTTTGATCATGAAGATAAATTATAGGTCATTCAAATGTACTTCCAAAAGAATAATATACCAAGCAAAATTAATAAGTTTGAACCAAATCAGAACATGCATTGAAAAAGAAGCAACATGTCACACTTACTATCAATTTAGCATATATAATAGCGCAACTGAAAAATCTCATGGAATTATAAAAGAGCATAAACTATATTAAAGTTCTAGCAACTTAAAGTATGTAAGTTTTCTCTCTTTGCTTGAGCTCCCCTCATGGGGTCAAATCCAAACCAAATCAATCCATATAACAAATCTCAACAGATTTACTAAGTGCTATAAATGTAGTTGAATCTATAGACTTGGAAATAAATCAACTAGTTGATCATTAGTTCCAACATGTTCAATTATAATGTATTTGTTTTCAACTAGCTCCTTAATAAAGTGATGTCGAATGTCTATATGGTTTTTCCTTAAGTGTTGTACTGGATTATTGAAAATATTAATTACACTCAAAGTAACACAGTAAAGGGTCACTGTACTTTGATCAAAGCCGTAGTCCATAAGAATTTTCTTCATCCATAAAAGTTGCATGGAATCACTTCCCATGGCAATGTACTCTGCCTCGGTTGTGGATGAAGAGATGGATTTTTTCATTTTGCAAAACCAAGAAACAAGGTTGTTCCCAAAGAAGAAGCAACCGTCCAATGTACTCCTCTATCATCAAAATTTTGTGTCCAAACAGCATCACTAAATCCAACCTATTTAGCATTAATGTCAAAAGAGTACCATATCATACAGTTGGATTTCCCATTCACATTTGAATATTCTCTTCAATATGAAAATATGGGAATCCTTGGGATTTTCATGGTACCTAGCATACACACCCACACTAAAAGCTATATTAGGTATAATTGCATACAAGTAAAGCAAACTACCAATCATGCCACGATATAAAATTTGGTCCACACTCTTGCCACTAGCATCCTTGCTTAGCTTCAAAATGGCATTAATGGGTTTGTCACAATGTTTGGCATTCTTAAGGCCAAACCTCTTTACTAGGTTCTTTGCTTATTTGGCTTGATATATATATATATATATATATATATATATATATATATATATATATATATATATATCACATCATGCATTTGCTAATTACAAACCTATGAAATAGTTTAATTCCCCTACCATACTCATCTCAAACTCATAAGACATGACGTCAACAAACTGTTTGACTTTTGACTCATTAGTGGAACTGAAAGTTTCCTAATAAATGCGTGTCTATAAACCTAGAGGGGGAGGGGTGAATAGGTTTTAATCAAGTCAATTACCAATTTTTCTTGATTGTCAATATTCAAAATTCACCCAATAAAACAAACATACACATCAAGTGTAAAGTGCAAAAATATAAAAAACACAAGATGTATACGTGGAAACCCTCCAAATGGAAAAACCACAGGCTGTTAAGTATGCCACAGACGATCGCAGAAATTCATTATATTTGAAAAGGTTACACTCTCAAGTGATTCTCGGACTCTTACTCTCAACAACCTCAGGCTATGGACACCTCCACTTACCACTCTTGGTTCAGTCCCTAGTGATATCCCCTAATACACTACTCTTGGCGTGAACGCCTCCTACTCTACCCCCTAGGACCTTTTACACTAGATACCCAACCAATTGCTTGACAACCTACCCTTGGTTGCAAGACTAGAATTGCTTGTGCAATTTCACCTAGAAGTCATAAGACTTTGACTCATTGAAGAGAATTAAAAGTCTAAGTGTGAACATGTAAATGATGCTTAATGCAAATTATGCTAGACAACACAAAATGCTCAAGTAGGAGTTTGTAGAAACAAATCCAAGTTGTCAAATGTCTAAATGCAAAGCAAAAAGACTTAGCTAGATGTTATCAATAACAACAATCCTAGCTGTCACAAACAATCACAATGAATCAATAAATATGATTACAATGTATTCAACATATACTTAGCATATATTCATGTGATTGAGACAAAACCTTTAGCCATACAATAAATGCAAGTCTGAGACCAATGTCTAACAATAACAAAGTCAATTAGTTGTGTAGAGATTTTTTGACAAACTAATTGTCACACAAACATCACATAAACATTAAAAAGCTTAACAAGTTGATTAATGAACAATCTATCAACCTAGTCAACAATAAATCACATAAGAATGTTTATGACCTAGCTTTTAGGAAAATATGACCTAATCAATTATGCTATCAAAATACAAACCCAATCATGTCACCATTCAACAATAATATGCATTCAAAAATGAACTCTTGGAGTTTAAGAACAATAATCAAAGATAACAGTTTGTTCTTACTTACCAAGTCAAGAATGATAAGAACCCATGTCTAAAGATGATCAATAATGCATAAAGGATGATAGGTTTTGGGTTTGGAGAGTTAAAAAAAAGCTTGAAGCTTTCTCTCTCCTATGGATGTTCTCTCACTCTTAAAATGTGTTCATTGAGCTTACAAAATGATTTGGGGAAGAGGAAAACATATATATAAAAGCCCTATACAAAGCGATATCGTTTTGGACTTGGGAAACAAAGTCCTGTCATGACTGTTGCGCGTGTTGCGGCCTAGGCAACTATCTAGACCACGGTCTATGCAGTATGGGATGGCTGGAAATTACCGCTGCCTAGGTCGCTGGCTAGGCATGTGCACCAAAAGCGGTCTAAACAGCGGTACACGCCTGACAGCATAACAGCTTGAGCTTCAAGCGATCCAAAACATGACCAAACGATATCCAAACCTTTTGTATAATAAGCATGCTACCTCTCAATGCAATGCAAAATAAAGCATGCTACCTCTCAATGCATAACTCTCACTACAAGCAAACTCTTCTTATCGGATGGCAAACTGCTCATATAGATCAAGATTCTAAATTCAATGTGAAACTAAGCATGCTTCCTCACAATGCATAACTCTCAACATATGCAAACTCCCCATGACGGATAGCAAACTCCCTCTATCTTCTAAAAATAGTACTCCCTATTTTTATCTTGATATTGTTAGGTTTTAGTTTGTGTTGGCATTAATTCCATATCAAAATAATGTTTACTTGTAATGACTTTGTTGTTTAGGTTCATGTTGATTCAAGCTTCAAGGAAGAAGAAACAATAAGTCAAAGCAAGTTCTAAGTCTTTAAAGAGAAAGGATGCAATTTGGTTCTACAAAGGTATACTAAGACCTTATCTTTCTCTTACAAGGCTTAGGCACACACACACATATCATACATTTGTGTCCCTGCATCGTTATACACCATCATAGATACACACATACAATTCATTCATATGTGTCCCTGTATCATTGTGCACCATGTATAACACATTCACACACTTAAAGATGAATGCTCATACAATGGTTTGGAAATAACATGTTTTGGAATATGCATGATTGGAAACTATCTCTATGTAGTTTGCATTCTAGTGTGAATTGTGTTTATGTGTGTATATGTTTGTATAACATGGATATTAAACTTGAATTTAGTCTTAAATAATTCTTGATTGAGTTCCGGTCATTTTGGTTACTCATACTATTGATTTCAAGTTCTAAGTCAAAAGATACTACACTTTCAACTCATGTTGCATGCATTGTCTTTGTATTAGTATATCAGGTCGAATTATTATTTTCTGGGTTGAGTATCTTATATGTCCATGTCCTTATGAGAGTTTCGGTTTGTAAATGATTCAAATTCTGAGTTCGAAAGCCAGAGAACGGTCGAAGAAAGAGAAGGAAGGTCGGAGGAGAAAGAAGCAAGCAGGGACTTCTTTCCCGAGATGGCGTATGGCCATATCGGGGCAGAAGGCTTGCTGCCCTGAGATGCTCACGTGCCATCTCGGGCAGAAAGATTGATTGGCTTCTTCTTACCCCTCTTGGTCATTTCACATGTCTAAGTTTCCAACTTCTTTATAAACCTTTTCCCTCTCACATTTCATTCTAAGAAGAAATTTAAAACAAGTGTGCAGAAATTTTCTCTCTAAATTTACTCACCTTCCAAACGCCATAACTTCTTCATTTGATCTCCAATTTCAGTGATTCAAAGTTTAAAGTGTTCATCTATTTATTCTCCATCGTTTCTTTGAAGGTTTGAGTTAGTTTTACAGTTTTTTTTTTATGCCTAATCATACAAAAATGGGACTGCACCTAATTCAACTAAGGTATTGATTTTCTCTCAAAGTTTTCTTTTAAAACTTGGTCAATTGCCTTGGGTTTTCTTCTTTTACATATATTTGTATATTGTGAGTGTTTTGATTTGAGTTTTGAACTCTTATAAAGCTAGATTGAGTTTCAATTGAAATCATTCATGTTGAGTTAGGTTTTGATTTTGCCTATCTTATCACATATTTGGGATTGTATTGTGCTACCTTTGATTCTGGGACTGTTTGATGATCTTTGATTGATTGATTTTGAGAAAAATAGTTTCTCACATGTATTAGGCTCTCTTGGCCGAATTTCTCACATAATACATGTGCTTATATTCTTTTGAGCTATTCATGTGTTTTGATTGAATCTATGATTAGGAAATGATTTTAGCACGTTTAAGGTTTATGTGATTTAAACTTGATTTTGTGATTTATTGAACATATCTTGTGATTCAAGTTTAGATATATGCATGTATATAGGTTGTGATTAATATTGAACATATCTTACATAATCTAGATTGATTACACATGCATGATTAACTAGACTATATGTGATTTGTGCTTTCATGCTCATGTCTAGTACTTTCCACAGGATATGGTTATCATAGCATTCTTTGTTGTATGGTTGTCTGCGTGTTGCATTCATGATCACCGAGATGCCTTGTGAGAAGGAATTCTTGACAATAGGTGTGAGACCTATGGTGTTGAGCAAGAAGTCTTGGCAAGAGGCGTGAGGCCTTGGATTGTCGAGCAAGGAAGTCTTGGCTAGGGTCATGAGGATCTGGATAGTCGAGCAAGAAGTCTTGCCTAGAGTTGGGAGAACTCAGATAGGTGAGCGAGGAAGTCTTGACTAGAGTCATGAGGACTTAGTTGAGCAAGAAGTCTTGCCTTGGGTCGTGAGGATCCGGATAAGGTGAGTGAAAAAGTCTTGACAAGAGGTGTGAGGCCTCGGATTGTTGAGCATAGGGCGACAACTTCTAGAGTATGATAGGAGGGTAGTTTCTAGGTGAAGAGGTCACTTGAGAGATTGTACTTGTCTTATCTACTAGTGGATTTTGTTTGCCGGTGGCTGCTAGCCCATGGATGTTTCCTCTTCGGAGGTTTACCACGTTATATCTTGTGTCAACTTTTCACTGTCCCTATCTCTCTAATATTTGTATTGTGGATAGAACTCTCTATGTATGTTGACTTCCTTTATATAATATAGATTGTGTATGTATTACCATTACTTGTTTGTATCATACTTTACTTGTGTTTATATATTGATTAATTGTCTTTAATTAATATATATATATATATTGATACACGCAATCTAGAGGGACAAACTTTTGTTTGTTTCTAAAGGAGTCGAAAAAGGTGTCTAACTCTAGGTTAGCCTTGAGCATTTAACCGTGCTTGTATTTTCAATTGGTATCAAAGTAGGACACTAGATTGCACTTAGTTTGAGTTCGGGGTGATACATTCACGGTTTTTACAAGGTGTTTGAAGTCATGGGTTTAAAGATGATATAATGGCGGAAAAAGACTCAAATACTAGGCCACCATAACTTCGTGGCACTAACTATGGGTATTGGAAGTAGAGGATGAAAGCCTACATCCGCTCTATTGTTGAAAGGGCTTGGATGGTAGTGGAAGAAGGTTATAGTCCTTCTACCAAGGTTCAAAAGGATGGAACCATGATACTCAAGCCAAGGAGTGAATGGACAACGAATGAGTTTGAGGTTGCTAAATGGCACCATCGTGCTATGAATGCCATCTTTGGAGGAGTTGCTGGGCATTAATTCTCCTACATTCAAAATCTTGAATCCATAAAGGAAGCTTGGGATACTCTCCAAGTTACTATTGTAGGAACCTTAGTGGTGAAGAAATCAAGGCTTCAAATTTTGGCATCATAATATGAAGGTTTAAGTATGAGTGAAGAAGAAAAGTTTGAAGACTTCCAATTCCGGCTTCTTAACATAGCTAATCAATGTCAAGCACTTGGAGTACCTATCTCAAAAGAGCGTTTAAATTGGAAAATCCTTAGGTCTCTTCCTAAGAGATTCAAATCAAAGGTAACGGCCATTGAGGAAAGCAAGGATGTGGATAGTATGAATATCGATGAGTTGCTTGGGTCTCTCCAAACTTATGAGATATGCTTGAAGCCAAAGATCAAAAGTAAGGGAATCTCTCTCAATGCTATAGAGAATGAGAGTGATGATGAAAATGAAGAGATGACACTTTTGGTTAGAAGGTTCAAGAAGTTTCTAAATAAGAATGCCAAGCCTAGAGGCAAGTCTTCTAAGGAAAAAGGAGTAAAGAGAACATCATCTCCAACGATTGAGAAAAATAGTCAAGCCATGAACAAGAAAGAAGTTCAACGCTATAATTGTCATGGTTTTGGTCACATTGCTAGTGAGTGCACCAAGAAGCCATCTAAGAAAGACAAGAAAGGCAAAGTGTTGGCGGCTACTTGGAGTGATGATAATTCTAGTGACAATGAGAGCTCTAGTAGTGAGTCTTCAAGTGATGAAGAGTTGGTGAGCAACTTTGTAGCTCTAACGGCTTCTCATTCTTCACTAGATGTTAATGGTACAATATCTTTGAACAAGAACCTTGATGCAAATCATGCTGGAAGCTCTTGTCCTATTTCTACTATTCTTGAGTTGTTGAAAAAGATAGAAAAGCTTGAAGAAGATAGAGAGAATGCTCAAAGAGAAGTAGTTGAGAAGGATGATTTGATAAAGAAACAACTAGCTGAGTTTATGGTTGTTACTCGTAGACTTCTTGGTGATCAAAGTGATATTATGAAGAAGTTTAGAGAACTTGAAAAGGTAAACCTTGAGAAGGATAATGTGATATCTTCTTTGAAGAAGAGAGAACAAGAATTGATGGAAGAAATAGACATGGCTAAGGAGGGTATCAAGGACTTAGTGAATGATTCGGTTAGTGTGTCTAGTGTTAGGAATCTTGTTAACTCTCATACTGATGACTTGGTAGTTGAAGAAGAGCTCTTGGAAGCACCATTTCCTACACACTTTGATGAAGTCGTGATTGATAAGAAACCACACAAGAAGAGAAGATCAAAAGCCAATAAGAAGTTGGCAAACAATGTATCTTTACAAACTCCTAGTGAAGATAGTTCAACTCCAAAAGGTACAATCTCATCTTTTATTCCAATTTGCCAATATTGTAACACAATAGGTCACATTAAGCCTATGTGTTATAAATATATTGAAAAATGCAAATTAGGAAATGAATCTAGGGATAAGGAGATTAAACTTCAACTTGAACAAGCTAAGGCCTTGAAAGTTGAGAAACATGATAATTTTGCTAAGCATGAGAAGAAGTTGTGGAGTAGAAAGAATACTAATCTTGTTCAACTTGACAAAGCTTGTGTTGAAAATGTTAAGGAAGAGTGTGTTAATGATATTCTTGTTAATCAAGTCATTGAAGGACTTTACTCTAGATTTAACATTGTTGTCAAGGATGATATTGGAAATGTTTGTGTAGGTACACCCAAGAACAAGTGGTTCAAGGGTGAGTGCTCTTATCACTAAAATAAGAAGCACATGTGAGATATCTTTGAGGCTATAGATCAATTGTGTTGAGAATTCTTGCTTACTAGCTTTGAATACTCCATGTATTGATATGAACTTGGTTATCTCACATCATGATTGTTATGATGGTCAAAATTTGTTGATTAACTTTAAAGAAGTTCTTTTGTTATATGTGTTTATTGAGTTGAGATATTATGCTTTTTATACTCTTGCTATGAAACATCGTCAACGTGGTGTCATGAGGACATTCAAGGCAAGAGTGCTCATAAAAAGGGTGGAAGTATGATATTTGTTGAATATAATGTGCAAAAAGGTATCTCTATACTCTAATGCATGTTCTCTTAGATATTCATCTTTTCACTCAATTTTTTACATACATCTCATAGCATGTCATATTAGAGAATTTTGTATAGCATACATATGGTTCTCATTGACATTTGCTATTTTAGGATCTAATAGTGATATTGTTCACATTGATCTTAACTTTGATGATTGTTTGTGTATGGTATATTGATTGGCATTACTTTTGAAAATATAAACTTCATATTCTTTGAAAGCTACTCATTAGAGAAGTAATGATCTTGAATAAGTCTCTACTTATTTCTTTTAGATCATGTGCTTATGAGCCATAAAATTTTGGTTTCTAAAAATTGCACCTTGCTTCTCTTATATGTTTTGCTAGTAGGTTGAGTTTACTAATATGTAAACATTGGATAAACCTTGAAGTTTTTTTGCTTAAGTACATTTAAAATGACCTATGGTTAGTATCCATTTTGCTTCGGCAATTACATAGAACTCAACGAGCACCTTCATGAAAAAGGCTACACACATTGGTTGTGAAAGCTACCCAATGTTGGAAAGAGCTACACCATTGGGATGAGTGAAAGCCATCATAAAGTGAATATTGTTTATGTAAAAAAAAATGGAAAAATCGAAGAAGTGTTGAAAGGAATTCATAAAAAAAATCTTTGATTCAAAGCCTAAAAAGAAAAGGAGGAAGGCTTAAAAAGAAGTTTAATTGAAAATCAAATGAGCTCGGGTTGAAAAATAGAAATGGAATGAGAGCCACATGCACATGCACGCTCATATGTTGAAATATATTCTCTTAATAGCAAAAAAATCCGGATGATAATCGGTTTAACTTTTTATGGAAAAAGCTTAAGATGAATAGTTTGTGGAAATTGTTTGCATGTTGATTATCAAACTACTTCTTGATATATATTTGAAGAATACCTCTCACACACACACTTTGTTTATAGGTATGATGATATCTTCGCAATTGTTGAAGAATTATGAGAGAACTTGAAAAATCTTTGTGTATCTCTCTTAGCATATGAAGCTTATTTTGTTGATATTTCTTCAAATTGCTTGAATGTGTGATTGTGTGAACATTTTTGTGAACTCTATGCTATCATTGATTTTAGTTATAGCATTTATCAAGGGGGAGCATTGTATGCTAGACATTGTTCTCTTTTATGATATGTTCACATGCTTCATTTTGTTACATGTTGCCATATTTTGACTTTATGATACTTGTAAGATATTACTCACTATCTTTGTCTTGCATGATGATTCATTCTTAAGTCATATGTCTTTGTGTTTATATATTTGTGACTAATATGTTTGTTTTATCTTTCACTCACTTTTGTTGTATGTATATAGCATCTTCTAACACAAGAACAAATGGGAAGAACTAAAGTTACCGGAAGTGGAAATCAATCAAATCCCTTTGTGAAAGCCAAGTCTACCTCAAAGGGATATAAAGCTTCAAGGTCAAAGGATTTAGGGATCTTTGCAACTAAAAAGATGTTTCAAGAGAGAGGTATTGACTTAGGTAAATGTAAAGATTCTTATGTTCTTAAATGTATTAAGAATAGAAATTGGGAATCTTGGGTGAGCATGCTAGGAATAGTGAATGACACTACTTTTAGAGAATTTTATCATGAATATAGAGAGAGTGCCACCTTATTGGATGCTTTGATGGAGATTAGGGGTGTTGTGTTTAGAGTTAACCCGGTAAACATTAACAAGTTTCTTGGGCTATCTAGTGATATTGACTCAAACTTTCTAGTGTTGATATCATTGAGAATCTTATTATCATGGGTAGAACTCTATGTGACAATGCTTCTTTTGAGTGGAAAGGTAGAGCATATATTAGTCAACATGAGTTAACTAAGGCAAGTGCATTTTGGTATCTTTTTATTTGCACAAATATTATTGGATATTTGAATTCAACCGAGTTGAATAAAGACAAGATCAAAATAGTATATGCCTTGGTGACTAATCAACCTATAAACCTTGGGGATTTGCTTATGTTTTACTTAGATAATGTGGCTTTCTCAACTAGAGGAGATAAGAAGCTTGCATTACTGGGTTTATAACTTCTTTGTGTTTAGCTCGTGGTGTTAAAAGTAGTGGAGATGATATGTTGGTACAACCCTTGGAAAAATATAGTGATAAACGTGTCATACATGTCATATAACGATAAGGGTAAGACATGTCATACTTTTGGACTATTTAGTAGTTCACAAATTGATTGTCAGGAGACTAGCATAAACATTCTTCCGGATTGGGCTTTACATTTGAAGAAGAAGGTTGATGAGCTTAGTGCTATAGTTGATAAACAAGATGCTAGAATAAAAGAGTTGGAGGAGTGTATTGCCTCAAGTTCAACAGCACCTTTCAAGCATTATGTTAGGTCAACTACACGCACATCTTTCTTTGGTGGATCTAGTAGCTAGTATTTGAGTCTCATGGTATGTTTCTTACATTTTGGCATCATCTCATGTCAAAAAGGGAGAGAAAGAGTTATTAAGAGTTGCTAGTTACTTAGTTTCCTTTTTATGTTGTTTTTTTGTGAACTTTTGAACTTTCAATGGCTTGTAATAATTAGTCTTAAGATTTGGTTAAGAATTCTTGTATTTGGCATCTATTGAGGGGGAGATACATGTATTTGTGAACTTAATTGTATATTCTTATCCATATTATATATTGCCATTTGTTGTCTTTCTCTTGTATATGCATTGTGCTTTGAGATGATTTGTAGGTTGATTCAAGAGAAGATCAAGATGAAGTTCAAGAGTTGGTGAAGATTAGTTATAGGAATCTTACTCATTGTAATGTGAGGGAGTGATTTTGTGACCTATCTTCATTTTTATATTTGTAGTAAATGTATAAGTGTTTTGACATGGAATTTGCCAAAGGAGGAGATTGTTAGGTTTTAGTTTGTGTTGGCCTTAATTCCATATCAAAATAATGTTTACTTGTAATGACTTAGTTGTTTAGGTTCATGATGATTCAAGCTTCAAGGAATAAAAAACAACAAGTCAAAGCAAGTTCTAAGTCTTTAAAGAGAAAGGATGCAATTTGGTTCTAGAAAGGTATACTTTGACCTTATCTTTCTCTTACAAGGCTTAGGCACACACACACATATCATACACTTGTGTCCCTGCATCATTGTGCACCATTATAGGCACAGACATACAATTCATTCATATGTGTCCCTGCATTGTTGTGCACCATGTATAACACATTCACACACCTGAAGATGAATGCTCATGCATTGGTTTGGAAATAACATGTTTTGAAAAATGCATGATTGGAAACTATCTCTATGTAGTTTGCATTCTAGTGTGAATTGAGTTTGTATGTGTATATATTTGTATAACATGGATATTGAACTTGAATTTAGTCTCAAATCATTCTTGATTGAGTTCCGGTCATTTCGGTTACTCATACAATTGATTTCAAGTTCTAAGTCAAAAGATACTACACAATCAACTCATGTTGCATGCATTGTATTCGTATTCGTATATTGAGTCGAATTATTATTTTCTAGGTTGAGTATCTTATATGTATATATCCGTGTGAGAGTTTTGGTTTGTAATCCATAAACGGATTCAAATTCCGAGTTCGGAGGCTGGAGAATGGTCGAAGAACGCGAAGGAAGGTCGGAGGAGAAAGAAGCAAGCAAGGACTTCTTTCCCTAGATGGCACGTGGCCATCTCGGGGCAGAAAGCCATCTCAGGCAGCAAGCTTGCTTGGCTTCTTCTTGCCCCTCTTGGTCATTTCACATGTCCAAGTTTCCCACTTCTTTATAAACTCTTTCCCTCTCACATTTCATTCTAAGAAGAAATTTAAAACAAGTGTGCAGAAATTCTCTCTAAGTTTTCTTACCTTCCAAACACCATAACTTCTTCATTTGAACTCTGATTTGTGTGATTCAAATTTGAGAGTGTTCATCTATTCATACTCTAGCTTTTCTCTGAAAGTTTGAGTTAGTTTTTCTGCTTTTATTGGTGCCTAACCATACAAAAATAGGACTGCACCTAAATCAATTAAGGTATTGATTTTCTCTCAAAGTTTTCTTTTAAAACTTGGTCAATTGCCTTGGGTTTTCTTCTTCTACATATATTTGTATATTGTGAGTGTTTTTATTTGAGTTTTGAACTCATACAAAGCTAGGTTAAGTTTCAATTGAAATCATTCATGTTGAGTTAGGTTTTGATTTTGCCTATGTTATCACATGTTTGGGATTGTATTGTGCTACCTTTGATTCTAGGACTATTTGATGATCTTTGATTGATTTATTTTGAGAAAAATATTTCCTCACACGTATTAGGCTCTCTTGGCCAAATTTCTCACATAATACATGTGTGTATGTTCTTTTGAGCTATTCATGTGTTTTGATTGAATCTATGATTAGGAATATGCTCTAGAACTTTAGCTTAAATCTTATTGACTTTGTCATATGATTTTGGCATGTTTTAGGTTTATGTGATTTAAACTTGATCTTGTGATTTATTGAACATATCTTGTGATTCAAGTTTAGATATATGCATGTATCTAGGTTGTGATTAATATTGAACATATCTTACATAGTCTAGATTGATTACACATGCATGATTAACTAGACTATATATGATTTGTACATTCATGCTCATGTCTAGTATTTTCCATATGATGTGTTGATCATAACATTCTATGTTGTGTGCTTGTTTGCATTTTGCATTCATGATCACCTAGATGCCTTGTGAGAGGGAAGTCTTGACAATAGGTGTGAGACCTATGGTGTTGAGCAAGAAGTCTTGGCAAGAGGCATGAGGCCTTGGATTGTCGAGCAAAGAAGTCTTGGTTAGGGTCGTGAGGATCCGGATAGTCGAGCAAGAAGTCTTGCCTATAGTTGGGAGAACTATGATAGGTGAGCGAGGAAGTCTTAACTAGAGTCGTGAGGACTTAGTTGAGCAAGAAGTCTTTCCTTGGGTCGTGAGGATCCAGATAAGGTGAGCGAAAAAGTCTTGACAAGAGGTGTGAGGACTCTGATTGTTGAGCATAGGGCTACAACTTCTAGAGTAGGATAGGAGGGTAGTTTCTAGGTGAAGAGGTCACTTGAGAGATTGTACTTGTCCTTCTTGGGGGTGGTAGCCCGATCAAGGCACCAGGAGCGCTATCTAGTTATTTCCTGGTCTAGATGGCAACTATGCTCTTACACTCAGATCCTTCCTGGGGTGGTAGCCCGACCAAGGCATCAGGAGCGCTATCTATCTATATCCTGGTATTTTGATCCGGATGGAAACTATGCACTTATACTTGGATCCTTCTTGAGGGAGGTCACCCGACCAAGGCACCAGGGAAGATGAGGGGGTTTCACTAGTAAATCCCTGGTTTCGAGATCTGGATGGAAACTATGCTCTTACACTCAGACCCTTCTTGGCGGGGGGTGGTCCCTAGCCGAGGCATCAAGAGCAGCGATGGGGCTTCCCCGTCTTACCCCTGGTCTTTAGGCGATAATGTCAAAATTTTCCATGTAGACCCAAATCATTGTAGGACATAGTCGGAGAAGGAGTAAACAAGAAAACATGTGAGCTTTATTGATATGGAAGATGGAGTACAATACTGTAAGAAGAAAAAATAAAAGAAGCTAGTCGGAGGTTGCCTGCTCTTGATTCCCCTGTTCAAGGGTTGAATTTCCTTAGATGATCCGCATTCCAAGTATGGTTGATGAGTCGGCCATCTATATCCTCGAGCTTGTACGCCCCATTACTGATCACCATCTTTATTAGGTAGGGTCCTTCCCAGTTGGGTCCTAGGACCCGTCTGACCTCTTATTGGTGTTCAACGTCACTTTTCAGAGGACCAGATCCTCTTCTTTGAAGCTTCGGGTTTTAACCCTCTTGTTGAAGTACCTGGCAATTCTGCTTTGGTAGATTGCTACCTTTTCAGCTATTCGATCCTACTTTTCCTCCAGGAGGTCCAAACTAGCTCGGAGCTTGCTTTCATTGCTTCCCGATTCAAACCGTTGGACTCTAAATAAGGTAAACTTGTGCTCTATAGGTAGGACTGCTTCAACCTCGAAGACCAGTGAGTAGAGCGTTTCCCCGATAGTTTTTCTCCTTGTAGTACGGTAAGCCCAGAGGACCTCGGGAAGCTCCTCTACCCATCTGCCTTTCTTTTGTTGTAGTTTTTTCTTCAATAACTTCTTGATGGTTTTGTTCGTGGATCCTACCAGACCATTGGTTTGAGGGTGGGCTACCGAAGCAAATCGAAGGTCGATTCCCAAACCTTGACAGAAATCTCTGAATTGGGCATTGTCGTACTGTTTTCTGAGGTCGGTTATGATGACCAGAGGGGCTACGAACCTGCAAACTACATTGGTCTTGATGAACCTTGTTGTGTTTGCTTCTAATATCTGGGAGAGTGGTCTGACTTCAACCCATCTTGTGAAGTAGTCAATTGCTACGATAGCATGCTTGGCTTGTCCCAGAGCTGTAGGAAGCAATCAAATCGACCCCCCACATAACAAAGGGGTATGGCGAGCTAAGGGACGACAAACGCTCTGGAGGAAGGTGATTCAAGTTTGCGGCCCTCTGGCACGCCTCATAGATTTGCACCAAGTTCTTAGCATCTTATTGGATGGTCGGCTAGTAATACCCCATGCGGAGAACCTGATATGCCAAGGCCTTTCCACCAATATGGTTCCCACATTCCCCGGAGTGAACCTCTCTCAAAGCCCACTTGGCATCTTCCGAGTGTAGACATCCACAATGCAATATAGGACCGAGAGCCTTTTAACCCTCCTAGCTTGGTCGGGCTCTCCAAGGAGTTTTTCATCCTGTAGATATTCTGCTATTGGATCCATCCAGCATGACCGTCGGTCTAGGGTATAAGCTTCCTTACCAGTCATAATGCTATGTAGGGGGATTACTTGGAGAGGGACTCCGTGTGGTAGGGTCTGGCCACCATAGGCAGCTATCTTGGCTAGGACGTAAGCCCGATGATTTAGCTGTCGAGGTATCTGCTCAATTCTGAATCCACTAAATCTGGACCTGAGTTGTTGCACCAGTTTCAGGTAAGCGATCATGTTTTCCCCTTTGGCCTGATAATCCTCGAAAACTTGGTTGACCACGAGTGAAGAGTCGCTCTTGATACTTAGGTAATCAACCCCGAGCTCTATGGCAGCTTTTATCCTAGCTAGCAGAGCTTCGTATTCCGCTTCATTGTTCATGGCTTCAAATTCGAACCTGAAACAATGGTAGCACTCAATTCCTTCTGGGTAGATGAGGACTATGCCCGCTCTACCCCAGACTGCCCGGAAGCTCCGTTAGTGTAGAGAGTCCATGACTCGCAGCCTTCTGGCCAGTTGTCAGATTTTGGAATCCTCTTTAGGGTGACATCTGTTACCGCAGAGGTTGCCTGATCTGAAGGTACTGAAAGCTCGGCTACAAAGTCCGCTAGTGCTTGAGCTTTTATCGTGGTCCTAGGCTTATACTTTAAATCGAACTGGGTAAGCTCTAAGGACCATAGAACCAGCCTTCCAGAAACATCTGTCCTTTGCAAGAACTGACGGAGGGGTTGGTCAGTCACCATTGCTATTGAATGAGCATGAAAGTAAGGACGGAGTTTCCTTACCGAAGTCACCAATGCATAAGCGAGCTTCTCAAGCAAAGTATAGTTTTTTTCGGGCTTGGTTAGAGTGCGACTCACATAGTAGATAGGTCGCTAGATCCTATCCCCTCATTTCTTGACCAAAGGCCCACTTACAACGGTTTCTGAAACGGCCAAGTATATTTGGAGTTCTTCTCTAGGATTTGGCTTGACCAGCAGTGAAGGGCTTGTTAGGTATCTTTTTAAAGCTTGGAAAGCCTGTTCGCTCTCCTGATCCCACTTCATGTTTCTTCCCTGCTTGATAGCTTTGAAGAATGGTAGGCAATTATCGGTAGACCGGGAGATGAACCTGTTGAGCACTGCTACCTGACCGGTCAAGGCTTGAACTTGTTTAAGAGATGCGGGGGATTCTAGATCCAGGATAGCCATGATTTTTTCTAGGTTAGCCTTTATACCTCTCTCATGGACCATGAAGCCCAGAAACCTCCCCGCAGTTACACCAAAGGCACATTTGGAAGGGTTCAACCTCATCTGGTTTTCCCTGAGGATCATAAATGTTCTTCAAAGGTAGTCCAGGTGGCCTCCTGAGGTTGAAGATTTACTGATTATATCGTCGATATATACCTCCATCGACCTTCAAATTTCGGGCTTGAACAAACGGTTGACTAACCACTGGTAAGTAGCTCCAGCATTTTTGAGCCCGAAAGGCATCACCTTGTAGCAGTATAGGCCTTGCGCAGTGATGAAAATGGTCTTTTCTTGGTCCGCAAGATGTATCATAATATGATTGTAGCCGGAAAACGCTTCCACGAAGCTCAGGAGCTTGTTTCCGGAGGTGGATTCGACCAATTGATCAATTTTTAGCAGAGGAAAACTGTCATTCGGGCATGCCCGGTTGAGGTCGATGTAGTCCACGCACATGCGCCACTTCCCATTTACCTTCGTGACATGACCACATTGGTGAGCCATTCGGGATAGCGGGCTTCTCGAATAAAGCCTGCCTGGGTGAGTTTATCCACCTCTTCTTGAACTGCCATATTTCTTTCATTGTTGAAGTAGCACCTTTTCTGTTTGACAGGCTTGAAGGTTGGATCCACCGCCAGTCGATGTGCAGCTAATGTCAATGGGATCCCTAGCATCTCCGCATGACTCCAGGTAAAAATATCGTTGAACTCCATGAGGAACCTAATCAAGCCCTCTTTCATTCCTGGCCCCAGAGTAGCTCTGATCTTGATGACCTTCGAGGGATCGGTTAGTCGAACATGAATCTCCTCTAACTTGTCGACCAGGTGGCCGCTGGCCCATTCCCTTCTTTGTTCTTCTATGTCGGGCACCACAAGGCCTTCTTCAGGATAATCGGTGGAGCCCGCTTATTCCAGGTTTAGTGTCGGAGTTATCCCTCCTTGGATAGTCGTTACTTGGGTGAGCTGTTTAGCTAAAGTTGTTAGGTTAGCTGACACTGCGTAGCATTTCCTAGCTACTTGCTGATCACCCTGAACAACTTCAGGACATTGTGGTAAATAGACAGGACCCCCTTCAAGGATGATAGGAATGGCCTCCCTAATAGTACGTTGTAGGCCGACGGGGTATCCACCACCATGAAGTCGGTCATGATGTTTTGTTGAAGAGGTGTGGCTCTGATGATCACTGGCAGGATTTTTGATTCTACGGGTGTGATGGAGTCCCCACTGAAATCGTATAACGGAGTAGTATGACTGTTATATCACCGTTGCTTTAAGTTTAGTTTCTCCAAAGTATCTTTGAACAGAACGTTGACGCTGCTACCTGTGTTGACGAGCACGCGGTGCACCATGAAGTTGGCAATTTGTACTGTGATGACCATGGGGTCATTATGTGGCTGCACAGTGTTATAGACATCAGCTTCGGTGAAGATGATCTGTGAAAGATGAGAGGGGTTGGTCAGTCTCTGGTCGACCTTGAAGATGTCTCGCCCCCGTCCGTACGAGGGACCTTCCTCGCATGATTTTTCCTGGAATTGTTAGAGGTGTCGGCCAGAGTGGGACCTCCGCTGATAGTGTGTATTACCAAAATTTGTTGCAACAGGTCCACCTGCTCTCCCTTTCTCTTCTCAGCATGTTCCCGGATCTTGGTTTGCACTTCCCTTCCAGTTTGAATGTTCTCCCTGACTTGTTGTAAGAACTCTATCAAGCATCCTCCCCTGATCAAAGCCTCAATCTGTTCTGTAGGTTGTAGCATTCTGAAGTATTGTGCCCTACGTCCTCGTGAAAGTCGCAATACTTGTAACGATTTCTTTTATCGACCGGGGCTTTCATAGGAGCAGGCTTCTGTAACAAACCCTTATCCTGAATGGCGAGGTAGACTGTTTCTCGGGATGCATTCAAGGGAGTGTAATGGTCGTACCCCCTCTCATCGCGGGCTATAGGAGCCATTGTCCTGGGAGGTGGTAAAGCTTGAGGAGGAACCCGTTTGTCTGGTTACCTTTCTGATCTGGGCTGAGGAAGAGGGAAACGGTATGTTGATTTATTAAGAGGTTTGTTCTGGCTTTTTTGATCTTGCTCGGGTCTGGGACCTTCCTTCTTTTATCGCTTTTAGGCTCTCATGTCGTCATGCTCTATCTTGACCTTGAGCTATTCGTCGACCTCGATCTGTTCCAGAGCCTGATCATAGACTTCCTGGTAGGTTTCCGGAGGTCTCTTGGCAAAAGATCGGAATAGTTTTCCTGCCCACAAGTTTCTTCTGAAGTTTGTGAGGGTTTCTTTCTCAGTGAAGACCCCCATCTGGATTACTTCCTTGTGGAACCGCTCGACATAAGCCTGGAGAGTTTCCCCTCTCTCCTGGATCATGTATTGTAGATTAATCGGGTCCTTCAGTCGGGGCTTTACCCCCTGGAACTGTGAGCAGAAATCAGTTGATAATTTGGTGAAGGAATCTACGCTCCCGGCATGTAGTTTTCTAAACCAAGTTTTAGCATAATCCGTGAGTATAGTAGGGAACATCTGACACATAGCGGCCCTGGTTGTGTTCTAGACCTCCATATGTTTAACGAAGCTCTCTATGTGGCTCAACGGATCTTCAGTTCCGAAGAACCTGTCAGCTGGTATTTAGAACTTAGGCCGGAGCTCTGCCTCCTGGATCCTTCTGGTGAAGGGGGCATTCATTTCACTTAGAGGATCTTTCTTGTCATCCTTGTACTTCCCCTTCTTTATCAATTGAACCTCTTTCTGTAGCTCTGCCAACTGGCCCCTTAGTCGCTTGCTTTCGGACTTTCTTGAGTCGATCTAGGATTCCTCACTATCAAATCCCTCTATTGAACTGGTGACTTCTACCCTATTTCTTCTTTGGAGGGGGCTTGCTCGGGGACATGGCTGACTTTCTTCTTCTCTACCCCGGGCTTCCCTTATTCTAGTCGTTGGGTGGAGAAGCTCTTTTCGTCCCCAGGAAAGGACTTCTGCTGCGGATCTGACTTATATTGGTTTGTAGCGTGGTGGCGCTTCGGGAACATAGGGCATGGGCCTTAGCCTATCCCGGATCGAGGTCGGGAGCCCTACTCTGTTACGAGTTGATTCTTAAAGGGCAGGCCCCAAGCGATCAAAGGCGGGTTGCCTATCCCAAGGCCTGTTTGATTCCCCATGATTGCAGAGACCCGTTTGTTGGATAGTGATACCCTCAACGAGTAGTCGAAGGCGGACGTTCTCTACAAAGGCCGTCGCTTGTTGGTCAAGCTCGACCTAGCTTCCCAGAGAGGGATCCAGAGCCCGTACAGTAGCTGGTTGGATGGGAATCTGGCTATGGAGCCCGAAATTTATCCTTTTCCTCGGAACATTTCTTGTCGATGTGGCAGAAGGTTGTCCCGAGGTGCCCTGCTGCCTTTGTGAGGAGCAGAGCTTCATGATGATTTTGAAAAAAAGAACTTTTTGAATGTAAAAAGATGGTGGTGTGAGAGGTTTCCCACAGACGGCACCAGAAAGTGTTGATGAGAAATTTGCTCGAGATGAGAAATTTCTGTTAACACCTTCCAGACCACTACCACGAAAGCAATTGTCGGGGTCGGTACCGTTGGTTCCTGACCTGTTTAAGAGAGAGACGAGTGGCAATAACAGTAAATGGGAGCTCTATTATTGATATAATGCTTTAAGATACAAATAACTCTCTTATTTGCTCACAATCTCTCCGAGGTGTAGGGTGGTGGCACCTTGGTGCCTGTCAAATAGTGGAGATGAAGGTGACCGTGTTCTGTAATCAGAATTTAGGTCCTTCTTCTATGTGTATGTCTATTGTTTATGATTTTTCTTTCTCTGTCATTCATTTTTTTTTTCTTTCCTATACACCTTGCTTGGCTTCACATATATATATATATATATATATATATATATATATCGTCCAAGTAGGTTTTAGTTTGCGAATACTGTACTGTAATCTCATGAATCCGTTCCCTCCTTATCGGGCGGGATTTGTTATTTAAATTTGAATTGTTTCCGAATTCGATGATATCGTTGACGAAGATAAGTTTGTTCCCTTATTTGAATTTAAACTCTTGACGTGCATGTAGATATCCTGTGTGCACTCGTGCCATCGATCTTCATGGAGGTCAACCTGCCGTAGAGCGAGGTGGATCCATGCTCTGGCTCTGTTCTTAAAAGCTTAAGATGGATTTTCCCTGACCTGTGGGGGCTTAAGATGCTCTTGTAGACCTCTCTGGGAGGTAGCTAGGGTAGTGTAGATCCAGGAGTGATTCGTCCCCTATGCCCAACAAGGACAGCAGGCTTTTGGAGAGGTTGGCGGGCTTCTGGAGAATGTCCCTTGAGCTTGAAGACTTCCCCTGGCGTTTATGGGGCGGTTGTGGAGCACGACCTTAGAACCGAGGTTCCCTGATAGATGACCTAGAGAAGCCCGGGCTCCAGTACTTATGTGGGGGCTCGTCCCGGTCGCGTCTGGCTTGTCTTCTGGTAACTTTGAAGCCAAACCGGCCTTCCCTACTCTTGCGGGGTGGCTTTACGGTCTTACCGGGCTGCATGATTGTCGATTGAGGGTGGAAAATTTCTCTTAGACCCCTGGCCAAATTTCCCTGTCAACAAAACATTTTGTTGTAAAGGCTACTAGTGTACTATCGAAAACTAAACGTTCTTTCTTCCTTTTCTTCTTTCCCGAATCACACACTATTTCTCAGAGTTGGTCGAATTTTGTCTAAAGTAAAATCAGATTTTTCTCCCTCAAAATTCTATGGTAGCCGAAATCTTCTCTTCAAAAAAGACTAGGGCTGGCCGAAATTCTCTCCAAGTTTTTTTCTCTATGGTTGGCCGAATATATATATATATATATATATATATATATATATATATATATATATATATATATATATATATATATATATATAGGGCTGGCCTAATTTGCTATTGGAAAAATATTAGGATTATAAATCTTCTCCTAAGAATGATTTACTGGGTTGGCAAGAATCGTTTCCATGAGTGGATTTATTTGGTAGTTAAGAATCTTTTTCGATGAAGAATTTTATCCTTAGGGAGATTTACTTGGAGACCAAGAATCCTTTTCCAAAAAGAATTATTTCCTACACAAGACTCTTAATCCAACTCAATAGTGTACTTATAACCATATTAAAGACTTCCTAATTTGATTAGATAAATAATTCCTTTTATTTATCTACTAATCAAATATAGTCTTTAATATTAATTATACTACAAACAATAGTATAATTTTAGGAGACCATTTATTACTAGGAAAAATATTTTGACTTTTAATTAAATAATTAATTTATCAACAAATTAATTAATTTCCATTTAATTAAATAATAAAATAAAAATAATATAATTAAGATATTTTAAATAGCCTTGCCGCCCAACACACATATATATGGGCCTATATATTATTTTTCGTATTTTATTAAATCCATTGGACATTAATAAAAAGTCTACATGTGAACTAGACCCATTCTTACAAAAAGAAACAAGTCCACATGCCTCAATACAATTCAAAATGGACCCCTAAATTGGTCCGGTAGAATATATCAAGTGATCCATGTAAGTTCGTGTGGATTAGGGATCTTGGCGAGCTATCTAAATTTAAACTTTAATAGGCACAACCCAATCACAATCAACAAATGATTCACTTAGGTTCGGTCAATTTAATTTTAGTTCATTCCACTAAAAAACTAAAATTGAACTCTTAAATAAAGATAGAATAAGTTGATGTTACTCATTCATACCCTAGACAACCTTATTTAAGAAAGTGTTTCCTCGTGAAGAATACCAGTAATCGCCAAGAGCTCATAGACCGCCTATAGCTCTCGAAGTTACCATATTTACTCATATGACCACATTTTGAACTTTGATATTTTGACTTTCCCATAAGCCATGTTTCAGTAGACATTTTTGAAAACTTAACGTTAAGATTTAATATCCAATACCTCAAAACATCTATATGATGGTATTCTACTCTCATTTAATAAATGGAGCCACGATGTCCATATCTATAAATGAAGTCCTCTATCGATTACCAAATGAATACCACCAAACTATCGATGATAGACTAAGCTATATAATCGTACTCATTGATAGCTCAAATGATAATACTTGCACCCATAAGTCAATCATTTATCTCAGGATTAAGATAGACTCTTTAATTGTCTTTAAATGAAAACTTTTATCCATTAGCGGTTCTAGATAAAGTATTTCATTGTGATCCTATTCAATGCACCCAGTGCACTAGATTACTTTTCCCAAAGACAAATTTTATGATTTTAGACTCATCATAACACATTTGATCCCACTCAAATGCTAGCAAAAGAATCTAAAAACTTTGACAAGATAAAGGCTCCCAACCTTTTATCTTAAGTTGTGAATATTATTCAAGACTAACTAAAGAATTGTGTCTACCTCATACATATCTAGATGTATGAACAATTCTTCTTTTCTCATAGTCTTTTGACCATATGATTATTTACTTTTGACAGTTATAATAATTAAACTATAAAAGCTATAAGATTTGTTAAAATAGAAATCACTTTTTTAATTTTAAAAGATTGTCAAATACATTATTACACTCTTGCTATCGAGCATAATCCCAACAATCTCCCACTTGCTCTATAGCAAATGTGCCATATCTCTCCTCCCCATGTTCTCTAGATGCCCATCAAAACTCTTTTACGGTAGAGTCTTTGTAAAGGGATCCGCTAGATTATCTGCTGACACGATCTTGCTCTATATAATCGTCATGTCACCCCTATGCACAATTTCCCTCAGAAGGTGATACTTTCTTTCAATGTATTTCCTTCTTTTATGACTTCTTGGTTCTCTCAAATTAGCCACTGCTCCACTATTGTCACAATAGATAATGATCTACTTATTCACATCAGGAGCCACTTCCAAGTCAATCAAGATTTGGCAGAGCCAGACAACGTCTTTAGCAGCCTCGCGTCGCATGTGGGAACATACTCAGCTTCCATGCTGGAATCAATAACACAAGATTGCTTGATACCTCTTCTCCAAAAGTAAACACAGATCCTGATGTTGATCTCCTGGAGTCAGAATCTGACTAAAAATCAGAATCTGTATACCCAACGGGAATTAAATCCCCTCCAGATTATACAAGCATATAATCTCTCGTTCTCCTAAGATACTTGAAAATATGCTTGACTGTCGTCCAGTGATTAGGACGATGTTTTGATTGAAACCAGCTAACTATGCCCATATCAAAACAAATATCTGGTCTAGTACAAAGCATTGGATACATGAGACTTCCAACTGCCGATGGATATGGAACCTTACTCATGAATTTTTCTTCATGCTCATTCTTAGAAACTTGTTCCATAGAAAGTTTGATTCCATGTCTGAAAGGTAACATACCTTTCTTGGAATCTTGCATGGAAAACCTAGACAAGATTTTATTTATGTATGAAGCTTAAGATAATGCAATCGTTCTATTCTTTCTATCCCTTATGACTTAGATTCCAAGAATATAACTTGCTTCTCCTAAGTCCTTCATATCAAATTGTTTTGCTAACCATTCTTATACTGATGTCGATACACCTACATCATTTCCGATGAGTAGTATATCATCAACGTAAGGAACTAGGAAAACCAATTTGTTGCATTTTATCCTTTTGTATACACAAGGTTCACCAAGGTTTTGAATAAATCTAAAAAACTTCACAGCTTGATCGAACCTTTTGTTCCAGGATCTGGATGTTTGCTTCAATCCATATATGGATCTTTGCAAATTGCATACCCTTTTCTCTTGTTCTTTTTCAATGAATCCTTCTGGATGCATTATATAGATGCTTTCGTCAAGACTTCCATTATGGAAAGCTGTCTTGACGTCACTTGGCCAAATCTCTAGTTCTAGAGATGCCGCAATGGATAAGAGTATCCTAATGGATTTAAGCATGGCCACATGAGAGAATGTTTCTTCATAATCGATACCTTCCTTCTGTGTATAACCTTTAGCTACCAATCTAGCTTTAAAGGTTTCCACCTTTCCATCCATTCCTCTTTTCCTCTTGTATACCCACTTGCACCCGATGGGTTTTGTCCATTTAGGCAAGTCTACAAGAGACCAGACTTTGTTTTTGAACATAGATTCAATTTCAGATTGCATTGCCTTTTGCCAATGATGTTAATCAACATCTTCCACTGCTTCCATGTACGTATAGAGATCATCGTCATCCGAGAGATTCTCTACAGATTCTCTACAGATTCTCCTAGACCGATGTATCTGTCGGGTTGTTTACTAACCCTCCCACTACAACAAGGAATGGTAGATTGTTGATCTTGTGTTGGTACGGAACTTACAATTTGGCTTGGTCGTGAAACCTCTTGTGGAATTGTATCTCCTGAAAGCTCGTTCAGGACAATTATACTTTTAGGCACAAAATTTTTCGTATAGTCCTCTTCCAGAAATTTAGCATTTATTGAAATAAATACTCTAATATCTAAAGGACTATAGAAATAATATCCTTTTGTTCCTTTTGGATACCCTCCAAATATGCATTTTTTTGAATGAGACTCCATCTTTTCTGTCTTTCCTTTTAACACGTGCGCAGGACATCCAAATATCCTTAATTGCTGTAAACTAGGCTTTCACTCAGTCCATAACTCATTCGGTGTTTTAGGAACCGACATAGATGGTACATCATTTAGAATGTACATAGCCGTTTGTAAAGCATATCCCCCAAAAGAATTAGAAAGCGTTGAATAACTTAACATAGACCTAACCGTGTCTAAAAGAGTTCTATTTCTTCTTTCTGCCACCCCATTTTGTTGAGGTGTACCTGGTGCAGAAAACTGAGAAATTATCTCATTATCAATAAGATATTGCTGAAACTCACCAGATAGATATTCTCCACCACGATCAGACCTCAAGATTTTATAGATTTAACATTTCAACTTTAAATGCTTTGAACATGTCAAAAGCATCCGACTTATATCTCATGAGATACACATAGCCAAATCTTGAGTAATCATCTATGAAAGTGATTAAATACTCATATCCACCTCTAGCTTGAATGCTCATAGAACCACACACATTAGTGTGTATCAATCCTAAACAGTCGATGGCTCTTGTGCCTTTGGTCATGAACGACCTTTTGGTTATTTTACCATCCGAACAAGATTCAAAAGTTGGTAGATCATCAACCTTTAAGTCACTTAGAGGTCCATCACTAACCAATCTTTTAATCCTATAAAGATTAATATGACCTAGGGGCAAATGCCATAGGTAGGTTTCATCTTTTGATAATTTTACTCTTTTATTATTGGGATGCGTTGATACCGTGTCTAACAAGTGGAAGATATTTCCATGCAAAAAGAATAAACTGTTTTCCAATGTACCTTTGCAAATAATTTTGTCATTCTTACTTATAATAAAAGCTTTATTAAAAGTAACCTAATAACCAAATTTATTTAAACAAATTTATTTAAACAAGAAACTAAAATTAAATTTGAAAATATAAACACGGTTAAATGCTCAAGGCTAACCTAGAGGGGGGGTGAATAGGTTAGACACCATTTTTGACCCCCTTAAAAACAAACAAAAGTTTTTCCCTCTAGATTACTTGTATCACAATATATATATCCATTAAAGACTCTTAATCAATATATAAAACAAGTAAAGTGTGATACAAACAATTAATCATAACACATACACAATCTATATTATAGAAAGAAAGTCAACTTACATATAGAGTTCTATCCATAGTATTCAAATAACAAATACAAATATAAGAGAGATAGGGATAGAGAAAAGTTGACACAAGATATAACATGGTAAACCTCCGCAGAGGAAACATCCACGGGTTAGCAACCACCGGCAAACAAAATCCACTAGTAGATAAGACAAGTACAATCTCTTAAGTGACCCCTTTCACCTAGAAACTACCCACATATCCTACTCATGAAGATGTCTCCCTCTTGCTCAACAATCCGAGGCCTCGCACCTCTTGTCAAGACTTCCTTGCTCACCCTTCCCGATCCTCATGACCCTAGGCAAGACATCTTGCTCAACTATCTGAGTCCTCCCGACTCCAGTCAAGACTTCCTTGCTCACCCTTCCGGATTCTCACAACACAAGGCAAGACTTCGTGCTCAACTATCCGAGTCCTCTGGACTCTAGTCAAGACTTCCTTGCTTGACAATCTGAGGTCTCCCACCTCTTGCCAAGACTTTCTTGCTCAACAACATAGGTCTCACACCTATTGTTAAGACTTCCTTCTCACAAGGCATCTAGGTGATCATGAAAGCAAAACGCAAACAAGGACGCAACATAGAATGTTATGATCAACACATCCTATGGAAAATACTAGACATAAGCATGAATGCATAAAACAAATGTAATCTAGTCAATCTTGCATGTTTAATCCATCTAGATCATGTAAGATATGTTCAACATTAATTACAATCTAGATACATGCATAAATCTAAAACTTGAATCACAAGATATGTTCAATTAACACATAATCAAGTTTATATCTCATAACCAAAAACATGCTAAAATTTTGTGACAAAGTCATTTAGATTAAAGCTAAAGTTCTAGAGCATATTTCCCATTCATAGATTCAACAAAGCACATGAATAACTCAAAAGAACATAAGCACATGTATTATAGTGAGATTTCGGCCAAAGAGAGCCTAATACATGTGAGAAACTATTTTTTACAAAATCAATCAATCAAAGATCAAAAATAGTCCTAGAATCAAAACTAGCACAATACAATCTCAAACATGTGAAAACATAGGCAAAATCAAAACCTAACTCAACATGTGAGATTTCAATTGAAACTCAATATAGCTTTAAATGAGTTCAAACCTCAAATCAGAACAATCACAAGACATATATATATGTTGAAGAAGAAAACCCAAGGCAATTGACCAAGTTTTAAAAGAAAACTTTGAGAGAAAATCAATACCTTAGTGTATTTTGGTGCAGTCCTGTTTTTGTGATATTAGACTCCAAAAACAACAATAAAACGAACTCAAACCTTCAGGGAAAATATGAAAAACGAGTAGACAAACACTCTGAACTTTAAATAACTCAAATTGAAGTTCAAATGAAGATGCTATGGTTTTTGGAATGTGAGAAAATATGGAGAGAATATTCTGCACTTAAGTTTTTGAATCTCTTCTTAGAATGAAATGTGACAGGGAAGGGTTATATAAAGAAGAGGAAAATGGGCATATGAAATGACCAAAAGGGACAAGATGTAACCAAGCTTTCTTGCTACCCGAGATGGTGCATGGGCATCTCGGGACAGCAAGCCTTCTGCCCCGAGATGGCCACGCGCCATCTTGGGAAAGAAGAGCTTTGTTGTCTTCTTTTTTCCCTTAACCTTCCTTTGCGTTCTTCGGCCGTTCTTCGGCCTCCGAACTCGGAATTTGAATTCGTTTACGGATTACAAACCGTAAATCTCTCACGAACAGGGAAATATAAGATACTCAACCTAGAAAATAATAATTCAACTCGATATACGAAGATGAAGACAATGTATGCAACATGAGTTGAAAGTGTAGTATCTTTCGACTTAGAACTTGAAATCAATAGTATGAGTAACTGAAATGACCGGAAATCAATCAAGAATGATTTAAGACTAAATTCAAGTTCAATTTCCATGTTATACAAACATATAGACATACAAACACAATTCACACTAGAATACAAACTACATAGAAATAGTCTCCAATCATGCATTTTCCAAAACATGTTATTTCCATACCAATGCATGAGCATTCATCTTCAAGTGTGTGAATGTGTTATACATGGTGCACAACGATGCAGGAACACATCTGAAAGAATTGTAGGTGTGTGCCTACAATGGTGCACAATGATGCAGGGACACAAATGTATGGATTGTTGTGTGCGTGCCTAAGCCTTGTAAGAGAAAGATAAGGTCTTAGTAAATCTTTGTAGAACCATATTGCATCTTTTCTCTTTGAAGACTTTGAACTTGCTTTGACTAGTTGTTCCTTCTTCTTTGAAGCTTGAATCATCATGAATCTAAACAACTAAATCATTACAAGTAAACATCATTTTGATATGGAATTAATGCCAACAGAATCTAAAACCTAACAATCTCCCCATTTGGTAAATTCCATGTCAAAACACCTATACATTTACTACAAATATAAAAATGAAGATAGGTCACAAAATCACTCCCTCACATTGCAATGAGTAAGATTCCTATAACTAATCTTCATCAACTCTTGAACTTCATCTTGATCTTCTCTTGAAGCAACCTACAAATCATCTCAAAGCATATACAAGAGAAAAACAACAAATGGCAACATATAATATGGATAAGAATATACAATTAAGTCCACAAATACATGTATCTCCCCCTCAATACATGCCAAAACACAAGAGTTCTTAACCAAATCTTAAGACTAAATATTACATGCCATTGAAAGTTCAAAAGTTCACAAAAACAACATAAAAAGAAACTAAGCAACTAGCATCTCTTTCTCCCTCTTTTTGACATGAAATGATGCCAAAAGTTAAGAAATATATCACAAGACTCAAATACTAGCTACTTGTTCCACCAAAGAAAGTCGTGCGAGTAGTTGATTTAACATAATGCTTGAGAGGTGGTCTTGAACTTGAAGCAATGCAGTTCTCCAACTCTTTTATCCTAGCATATTGTTGAACAACTATAGCACTAAGTTCATCAACCTTCTCCTTCAATTGTATAGCCCAATTCGGAAGAATGATTGTGCTAATCACATGACTATCAACTTGAGAACTACTAAATAGTCCAAAAGTATCACAAGTCTTACCCTTATTCTTATATGACATGTATGACACACGTTTATCACAATACTTTTCTAAGGGTTGAACTAACACATCATCTTCTCTACTCTTAATCCCATGAGCTAAACACAATGAAGTAATAAATCCCGGTAATGCAAGCTTTTTATCACCTCCAGTAGAGAAAGCCGCTCTATCAATGTAATACATGAGGAGATCTCCAAGGTTTATAGGTTGATTAGTTACCAAGGCATACACTATTTTGATCTTGTCTTTATTCAACTCGGTTGAATTCGAAGATCCAATAATGTTAGTGCAAATGAACAGATGCCAAAATGCACTAGCCTTAGTTAACTAATGTTGACTAAAATATGCTCTACCTTTCCACTCAAAAGAAGCATTGTCACAAAGAGTTCTACTCATGATATTTAGATTCTCAATCACATCCACATCTATAAAATTAGAATCTATATCATTAGATAGCCTAAGAAACTTGGTAATGTTTTCCGGGTTAACTCTAAACACAACACCCCTAATTTCCATCAAAGCATCTAATAAGGTGGCAGTTTCTCTATATTCAAGATAAAACTCTCTAACAAAAGTATCATTCACAACTCCTAACATGCTCACCCAAGATTCCCAATTTTTATCCTTTAAGCACTTAAGAACATAAGAATCTTTACACTTACCAAAGTCAATGCCTCTCTCTTGAAATATCTTCTTTGTTCCAAAGATCACAAAATCTTTTGTCCTTGAAGCTTTGGATCCTTTTGAGGTAGACTTGGCTTTCACAACGGGATTCAATTGATTTCCACTTCCGGTAATCTTAGTTCTTCCCACTTTTCTTGTGTTATAAGATGCTATATACATACAACAAAAGTGAGTGAAAGACAAGACAAGCATATTAGTAACAAAGATATAAAAACAAAGACATATGACTTAAGAATGAATCATCATGCAAGACAAGGATAGTGAGTAATATCTTACAAGTATCATTAAGTCAAAATATGCCAACATGTAACAAAATGAAACATTTGAACATATCGTAAAAGAGAACAATGTCTAGCATACAATGCTCCCCCTTGATAGATGCTATAACTGAAATCAATGATAGCATAAATTTCACAAAGATGTTCACACAATCACACATTCAAGCAATTTGAAGAAACATCAACCAAAATAAGCTTCATATGCTAAGAGAGATACACACAGATTTTTCAAGTTCTCTCATACTTCTTCAACAATTGCTAAAATATCATCATACCCATAAACAAAGTGTGTGTGTGTGTGAGATATGCTTCAAATATATATCAAGAAGTAGTTTGGTAATCAACATGCAAACAATTTCCAACAACTATTCATCTTAAGCTTTTCCATAAAAAGTCAAACCGATTATCATCCGGAATTTTTGCTTTTAAGAGAATAGATTTCAATATATGAGGGTGTGTTTGCATGTGGCTTGTCATCTCATTTCTGTTTTTCAACCCAAGCTCATTTGATTTTTAACTATACTCATTTTTAAGCCTTCCTCCTTTTCTTTTTAGGCTTTGAATCAAAGATTTTTTTTTTAATGATTCCATTTCAACACTTCTTTGATTTTTCCTCCTTTTTTTTAAACATAAACAAAATTCACTTCATGGGGACTTTCACTCATCACAATGGTGTAGCTCTTTCCAACATTGGGCAGCTTTCAACACCAATGTGTGTAGCCCTTTCCATGAATGTGCTCGTTAAGTTCTATGTATTTGCTGAAGCAAAATGGATACAAACCATAGCTCATTTTAAATGTACTTCAGCAAAAAAAATTCAAGGTCTATCCAAAGCTTACATATTAGTAAACTCAACCTACTAGCAAAACATATAAGAGAAGCAAGGTGCAGTTTTAGAAAACCAAGATTTTATGGCTCATAAGCACATGATCTAAGAGCAATAAGTAGAGACAGATTCAAGATCATTACTTCTCTAATGAGTAGCTTTCAAAGAATATGAAGCTCATATTTTTCAAAAGTAATGCCATTCAATATACTATACACAAACAATCATCAAAGTTAAGATCAATGTGAACAATATCACTATAAGATCCTAAAATAGCAAATGTCAATGAGAACCATATGTATGCTATACAAAATTCTTTAATATTACATGCTATGAGATGTATATCAAAAATTGAGTCAGAAGATGAATATCTAAGAGAACATGCATTAGAGTATAGAGATACCTTTTGCACATTATATTCACCAAATATCATACTTCCGCCCTTTTTATGAGCGCTCTTGCCTTGAATGTCCTCATGACACCAAGTTGATGATGTTTCACAACAAGAGTATAAAAAACATAATATCTCAACTCAATCAACACATACATCAAAAGAACTTCTATAAACATGATGTGAGATAACCAAGTTCATATCAATGCATGGAGTATTCAAAGCTAGCAAGAATTCTCAACACAATTGATATATTGCCTCAAAGCTACCTCATATGTGCTTCTTATAGTAGTGATAAGTGCACTCACCCTTGAACCATTTGTTCTTGGGTGTATCTACACAAACATTTCCAATATCATCCTTGACAACAATGTTAAATCTAGAGTAAAGTCCTTTAATGACTTGATTAACAAGAATATCATTAATACACTCTTCCTTAAGATTTTCAACACAAGCTTTGTCAAGTTGAACATGATTAGTTTTCTTTCTACTCCAAAACTTCTTTTCATGCTTATCAATATTATCATGTTTTTCAACTTTCAAATCCTTAGCATGTTCAAGTTGAAGTTTAATCTCCTTATCTCTAGATTCATTTCCTAATTTAATTTTTTCAATATATTTATAACACCTAGGCTTAATGTGACCTATTGTGTTGCAATAATGGCAAATTGGAATAAAAGATGAGATTGTACCTTTTGGAGTTGAACTAGCTTCACTAAGAGTTTGCAAAGATACCTTTGTTGCCAACTTCTTCTTGGCTTTTGATCTTCTCTTCTTGTGTGGTTTCTTATCAATCACGACTTCATCCAAGTGAGTAGGAAGTGGTACTTCCAAGAGCTCCTCTTCAACTACCAAGTCGTCTTCACCACTATGAGAGTTAACAAGATTCCTAACACTAGACACACTTACCGAATCATTCACTAAGTCCTTAATGACCTCCTTAGCCATGTCTATCTCTTCCATTAATTCTTGTTCTCTCTTCTTCAAAGAAGATATCACATTATCCTTCTCAAGGTTTATCTTTTCAAGTTCTCTAAACTTCTTCATAATATCACCTTTCTCACCAAGAAGTCTACGAGTGACAATCACAAACTCATCTAGTTGTTTCTTGATCAAATCATCCTTCTCAACAACCTCTCTTAGAGCATTATCTCTATCTTCTTCAAGCTTCACTATCTTGGACAACAACTCAAGATTAGTAGAAATGGAAATAGAGCTTCCATGATGATTTGTATCAAATTTATTGTTCAAAGATATTGTACCATCAACATCTAGTGGAGAATGAGAAGCCGTTAGAGCTACAAAGTTACTCACCAACTCTTCATCACTTGAAGACTCACTACTAGAGCTCTTATTATCACTAGAGTTATCATCACTCCAAGTAGCCGCCAACACTTTGCCTTTCTTGTCTTTCTTAGATGGCTTCTTGGTGAAATCACTAGCAAAGTGACCAAAACCATGACAATTGTAGCATTGAACATCTTTCTTGTTCATGGCTTGACTATTCTTCTGATTCCTTGGAGATAATTTTTTCTTAACTCCCTTTTTCTTGGAAGACTTGCCTTTAGGCTTGGCATTCTTCTTTAGAAACTTCTTGAACTTTCTTACCAAAAGAGCCATCTCTTCATTTTCATCATCATACTTCTCCTCAATAGCATTGAGAGCGATTCCCTTACTCTTAATCTTTGGCTTCAAGCACATCTCATAAGTTTGAAGAGACCCAAGCAACTCATCAATGTTCATGCTATCCACATCTTTGCTTTCCTCAACAGCCGTCAACTTTGATTTAAATATCTTAGGAAGAGACCTAAGGATTTTCCAATTTAAACGCTTTTTTGAGATAGGTACTCCAAGTGCTTGACATTGGTTACCAATGTTAAGAAGCTGGAATTGGAAGTCTTCAAACTTTTCTTCTTTACCCATACTTAAACCTTCAAATTGTGATGCCAACATTTGAAGCCTTGATTTCTTCACTGCTAAGGTTCCTTCATTAGTAACTTTGAGAGTATTCCAAGCTTCCTTTACGGATTCAAGATTTTGAATGTAGGAGAATTGATGCCCATCAACTCCTCTAAAGATGGCATTCATAGCACGATGATGCCATTTAGCAACCTAAAACTTATTCGTTGTCCATTCACTCATTGGCTTGAGTATCATGGTTCCATCCTCTTGAACCTTGGTAGGAGGACTATAACCTTCTTCCACTACCATCCAAGCCCTTTCATCAATAGACCGGATGTAGGCTTTCATCCTCAACTTCCAATACCTATAGTTAGTGCCTCAAAGTAATGGTGGCGTAGTATTTGAGGCTTCTTCCGCCATTACATCATCATGTAAACCCATGACTTCAAAAGCTTTGCAAAAAAAAACCGTGAATGTATCACCTAGACTCTCACTAAGTAAAATCTAGCGTCCTGCTCTGATACCAATTGAAAATACAAGCACGGTTAAATGCTCAAGGCTAACCTAGAGGGGGGGGTGAATAGGTTAGGCACCTTTTTCGACTCCCTTAGAAACAAACAAAAGTTTGTCCTCTAGATTGCTTGTATCACAATATATATATATATATATCAATTAAAGACACTTAATCAATATATAAACAAGTAAAGTGTGATACAAACAATTAATCATAACACATACACAATCTATATTATAGAAAAGAAGTCAATTTACATATAGAGTTCTATCCATAGTATTCATATAACAAATACAAATAAAAGAGAGATAGGGATAGAGAAAATTTTACACAAGATATAATGTGGTAAACCTCTAAAGAGGAAACATCCACGGGTTAGCAACCACCGGCAAACAAAATCCACTAGTAGATAAGACAAGTACAATCTCTCAAGTGACCCCTTCACCTAGAAACTACCCTCTTATCCTACTCATGAAGATGTCGCCCTATTGCTCAACAATCTGAGGCCTCACACCTCTTATCAAGACTTCCTTGCTCACCCTTCCCGATCCTCTCGACCCTAGGCAAGAATTCTTGCTCAACTATCCGAGTCCTCCCGACTCTAGTCAAGATTTCCTCGCTCACCCTTCCGGATCCTCACGACCCTAGGCAAGACTTCTTGCTCAACTATCCGAGTCCTCCCGACTCTATTCAAGACTTCTTCGCTTGACAATTTGAGATCTCCCACCTCTTGCCAAGACTTTCTTGCTCAACAACATAGGTCTCATACCTATTGTCAAGACTTTCTTCTCACAAGGCATCTAGAGGATCATGAATTCAAAACGCAAACAAGCACACAACATGGAATGTTATGATCAACACATCCTATGGAAAATACTAGACATGAGTATGAATGCACAAAACAAATGTAGTCTAGTCAATCATGCATGTTTAATCAATCTAGATCATGTAAGATATGTTCAACATTAATTACATACTAGATACATGCATAGATCTAAAACTTGAATCACAAGATTTGTTCAATTAACGCATAATCAAGTTTAAATCTCAAATACCAAAAACATTATAAAATCATTTGACAAAGTCATTTAGATTAAAGCTAAAGTTCTAGAGCATATTTCCTATTCATAGATTCAACAAAGCACATGTATTATAGTGAGATTTCGGCTAAAGAGAGCCTAATACATGTGAGAAGCTATTTTTCAGAAAATCAATCAATCAAAGATCATCAAATAGTCCTAGAATAAAAGCTAGCACAATACAATCTCAAACAAGTGAAAACATCGGCAAAATCAAAACCCAACTCAACATGTGAGATTTCAATTGAAACTCAATCTAGCTTTAAATGAGTTCAAAACTCAAATCAAAAAAATCACAAGACACATATATATGTTGAAGAAGAAAACCCAAGGCAATTGACATAGTTTTAAAAGAAAACTTTGAGAGAAAATCAATAACTTAGTTGATTTTGGTACAGTCTCGTTTTCGTATGATTAGACTCTAAAAAAAGTAATAAAACTAACTCAAACCTTCAGAGAAAAGATGGAGGATGAATAGACAAACACTCTTAACTTTGAATCACTCAAATCAGAGTTCAAAAGAAGAAGTTATGGTGATTGGAAGGTGAGAAAATAGGAGAGAAAATTCTGCACTCAAGTTTTTGAATCTCTTCTTAGAATGAAATGTGAGAGAGAAGAGATATATAAAAGAGAGGGAAAATGAGCATATGAAATGACCAAAAGGGACAAGAAGTAACCAAGCTTTCTTGCTACCCGAGATGGTGCATTGGCATCTTGGGGCAGCAAGCCTTCTGCCCCAAGATGGCCACGCGCCATCTTGGGAAAGAAGAGCTTTGCTGTCTTCTTTTTTCCCTTCACCTTCCTTTGCGTTCTTCGGCCGTTCTTCGGCCTCCGAACTAGGAATTCTAATCCGTAAATCTCTCACAGATAGGGAAATATAAGATACTCAACCCAGAAAATAATAATTCGACTCGATATACGAAGATGAAGACAATGTATGCAATATGAGTTGAAAGTGTAGTATCTTTCGACTTAGAACTTGAAATCAATAGTATGAGTAACCAAAATGATCGAAACTCAATCAAGAATGATTTAAGACAAAATTCAAGTTCATTATCCATGTTATACAAACATATATACATACAAACACAATTCACACTAGAATGTAAACTACATAGAAATAGTCTCCAATCATGCATTTTCCAAAACATGTTATTTCCATACCAATGCATGAGCATTCATCTTCAGGTGTGTGAATGTGTTATACATGGTGCACAATGCTGCTGAGACACATATGAATGAATTGTATGTGTGTGCCTATAATGGTGCACAACGATGCAAGGACAAAAATGTATGAATTGTGTGTGTGTGTGTGTGCTTAAGCCTTGTAAGAGAAAGATAAGATCTTAGTATACCTTTGTAGAACCATATTGCATACTTTCTCTTTGAAGACTTTGAACGTGCTTTAACTAGTTGCTCCTTCTTCTTTGAAGCTTGAATCATCATGAATCCAAACAAGTAAATCATTACAAGTAAACATCATTTTGATATGGAATTAATGCCAACACAATCTAAAACCTGACAAAATTCCTCTTTAATTGAGATACATAATAAACATGTATTAAATCTAAATGCCTAGAAAAATCTAAAGTAATTCTATTATTTCCCACTGAACCAGCAGACACCAACGCTCCATTGCCTAAATGCAGGTTGAATTTGTTCTCATTAAGTCTTCTCCTTTCCTCGAACCCCTGTAAGGAAAAATAAACATGATTAGTGGCTCTGGAGTCTATGAACCAATAATACATAGAATCCGTCAAAAAACATGTTTCAACATAATTAATAATACCTTCTTCCTTCTTGTCTTGAGACTTTAGGCAATTTCTTTTCCAATGTCCCTTTTCACTACAAAGGAAACACTTCCCTTTGATCTTGGTTACTTTCTTTGTCTCCTTCTTAGAAGGTCCTCGTTTTTTTTTCTTCTATTTTTTCTTGACCATCTTACGGGTCTTAACAGTAGCAACTTTACCTACGGTATGAATCTCCTGACCCTTGCCTTTCACAATGATTTTTTCCGCGATTTGAACATCTTGCATCAGGCATTGCAAAGTGTATTCCTTATTATTCAAGGTGTAGTCCAACTTGAGTTGATCAAAGGAATCCGACAGTGAATTGACAATCGTGTCAATTTTAGTCTCACCATCTATCTCAGCACCATTCAGCTCAGCAATGTTGAGTTGTGCTATGACTTTCATCATGTGATCTTTCACACCCTGTCCAGGTTTCATCCTAAGATTCATAAGAGCAGTCACTGCCTCTCTCTTAGTTGTCCTAGACCTCATAGCAAACATCTATTCTAGAGACCTCATTATATCGGCAGTAGTCTCCATTCCTTCATTTTGTTGTTGCAACACGTCGGAGATGTGGCCATAATTTAACGTACATTTAGCTATCTCATCAGAAGACTCCTATTGTTGATACTCATCGTTTTTCTACTGAGTAGATTCATTAGTAGGAGTAGGTGGTTTAGGAGTGTACAGAACAAACTTATGCTTTTCGGATTGCAATAAAAGCCCAATTTTCCTTTTCCATGTGACATAATTATCACTAGTTAAAGTATTATCTTTTAGGATGTTGATTAGGGATGGGGTCATGATTTCTGAACAATAACAAAAATTATATAATAAATAATCATGATAAAGCACTTTTGAATATTTATCTTGAATTAAATAAAATAATTCAATCGTAAAATTCAATGGTAATCCAACACCCACAAATGTCACGCATCTTTTGGGAGTTCGCATCATTTACTAGTTGGACTAGGTCCCACCTAATTGTTAACATAATAACCAGTGTTTTCAACTTTAGCCTTGTGATTTTATTAACAAGAACTCTTGGGAGGATATTAATTTACTCACATTCAGTGTGTTACCAAGTTATCGACCTTCAATATAATCCTTCACGAATATCCCTTCTTTGTGAGTAGATATTGTTCAGGCTAATAGTCTAGTCTATCCTTGTAAGGAAGTATCTTGCTAAATTCCATTCATGAATACCTCTTGGTAGGTTATTACACAAAACATAAAGCTCAACTAAACTTGGAGGCCGTAGGTGTTCCAAAACACCTTCTCCCACTCAATTATTTAAGGCGTGTGATTGAAATCCAAAGAATAATTTACCAAGTTATCTAGATTCCAATTACATACCTAAACCATTCAATGCATGTTCAAACGAAAACAGATATATGAGTGGCACTCCTATTTTATATGACATGTTATCAAACAATGACAAACATTGCAATATTTATAAAAAATATAAATAGCTACAATTTTGGTCCATCTTAGAAAAAAAAGTAAATTACATGTCTTGGAATACAAAAAACTCATTTCTTGGCGAACAAGTCTTCACGTGACCTTCGTCGTTTGGACTCCCTCGACTGCCTCCCGTGGGCGTGTGCACCCTTGGCTCCCTTCCATGGACATGCGCATGCCACAACCCCTTAAAGGGCTGCCGTGCACAACTCATGCCACAACAATTGTGGCCGCGTGCTCTTCGCACGCACGTTTGTTGCTATGGTTCGTACAGTCTCAAATTTGTTCCGATTGCTTCCAATTTTTCAAACCTTCGAGTCTTCGATACTTGAATGTATTGCAGAAGGATTTTAAATAAAAAAAATACTGCAGTTTTTTTTTATTTATTTATTACAATATAGTGCAGTATTTTTATTCCAATAGCAAAATAAATAAAAATTTAGCAACTACCAAGAAGGAAATTATGTCGATGATAGGTCACCCTTCTTGTTACAATCCCAAAACAAAATACATTGAAATTCTAGGACCAAAATTGAGCAATAACAATCCACATATAAAACATATATATATATATATATATATATATATATATATATCCATACATTCCAATGTAAATATATATGTGAATACCTAGAGTGCTATCTCTTTCTAAAACATGTATATATACAATAAAAGAAAAAGATTCACGTACACATACATCAATTAATCAAGGGCACAACCAGCCTCTGATTCCAATTGTATGGAAAATACGTACAGTGGAAGCGTGAAAAATTTATGAAATTAGGGTTTGTATAAATAAAAAAATTTCCTTTAACTAATAAGAACCTTAACCCTAGATTAATTGATGTATATAAAAAGTGTCGTACCTTTTTCTCATGACGATAGAACAAGCATCGAATTGATTTCGTAAGATCTTCCAATCCAATCACGAACGTGAATCACCTAGGAGTGTGAGCTCCCTCTCCTTTTAATTGAATACATGAGGATGGAAACAAACAAAATCTTTCTCTTTGTTAGTTACAATAATCCTCTAAGAAGAAAACAAAGAACGTTAGGTCACTTATGAATTATCAATCAATTTGATTGAAACTCACGTAAACCTTGATTCGATATTGTACACAAAACCTTTTGATGTAAAGGCTACTAGTGTACTATTGAAAACTAAACGTTCTTTCTTCATCTTCTTCTTTCCCGTATCACACACTATTTCTTAGAGTTGGTCGAATTTTGTCTAAAGTAAAATTTGATTTTTCTCCCTTAAAATTCTATGGTAGCCGAAATGTTCTCTCTAAAAAAGACTAGGGCTGGCCGAAATTCTCTCCAAGTTTTTTTCTTTATGGCTGGCCAAAATTATATATATATATATATATATATATATATATATAGGGCTGGCCGAATTTTCTCTTGGAAAAAAATTAGGATTATAAATCCTCTCCTAAGAAGGATTTACTTGGTTGGCAAGAATCCTTTCCTTGGGTGGATTTATTTGGTAGTTAAGAATCCTTTTCAAATAAGAATTCTATGCTTACGTAGATTTACTTGGTGACCATGAATCCTTTTCCAAAAAGAATTCTTTCCTACACTAAGACTCATAATCCAACTCAATAGTGTATTTGTAACCATATTAAAGACTTCCTAATTTAAGTAGATAAATAATTCATTTTATTTATCTACTTATCAAATATAGTCTCTAATATTAATTATACTACTAACAATAGTATAATTTTAGGAGACCATCTCCTACTAGGAAAAAGATTTTGACTTTTAATTAAATAATTAATTAATCAACAATTTCAATAATTTCAATTTAATTAAATAATAAAATAAAATAATATAATCAAGCTATTTTAAATAATCTTGTCGCCCAACACATATATATGTGCCTATATATTATTTTTCTTATTTTATTAAATCCATTGGACCTTAATAAAAAGTCCACATGTGAACTAGACCCATTCTTACAAAAAGAAACAAGTCCACATATCTCAATACATTTCTAAATGGACCTCTAAGTTAGCCAGATAGAATATATCAAGTGATCCATGCAAGTTCGTGTGAATTGAGGATCTTGGTGGGCTGTCTAAATTTAAGCTCCAGTAGACACAACCCAATCACAATCAACAAATGATTCACTTAGGTCCGATCTATTTAATTTTAGTTCACTCCACTAAAAAACTAAAATTGAGCTCTTAAATAAAGATAGAATAAGTTGTTGTTACTCATTCATACCCTAGATGTAGGGAAAATAAAACACACGCACAGCGGAAGCGTAAGAAAATTTAATAAAATTAGGGTTTGCGTATAAGTAAAAAATTTCCCATTTAATAACATGAACCTTAACCCTAGATTAATTTATGTATATAAAAAGTATCGTACCTTTTTTTTCGTAACAATTGAACTAGCGTCGAATTGAATCCTTAAGATCTTTTAATCTAATCACGAACGTGAATCACCTAGGAGTGTGAGATCCTTTTCTTTAAATTGTATACTTGAGGATGGAAACAAACAAAATCTTCTTTTTTGTTAGTCACAATAATCCTCCAAGAGAAGAAAATCAAGAACGTCCGGTCACTTTTGAATTACCAATCAATTTGACTGAAACTCGCGTGAACCTTGATTTGATGTTGTACACGATTTGATGCAAAGGATACTAGTATACTATCAAAAACAAAAACGTTCCTTCTTTTTTCTATGCCAGGCCGAATCCTTCACACAATGAGTTGGACGAAGGTTTTTTTATATATATATAACAATAATAAATAAATAAATAACAACTTCTCACACCAAAAATTCATTCTTGGTCGAATTTAACAGGTATTATATATAGGAGACTAAATCCTCTCCTAAGAAGGATTTACTTGGTTGTTAAAAATCATATCCTTAGGTGGATGTTCTTGGTGGTTAAGAATCCTTATCCAAAAAGAAATTCTTTACTACACCAAGACTCCTAATCCAACTTTATAATGTATTTGTAACCATATTAAAGACTTCCTAATTTGACTAGATAAATAATTCCTTTTATTTATCTACTTATCAAATATAGTCTTTAATATTAATTATAATATCAACAATAGTATAATTTTAGGAAACCATCTCCTACTAGGGAAAAAGAATTTGACTTTTAATTAAATAACTAATTAATCAACATATTAATTAATTTCCATTTAATTAAATAATAAAATAAAAATAATATAATTAAGCTATTCTAAATAGCCTTGCCGCACAACACATGTATATGGGCCTTATATAATTTTTCTTTTTTTATTAAATCCATTGGACCTTAATAAAAACTCCACATGTGAACTAGACATATTGATACAAAAAGAAACGAGTTCACATGCCTTAATACAATTCTAAATGGACCCCTAAATTGGTCAGGTAGAATATATTAAGTGATCCATGCAAGTTCGTGTGGATTAGGGATCTTGGCGGGCTATCTAAATTTAAGCTCCAATAGACACAACCCAATCACAATCAACAAATGATTAACTTAGGTCCGATCTATTTAATTTTAGTTTATTCCACTAAAGAACTAAAATTGAACTCTTAAATAAAGATTGAATAAGTTGATGTTACTCATTCATACCCTAGACAACCTTATTGGAGAAAGTGTATCCTCGTGAAGAATATCAGTAATCGCAATGAGCTCATAGACCACCTATATCTCTCCAAGTTACCTTATTTACTCATATGACAACATTTTGAACATGGATATTTTGACTTGACCAGAAGCCATGTTTCAATAGACACTATTGAAAACTTAACGTTAAGATTTAATATCAAATACCTCAAAACATCCATATGATGATATTCTACTCTCATTTTATAAATGGAGACACGATGTCCATGTCTATAAATGAAGTCCTCTATTGATTAACAAATGAATACCACCAAACTATCGAGGATAGGCTATGCTATATAATCGTACTCATTGATAGCTCCAATGATAACACTTGCAACCCTAAGTCAATGTAATCCAATTCAATGCACTCTGTGCACTAGATTATTTTGCCCAAAGACACCACACTTTGATGATTTTATACTCATCATAACACATTTGATCTCACTCAAATGCTAGCAAAAGAATCTACAACTTTAACAAGAGAAATGCGCCCAACAATTTATCTTAAGTTGTGAATATTATTCAAGACAAACTAAAGAATACCTCACACATATCTAGATGTATGAACAATTCTTCCTTTCTCTTCTTCTTTTGACCTTATGATTATTTACTTTTGACAATTATAATAATTAAACAATAAATGCTATAAGATTTGTTAAACTAGAAATCACTTTATCAATATGAAAAGATTGTCAAATACATTATTATACTTTTGCTATCGACCATAATCCCAACACTAGACATCCTTATTGGAGAAAGTGTATCCTCGTGAAGAATACCAGTAATCGCCAAGAGCTCATAGACAGCCTATAGCTCTCCAAGTTACCATATTTACTCATATGACCACATTTTGAACTTGGATATTTTGACTTGTCCAGAAGCCATGTTTCAATAGACACTATTAAAAACTTAACGTTAAGATTTAATATCCAATACCTCAAAACATCCATATGATGGTATTCTACTCTCATTTAATAAATGGAGCCACGATATCCATATCTATAAATAAAGTCCTCTATCGATTAACAAATTAATACCACCAAACTATCGAGGATAGACTATGCTATATAATCGTACGCACTGATAGCTCAAATGATAATACTTGCAACCATAAGTCCATCATTTATCTCAGGATTGAGATAGACTCTCTGATTGTCTTCAAATGAAAACTTTTATCCATTGGCGGTTCTAGATAAAGTATTTCATTGTGATCCTATTCAATGCACTCAGTACACTAGATTATTTTACCCAAAGACACCACACTTTGATGATTTTATACTCATCATAACACATTTGATCCCACTCAAATGCTAGCAAAAGAATCTACAACTTTGACAAGATAAATGCGCCCAACCTTTTATCTTAAGTTTTGAATATTATTCAAGACTAACTAAAGAATTATGTTGGCCTCATACATATCTAGATGTATGAACAATTCTTCTTTCTCATAGTCTTTTGACCTTATAATTATTTACTTTTGACAGTTATAATAATTAAACTATAAATGCTATAAGATTTGTTAAACTTTAAATCACTTTATTAATATGAAAAGATTGTCAAATACATTATTACACTCTTGTTATCGAGCATAATCCCAACACATATCCCATAGTTTGATATCCCATTCCTATGTTGAATGATTCTCTTCTTTGGGAATAGATGGGACTCCTTCGAATCCACTTGGTACCCAGTTTACATACCCATACTAAAGGCTATATAGGGCCTAGTTTCGGTCAAGTAAAGCAAGCTACCTATCATGCTACAAAAAAAAATTGATTCACACTATTGCCAGTAGCATATTTGCTTAGTTTCAGTGTGGTACTTACGGTTATGTCACAATGTTTGGCATTCTCAAGGCCAAATATCTTCGCTAGGTTCTTTGTGTACTTAGCTTAGGATATGAAAATCCCATCATTCAACTGCTTAATATGCAAACCTAGGAAGTAATTGAGCTCCCTAACTGGACTTATCTCAAATTTAGGAGACATGACATTAACAAATTGTTAGACTTTAGATTTGTTGGTGGAGCCAAGCACAATATCATCAACAAAAATTTAAGCTATAAATAGTTCATCTTTGTTTCTCTTTATTAATAAAGTCTTATCAACACTATCTCTAGAAGAGTCATTGTCAAAAAGAAATGAAGTGAGGCGCTCATACCAAGCCATCGATGCTTGTTTCAACCCATATAGAGCATTCTTAAGGCGATAGACATGATTTGGGTGATGTGGATCCACAAACCCCTTAGGTTGCTCAACAACCAATTCCTCTTGCAATAAGCCATTAATGAAGGCACTGTTAACATTCATTTATTCAAATTTGAACTTGCGCACACAAGATATGGACAAGAGAAGCCTTATGGACTCAAGGTGGGCAACCGAAGCAAAAGTCTCCTCAAAATCTATACCCTCAATTTGAGAGTATCCTTGTGCTACAAGTCTAACATTTTTATGCATAATGTTGCCATCCTCATCTGACTTATTCCTATACACCTATTTGGTTCCTATGACATTAGTATTCTTTAGTCTAGAAACTAAAGTCCCAACCTCAATTCTTTCAAATTGGTTTTGCTCTTCTTTTATGCCAAGAACCCTAAATTTGTCATTCAAGGCTTCATCAACCTTTTTGGGCTCAATTTGATAGGTGTAACAAGTAAAGAAAATTTGATTATCTATTTGACATCTAGTCCTAACACTCTCATTCACATCTCCAAGAATATCATCTTCGTTATGGAGATGTCTAACCCATGGAGCGAGTTCTTTGGATTTCAATGTTGAATCTTTATCAAGAGGTTGAACGACCACTTATCAATTGAAGTCTCACCATTCTTCTCCAAATGAGAATCATGAACTACATTAACCTCATCATAATGGTTACTAGTTCTAGGCCTACAATCATCTATGACAACGTTAGATGATTCCATGACACTAAGATTTTTCAAATTGAACACTCTATAGGCCTTACTATTAAGGGCATAGCCAATGAAAATTTCCTCATAACTCTTGGCATCAAATTTTCCATGTTGATATCGGTCATTGAGAATGTAGCATTTTCTTCCAAATTAGTGGGAGTAGCTCCACAATTCATAGGAGGTTTGCCTAGTATCAGGCCTTAGGAAAACTCTATTCCCTATGTAGCAATCCATAGTAATGGCTTCGGCCAAAAGATTCATAGGGATATTATTGCTAAGCAACATCACATATGCCATCTCTAGAAGGACCCTATTCTTCATCTCAACAACCACATTTTGTTGAGGAGTTCTAGGAGCTGAGAACTCATAAGAAATGCCTAAGCTATTACTATACCTTTAAAAGCAAGCATTCTCAAATTCTCTCCCATGATTACTCATAATCCTTTTAATGCTTTAATGTGAGTTTTTCTCATTTTGAGTTTTTATGGAAAGCATTTTAAATTTTCAAAAGTTTCAGATTTTTCTCTAAAAAAATGTCTATGTAAATCTAGAAAGATCATCAATATATATAAAAATGTATCTCTTACCTTTGAGACTCTCGGTTTGTATGGGACCCATGAGGTCCATATGCAGAAGCTCTAATGCCTCCTTAGTGGTGAGAGACTTGCCCTTTTGTGCATGATTTTAGTTTGTTTCCCTCGTTGACAAAGTCCACAAATACCATCAATTTTCTTCCCAAGCTTGGGAAGGCCACGCATAACCTTGAACTTTCTCAAATCTCGAAAGTTCATGTAGCCAAATCTTTGATGACACAACTCAATTTGCTCACACTTGGACATATTGCATGAGATGACACTAACTTCAAGACAATAACAATTGTCATTAGATCTCTTTCCTTTTAACAAGGTTTGTCCATTTGACTTCAAAATTGAGCAATCACACTTATTTAATAAAACAGAAAGTCCATACTCAGTAAGATGAGAAATGCTTATAAGATTAGCTTGCAAGCCATCAACATACAAAGCTTTGGATAAGGTGGGCAAACCGTGAATGGAAATGTTTCCATTCCCTATTACTTTCTTTCTAGATCCAACACCAAAGGTGACACATCCACCATCCTGTATGACAATAGATTCAAATAAACTCTTATTCCTTGTCATGTGCCTAGAGAACCCACTATCCAAATACGAAGAATTTGAAGCATTAGCCTTTAAGGCAATTTTAGCCACAAAACAAAAGTATTCACCTTTTCTAATCCATCTAGGTGAGACATTTTTTTTCTAGTGGTCTTAGAAACATTAGCTCTAGATTTCTGAGGATCATGCAAATTGGCAATAGATTTCCAAGGAACATGCATACTGGTTTTAGTCCTATTTCTTTTAATTATGCTTTTAATTCTACATATCTTGATATTTTTAAAGCAATTCGGTCTAATGTGACCGTCAACACCATAAAAGTGACATATGGGAGTAAAGAAAGAAGTCATACCATTCCCTTATAAGTACAAAGGTGTTTTCCCATGTCTTCGAGCTTGTCTTTAGTGTTGGATTGGCTCTCTCATTCATTGTTGTTGAATTGGAGTAAATTTCTTCCTTGGTTGAGCTTTTATGGATTGCTTCTTTGGTTGAGGAAAGCTTGCTTAATGAGTTCTTATTGCTTAAGCTTGAGCTTGAGCTACACTAAATGCTTATGTTAGGTTTTAGTTTGTGTTGTCATTAATTCCATATCAAAACGATGTTTACTTGTAATGACTTAGTTGTTTAGGTTCATGATGATTCAAGCTTAAAGGAAGAATAAACAACAAGTCAAAGCAAGTTCTAAGTCTTCAAAGAGAAAGGATGCAATTTGGTTCTACAAAAGTATACTAAGACATTATCTTTCTCTTACAAGGCTGAGGCACACACATACATATCATACATTTGTGTCCCTGCATCGTTGTGCACCATGTATAACACATTCCCACACTTGAAGAAGAATGCTCATGCATTGGTTTGGAAATAACATGTTTTGGAATATGCATGATTGGAAACTATCTCTATGTAGTTTGCATTCTAGTGTGAATTGTGTTTGTGTGTGTATATGTTTGTATAACATGGATATTGAACTTGGATTAAGTCTTAAATCATTCTTGATTAAGTTTCGGTCATTTCGATTACTCATACTATTGATTTCAAGTTCTAAGTCAAAAGATACTACACTTTCAACTCATGTTGCATACATTGTCTTCGTATTCATATATCGAGTCGAATTATTATTTTCTGGGTTGAGTATCTTATATTTCCATGTCTGTATGAGAGTTATGGTTCATAATCTACAAACGGTCGAAGAACGCGAGGGAGGCATGAGGGGAATGCACCATGGCCGAAGACCATGAAGGTGTGCAAGCACGAGATGGCGCGTGGCCATCTCGGCCGCACAACCTTGCTGCCCTGAGATGCCCACGTGCCATATCGGGAGAGAAATATCAAATGAGGGCAAAATTTTCATTCTTGATTTCTTCTTCCCACTCTTTAATAAACTCTTTCCCTCTCAAATTTCATTCTAAGAAGAAATTAAAAACAAGTGTGCATAAATTTTCTTTCTAAATTATCTCACCTTCCAAACACCATAACTTCTTCATTTGAACTCCGATTCGAATGTTTCAAAGTTGAAAGTGTTCATCTATTCATCCTCCATCTTTTCTCTAAAGGTTTGAGTTAGTTTTTCTGTTGTTTTTGGTGTATAATCATACAACAACGGGACTGCACCTAAATCAACTAAGGTATTGATTTTCTCTCAAAGTTTTCTTTTTAAACTTGGTCAATTGCCTTGGGTTTTCTTCTTCTATATATATTTGTATAATGTGAGTGTTTTGATTTGAATTTTGAATACTTTCAAAGCTAGATTGAATTTAAATTGAAATCATACATGTTGAGTTAAGTTTTGATTTTGCCTATGTTATCACATGTTTGGGATTGTATTGTGCTAGCTTTGATTCTATGACTATTTGATGATCTTTGATTGATTTATTTTGAGAAAAATAGTTCCTCACATGTATTAGGCTCTATTGGCTGGATTTCACACATAATACATGTACTTATGTTCTTTTGAGTTATTCATGTGATTTGTTGAATCTATTATTAGGAATATGCTCTAGAACTTTAGCTTAAATCTAATTGACTTTGTCATATGATTTTAGCATGTTTTAGGTTTGTGTGATTTAAACTTGATCTTGTGATTTGTTGATCATATCTTGTGATTCAAGTTTAGATATATGCATGTATCTAGATTGTGATTAATGTTGAACATATCTTATATGATCTAGATTGATTATACATGCATGTTTGACTAGAAAATATTTGTTTTTTGCATTCATGCTCATGTCTAGTATTTTCCATAGGATGTGTTGATCATAGCATTCTATATTGCGTGCTTGTTTACGTTTTGCATTCATGATCACCTAGATGCCTTATCAGAAGGATGTCTTGACAATAGGTGTGAGACCTATGGTGTTGAGCAAGAAGTCTTGGCAAGGGGCGTGAGGCCTTGGATTGTCGAGCAAGGAAGTCTTGGCTAGGGTCGTGAGGATCCGGATAGTCGAGCAAGAAGTCTTGCCTAGAGTTGGGAGAACTAAGATAGGTGAATGAGAAAGTCTTGACTAGAGTCGTGAGGACTTAGTTGAGCAAGAAGTCTTGCCTTGGGTCATGAGGATCCGGATAAGGTGAGCGAGGAAGTCTTGACAAGAGGTGTGAGGCCTCGGATTGTTGAGCACAGGGTGACAACTTCTAGAGTAGGATAGGAGGGTAGTTTCTAGGTGAAGAGGTCACTTGAGAGATTGTACTTGTCTTATCTACTAGTGGATTTTGTTTGCCAGTGACTGCTAGCCCGTGGATGTTTTCTCTTTGGAGGTTTACCACGTTATATCTTGTGTCAACTTTTCTCTGTCCTTATCTTTCTAATATTTGTATTGTGGATAGAACTCTTTATGTATGTTGACTTCCTTTCTATAATATAGATTGTGTATGTGTTACAATTACTTGTTTGTGTCACACTTTGCTTGTGTTTATATATTGATTAATTTTTTTTAATTAATTTTTTTATTGTGATACAAGCATTCTAGAGGGACAAACTTTTGTTTGTTTATAAGGGAGTTGAAAAAAGTGTCTAACCTATTCACCCCCCCCCCCCCCCCCTCTAGATTAGCCTTGAGCATTTAACTGTGTTTGTATTTTCAGCTTATCTAGAGATATAAAGATGGCAACAAACAACACTCCTAGATATCAATACTCCTAGATATCAATATCTAAGTGCAAAGCAAAAAAAAATTAGCTAGAGGTCGAAATGGTTCTAAATGCCAGCTATAAATAATGAGCAATCTTAACCAACACAAAGTGAATAAAATATATTAGAAACTAAATTAAGCAAGGAGTCATGCATTTAATCAAGAAAATAAATGCTAAGCCTAAGCAAGATGAACATATAAATGAAACAAAGAGTTCTAGGGCATGTTCAAGTTATCTAGTTATGAAACCAAAAAAGACCCAAGATTATATGATGCTCGAATGATGCTAGATGCTAATGGGATTATGTTTGGTTGAGTAAAAATTGGTTCTTGGGAGTCTCTCTCTCTCTTAAAAATCATTTTCTCTCACTAGGGTTAAATTTTGGACTCAAACCAACAAGCAATGCAGAAGACAACGTATATATATGAGGCCAAAGTAATCCTACGTCATTTTGAAAAGTTACAATTTAAAATAGTCAGAAATTACGCAAGCTCAGGTTTTGCGCATGTAAAGGAGCCTCTCACCGAGGTATAAAAAATGCAGCAGAGAGACTACATTGGTTAGTGTGCAGGTATGGACCCGTACACTGAGAAAAGCAGAACCAGTATAAGAACTACAATGGTCAGTGCACGGGAAAAGCTTGTGCACAGAGTCCCATCTAAGAGGACATTCAACGCGCTAAAAAGAAGCACGCCAACATGCGGACGCAGATGTTTTTGATCAAACATCTGGAAATGAATTACAAAGAACACAACCACACTTAGAGCTAAAAACAAGTTGCACGTGTGGGAAATGTAAATGAAGTACACATAAAGGAATGAAACACAAATGCAAGATTATCAAGGCATGCAAGAAGTAGTTAGTGTGTGCAGCTACATCTCTTTAAAGAGTAAAGAGCAAGTGATATTCCTTTGGAGTGCTCTTGAGCTTGAGGTCTTGAGTATGTCATTGAATCTTGATCACAAATAATGAGACCTAAACTACCCTTACAAGTAAATCGACAATGTGGCTTGTCAATAAAATAAGTCATTCAAAATATAAGGAACTTACTTTGTTCATGGAGATAATTTATAGGTCATTCAAATGTAATTCCAAAAGAATAATATACCAAGTAAAATTAATAAGTTTGATCCAAATCAGAACATGCATTGAAAAAGAAGCAACATGTCACACTTACTATCAATTTAGCATATATAATAGCACAACCTAAACTTCTCATGGAATTATAAAAGAGCATAAACTATATTAAAGTTCTAGCAACTTAAAGTACGTAAGTTTTCTCTCTTTGCTTGAGCTCCCCTCATGGGGTCAAATCCAAACCAAATCAATCCATATAACAAATCCCAATAGATCTACTAAGTGTTATAAACGTAGTTGAATCTATAGACTTGGAAATAAATCAGCTAGTTGATCATTAGTTCCAACATGTTCAAGTACAATGTATTTGTTTTCAACTAGCTCCCTAATAAAGTGATGTTGAATGTCTATATGCTTTTTCCTTAAGTGTTGTATTGGATTACTGAAAATATTAATTACACTCAAAGTAACACAATAAAGGGTTACTGTACCTTGATCAAAGTCGTAGTCCAAAAGAATTTTCTTCATCCATAAAAGTTGCATGGAATCACTTCTCATGGCAATGTACTCTGCCTCGGCTGTGGACGAAGAGATAGATTTTTTCATTTTGCAAAACCAAGAAAGAAGGTTGTTCCCAAGGAAGAAGCAATCGTCCAATGTACTCTTCTATCATCAAAATTTTGTGTCCAAACAGCATCACTAAATCCAACCTATTTAGCACTAATGTCAAAAGAGTACCATATCCTACAGTTGGATTTCCCATTCACATTTGAATATTCTTTTCAATATGAAAAGATGGGAATCCTTGGGATTTTCTCGTTACCTAACATACACACCCACACTAAATACTATATTAGGTCTAACTGTATACAAGTAAAGCAAACTACCAATCATGCCACGATATAAACTTTGGTCTACACTCTTGCCACTAGCATCCTTACTTAGCTTTAAAGTGGCATTAATGGGTTTGTCACAATGTTTGGCATTCTTAAGGCCAAACTTCTTCACTAGGTTCTTTGCTTATTTGGCTTGAGATATATATATATATATATATATATATATATATATATATATATATATATATCACATCATGCATTTGCTGATTTCAAACCTATGAAATAGTTTAATTCCCCTACCATACTCATCTCAAACTCATAAGACATGATGTCAACAAACTGTTGGACTTTTGACTCATTAGTGGAACTGAAAGTTTCCTAATAAATGCGTGTCTATAAACCTATAGGGCGGGGGGAGGGGGGGTGATTACCAATTTTTCTTGATTGTCAATATTCAAAATTCACCCAAAAAAACAAACATACACATCAAGTGTAAAGTGCGGAAATATAAACAACACAAGATGTATACGTGGAAACCCTCCAAATGGAAAAAATCACAGGCTGTTAAGTATTGCCACACTCGATCGTAGAAATCCACTATATGAGAAAAGGTTACACCCTCAAGTGATTCTCGGACTCTCACTCTTAACAACCTCAGGCTATGGACACCTCCACTCACCACTCTTGGTTCAGTCCCTAGTGATATCCCCTAATACACTACTCTTGGCTTGAACGCCTTCTACTCTACCCCTATGACCTTTTACACTAGATACCCAACCAATTGCTTGACAACCTACCCTTGGTTGCAAGACTAGAATTGCTTGTGCAACTTCACCTAGGAGTCATAAGACTTTGACTCATTGAAGAGAATTAAAAGTCTAAGTGTGAACATGTAAATGATGCTTAATGCAGATTATGTTAGACAACACAAAATGCTCAAGTAGGAGTTTGTAGAAACAAATCCAAGTTGTCAAATGTCTAAATGCAAAGCAAAAAGACTTAGCTAGATGTTATCAATGACAACAATCCTAGCTATCACAAACAATCACAATGAATCAACAAATATGATTACAATGTATTCAACATATACTTAGCATATACTCATGTGACAAAGCCTATAGCCACACAATAAATGCAAGTCTGAGACCAATGTCTACCAATAACAAAGTCAATTAGTTGTGTAGAGATTTTCTGACAAACTAATTGTCACACAAACGTCACATAAACATTAAAAAGCTTAACAAGTTGATTAATGAACAATCTATCAACCTAGTCAACAATAAATCACACAAGAATGTTTATGACCTAGCTTTTAGGCAAAAATGACCTAATCAATTAAGCTATCAAAATACAAACCCAATCACGTCATAATTCAACAATAATATGCATTCAAAAATGAACTCTTGGAGTTTAAGAACAATAATAAAAGATAACAGTTTGTTCTTACTTACCAAGTCAAGAATGATAAGAACCCATGTCTAAAGATGATCAATAATGCATAAAGGATGATGGGTTTTGGGTTTGGAGAATTAAAGAAAAACTTGAAGCTTTCTCTCTCCCATGGATGCTCTCTCAGTCATAAAATGTGTTCATTGAGCTCACAAAACGATTTGGGAAAGAAGAGAACATATATATAGAAGCCCTATACAAAACGATATCGTTTTGGACTTGAAAAACAAAGTCCTGTCACGACTGTTGCGTGTGCCGCGGCCTAGGCAACTATCTAGACCACGGTATATGCAGCATGGCATGGCTGGAAATTACTGCTGCCTAGGTCACTGGCTAGGCATGTGCACCAAAAGCGGTCTAGACCGCGGTACACGCCTGACAACACAACAACTTGAGCTTCAAGCGATCCAAATCATGACCAAACGACATCCAAACATTTTGTATAATATACCGTTGGAAAGGTATGGAAGTATAATTTCTACAAAAATTTAAATTACATGATTTGGATGTTTGTAGAAAAGGTTATGGTCATTTTAGTGACCAAAGGTCAGAAACAGACAACAACAGAGATGCCCTATTTTTGTGGTCACTTTGGATATTTTAAAACCAATCCAAACGGTCATGAAATATAACGAATAATATACCGTTGGAAAGGTATGGGTGTCTAGTTTATAAAAAAAAATTAAAACTCATTTTGAAGTATTGCATAAAAATAAATGGTCTCAAGACTATACATAGGTCATTTTTTAAAAACATTTAAATCATTGAAATTCATTCTTTTGAAACTAGACATCTTACTCCATATAACCAAAACAAGAGAAGGATAAAACCTTCTCAAATGGTCACTCAATATGTTAGGACAAGCACACCATCATGCAAGCATGGACGTTTCCGATCAAACAACGGAAAACGAATAAAACACACAATAACCATACTTAAGACTAAGAATGAAGTGCAAGTGTGATTGTGAGTAAGGATGCACAAATATAAACAATATCAACACAAATGCAAGATTAGGAAAACATGCATGAGGTGTGTGTGTGTGTGCACCTAAACTCTTCAAGAGGAAAAGTCAAGTGAATATACCTTTTGCTCTTGAAGTCATGGAGATGCTTGGAAGCTTGCCAATGAGGACCTAAGCTATCCATTACACAATCATCCCCAATGTGGTATAGTTTGTCATAAAATAAGTCAATCATAAAATCAAGGTCCTTACAAGAACGAAACACTATGTCATCAATATAGATTTAAGCTATAAAGATCTCATCCTTTTTGCTCTTGATGAAAAGTGTTTTATCGAAACACCCTCTAGAGTAATCATTGTCGATGAAAAATTGAGTGTGGCGTTCATACAAAGCCCTCAGTGCTTGGTTCAATCCTTATAATACCTTCTTGAGGTGATAGATGTGAGTAGGGTGGTGAGGATCTATAAACCTCTTAGGTTACTCAACAAACATTTCCTTTTTTAAGTAACCATTGAAGAAGGCACTCTCAACACAACATCTATTTGAAAGAGTTTAAACTTACAAGTGCAAGAAATGGACAAGAGTAGCCTAATAGACTCTAAAAGGGCAACCGGAGGAAAAGTCTCCCTAAAGTCAATACTCTAAACTTGAGAGTATCCTTGTTGTAAAAGTCTTGCCTTGTTCGTACAATATTACCTAACTCTTTTGACTTGTTCCTAAACACTCACTTGGTGCCTATAAAATTAGTGTCCTTGGGTCTAGGAATAAGAGTCCAAACAACTTTTTTGTCAAATTGATTTAGCTCTTTTTGTATGGTAAGAACCCAAAACTCATCACATAAGGCCTCATCAACCTTCTTGAACTCAATTTGTGAGGTGTAACAAGTATTGCTAATTTAATTAGCCATTTGATGCCTAGTCCTAACACTTCTATTAACAAATCCAATGATATCATCTTTGTTATAGAGATGTCTATCCCAAAGAACGGATTCTATAGAGTCCAATGGTGGACCTATATCAAGAGGTTGATGACCTCTTCATCTTTGTTTGACTAAATCCAAATATTAAATGGCACTTTTTAGAGGTGATATTTTAAGATTATCACTATTTTAATAAGTTATATTCAAAAGGCACAAAAAATAGGCTTTTTCCAAAAATACCCCCACATTACTTCCACGTTAGCTATTTAGAATTTAGTTTATTTCATTTTATAGTTTTACTTTTCAATTTATAGTGGGAGAGTTGTGAGTAGAGTGAGAAAGTAGAGTGAGAAAGTTTTGCTCAAATATCAGCAAAAATAAGAATGGCGATGGTGGCTGTGACAGCGACAGTGGACCACCAAGACGACGTAAAACATGACCAACGACTGTAGCGAGTATCGATATCGATCAAAAATGAGGCATGCCCTCAAAAGTCTTGGAAACATTCAGAGGTTTTGGAAAGCATTCAAAAATCTCGGATAAAAGTCTCGAAAAATTTATGGAAAGTCTCGGAAAGCATTCAAAAGTCTCTAATAAAAGTCTTAGACATAAGTCTCGGATGATTTATGGAAAGTTTCGGAAAGCATACAAAAGTCTCGACAAGCATATAAAGTCAAGGAAGGTTTATGTAAAGTCTCGAAAAGCATACAAATGTCTTGAAAAGCATTCAAAAGTAGGGGTGGGCAGGGAATCGATTCCAATTGATTTGTCATGATCCAAGATCAGATCCGATCAGATTGGATCAGAGAACTTACAATCCCATCTGATCCAATTTTATAACGGGATCCAACCCGATCCGATCCGATCCGATTACTATTAGATCCGATCCTATGGATCGAATTAATATAAAATTGTTCTTAATATATAAAAAAATATTATCTGAAAGAAATAAAGTCAAGTAAATACTTCAAACATTACTAATTAATTCAAATAAAATTAACATTAAAAAAATACATAACATAGCTTGTAAATTTATATAGTTCAACAAGTTTATAATCCTTAAACATCAGCTCCTACTAAAATCATCCAAATGTTCAAAATATTTAATAAAATCATCCAAACAACATCAATAGTTCAACACAAGTTGTTGAATTTTCTTCTAAAGAAACATGTGAAACAACACAATACCCAGACTTTGCTACCCAAAAAAAGGTAAGAAATAACAACCAATTTCTGCAAAAGAATAAAATAAAAAATAATAATAAAAGAAGTAATGTAATAAAGAACATAACGAAATTTAAGTTGAGTTAGATTTGTATTACATGTTTCCAGTGTCTCTACATGTTATTGTCCTTTAACATCTTGCTTAATCCAAAGAAAGGTATTTAACATCACCAAGAATTTCTACAAATCAAAAACAATAAAATAAAATAAAAAGTTAATAAGTAAAAACAGTTAATTTAATAAAGAACAATAATCGAACTGAAGTTAGATTTATATTACCTGTTTCATGTTCTTCCATGCTATTCACCATCTTACCAAGACTAATTTGTGAAGAAGAATCCAACCAATATTTGTTGCATATAAGTGCTTCTACTGTCCTTGGAGACAATGAACTTCGAAATGAATCAAGAATGCATCCACTGATACTAAATGCTGATTTAGAGGCTACCATTGAGACAAATATTGCAAAAATATCTCGTGCAACATAAGATAAAATCTTATATTTAGGAGACTTGATCTTCCATCAACATAAGATATCAAAGTTTTCATCATTTGGATTTTCACAAGATTCCATCAAATATTGATCCACCTCTGTCTTGTTATCCACACCATCATTTTCTTTGACAAGTTTCATATAACCAGAATCGAACAAAGAATCAGCATCAATCTCACCATCTTCAGCCGACATATCATTTGTAGTGTGGATACTATCAACAGCTTCCACATTTGGAAAGTAAATTACTTTATATTGATAATATATTTCATTCAAAGTACTTTTCTACTTGTCATTTCATTTGCTCTGTCTTCAATCCACAACAAAGCAAAACAATATCTAAAAAGTCGTTGCATGTGGCAAGGATCAAGAAGTACAACTATAAATAGAAAAGGATTAATCACCTGATAATTTTCCTAATATTTATCATATTTCATCCTTATATTTTCAGCCATATGCTTCCAAAAAAATTCTTTACTATCACACCAATTCTTCAAGTGTGAATGAACCATACTCAAATGATGCAAAAAATGTATTGGAAGTCACAAATAAATATCCTGGAAATTTCAAAGTAGCAACAAAAAACACCTTCAGAAACTTAATAAAACAACGAGCTATTCCCAATCCATGGATGTTGGATCCCCCTTGTCCTCACCCAAACAAAAATCAAGAAAATATTGAGTATCATGATCTTCTAACCTTTCAAATGCTTTTTGAAACTTTTCAGCACTCTCTAACATCAAGTAAGTTGAGTTCCATCTAGTTGGGACATCTAAGTAAAGAGGTTTCTTTGAGGAAATTTTCTCCCTCTCCGCACAACTCTTAAACTTGTATAGCCTAGCCGGAGAACCTCTAACATATCTCACAACATTATGAATTTTACTAATTGATTCATGATAATCTTTTAAACCTTCTATAACGATGAGATTTAAAATATGTGCAGAACATCTTAAAAGCATGTGGTCAGCATTCATAATTGCCCCATTCCAACTATAAACAATCTTAGACAAGTATAAAATAGCATCATTGTTAGATCTTGCATTATCAGCAGTTACAGTTAAAACCCTCTCTATGCCCCGTGACTTTAGACATGTCTCTAATGCCTTGCCAATTGTATTACCTTTATGGCTAGAAATTGGACAAAAATTCAAGATTTTCTTTTGCAATTTCCAGTTGCTATCAACAAAATGTGCAGTTAGACACATATAATTAATATTCAGAATTGGTGTCCATGTGTCTGTTGTGAGACAAAATCTTTGTTGGTTCCTAATAAAAAAGTCCTTTAACTTTTTTTTTCATCTACATAAAGTAGCAAAGCATCACGTGGAATAGTTGCTCTACATGGGACATGAAATCTGGGTTCAAAAACACCAAGCATGTACTTAAATCCCTTCCCCTCAACAGTTTTAAACGAAGCCTCATCAAGCAAAACAAACCTAGCAAGCACTTCCCTACATTTCTCTTCATTATAACTAGTATAAATGAGTTTGCCCTCATCTTGTTCTGTTTTTTATTGCATAAATAATTGTTTTTGCTTTAAGTCTCATTTTGAAAACAAATTTACTGCATCTATAATTCAGATGAGCCAGCATATTAGAGGTTCCATTTTTTTTCTTACCACATGCATATACTTTACCACAATGTCGACATTTTGATTTGGGCTTTTTTGGGTCACTACCCAATTGTATAAAATAATTTCAAGCCCATGAAGAATTCTTTGTCCCATTATCTAAGGCTTTAGGTTCTTTATCAAGCATATCAACATTATGAGGAATTGAATCAAGACTATTAGTACTTTCAATAATTGGTGGCTCGCTTGTATTTAATGGAGTGACAATTTTTTGACAATAAAATGGAGTAGTCATCTACACAAAAACATATAATATTATATCATCATTAAAAATTATACATAGTAAATTAAAAAGTATACAAAGTAAGAACTAACAAATATAGAAATAATATAAACAAGTTGAATAACTCAAAGTCTCAAACATAGAAATAATTGAGATTAATTAATAATATAATACATATCGAGTAATTGCAGATGAATAAGTTGTGATGTACCGGTGTCAATGAAGAATAATTGAATAAATGACAAATAGAAGAAAGTGGATTCATTGGACTATCGGCGGCTGTGTAGAGAAAAAAGAAAAGTAGTAAACCTAAAAAGCTAAACTAGTAACATTGTCATGTCGTTATGTTTCCTGGAATATATGGTCTTTGTTGTCTTTTTTTTTGGTAGTGTGGGTCTTGCTTTGTTTTGGGCTTTAAAATAATTTCTAATATTATAGGCGGAATGGCGGATTTTCAAACGGAAATCCAAGATCCGATCCGATCCGATCCAATGGATTTTAGAATTTAGGATCCGATCTGATCCAATCATCCCCTCGGATCTGATCCAATCCAATGGATCCTATTGGATTGGATTGGATTTGATCCTGCATTGGAATTGATCCTACACACCCCTATTCAAAAGTCTTAGATAAAAGTCTCAAAAGATTTATGGAAAGTCTCGAAAAGCATACAATAGCCTCGGATAAAAGTTTTAGAAGGTTTATGGAAAGTCTCGGAAAGCATAAAAAAGTCTAGGAACTAAGTTATTGTTCATCTTCTTCTCCACTCGAAAATCTCAACCCTCAAGTACGTCAGCGTACCGCCACTAAACTAAGACAATGAAGATGCATTGATAATGTTACGAAGTTGGTTTTGTTTGAGTTGGGAATAACTATGCAGTGCTTTAACTTTTAAAGTTAGAGAGAGAAGTAGACCTCAGACAACATAAAAGTAAGAGAAAAGTTAAATTCAAAAAAATAATAAAAAAATATGGAAAGTATGGGTTAGAAATCACTTACTTTGGTGCCTTTTAATGAGAAGTTACTAAAGTGGTGTCCTTCGTGCAACACCAACTCAAAAAATTACCAAAACCCCCTATTTCCTCTTGTTTGACTTCACTTCACTTGAAGTCTCATCACTCTTCTCCAAAGGGAGATCACAAACACCAATAACACTGTCCTCATGGATATTATCACTATGCCTACAATCATCAATGACAACATTAGCTGATTCCATGACACTTTGAGTCTTTAAATGAAAAACTTGATATGCCTTACTATGTAGAGCATATCCAATAAAAATTTCCTCATCACACTTAGCATCATACTTGCCAAGGTGATCACGGTAATTGAGAATGTATTATTGCTTCAAAAAGTGTGGAAGTTGCTAACATTTGGCTTCCTACCCTTCTATAACTCATAAGTTGTTTTACTAATGTTGGGTCTAAGGAAAACTTTATTTCCTATATAGCTAGTCGTATTGACGGCTTCAGCCCAAAGGTTTCTAGAAACTTTGTTACTAACCAACATGTCACGGATCATCTCTTGTAAGACCCTATTTTTCCTCTCAAGAACAACAATTTATTGAGAAGTCCTAGGAGCCGAAAATTCATGGAAAATGCCTGCTATCACAAAAATCATCAAAGTATTCATTTTATAATTCCCTACCATGATCACATCTAATTATTTTTTTGCTTTTTATCTTGTCATTTTCTCATTTTGTAATATAGAGTAAAGCATTTAAAATTTCTCAAAGGTTCCTGATTTATTTCTCTTTAAGAAAGTACACCCAAGTAAATCTAGAGAAATCATCTACACAAACAAAAATATAACCCACCTAGGCTTTCCGTTTGTATTAGACCCACTAGATCCATGTGAAGTAGCTCTAACGACTCCTTGGTAGCAAGGTTCTTTCCCTTCTCATGCACACTTCTAGTTTGCTTTCCTTGTTGGCATGAGCCACATACACCTTCAAACTTTTTCCCAAGTTTCGAAAGTCCCCTCACAACTAAGTACTTTTCCAAGATCTTCAAATCTATATAGTTCATGTGGCTGAGTCTTTGATGCCATAAATCAATCTAGTTACATCTAGAAAGTTTACAAGATAAAATATTAGATTCATTACAATAACAATTGTCTGATGAACTTTTTCCTTTTAAAAATATTTCACCATTTTCATTCAAAATAAAGTAGCCATTTTTCCCAAACATGACATAAAAACCCTTATCACTAAGATAGAAATGCTAATGAGATTGGCTTGAAGACCATCCACTAACAAAGCATTAGGGATAGAGGGTAAACTGGGAATGGAGATGTTTCCTTTCCCTATGACTTTTTTTTGTCATTTTCAAATCTCAAAAGATTCAGAGAAACTCTTATTTCTCGTCATAATCCTAGAGCACCCACTATCAAGATACCAAGAGTTTATGGTGTGTGTGCTTTCATTTCAATGTGTGCAACATCGCACATATAATCTTCTTTTCTAATCCACTTAGGCGCCACATCTTTATTTCGAGGGTTTGTGGTATTCATATTTCTAGGTTTCCTAGGTACATGCATGCTAGATCTTTTCATTTCCCTATGCTCTTTCATGTTTCTAACCTTACACATCTTAATGTATTATAACAATATGGCCTAATATGCCTTACCTTGCCATAAAAATGACATGTATGAATGAATAGAGAGATTATACCATGTCTATGATTTCTTATAGAAGCTTTACCATTCACACGAGGTGGCCTTTATTGATGCACATGTTGGCTCCTCCTTGGTGGTTGGTTCATGGTTGGTTGCCTTGGAGTTTTTACTTTTTGAAGAGATTGAGCAACTTTAGCTTTCCTTAAGGGTTGATGAAACTAATCCTTGGCATATTTGAAGGCTGAGTTTGTATGACACACATTGGCATCATTTTCAGTGTAGTACTTTTGGATGACTAACCCAACTCATTGGTTCTTATTAGGTGTTAAGGAGGTATGAGCTCTTTCACTTCTTTACCCTTCACAAAAATGATCCTTTTCGGAGAAGGTGTTTCCTTGTCATTTACAAAATCGAGACCTCTCTTGTTATTAGGCTTCTTTCCATAGCCTAGCATGATATCAAGCTTCTCAATACCCGAAGTCATCTTAGCAAGAAATTCTTTAGTTTTCTTAAAGATCTTTTTCAATTTTTCTTTTTTCTCTCTTACCATCCTCAATTCAATTCTTCATCCTTAGATTCTACTTGCATCTTGAGGTCTTCAAGCCTCTCTAACTACTCATCCAAAGTTATAGTTCGATTGCACACATTCCTCCTAAGCCTATTGGTGAAACAGCTAAAAGTGTTATTCAACTCAGTTGTCATGTTTAAGGCATCTCGGAGACTTGAGTTTACTTCTTTGCGCATGGCACATTTGTGAGTATCTCTCTTTAGAAATATCTTGAACTTTATTCTAAAGACATTATTCTCAATCTCATTTTTAGAAATGTCAAGGTCCAAGTAATCATGACTACTCACATCACTGTTAGAGATCTCTAAGTTGGAGTAAACATCATCACTATCATAACTACAAAACGAATGAGAACTATTGTCACTTGACATCTCTTCGTTAAAGTAGATCTCATCTTCAAGACCATCACCTTGGACTTGATCACTTATAGCAACATCTACTATCTCCTCTCTCTCTCAAGGTCAAGATCCAATGCATTGTTCTCTTGCTTATCATTATCCATATGAGAGGTGGCAAAGGCTACAAAATTAGCCACATTCTCTTCATAATCCAAGGAGTCCACCTTATCTTCAAGATCATCACTACCACTCCAAGTAGCAGCCACAACTTTCTCCACTACAAAAAAAAGTGACCTCTGATAGCATGCAATGAAGGCTATCATAGGTGGATAATAGCATTTAGAAGCATGTTATTTTATCCCATGCTATTAAAAGTCCATCCCTTTTATAGCATTTGATAAAACTATAAATTCTTTTTGATAGCATTCATGTGATGCTGTGAACTCTTTAGAAAAGTTACAATGGTATAATTAATAGCTTTTTTATAACGTTACATTAACCATTTGACAACATCTTCAAAATGCTATCATTTAAATTACATTAAATAGAAAAATATATATTTAGTTTAATTAATTATTATTTTATTTATCCATATTTATAGAACAAAAGGTATTATGTAAACTTACAATTGATTCAATATATTTTGAATATACACAAATTACATTGTTCAATATTACAAATAACAAAATATAAACTTCTATATGAAAAGTCGGAATCTTCTTTCAAAATGTAAAAATCTTCTTTTATTGAGTTGTTGTTTGGGAGCCTAAATTCACCATTAATTTCTTTATAGTACAAATTTTGCAACAAAATAAATAAAAATAATTAACTTCACAAAATAACAAAAAATATATTACATAAATGAAATATATGACAAAAAATTATAAATTAGATTTCAAGAAAAAAAAAAGCTACAAGCATTATTACTTACCTGCATGTTTTTTTTCAAGCAATTTAGTTTTCCAACAAATTTCATTATGAATACTATCAACAATCCCTCAACAAATTAAACCAAAAGTCAAGAACAATATTAAATAACAATATACCAAAAAAATATTGTTACTACAAATCCTATTAAGAATTAAACCAAAATCTATTGAAACAAAAAATTAATTGATACACTTCTAGTAACTCTAGTTTAAACCCTAATTGAAAAACATAAAAAAAAATCACAATTTGATTAAAATGAAAATAATATCAAGCATTGTTTTATGCATAAAGAATAAAAAAAACAATATATTAATAAACCTCAAATGTAAAGAACTCCAACTAACAAATGAAAGTTTTTTCCTTTAAAAAAAAACTAATTGATTATTTGTTTGTAGTAGAAATAGTGACAATCATGAAATGAGAGAGATACTAACCAAATAGTGGGAATGAATTCATAATAACGAGATCAATAATTTAATAGAGGTAGAAGAGGTTGAAGAAAAATAAAAAAAAATGAATTAAATATGATGGGTATGACTGGAGGCCACAACAAGCTTGGAGAGGATAAACAAAATAAAAGATAGGGTTTGGAGTCTTGGAAATTTTACAAAAGTAAATACTTTCAAAATACACAAAGCGTAAATAGAAGGGAAAACAAAAATTTAGGCGGAAGCTTTCCCTCTTCTACTTTTTGGGTAACAATTACATTTAATATCATACTATAGCATTCCTTAAATGCTATGAAATTAATTTAAAACGTTTTATGAGCATATTGTGTCTTCTTTTTAAAATGCTATATAATAGAAGTTTATTGTTATTTTATTGCATCCATAAAATTCTATATTACTCAAGTTAAAATGCTATACAAGATAAAATGTTATTAGTTGGTATTTTTTTATAGCATTGTGTTATAAAATGCTATAATACGTATATATTTTATAGCATTCTTAAAAAAACAGCTATAATGATATGCTATAAAATGTCATATTTGTTGTAGTGCCCTTTCCGCTTGTTCTTTAAATTTCCACAATTCGGAGCAATATGACCTATGTATCCACATTCAAAACATTGAACCCCCTTTCTTGCTGGCTTGTCTTGACTAGATTCCCTTTTATTGAAAGTTTTTTTTATTTTTGAAGTCCTTTCCCTTTGATTCGAAGCCTTTCTTGTCCCTTTTTAAGAATTGCTTGAGCTCCTTGACTACAAGAGTTATGTCTGCATCCGATTCACTGTCCTTTTTTCCATGCTTGGAGGTTTTCAAGGCTATCCCTTTTTGCTTCTTGGGATAAGAAATGAGCTTCCTCGACTCATAAGCAAGCAGTTTCCCAATGATTTGCTTGTCTCCATAGACTTATACTCAATATTTTCTTCTTTGATTATCTCATTAGCTTCAAATCTATTGGGGTTAGACCTCAAAATCTTTTGGTTGATTCTTGAGTCGGAGTAAGGATCTCTTAGTTGATGGCTTTGGTTGATAATGTCCATAAGCTTGATTTGAAAGTTATTGGATGACTCATGCTTCTCCATCTTCATAGTTTCAAATTGAGTTTGAAGAGTTTGAAGCTTTGACTCCTTTATGATTTAAGTCCTTTCATGAGTTGTTTCCAATATCTCCCAAGCTTCATTTGCATTCTTAGTTATTTGTATGAGTTTATATTGGTTTTCATCCATCGCACAAAACAAAGCATGCATTGCCTTGTTGTTCTATTACGAAGTCTCGAACTCTTAAGCATTCCATTGTAGTATAGGCTTCGGCACTACACATCCATCTCTGATAGACATAATAGGAGGGGTGTAACCATCTTCAATCATTGTCCACACTCATCAATAGCCGACAAGTATGACTCCCTTTTCCTTTTTTTATGACAAGAAGTTCATGCCGGTAAGCAAAGGTGGCCTTGTGCTAGAAACACCCTCTTAACTCATTCCACTCATTGTGTTTCGTTAAATGAATGCTAATGACTACAATGATCAAAATGCACTTAAATGCAAGACACCCAAAAATAGCAAGAATCATATATGTATGTCCAGGAACTCACTCTCTTACCAACTAAAAATATAAGAAACGTGTTTATACAACCTAGATAGGGTGAATGGGTTGTTAATCAATTAATTACCAATTTTTGGTTAGTCAGGATTAATAATTAAAATTCGAAATAAACAAACTATAAAAATTAAGTAAAAAGCGGAAATTAAAAAGAGACTTGATGTTTACATGGGAAACTCTCAATAGGGAAAAACCCACAGGACTAACCTCGCTAGCCACTTCGGTCATCAAATCCACAACTTTAATACTTGCTTAAAACCTAAGTTGACAACCTAGACACACTATTCTCGGAAGCAACACAAGCTAAACTACCCTCGGGCCTTTAGTAGTGATTCTAGACCAATTGCTTGTCAATTAACCCATTGATAGCAAGACATGCTTGCTTGTAAAACTTTACTTAGAAGCCACAAGGCTTAGACTCTAAGAAGAGATTAAGTCTAAATGAATGTGTAGAAATATTTGAAATGCAATATAATGCAAGACCGCACACAATATGTTTAACTAGAGATTAAGATACAATTATCAAAGTGTCTACATGAACATACATGCAAACTTAGCTAAAAGAGGAAGATGAAATCACCCTAATATGTTAGTTATTAAATAAAACCCCAATCAAACAAAGAAACTCATAGAAATATGCAACAAATAAATTATACTTGTGAAAGAGATGCAATGAAAAAGAAACCCTAGTAGGTAGAACAATAAATGAGATTTAATGAAGTTCAAATATACCAAGTGATAAACTATTGAAGACACATGCTTGATTAATGCTTGAAGATGCAAGATAAAGATGGTTTTGGGGTTAAAGAGATAAAAAAAAGCTATCTCAAAACTTCTCTCACAAGGAAACTTGTTTCTCAATCTTAAATTTGATTTTCGAAGTTCTAAAATGGTTTTGAGAAATAAGAGAAGTATTTATATCAGCCCTGTACAGAAGCTACGTCGTTAAAATGTTCAGACCGCGGTACAAAGTGTATGATGCCTCTGAAAAACATCACGCTGAACACCGCGATATGGAAGAGGTTCACCAACCGCACAACAAACAGTGGGAAGCCTTTGAAAAACATCACGGTTAAAACCGCGTAACAGGCAATGTGCACCAACCGCACAACAACTACAGAAAGTCCACTAAAAAAAACTGCAATGTGTGCAAGATGAACAAGTTGCAAAGCATTTCGTGACCCAACCCATGGAAGAGAGAGAAAATCTCTTTTACAAGCTAAAACATACCTAATCTAAATGAAAGATGTGCAAGTGTGCTTGTGAATCAAATGCACACTGAAAAGAGCACAATACATAAACAATTTAAATGCATGGAGGTGTGTGTGTGCACCTATTCTCTTCAAGAATCAAAGTCAAGTGATGTACCTTTAAGCACTTGATCTTGAAACATTGGGGATGCCAAGGGAAGCTTGATCACGAACACGTTAAGAACCTAATCTACCCAAAGATTAAAATCCCCAAATATGGTTTGTCAATGAAATAAGTCAATCATAAAAAAGGTGGCAATTACAATCTCCATGTATGGCTATTTCGTGACAAAACCAACACTCAAAAGAATATCTCACAAAAGAAATGAAAAAGTTCTAATGTCAACAAATGTTCAATCTACGTTACAAAGAAATTCAAAAGAGAAAACAAATCATCAAGGTCTTCAATTTCTTGTAGAGGAACACACTTGTTGAACACACAAAGCAAACAACTTTTCCAAGAAACCTTCCAACAACTAGTTTTTCAAAATTTCCTATATATCCCTCATTCTTATATAATGTTACATCACATTCATCCATAGTTTTAGTTCTAATTAAAATTTTAAATCAATTTTTTTTTTAATGTTATAATTGTTAGGTCTTAAAGTCATGTTGGTATATTCCATATCAAAATGATATTTCCTTTGTATTGATTAGTTGTCTAGGTTCATGGTGATTCAAGCTTCAAATATCATTGGCAACTCATCAAGCTAAGAGAAGTCTTCAAGAGGAACAATCTTTGTTGCATATCAAAGATATATCTAGCCATCATTCATCTTGCAAGGCGATTAGGCACACACATACCCACATTGCATTATATTTGTGTTCTTACATCAATATGCTTATTTAATAAAATATATACATACACATATTGTTGTATGCACATGAATATGATTTAAATTGGCAATTTTGTAAAAATGCATGTTCTATGACTATCTCTAGGAAATGGCATAATTTTATGTTCTTGTGTTTGTTTGTTTGTATTTTATTTGTATCGGACTTGAATATATTCTCATAATGTTCCTTATTGAGTTTTGAGTATGTTGATTACTTATTCATAAGTTTTCGAGTTTCGAGTAGGAAGTTACGAAACTTTGTGTGTTTTTAGTGTATGGTTTTTGTGCTTGTGAATCAAGCCGGTTCCATATTTTTTGTTACAGTTTCATAGACGTCCATGTCCATAAGAGAGTCCCAGTTTGTAATCCTAAAATAGATTCAAAATGAGTTTGAAGGCCAGAGAACGGTCGAGGAACACAAGTGGTGCGTGAAAGATTGCATGGAAAGAGTGGGGTGGCAAAATGCCATAGCATCCCCTCTCCCGTGGAGGCGTGTGGCCTCCACGGGAAAGGAACCACTCTACTCCCATGGAGGCCACCTATCTACATGGGTGTGTCTTGATTGCCCACCTATGGTCCCCATCTCTCCATGTCATCATCCCTCAATTCTTATTCTCTCCTTCTTATTTTCCAAACTAACAAGACTTGTGCAGAATTTTAAAGATTTTTTCTCTCAACTTCAAATCTTTATATCTCACTTATTTCTTATCGAAAATGAGTGATTCAAGAAAGGATAGATTCATTTTGAAGTCTTCTATCTTCACCATGTACTCTTGAAGTCTTTTGTTCAAGTATTTTTGGTGTTTTCTACATCAATTTCGTGGTTACACTCAAATTGACAAGGTATTTGTTTATCTTTTGATTTCCAAGTTTTTATATGTTCAAATACATTGGGTCTTCTACTTATTTTAGTGTATGTGACTTTAAAAAATATTGTTAGAAGATAGAGCCATTATAAGCTAGATTTATCTAATTATAGACTTAAATGTAATTTATGTTTTCTTAAATCTAAAATTTCACATGTTTGGGAGTTGTATTGTGACTAGCTTATATTCTATGGCTATTTGTGTGTTAATTATATATTGATGATTGATAGCCTTTACATGTGGTAGGACTCTTTGGTTGAATATATTTAGGATTTGAGCATTTAATTATATTTAGAGCCTTTGAGATTTAACTGATTATTTCATGAATATTTGCTCTAAATATTTGTTAGAGAATTTCATTAAACATATCTTTTTATTCTAGCGTTTTTTGTTTTTAGTTCTGAAGTCTTGAATACATGCTTAATGAATATGTTATGATTTCAAGCTTTAGTTTGCTTGAACAATATCTCATATTTAATTGTGAATTGATTAAAATGTATATTTTAGGTTTTGGTTCATATATAAAGAATTAGGCAACTTTGTTTGTGGACTTTCATGACTATGTCTAGTTCTTCATGGAATAAACCGTATCTATAAATTTCATATGTGATTTACATCATTTGTTTTATAACATATGTTTGGATTATAAACTAGAAAAAATATGCATTGTGTGCTCATTGGTCATTTCTAGTTTCCATAAGTTATCTTGATCATATATTTTATGTTGCATATGTTTGAATTTGTATACATTTAATCTTGTTTGGGAAATCCTTGTAAAAGGCATGTAGTCTTGACAAGAATTGGAAAGATCCAAAAAGTCTATCAAGGAAGTCTTGACTATGATCAGGGTGATCCAGATAGTAGAATAAGGAAACTTTCTAGAAGCATGTGAAGTGTCTTGGATAGAATGAAAATTCCCTAGTCTTTAAAGTACAAACATACCTACAGAGGGGGGCGGGGGGGCGGTGAATAGGTATAATCTCAAATTTTAAAACTTCTTTAACAACACAATCAAATCAATTTAAAACACACATAAAAGTCTTACAAGTTGATTACTTCACAAATCAATAGGAAATCAATTTTAGCAAGAGTTAAAGCAATATAAGACAAAGCAAGTAAAGGAATTAAAATGTTCAAAATCAACACAAGAGATTTTTACGTGGTAGGAAACATCCACGGGTTGATACCAAAACCACCAGCAAACCGTAATCCACTATGTCGAATAAGAGTTACACACTCAAAAGCAATCAAGGCACTATATGCTCTCCAAGCTATCACCGTTACACTACCCTCAGGCCTAGTGAATCACTTTGCCTACTTCCTATCCAAAAAATGACAAACACACCTCTAGGAAGCAACTTCTTATCCAAGGCACACTTGCCTCTAGGAAGATTTCTTGCTTGCCTATCCGAATTCTCCTAATCCTAGACAAGTCTTCTTGCTTAGCCATCCGAGTCCTTTTGACTCTAGCTAAGACTCCTTGCTCAAGTTAAAGCTTCACTCACTCTAACAAGAGACTTCAACCTTTTACAAGGCAACGATCTAAGTGAAGTGCACACATGGAATCATGATGCAATCACAAGCAAATAGATAAAGTCGATCAATCTAACACTATGAACATGCAACTAGATAGCTAGATAAAGCTATCAAAGATCAATAGAACTAGATAAGAGAAATAGAAACTTTAACCAAATATGATCTTGTTCTTAGAACATGAAACTAATTCTAGAAATCAACAATCAATCACAAGAATACAAAAATATTTCAAGAATCAAGTTCATGATTATCAAGTTTAGCCAAAATATATTCAATAGAACAATCATACAATCTAAACTTGAAAATCAATCAAACAAACTACAAAACGGAATCAAAATAATCATATATATTCTTCTTAATCAAATAAAAGAATTTATGAAGATGATCAAACAAGAAGAATAAGAAGGCAATGATTCACCTAACAAATGATAAATCTCGAGTGGAAATCTGAATTCTGAAAAAAAAAATTCAAGACATCATTTGGCTTTGAAAATGCTTGGGGTTTGTTCCTCTCTCCAATACCAACAATTTTGGCTTTTAAATCAACTAAATCAGAGTTGATTTGAGAGAGATATAACCAAAAAAAAAATCAAAAGTTTGAAGAAATTTTTCTGCACTTGTTCTTCAATTCTTCAAGTTCTTCAATATGTGAAAGAAAGAGAGAGAAAATACATTTAAATGAAGGGAAAGTGTTGTGGAGAGAATGGCATTTCTGGAAGAAGTTGCCATCTCTCGACCTCACCACCCTGAGATGGCGCTTGGGCATCTCGGGGGCAGCAAGGTTTCTTGCCCGAGATGGCCACACACCATCTCGAGGAAGAGAGGTTTGATGGCCTTCAGCCATCACCTCTTCCCTTGCGCTCCTCCCGTGCTCTTTAACCGTTCTCTGAACTCCGAACTCCAAATTCAAATTCGTTCATGGATTACAAGCCGTGACTCCCTCATGAACATGAACAATTACAAACTTTAACAAGAAATTATGGATTTGACTCAATACTTGAAGACGAAGACTATGCATGTAAAGTGATCGAAAAGTTTCATAACTCTTGACTTGAAACTCAAAAACAAATGCATGAGTAACCAAAATAACCAGAACTCAATAAGAAACAATACACTACCAAATTCAAGTATAAGGTCCACGATACATAAACATACAAACACTTAACACACAAGAATGTTATTTCCTAGACATAGTCCAAATACATGAAATTAGTCAATTTAGCACAAATGCATCGGCATTCTGTATCAAGTATGTGAATGTGATATACAAAATGAGCACAATGATGCAGGGCCACATGAGAATGCAATATGTGTGTGTGCTCTAATGCCTTACAAAAGAAAGAAGAATCTCAATACCTTAGCATCCAAGTAAGCACTTTTTCCCTTGAAGACGAACTTTGCATGAGTAGTTACTTTTCTTCTTTGGAGCTCAATCCATTCACGAATCACCTAAGCAAATAAATATTACAAAGCAAGAGAATTTTGTTATGGGATCAAGCCAACTCAAATCTAAAACCTAACGATCTCACCCTTTGGCTATTCCATGACAAAACCTCAAACTCACCATATAATAATCACTCATGGTAGATTGCATTCTCACATCCTCACATTACAAAGAGATGCCTAGACTAGAATGTCTTCCTGAGTCTTCAAGAATCTCTCCTTTGATCATCAAAGCATCTGTAAGAGAAGCACCACCAAACAAACAAGAGATCTTCCAAAGAAGATTGGTGAGATGTAGTAAAAAGAAAGATATAAGAAACAAGACAAGACTCTCACTATCTCATATAAACAAAAAAAATCATTTTCTCCTCCTTAAGACAAGAATCCTCATTAGACAAAAAAAAATATAAAAGTACTATGGTGAGAGACATCATACACATTTTCTCCCCCTTTTTATTAAGGAATATAAAAGGGAATCATGAGAAAAAAAGAGATATTAAGCAAACAAGTCATTTAGAGAACTAAGTTTGAACAAACTAAGCTCCCGCTTAACATATGCTCCATATTTTGATCACCAAGTAAACTTGTTGACAGGAGAATCACACAATCACACAATCAAGCAATAAGAGAAATTACAACAATGTTTTTCAAAGTAAAAGAGAGAATTATAGATTTTCATTAGTCTTTAAAAAATAATCTCTCATTGCTAATGAATCAAACACATTGAGCAAAATATTTGTATGTGTAGAATGCTTCAAGTATATATAAATGGAGCAATTATGATATCAATATGCAAACCATTTCAACACCTATCCATCTACAGCTTTTTCAATCAAGGTCAAACCAATTGTCATCTGAAAATTGTGCAAAGAGAATAGATTTCAACATATGAGTGTGTGTGCGCATGCAACTCGTTATCCCTTTTCTGTTTTTCAACCTGAACAGTAACAATTTTCAACTATACTCCTTTTAAGCCTTCTTCCATTTCTTTATAGGCTTTAAATCAAAGATTGTTTTTTAAAAAAAAATTGATTCGCTTCAACACTTCTTTGATTTTTTTTTAAACATAAACATATACTCTTCATGACGACTTTCACTTATCACAATGGTGTAGCTCTTTCCTACTTTGGGCAGCTTCACAACCAAAGTATGCAGCCCTTTCTATGAAGGTGCTCGTTGAAATTCTATGTAGATGCCGAAGCAAAATGGATACTAACCATAGGTCATCTATCATGCACTATGCAATAAACCTTTAGATGTATCCATAATCTACATGATTTGAAACTCAATTACTCAAACTTAAACATATAAGAGGTGTATTAGTGCACTTTTATAAAACAAGATTTAAAAGCTCAAGTTCATGATCTAGAAATAATAAAAGTTATTTGCTCAAGATCATTACTTCTCAAGTGTGTAGCTCTCAAAGAAATTGATATTCAAAAAAAAGTTTTGCTTATCAAGCCACTCACAATCACATATAGATATCAATCAACATATATCATGCCAATGGATCTTCGGAGAGATTTAAACCTCTCTTTGTCCAAAGGCTTTGTAAACAAATCCGCAGGTTGATTTTCAGTAGGCATATGCTCAAGAGAAATAATAGAATGTTCAAAAGGTTCTCTAATGATATGATGCCTAATATCTATGTGCATTGTGCATGAGTGTTGAACCGGATTTTTAAAGATGTTAATGGCACTCATATTGTCACAATAGAGAGTCATTTTACCTTGTTCAATATCATAATCCTTGAGGATTTGCTTCATCCAAAGAAGTTGTATGCAAGCACTTTCGGCTGCAATGTACTTGACTTCGAAAAGAGAGAGAGAGAGAGAGAGAGAGAGAGAGACAAAATTTTGCTTCTTACTTTGCCAAGAGACCAAGTTATTTCCATAGTAAAAGCAACCGCCCGATGTGCTTTTACAGTCATCAATGTTTCCCACCCAATCCGTATCACAACAGTAACAAGAATATCATTAGTATCAAAAGAATAGAATAAACCAAGATTATGTATTCATTTTATATACCTAATAGTTCTTCGAACGACTTTCAAGTAAGACTCTTTAGGATTAGCTTGAGACCTAGCACACTAACCTACACTAAAAAAATATTCGGCCTACTAGCCATTAGGTAGAGAAGACTACCTATCATGCTCCCTATAGAGTCTTAGGTCAACACTCTTACCTTTTTCATCTTTGTCAAGTTTTAGAGTGGTACTCATGGGTGTTTCAAAATCTTTACCTTTTTCAAGTCCAAACTTCTTAGTAAGATTTTTAGCATATTTAGATTGTGTGAACATAATTCCATCACTAGATTGTTTGACTTGCATTCTAAGAAAATAATTAAGCTCATTACCATACTCATTTCAAATTCACTTGACATGACACTAACAAACTCATCAACCTTGGTTTTACATGTAGACCCAAAACAATGTCATCAACATATATTTGTGTAACAAAAATATCTTTTTTCATGATGCTTGACAAACAAAGTTCTATCAATGCCACCTCCCCTATAGTTTATCTCAATAAGATATTGAGTCAATTTATCATACCATGCTCTAAGAGCTTGCTTAAGGCCATAGAGAGACTTTTTCAATTTATACACATGGTTAGGTGAGTGTGGGTCTACAAAACCCTTAGGTTGTTCAACATACATTTATTCTTGTAGATAACCATTAAGAAAAGCACTTTTGACATCCATTTAAAACAATTTGAATCGCTTAAGACATACAATGAATAACAAAAGTCTAATGGACATAAGACGTGCAACTGGTGCAAATGTCTCATCAAAATCTGCACCCTCAACTTGATTGTAACCTTGAGCCATTGGTCTAGCTTTATTTCTCACAATCTTTCCACTCTCATTAGTCTTGAAATTCCCTTTATCTTTGTAGTGAAATATACCTAGGAAGGGGGGGGGGGTGTGAATAGGTATATGCTCCAATTTTTATCTTCTTTTTAAAACAATGCAATTTTAAATGCTTAATGAAAATTACAAACAAAGACACACGATATTTACAGAGGTAAAACCTCCAAAGAGGAAACATCCACGGGTTGATTCTACAACCACCAGCAAAAGCAAATCCACTATTTCAAATAGAGTTACACACTCAAGTAATCACACATGCTCTACAAGCTTTCACTCTCACTCTATCTTGGACCTAGTGATCTACTAAGCCGACTTCCTATCCAAGACCCCCTGTCTCTAGGAAGATTTCTTACTTATCTATCCGGATCCTCCCAACCCTAGGCAAGACTTCTTGCTTGACTATCCAAGGCTTCACACATCTAGCAAATACTTCCTTGCTTGACAATCCGAGGCTTCACACCTCTTGCCAAGACTTCCTTGCTCAACAATCCGAGGTTTCACACCTCTTGTCGAGACTTCCACTTGTTTAGCTATCCAAGTCCTCCCGACTCTAGCTAAGACTTACAAATGCTCAAATCAAAGAATCACTCTAAGATATGAAACTTTCTACCTCTTCACAACGCATCTAAGTGATGATGAATGAAATCGCAAACAAGCACTTAACATAGAAAATGATGATCAACAAATTCTATGGACATGCAAATAGATAGCTAGATTATGCTTTCAAAGATCAATCACAAATGCATCTAGACAACCTAAGCATGTTATCAAATAAGAACCAAATCAATGAAATGAATATATCAATTGATGTAGATCTAGTTCTCAGAAAATGAAATTAAATCTAGAAACAATCAATCAAGCATAAGAACAAAGGATTTCTAGCAACAATTTCATGTTTATCAAGTTTAGCACAAATCATTCAATTTATCACAAATCTAGCTAAACTTGAAAATCAAATCAACAAACCACAAAATGATATCAAAATCATCCTAGTCATGCTTCTTAATCAAATAACATCAATCAATAAGAAGATCTAAGAAGAAAACTAAGAAGAAGATGATTTTACCAACAAGGATGCCATCACGAACTGAAGATCAGATCACAACGAAACATGTAGACATCCTTTAGTTCTAAAAATGCTTGGGGTTTGTATAAATCTTCAAGACACTCGAAATCGGTTTTTGAATCAAGTGATTCGGAGTAGAAATGAAGAAGTTATCACAAAAACAAAAATCAAAATGTTAAGAGAAAAATTCTGCAATTATTCTTCAATTTCTCAACTTGTTCTTATCTTTTGAAATGAGAGGGAATGAGAGGTTTTAAAGAGTGAAAATACCAAATGACCTTTTTTCCCCCCTTCCTTAGTGTCTCCCTGAGATGGCCCATGGGAATCTTGGGGCAGAACACACTTGGGGCCGAGATGGCCACGCGCCATCTCGGGTTGGTGCATGTTGATGGCTTAAGCCATCGCACCTCACCCCTTGCGCTCTCCACGCGTTCTTCGACCTTTATTTGGCCTCCGAACTCCGAATTTGAATCTGTTTGAAGATAACAAACCAAGACTCCCTCACGGACATGGAAATATAAGATACTCAACCCATAAAATAATAATTTGACTCGATACATGAAGACGAAGACAATGTATGTAACATGAGTTGAAAGTGTAGTATCTTTTGACTTAGAACTCGAAATCAATGGTATGAGTAACCGAAATGACCGGAACTCAATCAAGAATGATTTAGGACTAAATTCAAGTTCAAGATCCATGTTATATAAACATATAAACAAACAAACACATTTCACACAAGAATGCAAACTACATAGAGATAGTCTCCAATCATGCATTTTCCAAAACATGCTACTTTCATACCAATGCATGAGCATTCAACTTCAAGTGTGTGAAAGTATTATACCAAAAGATGTGCTATGATGCAAGGACACAAATATATGAATTTTATGTGTGTGCACATTTAAAGATGCACAACTAAGCAGGGACACATATGAATGAATTGTGTGTGTGTGCGCCTATGCCTTGCAAGAGGAAGAAGGATCTCAATACTTTAGCATCCAAGAATAGTACCAATCCTCTTGAAGATGAACTTTGCATCATGAGAAGTTGATTTTCTTCCTTGAAGCCCTTATCATCACGAACCATATAAGCAACTAAGCAATACAAAGTAATGAAGTTTTGTTATGGAATCAAGCCAACACAAATCTATGACCTAACAATCTCCCTTAGGACCTAACAAGTCTTATTTTAAAACACCCATTTTATGCCAATCACCTTGACTTCTTTTGGTCTAGGAACTAAACATTGCACTTCTTTTCTTTCAAATTGATTTAGTTCTTCTTGCATAGTCCCAACCCAAAACTCATCATCTATAGCCTCATTAATGTTTTTGGGTTTAATTTGAGATATGTAGCAAGCATAAGAAATTTGGTTAGCTAGTTGTCTTCTAGTTCTAACCCCTTCATTCAAATCACCTATGATGTCTTCTTGATAGAGCATGTTTCTAAGGCTAAAGGTAGAATTCTCAACATTATGATCATTTTGTTGATTATCATTCAAAGAAATTTCTATCCCTTGACTTTCTTGTTCAACACAACTTTCATTTTCATCATTATGACTAGACTCACTATGTGAATCCTCACTAGCATAACAATTAGTCATATCAATAGTTGTTTTAGTGTCATTTAAAATATGTTCTTTCAGTTCATTAACACCATTATCATTACAAAAAACCAAGCATGCTAAGATCCTCTATTTTCACCTTAATAGACTTTATGATAGTCTTGGTTTTCAAGTTCAAAACCCTATAATCAAGACTATTATTAGCATACCCAAGAAAGAGACCAACATCACTTTTAGCATTAAACTGTTCTAACTGATCTCTATCATTTAAAATGAAACATTTACGACCAAAGGTATGAAAGTAACTTGTTGACAGAGATTTTTAGATTGTATAGGGCTGATCACGCGTCTAACAGGTTTTATTTAATTGTCGAAGATGTTATGGAGAAAATTGAAAAAAGAGAAGAAAACATGCACACATAAGTATATGTGGTAAAACCCCAAGGCGGGGAAACATCCACGGTTGCCAGTGATGGTGAGAAGAAATTCACTAGATTATAATGATTACACACTCAATCTCTTCTTTTTGGTGTATCTCTCTCTTTGTCATGTATATTTTCTATGTGTTCTCGTATATGTCTCTGTCTCCCTTTTACAATGAGATTATGAGTCTATTTATATGTACATAGAACCCTGATCATTTTTATACAAATAAAGAAAGATTGTAGTATTTAATTAGGACTGGTTACTTATTGAAATCGTCTTTGTCTTCTTTCCTGTTTCGAAGTTTATCCTTCAGGAAGCTTTGAATTCTTTCCTGAATAGAATTCCCTTAACACTAAAGAGGAATTAAGGATATTTCCTTATTGGAGTGTAATTCTAGATTCCTTGTTTAAGTAAGACAATTCTTCTTCGTATTTGAGTCGTAGTTGCCTTTAATGTCTCCCACGCATTGTCCAACTGACCAATTGTCTAGTCCCGACCAGACTTCTTTTATCCTGATTAGATGGTCCCGACCAAGTTATCTCTACCCGATCGATTAGTTTTCTCGATCATGTTATTTGTGCCCGATTGGTTAATTTTCCCGACCATCTTGGGTAATCTTGACTAGGCCTTGAGATTATCTATTAATTGCCTTGAGTGGATCTTTCCTGACTCTTATGACATGGCATATCTAATCATGTTGAATTGTCATGCTATCAAAAAATCCCTATAACAATATCCCCTCAAATCCACGAGATGAGCTCCTAATGGCTCAACGAAGGGGATTTGAATAGTTTTGATTTTTTGATGCCTCTGCACTTATTGCTCTAACCCGATCATGTATCTTATTAAATTTATCGGTTTCGGACTCTCTTTTTTTAGTTGGACCAGTCGGTATCCCTGCTCTTGCTCAGGATAATTCCCGATTGTCTTGATTTTTTTTTCTTTTTTTTTTTATTTGGACTAGTCGGTGTCCTGGCTCTTTGCTCAGGATAATTCTCCACCGTCTTGATTCTTCGATTGGTGTCCTGGCTTTTCGCTCAAGATAATTTTCGACCGTCTTGAGTCTTCATCCAAGAGGTGTTCTGGGAACCTTGCCTCGATTTTTCCTGTTTTTCCTATGTAAACAAGTCACCAAGGACATCTACATGTTTTGTATGTTTACAAGGGTTTGCCCGAATCGTTAGTGCAATACTAACACAGCCAGACGCATTTCACCAGGTTTTCCAAGATAGCGCACCCTAGTGTTTTTTCTCGGTAAAACAGGTATCTCGGGGTGGCCGGATTGCTGACAGTGCTTTATATACACCAACTCAGTCCGGTAAGCACGCCAGATCTCTAACAACCAACTTCTCAACCTCTCGGACACCTTCACCTACCATGGCAGGTGTCGGCGCTGCGAGTTTATCTTTGATAACAAAGATGATTATTAAAAATTTGAACACCCTTCTTGGCTTATTTATTCATTGATCTGAAAAATAACATAAAAAATAATTAGAAAAGCTAAAAATAAAAAGCAAACTAAAAATATCTTAAACAAAAACTGAAAGCAGCTAAGCTATCTCCTTGAAGAGTAGGTTTTTTTTTTTGACCAGTCGGTGTCCCTGCTCTTTGCTCAAGATAATTTATGACTATCTTGGTTTGATCAGTGTCTTGGCCTTTCGCTCAGGATAATTCCCAACCACTTTTTTTTTAAGGCTAAGTTCCATCATTCATGAGCTTGTGTAGGGTCTTTAAAAGATAATGTTGATCATCCTGTAAAGTCTTCATTTATTGATTGGTTTATTTTGTGAACAATCCACATGTTGGGGTTTTTATGTAAAGGTAGCTTAGGCTCTCAAGACCTTAAGAGAAGAAGCACCAAAGGTAAAATTCTAAGTGCTTGCTTGCTTTGAAGAGATAGTTACACGCACTCATATCTCATGCATAATTCTTGTTAATATATGTTGTGTGTTTATATGTGTTCTTTCATAATTTGATAACTCTTCTTATATGTTTATTTTGATCACATCTTTGCATTTGAAATGACATGCATTATATGTTGCTCTTACACACATACACACACATATTCTTCTACCATTTGAATTGTTATATTTGACTCGGTATACTTATTAGCTTCATTGTCTTACCTTGCTTTCATTGTGTGTTTTGGTATGGTGAATTTTTTTCAAGTTTAAAATATCCATAACAAGGCAATGAGCAGATCTATGCGTGGGGACCCTCCCCGTGTACTAACCGCGTAGTGAGAAGATTGAGAATTTCAAACTCTCAGTGTCAGGTCAATACGCAGACACTTGCACGGGTCTGGACCCGCGCATTTCACTGGGTGAAATTTTCATCTCTCTAGTTGAGGCCAATGAGTGGGCATTTGCGCGGCATAGCGAGAGTGTGCATGGGTCACTGTACAGATCCAGGCTCGTGCACAACCCATGCATTACGCTGATCTGGCAAATTTTATGAAAACGACAGCAGTTCATTTTTTACCCATATAAATATGTCTCTTCATATTCAGATCATTTCAAGAGTTCTATTTTTCATTCTTTTCTCTTAGAACATCCTTCAAGAGAAAAATCACCTTTATACATTCATAGCTTTTCCTTTGATCTTAAAACATCATCTTGCATCTTCTAAGTCTATTTAGAGTGCATCCATACGTGGTTAAGCATCATCACATCTTCTTAGGTAAGTCTCTCATTATCTTCATATAAGTTAAGTGTTTTCCTTACCAAGTCATCTCTTTTATGATTTGTATGCTCTTAGAATATAATCTAGATAAAAATAGAGATTGTTTGTGATGAAATGGTTGAGTGTTGTATTGTGATAGCTTCATAGGATTGTTTGATCTATGTTAGCTAAGCTTTATGAACATGTCATTTAGCTCTTGATATTTAGGATTGTTTTATATGCCATCTCATCATCCTAGATAAGCATCTAAGGTTCCCTGACCTTGTTTGTTCTTTGAATATCTTCATATATTCACATAGGCCATTTTATATCTTCACTGAGAAGTATGTCTTGTGTTGCTTCCAGGAGTAGGTTGCTTCAAGCACAAGTTGTTAGGATTATGCTCGATAGCAAGAGTATAATAATGTATTTGACAATCTTTTTATATTAATAAAGTGATTTCGAGTTTAACAAATCTTATAGCATTTATAGTTTAATTATTATAATTGTCAAAAGTAAATAATCAAAAGGTCAAAAGACTGAGAAAAGAAGAATTGTTCATACATCTAGATATGTATGAGGTAGACACAATTCTTTAGTTAGTCTTGAATAATATTCACAACTTAAGATAAAAGGTTAGACGCCTTTATATTGTCAAAGTTGTAGATTCCTTTGCTAGCATTTGAGTGGGATCAAATATGTTATGATGAATCTAAAATCATCAAAGTGTGGTATATTTGGGCAAAAAAATCTAGTGCACTGGGTGCATTGAATAGGATCACAATAAAATACTTTATCTAGAACCGTCAATGGATAAAAGTTTTCATTTGAAGACAATCAGAGAGTCTATCTAAATCCTGAGATAAATGATGGACTTCTGGTTGCAAGTGTTATCATTTGAGCTATCAATGAGTACGATTATATAGCATAGTCTATCCTCGATAGTTTGGTGGTATTCATTTGTTAATCGATAGAGGACTTCATTTATAGATATGGACACCGTGGATCCATTTATTGAATGAGAGTAGAATACCATCATATGGATGTTTTGAGGTATTGGATATTAAATCTTAACGTTAAGTTTTCAATAGTGTCTATTGAAACATGACTTTTGGACAAGTCAAAATATCCAAGTTCAAAATGTGGTCATATGAGTAAATATGGTAACTTGGAGAGCTATAGGCGGTCTATAAGCTCTTGGAGATTACTGGTATTCTTCACGAAGATACACTGTCTCCAATAAGGTTGTCTAGGGTATGAATGAGTAACATCAACTTATTTTATCTTTATGAAACAAATATTATGATGTGTATAATATTAAACTAGAGGAGTGGTGAATAGATTTTAAACAATTTTACCAAATTTTCAATAAAGGTCAAGTTGACGAAAATGCCCCTAACTAGTTACAATAAAATCACAAGTGTAAAGAGTGCGGAAATATTAAAGACACTTGAGATTTACGTAGAAACCCTCCAAATGGGAAAAACCATGGGTTGATAAGTGCGCCACACTAGAACCTCGAATCCACTAATGGCAAAGGAATTAAAACCTAATCCCGGTTTAAAATCTACCACCACTACCTAATCCTGGTATAAGTGAACCTAGTCCATCTTGCTTGCGATTTAAGCTACCTACTCCAGGAAGCAACACAAGTCTTACTTCTCAATGAAGAGATAAAATGTCCTATGTGAATATATGATGATATTCAAGGAACAAACAAGGCTAGGAAACCTTATATGCTTATCTAGGATAATGAGATGACAATTAATGCAATCCTAGATATCAAGAGCTAAATGACATGTTCAAAAAGCTTAGTTAAACATAGATCAAACAATCCTATGAAGCTATTACAATACAACACTCAATCACGTCATCACAACAATCTCTAATTTGTATCTAGAATATTTTCTAAGAGCATACAAATAATTAAAGAGATGGCTTAGCAAGCAAAACACTTAACTTGTAAGAAGATAGTGAAGAACTTACCAAACAAGATGTGATGAAGCAAGACTATCCATAGATGCACTCTAAATGACTTTAGATGATGCAAGATGGAGTTTTTATGCACATGGAATGCTTTGAGTGTTTAAAGATGAGTTCTTGGAAGAGTTTTTCCTTTGAAATGTGTTGTAAGGAAAAGATATGATGTTCTGAATTCTCTTTCGACCTGAACACAAAGAGTTATATATATATATATATATATGTGTGTGTGTTTCAACCAAAGTGAGGTCATTTTGGAAAAAACATTCCAGCTTCCTCTATGTGCGTTGGTGACGTGCGTTGGTCGAGTAGCGCACAGCCTAATTTTTTCAATAGGCGCTAGACGAGTGGCGCAGCTCAGGGTGCATTACATGCGACGATCCACTGAAATGTTACGCTGGTGAGGCTGTGCTAGTCGAGTAGCGCACCACCAACGCACTGCCCACTTTTTCAACTTTGCACTGGTTCAATGGCATAACTCAGTGGCGCATGACAAGCGGCGATCCACTGGAATGTTGTGCTGGTGAGGCTACGCTAGTCGAGTAGCGCACCACCAGCGCAATGCCAACTTTTTCAACACTCAAACATACATTTTCAACAAGTCCAAGAGTGATGAAGATGCATCCCATACTAATGCCTAACATGACATAAAAACTTTAATTACAAGATGCAAATAAATCAACAAGAGTCATTTAAACCAAAATGCACACAAGAAAATACATAACATATATGAATTTAGAGTTATGCATGAATTTGTGAGTGTGTGCAACTATCTCTTCAAAGCAAGTAAGCACAACAATTTTATCTTTGGTGCTTCTCCTCTTGAAGTCTTGAGAGCCTAAGCTACCCTTACATAACACCCCAAAAATGTGATTTGTTCACGAAATAAGCCAATCAATAAATGAGGACTTTTCAATCTCCACCTTTGGCTATTTCGTGACAAAACCACCACTCACATTGATCCTCACAAAACAAAATAAAACACTGGGAAGATATTCTACATTACAAAGAGATATACATAAAAAAAACTTCAAATCTTCAATCTCTTATAGAATCATCAACCCTACACACAAAACAAACAACAAGTACATTTTCCAAACCAAGTGCATGTGAGATGATCAAGTGAATAGAAAATAAAAGCATTTGCATATAAGAATATGAGTAATGCACCACATCATGGCATGAGCAACTTTGCACTCTATTTGATTTTTCTGGGTAGGATATCCATATGATAGTAGCCATGTTCAACTATTAAAGAAAGAGAGACATTGATGAAACATTTTAGTCTCACTAGCTTTTTTACACAATATTTTGCATTCAACAATTGCAATCATCAATTCATTCTTTATAATTTTTCATTAGCATTTCATTAAAGAATCATCATGTCATGGAGATAATTATAGGTCATTCAATATGTACTTTCTATATAGATCTCCTTGTCCAAAAATGCATGTTTGAACATAAATATGACATGGATTGTAATCAAAGCAAAGTTCACACTTATTGAAGAAAATACAATATACTATAGTATAAGTGCAACCAAGCTACTCAAGCAATCAATAAAGGAGCATAAACTTTTTCAAAAAATTTGGATGCAACAAGTATACAATAGCTCTCTTTGCCTGAGTTCCCCTTATGGGGTCAAAGACCACAACTCATCACTCCATTAAACAAATCCCAATAAATCTACTAAGAGTTTTAAATTGAGTAACATCTAAGGGTTTAGTAAATAGATCCGCTAGTTGATCATTAGTACCTACATGCTTAAGAACTATTCATTAGCTCTTAACTAGTTCTCTAATGAAATGATGACGGATGCCAATATGCTTAGTTCTAGAATGTTGAACCGGATTCTTGGAAAGATTAATTGCACTCATGTTATCACAAAAGAGAGTAAGAGTACCTTGATTGAATCCATAGTCGACTAGCATTTGCTTCATCTAGAGGAGTTGTGTGCATCCACTCCTAGCAGCTATGTATTCGGCCTCAGCCGTGGATAAAGAAATCTAATTTTGCTTCTTGCAAAACCAAGAGACAAGGTTGTTTCCAAGGAAAAAGCAACCGCCCGATGTACTTTTCCTATCATCAAAATTTCCTACCCAAAGACTAGCATTAGTGTCAAAAGAGTACCAAATTCCATAGTTAGATGTCCCATTCACATAACGAATGATTCTCTTAACTGAAGAGAGATAAGACTCTTTAGGATCCGATTGGTACCTAGCACACATAGCCACACTAAAAGAGATATCGAGCCTACTTGCGGTCAAATAGAGCAAGCTACCAATCATGCAACGATACAAAGTTTGGTCCACACTTTTACCACTAGCATCCTTGCTTAGCTTCAAAGTGGTTCTCATGGGTGTATCACAATGTTTGGCACTTTCAAGGCCAAATTTCTTCACTAGGTTTTTGGCATACTTAGCTTGAGATATGAAAATCCCATCATCTATTTGCTTAATTTGTAAACCTAGAAAGTAACTTAGCTCACCAACAAGACTCATCTCAAATTCATGAGACATGACATCCATAAATTGTTAGACTTTGGTGTCATTTGTGGAGCCAAAGACTATATCATCAACATAGATTTAAGCTATAAAGGGCTCATCTTTGTCTTTCTTGATGAATAGAGTCTTGTCAACACTACCCCTAGTGTAGCCATTGTCTATAAGAAATTGGGTGAGACGCTCATATCAATCCCTTGGTGCTTGTTTCAACCCATATAAAGCTTTCTTAAGGTGATAAACATGATTAGGGTGGTGAGGATCCACAAACCCTTTAAGTTGCTCAACACACACTTTCTCTTGCAAGAAACCATTGAGGAAGGCACTCTTAACATCCATTTCATATAATTTGAACTTGTGTAAACAAGAGATGGATAAAAAAGCCTAATGGACTCAATCCTAGCAACGGGAGCAAATGTCTCCTCAAAGACAATACCCTCAATTTGGGAGTACCCTAGTGCTACAAGCCTAGTCTTGTTTCGCACAATGTTGCCATCCTCATCGGATTTGTTCCTATATACCGACTTGGTGCCTATCACATTGGTGTTCTTGGACCTAGGAACTAGAGTCCAAACCTCATTCCTTTCAAATTGGTTAAGCTCTTCTTGTATAGCAAGAACCCAAAATTCATCCATTAAGGCTTCATCAACCTTCTTGGGTTCTATTTAAGAGGTGTAACAAGTGTATCTAATTAGATTAGCCATTTGACGCCTAGTCCTAACACCCTCACTAACCTCTCCAATGATGTCATCCTTGTCATGGAGTTTCCTAACCCATGGAGCATGTTCTTTTGAGTCCAAGTGAGGAATCCTGTCAATATGTTGTGTTATGTCATCATCAAGATTAATCTTTTCAACTTTAGAAATATCAACAACCTTCTCCATAGGGGAGTCATCAACTAGATCTACCTCCTCCTCATGGACATTAGATTTGAGCCTAGTATCATCAATGACAACATTAGATGATTCCATTACGGTCATAGTTTTTAGATTGAAAACTCTATAGGCTCTACTATTCCAGGCATAGCCAATGAAGATACCCTCATCACTCTTAGCATCAAATTTTCCAAGTTGATCACGGTCATTCAAAATGTAGCATTTGCTTCCAAAGGTGTGGAAATAGCTAACATTTGGCTTTCTAACTTTCCATAACTCATATGAGGTTTGCCTAATGTGGAGCCTTAGAAAGACTCTATTTCCAATGTAGCAAGTCGTATTGACGGCTTCGACCCAAAGATTCCTAGGGACATTGTTGCTAAGCAACATCACACGAGCCATTTCTTGAAGAACCCTATTTTTCCTCTCAATAACTCCATTTTGTTGAGGTGTCCTAGGAGCCGAAAACTCATGAGAGATGCCTAGACTATTGTAATAGTTTTCAAAATGAGCATTCTCAAATTCCTTCCCATGGTCACTCCTAATTCTTTTAATGCTTTTAATCTTGGAGTTCATTTCATTTTGAATTTTGGAACAAAGCATTTTAAACTTGTCAAAGATTTCAGATTTTTCTCTAAGAAAATATGTCTAATTGTACCTAGAGAAGTCATCTACGCACACAAAAATGTATCTCTTTCCGCCTAAACTCTCGGTTTGCATGGGACCAGTAAGATCTATGTGGAGAAGCTCTAGAGGTTCCTTGGTGGATAAATACTTTCCCATTTTATGCATACTTTTGGTTTGCTTCCCTTGTTGGCAAGGTCCACAAACACCATTTACCTTTTTCCCAAGCTTGGGAAGGCCTCGCACAACACTGAACTTATCTAAGATTTGTAAATCCCTATAGTTCATATGGCCAAGTCTTTCGTGCCACAACTCAATTTGTTCATCCTTGGACACATTGCAAGAGACACCTCTAGCCTCAAGACAATAGCAATTGTCGCTAGATCTCATACCTTTTAACAAGGTTTGTCCATTTGGCAATAGGATAGAACAATCATTTTTCCTAAACAAGACGGAAAGTCCTTCATCACTAAGATGTGAAATGCTAATCAAATTAGCTTTTAAACCATCAACATACAAAGCATTGGACAATGAGGGTAATCCGGGAATGGAAATGGTTCCCTTTCCTTTAACCTTCTTTTTGGATCCATCACCAAAGTTGACATTTCCCCCCTCCTCCATCACAAGAGTCTCAAAGAGTCATGTGTCTAGAGCACTCACTATCCAAATACCAAAAATCACAAGAATGAGCTTTCAAGGCAATTTATGCAACATGGAAAAAGTGTTCATCCTTTCTAATCCACCTAGGTGCAATATTTTCCTTCCTAGCGGTCAATGGTACATAGGCTCTAAGTGTCCTAGGATCATGCAAAGATGTTCCATTTTTCCTAGTGACATGCATCATGGCTTTAGCCTTTTTATTCTCTATCATGCTTTCAATTCTACACAATTTAATATATCTAAAGCAATTTGGTCTAATGTGACCATCAATACCACAAAAATGATATATATAAATGAAGTTAGGAATCATACCATAACCTTGAGGATGCATTAGAGCCTTCCCATGTCTTTGTGGTTGTCTTGATTGTTGTTGAGAAGATTTCCTTCTTTGTTGTTGAGCAAGACTTGATTGCTTCCTTGGTTGAGGTTGCATGATAGGTATCTTCCCTTTATGAGTTTTGGTTGAGGAAAGTTAACTTGAGGAGCCCTTATCGGATGGGCTTACGGTAGGCTTCTTTGTGCCACCTTCACTTGAGCACTACTTAAACACTCTCTTAGGTCAAGTTTCTTCCTAAGCGATTGATGAGAAGAGGACCCATTGAAGTTCATGCTTCTCACAAAAATGGTCTTGCTTGGAGTGGAGGACATCTTGTCATCTTCAAACCCAAGCCCTTTCTTGTCACTTGGCCTTTTTCCAACATTTAGCATGTGGTCAAGTTTTTTGGTGCTAGAGTTTATCTTCGCCAACAACTCTCTAGCATCTTCAAGCTCTTTCTTCAACCCTTCTTCACTCCTCTTAGATCTTACCAACTCTTCATTTAGTTGGTCAACTTGAGTTGAGAGGTCTAGGTTTTCTTCTTTTAACCTCTTAATTTCATTCTTATTCTTTAACCTTGAATTCTCAAACCTAGTCACATAATCCTTGAGATCCATCCTTTTAACACTTCCATTTGTGGATTGTGATGAAGATCCATCATCACTTGAGTAGTTTTCCTCTTGACTCTCATTTTCTTCTTCATTAGCATCTTTGCTCCTAAGAGAGGATGTAAAGGCTATGAAGTTAGCCATGAGTTCTTCATCATGTGAAGACTCATCTCCTTCATTAGAGTTATCACTTTCACTCCATATGGTAGCCATCACTTTTCTCTTTTTCTTGACCTTGTGATTTGCACGTTCCGGGGTAAAGTGACATATCCCACCACATTCATATCATTGGACTCTTTTCTTCTCGGTCTTTTCTTGCCTAGGGTCAACCTTTTTGAAGGGAGCCTTTTTCTTGAAATCTTGACCCTTGGATCCAAAACCTTTCCTCTCGAACTTGTAGAATTTCTTGAACTTCCTCATTAGCAAGGCCATTTCTTCATCCGAGTCATCACTTTCCTCCTTCTCAACTTTGGAGGCTTTCAAAGCAATATCCTTTTGCTTTTCGATGGTGTGGGGTTAGGACATTTCCTAGATTCATAAGCTAGAAGCCTACCAATCACTTCACTTGGCTTCATATCCTTGTAACCACTATTCTCTTCTACAGTCGTCACCTTAGACTCAAATCTATCAGGTAAAGATCTCATAATATTCTGTTTGATCTTCCTATCCAAATAAGGATCACCAAGTTGATGACTTTGGTTCACAATGTCCATCTGCCTCACTTCAAAGTCATTGAAGCATTCGTTCTCATCGATCTTGAGCAATTCAAATTGTGTTTGGAGAACTTGAAGCTTAGATTCCTTAACAACATCGGTTCCCTCATGTGCAACTTCTAGGATATTTCATGTCTCCTTAGCTATCCTAGTATTTTGAACCAACTTGTACTGGTTCTCATCCATTGCACATAGGATTTCATGCATTGCCTTCCTATTCAACTTTGAAGCCTCAAACTCTTGTGCGTTCCACTGTGCCTTTGGTTTGAGTACATCATCTCCTCCATCTGCAGGAGTCATCATGGGTGGAGTGTAGCCATCTTCAACCGCCATCCATGCCCTGTCATGAATTTGGCAAATATACGACTCCATCTTGCCTTTCCAAGAGGCATAATTCAATCCGGTGAGAAGTGCAGGTATGGTGTTAGAAGCTCCCTCTTTGCCACCGTTTCCACTCATTGTGTTTAATGAATGAATGATATGAATGCAAGTGTATGAATGATCAATACACACACACCAAAATGAGCAAGGATCACCTATGTATGTCTAGAAACCTGCTCTGATACCAATTGAAACAAATATTATGGTGTGTATAATATTAATCTAAAGGGGGGTAAATAGATTTTAAACAATTTTCGTTAAAGGTCAAGTTGACAAAAATGCCCCTAACTAGTTACAATAAAATCACAAGTGTAAAGAGTGCGGAAATATTAAAGACACTTGAGATTTACGTAGAAACCCTCCAAATGGGAAAAACCATGGGTTGATAAGTGCGCCACACTAGAACCTCGAATCCACTAATGGCAAAGGAATTAAAACCTAATCCCGGTTTAAAATCTACCACCACTACCTAATCCTGGTATAAGTGAACCTAGTCCATCTTGCTTGCGATTTAAGCTACCTACTCCAGGAAGCAACACAAGTCTTACTTCTCAATGAAGAGATAAAATGTCCTATGTGAATATATGATGATATTCAAGGAACAAACAAGGCTAGGAAACCTTATATGCTTATCTAGGATAATGAGATGACAATTAATGCAATCCTAGATATCAAGAGCTAAATGACATGTTCAAAAAGCTTAGTTAAACATAGATCAAACAATCCTATGAAGCTATTACAATACAACACTCAATCACGTCATCACAACAATCTCTAATTTGTATCTAGAATATTTTCTAAGAGCATACAAATAATTAAAGAGATGGCTTAGCAAGCAAAACACTTAACTTGTAAGAAGATAGTGAAGAACTTACCAAACAAGATGTGATGAAGCAAGACTATCCATAGATGCACTCTAAATGACTTTAGATGATGCAAGATGGAGTTTTTATGCACATGGAATGCTTTGAGTGTTTAAAGATGAGTTCTTGGAAGAGTTTTTCCTTTGAAATGTGTTGTAAGGAAAAGATATGATGTTCTGAACTCTCTTTCGACCTGAACACAAAGAGTTATAAATATATATATATATATATATATATATATATATGTGTGTGTGTGTGTGTGTGTGTGTGTGTGTGTGTGTGTTTCAACCAAAGTGAGGTTGTTTTGGAAAAAATGTTCCAGCTTCCTCTATATGCGCTGGTGACGTGCGCTGGTCGAGTAGCGCACCACCAGCGTGCAGTCTAATTTTTTCAATAGGCGCTGGACGAGTGGCGCAGCTCAGTGGCTTATCACATGCGATGATCCACTGTAATGTTGCGCTGGTGAGGCTGCGCTAGTCGAGTAGCGAACTGCCCACTTTTTCAACTTTGTGCGAGTGCAGTGGCGCATGACAAGCGGCGATCCACTGGAATGTTGCACTGGTGAGGCTGCGCTAGTCGAGTAGCGCACCACCAGCCCAATGCCCACTTTTTCAACACTCAAACACACATTTTCGACAAGTCCAAGATTGATGAAGATGCATCCCATACTAATGCCTAACATGACATAAAACTTTAATTACAAGATGCAAATAAATCAACAAGAGTCATTTAAACCAAAATGCACACAAGAAAACACACAACATATATGAATTAAGAGTTATGCATGAATTTGTGAGTGTGTGCAACTATCTCTTCAAAACAAGTAAGCACAAGAATTTTACCTTTGGTGCTTTTCCTCTTGAGGTCTTAAGAGCCTAAGCTACCCTTACATAACACCCCAAAAATGTGATTTGTTCACAAAATAAACCAATCAATAAATGAGGAATTTTCACTTTATTTAAGAGTTCAATTTTAGCTCTTTAGTGGAATGAACTAAAATTAAATAGATCGGACCTAAGTGAATCATTTGTTGATTGTGATTGGGTTGTGTCTATTGGAGCTTAAATCTAGATAGCCCGGTAAGATCCCCAATCCACACGAACTTGCATGGATCACTTGATATATTCTACCGGACCAATTTAGGGGTCCATCTAGAATTGTATTGAGACATATGGACTTGATTCTTTTTGTAAGAAAGGGTCTAGTTCACATGTGGACTTTTTATAAATGGTCAAATGGATTTAATAAAATAAGAAAATAATATATTGGCCCATATATATGGTTTGGGCGGCAAGGCTATTTAGAATAGCTTAATTATATTATTTTATTTTATTATTTAATTAAATGAAAATTAATTAATTTGGTGATTAATTAATTATTTAATTAAATGTCAAAATCTTTTTCCTAGTAGGAGATGGTCTCCTAAAATTATACTATTGTTGGTAGTATAATTAATGTTAAAGACTATATTAGATAAGTAGATAAATAAAAGAAATTATTTATCTAATCAAATTAGGAAGCCTTTAATATGGTTACAAATACACTATTGAGTTGGATTAGGAGTCTTTGTGTAGGATAGAATTCCTTTTTGAAAAGGATTCTTAACCACCAAGTAAATCTACATAAGGAAAGGATTCTTAACTACTAAGTAAATCCTTCTTAGGAAAAGAATTAAGTCTCCTAATATATATCCTATGATTTCCGGCCAGCCCATATATATATAGGAGAGGATAGAATTAATTTAGATTATTATAGTCATTTAGATCTAATAAACATTTATTATGTACCTCAATTCAAGAGGAATTTAATTTCAGTTTCTTGTTTAAATAAATTTGGATATTCGGTTACTTTTAATAAAGGTTTTATTATTAGTAGGAATAACAAATTTGTCTACAAAGGTACATTGGAAAACGGTTAATTCTATTTTCATAGCAATATCTCTTACTTGTTAGACACGAAATCAATGGAACCTAATCATAAAAGAGTAAAATTATCAAAAGATGAAATCTACCATTGGCAATTGTGCATATGATCAAAAGATTGGTTAGTGATGAACCTTTAAGTGACTTAAAGGTTGTTGATCTACCAACTTATGAATCTTGCTTGGAAGGTAAGATAACCAAAAGGTCGTTCATGTCCAAAGGAAAAAGAGCCATTGAATGTTTAGGATTAATAGACACTGATGTGTGTCGCCCTACAAGCATTCAAGCTAAAGGTAGATATGAGTACTTCATCCCTTTCACAGATGTATCTCATGAGATATAAGTTGGATGCTTTTGACATGTTTAAAGCATTTAAAGCTAAAGTAGAAAATCAGCTTGAGAAACACATAAAAATCTTGAGGTCTGATCATGGTGGAGAATATCTATCTGGTGAGTTTTAGCACTATCTTATTGATAATGGGATAATTTCTCATTTTTTTTTGTCAGATACACCTCAACAAAATGGGGTGGCATAAAGGTGAAATATAACTCTTTTGGACATGGTTAGGTATACGGTTAGTAACTCAACACTTCCAAATTCCTTTTGGGGATATGCTTTACAAACTGCTATGTACATTCTAAATGATATACCATCTAAGTTGAATTCCTAAAACACCGCATGAGTTGTTGTCTAGGTGAAAGCCTAGTTTACAACACTTAAGGATATTTGGATATCCTGCCCATATGTTAAAAAGAAATACAAAAAAGATAGAGTCCAGTTCAGAAACATGCATATTTGTATGGTATCCAAAAGGAACCAAAGGATATTATTTCTATAGTCCTTCAGATCTTAAAGTATTTGTTTTGACAAATGCTAAATTTCTGGAAAAAACTATATGAATAATTTTGTGCCTAAGAGTAGAATTGTCATGAATAAGCTTTCAGGATATATAATTCCACAAGAGGCATCGTAGTAAGAGGGTTAGTAGACAACCTGAGAAATACAGTGGTCTAGGAGAATCAGTAGAGAATCTCCTAAACGACGATGACCCATACACATACAAGAAAGCCATGGAGATGTTGATTGTCGCCATTGGCAAAATGTAATACAATCTAAAACTGAATCTATGTTCAAAAACAAAGTTTGGTCTCTTGTGGACTTGCCTAAAGAGATAAAACCCATTGGGTGCAATTGGGTATATAAGAAGAATAGAGGAATGGATGGAAAGGTAGAAACTTTTTAAGCTAGATTGGTAGCTAAAGGTTACAGATAGAATGAAGGTATCGATTATGTGGAAACCTTCTCTCCTGCAGCCAAGCTTAAATCAATTAGAATACTTTTATCCATTGTGGCATCTCTAGACCTAAAGATTTGGTAAATAGATGTCAAAACAACATTCCATAACAGAAGTCTTGACGAAAGCATCTAAATGATGCAGCCAGAAGAATTCATTGAAAAAGGCCAAGAGGAAAAGGTATGCAAGTTGTAAAGATCCATATATGGATTGAAGCAAACATCCAGATCCTAGAACATAAGATTTGATCAAGCTGTGAAAATTTTTGGATTTATTCATAACCTTGACGAACCCTGTGTATACAAAAGGATCAAAGGCAATAAGTTGGTTTTCCTAGTTCTTTATGTTAAAGATATACTACTCATTGGAAACGATGTAGGTGTATTGACATCAGTAAAAGAATGGTTAGCAAAAAAAATTGTTATGAAGGACTTACGAGAAGCAAGTTATATTCTTGGTATCCAAGTAATAAGGGATAGAAGGAATTGAACGATTGCATTATATCAAGCTTCATACTTAGATAAAATTTTGTCTAGGTTTTCCATGCAAGATTCAAAAAAGGTTTGTAACCTTTTAGACATGAAATCAAACTTCTAAGGAATAAGCTCCTAAATATGAGCATGAAGAGCAATTCGTGAGTAAGGTTCCATATGCCTAGGCAATTGGAAGTCTCATGTACGCAATGCTCTATACTAGACAAAATATTTGTTATGTTGTTGGCATAATTAGCAGGTTTTAATCGAAACCTGGTCCTGATCACTGGACGACGGTCAAGCATATTTTTAAATATCTCAGGAGAACGAGAGATTATATGCTTGTATACTCTGGAGGGGATTTAATTCCCGTTGGGTATATAGCTTCTAATTTCTAGCCGGATTCTGACTCCAGGAGATCAACATCAGGATATGTGTTTACTCTTGGAGGGGGTGCAACCATATGGATGAGTATCAAGCAATCTTGTATTACTGATTCTACCATGGAAGCTGAGTATGTTGCCACATTCGAAGCTGCTAAATAGGCTATCCGACTCTGCCAATTCTTGATTGACTTGTGTTGGGATTATGCTCAATAGCAAGAGTGTAATAATGTATTTGACATTCTTTTCATATTAATAAAGTGATTCCTAGTTTAACAAATGTTATAGCATTTATAGTTTAATTAATACAATTGTCAAAAATAAATAATCATAAGGTCAAAAGACTATGAGAAAATAAGAATTATATGTACATCTGGATATGTATAAGGTTGACACAACTGTTCGGTTAGTCTTGAACAATATTCACAACGTAAGATAAAGGTTGGGTGACTTTATCTTGTTAAAGTTGCAGATTGTTTTGCTAGCATTTGAGTGGGATCAAATGTGTTATGATGAGTCTAAAATCATCAAAGTGTGGTGTCTAAGGGAAAAAAAATCTAGTGCACTAGGTGCATTGAATAGGACCAAAATCATTTTCTCAGTAAGATAAGGTCTCCTAGCGTCATACTATTATTGATAGTATGATAAGTATCAAATACTTTATTTGATAAGTAGATAAATAAAAAGAATTTATTTATCTAGTCAAATTAGGAAGTATTTGATATCTATCAAAACTCTAATTGACAATTGGTCAAATTAAGAAGTTTTTTGATAAAGTCACAATTTAGTTTATATTCAATAATTAGTTATTGGATAAATACACTAATGAGTTAGAATCGAAGACTTGATGTGGAAAAGAATTCTTCTTTGAGTGAGAATTCTTGCCCACCAAGTAAATCCTCCTTAGGAAAGGATTTGGCAACTTATATATATGGCCTTGAAGAATTCGGCCAAGGCTAATGAAATTTATATAGTGATTTTGGCCAAGCCTCGATGGAGTCTTGTGAGAAGTTTTTTATTTTTATTTGCTTATAACAGTTTTTTTTTTTTTTTAAACCTCGTCCAACCCAATGCGTGTTTAAATCGGCCAAGCATTGAGAAAAGAGGGAACATTTTTATTTTCGATAGTGCAGTAGTATCCTTTACATCAAAAGGGTTTTTTATGAAAAATTCGAATCGGGTTCATACGAGTTCCAATCAAATAAATTGATAATTCACAAGTGACCAAACGTTCTTGGGTTTTCTCTAGGAGGATTATTGTGACTAACAAAAGAAAAAGATTTGTTTGTTTTCCATCCTCAGGTAAACAATTCAAAGAAAAGAAGTCCACACTCCTTGGTGATTCATGTTCATGATTGGATTAGAAGATCTTATGGATTCAATCCGGTGTAACTTCAATCGTCACCAGAAATAGGTACGATATTTTTTTATATGTTAATTAACTAAGGGTTAAGGTTCATTATTATAAAATGAAAAAAAAATTAAATATACTAAACCTATTTTCCGCTTCCGCCGCGTATTTTTCCTACAACTTGGAAGTGGTTCCTGATGCAAATAAGCAGATCTCTATCTATTGTGACAATAGTGGAGCAATGGCTAATTCGGGAGAACCAAAAAGTCATAAGAGAGGGAAACACATTGAAATATACTATCATCTTCTGAGGGAAATTGTGCATAGGGGAGAAGTGACGATTATCAAGATCACGTCAGCATAAAGTCTTAGGGATCCCTTCAGAAAGGCTATACCATAAAAGATCTTTAATAGGCACCTTGGGAACATGGGGATAAAAGATATGGCACATTTGCTACAAAGCAAGTGGGAGATTGTTGGGATTATGCTCAATAGCAAGAGTGTAATAATGTGTTTGACAATTTTTCATATTATTAAAGTGATTTCTAGTTTAGCAAGTCTTATAGCATTTATAGTTTAATTATTATAATGGTAAAAAATAAATAATCATAAGGTCAAAATACTACGAGAAGTGAAGAATTGTTTGTACATCTAGATATGTATGAGGTAGACACGATTCTTTAGTTAGTCTTAAACAATATTCACAACTTAAGATAAAGGTTGGGTGTCTTTTTCTTGTTAAAGTTGTAGATTCTTTTGCTAACATTTGAGTGAGATCAAATGTGCTATGATGAGTGTAAAATCATCAAAGTGTGGTGTCTTTAGGTAAAAGAATCTAATGCACTAGGTGCATTGAATAGGATCATAGTGAGATACTTTATCTAGGACCGTCAATAAATAATAGTTTTAGCTTGAAGACAATCGGAGAGTCTATCTCAATCTTGAGATAAACGATGGACTTATGGTTACAAGTGTTATTATTTGAGCCATCAATGAGTATGATTATATAGCTTAGTCTATCCTCAATGGTTTGGTGGTATTCATTTGTTACTTGATAAAAGACTTCATTTATAGATATGGGCATCGTGGCACCATTTATTAAATGTGATTAAAATATCATCATATGGATATGTTGAGGTATTGGATATTAAATCATAATGTTAAGTTTTCAATAGTGTCTATTGAAATATGGCTTATCAACAAGTCAAAATATCCAAGTTCAAAATATGATCATATAAGTAAATACAATAACTAGGAGAGTTATAGGCGGTCCATGAGCTCTTGGTGATTAATGGTATTCTTCAAGAGGACACTATCTCCATTAAGATTGTATAGGGTACGAATGAGGAACATTAACTTTTCTATCTTTATTTAAGAGTTCAATTTTAGTTATTTAGTTGAATGAACTAAAATTAATAGATCGGACCTAAGTGAATCATTTGTTGAATTTGATTAGGTTATGTCTACTAGAGCTTAAATTTATATAGCCCGGCAAGAACCCAAATTCCCACGAACTTGCATGGATCATTTGATATATTCTACCGTACCAATTTTTGGGTTCATCTAGAATTGTTTTTAGATTTCAGAATCCAAAAGTTTTGGAGAGGTGAGGTTATGTGTGAACAAGACATGCGGGTACTCTTCAAAATACCTGGAATGGGCGGCCAAGGATGTGGGAATCCTTGGGTGGCCCTAATAGGGTATGATTAGCATTTCGTTAATACATTAATAATATAATTTGCACATTTTAAGTAAATGGGTTGTTTAAATTATATTAATGTATTAATTTAATGTATGTGGACTTGTTTCTTTTTTAGCAAAAATGGGTCTAGGTCACATATGGATTTTTTTTATTAAAGTCCAATGGATTTAATAAAATGAAAAAAAAAACAAAAATTGGCCAATGTATATGGCTTGGGCGGCAAGGCTTCAATAAATGGCCTAATATATTGATTTTTATTTTATTATTTAGTTAAATGGAAATTAATTAATTTATTAATTATTTATTCATTTAATTAAATGTTAAAATCTTTTTCCCAGTAAAAGAAGGTCTTCTAGTGTCATACTATTATTGGTAGTATGATAAGTATCAATGACATTATTTGATAAGTAGATAAATAGAAAGAATTTATTTATCTAGTCAAATTAAGAAGTATTTGATATCTATCAAAACTCTAATTGACAATTGGTCAAATTAGGAAGTTTTTTCATAAAGTCACAATATAGTTTATATTCAATAATTAGTTATTGGATAAATACACTAGTGAGTTAGAATCGAAGTCTTGGTTGTTAGGTTTTAGTTTGTGTTGACATTAATTCCATATCAAAATGTTGTTTACTTGTAATGATTTAGTTGTTTAGATTCATGATGATTCAAGCTTCAAAAAAGGATGAACAATAAGTCAAAGCAAGTTCTAATTCTTCAAAGAGAAAGGATGCAATTTGATTCTACAAATGTATACTAAGACCTTATCTTTCTCTTATAAGGCTTAGGCACACACACACAATTCATTCATATGTATCCCTGTACTGTTGTGCACCATTATAGGCACACACATACAATTTATTCATGTGTCCCTGCATCGTTGTACACCATGTATAACACATTCACACACTTGAAGATGAATGCTCATGCATTGGTTTGGAAATAACATGTTTTGAAAAATGCATGATTGGAAACTATCTCTATGTAGTTTCCATTCTAGTGTGAATTGTGTTTGTGTGTGTATATGTTTGTATAACATGAATATTGAACTTGAATTTAGTCCTAAATCATTCTTGATTGAGTTCAGGTCATTTCGGTTATTCATACTATTGATTTCAAGTTCTATGTATAAAGATACTACACTTTCAACTCATGTTACATACATTGTCTTCGTATTCATATCTCGAGTCGAATTATTATTTTTTGGGTTGAGTATCTTATATTTCCATGTTCATGTGAGAGTTACAGTTCGAATTCTGTAAACCAATTCAAATTCCGAGTTCGAAGGCAGGAGAACGGTCGAAGAACGCGAGGGGAGCGCGAGAGGAAAAGTAGTGCAACCAATCACTCTTTCCCGAGATGGTGCGTGGCCATCTCGGGACAGAATGCTTGCTGCCCCGAGATGCCCACGTGCCATCTTGGGTAGCAGGAATGCTTGGACACTTAAGGGTAGTTTGGTCATTCTTGCTTCATTCTTATACCTCTCCTTTATAATCTCTTTCCCTCTCACATTTCACTCCAAGAAGAAATTCAAACTAGTGTGCAGAATTTTTCTCTCTACATTTTCTCACCTTCCAAACACCATAACTTCTTCATTTGAACTCCAATTTGAGTGATTCGAAGTTCAGAGTGTTAACCTATTCATTCTCCATCTTTTATCTGCAGGTTTGAGTGAGTTTTGTTACTATTTTTGGAGTCTAAACACACAAAAACGGGACTGCACCTAAATCAACTAAGGTATTGATTTTCTTTTAAAGTTTTCTTTTAAAACCTTGTCAATTGCCTTGGGTTTTCTTCTTCAACATATATTTGTATATTATGAGTGTTTTGATTTGAGTTTTGAACTCTTTCAAAGCTAGGTTGAGTTTCAATTGAAATCATACATGTTGAGTTAGGTTTTGATCTTGCCTATGTTTTCACATGTTTGGGATTGTATTGTGCTAGCTTTGATTCTAGGACTATTTGATGATCTTTGATTGATTGATTTTGTGAAAAATAGTTCCTCACATTTATTAGGCTCTCTTGGCCGAAGTCTCACATCAATACATGTGTTTATGTTCTTTTGAGCTATTCATGTGTTTTGTTGAATCTATGATTAGGAATATGCTCTAGAACTTTAGCTTAAATCTAATTTACTTTGTCATATGATTTTAGCATGTTTTTGGTTTGTGTGATTTAAACTTGATCTTGTGATTTATTGAATATATCTTGTGATTCAAGTTTAGATCTATGCCTGTATCTAGGTTGTGATTATTGTTGAACATATTTTACATGATCTAGATTGTTTATACATGCATGATTGACTAGACTACATTTGATTTGTGCATTCATGCTCATGTCTAGTATTTTCCATAGGATGTGTTGATCATAGCATTCTATGTAGCGTGCTTGTTTGCATTTTGCTTTCATGATCACCTAGATGCCTTGTGAGAAGGAAGTCTTGACAATAGGTGTGAGACCAATGTTGTTGAGCAAGAAGTCTTGGCAAGAGGTGTGAGGCCTTGGATTATCGAGCAAGGAAGTCTTGGCTAGAGTTAGGAAGACTCGGATAGTCGAGCAAGAAGTCTTGCCTAGGATCGTGAGGATCCAGATAGGTGAGCGAGGAAGCCTTGACTAGAGTCGGGAGGACTCGGATAGTTGAGCAAGAATTCTTGCCTTGGGTCGTGAGGATCCGGTAAGGTGAACGAGGAAGTCTTGACAAGAGGTGTGAGGCCTCAGATTGTTGAGCATTAGGGCGACATCTTCATGAGTAGGATAGGAGGGTAGTTTCTAGGTGAAGAGGTCACTTGAGAGATTGTACTTGTCTTATCTACTAGTGGATTTTGTTTCCCGGTGGCTACTAGCCTGTGGATAATTCCTCTTCGGAGGTTTACCACTTTATATCTTGTGTCAACTTCTCTCTATCCCTATCTCTCTAGTATTTGTATTTGTATTTGTTATTTGAATACTATGGATAGAACTCTTTATGTAAGTTGACTTCCTTTCTATAATATAGATTGGGTATGTGTTACAATTACTTGTTTGTATCACACTTTACTTGTCTTTATATATTGATTAAGTCTCTTTAATTAATATATATATTGTGATACAAGCTATCTAAAGAGACAAACTTTTGTTTGTTTCTAAGGGAGTCGAAAAAAGTGTCTAACCTATTCACCCCCCCCCCCCCCTCTTCCCCCTCCAGGTTAGCCTTGAGCATTTAACTGTGTCTGTATTTTCAATTGGTATCAAAGCAGGACACTAGATTGCACTTAGTGTAAGTTCGGGGTGATACATTCACTATTTTTGCAAGGCGTTTGAAGTCATGAGTTTACATGATGATGTAATGGCGGAAGGAGCCTCAAATACTAGGCCATCATTACTTCGAGGCACTAACTATAGGTATTGGAAGTTGAGGATGAAAGCCTACATCCGCTCTATTGATGAAAGGGCTTGGATGGTAGTGGAAGAAGGTTATAGTCCTCCTACCAAGGTTCAAGAGGATGGAACGATGATACTCAAGCCAATGAGTGAATGGACAACGAATGAGTTTGAGGTTATTAAATGGCACCATCGTGCTATGAATGCCATCTTTGGAGGAGTTGATGGGCATCAATTCTCCTACATTCAAAATCTTGAATCCGTAAAGGAAGCTTGGGATACTCTCCAAGTTACTAATGAAGGAACCTTAACGGTGAAGAAATTGAGGCTTCAAATGTTGGCATCACAATTTGAAAGTGTAAGTATGGGGGAAGAAGAAAAATTTGAAGACTTCCAATTTTAGCTTCTTAACATAGCTAATCAATGTCAAGCACTTGGAGTACCTATCTCAAAATAGCGTTTAAATTAGAAAATCCTTAGGTCTCTTCCTAAGAGATTCAAATCAAGGGTAACGGCCATTGAGGAAAGCAAGGATGTGGATAGTATGAACATTGATGAGTTGCTTGGGTATCTTCAAACTTATGAGATGTGCTTGAAGCCAAAGATCAAGAATAAGGGAATCACTCTCAATGCTAAAGAGGAGGAGAGTGATGATGAAACTGAAGAGATGACTCTTTTAGTTAGAATGTGGAAGAAGTTTCTAAAGAAGAATGCCAAGCCTAGAGGCAAGTCTTCTAAGAAAAAGGGAGTCAAGAGAACATCATCTCCAAGGATTGAGAAGAATAGTCAAGCCATGAACAAGAAAGAGGTTTAATGCTATAATTGTCATAGTTTTGGTCACTTTGCTAGTGAGTGCACCAAGAATCCATCTAAGAAAGATAAGAAAGGCAAAGTGTTGGCGGCTACTTGGAGTGATGATAATTCTAGTGACAATGAGAGCTCTAGTAGTGAGTCTTCAAGTGATGAAGAGTTGGTGAACAACTTTGTAGCTCAAACGGCTTCTCATTCTCCACTAGATATTGATGGTACAATATCTTTGAATAAGAACTTTGATGAAAATCATCATGGAAGCTCTAGTTCCATTCCTACTAATCTTGAGTTGTTGAAAAATATATAAAAGCTTGAAGAAGCTAGAGATAATGCTTAAAGAGAAGTAGTTGAGAAGGATGATTTGATCAAGAAGCAACTAGAAGAGTTTGTGGTTGTCACTCGTAGACTTCTTGGTGAGAAAGGTGATATTATGAAGAAGTTTAGAGAACTTGAAAAGATAAACCTTGAGAAGAATAATGTGATATCTTCTTTGAAGAAGAGAGAACAAGAATTGATGGAAGAGATAGACATGGCTAAGGAGGCTATTAAGGACTTAGTGAATGATTCGGTAAGTGTGTCTAGTGTTAGGAATTTTGTTAACTCTCATAGTGGTGAAGACGACTTGGTAGTTGAAGAGGAGATCTTGGAAGCACCATTTCCTACACACTTTGATAAAGTCGTGATTGATAAGAAACCACACAAGAAGAGAAGATCAAAAACCAAGAAGAAGTTGGCGAACAAGGTATCTTTGCAAACTCCTAGTGAAGCTAGTTCAACTCCAAAAGGTACAATCTCATCTTTTATTCCAATTTTCCATTATTGCAACACAATAGGTCACATTAAGCCTAGATGTTATAAATATATTGAAAAATGCAAATTAGGAAATGAATCTAGGGATAAGGAGATTAAACTTCAGCTTGAACATGCTAAGGATTTGAAAGTTGAAAAACATGATAAGTTTGCTAAGCATGAGAAGAAGTTGTGGAGTAGAAAGAATACTAATCTTGTTCAACTTGACAAAACTTATGTTGAAAATGTTAAGGAAGAGTGTGTTAATGATATTCTTGTTAATCAAGTCATTGAAGGACTTTACTTTAGATTTAACATTGTTGTCAAGGATGATATTGGAAATGTTTGTGTAGGTACACCCAAGAAAAAGTGGTTCAAAGGTGAGTGCTCTTATCACTAAAATAAGAAGCACATGTGAGATAGCTTTAAGGCTATATATCAATTGTGTTGAGAATTCTTACTTGCTAGCTTTGAATACTCCATGTATTGATATAAACTTGGTTATCTCACATCAGGGTTGTTATGATGGTCAAAATTTATTGATTAACTTTAGAGAAGTTCTTTTGTTATATGTGTTGATTGAGTTGAGATATTATGCTTTTTATACTCTTGTTGTGAAACATCATCAACTTGGTGTCATGAGGACATTCAAGGCAAGAGTGCTCATAAAAAGGGCGGAAGTATGATATTTGGTGAATATAATGCGTAAAAAGGTATCTCTATACTCTAATGCATGTTCTCTTAGATATTCATCTTTTGACTTAATTTTTGACATACATCTCATAGCATGTCATATTAGAGAATTTTGTATAGCATACATACGGTTCTCATTGACATTTGCTATTTTAGGATCTAATAGTGATATTGTTCACATTGATCTTAACTTTGATGATTGTTTGTGTATGGTATATTGAGTGGCATTACTTTTGAAAATATGAGCTTCATATTCTTTGAAAGCTACTCATTAGAGAAGTAATGATCTTGAATAAGTCTCTACTTATTGCACTTAGATCATGTGCTTATGAGCCATAAAATTTTGGTTTCTAAAAATTGCACCTTGCTTCTCTTATATGTTTTGCTAAGTAGGTTGAGTTTACTAATATGTAAACATTGGATACACCTTGAAGTTTTTGTGCTTAAGTACATTTAAAATGACCTATGTTTAGTATCCATTTGCTTCGGCAATTACATAGAACTCAACGAGCACCTTCATGAAAAGGGCTACACACATTGGTTATGAAAGCTACCCAATGTTGGAAAGAGCTACACCATTGTGATGAGTGAAAGCCGTCATGAAGTGAATTTTGTTTTTTTAAAAAAAAATGGAAATATCAAAGAAGTGTTGAAATGAAATTATAAAAAAAAAATCTTTGATTCAAAGCCTAAAAAGAAAAGTAGGAAGGCTTAAAAAGAAGTATAGTTGAAAATCAAATGTGCTCGGGTTGAAAAACGGAAATGGGATGACGAGCTACATCCACACACACGCTCATATGTTGAAATCTATTCTCTTAAAAGCAAAAATTCTGGATGATAATCTGTTTGACTTTTTATGGAAAAAGCTTAAGATGAATAGTTGTTGGAAATTGTTTGCATGTTGATTATCAAACTACTTCTTGATATATATTTGAAGCATATCTCTCACACACACATTTTGTTTATGAGTATGATGATATTTTAGCAATTGTTGAAGAATTATGAGAGAACTTGAAAAATCTTTATGTATCTCTCTTAGCATATGAAGATTATTTTGTTGATATTTCTTCAAATTGCTTGAATGTGTGATTGTGTGAACATCTTTATGAACTTTATGCTATCATGGATTTTAGTTATAGCATTTATCAAGGGGGAGCATTGTATGCTAGACATTGTTCTCTTTTATGATATGTTCACATGCTTCATTTTGTTACATGTTGGCATATTTTGACTTAATGATACTTGTAAGATATTACTCACTATCTTTGTCTTGTATGATGATTCATTCTTAAGTCATATGTCTTTGTGTTTATATATTTGTGACTAATATGCTTGTTTTGTCTTTCACTCACTTTTGTTGTATGTTTACAGCATCTTATATCACAAGAACAAATGGGAAGAACCAAGGTTACCGGGAGTGGAAATCAATCAAATCCCATTGTGACAGCCAAGTCTACCTCAAAAGGATCCAAAGCTTCAAGGTCAAAGGATTTATGGATCTTTGGAACTAAGAAGATATTTCAAGAGAGAGGCATTGACTTAGGTAAATGTAAAGATTCATATATTCTTAAATGCATTAAGGATAGGAATTGGGAATCTTAGGTGAGCATGTTAGGAATAGTGAATGATACTCTTGTTAGAGAGTTTTATCTTGAATATAGAGGGAGTGCCACCTTATTGGATGCTTTGATGGAGATTAGAGGTGTTGTGTTTAGAGTTAACCCGGAAAACATTAACAAGTTTCTTGGGCTATCTAATGATATAGATTCAAACTTTCTAGATGTAGATGTCATTGAGAATCTTAATATCATGGGTAGAACTCTTTATGACAATGCTTCTTTTGAGTGGAAAGGTAGAGCATATATTAGTCAACATGAGTTAACTAAGGCTAGTGCATTTTGACATCTATTCATTTGCACTAATATTATTGGATCTTCGAATTCAACCGAGTTGAATAAAGACAATATCAAAATAGTATATGCCTTGGTGACTAATCAGCCTATAAACCTTGGGGATTTACTTATGTTTTATTTTGATAATGCGGCTTTCACAACTAGAGGAGATAAGAAGCTTGCATTACCGGGGTTTATAACTTCTTTGTGTTTAGCTCATGGTGTTAAGAGTAGAGGAGATGATGTGTTAGTACAACCCTTGGAAAAATATAGTGATAAACGTGTATCATACATGTCATATAAGGATAAGGGTAAGACATGTGATACTTTTGGACTATTTAGTTTTTCACAAGTTGGTTGTCAAGAGACTAGCATAAACATTCTTCCGGATTGGACTTTACATTTGAAGAAGAAGGTTGATGAGCTTAGTGTTATAGTTGATAAACAAGATGCTAGAATAAAAGAGTTGGAGGAGTGTATTGCCTCAAGTTCAAGACCACCTCTCAAGCATTATGTTAGGTCAACTACATGCACATCTTTCTTTGGTGGATCTAGTAGCTAGTATTTGAGTCTCATGGTATGTTTCTTACCTTTTGGCATCATTTCATGTGAAAAAAGGGGAGAAAGAGTTGCTAAAGAGTTGCTAGTTACTTAATTTCCTTTTTATGTTGTTTTTATGAACTTTTGAACTTTCAATGGCATGTAATAATTAGTCTTAAGATTTGGTTAATAATTCTTGTATTTTGGCATGTATTGAGAGGGAGATACATGTATTTGTGTACTTAATTGTATATTCTTATCCATATTATATGCTGTCATTTGTTGTTTTTCTCTTGTATATGCATTGTGCTTTGAGATGATTTGTAGGTTGCTTCAAGAGAAGATCAAGATAAAGTTCAAGAGTTGGTGAAGATTAGTTATAGGAATCTTACTCATTGTAATGTGAGGGAGTAATTTTGTGACCTATCTTCATTTTTATATTTGTAGTAAATGTATAGGTGTTTTGACATGGAATTTGCCAAAGGGGGAGATTTTTTGGTTTTAGTTTGTGTTGGCATTAATTCCATATCAAAATGTTGTTTACTAGTAATGATTTAGTTGTTTAGATTCATGATTATTCAAGATTCAAAGAAGGTTGAACAACAAGTCAAAGCAAGTTCTAAGTCTTCAAAGAGAAAGGATGCAATTTGATTCTACAAAGGTATACTAAGACCTTATCTTTCTCTTACAGGGCTTAGGCATACACACACAATTCATTCATATGTGTCCCTGCATCATTGTGCACCATTATAGGCACACACACATACAATTTATTCATGTGTCCCTGCATCGTTGTGCACCATGTATAACATATTCACACACTTGAAGATGAATTCTCATGCATTGGTTTGGAAATAACATGTTTTGGAAAATGCATGATTGGAAACTATCTCTATGTAGTTTGCATTCTAGTGTGAATTGTGTTTATGTGTGTATATGTTTGTATAACATGGATATTGAACTTGAATTTAGTCCTAAATCATTCTTGATTGAGTTCTGGTCATTTCGGTTATTCATACTATTGATTTCAAGTTCTATGTTTAAAGATACTACACTTTCAACTCATGTTACATACATTGTCTTCGTATTCATATATCGAGTCGAATTATTTTTTTCTGGGTTGAGTATCTTATATGTCCATATCCATGTGAGAGTTACGGTTTGTAATCTGCAAACGGATTCGAATTCGAAGTTTGGAGGCCGGAGAACGGTCGAAGAACGTGAGGGGAGCACGAGAGGAAAAGTAGTGCAACCAAGCACTCTTTCCCGAGATGGCGCGTGGCCATCTCGGGACAGAATGCTTGCTGCCCTGAGTTGCCCATGTGCCATCTCAGGCAGCAGGCATTCTTGGGCACTTAAGGTTAGTTTGGTCATTCTCGCTTCATTCTTTTCCCTCTCCTTTATAATCTCTTTCCCTATCACATTTCATTCCAAGAAGAAATTCAAACTAGTGTGCAGAATTTTTCACTCTACATTTTCTCACCTTCCAAACACCATAACTTCTTCATTTGAACTCCGATTTGAGTGATTCAAAGTTGAGAGTGTTTTTCTATTCATCCTCCATCTTTTCTCTGAAGGTTTGAGTGAGTTTTGTTGCTATTGTTTGAGTCTAAACACACAAAAACGGGACTGCACCTAAATCAACTAAGGTATTGATTTTCTCTCAATGTTTTCTTTTAAAACTTGGTCAATTGCCTTGGGTTTTCTTCTTCAACATATATTTGTATATTGTGAGTGTTTTGATTTGATTTTTGAACTCTTTCAAAGCTAGGTTGAGTTTCAATTGAAAGATCTTGCCTATGTTTTCACAAGTTTGGGATTGTATTGTGCTAGCTTTGATTCTAGGAATATTTGATGATCTTTGATTGATTGATTTTGTGAAAAATAGTTCCTCACATGTATTAGGCTCTCTTGGCCGAATTCTCACATCAATACATGTGTTTATGTTCTTTTGAGCTATTCATGCGTTTTGTTGAATCTATGATTAGGAATATGCTCTAGAACTTTAGCTTAAATCTAATTTACTTTGTCATATGATTTTAGCATGTTTTTGGTTTGTGTGATTTAAACTTGATCTTGTGATTTATTGAATATATCTTGTTATTCAAGTTTAGATCTATGCATGTATCTAGGTTGTGATTATTGTTGAACATATTTTACATGATCTAGATTGTTTATACATGCATGATTGACTAGACTACATTTGATTTGTGCATTCATGCTCATGTCTAGTATTTTCCATAGGATGTGTTGATCATAGCATTCTATGTAGCGTGCTTGTTTGTATTTTGCATTCATGATCACCTAGATGCCTTGTGAGAAGGAAGTCTTGACAATAGGTGTGAGACCAATGTTGTTGAGCAAGAAGTCTTGGCAAGAGGTGTGAGGCCTTGGATTGTCGAGCAAGGAAGTCTTCGCTAGAGTCGGAAGGACTCGAATAGTCGAGCAAGAAGTCTTGCCTAGGATCGTGAGGATCTGGATAGTTGAGCGAGGAAGTCTTGACTAGAGTCGGGAGGACTCGGATAGTTGAGCAAGAAGTCTTACCTATGGTCATGAGGATCCGGTAAGGTGAGCGAGGAAGTCTTGACAAGAGGTGTGAGGCCACAGATTGTTGAGCATTAGGGAAACATCTTCATGAGTAGGATAAGAGGGTAGTTTCTAGGTGAAAAGGTCACTTGAGAGATTGTACTTATCTTATCTACTAGTGGAGTTTGTTTCCCGGTGGCTGCTACCCCGTGGATGTTTCCTCTTCGGAGGTTTACCACGTTATATCTTGTGTCAACTTCTCTCTATCCCTATCTCTCTGGTATTTGTATTTGTTATTTCCTTCTATAATATAGATTGTGTATGTGTTACAATTACTTGATTGTATCACACTTTACTTGTCTTTATATATTGATTAAGTCTCTTTAATTAATTAATATATATATATATATATATATATTGTGATACAAGCTATCTAGAGGACAAACTTTTGTTTGTTTCTAAGGGTGTCGAAAAAGGTGTCTAATCTAATCACCCTCCCCCCCCCCCCCCCCCCCCTCTCTAGGTTAGCCTTGAGCATTTAACTGTGTTTATATTTTCATTGGTGTGGATAAGAATTCTTCTTTCAGTTAGGATTCTTGGCAATCAAGTAAATCCTCCAAAGGAGAGGACTCTTGCCCACCAAGTAAATCCTCCTTAGGAGAGGATTTGGACACTTATATATATGGCCTTGAAGAATTCGGCCAAGGTTAATGAAATTTTTATAGAGATTTTGGCAAAGCCTTGTTAGAGTCTTGTGGGAAGTTTTTTATTTTCATTTGCTTATTATAGTTTAAAATATAAAAACTTCGTCTAACCCAATGTGTGTATAATTCTGCCAAGCATAGAGAAAAGAGAGAGCGTTTTTATTTTCGATAGTGCACTAGTATCCTTTACATTAAAAGGGTTTTTTGTACAAGATCGTTTCAGTAGAAAATCTTACGGATCCCTTCACAAAGGCTTTACCACATAAGTGTTGGGGTTTATGCCCTAAAGATGTAATTTGTATATGGATTTACAAAATAAATAAAAGGAAAAGTTCAATTCATTCTTGTTGTGTTGTTTATTTTATAACTTGTGCATATATTTAACATCCAAGATTGTCGGATGTGATCTCAAATTGTGTATGTGAGTGTCATATACAGATGAATACAGTAAGAGATGTGCAATCTAAAGAGTCTCTAAATAGCAAATAAAGTTAGGTACATTATTTGTGGTTAATATATAGCTACGATCCATTTCGTAATGTACGGTGACTCTATCCTGAATCATTCATAGGAGATATGGGAGTGGAGGCACCTTGTATGATGTGATCATATAGGATTGGGCCATGATCTATATGAATCTCTCACCAAGATCCATTTACCGATGATATTCACATATATCAACTAATGATGGCTATATGTGTGTGATCTTAATCCTGTGTGTCTTATCGACTCCTTTAGGTTAGATCGTGGTCTTTGATACACCATGGGTGAGGTTAGATGCATTTCCTGATCAATATACTCAGTATGTTGGGATTGCGATTTGGCTTGTGGCTGGGAAGGTTTGTACACATTAGTGGAATCCACTCCTTCTTATGAGAAGTAGATGGTAGTTCCCTTAAGGGTTGATTGGGGGGTTAGACAATATGATTGATCTCCTAATGCCGTGAGGAAATAGTATTTATTGTCTATTAGAGAATCAACGGTACTTAAAGGATATATGAAATTAGAGGGGTATAATGGACATTATGACCCAGTTCTAATTTTGAACTACTATTGAGGATCACATCATATGTAATCGCTATATCGATGGACACCGAGTAATATCGGTCTGTGTAAAAACGTTTGCAGTTGAGAAAGTGCGGCTTCGGGTTTTAAGTGTAATAACACCGGAGTTAATAATCAAGGAATATTAATTAAAGAGTTTAATTAATGATTCTGAGGATTATTGGAGTTCAAAATACTGTGGGTCTATTAGGTCCTCTTGCTAGCCCAATCGATTTAGGTAACAAGAGTCACGGTAAATTAATTGGATTGTCCAATTAATTGTGTTACGAAAGTGACACGTATTTATTCGGGAATTAATTGAATAATGAGATTATTTAATTAATGAATGATAATGATTATGTTAATTAAATAATTAGATTATTTAATTGTGTAATTAATCATTAGTTGGAGGGTGTTGATTGATATTTAAATTTTAAAGATAAACTAATTTGATTGTTTTATTTTATTAAATTTGATATTTAATTTTGAATTTAAAGATATAAGATATCTTAAAAGATTGGAATTGATTAGTTTTATATATAATTTTTAAAAGATAAAATGAATGCACAAGTATTTGTTGGTATATGATGCAAAAACAGTGTGCATGAATCAATTAAAAGAATCACACAAACGTGCTACAGAAGGAATAAGCATTAGGTGCAATTTTTAGGGTGCGTGAAACAAAACACCACATGAACGCATATTGAGAAAATTGTATCAGTGCATATTTCATATGTTGGTGTGCGTTTGAATAAGACACAGAAATATCAAGTATATGTTCGTGCAGTGTGTAGTGTAAACAAAAACAAAAGGAAGAAAAAAATATTGGTAATATTTTATATATTAGAATTGTTCTAGTTTTGTTAACGTAGAAGAAAGAGTTTTTCAATTCTCTCTACATCCTCCATTCAAGTTTCTGAGATCATGATGCCCCCACAAGCAGTTATTAGTCTGAGAGATAGCAAGGAAGATCGAGTGGCTTAGACAAGAGTACATCGTAAAGTCAATGAGCCTCCAAACGTTGGTAAGATTGGTTCAGACAGGAGCATATCGTAAAGTGAAGGAGTCTCCAAACGTTGGTAAGATTTTCTTCTTCTGATTTTATTGATTACAATTTCATGTGTATACTATTCTATGTATGAGTTACGAAAATAATTATGATCTCAAGTTCACTGGTTCCAGGTTATGATCTATATAAAAAAAATTAAAACATAATTCCACTGCGTTACTAGTGAACAGTGTTCCAACAAATTGGAATCAGAGCCAATTTTTCGGAACTGAAAATTGTTTTCAATGCTCATGTATGTATGAATGTGTAGGCACCATCTATATGATTGTATGAATGTTTATAATTAAATTATTTAATTTAAACTTGGTTGATCGTAATTTTTTATAGTATTGTGGATTTAGGGTTTATGGGTTGTATAAAAAAAAATTATTATTGTTATTGTATTATAAATAAATATAATTGTAACATGTAAATGAAGAATTGGAAACACGCGTGAAGGTGGTACTATTCACAACATTGTTCCTGGACACTATTCACACATACTGTTCCCAGGCACTGTTCACATCGTCTTGCACGGTTTCGTTGGCAAGTGTTGCCTAGTGCGTCCCGTTCGGATTTTCTGTTTCGAATTCATGAGATGAATTGGAGTGACCTAAAGAGACTGAAAGATTTCTGAACTTACAAGAATACCAAGGAATTCCTTAGGGGAATTTTTTGTAATTTTAGATTCCAACTTTTTAGGTTAAATAATCCACAGTACTCGGTCAACTCATGTATTATTTATATTATGTGATGATAAAAGTATTGTCATGCATACGTATGTTATTTAGATTAGATGTGCCTACACAAATATATTTAATATGTCATAAATGTATCATAGTCTGATATTTTATATATATATTTTTAATGTGATTAAAATGGGCTATATATGTAATTGGCTATGAAAATGAGATTAGTTGTTTAATAGTTAAAAAACTTGGTAATTCTCATTAATATTAACCTAGTTATTAAAGAGTTTAATAAGTTAGATTAATAGGGTCATTTATTGTAATTAGGATTAATATGATTAATAACCTAATAATAAATTAACCGAATAATGTTTGAGTTTTAATAGTTAAAACTTGGTAATCACTAACATAATAATCTGACCTTAGTAAATAGTTTACAAATGCTTAGATTATTCACTAATAGATTAGATTTTTAATTGTTAAAAATCATTAATAATTTATTAGTTAATTAGAATTTGATTCTATAATGTATTAGTTAATGAACTAGATAACTTGATTTAAGTTGGGCGTTTGATCCTGTAGAGTCTAGGTGCATTAACGGATAATAGAAAACCCTACTTTATAAAATAGTGGGTGGGAGAGGGATATATGACATATATATCCCTTCGTCTCCATCATTAGTTCAACACCGTGAGATCCGTGTAGTGCCTCGTGATGGCTTTGCTTTCTTCCTTCCTAAGGAGGGTTTCCACAAAGTTCAATATTAAGTTTAACTTCCTAACGGATAGGATTTCTGAGGGTATTTCTAGATTGGCCGACCCTAAGGCGGCAATTCTCGAGTTAAGCTCGTGAAATCTGAAATGGTGGGTTACACTCACGAAGGTTTTGATTAAGTTTGTTAATTAAAAACCTGACTGAATAAACGATGGTTGAATGATATGGAATAAGAGTTATTCTAGAATATCATTTGATTGAGAATCTATCGGTCCAACATGCAAAGACTTGACCGACCCTAAGGCGGCACTTCTTTGTGGTATGTTGGATTGTCGTGGTATAGTAACTATGGAAATCGACCCTAAGACTCTCTCACAGACATAGATGTCTATTAAACTTCAATAAAAAAAAATATGGAAATCGACTCAATACATAAAGACGAAAATCATACACGTTAAAAACATTAAAAAAAATTGTAACTTCCAACTCGGAACTCGAAAACTAATATATGAGTAACCGAAACGTTAAGAACTCAATAAGGAATAATATGAGAACATATTCAAGTCTGATATCAATAAAACATAAACAAACAAATAAAAGAACACACAAGTATGTCATTTCCTAGAGATAGTCTAAGAACATGCATTTTTATAAAATTTATCAATTTAAACCTAATGCATGTGCATACAATAATATGTATGTGAATTGGTTATATCAATTGTGTACAATGATGTAGTGACACATATGAATGCGAAGTGTGTGTGTGTGTGCCTAAACGTCTTGCAAGAGAAATGAAGTCTAAATATGCAACAAAGCTTGCTCATCTTGAAGACTTCTCATTGCTTGATAAGTTGTCAATCCTCTTTGATGTTTGAATATTCATAAGCCTAGACAACTAATAAATACAACGAAAATATTATTCTGATATGGAATTATGGCAACATGACTCAAAACCCTAACACAAACAGTTCTGAATTTTACTAAATATTGTATAGAGACTGAAAACTAAAATTAAATGATATGTCTGGTTTTTATTTTTCTTTCTTCTGAATATAGTGTCAACTTATTTGTTTTTAAAAATAAAATTGTTTAAAAATAAATAGTTTGACATTTATAACCTATTACTATTAATTGTTATGTATTATAAATTAAAATGATACTAAATACAAAACAAAAATAATTTATCAAATATCAAACCAATTTTAAAAAAATATTGATGCGATATTAATCATAGTTAAGATACCGTAAACAATGATATTGAAATGGGTTTGATTTTAACGAAATAAATAAATAAAATTAAAAGTTCAACAATAGAGTTGAAAATGACAATATCATTAAGGTTTTACACACAAATAAATTTAGAGTTAATGAAGTGTTTATAATTAAAGTTTAAATTGTGAAAGTGGGGAAAATGAGATAAATAAGAAAATAATTATTATTATTAAAACAAAGGTTTTAGGGGAATTGAGGGAAATGAGGATGGAAGAAGGACTCCATCCCCAGGATGATTTTTTCCTCCAATGGAAATGAAGATTTGGGATTTTTAGGGAAATGATCGTCCCTATATTTAAGATTTAGCCAAGATTTTTGAGCAATTGATTAGAAAAAGGTTTTAAATAATATTGAAGAAAAAAAACTACTCTTAGTTTATTTAAACAACCAAAAAAATTATTATAAGAGTTTTTAACATTAAAAAATATTTTTAGGCGATACAGAAGTCATATCAAACCTATCCTAAGTTGAAGTAAGTGAATTTAATTATTGATAATTGAAGAGCTTGATATTCATATAACTGAGAGAGAGAGAGAGTTAATTAGTTGTCGCAATTAACTAACTGTGCAACGCGCATGAACATCTTGCAAGTCAATAAAATATTTAATCAACTTTTGTGGTATGTATCTAGAAAAGGAATAATAAAGGAAAAGGAATAATAAAGGAAAAGTCCAAAAGCTTGAAATGAAAGGTTTAGAAATTAGAATAAGAATCTAAACGCCACATATTCCACATTGTATAATCTTTTTGTATCCATTACGTTGTATCCAAGCAAAATGCAGACCAATGACCTTAAAGGCTTAAATATTAAAAATTTAACCTCTGCCGGCCTATATTTTCAATTACGTCAGCTTTTTCTTTCTTTGAATTTTCCTTGATGTGACATCTCCTCGAATGACCTTTGTGGGGATTGGCTGCTATCAGGTAGAGGTTAGGATTAGATAAGTTCTGTACCCTATCTCAATATTTTAAAGTAAAAAAAATTGATTTTATATTTATTTAATATATACATATTTATTAAAAATATTTACTAACCCACGGCTATCGGTATAACTGGAAGTATATTTTCTCTTTTAAACTAAAGGTCCTTTGTTCAAGTTAATACTCATTCTATACTATTAATATGTTTTTGTCTTTCAAAAATAATTATCTATATTTAAACTCTATTTCAAAATTATCCCTTTTACCAAAAATAATATTATACATTGTTTTATATTATATTATATTATTATTATATAAAATAAATTATTATATATAATATTTATTATCCAAAATGTATATCCTATTTTATAATATATATATATATATATATATATATATTATACAATATATATATATATTATAATTTTTTATTATTATTATCCAAAATATATATTATATTTTCTTATTATATATATTTGTTATAGGTATATTTTATCGAATATACACGTCACTGACAAGGTGTATAGTCCCTTAAGATTGCCAGGTAGATATCCAAATAGGCATCCAGAAAATATCCTTCAAGATATCACTTAAGGAATACGAACCCGAGTAAGTACGAACACAGGTATTCGGCAAGTTAAGACCTGCTCGGGATCAAGTGACGTCATATTCTACTCGGGACAAGAATGAGAAACCCGAATAAAGAAATTCAATACATAATTCGTACATGGGTATACCAAGAGTCATGCTCAAATACGTAAAGACATCCATGTCAAGAAGAACTCTTAGAAGAATAAAGTACCAAACAGGAATCAGGATCCAAATCGGGCAACAACTTTACTTCTTCAAGAAGACTGCACATTTATAAGGAAATAAAATCCTAAACTGACTGTATATTCAGAGTCCCATTCGATCTCCATTCAATCTCCGAAATAGGAAAGAAGTAAAAGACGACTCCAACAAACAACCAAATTGTAGCTAGATATAGAAATCTTTCATTACTTGTACAACGAGGATTAGGGTTCTATGCGAATATAAATAGACTCATAATCTCATTGTTGGATATATAGAATCACATAATCAAGAACAGAGAGAAAAAAAAAAGAGATCGAGTATTGTAATTCTTTATTCCAATAGTGAATTTTGGCTCGGTTGTTCGTTCAACCACTCGTGGACGTTTCTCCGATCACCCGAGTTTTACCACGTAAACTCGTGTCTAATTAGCTTCAAATTGCATTCTCCTTCTTTCCCTTTGACAAGTCACAACCAAATCCAATCTTGTTGACTTTCTCACCCATCGAGAAATCAACGTCAACAATTGGCGCTAGAAGAAGGAGCGCATGAACCTCCGATCTGATTTAAAGTAATGGTTAGAAGCGAAAACAGAAATAGTTCTGGGGACATCCAAAAATCTCCAGATAATGCTCATATAGGTGGGTGCTCACGAGATCCCACTATAACCATCGAGAACCAACCAGCACCCCTGGTTGGTATCCAGCAAATCCCTCCTACTAGTGAGGATGTAGCACGACGTTTCTGCTAGGCATTGTAATAGCTACTAACAGACGCGGCGAGAGAATGAGTAGATATATTGGTTGTGGATGAGGCACACCTACCAAACCCTCTGCCTACAAGGCTACGTTCGGTTATAGTTGGGTCGGAACCAGATGCTCCAGTAGCTGCTAGGAACTCGGATCAAAACAATCAATCAGGGGGTAAAACACGCACCCTGGACAAGGATCGTGAAACACCCGAAGAACCACGCCAAAGGTGGAATCATGGTCAGGTAGATCGAGATAGGCACCGAAAATATGATCGACATAGGGATCGGTCATCATCATCATCAGAGGATAGCGATAGTCACCATTACAAGCGTCGTCATGAAACCATACACCTACAAGGGTTAGCTCATGAGACTCGGATACAGGATGAAGATGAGCTGGAAATAGGCATGGCAATCACCCGACGGTTTAACCGTCATGGAGAACCGGTGGGAGACAGAGATGTTATGATTCAGAGCATGACCCGAGAAGTTGAAAACAACAAGCGTCAAATGGACGCGATGGTTAGGTGATATGGATATAATGACTTATCTGACGATGATTCTGATAGTCCATTCACTAGGGACATCCTGTGAACCCAATTCCCAGAAAGGTTCAGGATGCCATACATGGAACAATTCAAGAAGGATACGAATCCTAAAGAACACATCAGACGGTATAAAAGCGCTATGGCTCAGTATGCCCACAGCGACCCTTTACTATGTCTCAATTTTCCACAAACTCTGGGAGACAAAGGCTCAAAATAGTTTTAAAGGTTGCCCCCAGCAAGCATCGAAAGTTTCGACGAATTAAGCAGAAGTTTCTCAAGACAATTTCTAGGCAATGTACACAAGAAAAAATCAGTGGCTTACCTTTCTCAGTTGAAACAAGGGAAAGATGATTCGTTGAAAAAAATACCTAGGGAGATTCGGTCAGGCGGTCTTATAAATCGACAGTGGAAATGATGAAGCAATAATTGCTGCATTCATAAATAATTTAGAGAATGGACGACAATCTTTTGACCTAAGGAGGGCCCGTTTAACCAGATATGTAGACATGATGGACATGGTTGGAGGATATGCACTAGCCGAAGAAGAGGAGTTAGCCATAGAAGGATGCTACATGTATGGGGGGAGACTCGAACAAAAAGACGCCAAGTTAAAGGTACAGAACCATAAAGGAAAACAAAAAGGAAACAGCAAAGAAAGAAGCAAGGATGGGAGAAACGGACGTAATGCTGACCAGACCACAGAGAAATTCTGAGAAAAATAAACAAACTACACCCCTCTCCGGAAAAAACAGAAGGAAATCCTGGCCATATTAGAGGAAAAAAAACCTTGTAAAGGAGCTACGCCGACAGTCTCAGTTTGCTTGATGAGATACAACAAAATACTGCAGATTCCACAAGGAAACCGGTAATGAGACTTCCAAATGTTACCGGCTTAGAGACTACATAGAGACCCTCATTTGGGAAGGACACCTACAAGATATAATCCTAAAAAAAGATGAGAAGTCATAGACGAATAAAGAGACCAGGGCCGACCATAGTTCTGGTCGGAACAAATGGGTCAGTCCTGAGGCCAATGAAGTAATACAAACAATCTTCGGAAGACCATCAACTGGAAGAAGTAACCGGGAGCGAACTCAGGAAATCCAAGAAGCGGTGGAGGCAAGGCAGAACTTTGATGTCAACTCCGTTAAACCAGACCCGTAAAGGGTAAAGGAATGATGGGACCCAATAATATTCACAGAGGCCGACTCACACGGGGTCGATGTTCGACCAAATGATGCCCTGGTCATAAGTGCCCAAATTGAACAAAAGAAAGTCAGAAGAATTTTAATATACAATGGTAGTTCGGCTGATATTCTCAATGTAGCTGTCTACGATCATCTCAGGTTGGACCGAAAGGATTTGCAATATTTCCATACACCACTCAAACGATTTGGGGGAATCGAGGTCAGGTCTCTCGGGACGGCAAAGTTGCCCGTAAAAATCAGAGTAGCACCTTGTGAGAGAACAGTGTTGCTCGATTTTATAGTGGTAGACTTAGACAATTGGTCTTATAACGCGTTGTTAGGTCGACCATTTTGAATAAAACCAAGGCAGTAACAGCTACTTATGCTCTGATGATCAAATTCACAACTGAACGGGGGGTAGGAGTAGTCCAGGGGTCCCGGGAAATGGCCAGAAGAGCTAATCTCTCAGTTTACAAAGACAGAGACAATAGCTAACAAGTGTTCACCATCACCCAATCAGATCAGACCGAGCAAGAATCATTGTTGTTTGAGTTTGATCCAAGGGAAGAGCCGAAAGTATCTAAAAGTGAACCAAAAGAGGAAATAGTCCTAAGAGAAGATAAACCAGGTAAGAAGATCAAAATCGTGGCCAGTTTAGAAGGAAAGGTTAAGCAAAACCTTATTGATCTACTCAGAGAATATAAAGATATGTTCGCTTGATGTAATGAAGACATGGTAGGGATAGATGCCCGAGTTCTGATGTAATGAAGACATGGTAGGGGTAGATTCCTGAGTAATATCCCATCATCTTGTAGTGGACACAAATGTAAAACCAGTAATACAAAAGAGAAGATCTTTTAACCTCGAAAGAAGTCAGGCGATCAAGCAAGAAATGGAGAAGTTACTCGCTGTAGGATTGATCAGAGAGATCAGCTACCCTTAGTGGGTAGCCAATGTGGTCCTTGTCAAGAAGAAAAATGGTCAGTGGAGAATGTGCGTAGACTTCACGGACCTGAATAAAGCATGCCCAAAAGACAGTTTTCCACTACCAAGGATAGACCAACTGGTTGATGCCACGTCAGGCCACGAATTACTCAGTTTCATGGACGCCCACTCAGGGTATAACCAAATCCAGATGAATAAGGCTGATGAGGAAAAATCGACATTCACAACCGATCAGGGCTTATACTATTACACAGTAATGCTCTTTGGGCTAAAGAATGCAGGAGCAACATACCTAAGGCTGGTCAACAAAATCTTCGCAAGTCAAATAGGAAGAAACATGGAAGTTTACATAGATGACATGTTGACCAAGAGCATCTCGACAGATGGGCATGCTTTAGGCTTGTGGGAAACATTCGATGTCTTGAGGAGATTGAAGTTAAATCTGAACAAATGCCTATTTGGAGTTCCTTCAGAAAGGTTCCTGGGTTTCCAAGTTCACCAGAGGGCAATCGAAGTAAACCCTGAGAAGATCTAAGCCCTTCAAAAAATGACCTTGCCAAAGACGCAAAAAGAACTACAGCGCTTAATAGGATACCTAGCCTCTTTGGGCATATTTATTTCAAAGGCCACAGATAAATGCGTTCCCTTTTTTAAAGTAATTATAAAAGAAAAAAGGCTCGAATGGAACGAAGAATGCGAGCAGGCGTTCCTAAAAATCAAAAAGTACCTAGGACAAGCTCTCATCCTTTCAAAACCGAAAATGGGAGAGATACTCCACTTGTACTTATCAATTACGGAATTAGCAGCAAGCTCAGTCTTAATCAGAACAGAAGATGGAGTACAGAGGCCAGTATACTATACCAGCAAGGCACTTCCTCCAGCTAAAACAAGGTATTCACAGGCAGAAAAATGGTCTTAGCATTGGTTTCGACAGCAAGGAAGCTGAGGCCATACTTTCAGGCTCATACAATCTAGGTCCTCACCGACTGCCCACTTAAGCAAATCTTACAGAAGCTAGAAATTTTAAGAAGACTAACTAAATGGACAATCGAGCTAAGTGAATTCGATATTCAATATGTCCCTAGGACATCCCTCAAAGGCTAGACTGTAGCAGATTTCGTAGCAGAATTCACAGAACCAAATCTGGAGGCGAAAAGGATGTTGGGTAAAAGTTTCTCGTGGAGATTATATGTTGATGGTTCCTCGAACACTCATGACAGTGGGGCAGGGATTGTAGTATGCACATCGGAAAAAGATGGCTTTGAATGTGCCATGAGATTCGAATTCAAAGCAACAAATAATCAAGCCGAGTACGAGGCGTTACTAGCTGAACTTAGAGTATGCATTGCCCTCGGAGCAGATGAGATCGAGATATTCAGTGACTCACAGGTAATCGTCAACCAAGTCCTGGACGAATACCAAGCTAGAGATGAAGGAATGATAGCTTATTGAGACATAGCAAAACAACTCCTTCAAAAATTCAAGGAATATAAAATTGTCCAGATTCTTAGGGAAGAGAATGAAAAGGTTGACGCTTTATCCAAACTAGCATCAACAATAACCACAATTAGGCCAAAAACTATTCAGGTCGCACATCTCCTCAGACCGAGTATAGTTGAGTCAAAAAACTTGGAAATCTTAGAAATCCGAACACCGCCAGATGGTTGGATGACTCAGCTGAAAAGATACCTAGAAGAAGACATACTCTCGGAAGATCCCCTAAAAGCCAAACGTGTCAGGTATCGATCAGTAAGATACACTTTGATCGAAGAAGAACTGTACAGAAGAGGGTTTTCCCGAACACTCCAGAGATGTGTATCAAAGAAAGATGCATGTCGGATACTATAGGAAATCCATGGCGGAGTATGCGGAAATCATACTGGAGGCAAAAGTTTGGCACACAAGGTACTCAGGCAAGGTTATTATTGGCCCTCTTTGTTTTCGGATGCACAGCGATGTTTAGAAAGCTGCAATACATGCCAAAGGATCGCCAACGATATCCGACAGCCTCCTGAACAACTCAGAAGCCTTACGTCCCCATGGCCATTTGCCATGTGGGGCCTGAACTTAATTGGTCCAATGCCAGCAGGGACAGGGGTAGAGCAAAGCATGCAATAGTAGCCGTTGATTACGGAAGCCGAAGCATTAGTACACATCACATAAGCAAATACCATGAACTTTTTGAAGAAAAATATACTCTAAGGTTTGGAGTTCTAAGCACTATCATCACTGACAACGGCACCCAGTTCGATAATCTAAAATTCAGACAGTTGTACAAAGAGTACCAAATTGCCAATTACTACTCCACACTTGCCCACCCTCAAACGAATGGGCAGGCTGAAGCAGTAAACAAAATCATCAAGCACACACTCAAAGTAAAGCTAGATGCCAAGAAAGGAAGTTGGGTTAAAAAACTTCCTGAGATATTATGGTCATATCGGACGACAGCAAGGACTTCTATAGAAGAGACTCCATTCACTTTAGCATTCAGAATAGAAGCTGTTATCCCTGTAGAAACATCGGACGTGTCACCAAAGGTCAGGCTGTATAATGAAGACTAGAATGTTGATATGCTGTTACAAAGTCTAGATGAACTAGAAGAGAAAATGGAGAAATCCCGAATACGAAATATGGCATATCAACAAAGAGTGGCTCGCCACTACAACTCTCATGTTTGGATCAAGAAATTCCAACTAGGAGACCTGATACTCAGAAAAGTGTCACTAAACATAAAAAACAAAGTTGTCGGCTCCTTGGCTGACAAATGGGAAGGCCCATACAAGATTGAAAGAGTAGCTGGTCATTGAGCATATTGGATTGCATGACCAGATGGAGGGATCTTACCCTGGCCATGCACCGCCCAATACTTGAAGATTTTTTATCCTTGAAATTTTGTTTCCTTTTTTGTTAGGACAATTTTAGTCAGGATAGTTATTAGTTTTGAAATTTAATCATTGTTAATTTTGCAGTTATAAATAAAAACCCAACTCAGGATTTCAGAAATCAAAAGCATATGATAATAAGAACATATGAAAGACGAGCATGATAATAAGAACATGTAAATAAAATGCTCGGGACCATTAATTTGGAAAAAAATTCGAATTTGGGAAGAAGCTCGAAGGAGCACGCCAGCCGAGCAAGTTCAGTCGACCTTAGCCAAAAGGTAAACCCGATGCACCAGATTTTGAAAAACGGCTCAGGGCACCGTCGGGATAAATCCTGATAAGATGCGCAGCTGTGTTAAGCATTTCAATAGCTTAACGATTCGGCAAACCCTTGCACAGACAAAACTAAGGAGACGTCCTCAGTAACTTGTGTAAGGACTCGAGCATAGGATCATAGTAAGCCTTGATGTAATGTTTGGGTAGCAACCGAGTATGAAATGCGAGTATAAATCTACTTGCTTGTTTCAAGATGGTTCAGTTAATAATATTAGCCAGTTCAATAAGATACTTTGCAAGAAGAGATTGCATTAGCCAGTTTAATAAGATACTTGGCATTAGAAAATCGTTCTGAGTAAACAAAACCAGGTTAAATAAGATACTCGTTAAAGTTACTCGGACAATAGGGTTAGTCAGTTCAATAAGATACTTGGCGTTAGAAGCTATTCTATATAACAAAACCAAGTTAAATAAGATACTCTGTACTCGGTGAAATTACTTGAGCAATAAAGTCAGCCGGTATAAACAAAATACTTGGCTTTCTGAATAAAACAGTTCACTATGAAACTTCATTGATCAAAATCTTTACAAAGTGGAAAATTTTACAAAAATGACTTCAAGGTTGGGGTGAGGGTTTGGAACTTTTACCGATACTCGGTCAGGCACCATCTCGTATTCATGGAGAAGACTTTCATTTGAAGGCCAGGCGATTGTGTCGACAAAGTCATCCATCCACTCACTATAATCTGCTCCAGGGACCGGACCAACATCAGGTGTCGAGCCATCCACACTAGATTCCTGACTGGCATAAAAGGTCGAGAGAGAATGTTCTAATGGCATCTCCAAATGCATAAGATGGGGCTCTTTACCTCGGCTACGGCAGTAAGCTCTCCATTCTTTCATCTGAGTCTAAAGAGATTCCAGGGACCGTTCCACAAGGTTCTTGATCGACAGCTCCCAGTTGGTTCGGGCTTTATCAGTTGCCCGATTCTTGACTTTTAAAAAATTCGCCAGCTGAAACTAACCCTCACTGAAATTCCCGAAGAAGAAGGACGTCATAAGCTGTGGACCTTTTGAAACGATCAACCCCCTGGACCTCGAGTTCCAGCCTAGCCTCCTTTGATAGAGATTTGATTGTCAAAGCTTGGCGTTCCAAGTCTTCAATCTTTTTCTCATAGGACGACTTGGCCTGCTCAGCTTCCTGTTCTGCTTTGAGCATCGATTCCTAGGCAGCAGAAATTAAGTTTTGAAATGACACAGCCTTCTTCTCTGCCAAAGAAGCTCTCTCCTCGGCTCCCATTTGCTTAGCCAAGCAATGATAGAAAAATTCATGGGTAAAGCTCACCTCTCTCTGATAAGCCGCCTCGACCCGAGCAAGGCTATACTTACTCTCCTTCAGCTGAGCTTCAAGACGCCTTATCCGATCGGCTTGATGTTGTTGCGTCTGAACCGACTCAGCAAACTCGACCACCACCTGCATGAAAGGTTTTAAGTTAAAAATCTAACAGACATTAAGATAAAACAGTTGGGATAAGAGACTTTACATAAGAGGCACTATTGAAAATATTTTCAAGACGAGTGGTCAGGGAATTGTCCCTAAAACGGCTCCAATGGTCATCCCCAATGAAGACCCGACCAGAAGACATCGCCTGTAGCATTTCCTGTGGAGTGGAATAAGGATCACCCGAGGCTCCCTCCCCAATGTCTTCAGCCACAAAAGGAAGAGAATCCCTATCGAGGTTTGAAGTTTCATCTTTTCCCACGGACGCTTCAACTTGAACGCTTGGGGAAACTCCAGCCTCGGTATCGTCATCACTTGATTCGATAAACAATACCACCCGAGAGACTTTATGAGGATGAGTGGGAGAGTCGGCCATCTTTCTTTTCTCAGCCCGAGTACGGTGAAAGCTGAGATCAGCCGCAGGATCATCCTAATCATCAACATCAAGGAGAGATTCGAAGAAACCAGGATCAGGATTTACTTGTTCGTCTAAAGGCCTTCCAGTTTCGTTTCTATCCCCGATAACAAAATGTTCGGTAGGAACCTCATTAATCGGGGACTTTGGAACACCAGAAACTTCGCCAAGACAATCTTCTTGCCCCCCCTTATCCTAAGGAAACCTTTGGGCATTGGAAGTTTTAGCAGGGCCACTCGGACCACTAGATTCCCTTACGGTCGGCTGAATGACCTCCTCAGGGACATACTCAAAGATCTGCTCATCAACCTCATCAGACTCCTCATCAGATTCAGATAGAGCAATGCCTTTCTTGCTTTGGCGGGAAGCTTCTTTTTGGCTCGCCTGAAGGATCGTTATCACCTGGCGAGCTTGAACATCGCAGACAATGTCCGAGTCATACACTAACGATATAGAACCAAGTCAGACAGTAATATAGAGGTGAAAATAGAAGCAAAAAAAAAGAACCATACTTACATCGCCTGTGATAGCCTGAAATCTTGCTAAAGAAGCCAAGCTATATCATCTTCTTCTCACTAAAAAGATAGGACTTGCTCCTCTTTTCCAGAGTATGCACTGCGGCCCGAGCAAGTCTGGTCAGCTCAGCATCAGAGAAGTTAAGTTTTTTCTTGTTCCATACGTCAGGAGAACTGAAAAAATGGGGAACCTTCAGCACCGTCTGATTCTCCCCGACCGAGAGAGTAACCTCAAGTCCTAAGTTCCCTCCGGTAAAGAACCAACTGTTCTTCCAATGCTTGTTCAATGAAGGAAACCCCTACACAAAGCCTCTCTTTTTTGCATCAGAAGAGGTTTCAACTCTCCGATTCACTTTTGTCCCCTCAGGGACCCAACAATTTGGCGGATTGGACATGAGAAAAAAGGTTCATGTCTGACTAGATTGCCTTAGTGTATAAAACTGCCTGATTTCATCCATGGAAGGTGGTGACAGGTTCATTCGACTCCACATATGCCACATGCACATTAAAATCTTGTAGCTATTCGGGGCAAGTTGGGCTAGAGTGATCCCTACTTCGGCCAGAAACCAAGCAATGAACTGATGAAGAGGAAGAGTTATACCGCAGCAGAGCATGGACCCATAAATCGCCACCATGCCAGGAGGAGGGTTCCATGCGGCTCTATCACCAGCAAGAGACATTGTAACCGAGTCGTTCTGGTCAAATCGAGCACGATACTTCACGATCTCATCTACCCCGACCATATTCAGCTCGACATCAAACCCACTCGGGCGATCAATAGAAAAAAGGATACATGATGCTTTAAACTCCGCTTCAACGTCCCTCTCATCAACGATTTGTTCCCTGATTTGAACGCTACCCGAGCCATGTTTGTGGACCTCACGTTTACTCTGATGTCTTACCATCCTAAATCGAAGAGGAACCTTGTGATCAGAAATGATAGATTCAGAACTAGAAGATTAAAAACTGGACGATTCAGAAATTAAACGAACGTCAGGGTAAAGCCCGGAAATGTCAACACCTAAAAAATGAGGCTCATCAGGAGGGATTTCCACCAATAGTCTATGAACTCAAGAGGCTAATTGAAAATCTCCATGCTCAAGCACTTCGAAAGCTATAACGAAAAAGCGTTGTCGTGAAACAGGATCCATCAAAACTAACCTTTAGAATGAAACGTAAAAAACCTAGAAAAGCTTCAACGGAGAATTGAGATGAATCTCTGCGCAAGAAATCTGGGTTGAATGTTTGCTTATGCGAAAATGAACCGGAATAGTTCCTTTTCGGCTTAAATAGATTATTCAATAACAAAGATGCAAAACCCTAGGGTCTTAAAAAGTGGGAAAAATCGAAAAGGAGGATTTGATGACGTAGGCAGCGCATCAGGAGACACACAAGTCGCTTCTCATAAATGTTACTAGGGAAATGAAGCGGTGGGAAGATGCGTGCAAAGAAAAAGAACCGACCAAGCCGTCAGAATTTCAAAACGTCGCAATCACTGAGATTTACGTGATAGCCATTAAGACACGTCATTATTACAAGGCGCAGATTAAAGGGTCAATTAAAATATTCACGCCAAGGACAAAATCTCACTCGATAAAAATATTTTAAGGGGGTATTGTTATAGGTATATTTTATCGAGTGTACACGTCACTGACAAAGTGGATAGTCCCTTAAGATTGCTAGGTAGATATCCAAATAGGCATCCAGAAAATATCACTTAAGGAATACAAACCCGAGTAAGTACGAACATAGGTATTCAGCAAGTTAAGACCTGCTCGAGACCAAGTGACGTCATATTCTACTCGGGACAAGAACGAGAAACCCGAATAAAGAAGTCCAATACATAATTAGCATATGGGTATACCAAGATTCATGCTCAAATACGCAAAGACATCCATGTCAAGAAGAACTCTTAGAAGAATGAAGTACCAAACATGAAACAGGTTCCAAATCGGGCAACAACTTTACTTCTTTAAGAAGACTGCACATTTATAAGGAAATAAAGTCCTAAACTGACTGTATCTCCAGAGTCCCATTCGATCTTCATACAATCTCCGAAATAAGAAAGAAGTAAAAGATAACTCCAACAATCAACCAAATTGTAGCTAGATACAAAATCTTTCATTAATTGTACAACGAGGATTAGGGTTCTATGGGGAAAAGAGGAAAAGGGGAAATGGGGGACCTTGTGGAAACGGAAAAAAATGGGAGAAAATAGAAAAAAATGAGGGGGGGGGGGGGGGGGGGGGGGGGGGGGGGGGGGATTGGGTGGGGGTTTGCAAAATGAAAATGGGGATGAAGATGGGATGGGGGGACCTAGATATATTCTCGTTTCCCCATTGGTCATCCCTAACAATAATATCCTTGTTTAAATGAATATATTCATTATTATACATTTTTTTTGTAATACCAATAATTAGGGATGACCATTTTCCCCCGGCACCCCAAATCCCTGCTCTCCTGGTACGGGGAAAACGGGGGCATGGGGAAACGAGGAAACGGGGAAATGGGGGACCTTGTGGAAACAGAAAAAAATGGGAGAAAATAGAGAAAATTAGGGGGGGGGGGGGGGGGGGGTTGTAATTCCTTATAAATTATTAACACACCCAGTTTAGTAAAAAAAAATCATGTTATTTTTAGAATCAAAATCTCTTGTCATGAAGGTCCAATGTACTTTTGAGAGAGAAGATGTATTACTGGAGTGTAGATGAGATTATGAGATTTTCAATTAGGAATTCTCTTATATATACAACCATCTTAAAAAAAAACATCAGTAATATCTACGGATACAGCTATCTTTTAAATATATATATATATATTGTTTATTAATAGAGGTCATAACTAAACATAAAATAATTTGTCAGTGTCCTTTAAAAAATCTTTTTTCATTACTTAGTTATATTATAATTACGTGGCGATCAGAAAGTTTGATACTTAAAATAAAATTAGAGTTTAATTAGGGTTTATTAAAAGTTTTTTTTTTTCTTAATAAATAGATATAGTAGAAGATAAGAGTGACCTAACAGTGACAAACCCAAGAATTTTAACAAGGTAGGACACTTGAATATATATATACTGAAAAATTAAAATCATAGTAAAATAAGTGTTTTTTAAAATAAAAATGAGTTTTTTTAGATAAAATAAAACAAATAGAACACTTACTCAAGGTGCATGTCAAAATTTTACATTCAAAAAGAAATAAAAAAATGTTAAAAAATAAATAATAACAAGAAAAACAACTTAAATAATGAAAAAAATTAAAAGAATAAATTACAATATAATTTTATAATAAGTTTTTTTTTTGTATTTATAATGAATTCAATTTAAATTTATACAAAAAAAATATTAATAAATATTATTAGACATTTTTAAAAAATTTGTTATTTTTCAAGTTATTGGTAAATTGTTGTTTCTAAATAAGTTAAAACTATAAAATAAAGAAAATTACTAAGAATAAAATAAAATGAATCATAATAATAGATTGATTATTTTAATCTAATAAAATAAAATTTAAGATTTTATAGTTTATTGATTGGATGTGTAGTTAAGTAAGTCAAACTAAAACTATTAGAAATAATAATAATAGATAATTTAATATAAATAAGAAAATGAATTGTTTTGTTTTAGAAAAAATGAAAATTTGATAATAGAATCGGAAAATATGACAAAATAATTAAGACAGAAAAAAATTACAATAAAATATCGAATTAAAAAAAGCAACATTTGCTTGATAGGGGAATTGAACCTAACACATAAGCGTAGAAAGAAGACTATCTGACCAACTATGTTAACAATAATATTTTACACATATGTTAATTAATATATATATGTATAAAGAATATACAAAATCATTTTTTAAAAAAAATTGAGGTAGGGCATGGGCCCTACCTGGGCTCTACATGGGTCCGCCCTTGTGACTTGGTCTTTATTGGAAGATTTTTGTTGGAAGATTTTTGTAATCAAAATTTTTAATGAAAAATTGTCTCTTTACAATCCAATTTTTTTGTATTAAACTCTTTTACTAAAGACAATCCACTCTAAAAATTTAATTTTTTTTTTAAAACAATCTAAAGCCAATTCAGTTTTTTCCAAAATTATCTTTTCCACAATTCGTACAAATTATCCCTTATAAAATTCTGAAGACAATTATTTAATGAAATTAACCCAAAAATTATAAGATCAAATCATGATATTTCTCGAATTAAAACAATTAACAATTTGGGATTGTATCTAAAACCCTAAAACACAATAATTTCAATCAACCCAATCTTTTAAAAAAAAATATCAATCATCTCATTATAATATAAAGAAATCAAATTCTCAACTTATCGAATATAAAAAGATGAATCAACCGACATCCATCTTATTCAACATCCATAAACCTCTTACAGCATTCACAATGCATACAACCCAAACACAATACTCACTGTATGCCATATCATCATTTATGGAGCTTTTTTTTTTTTAAATGGTCTTACCATTTACTTTTTCCAAAAAACCAATACTCTTCATGAAATATATTATACTATATATATTAATGAATAAATTATATAATATATTTTAAAAATCAACACTATCGATAATTATTTAACAAATTATAATTAATTTAAAACAAAACAATTAATTAATTAAAAATATCAAAACAGAATTACAACAATAATAAAAAAAACTAAATATAGTAATTCAACCTTTATCTTGTCAATCTCACACCCCTACTAGTGACAAGAATCGATGACGCATGAAACAAACCATGCAAGCAAGGTGAATCAGTGAATCAATGCAACCATACAAGTAAGGTGAATCAGTGAATCAACCACAATATATTATGGACTTTAATAAAAAAATCTTAAAAGTTTGAATCGAATAGTACATAACTTATCTAACTTATTAAAAAGTCTCAATCCAATACCATCAGACTTTTTTCCTAAAATTGTTTATTAAAACCCCAATCCAATAACACCCATCCTAATATATATTTTCCCTGTTTTTATATATAATTATTTAAATTTATAATTACATATAATTATATATATATATATATATATATATTAAAAAAAGTAAAATCATTAAAAAAAATTAATGTTTTCATTCAAATGATTTTAATTTCATTAAAATTAATGGTTACCAAATCAGTAAAATTGGTTACCGAAACCATAAAAATCGTTACCAAAGCCGTGAAAGTGGTTATAAGTCAAAATTTTAAAAATCATAAAATGGTTACTGGAGCCGTACAGATTGTTACCAAAGCAGTGAAAGTGGTTGCAAGCCAAATTTAAAAAATTGAAGAATGGTTACCGAAGTGTACAAATGGTTACCGGAGTCGTGAAGATGGTTACCAAAATCTTGAAAATTGTTACAAGCCAAATTCTAAAAATTGAAAAATGGTTACCAGAGCCGTAAAAAAGGCTACCGGAGCCGAGAATGTGGTTACCATAGCTGTGAAAATGGTTGCAAATCAAAATTTCAAAAACTGAAAAATGGTTACCAGAACTATACAAATGGTTGCCATAGGCGTGAAAATGGTTAAAAGTTAAAATTTTAAAATTTACAAAATGGTTACCAAAGCAGTAAAAATTGTTACCGGATCCATGAGGTGGTTACTAAAACCGTGAAAATGGTTACAAGTGAAATTTTAAAAGTTAAAAAATGTTTGCTGAAGCCGTACAAACAGTTATCAGAGCTGTGAATGTGGTTACCATGGGCGTGAAAATTGTTATAAGTCAAAATTTCAAAATTTGAAAAATGGTTACTAAAGCCGTAAAAATGGTTACCAGAGTCATAAAAATGGTTACCAAAGGCGTAAAAATGGTTATAACCTAAATTTCAAAAATTGAAAAATGGTTACCAAAGCCGTACAAAAGGTTACCGAGAATAGTCATGAAAATGGTTACAAGTCAAAATTTAAAAAATGGTTACCAAAGCCGTGAAGGTCATTACCAAAACCATGAAAATGGTTACAAACCAAATTTTAAAAATTGAAAAATGGTTACTAAAGCCGTGCAAATGGTTACCGGATCAGTGAAAGTGGTTACAAAAACTGTGAAAATGGTTATAAGTTAAATTTTAAATATTGAAAAATGGTTATCAAAGCCGTACAAATGGTTACCGGAGCCGTGAAGGTTGTTACCATAGTCGTGAAAATGGTTACAAGTCAAGATTTGAAATTTTGAAAAATAATTAGCTGTACAAATGGTTACTAAAACCGGAAAAATGGTTACCATAGGTGTTAAATTGATTACGAGTCAAAATTTTAAATTTTGATAAATGGTTACCAAAACCGTAAAATGGTTATCGGAGTCGTGAATGTGGTTATAAAAACCGTGAAAATGGTTACAAAATAAATTTCAAAATTTGAAAAATGATTACAGAAACCGTATTAATGGTTACCGGAGTCGTGAATGTGGTTATAATAGCCGTGAAAATTGTTATAAGTCAAAATTTCAGAATTTAAAAAATGGTTACCAAAGTCGAAAACATGGTTATCGGAACCGTAATGGGGGTTACCATAGCCGTGAAAATAGTTACAAGTCAAAATTTTAAAATTTTAAAATTTTAAAAATGGTTACCAAAACTGTAAACATGGTTATCGGAACCGTGATGGTAGTTACCGTAGTCGTAAAAATTGTTACAAGCCAAATTTCAAAAATTATGTGAAAAAATATTATTATTTAATTTTTAGTTTTATTTTTATTTTATAAATTTTATAATTATCAAATTTATACTTTTTTTATTTAAAATTTAGGAGTAGCCGGCTGTTCAATTAACTTTGGTTTTTTTTAGCCACTTGGCAGCCTTACATTGGAGGATTGGAAACTATTCATCTCTGTACGTACAGTGACTTTCATTCCCCGTATAGCAGCCAGCACCTACCTTTGTGTCATCATTCATCACCATGAAAGAAGTTTGGGCGGAGCGTGGTGCACACATACATCCCCATTGTAATTGCACGTGGCTCGGTGGCTATTGCAATAAAATAATGTTACTTCATTTGATTCATGGTGCATTGCGGTGAGATCTTTCATTCGGTCTCTCAAATAAATAAAAGATATTTTGGTACAAGGTCATTTGTCAATATGGTTGGATTCTCTCATGGGAGTCTCCACCATCACGGTTTAACGTCTATGGTGCATATATATATATATATATATATATATATATATATATATATTATTTATCTCTCCTTTACCATTAATCCTAAGTGTGGGTTCCGTCTCCTCTTTTATGGGAGTAGTAGTCTGAATTGTGCTTGTAACCTTCAAAAAAAAAACATTTTGTCTAAAATTTAAGATCCAAATAATATATATCTCTAAATTTCAATCATTTTAATTATATTATTAGGATTCTAAATATGCAGGGACGGAACTAAAAGTATTGGAAAGGAGGGGGAGGGAGAAAGAAGGGGAGGAGAGAGGGGTAAAATACTTAAACATATATATATATATATATATATATATATATATATATGTTTAAGTATTTTACCCCTCTCTCCTCCAATCAAAAGGGTTTAAAAAATCAATGGCATCTTTTTGGGGGTTGTTGTGTAAATAGTACAACATTAATAAATCATGTTTAAAATGCACCATTTAAAGTTTGGAAACCAAAATACCCATGACATCACTTTCGTTGTAAAGAAAGAAAAAAAGTAAAAACAAAAAAAGTGAATCGACGGCTTCTTATTCACAACGACGATACCGGAACTTGGAAACCAGTTTATCGTTGAACAGAATATTGCAATCGATCGAGGTTAGTTGAGCATTGAATTTGTATCGTTTTGGTTGATGATTAATTGAATGAAATGTTAGATTAAGTTTTATTTGTGGATCTGAGAATGAAAATGGGTTAGGTTAGGGTTTTGTATTTGTAAAAAAGTTGTTGAAGAAGATGAAATCGAGCTTCGAGCATTTGTATAAAAGCTCGATCCAAATTTTTATAAAAGCGTCGAGCTTTTATATAAAAGCTCGAAGCTTTTTCACAAAAGCTCGATCCAAGCTTTTTCACAAAAGCTCGATCCAAGCTTTTATAACAGCGTCGAGCTTTGTATATAAAAGCTCGGATCGAGTTTTTGTATAAAAGCTTCGAGCTTTTGTATAAAAGCTCGATCCGAACTTTTATAAAAGCGTCGAGCTTTTACAAAATCTCGATCCGTAAAAGCTCGATCCGAGCTTTTGTACAAAATCTCTAATTTTTATACAAAAGCTCGGAGCGAGGTTTTATAAAAGCTCGGAGTGAGGTTTTATAAAAGCTCGGAGCGAGGTTTTAGAAAAGTTCACGCTCCGAGCATTTGGATAAAAGCTCGACACTTTAATATAACCTCGATCCGAGCTTTTGTACAAAATCTCAAAGTTTTTGTATAAAATGTCGAAGCTTTTATACAAAAGCATAGAGTTTTATACAAAAGCTTAGAGATTTATACAAAAGCTCGCAGCTTGTATACAAAAGCTCCAAGCTTTTACACAAAAGCTCGATCCGAGCTTTTACACAAAAGCTCGATCCGAGCTTTTACACAAAAGCTCGATCCGAGCTTTTACACAAAAGCTCGATCCGAGCTTTTACACAAAAGCTCGGAGCTTGATGATAAAAGCTCGGTTCGAGTTTTTATAAAAGCTCTGTCCGAGTTTTTATAAAAGCTCTGTCCGAGCTTTTATCTTCAAGCTCTGAGCTTTTGTTAAGGTTAGAGCTTGTTATTTATGAGGATTTCACAAGGCCAAAAAATTAATTATGTTGTTGTTTAATTTCAGATGACGAATCGGGTGAGGGAGTTGCTTAAAACTCAAGTGGAAGAGTGGTATGAGGGCAGAGTGGTACGAGGGCAAAGTCACTCGCCATGACCATTTCGACGCCCTTGGCCAGGTAGACGACGCCATTAACCGGGTCCCTGCAGAATGGGTTGAGGAAGACTGACGTCGGTTAATGGTGTCCTGTTTTGGGCATTTATTGACCATGCCCCGCCCGGTGAAGTTTTGGGTGGTATTATCCACCAGCTACTTCTGCGGGAGGTGCATCATAATAGGCCCTCAGACGAGATGTGGTTTATGTTAGGCAGTCATGAGGTGAGGTTCTCGAAGGTAGAATTCTGCCTAATCACCGGATTAAGGTTCAAAGTAGTACCGGATACGAGCAGATATGTTAGCGTGGATAATGGTCTACATCACCGGTACTTTGGTGGTAAGGATGAGATTTCATCCTTCGAGTTGAGAGATGTGCTAAGGCGAGGTGAGTTTCAGCAGGCATACGATAGTGTGAAACTATGCCTCATCTATATGCTGCACTGGATACTTATGGGGTTGGATGAGAGAGTCAAAAATCTAGTTTGGCAGTTACGGCTGGTGGATGATCTAGACGGTTTTGACGCGTTCCTGTGGGGTACACACGTGTACAGTCATTCTATAATTTCATTCAAGCATGCGCTTGACGAGCGACGGAAGCGGTTCCAGAGACACCAGCAAGCAAAGGGATGTGACAAACATATGGTAGAGGCGTACAACATTTATGGTTTATCTTACGCCATTTTGGTAAGCGTTTTATGAATAAAATCATATACATTGGTAATCGTCTATACGGAATTTGGAAATAACATATATTTATTTGTAGATTTTTGCTTTCGAAGTGATCCCTGAGCTTGTGAACTAATTCGGGACTCTGGTGGCTACCGATATGTATCCCTAAATTCTAAAGTGGGTATTAAAGATACAACCGAGGAGGGATAGGTTGTTGAATATATTCACAAATCATGTAACTGTCTAACTTGTTAATGTTTATAACTAAATTCAATTACACAACGTTCTAATAACGTTTTCAGATGTTTGCAAGGACGGAATTGGTGGCCACCCAAGCTGAGAGGGGTGAACCCTGTTATGTGGGCATAGCGGAGGCGATATCGGATCCTTTGGGTGGCGGACAAGAAGGTATACCGGATTCAGTGAGGGAGAGTCCAAGTGAGCACAATGTTATACTGAAGGTAGAGCAACGTTGTGTCAGTGAAGAGATGCATACGGACATATAGTTGCCCCGTGAGAGACCCTGGAGGCAGCAGCGCGTACGATTTACAATGACGGGACACAATGCTACAGATAGCTCACGAGAAGACGGTGTAAGAGTGAGCAAGGTATGTTAAAACTGTTGTTCTGCATTTATTTGTTTCAAACGCAAGTACGTGTGCATGACTGACATTGGGTACTTCTTTTCAGGACCGGCTGGAGCTTAGAATCTAAGCATTGGAAGGTTCAGTCCTAGCTTTACGGGATGATCTGTGGAGAAGTGATGAAGAACGAAATAGACAGCATCAACAACTGATGGACTTAGTCTAAGCTTTGTGGGGATCGACATCACAAACAGCAGGAGAGGGCCCACAGTTCTATGATCGAGATGATTCATACAGAGACTTCGTGGGTGGACATAGTCGTGTCGACGGGGCAGACCCGACCAGAGATGTAGGTGGTACCCGACTAGAGACCTATGGTACCGTACCTGATACACAGGTGGCCGGACTCATACAGGGTATCGATATAGACACTAGAGGCTCTAGCAGACACCATGAGACTCGTACTGATAGTACACCTGAGTTTCCCCTACTTTTGGAGGTGTAGGAGACTTCATCAGAACAAAATCGTCATCTTAGGGGTTCTTCCACCGGACTTGGCTCTACAGTTACACCACATAAGACCCCTCATTCTTCCACTGTCATAGCCGCATCATCCCACATGATCCCTCCTCCTCCCACTGTCATAGCTGTATCATCCCACGGGACCCCTCCTCCTCCCGTGGTCACACCTGTTTCATCCCACAAGATCCTTTCTCCTCCAACCGACACATCCCCCGTCCTCCGTATCCCCCGTGCGTGTAAGCACGGGTGGCAGCTGGTCAGCCCATCCAATGACCCGACTTGCCCAAAGAGGCATAGGACAATGCCAATAGCATCAGAGCATACATTCAATCATACAACGTTGGTAGATGATGGGCAGTTGGAGGCCTACAAAGCATATAAGAAGAACAGTTCAATAGTGGTGGAGTAAGTATCAGATATGTTACTTTATTTCTGCACCAACGTTAATCTGTTTAATTTGTCTGATATTAAGAAAATTGGTTTATACAGGCGCGATGTTGATATCATGGAGCCGGTAGACAAGGGTTGGTTCCACAGATTCGAAGAGAACTACATGGAGTTGTTTGACTCGGTAGGCTATAAAATTTTTCTAGGTTTGACTTTTTTTACGCTTGAATTGTAACAGTGTTTCCACATCTTTTTATAGCATATGGACACTTACCTGGCCATCTTACGGAAGCGTCAACGAGCATACCCGAATGTTTACAACCAAAGGATAAACATTCTGGGAACTCAATTCTTTGTAAGTGTTTGTTGGTTTGTGTGTAGTTATTTATCAATGAATTGATCCTCACTGACAATGACAATTTGTTTGTCCACAACCATTATTGGAGTACCAGTGGGAGACAATAATGCCTCGCGGTGATGATGGTGAAGTCAAGTTGCTGGGGTGGAAGGTCTTGCAGTACAAGTGGTATGCAGAAGACCTTATGATGGTACATGGATTTCTCCCCGCAGGAAGCCGGCCCTGGCACGAGGTTGACATGGTAAGTGTTATAAAATGATTTCCATATTTTGTTTCTCCCATAATTGTGGTGAACATAAGTTGTGTTATTCCTTGGTACAGGTTCTTATTCCTTGCAACATCGGATGCCAGCATTAGCTTGTGGCCAGCGTGGACTTGACTGCCTGGATGATACATATCCTAGACCTCTTCAGACAGGAGGTCCCCATCAACATAATGAAATGCCAGGTACGGCCACTCAGGTGGTTTCTCCCTTCCATGTAGAATCAGTCTGGGTTTCACGATGACAGGTAATCCGGTAGGGAGAAGTTCAAGAGGGAGAATAGGGATTTTGGGGTGAGCTTGCTGTCCAAAACAGCTATGCCGCAACAACAACAACAAAGGTATTATTATATAATAGTACGTACACACGATCCAATAAAATTTATTATGTTTGTAACGTGTGTCTATGTTGTGCATGTTGTGCATTGCAGCGGTAATTGTGGGGTGCATACGTTGAGGCTGATAGAGTACATACTGGCAAATAGGATCCAGTACGATTGGACCGAAGACGATATGTCCACCATACGGGAGAAGATGGCAGTTGAGGTATTTTGTAACTCCCAACCACAAATACGAGGCATGAATGTTGTAAAGTAGTGGAGTTGTATTAAATTATGTAATAATATTCATTCATTAAATTATGTAATATTATTCATTCAGTAAATTATGTAATAATATTCATTCATTAAATTATGTGATAATATTCATTCATTAAATTATGTGATAATATTCATTCATTAAATTATGCAAATTATGCATATTTTATGACATCGTCTACCATTAACAAATTTTAAATCCCGTTCTTCAATAGGAAACTAAAAATTATCATCCTTATTTAATCTGCAAATAATAACGCAACATTTTCACATCGTGCAATTACAACTAATAAATATGAGTTCTTTCCAAATGCGCTCTGTCATACTACGGTAGGTCCATTATCAGGGCAAGTCTGTTTGTTGTGTCCAATTGAATGACATATGCTACACTTACGCCGGTATTCTGGCGAAACAATTCTGCTAGGACCATCATTAATCAAAGGTGGATTATGACATCGTCTAGCATTATGACCCGATTCTCCACATCTTCTAGACGATTGAGTGGTTGTCCTTTCCGAAGATGAGGCATGTCAGCCCCCCCTCAGACGTCTTGCTTGCCTCCTCGATAATGGATTTAACACCACACGATTGGCGATGTCAGTGGGGACTATCCACTCTGACGGATGGCCGACAAGCATAATAGGAACCGAGTACGCATCGATTAGTATCCATCTCTTGTAGAAGTCCGCACACAAAGATGTGTAATCCAAGTTTCGCTCCCTGCAACAACAATTACATGGGGTGTCAAATTCATTTGCAAGTACCCAAAATATATTACGTAAAAGTACTATACCTTGCTGCTACAAGTGCGTGTGAACATGGAAACATGTCAATTTGGAATTTGTTGCACGTGCAAGTCTTCCGGCTAAGTCAATAGTCCAGTGCTTCATGGACCGTTTGACGGAGAATATGTTCCAGTCAACTGGATTGACAGTCATATAAGCACACTTCTCAACATGTTTGAGGATCACAAGATGTGATGCGTCGGTCAACTGATGACGCATGGACTGTACAGTACGATGGCGAACATAAAACAACTTCTGTAGCATATTCCTAATGAACTCTGCCAGTGTCAGCATAGGCAGTTGCCGTGCGAATTTGAGACATGAGTTTATACCTTCAGCAACATTTGTTGTCATGACCCTATACCTTCTTTCCGGATAATGTACACGGGACCACTTGTGTGGACCAGCTTCAATGACATAATTGAATGCATTCTTATGAAAGTTACGTAGCTCTTCCATATGGCAATTATATTTCAACTCAGTGTAAGATCTAGCTACTTTATCCATTATGGCTGCTACATCATTTCTGTGAAATTGCTTCTTCACATTTTCAGAAAAGTGCCAGTAACATATCGTATGGGTTGCATCGTGAAAAACTTTAGAAATCCCACCTTCAATACTTGCATGCCGATCGGAAATGAAAACTAGATCATCAATATGGCCTAGGGGCACCCTTCAAGCAATCCAAAAACCATTCCCATGAAAGGTTGTTTTCTGAGTCTCTGTATCCAAAAGCAATTGGATACACATGTTCGTTCCTATCTTGTGCAGTTGTAACAAACATTGTGCCCCTGAATCTTCCCTTTAAATGAGTACCATCTACAGTAATAACTGGACGCATACACCTCTGGAATCCTATGAGTGAGGCACCCAACGACATGAAAAAAATATATAAATCTAACATCTTCGTCGCACTGTAAGTCAGTTATTATCCCTGGATTTTATTGCTCTAACATGTAGCCAAATGATGACAGTAGTTTGAAGGTTTCCTCATATGTTCCATAGGTCAGTGACAACGCATATTGCATGGCTTGATGTGCCTTACTGTACAAGATTTGGATGCCATACATTGTTTTCATGTCGGCGATTATGTCCTTCGAACACATTAGTCGACCATCTGGTTGTTGAAGTCTAGATACAACCACTTCTCCAATTATGACTGCACTAGCTTGTCGGTGACGGCGGTGAATCTCCTCTAAAGGACATGTGTGTTCGTTCACAAAACTTCTTACTTGGAAGTATGTCCCTTCATCTCTCCTAACCGCTCTTAATTTCCACGTACAGTTGTCCATCAAACAAATCAAATGTAACGTTGTCTTATTTGACCTTTTCACATTCCACTCGAAGTTCTGCCGCATTGCAAAATGCCCAATGAATCTTTTCAAATCCTTTTTGGTAGGAAACAATTACCTCTTATATATCATGCTTGTAGGTTCTTCTTGAACCGAGTTCATGCTTCCACCAATACCAAACAAGTATGATTGTGCTCCTGGAATAACCCACGTTCTAACATTATCAGAATCACATGTAGTTAAATTAGGCCGGGTCTCGGAAGTCCCAGCTACAACTGTTGTACTGCAAGTAAATCTTTGTACACGTGTTGCAGGTCTTTCCGGTTCGACAGTCTCTTCCTCTTCCTCATTATTAGCTACATTATCAACCGGATGCAAATTTTCCTTATCATCCATCTGTTGTGTTGGCCCAACATTCGGTTAACTGTTTTGCTCATTGTTTATGTGATTGTAGAAGTCATTATAATGGTGGTTGAACTGCCCATCATTCATCTCAATTTGACATCCAAACACATCGTCGAATTGGCCACCGCCCAATTCACCGTGGTCGGCTACTTTCGGTAGGACACCATATAGGTTTTCCCTACTTTCTATGAACAATTGGTTGCTTCCGTCTGAAGATCAAAATTGTTGGGTGTTATCACGATGAAGGATTTCTTCACCAATGACACCTCCTGCTACCCTCTCAATTACATTGACAGTTACTTGAGGGATCACCCTATCTTCCCCCAGTATAAACTGAACATCATAGTCGTTTCTTATAAACATGCGACATGTAGTCCCAGGAACCATTGATATACACTGTAGATCAGCACAGTATTTGTCGACATCATACTTCACAACGGTTTCCATGATCGACACCAACTCTTGATAAGTCACACTCTTTGAGACATACATTCCTTGATTATCAGCACCTAAAAACCTCTGACTTTCATCGGGTAACTGCTCCCATCGACCGTTGTAAAAGATGACTAATCTCACCTGATTCATTCTCCTGTCAAAATGAATATCACAAACCATTATTGACAATATCAATATCTAAATTCAATTTCAAATAACAATTAAACAACTAAATGAATGTTATAAAAAACTAAAAAATAATAACAAATGTCGGAATTAAAAAAAATCATTCGAAACAAAAAATACTAGGATAATCAAAGTACAAGCTCGAGCCAATACATTAAAATCTCAGAAAAGCAAAATAAAATCTCGATCCAATACAATAATATCTCGAATAAGCATAGTACAAGAGCTCGGACCGAGTTTTTATATAGCTCGGATCGAGCTTATATAAAAAACTCGGATTCAAGATTTTTTAAAAACTCGATCCGAGCTTTTTATAAAAGCCCCGAGCTTTTATAAAAGCTCGGAGCTGTTATAAAAGCTCGGAGCTGTTATATAAAAGCTCGGTTCGAGCGTTTATATATAAGCTGCGAGCTTTTATAAAAGCTCTTAGCTGTTATATAAAAGCTCGATCCGAGCTTTTATTACAGTTGCGACCTTTTATGTAACAGCTTGGATCGAGCTTTTAAAAGCTCGCATCTTTTATAAAATCTGGGATCAGAGCTGTTATAAAAGTTTGGATCAGTCTTATAAGCTCAGACTGAGGTTTTTTTTTTAAAAACCCAAACTTTTACAAAACTTTGAGCTTTTATAACAAACCTACAAGCTCGACCTATATTCTCGGAAAGTAATAAAATAAATTTACTGTACCTTCTGGAGACTAAATGTTCATACCTTTGTTGCATACATCTTAAATCACTAGTAAAAGCATGACAAAACATTAGGGAGATCACAAAAATCAATTACCTGCAGATTTAAAAACACACTACTTTTTTGGAGAGAGAAATAAACTTATCTTTTTAAAACTGAAAATGAAAATATAAATACAACTTTTAAGGTTATTTTTGATAATTCACCATAATAAGTGTTTTTTAAACATAAATTATTAATATGGTGATATTATTGTAACTCATACCAAAAAAAGGTGATATTTCTCACCGTTTCTGGGGATAAAAACCACAATCTAAACAAAAAATTCAGAAATGTATACCTGATCGTCATACACACACACGATGTTTCAAGTGTACGTTATACCAAATAATAATAAAAATAATAATAATATATCTTTTTTTTTTTTAACAAATAAACTATAAGTAACAGAACGAAGTTGTGTTAACGATATAACTCTAGGTTGTTTGTTCAAATCTCTCGACTTAAATCCTATCATCGTAATATTTCAATAAATAAACAGGAATCGCACGTTGAATAACGTGCAGGTAAAAGGTCACATCGACGTAGACTAACGGTGGCACCGACATATATTTGACTTTATGATTTGTTTAAATTTCTTTGTTGTTGTGAGGTTCCGAATTCCGATCCGGCTCCCGTGTCTTGTCACTCTATAAATAAAGGCATCAATTAGAGTAGTCATAATTAACATAACTCCCAACACAGGAACATTGAATATTCACCTTTCTTCCACAGAAGAAAATTAAAAATGTCTTCTCCTTTTCACCATCTTCTTGCAACTTTACTCTGTGCTGCATTTCTTCTTCAGGCATCGTCCTCCTCATATGCTCAGCTCTCTCCCACGTTTTACGATCAAAATTGCCCGAACGCTTTGAGCATCATCTGCGGCGTCCTCCAGCAGGCTTTCCTCTCCGATATCCGCATCGGAGCCAGCCTCATCAGGCTTCATTTCCATGACTGCTTTGTTAACGTACGTAGATGTTGTAACTATTTTTATGTCTCTTGCTTCTCTTCTTCCTTCTTCAAAAAAGAAAAGAAAAGAAAAAAGTTAGACAATCATTTTAGTTACATGGAAAGCTTTTTTTTTTTGTTTTTTTTTTAATAAAAGCACTTTCTGAAAGGATAAATAAATCCACCAGATTTTCTCCACACAAAAATTGTTATAAATTTGAAATTATTTTCAGTAACGTAGAAAACACTTGAGAGACACATCCTAAATTCATTCAACAATTATTTCAATTCGGTACCTTTTCATAAAAATTAATTATACAAATATAAAGTTGTGCTTCTCCTACGGTTGAGTGATGTATATCTCCTCTTACACATATTTTTCTTTGAAAAAATATTACTTAAATAACTAAATTAAACCCATAACATGATGGTGTAGGTGTTAGGATCGGAGTATGCCATCATAGTTAAAATCACACCACACCATAGTACTTGTTGATCTTGGCATGTCCGTTCAATCCCTATCTGGACAGACGTTGGTTTCTAAATATGTACAAATATAGAATTACGCTAAATTTAATAAATTTTCAATTTGAAAAGATTAAAACTGTGCTGTTTATTTTCAGGGCTGTGATGGATCAATTTTGCTGGACAACACTGCTACAATAGAGAGTGAAAAAGAAGCACTTGCAAATAACAACTCAGCCAGAGGGTTCGATGTTGTTGATAAAATGAAAGCTGCACTGGAAAGTGCCTGTCCAGGCATTGTTTCCTGTGCTGATATTCTCGCTATTGCTGCTGAACAATCTGTTAATATGGTACGTATATATATATGCTACTCGTTTACAAATTAGATTAGGAACCTCACTAATTATTTTATTACTGGTCCACACTTTTATTAACGATCGGACCTCGTGATCTACTTGGTCAAAAAATTGGGTGCTATAATTTTATTATATATTTGATTTGGATAAATGTATGTTGAATTAATGGTCGCAGACAGGAGGGCCTTCATGGGCGGTTCCATTGGGAAGAAGAGACAGCTTAACAGCTAGCAGAGCTCTTGCCAACATCACTATTCCAGGACCCTTTGATAGTCTTGAATTGCTCAAATCCAAGTTTGTCAATGTCGGCCTCAACAATGACACTGATCTTGTTGCTCTCTCCGGTAATTAATTGTCATCGCTTCATTTATCCCACTTTTAATCACGTACTAATTAACTTAACTTGTAAGGTCTCGGCACGATGTATGTTTCAAATAAATAAATATTATAGTTAAAAAGGTTTTGATAGATGTGTTCATGTTTTCAGGTGGTCACACGTTTGGTAGGGCGCAATGTAGAACATTCGACAACCGGTTATTCAATTTCAACTCGACCAACAATCCTGATCCGACGTTGAACACAACCTACCTACCAACTCTCCAGCAACTATGTCCGCAAGGCGGAAACAGGTCCGTTCTGGCGGATCTTGATCTGACGACCCCCAATGCATTCGACAATAAATATTTCTCTAATCTTCAGTCGAACAAAGGTCTTCTCCAGAGCGATCAGATTCTGTTTTCGACGACCGGGGACGTTACGGTTGAACTTGTTAACAACTTCAGTAGCAACCAGACTGCTTTCTTTGAACGCTTTGTGGTGTCCATGATAAGGATGGGGAATCTGAGCCCATTAACAGGAAGTGATGGTGAGATCAGATCCAACTGCAGCAGAGTTAATGGGGCCTCAATTATCGGATCATCATCATCCAATGATGCTGGTTTGATTAGCTCCATCTAAATCAGGGATTATGAACAAAATGAAGTGTTAATTTACAAGATATTGCAGAAAAGTCATGGTGCTATATGTCAATCGAGAGAGTTTGCGTGCTTAGCAATTTCTCCCCGTGTGTTGTGACTTGTGTTTGTGTTATATAATCTGTATTTGGCCCAAATAATGTTCTGAGATTGTCAGTAATATAAGGCTATGTTTGACTTGCTGCTGCTTTTTTGTGTTTTCTCTATTTCGTACATCTTCTTCGAATTTTAAATTTTGATAAAAATATACCGTAATTATCTCATAAAGACCATCCTGAATTTAAAAGTTTGGATTAGACCTATAAGAACAAAAGCAGATAGATTTAATGACTAATAGTTGTTGAATCAACATTAATAAAATCCTTTGTTCTGACCTCAACAAAGCCAAGTGACTTGAAAAATCAGAGATTTTGTAAATGCTTGGCTCAAATGAGACCAAGGCCTAGAGCATTTCATTTATAGACTAGAAGACAAACTTGATAAGGATACAGCTGTATGGTAATTATGAATCAAGAAAAATTCTTGTTGATATGAATAAAACAAAATGACAAACTTGCTGATAGTCAATATCTGTTGCTAAAACATTCGAGATAGCAAAGTTGAGGTGGCAACCCAAAAACTTCCATAAGCTCGATTAACATTAATCAAACTCATATGCCAAGCTGATTAACCAATTTCTTTAACACCTCCCTCAAACAAAAGGGTGATTCCATCACACCGAGGTTGTCAATAAGGAAATTGAACATTGAATGAGATAATGCCTTTGTTAAACAATCTGTCATCTAATCATGGGACGAGATGTACCTGACTTCAAGTTCTTGATGCACTGCACTACTGAATGGGTTCAATGAATGATTCATTATGCCTTGGTAATTAATATTAATTCGTGTATGGAATGGTGCAGGGCAGTATTGATGCATGCATTCTGGGAGTCTTGTTCATGTATCTTAGTTAATTTTATAAGTCTTTTCATTTGACTTTATCAACTATAAAAGAAAGCTTAAAGAGAAGGCACAATTTGAATTATTTTGACATCATTTATCTTATTGTAATACAGAGCTCTGCTCTTTTATATTATGAGACTCATTCTCTTCATGTGCTGAATTCAGTCAGTCTTTTTATCTATATCCTTCTTACGTGTCAGTTCCCTCCAAATTCAATCTTTTATGGTAGCTGACATTTAGACCTTTATAAACACTTCCCTTGAGAAGTCTAAGCACCCTTTTGATAGCATTCCAGTGAACATTAGTGGGTGCTTGAAGAAATTGGCTAATGTTGACTGCAAATGCTATATCAGTCCTTGTGTGTGTTAAGTATTGTAGTGCACCTATTACACTTCTGTAAGTTGAGGGATCTTACATTAGTTCACCATCAGACTTAGACAAATTCTTCCCAACAACAATAGGAGTAGGACATGGTTTCATATTTTGCATGTTGGTTTTCTGTAACAGATCTGCAATGTATTTGGCATGTGATAAGTAACGCCCAATTTCATCTCTAAAGACTTCAATGCCTAAAAAGTAGTGAAGAAGCCTAGGTTTTTTAAAGCAAAGATTCGATTCAACTTGTCAATAAGCTACTGTAAACAAGTTGTGTTGTTACTTGTAATGATTATGTCATCCACATATATTAGCACCATGGTGATCTGATTTTCTGACTTGGAAAAGAACAATGAAAAGTCAGCTTTAGAGTTACAAAAATCCCATTTGAGCAATGTTTCCTTCAGCTTATCATACCAAGCCCTAGGCGTCTGCTTTAGGCCATAAAAAGCCTTATTCAATTTGCACATATGGTTTGGTCTATAACGATCAACAAGTCCTTCCGGTTGATGTACTCATGTAATTCGCCATTTAGGAATACGTTATTTATGTCTAGTAGTCTTATGCTCCAATTCTTTGATACAATTATGGTAAGTATTACTTTAACTGTCGAAGCCTTTACAACTGGACTACAGATCTCTAAGAAATCGACTCCAAGTGTTTGATAGTAGCCTTTTGCTACTAACTTGGCTTTATAACATTAAACAGTCTCATCTGCATTGTACTTCGCCCTAAAAACCCACTTGTTGCCAGCAATGTTCATATCAGAATTGTAGGGAACAAGAGTCCATGTTTTGTTTTTAGATAATGCTAATAGCTCCTCTTCCATAGCTTTCTTCCACTCTTTTAATTGTAAGGCATGAACCACACTTCATGGCTCGATAGGTCTATTAACTTCACTAACCTGCAGGCTCTTTGCTTGGCTAGAGTACACCTTAGGTTTATAAATCCCATCTTTGGCTCTTATGATCATGGGATGAGAGGGAACAACTTTTTGTTTACCTGGTGCAGTAGCTTTTGTTTGTTCTACTTCTTGTTGTTCAACTATTTCTTGGCTTTCATTTGTATCAAAGTCTGTTTGCTCAGGTTCTAGCTCATTTTGAGACAATGTTGCAGTGATATCTGCTTCTTGAATATCTTATGAATTAGATTCATCTAGATTCAGTGAAGCTACCTGGATGCTTTGAGATGGGTCTTTCAAGCTGTTACCTGTAATATTAGATATGGAAGTGTGGTATGGATTTGTTCAATTGACAGACTTGGCAAGATGAACCAAGAAATGTTTGGCTCAACCAAGATTTTCTTTGGTTGTTTGGTATTAAGAAAGTGAGATTTGAATGGGAACTCTGATTCATTGAACACAATATGTCTGGAGATGTAAATTCTTCCGGTAGAACTAATGCACTTATACCCCTTGTGAGATTCATTGTAACCTAAATTGACAAACTTAACAAAACGAAACTATAACTTTTGGTTTTTATAGGGTCTTAGGTGAGGAAAGCAAGCACAACAGAAAACTTTCAAGAATGAATAATCTGGTTTTCTTTTGTTAAGGACTTCAAATGGTGACTTTCCTCTGAAAACTTGAGTAGGGAGTCTCTTTATAAGGTAGAGAGATGTTTCGAAGGCATCACACCAAAATCTTAAAGGCATATTTTGTTGGGATTTATATCCTAAAGATGTAATTTGTAAATGGATTTAAGAAATAAATAAATAAATAATTCAATTCATTCTTGTTGTGTTGTTTATTTTATAACTTGTGCATATTAACATTCTAGATTGTCAGATGTAATCTCGAACTGTGTATATGAGTGTCGTATACGGATGGATACAGTAAGAGTCGTGTAATCTAAAGAGTCCATAGATAACAAATAAAACTGGGTACTTTATTTGTAATTAATTTATAGTTGTGGTCCATTCCGTAATGTACAGTGATTCTATCCTGAATCATTCATATGAGATATGAGAATGGAGGCACTTTGTATGATATGAATATGTGATCATATAGGACTGGGTCATGATCTATATGAACCTCTCACCAAGTTTCGTTTACCGATGAGATTCATATATAAACTAATGATGGCTATATGTAGGTGATCTTAATAGTGAATGTCTAATCGACACCTTTAGGTTAGATCGTGACCTTCGATATACCATGGGTGAGGTCGAATGCAATTCCTCATCAATATGCTCCGTATGTTGGGATTGCGATTTGGTTTGTCGCTGGAAAGGTTTGTACACAACAGTGGAATCTACTCATTCTAGTGAGAAGTAGATGGTAGTTCCCTTAAGGGTTGATTAGGGCCTTGAACAATATGAGCGCTCTTCTAATTTCGTGTGGAAATATGATTTATTGTCCATTAGAGAATCAACGGTACTTAAAGGATATATGTAATTAGAAGGGTATAACAGAAATTATGACCCAACTCTAATTATGAACTATTGTGAAGGATCACACTATATGCAATAGTTATATCGATGGATATCGGGTTGTATCGGTCTGTGTAAAAGCGTTTACAGTTGAGAGAGTGCAGTTTCGAGTTTTTAGTGGAATAACACCATAGTTAATAATCAAGAAATATTAATTAAAATGTCTAATTAATAATTCTGGGATTATTAGAGCTCAAAATACTGTGGGTCCATTAGATCCCCTTGTTAGCCTGATCGATGTAGGTAACAAGGGTCATTGTTAACTAATTGGATTATCCAATTAATTGTGTTATGAAAGTGACACAATTTATTCGGGAATTAATTGAATAATAAAACTGTTTAATTAATAAATAATGGTGATTAAATAAATTAAATAATGAGATTTGTTTAATTAATCACTAAATGGAGGATGTTAGTTGGTATTTGATTTTGAATAGAATAAGATAATATGATTATTTTATTTTATTAAATTAAATATTTAAAATTGAATTTAAAATGTCTAAATTCAAAATAAATATTTAATTACATTTGAAAAATTCAAAAATCTAATAAAGATATCATTAGTCTTTTAAAAAGATTATATATATATATATATATATATATATATATATGAGATATATGTTGACTTTTTAAAAACGAATAATGATATACATATCAAACTAAAACACTTAAAATAAAGTTGCAATACAAACGTGCAACACAAGAATTTGCATATGATGCAAATTGTATGTGCATGAAACATCATTAAAACGCACAACAATAGTTACAATAGGAATGGCAAGCAACTATTTGCGTGATATTGAAAGTGTGTACAAGTGTGTGCATTTAAAAAAGCAATAAAAAGGGAAAAGAATTTGTGTGCAAGTGTTGTGCACTGATATCAAAGAAAAAGTTTCTTCAAATCTTTTCTCTACATTCTTCATTCAAATTCCTTAGACCGTGACACGTCCACATACAGTTATCAGCCCCGAAATATAGTAAGGAAGATCGAGTGGTTCAGACAAAGAGCATTACAAGAAGTGAATAAGCCTCCAAACATTGGTAAGGTTCTAAAATCTTCTTTTTAGTATTGATTTCAATTTCCAGTGTTTACATATTTATTTATTATTTTAATAATTTATATGTATAAGTTCTGAAAAATTATGATCCAAAGTTCACTGGTTACAGATCGTGGTCTGTATAAAAATTTTAAAACCGATTTCTGCTATGCTAACAGTGAACGGGGTTCCAACAATTGGTATCAGAGCTAATTTTTCGAAATAGAAAATTGTTTTCAATACTCCTGTATGCATGAATGTGTAGACACCATCCATTTGATTGTATGAATGTTTATAATTAAATTGTTTAATTCAAACATGGTTGATTGTAACTTTTTATGTACTGTGAATTTAGGGTTTATGGGTTGTATAATTTTTTTTATTTTTTACTGTTATTGTACTGTAAATAAATGTAATTGTAATTTGTAAGTGAAGAACTGAAAATGAGTGTAACGGGGTACTGTTCGTCGGATACTGTTCACCGGGTACTGGTCACGTGGTATTGTTCACATCGTCTTGCACGGTTCCGTTAACAAGTGTTGCCTAGTGAGTTCGCTATGGATTTCCCGATTCGGACTCATGAGATGAATCGGAGTGATCTGATGGACTGGAAGACTCGAAAATTATAAGAAGACAAAGGAATGCTTTGGGGGTATTTTTGTAATTTTAGTTTCTATTTTTTTTGGGTTAATAATCCACAGTACTCAGTCAATTCATGTATGCTTTATATTATGTTATGATAAAAGTATTTCCATGCATACTATGTCATTTAGATTAGATGTGTCTACACAAATATATTTGATATGTCAGTCATGCATGTATCAAAGCCTGATATTTTATATATTTTTTTAATGTGATTAAAATGGGCAATTTACATAAATGGCTATGAATAATGAAATTAGTTTTTTAATGGTTAGAAAACTTAATTGGTAATTCTCATTAATATCAATCTAGTTATTAAAGAGTTTAATAAGTTAGATTAATAGGATCATTAATGGTAATTATGATTAATATGATTAATTACCTAATAATAAATGAAGCGAATAAAGTGTTAGAGTTTTAATAGTTAAAACTTGGTAGACACTAACGTAATAATCTGACCTTAGTAAATAGTTTATAAAGGCTTATATTATTCACTAATAGATTAGATTTTTAATAGTTAAAAATCATAAATAATTTCTAATAATGAATTATTTAATGCGCTAGATAACTTGATTAAAGTTAGCCATTTGATCCTGTAAAGTCTAGGTGCATTAACGGATAATAGAAAACACTAATTTTAAAATAGTGAGTGACAGAGGGATATATGACATATATATCCCGCAGTCTCCATCATTAGTTCCACACCGTGAGATCCGAGTGGGGTCTCGTGACGACTTTAATTTCGTCCTCCCTAAGGAGCATAAAGATCAATACCAAGGTTGACTTCCCAATGGATAGGATTTATAAGGGTATTTCGGGATTGACCGACCCTAAGGCGATAATTCTCGAGTTAAGCCGGTGAGATCTAAAATGGTGGGTTACACTCACGAAGGTTTTGATTAAGTTTTGTTAATTAAAAACCTGACTGAATAAACGATGATTGAATGATATGAAATAAGAGTTATTCTAGAATATCATTTGATTGAGAATGTCTCGGTCCAACATGCAAAGAATTGATCGACCCTAATGCGGCACTTCTTTGTGGTATATTGGATTGTCGTGGTATAGTAACTGGTTTTAGGGTATTTCTAGTTCGTTAAACATGTTCATGCATCATGTTTAAATTTATACAAAAGCACTCACACTTGTTTTTTAATAAATGACTGGATAAATGTTTTATTCATTTCAGCAATTATGTCTTCTGCATTACTACAACTTTTTACAAACGATAAATTAACTGTTGATAACTACACTAAGTGGAAACTTAATATTAATACAATATTAGTCACCAAAGACCTCAAGTTTATGCTTACGGAGGAATTTCCTCCAGCGCCTACTGCCAATACCTCATAAAGAGTTCGTGAAGCATACGAGCGTTGGGTCTCATCTGATGAGAAGGCCCAAACATATATGTTGGCTAATAAAACAGACGTGCTTGTCACAAAGCACGAAGCAATGACTTCAGCATTCAAAATCATAGATTCATTGCAAGATATGTTAGAGCAGCCCTCCGATCAAAAGTGACACGAAGCTGTTTGTTCCGCTATGCTCACTTGTATGAAGGAAGGTACATCAATTTAGGAACATGTCCTGAGCATGATGTCCTACTTCAACACGGCAAAAGTCAATGACGAGGCCATTGACGAACCCAGTCAAGTGAGCATCATACTGAAGACTCTTACAAAGAGTTTCGATCAGTTTAAAAGAAACTAGGGGATGAACAAGTTAAGGTTCATTCTCACACAATTGCTTAATGAGCTCACTACCTTTGAGTCATTGACTAAGGACAACAAGGGTAAGAGTGTAAGACCAGTGAGACAAATGTTGATAATCCATCTTCTTCCTCTAATAATAATAAGAAGAAGAGGTATGTTGGGAAAGCGAAGGGTAAGCCCAAACCCAAGAAAGCCCAAAACAAGAAGAAGTACAAGAAAGGTAAATATGATTTACTTGTTCTTGAGTCAAGTTTAGTGGAAGATGATTCTTCACCTTGGATAGTTGATTCGAGGGCCACTAACCATGTTTGTTCTTCTTTGCATGGACTGATTCTTGGACACAGCTAGAGGAGGGAGTCGTCTCAATACGTATAGGGGTCAGAGGATGTAGTGTCGGCATGAGCAGTGGGCGTAACTAGATTACGTTTTTGTAATAATTATATATTGTTGGTAATGTATTTAATATTCCTGGATTTACACGAAATTTGATCTCCTTTTCTAAGTTGTTAGAACAAAAATATTATGTTTCTTTTAATAATAAGTCTGTTATTATTGGAAAGAATTATCTGAATATTTGTTCAAGAATTAATGAAAATAATTTGTATGTGTTAAGACAATTAATACATACTACACTGCTCAATACCGAAATGTTTAAGGTTGAAAAAATAAAAACTAAACGACATAAAACTTCTCCAGATAATGACATATATCTCTGGCATCTAAGGCTTGGTCATATTAACCTTTACCGGATAGACAAACCAGTAGAAAGAGGACCTTTAAGTGATTTAATGGTTAACACCTTACCTGTCTGCGAATCTTGCCTGGAAGGTAAGATGATTAAGAGACCTTTTACTGAAAAAAAGCTTAGGGCTAAAGAACCACTAGAGCTTATGCATACAGATATCTGCGGATCGATGAATGTTAAAGCTATGGGTGGTTATGAGTATTATGTCACCTTTATAGATGACTACTCAAGATACAGACACGTCTACCTAATGCAACAGAAGTCGGAAACATTTGAAAAGTTCAAAGAATTTCGAGTTGAAGTTGAGAATCAATTAGGTATGAATATTAAGTCACTATGATCGGGTCGTGGAAGTGAGTACATTGACCAAGAGTTTGAAGACTTCATGGTCGAGCATGGGATAGTTTCTTAACTCACAGCTCCTGGTACACCTCAGCAAAATGGTATGGCGGAGAGGAGAAAGAGAACGCTGATGGAAATGGTGAGATTTATGATTAGTTTCTCAACATTGCCAAATTCCTTCTTGGGATATGTGTTACAAACGGCAGCATACTTTTTGAATGTAGTGCCATCCAAATCTGTTCCTAAGACTCTCCTAGAGTTGTAGAATGGTCATAAAGGTAGTTTGTGACATTTTCATATAATAGGGGTGTCCAGCACACACGTTAAAGAATAGAAATGGAAATCTAGACTCCAAGTATGTGGTATGCCTGTTTTTAGGATACTTCAAGGAGACCAGAGGTAGACACTTCTATAGTCCTGAAGATAACAAAGTATTTGTATCGACAAATGCAATGTTTCTTGAAGACAATTATATTAGTGACCATAATCCTCATTCTAAAATTGTATTGAATGAGTTCGAGCTTAGTGAGACTAGTGTTTCATCAACAAGAATTATTGATCCACAAACATCTGAGAGTCAGATGGTTCTTGATAAGGATACACTACCACCTAGACGTAGTGAAAGGGTTGTAAGATAATCTGAATGCTATTTAGGTATAGGTGAGGGACAAGGTGTTATCTATACTAATAGTGTGGATGATCCATTGACATATAAGAATGCAATAGAAGATCCTGATAAAGAGAAATGGCTTAAAGATATGAATCTCTAGATGGAGTCCATGTACTCTAACTCAGACTGGAATCTTGTAGACTTACCGGTTGGGGTAAAACCTATAGGATGTAAATGGATCTACAAGAGGAAGAGATGAGTAAACGGAAAGGTAGAGATCTTCAAAGCAAGACTAGTGGTTAAGGGTTATACCCAGAAAGAGAGGGTCGATTATGAAGAGACATTCTCACCAGTAGCCATGTTTAAGTCTATTAGGATTCTCTTATACATAGCTGCCTATTTCCATTATGAAATTTAGAAATGGACGTCAAGACTGCATTCTTGAATGAAAATCTTAACAAGAGCATCTATATGATGCAACCAGAGGGATTCGTGTCTCCAGTTCAAAAGCAAAAGGTTTGCAAGCTACAAAGGTCCATCTATGGACTTAAGCAAGCATCTAGATCTTGGAACATTAGGTTTGATGATGTGATCAAAACCTATGGCTTCGAGCAAAATATCGATGAGCCTTGTGTTTACAAGCACATCATTGACAAGAAAGTAGTTTTCTTGGTCCTACACGTAGATGAAATTGTATTCATTAGGAATGATGTAGGAGTGTTGTTTGATGTAAATGGATGGTTGGCTAGCCAATTCCAAACTAAAGATCTGGGAGAGGTGAGTTATGTTCCGGTGATCCAACTTATAAGGGATCTTAAGAACAAACTCATAAAATTTTCTCAGGCATCATATATCGATGAGATTCTTATACGATTTTTGAAGCAGAACTTCAAGAAAGGTAATTTACCTTCCAAGCATGGAGTTCAGTCGTCTAAGGAACAGTGTCCTAAGACACCTTAGAAGTTGAGGATATGAGTCGTGTACCCTATGCATCAGCAGTAGGTAGTCTCATGTATGCTATATTATACACGAGACCGGACATCTGTTATGCAGTAGGAGTAGTCAGCAGATACTAGTCCAACCAGGGTTGGATCATTGGGTTACTATTTAGACTATTCTCAAGTATCTTTGGAGAATGAGAAATTATGTGCTAGTGTATTATGGATAGGATTTGATCTCATTAGGATACACGGATTCTGATTTTCAGTCAAATAGAGATTCTAAAAAATCCATGTCTGGATCAGTATTCACCCTAGGTGGTAGAGTCATTGTGTGGAGAAGTATCAAGCAATCTTGCATTGCTGACTCCACCATGGAAGCTGAATATGTAGCGCCTGTGAAGCTGCTAAAGAGGCTGTTTGGCTCCATAAGTTCTTGAGTGATCTGGAAGTTACTCCAGATCTGGATAAGCCCATCACACTTTATTGTGATAATAGTGGTGTTGTGGCTAATTCTAAAAACCAAGAAGCCATAAAATAGGGAAGCATATAAAGAGAAAGTATCATCTCATTAGAGAGATAGTGTAGAGAGGAGATGTGACCGTCACAAAGATAGCCTCACAAGACAATCATGTTGTTCCATTTACGAAGACCTTACCAGCTAAAGTATTTTCGGGTCACCTAGATGGTCTAGGGTTACGAAACATGCCTCACATGCTTTAGTGCAAATGGGAGATTGTTGGGGTTTAGGCCCTAAAGATGTAATTTTGTAAGTGGATTTAAGAAAAATATGAAAGAAAAGTTCAATTCATTCTTATTGTGTTGGTTATTTTATAACTTGTGCATATTAACATCCTAGATTACCGGATGTAATCTCGAACTGTGTATATTAGCCTCATATACGGATGGATACAATAAGAGACGTGCAATCTAAAGAGTCCATATATAGCAAATAAAGTTAGGTACTTTATTTGTGGTTAATCTATAGTTGCAGTCCATTCTGTAATGTACAATGCTCCTATCATGAATCATTCATATGAGATATGGGAATGGAGGCACCTTGTATGATGTGATCATATAGGACTAGACCATGATCTATATGAATCTCTCACTAAGATCCATTCACCAATGAAATTCATATATATCAACTAATGATAGCTATATGTGGGTGATCTTAATCCTGAGTGTCTTATCGACTCCTTTAGGTTAGATCGTGACCTTTGATATACCATGGGTGAGGTCGAATGTAGTTCCTGATCAATATGCTTCACATGTTGGGATTGCGATTTGGCTTGTAGCTGTGAAGGTTTGTACACAATAGTGGAATCCACTCATTCTTGTGAGAAGTAGATGGTAGTTCCCTTAAGGGTTGATTCGAGGCTTGGACAATAGGAGCGCTCTCTTAATTCCGTAAGGAAATAGAATTTATTATCCATTAGAGAATCAACAGTACTTAAATGATATATGTATTTAGAGGGGTATAACGAACATTATGACTTAGCTCTAATTATGAACTACCATGGAGGATCACACCATATGTAATAGTTATATCGATAGACATCGAGTTGTATTCGGTCTGTGTAAAATCATCTACAGTTGAGAGAGTGCAACTTCAGGTTTTTAGTGGAATAACACCGGAGTTAATAATCAATGAATATTAATTAAAAAGTTTAATTAATGATTTCGAGGATTATTGTAGCTCAAAATACTGTGGGTAAGTCCCCTTGCAAGCCCGATCGATTTAGGTAACAATGGTCACGGTTAATTAATTGAATTGTCCAATTAATTATGTTACAAAAGTGATACGTATTTATTTGGAAATTAATTGAATAATGAGATTATTTAATTAATCACTAAATGGAGGGTGTTAGTTGGTATTTGATTTTGAATAGAATAAGATAATATGATTATTTTATTTTAGTAATTAAATATTTGAAATTGAATTTAAAATGTCTAAATTCAAAGTAAATATTTTATTATCTTTTAAAATAAAAGATATGAGATATCATTTGAAAGATTCAAAAATCAAATAAAGATATCGTTAGTTTTTTAAAACGATTATATATATATATATGAGATATATATTGACTTTTTTAAAAAAATGAATAATGAAATACATATAAAATTAAAACACTTAAAATAGAGATGCAACACAAACGTGCAACATAAGAATTTGCATATAGGAATGGCAAGCAATTGTGTACGTGATAATGAAAGTGTGCATGAAACATCATTAAAAACGCACAGCAAAAATTGCAATAGGAATGGCAAGCAATTGTGTGCGTGATATTGAAAGTAATTGCAATAGGAATGGCAAGCAATTGTGTGCGTGATATTGAAAGTGTGTGCAAGTGTGCGTTTGAAAAGGCAATTAAGAGAGAAAAGGATTTGTGTGCAAGTGTTGTGGACTGATATCAAAGAAAGGGTTCCTTCAAGTCTTTTCTCTACATCTTCCATTCAAGTTCCCGAGTCAATGACGCATTCACACGCAGTAACTAGTCCTGGGTTATAGCGAAGAGGATCGAGTGGTTCAGAATAGAAGCATTACAAGAAGTGAAGGAGCCTCCAAACGTTGGTAAGATTCTGAAAAATTATGATTCAAAGTTCACTGGTTACAGATCGTGATCTGTTTACAAATTTTAAAACTGATTTCCACTGTGTTACCAGTGAACGGGGTTCCAACATATTTGCTTGGGTAACTAATGTAAGTTTCATCTCAACTATGTGTCTGTGCTTTCTTTCTGCTCTTCCATTTTGGGCAGAAATGTGTTGGCACGATTGTCTAAAGGACACACCTTGTTGTTTAAGGTAGTTTGAGAAGGCTTGATATTCCCCACTAAAATCAAATTGAATGCATTTTATTTTTCTTTCAAATTTGTTCTCTAACTAATGTTTTGAATTATATGAAAGCATACAATGCATCAGACTTAAGTTTCAAGGGGTAAAGTCATGTGAACCTATAAAAATCATCAATAAATTGAATGTGAATTATGTAGCCAAATGATGAAGCTATGGGAGTTGGTCCCCAAACATCAGTATGCACAAGATTAAGGTAGTTTTTGGCACAGTTTTCTAAGATTTTGAAAGGCAAACAATGGGATTTACCATATTGGCAAGCATCACAGAAAGTTGTGTTTTCATTAATCTGAAATTTTTCTTTACAAGAGTTCATGACTTGATTCAACACATGGATAGATGAGTGGCCTAGTCTTCTATACCACAACTCTTTGATTGAAAAATAAGTCTCAACAAGAATTGGACTCGACTCTATTTGATTGGAAAATAAAGACTTGACACTAGAAACATTAAGATTTGGATTGAAGGCACACTCTAAATTGGATTTACGATTCTTTGATGGATAGAAAGGCTTAAGGCTTGAAGGTTCCAGCAGGTACAACCCCTCACAAAGTGTCCCTTGCAGCACCACCTTCCCTGTTTGTTTGTCCTTTATAAGACAACAATTAGATTGAAATTCAACATAGACATTATTATCACAGGTAAGTTTTGAAACACTTATTATATTCTTGGTTATGGAAGGCACAAGCAAGATTTGTTTAAGTTTTAAAGAACTGTCATTCTGTGACTACATCAAGCTGCTTCCAATATGAGAAATTCTCAATTACTTACCATTACCAACCATAAGAGAGTCCTTACCACTGTATTCGCCCTTCTGGCTCAGGTTGTTTTGGACTCATGTGACATGATTGCTGGCTCTACTGTCAACATACCATCCTTCATCATTAACACTATTAGGTGTGACCACAAATGCAAAGGGTTATCCCTACTTTCCTTGGCTTGTTGCAGACTGAGAACCCATGTAAGTCTCATCGTACCTATTGTAGTAATGGGTAGCTGAGTGACCATACTTGCCACAAACATGGCAAGTTGGTCTTAAGCTTCCTCTAATTTTTCCTCCTCTACCACGAAAATGACCACCATATCCTCTATTGAAGAAAGGAACTCTGTTTCCACCTTGGTTTGCAGTTTGTGTCTGTGATTGCCCTTTGTTATGATTTGTTCCTCCTCCTTTGCTTGACACAAAGTTAGTTGAGGGTGTGCTTGTGATTTTGCTAGATGTATTTATGTGCTCTAGTTTACTGTCATAACTCAATAGGGTATCTTACAACTCTTGACATGATATGGATTCTCTGGACTCAATCAGAACTATTATTGGCATATATTCACTTTCTAAGCCATACAGAACCTTAGCAATGAGCTGATCTTCAGGATACGGGTTCCCCGCATTTGCTTGATTTGCTTGAGATAGTCGTCCATTGTTATGTTCTCTTTTCTTGTGGTCTGAATGCCGGTGCGAACGGTGTTCATCTTCAATTTAGAGTGGGCTCCGTACAATTTTTCCAATGCCTTCCATAAGTTTGTTGAAGTTGTACTTCTCATCACTTGTGTTGCTACCATCTCTGTCATAGAGCCATAGAACCAGCCCATCAGAAGCTGGTCATTCACGGCCCATTCTTCGTAATCTAGGTTCAGTTTCAGCTCAGATCCAGTTGTTTCAGGTGTTGGTTACGTTGGTAGAAATTCTGAGGGAGATGGTTGTGTACCAGAGAGAAACTCGTCAAATCTGTGGCCTCTGATGACAGTGGTCACCATTGTCTTCCACGATGTGAAGTTATTGTAATCGAGCTTGATTCCAAATGATTGCCACATTGATTTTTGAAATGGAGTAGCACCATTGATGTTGCCTAGAGGTGTCGTAGTTATCGTCGCTGAGGATGAAGCACTCATTGCATGAGTGGGAGCTAAGGCGGCATGTCACGGGGTTAAAGTTTACATAGCTAACCCGTGCTGCACTTAGGCAAATTCGGTGAGAAGGTTGCTAAGTAAGCCTTATAAGAGATATTTAAGAAAAGAGAGTAGAAGAGCTTGAATGGAAAACAAAGATTGTATAGCTATGCTTTGGATATTAGAATGCTTGAGTTTCTAGGATGATTTACAAATGATGGGGGGTTGGCTATTTATAGGTGAGCTACCTCCTTAAGGAATGTTCTAGATTAATCTAGTCTAATAGTGGAGATTAAGTCTCCAGAATATTCTACACCTAGCTAGAATACTCTACATGTATTTACATAAATTTACAAGGTTCTAGATTATTCTACAACTATCTAGCTAAGTACAAGAATGGTGTAGAGAGGGTTGGGTTGCTAGAGACTTCCAGAAGCTTGACCAATGCAGGAATTGTGGAGAAGTCTCTAGAATCTTCCAAGAGCTTGGCATAGTTGTGGCCTTTGTTAGGCTCCTAGGCTTGACAGCTTGGGGGCCGTGACATCCTCCCCCACCTAAGTTCACAACGTCCTCGTTGTGTGGGCACTGAGTATATTAGAGTCTGTCACAGGTAGGGTCCTTCGTGCAGACCAACTTAGGTTGGGGAAGCCTCTATTGAAGGACCGTCTTCGAACATTGCATCTTTGGCTCGACGCAAATGGGTTTGCTTGGCTTCTGCGGTGATCCAGCATCTTGGGTGCCTTCTTCCGTTGCCTTTGGTCGCTTCCCATGGCTTATGCGCTTCTTACTCCTTCGAATTCCTACGGTCGGCTGGTTTTATGGAGAAGTGGGAGAAATTGGTGTCTCCTCGTGCCGTACGGTGGATAGCATCCTACATGGCTGGGGTATACGTCCCACCGGGATGGTAAGTGTCGTGCCCCTGTTGTGAATGCTAATTGAGTTCACAGCAGGTAGGGGGAAAGCATTGGCTTGCTCAAAGAACGCCATGTCTAGCACCACTTGGTAGTCCTCTAAGGGAACCACCGAGAAGTCGAGCTTTCCACTTCATGGGCCTAGGTGGACAATGACGTCTTTTGCTGTGCCATCAATTTGCTTGGCCGGAGAGTTGGCAGCTTTAATGACGGCACATTCATCATTGGTGATGCGAAGGCCAAGTCGTTCGACTTCGTCTGTTGAGATAAAGTTGTGCGTTGCCCCAGTGTCTAGCATTGCACGAACTTGTTTGCCTTTGATGGTGGCGCTCACAAACATGAGGCCTTTGGTAAGCGTAGGAGGCACGGGTTGTCCTTTGAGTGTGTAAAGCTATTGGAGAGAACTCATGCTTGCTTGGGGCTCGACTACCTTAGTTTCTTCGAGCTTGGTAACCATGGCATTGAGCATCTTTCGCTTTGAGCAGTCACGTACCCAATGTGTCCCATCGCAAATGAAGCATGGATACTTCGGCTTGATCGATATGGGCTTGCCTCCATTGGCGTTGTCACACCGGTTGTCGCCATTGGGAGTTCTGTTTGGTCCTTCGCTCTTGCGATTGTGGTCTTTCGACTCGTCTCCTCCACCTTTCTCATGGTTGTCGGCTCTTTCCTTAGTCTTGGTGAGATCGGTAAGGGATTCTGCGACGGCGATGGCTGCATCAATGTCTTGCACGTTCCGCCTTTCTAGCTCCACTCTCGCTCATTCCTTGAGACCTTCCATGAAAAAGAATAGTTTATCTTTACCAGACATATCTTCGATCTCAATGATTAAGGTGGAGAACTCCTTGATTTAGTCATGGATGGATTCGGACTGCTTGAGGTGACGAAGGCTGCTACGGACCTTCTTATCGGCGTTGGTTGGTGAGAACTGCCTCTTGAGTTCTCGTTTGAAGTCTTCCCATGTACGGATGGGGTGGATAGTATCACCATGCTTGCATCGCCACTAGAGCTGGCAAAATTGACCCGTAACCCGCCAACCCGACATGAACCCGAGGTCAATAAACGGGTTGGGTTGGCTTCTAAACGGGTTCGGGTTGTAATCGGGTCAACCCGTGTAACCCGTTTATTATACGGGTCGTGTCGGGTTTGGATTCACGGGTTCGCGGGTGACCCGTATAACCCGTATAGTTTTACAGATAGATTTTTAATTATTATTGTTATAGGGGTTAAAAATAAATTTTAACATACTATATAAACATTCTTTTAATACAAACCCTAACCCTATCACTTGCTCAGTTGCTCATTGCCCTCAACCTCTCAGCCGTTCAGCACTCAGCCCCTCACCCTAACTGCCTAACCCTTTCAATCGCTCACCCTTTAAGACTCAGAGTCTCAGTCACTCTCTTACGCCGTCGTCAACTTGTCATCGTCTCCCACGTCCGTCGTCATCCTCCCTTACATGTCAATCTGTCATCGTCATCGTCGTCGTCATCCCTCACCTGTCGTCGTCGTCGTCGTCGTCGTCCCTCACCTGTCGTCGTCATCGTCCCTCACCTGTCGTCGTCATCGTCATCCTCACCTGTCGTCGTCATCGTCATCCTCACCTGCCATCGACGATCTATCACTCGCCTTCTATCACTCTCTGACGGTGACAGATCGCCAACGACAGATCGCCAGTCACCTTATATCACTCTCTGACTCTCTTACGTCGTCGTCGTCGTAGTCGTTAGAAGTTAGAACTGCTTGGTTGGTCGTCGTCCGTCACCTGTCGACAGGCTGTCGTCTCCCTCACCGGCTACTGAGATTTTCAAGCGGTAATTCCAAATTTCCAATATTCCAAATGACATTTATTTTATATTTTTATGGAATTTTTTAGGGTTTGAAACGAAATCCAAATGTTGTTTGAATCTGTAATTGTTTTTGTGTTTGTGGGTTTGGACTGTTCGTATATGATATTTGTTTTTGTTTTTGAATATGGAATTTTGTAGGCAGGCCTGCAAGGGTCTCAGTTGTTTGAATGTTGTTTGAATGTGGAATTGTTTTTGTGTTTGTGGGTTTGTACTGTTCGTATATGATATTTGTTTTTGTTTTTGAATATGGAATTTTGTAGGCAGACCTGCAAGGGTCTCAGTTGTTTGAATGTTGTTTGAATGTGGAATTGTTTTTGTGTTTGTGGGTTTGGACTGTTTGAATATGATATTTCTTTTTGTTTTTGAATCTGGAATTTTTTAGGTCTCAGTTGTTTGAATCTGGAATTGTTTTTGTGTTTGTGGGTTTGGACTGTTTGAAGTTGGGTTTACTGTATATTACAAATTCGATGCCATTTTCTACTACTGTTCAAGTTCAGGTTTAGATTTGTTTTCTGACATTTAAAATTCTGCCTCTGTTTCAATAGTGTTTTTCTTTTAATTGTAATATAATTGTAAAAACAAATCAAAAATGGAAAAACATATTCTGTTTCACTGTTTGTTTGTTAAATGTGAAGGCAGTAAGGCAGATATATATAAATAGATGAAGCATAGTGTTTGTTTGAATCTGGAATTGTTTTTGTGTTTGTGGGTTTGGACTGTTTGAATATGGCATTTCTTTTTGTTTTTGAATCTGGAATTTTTTAGGCAGACCTGCAAGAGTCTCAGTTGTTTGAATATTGTTTGAATCTGTAATTGTTTTTGTGTTTGTGGGTTTGAACTGTTTGAATATGGCATTTTTTTTTGTTTTTGAATATGGAATTATGGCTTGGTAAGTCTTGAATTGTATTGAAATTAAATTTTATATGTTGTTTTACAGCAAAATCTATGGATTCAAGTTCAAACAATGACGTTATTCCAAGTTTGGGAGAGGAAGAGGAAGGTAATGACACTATGGAGCCAGTGGAGGCAAATAGCAGGTCTAATACCCCGACTGGGAGTGGTCAAGATCAAAAAAGAAAGCGCACTTCCGCTGTGTGGTCTTCGTTTGTGATTGTAGGAAAAAATGCACAGGGAAAAGAACATTGTAAGTGCAAATATTGTGGAAAGCAATACATTTGTGAAGGCACTCATGGTACAGGTAACATGAAACGTCATATAGAGTTTCAATGTCCTAAGATAATGATGCATGACCCTCTTCCGAATGTAGCAGAAGCCTTAGTTTGCAGTCGTGATTGGATACTTGGAAATGGAGGTAATGATTTTACCGTGACTTTGATAACTGTATTGTTGATTTCACTTTTAATAATTGATATTTTTATTTAATTTTATATCACCTAATCATTATTGTAGAGAGTGCAATTTTGAAATGTGAAGAAATTACTAAAGACTTGTGGGAAATGGAGGATGACAGTACTCCTGCTAGTACTCAAACAATGCATGACCAAAGTTCAATTCAAGGCTATTAAATACATATCCTGATCCATCAATTTCTTTGGACAACAATTTGGACCAATTTGTGATTATGGATAACTGTATGGATTATTTATGGATTCATTTTTTTTTTAACTTTGTAATGATTATGGATAAGTGGATAACTATATTTGTCTTTCGGGATGACTGTATTTAATTTTATATTTGTTGTATTATTTAATGATATTAGATTGGATTAGATTGGATTTGATTGGATTTGATTATTAAAACTTATTACTCTATAAGGTAATAAGGTTTGATGTATTTGTGTTAGATTAATATGATATTTTTTTTAAATGTTAGGTAAATGTGTTAAATGGGTTCGGGTTAAACGGGTCACACGGGTCAAACCCGACCCAGTAAGACTCGATTAGATTATTAAACGTGTCACGGGTCAACCCGTTTAACCCGTGTATTTATTCGTGTCGTGTTGGGTTTCAGACGGTTAACCCGTTTAATTAAACGGGTCGTGTCGGGTTGATAGTTAATTCTATTCGGGTCGTGTCGGGTTGATGTCAACCCGACCCATGAACCCGAATTGCCAGCCCTAATCGCCACCATAGTTGAGCAGAATCCCGAAGAAATGTGGGAGCATTGGTGATCCGTGTAGCGTCATCCCTAACTCCCTTGGCCTCAAAGTACTGTTCTAGGCCGAAGAGGAAGTTTTCCACTTCCATGGCGTTACGGTTACCGTTGAATCTGGATGGCTTAGGGATCTGGATGGCGCCCCATGTGCTCGTGCTAGAGGAGGCACCATTGCCAAAAGTTGGGTTGTTTTTTAACGAAGTCCATTCGGTGCGAACTTCATCCATCTTCACTCGAATGGCCCGTAACTCTTGCTCGACGAAGGTGCGAGTGTTGCAGACTTCTTGAGTGAATTGGTATATTTCCTCCCGAATGCTCTTCTGGAACTCTTGTAGCATTGCCTTGGTCGTCTGAGCGATTATAGCGTAATTGGTCTCTAGGCAATCGAGACGTTCGACCATGGTGCTCAAGGTGGCTTGCATTTCGGAGAGGATTTCATCAAGGACATCCACGCGAGATTCCAAAGCGTCCATGTACGGACCTTTGGACTTGCTACGCTTGGTGTGGGTGCGTTGCTCGCCATGACCACTCGCTTGCTCTTCCACTGTAGCAGCAACTTCGCTATCGGAGGCCATGACTTGTGCTAGCTGTGGTTGCTTAACCAGGGCTCTGATACCAACTGTCACGAGGTTAAATTTTACGTAGCTAACCCGTGCGGCACTTAGGCATATTCTGTGAGAAGGTTGCTAAGTAATCCTTACAAGAGAGATTTGAGAAAAGAGAGTAGAAGAGCTTGAATGGAAAACAAAGATTGTATAGCTATGATTGAAGCTTTACAATGCTTTGGATACTAGAATGCTTGGGTTTCTAAGATGATTTACAAATGAGGGGGGGTTAGCTATTTATAGGTGAGTCACCTCCTTAAGGAATGTTCTAGATTAATCTAGTCTAATAGTGGAGATTAAGTCTCCAGAATATTCTACACCTAGCTAGAATACTCTACATGTATTTACATACCTTTACAAGGTTCTAGATTATTCTACAACTGTCTAGCTAAGTACAAGAATGGTGTATAGAGGGTTGGGCTGCTAGAGACTTCCAGAAGCTTGACCAATGCTAGAATTGTGGAGAAGTCTCTAGCATAGTTGTTGTCTTTGTTGGGCTCCTAGGCTTGACAGCTTGCGGGGTGTTTGCCTTTTAGGGCTTTGATACCAACTTGAAAAATCAGAGATTTTATAAATGCTTAGCTCAAATGAGACTAATTAAGGCCTAGATCATTTCATTTATAGACTTGAAGACAAACTTGATAAGAATACAATTGTATAGTAATGATGAGTCAAGAATTTTTTTTATGGATATGAACAAAACAAAATGACAAACTTGCTGAGAGCCCGTATTCAAAATTCAAGTAAATTACCAATTTTTCTTGATTAGTCAATATTCAAAATTCACCCAATAAAACAAACATACAACATCAAGTGTACGGTGCGGAAATATAAATAACACAAGATGTATACGTGGAAACCCTCAAAATGGGAAAAACCACGGGCTGTTATGTGCGCCACACTCGGTCACAGAAATCCACTATATGAATAAAAGGTTACACCCTCAAGTGATTCTCGGACTCTCACTCTCGACAACCTCAGGCTATGGACACCGCCACTCGCCACTCGCCACTCACCACTCTTGGTTCAGTCCCTAGTGATATCCCCTGATACACTACTCTTGGCGTGAACGCCTCCTACTCTACCCCCTTGGGCCTTTTACAGTGGCACCCGACCAATTGCTTGCCAACCTTCCTCTGGTTGCAAGACTTGAATTGTTTGTGCACTACACACTTAGTCACAAGACTTAACCTCAATGAAGAGTCAACAACCTATGTGAATATGTAAAAATATTCTAAATGCAAATAATGTTAGGCAACACTAAATGTTTATCTAGAAATTAAATAATGTCACTAAGTGCAATTCCTAGATATCAATGTCTAAATGAATGTTCATAAAGACTTAACTAGATATAGTTATGCAACAAGATATCCTAGTTATCAAACAAAGTCATTTCAAAATATGTTGTCATTAAGCATGGCATGGTCATAAAATGCAATCAATATGACTTAATTAGCTAGAGGCAACAATGACCTAAATGCTAGCTATCACAAAAGCCATATCAACACAAGTTGTCATTAAGCATGACAAGGACTATAATGCAATCATAAAATGCAATCAATGAATCCTAAACAATATCTAAATGCAAAGCATAGAGATTTAGCTATGAGGGCAAAATGGTCACAAACCCTAGCTATCACAATTCAAACCCCAAACATGTCATAACTTCAATAAATATGCAATTAATATGAAGAAATGCTAATTTAAGCAATAAATGACATGTCTTGGTAAGCTAGAACAATAAATGAACAACAATGGTGGTTCTACTTACCAATCAATGAAAAACTCATGCTTGGAATGATGCTTGAAGGCAAGATGAAGATGGGTTTGGGATTTGGAGAGTCAAACACAAAGCTTGAAGGTTTCTCTTTCTAAGGGAGGTTCTCTCTCTAAAAATGTGTTCTTTGAGCTCTAAGAAGGCAAGGAAGAAGAAGAGAACATATATAAAGAAGCCCTACTCGAAACGGCATCGTTTTGGACAAAGGGCAATTGATTCCCGTCATGATCGCTGTGCATACCGCGGCCTAGGCAAGTGTCCAGACCGCGGTACAGGCAATGTTCAGACCGCGGTAGAGCAAGCGGTGCATCACTGGGAAACTCCGCTTGGGAGACCGTTGTGCATGCAACGTGCACAGGCCGCGGTAGCAGCAACGAGCAACATCTGGAGAACACCGTTGTGCATACCGCGGTGGAGGCAATGCACAGGAAGCGGTCCCGACCGCGGTCAAGGGGAAAAAACTCTTCTAAGGGCAAACTAAATGCAACAAACACCCAAGCGAGATTTATGGCAAAGAGGCATACAATTAAGGCAATTAAGCATTCATGCAAGATGATCAAAGACATGCATGAGAGTGTGTGTTTGCACTAAAAACTCTTCAGAAAAGGTTAAGCAAGTGATTTACCTTCTGAAGCTTGAGCTGGGTCTTGAGCAATGATGGCCTAAACTACCCTTACACATTAATCCCCAAATGTGGTTGTCAACGAAATGAGCCAATAAAAAACTAAAGAACTTACAAAAGAAGATTATTTGTGATAAACACGTGTTACTATGATTCAATTCACCGCCACTATTGATCCAATGTTGTTATTGTAAGAATGATAAATGGGTTTCCATTAGTGGGTCTTTTAAAAAAAAATGTGTATGGTGGACCATTTTTAAATTTATTTGTAGGTTGAGTTTCCATTAGTGGGCTTTTTATACGTGAATGTGTGACCATTTTTAAGGCTATTAATGGACCTGTTTTGTTTAAAATCTTAGATGAATTATATTTTACATTCATTTTTTTTTAAGCTATAATTTGGGGTCTTTTACAATAGAATACCCTAAGCGGTTGCCTCACTAGACTCCCTCTAGGGCTGGGCATGCCATTAGCAAGTGGAATGGAAATTATAGCTCCATGTTAGTTTGCCACTCTACTATCTCTTCTACCTAGTTCCACTTCCCAACTTGGACCTCCATCCTGCAACCAACATATTCATTTCATTCGAATTCCAGCACAGCAATATTACCAGGATAATTGGCAACATTAGATTGCATTCATACAACCAAATACAATATAGCACTCGAAATTAATTAGTCAGTAGATCAGTTGAGCTAATTAAAGACAGGAAGTTAAATAGTACTATTAGTACCAAAGAGACCGAGATTTGAGCTGCAATGGCCAAGATATCAGCACAGGAGACAATGCCAGGGCAAACATTCTCCAGGGCAGTTTTGATTTCATCAACTACTTCAAACCCGCGAGCAGATAAGTTGGGAAGCGCCCTTTTCTCATTCTCTATGCCATCTGCTTTCGAATCGTTTAGCAAATTCGACCCATCGCAGCCCTGATCAGATAAAGAAAATTAGACATTTCGTTTAATATAAAATGAAGTAATCGGTCATTCTCTGGTGTGGACGTTCAAAACTTAATTACATCGACAAAGCAATCATGTAAGTGAAGGCGGATGAGTTTGGCCCCAACTCCTGGATCATTTCTCTGAGTCTTCTCTATAACACCACGAACAATACATGACACACTGGTACATGTATCGGCATAAAATGTGGGGCTCAATTGTGCATTATTAGAAGAAGCCTCAAACACCATTGAAAGGAAGAGAAGAGTAACTGCAATCCGAAACCAAAACATTTTTCCTGTAAAAAATATAATTTCTAAGAAAGTACTGAATTGAAAATGAGATTGATGAACATTTTATATACAGCAAGTAGTTAGTGAGATACAGGTTGGAAAATTTTCATTAATTTTACTTATTTCTTTAAGTGGAACATTTTCATATGATGATTTCGTTAGAAACTAACGAGTCTATATACACACAAAGTTTCCAAAGAATATGTATTCCTTTTTATTTTTTATTTTTGTGGGGAATTAATAATAATTAAGTGTACGTAGTGAAACTGCCATTCATTTGCCTTCTTATAGAAAAATATAATTAGGCAGACATTTAATAATTGAAACTGGTGCTTGCTTGCTATGGGTTCTTTTGTATATATGTAATAAAGAAATGGTATGGGTGATTAAGCTTCGTAGATTCTGAGAATACCCAAGACTATGAACACATTGCTAACTCATTGATTCACATGAATACAGAGAGAGTAAACATAAGAAATTTCATAACTGAAATTGTATTAATCAACTCAACACTATCATCAAATCACTACAAAGCTCCAATATATAGGAGTAGGAAAATTGTATAAAAGGAAATAAATAAAATCACAATTTCAATCATCAAGCAGTAGGCATTCATCATCTCTATGATTGGTCAAATCACATAAATTAAGCATATACCTTCATCATAGGTGATTGATGAAATTATATAAATCATGTTTTTGTCAACAACACGATTTATACAATTCTCCCATAACTTGATCTTCATCAATACTTCTCTGCAGATTTTTTTTTTCATTCATTTGAAGAAGGAATTTTACCAATGGACAACCAGTAGAGTATATAAATGTTGATGAAGTTGAGGAATTCTGAAACAAGCTAAGCTAGTGGATAGCTGAAAAAGGGTTTAACAAGCTAGTAGATTGCTGAAAAAGGGTATACATATTAAATAGGCAGCAGAAGTTGAGTTTCATTTCACATTACATGTTTATGTCTAGAATCTGAAACATAATATCTACACGTACAGTTGTTCATGCTTAAAGTTGGTCAAAACAAACACGGATTCAATTAAATTATAATGAATTCAACATGCACAATATGGTGCTATATATCTTTTGTTTTTACGAAATAGAAATCAAACAAAAGGTGATTATTAATTATTTGTCATTTTCAGCCAACTCTTCTAACAACAGGATTTGTATAGCTGTAGTATAGCTGTTGTATTTTTTATTTTTTTTGTCTGAAATGAATAGTTGAATCCAATTTAACTCTTCAAAAACAGGGCAGTAAAAAGTCAAACCATAGAGGATTCAAACTTGTTAGCATGACCCTCTATCAGCTAATAAAATTGAATTAATGATCTTATATTTTCATTTGGTCACAAGCTACAATGCTACATGTGATGTTGATTTCGGCCAAGGAACTCTCTTGTAACAAATTTTGTAAAATATTTTCACAAATTCAAGGACAATTTTAGACGAATTTTAGAATAATCTGAATCTCTCTATTTCTACCAACCATGCTATGTCTAGGATTCATTTTCTTCAAATGTATAGACGCCAAGAAAAATGAGACTGGAAAAAAAAAATCCTAAAACTAGAAACCTTTAAAAACTATAATTCATGTTTACATAATTCTCAGAAAATGATCAAAGAGAAAATGTTCTGGAAAAAGCACCTTCATTGAAAAGTGTTTCTTCATAGAAAGAAGCATTGCCATGACATGTTAGTAAAACAATTATAGTAATCATATTGATAACTTCTGTGTTGGAACAAGAAATATAAAATTGTATAAACTTGTAAAGGCTGCTCCATTTTAAGATTTTTTTCTTTTGAATGAAACATTGCCTGGTTATTCATCACATGTATGAAACCAATATTTTCTGCCATGATAAGCAAAATCGTATCTGAGAAATCAGACTAGCACTTGGAATACTTAAAGTTATTCAAATTCAGGCGAACAATCCGGATGACAAAATTTCGTGTATACAATTCATGCAAAGGAGATTTTTGACATTTTTTGGGAGGTATCTATCGAATTTTTGAAAATTCGACCAACATTTGTAACGAATTTCGAAGCCATCCTGATCTGTTTGGTTCTCATTCAAAACACCAAATGATATTGTGTAGATGGGTCTACAAATCCATTAAAGTTTCCAAACATAAGTACAGTAGTTTTAGTAAGGAAAAATGACACTTAATTGATCTTGTTATGTTTTGTTGAAGTGCTTTTTCACAGATTCAAGGTAGGCTAAAGAAAATTTCATCATAATTAAGGCAAATGAAACAGCAGCTCAAAACACCATTTATTATCTATTTGTGTTCGATTCTCAGTCACAAAACAGATCCCGGATCAGAAAAAGCGCATAAATAAAAGTTTTAGCGAACAGCTACCGAAGGAGATGACCCCTCACCTCAGTTTTCACATTATGTATCATACACATTGGGAGAGCATTTTGGAACCTTAAGACAGACCACAAACCTTTCCAGTTGCAGTGTCGATGTCAATATCATAAAAGCACGGCCTTGTTGGGAGCCCTGGCATTGTACTCATCGTTCCAACTAAAGGATAAATGAATCCCGCCCCAATGCTAGCTCTTACATCCCTTATCGGTAAGACAAATCCCGTTGGGGCTCCCTTCTCAGCAGCATTGTCGGAAAATGAATACTGGGTTTTCGCCATGCAGATTGGCAAACCAGAAAAACCTTGCTTGGTGTACATCTCAATCTGCTTTTCAGCCTAATTGAAGATTAAAAAAGAACTCAAATCAGTACACAAAGTTCTCTAGAGTCCACTCGTTTCGAAAATTTATAATATCTAGGCCCTGACTACGGTTAGGAAAAACAGATAGTAAAACGTATACAAGATTTATCATTGTGTTAATATCACAAAAATGTAGTGGCGTTTCCCATAACAATTCTGAGTTTCTTCAACAGGATGGGAATGGAGAGAGGTCATCGAACTATGTACGAAATGAATGAAGCTTTTACCTGCTCAGAGTACTCAACACCACTTGCACCATATGATCCTGCTATTGCCTCAATTTTCTCCTTAATACTAATATCTAGAGGATATAAGAACTTCAGTGGCTGTGTCACGTTCTCACAAGCTTTTTGAACTGCAACTCCAAGGTCGACCTGAAAATCATTTCACAAAACATTTAGTCAATAGATGTTCTTTGAGTGTGATACATAAAAGCATTCTTGATTCGAAAAAGGAAACTGCAGAACATCAGAAATTCCTGATGGTTACAGAATGTCTAAAATTTTAAGAATTAGAAAGAAACTGTCAGGTTCGTTGCCGATAAAAGCTCTTTGAATTGTCCCGAGAAATACAATATGGAACCCAAAACTTGGCCAATGTGAATTTTATTACTTTTTTAACTCGTATGTTAAAGTTATTCAATTACGTGGTTAAGGGAAAGTAGACAAAATCTAACAATGAGAAGTGACTAACTGCTCCTTTTCCACCGTGGGCATGGTGAGTACAAATCACCGCATCATATGCACCGGCAGCCAATGCTGCATTTCTAACTGCATTTAATTCTGCTTCAGTATCAGTTGCGAACATGTTCACAGCAACCACAACATTTACACCATAGGCCTTTGTGTTTGAAATATGCCGAGCCAGATTTACACAGCCAGCTTCAACCATAGCCACATTCTCGTTAATGTAAGCACGGTCAAGAGGCTTCCCAGCAACAACTGCTGGCCCACCACCATGCATCTTCAAGGCCCTTATTGTTGCCACAATAACAGCACACTGAGGAGTTAAGCCACTATATCGGCACTTAATATTCATGAACTTTTCAGCTCCAATATCTGCACCGAATCCTGCTTCAGTGACTACAAACCCACCCGGTCCGACCAACTTCAGTGCAATCTTATCAGCCACAATAGAAGAATTTCCATGAGCAATATTTGCAAAAGGGCCAGCGTGAACGAGAACAGGGGTGCCTTCAAGGGTTTGCATCAAAGTCGGATGGATGGCATCTTTCATTAACACGGTCAAAGCACCTCCAACACCAAGATCGTCAGCAGTTATAGGATCCCCAGCCTTGCTATTTCCAATAACCATTTTTCCAAGCCTCTCTCTCATATCAGCTAGAGATGTTGTGAGGGCCAAAACTGCCATTATCTCACTAGCAACTGCAATATCAAATCCCGTTTCCCTCACCATCCCCTTTTCTTCAGGACCCTGGCCAATAGTAATCTTCCTTAAGAATCGATCATTTACATCCATCACTCTCCTCCATGTGATAGAATCTGGGTCAATATCAAGCCGAGCAAACTTTTTAACTTCTTCTGGCGTAAGATCATCAGGCTTGGTCTTGGAGATACCAAGCTTATTCAGGCGCCTAAACATTATGTCACTGAAGCTCCGCTTTTTTTCTTTATTTGGTGGGCATAGTCGGTTCAACAGAGCCTTATCTGATTGGGTTGACTCATGGAATATCCTGGTATCAATTGCAGCAGCAAGAAGATTGTTTGCAGCTGTTATTGCATGAATATCTCCTGTTAAATGAAGATTAAATTCATCCATCGGAATCACTTGACTGTAACCACCACCAGCTGCACCCCCTTTGATTCCAAATGTTGGTCCTTGTGATGGTTGACGCACGCAAGTGACAACCTATATCATATCAGGGAAAGATGTCAGGGTTATGCCTAAACGAATCCCCTTTACCAAATAACGCATAGCCACCAGTCACATTCGAAAGTTGTGCAACAACAACAATCACAATAATTATTTAAAACCCACTTATATCAAAAGAGAAAAAATGTAAAAGGAAAAATAGCTAACAGTCAGGACAGATTCATCTGCTAAGTCCGTTAAACAGATACATACATAACAAAAACATAAAAGTCAAATTGCTAGAACCAACACTCACACAATTTCATTTTGTTTCTTTCTGTCTTGAACAGTTACTCAGTTTCCGGACAAAGTTACAAAAGAAGATCATTAAAAAGAGAGCTAGTTTTAAAAAAAAAAATAGCAAATTTTCATAGGAAAAAGCTTAAGCAACAAGCACCCCTCCATCTTTAACTAGTGGAAGGTTAAAGAAATTAATGCCCGGCTAAAGAAGACTCGAAGAGTAGCTAATATTCATGCAAGTAAATACTTTAATGATGATTCCTACATGTTAGTAACCTTCAAACCTAAAAGCTTGAACTTAAAGGTCCAACAATAATATTTAAGTACTCTAACACACGCTATGTGGCTCGAGCCCAAACACACAACAAACTCAGATAACAAATAACAAATTCAAATAAGCACGTGGGGACTTGAACCCAGTACTCCTAGGACAAGCAAGCTCTAATACCATATTAGTAACTATCAAACCTAAAAGTTTAAGTTTATAGAAAAGGGTCCAATAATAGTATTTATGCATTCTAACGCTACATAAGAATTGTTGGATGTTATTTAGACTATATTTAATCTTTTTAAGGAAAATCTGAACTCTGAAGTATCAAAGGTCATTTAGTTTCCTCCATTGTGACTAGAAAAAAAATCTGGTTATTTTTGCATGAAACTTGGCTTGAAGTGTGAGTCCATGGATGTCTGGAATTTAAAACCATTACTTAGGTTTGTAATTTAATAATGAAACAGCAAAGTCAATTATTTGGTTTATTTTCCCTATTACCAATAGCAGGACATGATAAAAACTGCAGGTCAAGTACAATTTTCTCATAATTAAGACTGCTTCGAACACAATTTGAATGAGTAGAAGCAATGGATTGCCTGGGAACTAAGAATTTAGTGACATGTGAAAGGAGGTTTCAAAGTTGCTTTAACCGAAAGAAATTCTTTCTCATTAAAATATTTCACTTCCCTTTTCAAGAAATTTCACAGTTGAACAGAAAAACACCAAATCCATGTTACGATACAAGGTTCAAACCCAACAAGTGATGCAAGACATCTAATATGCTGTATTTATGAATAATAGAGAAGAAGTTTGGGAACTTCCAACTATTGCATTAATAATCACAATGATTTAGATTCTGTCTATCCCATATTTAACGGTTATAAAACCAGGTCATCTAAACTACAAACACAAATTATTGAAAATAATAGATAATTTATTGGAACTCAGAAAGCATCCACATTAAACAATTTAGCATATAAAGACAGTGTTAATGTAAATGAGTTGAAAGTTGTACCTTTTTACCAAGAAAAGCACCCAATGCTTGACACAAACCAACAGTAGTAGTAGACTTGCCCTCTCCAAGAGGAGTTGGAGTGATCCCTCCAACAACCACATAATACCCATCTCCAGATCCTTCAAGCTCATCAATCACAGATAACAAAACCTGTAAAACCCCAAAATCACCAAATCATTCAAACCCAAATACCCAAACTTGATTGCTTCAAAACAAAACAACACAAAAGCTTTTCCATATCATGATGTTCTATAGATGTCTACATCCAGTAGATAGATTGAAGTATTGAACCAATAAATACATATCAAAAAACAACATAAAGGTGGTTTTTACTTCATATCCTTATCAAAACAACCAATCAAAATCATCAAAATTCAGTCTTTAACCACTAAATTGAATCAAACCAATATCAACAAAAAGACAAAAAAAAAAAGAAAAAAAAAAAGGACAATCACCTTGGCTTTGTATTTTCCACAAAGATCATAGTGGTTGGGGCTGAGATTGAGGTCCTGAGCAATCTGAGAGATGTGAAAGGGCTCAACTGAATTTGCAACGTCGATGTCAGCTGGTACTGGTGACACCACCTCTAGTTTCCTCACTGATTTTGATGAACTCATTTTTTTTCTTTTTTCACTCTCGTGTTTTACAGCCAATTATAAGTGAATCTTCTTAGATTCTCTTAATGGGGGTGTCTTTGATTTTGGATTTGATTCAGAGTTTTAATGAATGTTTGTCAAAATCTGACCATTAACCAGTAAGTATGCACCAGAATCAAAGGTCTAAAAGACAACCAGTGCGGAGAGAGAGTTTTGTTATTAGTGACATCGAATTGTGTGCACTTTCTTTTCCCTCTTATCTAACTGAGGTGGTTCCTGGGACTGGCGACCGGCAACTGGGAGGTGATAAAGTCAAATGTGACGTGTCAGCTGTGATTTGTTTTTGTTCTGGGTCTGAGTGGGTATCGGTGGGGATTTGTTTATATATATTTTGGGACGCGTATGATGTGGCGGGATACTATTGGATTGTAGTTGTCTGTGATGTGAGGGTATGGAAGATTAGAGTGGCTAATGAATTAGATTCGTGAATTATCAAAGGAAAAACAATAATTTTAAATTAAAATTATCATATGTGAATTTTACCGATCACATGTGTCATCGATAGGAATGAGAAAATTGATAGGTGGACACCCAAATAGACTCTCAGGAAATATCCTACGAGGCATCATTAAGAAGAAGAAAATTCGGGTAAACCAGTAGTATAGCAAGGCCTATTCGGGATCAACTAAATTACTCAAAATCAATTAAAAATACTCGGGGTAGATAAAAAAACATATTTTACTCGAGCTTAAACGGCGATACTCGGGACCAACAAGTGTTATTCTTACTCGGGATAAATGCGACCCGAGTAAGAAACTTAGTGCTTAGTTTATACGGATTGAGTCATTAAATACACGAAGATAGCCATCAGGAAGGAATCCCAAAGAGAACAGAATACTGAGCTAGAAGAATCCTCAATCAGGAAACAACTTGATTTCACTACAAAGACTACACTCTTATAAGGAAACAAGTCCAAATAAAACTGCACTACTAGAATCTCACTCAATTTCCATAAGAGACTCCGAAACAGGAAAGAAGACAAATCAACCTCAAACAAGTAACCGAATCACAATTGGATGTAAAGATCTTGTATTACTTGTACAAAGCAGATTAGGGTTCTATAAACATATAAATAGACCCATAATCTCGTTCCAAAAGAGATATAGACAAGATAGCAACAGAAAAATACAGAGTGAAAAAAGAGAGATCGAGAGCTTGTAAACATCATAATTTCATAGTGGTTTTTGGCTTGGTTGATCCTTCAACCACCCGTGGACGTTTCTCCGGTCATCGGAGTTTTACCAAGGAAAAATTATCTTCGTTACTCTCTCTGAATCTCTTTCTCTTTGAATTAATAGCCGAAATCCAATCATTGTTGGATTTTCTGATACAATCCAGAAATCGACGTCAACAATTGGCGCTAGAAGGAGGGGTTGAACCTCTGACATTGTTAAAAGCAATGGCAGGAAGCAGAAGTAGTTCAGGGAATGGCCAAAAATCACCAGGCGATTTCCATGTTGGCAACACATTACGAGATCCTGCAGCAAACATAGAAAACCAGCCCGCACACCTGGTAAGGATCCAGCAGGTTCCCCCAATCAGCGGAGACTTGACGCTGCGTTTCCGAGAGGCATTACAGCAATTGGTGGCAGACTCAGCAAGGGAAGGGGTTGATCTATTGGCTACAGAAGCACAGACTGTTGATCTAATGACTGCGGAAGTACAGACTCTTGATCCTCCACCTGCAAGGCTTCGCTCAGTGGTAGTAGGGCCAGGAATAACTATACCAGAAATCGGAAGGTACTCTACCCCAATCAACCAGACCAGACGCAAGACGCCTGAAGAGCGACCACGCCAAAAGCAGTACCAAGATCAGACAGTCCGCACTAGACACCGTAAATATGACTGGCACAGGGATCGGTCGTCATCAGAAGATAGCGATCGGCCTCATCGCAAACGTCATTACGGAGTCATGCGAGAAACTCGGCATCAAAGTGAAGAGCCAGAAAGAATGATAGTTACCCAACTGTTCAACCGTCGAGGAAGCCCGGTAGGGGACAGAGATGGCATGATCCAGAGCCTAACTCAAGAAGTCGAGCTCAATAGGCGTCAGATGGATGCATTGGTCAGACGTTATGGCTATAACGATTTATATGACGACAACTCAGACAACCCATTTACCAAGGAAATCTTGCGAACCCCTTTCCCAGAAAGGTTCAGGATGTCGCACGTGGAGCAGTTTAAGAAAGACACGGACCCGAAAGAGCACTTAAGACACTATAAAAGCGTCATGGCCCAGTATGCCCACATTGATCCCTTATTATGTCTCAACTTCCCACAAACTCTGGGAGACATGGGGTCGAGGTGGTTCGAAAGGTTACCTTCAGCAAGCATCAAGAGTTTCAGTGAACTAAACGGGAGCTTCTAAAGGCAATTCCTAAGTAACGTTCACAGGAAAAAGTCAGTAGCTCACTTTGCTCAAATAAAACAAGGGAAAGATGAGTCACTGAAGAAATATCTAGGGAGATTCGACCAAGGGGTATCAGAGATTGGCAGTGCAAACGATGAAGCCATAATCGCTGCATTCATCAATAATTTGTAGAATGGACGGCTATCCTTTGATTTGAGAAGAGCACGGCTGACCAGGTATGCTGACATGATGGATATGGCAGTAGGATTCGCACTAGCCGAAGAAGAAGAGTTAGCTACAGGAGGGAGCTATATGCACGGAGGAAAGCCTGAACAGAAAGATGCTGAATCCAAGAGGCAGAATCAAAACGGAAAGCTAAAAGGGAACAGCAAGGAGAAAAACAAGGATGGGGGTAATGGGAGTAATGCCGACATTCCAAAGATAAATACCAAGGCAGAAACACCAATTACACCCCTCTTCGGAAAAAAACAAGAAGAAATTCTAGCCATCCTGGAAGAGAAGAATATGGTGCAAGAACTGCGGCGACAATCTCAGTTCGCCCGGAGAGATACAAGCAAGTATTGCAGATTTCATAAGGAAACCGGGCACGAGACTTCAAAGTGTTTCCAGCTCAGAGATTACATAGAGACTCTTATTCGGGAAGGGCATTTGCGGGATGTAATCTTAAAAAAAGATGAGAAATCAGAAACTAAGAAAGAAGTTAAGGCAGATCACTCTGGACGAAATCAATGGCCTAGTCCCAAAGCCAATCAGGTAATACATACGATTTACGGAGGACCCTCTATCGGGAAAAGCAACAGAGAACGAACTCAGAAAATCAAAGAAATAATAGAAGCAAAGAATAACTTTGACGTAAACTCAGGTTGAGCCAGACCCGAAAAGGGTGAAGGAAGGATGGGACCCGATAATCTTTACCGAGGCAGATTCCCATGGCGTCGATGTTCGCCCTAATGACGCCCTGGTTATAAGTGCCCGGATTGGCCATCGGAAAGTTCGGAGAATTTTAATAGATAATGGAAGTTCAGCAGACATCCTCAATGTGGCCGTATATGACCAGCTAAGGCTAGAACGAAAAGATTTACAGCCTTTCCATACTCCATTAAGGGGGTTTGGAGGAATAGAAGTCAAGTCACTCGCGACGGTGAAACTGCCCGTGAAGATTGGAACAGCACATTGCCAGAGGACTGTCCTGCTCGACTTCGTGGTAGTCGACTTAGACAATTGGCCGTATAATGCATTATTGGGTCGGCCATTCCTGAAAAAAACAAGGGCTGTAACTTCCATTTATGCATTAATGATCAAGTTCCAGACAGAACAAGAGGTCGAGATAGTCAAGGGATCCCAAGAGATGGCAAGAAGAACAAACCTATCCGTATACAAAGGCAAGAATGATGCTGAACAGGTGTGCACCATAATACAGCCAAATCAGTGTAAAGAGTCCTTGTCATTCGAACTGGATCCGAGGGAGAACTCGAATGAGCCCAAAACAGAATTGGTTGAAGTAGTACTTAAAGAAGACGAACCGGATAGGAAAATCAAGATCGGGGTTAACTTGGATGGAAAAGTCAAGTAAGACCTAATCAATCTGCTTAAAGAGTACAAAGATGTGTTCGCTTGGAGTCACAAAGATATGGTGGGAATAGATGCCCGAGTAATATCCCACCACCTTGCAATTGGCCCGAGAGAAGATCTTTCAATCCTGAAATAAGTCAAGCAATCAAACAAGAGGTGGAAAAGTTACTGGCAAATGGATCAATCAGAGAAGTCAGCTACCCTCGGTGGGTCGCCAACGTAGTCCTCGTCCAAAAGAAAAATGGACAATGGAGGATGTGCGTAGATTTCACGGATCTAAACAAGGTGTGCCCAAAGGATAGTTTCCCACTTCCAAGGATAGACCAGCTGGTGGATGCCACAGCGGGACACGAATTGCTCAGCTTCATGGATGCTTACTCGGGATACAATCAGATCCAGATGAGCAAAGCTGATGAAGAAAAAACAGCTTTCATAACGGATCAGGGTCTATATTGCTACACAGTAATGAAGGTGCTACGTATCAAAGATTGGTCAACAAAATCTTCGCTCGGCAAATAGGAAGGAACATGGAAGTGTACATTGATGACATGTTGACTAAAAGCGTCTCGGCAGATGAGCATGCCCGGGACCTCCGAGAGACATTTGATGTTTTGAGAAGATACCAGATGAAATTAAACCCGAACAAATGTTTATTTAGAGTCCATTTGAGGAGATTCTTGGGTTTTCAAGTCCACCAAAGAGGAATCGAAGTTAATCCCGAGAAGATCCATGCCTTGCAAAAAATGACCTCACCCAAAACATTGAAAGAAGTACAGCGCTTGACAGGATGTTTAGCTTCCTTGGAAAGATTCATCTCGAGAGCTACAGACAGGTGCGCACCCTTTTTCAAGATAATCAAAAAAGGGAAAGGACTCGAGTGGAATAAAGAGTGCGAGCAGGCATTCTTAAAAATAAAAGAGTATTTGGGACAGGCTCCAGTTCTCTCAAAACCGTAAAAAGGGGAAATACTTCAGATGTATCTGTCAATAACCGAGCTTGCAGCAAGTTCAGTCTTAGTTAGAACAGAAGATGGAGTGCAGAAACCAGTGTATTATACCAGCAAGACACTCTTACCGGCTGAGACCAGGTACTCACAGGCAGAGAAGATGGCCTTAGCATTGGTTTCAGCAACAAAAAAGATGAGACCATATTTTCAGGCCTATACAATCTAGAACCTCCCTCAAAGGACAAACTGTGGCAGACTTCATAACCGGGTTCACAGAACCAAACCTGAAAGCAAAAAGAATCTTGGATAAGAGTTTCCCATGGAAACTGTATGTTGATGGCTCTTCAAATACTCATGGCAGCGGGGCAGGGATAGTAGTTCGCACCCCAGAAGGAGATGATGTTGAATGTGCCATGAGATTTGATTTCAAAGCAACCAATAATCAAGCCGAGTACGAGGCATTGTTAGCTGGAATCAGAGTCTGTATAGCTCTCGGGGCAGATGAAGTTGAGATATTCAGCGATTCACAGGTAGTAGTCAACCAGGTTATGGAGGAGTACCAGGCCAAAGATGAAGGTATGATAGCCTGACGTGACATCGCGAAACAACTCCTCCAAAAATTTAAAGAATTCAAGATCGCTCAGATCCCCAGGGAAGAAAATGAAAAGGCTGACGCATTGTCTAAATTAGCGTCAGCAATAACCACAATCGGACCAAAGACCATTTCGGTTGCACACCTCCTTAAACCGAGTACAGCTGAACCTAAGCATTTAGAAATTTCAGAAATTCGAACACCGCAAGACGGTTGGATGGTCCAGTTGAGAAGGTTCCTAGAAGAAGGCGTGTTCCCAGAAGATCCGGTACTAGCAAAGCGCATCAGGTATCGATCGGCTAGGTATACCATGATCGGAAGAGAATTATACAGAAGGGAGTTTTCCCGAGCTCTCCAGAGATGTGTACCGGAAGAAGATGCACATCAAATACTTCAAGAGATCCACGGAGGAGTATGCGGAAACCATACTAGGGGTAGAAGTCTGGTGCATAAGGTACTCAAGCAAGGCTATTACTAGCCTACGCTTTTCTCAAATGCACAGCAATGGTCGGAAAGTTCCAATACCTGTCAAAGGATTGCTAACTATATTCGACAACCCCCAGAAAAACTCAAAAACCTCACCGCCCCATGGCCATTCGCCATGTGGGGCCTAGACCTGATCAGCCCAATGCCAGCTGGGATAGGGGGTGGAGCAAAGCACGCCATAGTCGCTGTCGATTATTTCACAAAATGGGCAGAAGCTGAAGCGCTGGTGCATATCACAGAAGCTAACACCATAAATTTTGTAAAGAAAAACATACTTTTTAGGTTTGGAATTCCCGACACTATAATCATTGACAATGGCACCCAGTTTGATAACCTAAAGTTCAGACAGTTGTGCGAGAAATACCAGATTGCTAATTATTATGCCACACCAGCCCACCCTCAAACAAATGGGTAGGTAGAAGCAGTAAATAAAATTATCAAGCACACCATCAAAGCAAAGCTGGATGCCAAAAAAGGAAGCTGGGTGGAAAAGCTTCCCGAAGTATTATGGGTATACCGGACGACAACGAGGACTTCAACAGGAGAGACTCCGTACACTTTAGCATTTGGAACAGAAGCTGTTATCCCCATAGAAACATCGTATGCATCACCACGGGTCAGGCTATACGATGAAGAACGGAACGTTGATATGCTACTACAAAGTTTGGATGAGCTAGAAGAAAAAAGGGAAAAGTCCCGAATAAGAAATACAGCATATCAACAAAGAGTGGCTCGCCACTACAAATCTCTTGTTCGGATCAGGAAATTCCAGTTAGAAGACCTGGTGCTCAGGAAAGTGTCATTGAATATAAAAAATGAAGCCGTAGGATCCCTGGCCGATAAATGGGAAGGTCCATACATGATCGAGGGGATAGCTGGCCATGGAGCTTATAGGATTGCTCGACCCAATGGAGGGGTTTCACCCCGACCATGCAATGTCCAATATCTGAAGATTTTCTATCCTTAAAATTACATATATATGTTATTTTTTTCTAGTCAGGACAATATTAGTCAGGATAAATATTAAACTGTAATTTGAATCTTTGTTGATTTTTTGCAGTAATAAATAAAACTACTCAGAATTTCTGAAAGAAAAGCATCTAGCTCGGGATTTCCAAAAGAAAACATATGATAATAAGAACATATGGAAGAAGAGCATGATAATAAGAACATGCAAACAGAATTCTCAGGACCATCAAATCCCAAATGGGCGGAGAAGCTCGTAGGAGCATGCTAGCCGAGCAGGGTCAAAATAACATTCACAAAAAGGTAAACCCGATGCACCAGACTCTGGAAAAATGCTCGGGACTCTATCGGGAGAAATTTCGGTGAAATGCGTAGCTATGTTGAAGCAAATTTTTTTAAAAAAAAGAGCTCAACGATTCGGCAAACCCTTGCTCATAAAAACTGGGGAGACGTCCTTGGTATTGCGTAAGGACTCGAACGTATGATCATGGTGAACCTTGATGTAATGTTCGGGTAGCAACCGGGTATGAAAATCAAGTGTAAACTTACCTGTTTCAAGATGACTCGGCTAATAATAAAGAGCCAGTTTAATAAGATACTTGGCAATTGAAGTCATTCAGGTAACAACCGGTTTAATAAGATACTCGGTTAAGTTACCCGAACATCGAAGAATCTAGTTTAATAAGATTCTTGGCAATTGAAGTCATTCGGGTAACAACCGGTTTAATAAGATACTCGGTTAAGTTACCCGAACATCGAAGAAGATAGTTTAATAAGATAGTTTAATAAGATACTTGGCAATTGAAGTCATTCGGGTAACAACCGGTTTAATAAGATACTCGGTTAAGTTACCCGAACATCGAAGAAGCCAGTTTAATAAGATACTTGGCAATTGAAGTCATTCGGGTAACAACCGGTTTAATAATATACTCTGTTAAGTTACTTGAACATCGAAGAAGCCAATTTAATAAGATACTTGACAATTGAAGTCATTCGGGTAACAACCGGTTTAATAAGATACTCGGTTAAGTTATCCGAACATCGAAGAAGCCAGTTTAATAAGACACTTGGCAATTGAAGTCATTCGGGTAATAACCGGTTTAATAAGATACTCGGTTAAGTTACCCGAACATCAGCCAGTTTAATACAGCACTCGGCAACAATCAGCAATAAACAGATCAAGACCATTCAATTCAAAATAAAATAAAATTTTATTGCTCCTAAAAGAATAGTTACAGATCAAAGAGTGGTTCTTTACAAGTAAAAAATAAATCAGAATTTTCTATAGTTCTACAAAATTAAGGTTGCGAGGATTTCGAGCATTTGCCAATACTCGGATCTGGCACCATCTCGTACTCACGAAGCAGGCTCTCATTAGACGGCCAAGCGATATTGTCGACAATATCATCCCTCCACTGGCTATAATCTTCACCCGGGACTGGCCCGACATCTGGGACTATACCCTCAACCGACTCTTGACTTGCATAAAAGGTCGAGAGAGAATGCTCGGACGGAATCTCTAAATGCATGGGATGAGGCTCTTTGCCTTGACTACGACAGTAGGCTCTCCATTCATTCATCTGAATCCGAAAAGACTCCAAGGACTGGTCCACGTGATGTTTGATTGACAGCTCCCAATTAGCTCGAGCTTTCTCGGTCACTCTATTCTTAACTTTGAAGAACTCGCCAGCCGAAACTAACCCGCGTTGAAACTCCCGAAGAAGTAGGGCATCGTAAGCAGGGGATCTTTTAAATTGATCCACCCCTTGGACTTCAAGTTCCAACCTGGCCTCTCGGGATAGGGATTCAACTGTCAACACTTGGCGCTCCAGATCTTCGATTTTTTGGTCATATGCCGACATTGGCTGCTCCGCCTCCTGCTCGAACTTAAGCACGGATTCTTCAGCAGAAGATAGGAGATATTGAAGTGATGCAACCTTCTCCTCTACCAAAGATGCCTTCTCATCGGCTTCAACCTGCTTCGCTAGACAATGGTCGGTGAATATCTGTACAGAACCGACCTCCTGCTGATAAGCTTCTTCAGCTCGAACACGACCTTCCTTACTCTCATTCAACTGAGCCTCCAGACGCCTTTTTCGATCTGCTTGATGTTGCTGCGTCTGAACTAACTCAGCAAATTCGGCCACCATCTAAGAAGAGGTATATTCAAAAATCTGACAGAAGCAAAACAATAGAGGAGACGGATTTAACTTACATAAGATGCACCTTTGAAAACATTTTGAAGACGTTCGGTCAGGGAACCATCCCGAAAGCCGCTCTAGCGGTCTTCCCCTATAAAAGCCCGACCGGAAGACATCTCTCGTAGTATATCCTGGGGAGAAAGGAATAAAGGAACCCCCGAGGGTTCAACTCCCAGATTTCCAAACTCGGGGGCAGAAAAAGCCATGTTCGATTCTAAGGATGGAGAAGGAACCCCCAAAGGTTCAGCCCCATATCTCTAACCTCGGGGGTAGAAGAAGCCCTACTCGGTTCTGAAGCGGCTGCATCTACTGATGCACCAACGCCAACACTCAGGGCAATCTCATCCGCAACATCTTCATCACTGGAGTCAATAAATGAGACTACCCGAGGAACTTTAAGAGGACGAGACGGCGAACTAACTGCCTTTCGCTTCTCACCTCAAGAACGGTGGAAGTTAAGGTCAGCAGCATGATTTTTCTGTTGATCGTCTCGGAAAGACTCAAAGAATTCGGCACCTGCAGGCACTTGATCCGTCAAGACGTTACCACCGTCGCGGGCTACAAATGGTCCAACGGGCTCTTCACCCTGGTCTTCACATTGCCTCCCCCTATTATCAGGCAGTTGGGTGTCAGTTGGCTCACTTTGGCTACTTGGACCAGTAAAATCCTGAGTAGAAGGCTGAGCACCTTGATGAACGTACTCGGGGATCTGTTCCTCAGTAGTGTCGTTTCCTCATCAGGCTCGAGTGGAGCAATACCCTCATCGACCTGACGGAAAGCTTCTTTTCTGCTCGTCTGCAGAATCAACTTCACTTGGCGAGCCTGAAGATCGCTGACGACGTCCGAATCGAACACTTCAAAAAAAAAAGATGTCAGAAGATGAAAAGAAGAAAAATACAATAGAAAGGGCGTCGGGTAACTTACATGGCCTGAAATCTGTCTGAAGATGCCGAGCTTTATCAAATCCTCCTCTTTAAAAATGTAGCTCTTGCTCCTCTTCTCCAGAATATGAACAGATGCCCGAGTCAGCCTCTTCAGCTCAGAATCACAATAATCAATTATTTTCTTGTTCCACACTTTGGGGGAACAGAAGAAACAGGGAACACTCAACACCTTTCGGGAATCCTCAGATCCAACAGTAACATTGAGCCCGAGAGCCCCTCCAGTAAAAAACCAACTGTTCTTCCAGAACTTGTTGGATGTAGGGAATCCCCATATAAAACCCTTCTTTTTTGGGTCATCAGAAGCATCGACCTCCCGATTCACTTTTGCCTCTTTGGGGACCCAACCGTCTGATGGAGTAGATGCAAGAAAATAGGTCCCCGTCTTGCTAACCTGTCCCAGCGTAAAGAAATGCCTAATTTCATTTGGGGAAGGCGGTGAAAGGTTCATTCTACTGAACATATGCCACATGCACATCAAGACTTTATAACTATTCGGGCCCAACTGAGCTGGGGCTATCCCTGCTTCAGTCAAAAACCAGGCAATAATTGGTTGAAAGGGAAGTGTGACACCACAGCATAGCATTGATCCATAAACCGCGACCATACCCTTAGGAGGATTCCATATGGCTCTATCCCCCACAGGAACCAAAGTGACCGAGTCAGGCAAGTCGAATCGGGAGCGGTATTTTTCTATTTCAGCTGGCTCGACCACATTCGGTTCAGTATCAAAGCCACTCGGGCAAGTATCAGAAAATGAAAGACGAGACTCCTTATACACCTCATCAACATCACTATCGTTAATAGTCTGTTCCCTGATCTGAACGCTGCTCGAGCCATGCTTGTATACCTTACTTCTGCTCTGATGTTTACCCATCCTTGGAAAAGATACCCTGTGATCAGAAATATCAGAATCAGAACTAGATGGAGAACTCGATACAGGGCTAAAAGTGACGTCAGGGTGAAGCCCAGAAACATCAACCTCTAAGAATGGAGGATGAACTATTGAGATATCCCCCAGTAATCGTTTAATGCAAGAAACTAACTGGAAATCCCCACGTTCTAATGCATCAAAAACGATTTTAAAGAGACGTAGGCGGGAAGATGGCCCCATTAAAACTAACCTTGAATTGAGATTGATGCAAGATCTTCAAATGGAGAATCACGAACTTCTGGATAAAGAAATTTGGGTTTAAAGAAATTTCTGCTGAAAATTGTTGAGAATAAACCAACGATGTCTCTCAGCGAAGAATTTAAAAAGGAGACGGCACGAAACCCTAGGATTTCAAGAAAAAAAAACTTATGATGAAACTCGATGACGTAGGCGGCGTTTGAGGAGACGCAAAAATCATTTCTCATAAATGATATTGAAAAACGAAGAGACGATGGACACGTGTCAAAACATGAAGTAGCCCTCGACTGTCAGAACTTCAAAATGTCGCCATCATTTAAGATCTCGCGTGATAAAGCGAATCGAAATTACAGGGTCACCATTAAAACACGTCATTATGACAAGACGGCTATTCTGACGAGTAAAAATTAAGATGATTAAAATACTCTTACCTGAAATGAAATTTATTCGGTAAAAATATTTTAAGGGGGTATTGTCGTATATGAATTTTACCAAGAACACATGTCATCGACAGGAAGGAGAAAATTGCCAGGTAGACACCGAAATAGACACTCAGGAAATATCTTACGAGGCATCATTAAAGAGAAGAAAACCCGAGTAAACCAGTAGCATGGCAAGACCTACTCGGGATCAACTAAATTAATCTATAGCAATTAAAGTACTCGGGGTAGACAAAAAAACATCTTCTACTCGGGCTTAAATGGCGATACTCGTGACCAACAAGTGTTATTCTTACTCGGGATAAATGCGACCCGAGTAAGAAACTTAGTGCTTAGTTTATACGGATTGAGTCATTAAATACACGAAGATAGCCATCAGGAAGGAATCCCAAAGAGAACAGAATACTGAGCTAGAAGAATCTTCAATCAGGAAACAACTTGATTTCACTACAAAGACTACACTCTTATAAGGAAACAAGTCCAAATAAAACTGCACTACTAGAATCTCACTCAATTTCCATAAGAGACTCCGAAACAGGAAAGAAGACAAATCAACCTCAAACAAGTAACCGAATCACAATTGGATGTAAAGATCTTGTATTACTTGTACAAAGCAGATTAGGGTTCTATAAACATATAAATAGACCCATAATCTCGTTCTAAAAGAGATATAGACAAGATAGCAACAGAAAAATACAGAGAGAAGAAAGAGAGATCGAGAGCTTGTAAGCATCATAATTTCATAGTGGATTTTGGCTTGGTTGATTCTTCAACCACCCGTGGACGTTTCTCCGGTCATCGGAGTTTTACCACGTAAAACTTGTCTTCGTTACTCTCTCTGAATCTCTTTCTCTTTGAATTAATAGCCGAAATCCAATCCTTGTTGGTTTTTCTGATACAATCTAGAAATCGACGTCAACAAAAATAAAATAAATAAATTGATAGAAAATTTTACATGCAATCGAGACAATGCATCCACATGACATGCACTTGTCATGAATCAAGATGTATTGATTCGGATGCATGCAAAATTTTCTCACAACTTGGGGATACTAATTTCTTTCGCATGCTAGGCTGGCGCTATACCATTCGGATAACTCATTACTTTTGACTTGTCATGATATAACTACACATAAAAGGAAGTAATTCATTTTCATCCCACTAATTTTACGTATTACCCAATTTGGTCTATCAAGTTCCAGGATTATTCTGTTTGTTCATTTTGTTACGATTTTCTAGAGATGGTAAAATTATCTGTGGGGATAGAGTCCCATAGGGACCCGTACTTTTGATGTGGGGATGAGTTTCAATTTAGTAGTATGGAGCGGGAATGGGGATTGATAGTCTAACCCGTAATGGATATGGGGCGGGGATGGATTTTATACTCCCCATCCCACCCCACCCCACCCCACCACCCCACCCCGTTTAAAATAATACTTAGTTAAACAACGTTATTTCAAGAAAATATATATATAAACCCTAACTTTACTATTAAAAAATCTGTAACCGCTAACTACAACTCTAAGTTAATCCTCAAACAACTCGAAGTTCATTTTTCAAGCTTCAACCTCAAACACAAGAGAACATACAGTAAGTTTCTTTATGAAATAACTTGACATACAATAAGTTTCTTTCTCAAATAACTTTTAAAATTATAAGTTTAAAAACAACAGTTTTTTTCTTCAAGTTTATTACTTCAATTGTTAGATATTTGTTATTTTAATAAAAAAAAAATATAAAGTGGATAAATAGGTAGGGATGGGGAAAGCACTCCCCGTTGTATCCCATCTCACCCCACCCCAACCCGCTCCATCTATGGTGGGGTTTTATGGGGGATCCCGCTCCAAACCCGACCCATTCTTATTCCTATGATTTTCGATAAAATAAGACAAATTTACACGGCTGCCCTTTTGTTATGATTTCCATCTTATTTTTTTATAAATTACAAAAAAGAAAAATAAAATAAAAAATAAAATAAAAATCCATTCAAAGTTTCAAACCCTACTCCATTCATACCATTTCCTTAATTTATTTATTTATTTATATATTTATTGTAAAAAAAAAAAAAAAAAACTGGAAAAAATTCCAAACCCTAGCACTCTGGCAGTAGCTGCCCATTTCATAATCATCTTCATCCACATTCAATCAAAACCATTCCACAGCCACCACCAAAACCAAACCCAAATCAAAATCATCTGAACATTAAACCAACAGCAAATATCAAGCCGAAATCAATCCAACAGCCAAAATCAAAATCAAACCCTAATTTATTATGATATTAGGGCTTTGTCCCATGTTCCTATTGTTGGAATGCTGACAGTTGTGATTGTTGTTGTAACGGCTAGACTTGTTGAATGGTCATTCTCTTGGTTTGAAATGGTTGTTACAAGGTTTGTGCGAGTAATTGGCAGTGACAACTGATTCCTGATTTGCATATTCTCGTTTAAAAAATCCCTTATGCTCCACCAATTTGGAATGTAATTCCTCAAAGAAAATTGAGTTTTCTCTAGATCTGATAGCGTCAGAAATATCATTAAAGGCCGATCCAAGCCATCGAAGAACATGAATAGTAGGCATCTATAGATATATCAATGATGGCAAGCTCATCTTCCAATTTTTTGCATATATTCTGTAACAGACTCAGTACTGAGAAGAGTTGTCTCATCTTCCGATTGCAAGACGTGTGCCCTTGTCTGTTGGCATAGAGTTTGGCCAGTTTGCACCAGGCATCATGTGATGTAGTTGCTCTGAAGACAAGCGGCATCACAGATTCAGAAAGTGATGCAAAAATGAGGTGAAGAATCAAACTATCCTAACGCTTCCATAAGGTATAATCAGGATTTGGTATTTCTATATAAATCTATGATCTTTGGTAATGGATGCAGATGGAAAATGGTTAGCTCCATTTATGTAACCCAATAGGTCATAGCCGAAAAGAAGGGCAAAGAACTGGGCTCTCAACGATGGATAATTGGAGGAGGCCATTTTAAGAGGAAGTTGGATAGCTAGATTCAATGATATGAGGTTGCTATTTGGGATACATGAACCATTGGAGTACTTTCTGCAGTTGTTTGAGACATGGTGGTTAAAAAAACAGAGAATTTGCTCGTTGGAGCTTTACTGCTCTGAAACCGTATAAAAGTCTGTAAATGAAATATGTACTGATGCCCGATTGTATTTACATATTGTTACAACTTTATAGAGATGCCAAGACAATTACAAAATGAAGCTAGGCTGTAATTTAGGAATTTGTTTATTCATTGCATTGATTAGGGTGATGACTATTATCAAGGGATATGCTATTGGAGATAGAATCTTGGGGTTGATGTGATTGATTCCTTGGATTCTTTCCTCTGTTGACCTTGCAATAATTTTCTCTTTACAATACAAGTTTTTTTTTTTACACGCTTTTTAAAAATATACTTCACTATAAAAACTTAATTTTTTTAAAGAGTTACGTTAAATCAACTTAAATACGTGATTTAAAACTTTGATTTCAACATCTCAACTATTCATGTGTGCTTTTAATCTATGAGTTGTAATGAGATGTTAAAATCAAACTTTGACTTCAACATCTCAACTATTTATGTGTGCTTTTAATCTATGAGTTGTAATGAGATGTTAAAATCAAAATTTTAAGTCACTAATTTAAATTGATTTAAGGTCAATTTGATATTGCTTTTGAAAAAGTTAAAATCAGATTATTTTATAATTTTAATATAAAATGATGTATGGTAAAAATTTCAAAAGTGATTAATTGATAATCTTACAAGTTTTGACATTGTTAACCGAAAATTCGCTCGAGATGAGGAATTTTGATCAGCACCATCAACCCGTTAACCGGTAGGCTACGGGGGGTAGGTACCTCGTACCTTGGTGATATTGTATGAATATAGAGTATGGTTTAGCTAGGTAGGAGACAAGTCTTCCCACCAGTCGGGATTTATGCATATGGAGGAAACATAGCGCTTGAGGTTCCTTGGCAGGAATGGAGGGTAGGTCCTGGTCCTTGGTTCTAGTACTCGGTCTCCTCTCTAGGTAACCCCAATCCAAATAGCATGCAAAGAGGTAGGATCGCTGCTCCTCGGTAGTTTCCCTGCCCATATAGCAAGCAAGAATGAATGATTGGTGCACCTGATTGATATAGATGTGGTCGTGAAAGATAAAACCACCTGTTAACAACTCCTCGCCTCTAGGTACTTTCGGTCGGGGTCGGGGTCGAGATCTGTCTTAGTTCTCCTAACTTCTTTAGAGCGGTGACTCGACATGTAGATAGGTGGCTAGGACCAACGGGGTCAAAGACTAACTCACATTCACACATGCACAATACAGGAGATAAATAGGAGAAAGACAAGTCTTATGTAGAGGTGAACTGACCAGGGGGGTAAAAGCATCACGAATGATTATATGCTGAAAAACCCCAAAGAAGTATCCAGAGGAAGGAGAAAAACCCTTCCGTATATACATATATCAAGGAGTGCTCCTGGAAGCTTACAAGAATGGTGAAATAGTACACCCATGGTGCTTTGGAGAGCTTGCAATAGTAATCGAGCGATAACCGATACCGAAATGTTCCTAGTAAAGGTAAATGCACATAAACAAGATGATACCATAGTGATGGTATATGGAGAATCAGGGAAGGTGTCTTTCACTCTATTGGCGATCTTAGTCTGGTCAATTTGTGGGTTCCATTTGGGCATGCATATGAGCAGTGAGATAAGCGTTGAATCTTCTCTCCTCTAATGTGCTTTTACCAATGTATTTATACACGTTATAATTAAGGTTAACTCTTGGCCTACAAGCCGAAGATTACTCAATTACTCTCCATTTCCTATTCAATGTGATTCTCTCTTTACTACAGTTGACCATGAAGAATCAGTTTGTAGAGGATATCTTGGAGAAGATGTGTTTGTTTCCTCTTTGGACTCTTTCTTGTTGCCCACTCCATTAATTTAGCCAATTAATATTGGGGTTTATGCCCTAAACATGTAATTTGTAAATGGATTTATGAGTAAATAAAAAGAAAGGTTCAATTCATTCTTGTTATGTTATTTATTTTATAAACTTGTGCACATATTAACATCCTGGATTGCAGGATGTAATCTCGAACTGTGTATATGAGTGTCATATACGGATGGATACAGTAAGAGACGTGCAATCTAAAGAGTCCATAGATAGCAAATAAAGCTGGGTACTTTATTTGTGGTTAATCTATAGCTGCGGTCCATTCCGTAATGTACAGTGATTCTATCCTGAATCATTCATATGAGATATGGGAATGAAGGCATCTTGTATGATGTGATCATATAGGACTGAGCCATGATTTATATGAATCTCATACCAAGATCCGTTTACCGATGAGATTCATATATATCAACTAATGATGGTTATATGTCGGTGATCTTAATCCTGAGTGACTTATCGACTCCTTCAGGTTAGATCGTGGTCTTTGATATACCATGGGTGAAGTCAGATGCATTTCCTGATCAATATACTCCGTATGTTAGGATTGCGGTTTGACTTATGGTTGGAAAAGTTAGTACATGACACATCCTAAAGAAGTGTTCCTACTCCCAAGTATAAGAGTGTCATAGTAATAAATTAACCCGTAAGATCGGGTCGAACCATAGGGAGGTTGTTCACTTGTCCTTGTAGAATTAATTATCTAGATTAATTAATAAGCTTGTATAAAAATGTAAATCAATTAAAATTAATACTGGGCTAAAGGATCCACTGTTGGTAATTTGAATATGATCCAATTATTAATATTTAGTCTAGATTAATGGGATGGTATTCCACTCCACTGACCACTCTCTGATAGATGTGGGTAAAAGTACTCACTGTGCTAGATAACATATGTCTGTCTACAATGAGTCAAAACTTCACAAAGATTAGAGGGGATAAACCACTCTCTAATAGATATGGGTAAAAGTACTCAATGTGCTAGACAATATCTGTCTGTCTACAGTAAGTCAAAAACTCCACAAAGATCAGAGGGGAGAAACCACTCTCTGATAGATATGGAAAAAAGTACCCATTGTGCTAGACAATATCTATCTATCTACAGTGAGTCAAAAACTCCACAAAGATCAGATGAGAGAAAACATAAAAATAATAAACTTACCATAATTGGATCATATTTCTCATACCAACAGTATCACCTTTGACTCCAGCTATATAAAATTAGCCAGACATAATTTAACTAGAAAATAACTATTTTATTTAAACTGAGAATTTGAAAACAAAATAGAGAGAATTTCACAAATCTAATATCAGATTTGGATTCAGAATATCAAAATTTGGGGGGAGAGGCCCCCTATTTATACAAAATACAGATGAAAATTGACCATCAGATGAATTTAGAATGGAGCGTCCAGATTTCACCACGTCATCAGTGAACAGTGACAGTGAACAGTAACGCATCCGTGAAGTGAATAGTGAACAGTGACAGTGAACAGTAACACATCCGTGAAGTGAATAGTAAACAGTGCACCGGCTTTTAGAATATTTCTAGAATATGATTCTCTACAGCCGCGTGTATGGTGCACTCATAGTTTGGGCCAATAGGAATGTGTCACATCATCAGAAACAGTGAAAGTCAACTGTGAACAGTGAATAGTCAAAATTACAAAAATGTTCTTCATGGCCTTCCTAAGGTTTTTGATGTTCTAAACTTGAAAACGATGTTTGTTTTGCCATCTGACTTCTCCATGATTCTGAATTGATCGAATTACCTCTGAAATATAAAGAAAAATACATTGATTACTACACAACACATTTATTTAAGCGAGCGAACGAAATTATGTCTAAATTGGGGAATTAATCATATTGGAAGTGTAAAATGATGATACTATCCCTTAGTAAACATACACTTTTCAGTGTTAATCACAATCCTCCAACCAGCTTATTGCTAGTCCGTAGCAATTACAGTGAAAATATTAAAAACTCAAATTCAAATCTCTAAACTACCAAATAGACAAACTCTCTCATACCTTTTTTCTCACTATTTGACAGTCAGTCATCAATTGAGTTATCAATCAAACTTTCTTGTGCTCAATAAAGATCAACACAATAACTATGAGATTCAATTGAAATCAAGCAACATTTGCATTTCGAAATCTCATCAGGGTTTCTTCCTTAGGCAGTAGTTTCATTTCTTTTTTTTTTCTTTTTTCTTTTTTCTTTTTGGTTTTTTTTAATATAACAAAATTGGAAACAAACATTCCATCTTTAATCAGTGTAGCGAGCTTTAGGCCAATGACTCCCAAACTAGTTGGTTTTAGGGTATTAAGTGTTCAAACACTCCTACGGGCTTAATTACTCGGATTACAAATGTTTTTTTGTAGTACAATTCCCTTAAGCTTTCTCTTTATCCCGTGTAACAAGCTTTGGGTCAATGACTCTCAAACCAGTTGGTCTTAGGACATTAGGTGTTGAAGCACCCCTCAGACTTAATTGCTCGAGTTAAAGAGGCTATGAAACTGCACTTTATTCTTATCCAGACTCCACCGTTTTACGTGAACACTCTATGTTTACTGAGGCATGAGGCCAAGCTACTAAGTAAGAGTTTTGGTCACAACACACAAAATTATTATTATTATTATTACTAAATATATTTTTAAAAAAAACTACTGCCTTCGGTTGTTACCCTTGAATGATATTTCAGAACTTAATATCGCAAAATCTCAACTTACTGCATATAATCACGTGTTAATGTACGTGTGTCTAGAATAGTTTAAAAAATTTCTCAAGATGACTTAATAAACAAAAGGATTAGTCAATGATATCACAATGGAGAGTTTATAAATTTGAAAAGTCAGAAGAGAGGAAAAATGCATCAGAACTACAAAGATGCGTCTCAGAAGTATCTAAAAGATCTCCTTACTCGGCCATCTTTACAAAAAAAATGGTTAGAAGTTAGTTTTTTTTTTTTTGAAAAACAAAAGTTATTGAATCAATTATCCCCTCCTCCCAACCAGAACGAGACATTGTCCCCAATGTCATTAGAAAGTGGTAAGGTTTAGAAGATATCACCTGAACAACTTGAAAGACAACAAAATCCTGCAAAACAACAAAATAAATACAAAACAAAATGCATAAAAACCATGGGACAATCACAAACTGAGATTCAGATCAATTCTGCGTTTCTTGTTCTCTTCATCAATGGACCAAACAATTTTGGAGGTTAAGGGATCTGGCTCATAATTGAAAGCTTGTAACTGGTCAATCAGCTCATGAGGACTTGAAGCAGAGATAAAGATGATAAAAAGATAATAAAAACAAAAGGATATTTACTGGTAGTTGTGATTGTGACTCACATCTTCCTCTGGTTTTACGTTCAGAAACGGCTTCAACGCCCTCTATGGGTCGGGGATATGCTTCCCATCCAATTTTCTTATAAATTGGCAAATAGTGTCTTTTAAAGTCAGATTCCCAAGACTATAATGTGCATGTTCTTTTTGAAATTGTGGCCATAATCGGTCAATTGTCATTTGCACATATCCACTAGGATGTGCATCAAGAGTTGTTAGAATATTATCCAATGACTCCCTATGCAAACCATACCTAATGAATAAAATTTTATCTTTCCTATTATTAGACACCATTCCTAAAGAACGACAACGTGTGTTGCAAGTTGTACGTGCACATTTGTGACAAGTAACCCCTAACTTCTTAGCTCTTCATTTTTTTTACAAGGTTACTTCTTCCAAAACCAGGCATGTAAGATATAAATGAATCAGCAGACTCACCTACTAGACATACCTTAGGTTCGATCAACCAACGAATTTCAACAGGAATGTTGTTTATCATCAGTAAGCGTAATCTTTCGGAACGTGCTTTGTAAATCTTTTTCAGAGCATTTTGGGGCAACGATGGAAAATGTTTTCGTAGGCTTATGAAAATTTCATCCATGCCTTGTTTTAGGGATCAATTATTTAGGAAACTGAATTAAACCGACTTTAATTGTCATGGAGTACCGTTTTTCGCCACTTAACCGGGGTTATATAGCAAAACACACCAAGCAAAAACTAAACCTAGAAATTAATCCTGTAAAAATTCAAAACGTAAAAGCGAACAAAAACAAAAATAATAATTGCAAACACAAATAAAGTCAAAAGCAAAAGATTTGTTTACTCACCTTTGTAACAAGGGTCAAAAAGAACGGCATAGTCTTTTTGAAAATCTGTATTTTCTAAGAATGGTTTCACACGTTGTCCATTTACTTTAAACACATTACCATTCCTAGGATTCTCAATGTCAAGGGCACCATATGGATACACGTGTTTCACAACAAATGGACCACTCCATTTTGATTTCAATTTACCAGGAAATAAATAATGTCGAGAATTATAAAGCAAAACCTTTTGACCAACTTCAAATGATCTTCTTAAAATTCGTCTGTCATGAAAGGTTTTAGATTTTTCTTTAAGAATTTTTGCATTTTCATATGCATAATTTCTTAATTCTTCAAGTTCATTTAATTGCAACTTGCGCAATTCACCAGAATCATTTAGGTTAGAATTGAAAGCTTTAATGGCCCAATATGCTTTTTTCTCAAGTTCAACAGGTAAGTCGCAAGGTTTTCCATAAACTAAACGATAAGGAGACATACCCAAAGATGTTTTGAATGCAGTGCGGTAAGCCCAAAGTGCATCATTTAGTCTAAGAGACCAATCTTTTCGATCAAGGTTAACCGTTTTTTACAAGATATGTTTTATCTCCCTATTTGCTAACTCAACTTGACCACTTGTTTGAGGGTGGTATGGTGTGACAATTTTGTGTGTGACTCCATATTTCTTTATTAAATACTCAAAAGGTTTGTTACAAAAGTGTTTACCTCCATCATTGATAATGGCTAGAGGGATTCCAAATCGACTTAAAAGATTTTCCTTTAAAAACTTAATCACTGTTTTGTGATCATTATTTCGACAAGGAATTGCCTCAACCCATTTTGACACATAATCAACGGCAACTAAAATGTACAAAAATCCAATTGACGTTGGAAATGGACCCATAAAATCAATTCCCCAACAATCAAATATTTCAATGACAAGAATGTGGTTTAAAGGGATCATGTTTCGTTTGGAAATGGATCCTAACTTTTGACATTTTTCACAGGTTTTACAGAATGCATGTGTGTCTTTAAACAAGGTGGGCCAATAAAATCTACACTGTAAGATTTTTGCAGCCGTTTTCTTTGACGAAAAATGACCACCACATACTTCAGAATGACAAAATTCAATGACACTACTTACTTCATTGACTGGAATACACCGTCGAACAATTTGATCAGGACAATACTTGAATAAGTACGGGTCATCCCAGTAAAAAAAATTTACCTCGGTCAAAAATTTCTTTCTGTCCTGTGCATTCCAATCGAGTGGCATCATTCCTGTTGCAAGATAATTAACAATGTCAGCATACCAAGGTAAAGTTGTGATAGAGAATAAAAGATCATGAGGAAAAGAATCATTGATTGGTGCTTTTTCTTCTGGCACGTCATCTTTCTGTTCCAATTCTTCAAAATTTGAAGTGTCTCCTTCTTCTTTGACAATCTGCAAACAATTATCAAGATGTGAATGCATGCTTGACTCAGGTGAATTGATCAAACAAATTTCAGATGAGTTAAAAGAATCCTTTTGAACATGATCCTCAATAATGGTTTCAATAATATCTACATCTTCATCTTCATTTTCATCATCAAATGGTTCTTTGGACATGTTGAAAACATTAAGCTTAATTTCCATATTTTCAAAAGACATGCTCATTATTCCATTCCTGCAATTAATTAAGGCATTAGCAGTAGCTAAAAATGGCCGGCCCAATATAACATGAATTGATTTATACTCATTAACAACCAGGTTGTGTTTCCAAGACAATAAAATCTACTAGGTAGATAAATTTATCGACTTGTACTAACATATCTTCCACTATTTTTTTTTTGGTATTTTAATTGACCTATCAGCAAGACAAAGTGTGGTTGAAGTCGGCTTTAACTCACCAAGTTTAAGTTGTTGATAAAATAAGTATGGGAGCAAATTTACACTAGCACCTAGGTCAAGTAAAACATGCTCAATTTTACAGTTACCAATTGTGTAGGAAATAGTGGGACAGTCAGGATCTTTATATTTCAAAACATTTTTATTGAAAAGAATGGAACTTACCTGTTCAGCCATAAAGGCTTTCTTTCTTACCTGATAATTCCTTTTTCATAGTGCACAGATCCTTCAAAAAATTGGCATAGGAAGGTACCTGTTTAATTGCGTCCAACAAAGGGATATTGATCTTTACCTGTTTGAAAATTTCAAAAATCTCTAAGGATGCTTTAATTTCTGTGAATTTTTAAGAGCCTGATAATATGGGAGTGTAGGTGGGGATTCAATTATTTCTTCATCAACAGTTGTTTCATCAACCCCTTCCTTACCCTTGGAAAATGACTCATCATCATTTTTACCAAATTCAAGAATAGGTTTTTCGATGACCTTACCACTACGAAGAGTGATAATTGAATTGACTTGATCTGGGCGTTGGTTATTATCATAGGAACTTGACTGACTCTTGGGATTTGGTTGTGGTTGAGATGGAAACTTACCTTTTTCGTGTGTGGTGAGTGTAGAAGCAATCTTTGCCAAAGTATCTTTAACATCTATCAAGGTTTGTGCAGTTTGGCTGTTAATGGATTCTTGCTTCTCAATGAATGAGTACAAAGTGTCTTCAAAGTTTTTCCTAGATGGTGGGACATAAGGTGCATAACCTTGCGGGTTTTGGAAATTCTTGTGTGTTTGTAGATGTGATGGACCTGGTGGTTATGAAGATTGGGCTTGATTGTTGTTCCTCCAATTAAAGTTTGGATGATTTCTCCAACCAGGATTGTAGGTTTGTGAGTATGGGTTGGAATTTGGCTTGTTGAAAGTGTGCAAAACATTGGCTTGTTCATGAAGGCAATCTTTTATGACTGGTAAAGTTAGGCAACTATGAGTGAATGATCATCATAATCACATACATGGCATGCGATTTCTTGTATATATTTTACATGTTCACTCTTTTTAATTTCTAAAGCTTCAACTTTCCTAGCTAGGGATGCGAATCTAGCTTGAAGGTCATGATCTTCCCTAAGATTGTAAATGCCTCCACTATATGGAGATGGTTGTGGTTTGCTCATAGGCTCATAGGAACCAATGGTGTCCAAATTTTGAGCACTTTCGGCGATATGGTCAAGGTATTCAAGTGCTTCTTCAGGATTTTTGTCACTGAACTCCCCATTACACATCATTTCAATGACTTGTCTACCTTGTTGGTGTGAGTCCCTCATAGAAATGTGAAACTATCCTCCATGTTTAAAAATCGTAATATGGACAGACATTTAACAACTCTTTGAACCTATCCCAACATTGGTAAAGTGTTTCCCCAGGTTTTTGGGAAAATGAAGTGATTTGCCTCTTAAGAAAGTTTGTTCTATGAGGTGGGAATTTTTTTTTTAAGAATTGTTGTTGTATATCATTCCAAGTTTAGATTGATCATGACCTAAGGTTTTGTAACCAAGTTTTAGCTTTATCTTTTAAGGAAAAAAGGAAAAACTTAAGCCTGATTATATCCATGCTAACATTTTGTTCAGTGCAAGTGTTACAGACTTTCTCAAACTCCCTAAGATGCAAATATTGGTTTTCAGATTCAAGATAGTCAAAATTGGGTAAAAGTTGAATGATTCCCAGTTTAAAATTAAAGTGTGTTGCATTTGGTGGGAAAGCTATGCATGAATGTGCTCCAGTACCATGTAGTCTCTAAGAGTTCTAGGTGGATTTGGGTTAATGTGTTGGTCATGGTCAACATAAGGCGGATGGTTGTTGTGTAGAGATATGTTGTCAAGGTTGTCTAAAAGGTTCTCAGCTTGGTTTTCTGTTGGATGTCTATGTGGGTTTTCAGTCATGTTGTTGGTGAATGTGGGTGATTGTGATCTCCTAATTAATCTACAACCAGATGTTCGAGACCAACGTCTCATGCAAATTTAATGAGAGTTCATGGAGGTGAAATACACAAAAATAAGGAAAATAAAAGAAAAAGTGATAAGATAACAAGATGTAAAATTCTAGGGGTGTAAATACAAATATGCACAAGTATTGTGGCAAAAGTACAAATAATTATAACTATAGGGACTAAAGAAAAAATATGATAATTACAGGGACTGATATGTAAAAAATGAAAAATAAAATGACCTATATGAAAATACAAACTAGATCTAAGCTAAAATGCAAATAAAAAAGAGTTGAAGGACTAAAATGCAAAAATATGATTAATGATTACAAGTGTCTTTTTTTTTTAAGTGGATGAAGTTTATGATTGAGATGAGTGATGCAAAATGAATACAAAACAGGAACAAAGAAGATAGAAAAAAAAATAGCAAAACTAAAATAAAATTAAAAAGAAATTACTTCTACAAAGAAAAGGCGGACTTACCTCACCGTTAGATGCGCCAAAAACTTGACACATCCTAAAGAAGTGTTCCTACTCCCAAGTATAAGAGTGTCGTAGTAATAAATTAACCGGTAAGACCGGGTCGAACCACAGGGAGGTTGTTCACTTGTCATTGTAGAATTAATTAATAAGCTTGTATAAAAATGTAAATCAATTAAAATTAATATTGGGGCTAAGGGATCCACTGTTGGTAATTCGAATATGATCCAATTATTAATATTTAGTCTAAATTAATGGGATGGTATTCCACTTCACTGACCACTCTCTGATAGATGTGGGTAAAAGTACTCACTGTGCTAGACAACATCTGTCTGTCTACAGTGAGTCAAAACTCCACAAAGATTAGAGGAGATAAACCACTCTCTGATAGATATGGGTAAAAGTACTCAATGTGCTAGACAATATCTGTCTGTCTACAGTGAGTCAAAAACTCTACAAATATCAGAGGGGAGAAACCACTCTCTGATAGATATGGGTAAGAGTACCCACTGTGCTAGACATTATCTGTCTATCTACAGTGAGTCAAAAACTCCACAAAGATCAGAGGGGAGAAAACATAAAAATAATAAACTTACCAAAATTGGATCGTATTTTCCATATCAATAGTATCACCTTTGGCCCCAGCTATATAAAATTAGCCAGATATAATTTAACTAGAAAATAACTATTTTATTTAAACTGGGAATTTGAGAACAAAAGAGAGAGAATTTCACAAATCTAATATCATATTTGGATTCAGAATATCAAAATTAGGAGGGAGAGGCCCCCTATTTTTACAAAATACGGATGAAAATTGATCATAGGATGAATTTAGAATAGAGCGTCCAGATTTCGCCATGTCATCAGTGAATAGTGACAGTGAACAGTAACGTATCCGTGAAGTGAACAGTGAACAGTGAAAGTCAACTGTGAACAGTAAATAGTCAAAATTATAAAAATGCCCATCATGGCCTTTCTAAGGTTTTTGACATTCTAAACTTGAAAACGATGTTTGTTTTGCCATCTGACTTCTCCCTGATTCTGAATTGATCGAATTATCTCTGAACAAAGAAAAATACACTGATTACTACATAACACATTTATTTAAGCGAACGAACGAAATTATGTCTAAATTTGGGAATTAATCATATTGGAAGTGTAAAATGATGATATTATCCCTTAGTAAACATACACTTTTCTGTGTTAATCAGTATACAATAGTGGAATCCACTCCTTCTTGTGAGAAGTATATGGTAGTTCCCTTAAGGGTTGATTCGGGGCTTGGACAATATGAGCGCTCTTCTAATTCCGTGAGGAAATATGATATATTGTCCATTAGAGAATCAATGGTACTTAAAGGATATAAGTAATTAGAGGGGTATAACGGACATTATGACCCAGCTCTAATTATGAACTACTGTGGAAGATCACACCATATGTAATAGATATATCGATGGACACCAAGTTGTATCAGTCTGTGTAAAAGCGTCTGCAGTTGAGAAAGTGCAGCTTCGGGTTTTTAGTGGAATAACACTGGAGTTAATAATCAAATAATATTAATTAAAGAATTTAATTAATAATTCTGAGGATTATTGGAGCTCAAAATACTGTGGGTCCATTAGATCCCCTTGCTAGCCCGATTGATTTAAGGTAACAAGGGTCACGGTTAATTAATTGGATTGTCCAATTAATTGTATTACAAAAGTGACACGTATTTATTCGGAAATTAATTAAATAATGTTGATTAAATAAATTAAATAATGAGATTATTTAATTATATTATTAATCATTAAATGGAGGGTGTATGTTGATATTTGCTTTTGAATAAAATAAGATAATGTGCTTATTTTTATTTTATTAAATTAAATATTTTATTTTTGAATTTAAATAGTTTGAATTTAAAAATAAAATCAAATAAAATATATGATATATTTTTTATTTGATTTTTTTTTAAATCAAATAAAAGATATGAGATATTTTTTTATTTGAAAGATTTTAAAAATCAAATAAAATTTTGATCAAGTTTTTTAAAAGTTAAATTTATATATGTGATATATATATATATTAATTTTGAAAAACTAAAAAGAAACCAACACATGAGTGTGCGTATGTATCTGATAAGTCAAAAAGGTTTTTGATAAAAAATTGGTATATATATATCAACAAAATATCTGATATCAAGGGACACAAGCATCAATTAATTGGTGTTGCATTAGATGCAATTTATCACGTGTGTGCAGTGTGTGTGAGATATCAAAGAGATAAAAAAAAAATTACATGTGTGTGCGCAATAGAGGCGTGAAACACTGTATATCAAATAGAAAAAGAGATAAAATATTTGGTCTCTTGATCATTGATGCAAGGGGTTGCATAAACATAGAAGAAAAGTTTCTTCTTATTCTCTCTTTTACATCCTCCTAAGTTTCTGAGACCGTGACGCGCCCACACGTAATTACCAATCCCGGGAGATAGCGAGGAAGATCATTGGTACAGACCAGGAGCATATCGTAAAGTGAAGAAGTCTCCAAACGTTGATAAGCCTCTATTAATTTACTTATTTTTATCGATTTCAATTTCTTGTATTTACATATTATATGTATTTGTTTCGAAAATAAATACGTTTCCAAGTTCACTGGTCCCAGATACAACTTACGACATGTATAAAAAAATTTAAAACTCATTTCCGATGCGTTACCGGTGAACGGAGTTCCAATAATTGGTATTAGAGCCAATTTTATTTTTCGGAACAGGAAATTGTTTTCGATGCTCATGTATGTACGATTGTATAGGTACGATTTAAATTGACTGTATGATGTTTTTGTATGTATATTTTTTTTTAATTTACAAAAACATGATTGATCGTTAATTATATGATATTGTGGATTTAGGGTTTATGGGTTGTATAATTTTATTATTATTATTTTTTTAACTGTTATTGTATTGTAAAACAAAATTGTAACCTATATTGAAGACCTGGAAAATCGCAAAGAAGAATTCATGAGATGAATCGAAATGATCTGAGAATACTGGAAGACTTGAAAATTACAAGAAGACCAAGGAATGCCTTGGGGTTATTTTTGTAATTTTAGATTCTAATTTTTTTAGGTTAAATAATCCACAGTACTCGGTCAATTCATGTATGCTTTATATTATGTGATGATAAAAGCATTGTCATGCATATGTATATCATTTAGATTATATATGCCTACACAAATATATTTGATATGTCATACATGCATCATAACCTGATATTTTAAGTATTTGTTTAATGTGATAAAAATGGGTAAATACTTAAATTGGCTATGAAAATGAGATTTGTTTTTTAATGGTTAAAAAACTTGGTAATTCTCTTTAATATTAATCTAGTTATTAAAGAGTTTGATAAGTTAGATGGGTTCATTTTTGTAATTAGGATTAATATGATTAATTTCCTAATAATAAATGAACCGAATAATGTGTTAGAGTTTTAATAGTTAAAACTTGGTATACACCAACATAATAATATGAGCTTAGTAAATAGTTTACAAATGCTTAGATTATTCACTAATAGATTAGATTTTTAATTGTTAAAAATCATTAATAATTTATTAGTTAATTAAAATTTGATTCTAATTAGTTAATGTGCTAGATACATTGATTAAAGTTAGCCGTTTGATCTTGTAGAGTCTATATGCATTAACAGATAATAGAAAACCCTAAATTTGAAACAGTGAGTGGGAGAGGGATATATGACATATATATCTCGCGGTCTCCATCATTAGTTCAACACCTTGAGATCCGAGTGGGGCCTCGTGACGGCTTTGCTTTCGTCCTCCCTAAGGAGGGTTTCCACAAAGGTCAATACCAAGGTTGACTTCATAACGGATAGGATTTCTGAGGGTATTTCGGGATTGACCGACCCTAAGACAGCAATTCTCGGGTTAAGCTCATGAGATCTGAGATGGTGGGTTACACTCATGAAGGTTTTGATTAAGTTTGTTAATTAAAAATCTGGTTGAATAAACGATGGTTGAATGATATGGAATAAGACTTATTCTAGAATATCATTTGATTGAGAATGTCTCGGTCCAACATGCAAAGATTTGACCGACCCTAAAGCAGCACTTTTTTGTGATATGTTGGATTGTCGTGGTATAGTAACTATTTTTAGGGTAGTTATCGTTCGTTAAACATGTTCATGCATCATGTTTAAATTTATACCAAAGCACTCGCACTTGTTTTAAATAAATGACTGAATGAATATTTTATTTATTTCAGTAATGTCTTCTGCATTACTTCAAATTCTCACAAACGACAAATTAACTGGTGATAACTACACTAAGTGGAAACTTAATATTAATGCAATTTTGGTCACCAAAGACCTCAAGTTTGTGCTTACGGAGGAATGTCCTCCAGCGTTTACTGCCAATGCCACACGAACTGTTCGTGAGGCATACCAGCGATGGGTCTCATCTAATGAGAAAGCCTGAACATATCTGTTGGCTTCAATGACAAACGTGCTTATCACAAAGCACGAAGCAATGACTTCAGTATTCGAAATCATGGAGTCATTGCAAGCTATGTTCTGGCAACCCTCCAAGCAAAAGCGACACGACGCTATTTGTTCTGCTATGCTTGCTCGCATGAAGGAAGGTACATCAGTTCGGGAACATGTCCTGAGCATGATGTCATACTTCAACACGACAGAAGTCATTGGCGGGGCCATTGACGAACCCAGTTGAGTGAGCATCATACTGATGACTCTTCCGAAGAGTTTTGATCAGTTTAAAAGAAACTATGGGATGAACAAGTTAAAGTTCAGTCTTACACAGTTGCTCAATGAGCTCGCTACATTTGAGTCCTTGATTAAGGATAACAAGGGCAAGACCGGTGAGGCAAATGTTACCGAATCATCTTTCTCTAATAATAGGAAGAGAAAGAGGTCAGCTGGGAACGCAAAAGGTAAGCCCAAACCTAAGAAAGCCCTAAGCAAAAAGAAGGGTGCCTCCACTTACCAAGGCAAGGGAAAATGTTTCCATTGCGATAAGGTCGGACACTGGAAGAGGAACTGTCCTCAATATCTGAAGAAGGCTGCCAAGAAAAAGAAAACGAAGGGTAAATATGTTTTACTTGTTCTTGAATCTTGTTTAATGGAAAATGATTCTTCACCCTGGATAGTTGATTCGGGGGCCACTAATCATGTTTATTCTTCTTTGCAGTGCACTGATTCTTGGACAACGTTAGAGGAGGGAGCCTTCCCAATACGTGTGGGGTCAGGGGATGTCGTGTCGGTACGAGTAGTGGACGTAATTAGATTACGTTTTTGTAATAATTATATATTGTTGGACAATGTATTTTATATTCCTGGATTTACACGGATTTTGATTTATTGTTTCTAAGTTGTTAGAACAAAAATATTTATTCAGGAATTAATGAAAACAATTTGTATGTGTTAAGACCGTTAACACCGAAATGTTTAAGGCTGAAAAACCAAAACCTAAACGACATAAGATTTCTCCAGATAATGACACGTATCTCTGGCTTCTAAGACTTGGTCATATCAACCTTGACCGGATAGACAGACTAGTAAAAATCGGACCTTTAAGTGAGTTAAAGGTTGGCACATTACCTGTCTGCGAATCTTGTATGGAAGGTAAGATAACTAAGAGATCTTTTACTAGAAAAAAAGCTTAGAGCTAAAGAACCGCTAGAGCTTATACATACAGATGTCTGCGAACCGTTGAATGTTAAAGCTATGGGTGTTTATGAGTATTATGTCACCTTTATAGATGACTACTCAAGATACGGATACGTCTACCTAATACAACGAAAGTAGGAAACATTTGAAAAGTTCAAAGAATTCCGAGCCGAAGTTGAGAATCAATTAGGTAGGACTATCAAGTCACTAAGATCGGATCGTGGAGGTGAGTATCTTGACCAAGAGTTTAAAGACTTCATCGTGGAGCATGGGATAGTTTCCCAACTCACAGCTCGTGGTACACCTCAGAAAAATGGTGTAGCGGAGAGGAGAAATAAAACCCTGATGGAAATGGTGAGATCTATGATTAGTTTCTCAACATTACCAAATTACGTTTGGGGATATGCGTTACAAACAACGACATACATTTTGAATATAATGCCATCCGAATATGTTCCTAAGACTCCCATAGAGTTGTGGAATGGTCGTAAAGCTAGTTTGCAATATTTTCGCATATGAGGGTGTCCAACACACATGCTGAAGAACAGAACTGGAAAGCTAGACTCTAAGTCTATTGTTTTCCTATTTGTAGGATACTCCAAGGAGACCAGAGGTGGACACTTCTATAGTCTCGAAGACAACAAAGTATTTGTATCAACAAATGCAACGTTTCTTGAGGACAATTACATTAGCGACCATAAACTCCGTTCCAAGATTGTATTAAATGGGTTGGTGCCTGATGAGACTAGTGCTTCATCAACAAGAGTTGTTGATCCATAAACATTTGAGAGTCAGATGGTTCCTGATCAGGATACACTACCACCTAGACGTAGTGAGAGGGTTGTGAGACAACCTGAACGCTATTTAGGTATAGGTGAGGGACAAGGTGTTGTCTCTGCTGATAGTGTAGATGATCCGTTGATATTTAAGAATGCAATGGAAGATCCTGATAAAGAGAAATGGCATAAAGCCATGAATCTTGAGATGGAGTCCATGTACTCTAACTCAGTCTGGGATCTTGTAGAGTTACCGGATAGGGTAAAACCCATAGGGTGTAAGTGGATCTACAGGAGAAAGAGAGGAGTAGACGGAAAGATAGAGACCTTCAAGGCAATGCTAGTGGCTAAGGGTTATACCCAGAAAGAGGGGGTCGATTATGAAGAGACCTTCTCGCCAGTAGCTATGTTTAAGTCTACTAGGATTCTCTTATCCATTGGTGCCTATTTCAATTATGAAATTTGGCAAATGGACGTCAAGAATGCATTCTTGAATGCATTCTTGAATGAATTCTTGAATGCATTCTTGAATGCCAATCTTGATGAGAGTATTTATATGATTTAACCAGAGGGATTCGTGTCTTCAGATCAAGAGCAAAAGGTTTCCAAGCTGTAAAGGTCCATCTATGGACTTAAGCAAGCATCTAGATCTTGGAACATTAGGTTTGATGATGTGATCAAAACCTATGGCTTCGAGCAGAACGTCGATGAGCCTTGTGTCTATAACATCATTGATAAGAAGTAGTTTTCTTGGTCTTATACGTAGATGATATCCTACTCATTAGGAATGATGTGGGAGTGTTGTCTGATGTAAAAGGTTGGCTGGCTAGACAATTCCAAATGAAAGATTTGGGAGAGGCAAGTTATGTTCTAGGGATCCAACTTATATAGGATCATAAGAACAAACTCATAGATAAGATTCTTGTACGATTTTCGATGCAGTACTCCAAGAAAGGTAATTTACCTTCCAGGTATGGAGTTCACTTGTCTAAGGAACATTGTCCTAAGACACCATAAGAAATTGAGGATATGAGACTTGTACCCTATGCATCGACAGTAGGTAGTCACATGTATGATATGTTATGCACGAGACCGGACATCTCATATGCAGTGGTAGTAGTAAGCAGATACTAGTCCAACTCAGGATTGGATCATTGTGTTACTGTCAAGACTATTCCCAAGTATCTTCGGAGAATGAGAAATTATATGTTAGTGTATTCCGGACAGGATTTGATCCCATTATGATACACGGATTCTGATTTTCAGTCAGGCAGGGATTCTTGGAAATTTACATCTGGATCAGTATTCACCCTGGGTGGTGGAGCCATTGTGTGGAGAAGTATCAAGCAATCTTGCATTGCTGACTCCACCATGGAAGCCGAATATGTAGCCGCTTGTGAAGCTGCTAAAGATGTTGTTTGGCTCCATAAGTTCTTGAGTGATCTGGAAGTTGTTCCAGACCTGGATAAACCCATCATACTTTATTGTGATAACAGTGGTGATGTGGCTAATTCCAAAGAACCAATAAGCCACAAGAGAATGAAGTATATAGAGAGAAAGTATCATCTCATCAGAGAGATAGTTCAGAGAGGAGATGTGATCGTCACCAAGATAGCCTCACAAAACAATCATGTTGATCCATTTACAAATACCTTAACAGCTAAAGTGTTTTCAGGTCACCTAGATGGTCTAGGGTTACGAGACATGCCTCACATGCTTTAGTGCAAGTGGGAGATTGTTGGGGTTTATGCCCTAAACATGTAATTTGTAAATGGATTTATGAAGTAAGTAAAAAGAAATGTTCAATTCATTCTTGTTATGTTATTTATTTTATAAACCTGTACACATATTAACATCCTGGATTGCAGAATGTAATCTCGAACTGTGTATATGAGTGTCATATATGGATGGATACAGTAAGAGACGTGCAATCTAAAGAGTCTATAGATAGCAAATAAAGCTAGGTACTTTATTTGTGGTTAATATATAGCTGCGGTTCATTCCGTAATATAAAGTGATTCTATCCTGAATCATTCATATGAGATATGGGAATAGAGGCACCTTGTATGATGTGATCATATAGGACTAGGCCATGATCTATATGAATCTCACACCAAGATCCGTTTACCGATGAGATTCATATTTATCAACTAATGATGGCTATATATGGGTGATCTTAATCCTGAGTGTCATATCGACTCCTTCAGGTTAGATTGTGGCCTTTGATATACCATGGGTGAGGTCAGATGCATTTCCTGATCAATATACTATGTATGTTAGGATTGCGGTTTGGCTTGTAGTTGGGAAGGTTAGTACACAATAGTGGAATCCACTCCTTCTTGTGAGAAGTAGATGGTAGTTCCCTTAAGGGTTTATTCGGGGATTTGACAATATGATTGCTCTCCTAATTCCGTGAGGAAATAGGATTTATTGTCCATTAGAGAATCAATGGTACTTAAAGGATATATGTAATTAGAGGAGTATAACGAACATTATGACCCAGCTCTAATTAAGAACTACTGTGGAGGATCACACCATATGTGATAGCTATATCGATGGACACCGAGTTGCATCAGTCTGTGTAAAAGCGTCTGCAGTTGAGAGAGTGATGATTCGGGTTTTTAGTGGAATAACACCGGAGTTAATAGTCAAAGAATATTAATTAAAGAGTTTAATTAATGATTTTGAGGATTATTGAAGCTCAAAATACTGTGGGTCTATTAGGTCCCCTTGCTAGCCCGATTGATTTAAGGTAACAAGGGTCACGATTAATTAATTGGATTGTTCAATCAATTGTGTTACAAAAGTGACACGTATTTATTCGAAAATTAATTGAATAATGAGATTATTTAATTAATGAATAATGGCGATTAAATAAATTAAATAATAAGATTATTTAATTATATTGTTAATCACTAAATGGAGGGTGTATATTGATATTTGTTTTTGAATAAAATAAGATAATGTGATTATTTTATTTTTAAATTTACATAGTTTGAATTTAAAAATAAAATCAAATAAAATATATGAAATATTATTTATTTGAAAGTTTTTTTTTAAATCAAATAAAAGATTTGGGATATTTTTTTATTTGAAAGATTTTAAAAATCAAATAAAGTTTTGATCAAGTCTTTCAAAAGTTAAATTTATATATATATATATATATATATATATATATATGATATATATATATATTAATTTTGAAAAACTAAAAAGAAACCAACGCATGGGTGCGCGTTAGTATCTGATAAGTCAAAGAGGTTTTTGATAAAAAATTGGTTTATATATATATCAACAAAACATCTGATATCAAGCGACACACGTATCAATTAATTGGTGTTGCATGAGATGCAATTTATCATGTGTGTGCAGTGTGTGTGAGATCAAAAGAGAGAGAAAAAAAAATTATATGTGTGTGCGCAATAGAGAGGCGTGAAACACTGTATATCTAATAGAAAAAGAGACAAAATATATGTTCTCTTGATCATTGATGCAAGCGGTTGCATAAACATAAAAGAAAAGTTTCTTCTTATTCTCTCTTTTACATCCTCATAAGTTATTGAGACTGTGAAACGCCCACACGTAATTACCAATCCCGGGAGATAGTGAGTAAGATCGTTGGTACAGACCAAGAGCTTATCGTAAAGTGAAGGAGCCTCCAAACGTTGGTAAGCTTCTATTAATTTACTTATTTATATCGATTTCAATTTCCTTTATTTACATATTATATGTATTTGTTTCGAAAATAAATACGATCCCAAGTTCACTGGTTTTAGATACAATTACGATATATATATAAAAATTTAAAACTCATTTCCGTTGCGTTACCGGTGAACGAGGTTCCAACAATTAATTCATAATCACATGAACATTGATTTGGTATTGATTGAGCTGACTCATTAATGGCGTCGTGAATGGCCATTAAGGAGTTGATTGGTCTTCCATTAATGGCGTTGATTAACTTCATTAATAGGGTTGACTATCTCCATTAATAAGGTTAACCCCATTAATGGTATTTTAAATGTCATGAAAGTTAACCCTCTTTTCCTACTATGCGTGGAGGAAAAATGATGGTTATGGTTATGTATTCTTGTGGCGAGGTACCTTACTGTACCAGTCTACTTTTGTTGGTCTTGTTCTAGTACGATGGTACCTCCCTCATACCATTCTTCTTACTGGATAGATAGGATACATACCCCAGACGGATCCCAAAGTTATATCGCGGTACTCGGGTACCGGGCTGGTGTCGTGGTACCTAGGTTCTGTAGGAATCCCGTTCACCGGTAACGCAGCGGGAATGAGTTTTAAAAATTTTATACAGATCGTAATCTGTATCTGGGACCAGTGAACTTGAGATCGTAATTATTTTCGGAACAAATACATATAAAAATTATTACACTAATAAGATATATATGTAAATACAGGAAATTGTAATCAATAATATGAAGAAGATTAAGAAGCTTACCAACGTTTGGAGGCCCCTTCACTTTTCGATATGCCCATGGTCGGTACCACTGATCTTTCTAGCTATTCCCGGGACTGGTAACTGTGTGTGGGCGCGTCACGGTCTCAGGAATTTAGAATGGAGGATGTAGAGAAAACCGAATGAAGAAACTCTTTCTTCTATGTGTTTCAAAACACACAAAAAAAAAACAAAAACTTGATACCTTTGTATTTTGTCAAAACATATATATATATATATATATATATATGTTGTGCGTGAGAACACACGTCTTCATTTTTTTTTAATTTTTAAATAATATATATCATATATATAATATTTAAATTAAAAAAAACAGATCATATCTTTATTTAAACAATAAAATCTATATTTTATTTATCAAATAAGATATTATATATATATATATATATATATATATATAAATAAAATTTAAACAATTCAAATTCAAATATATATAATTTATTTTATTTAATAAAGAAGATAATCATATTTTCTCAAAGAAGATAATCATATTTTCTCATCATTAAAAATTAAATAACAATTGAAACCCTCAATTTATGACTAATTACACTATTAAATAATCTTATTATTTAATTGTCATAATTGTCATTTTAATCAATTGAATAATCTAGTTACTCAATCAACTTCTGACACGTGTTACTTTCGTAACACAATTAATTGAACAATCCAATTAATTAACCGTGACCCTTGTTACCTAAATCGATCGGGCTAGCAAAAGGACCTAATGGACCCACAGTATTTTGAGCTCCAATAATCCTCGGAATCATAATTAAACTCTTTAATTAATATTTCTTAAATATTAACTCCGATGTTATTCCACTAAAACCCCGAAGCTGCACTTTATTAACTGCAGACGTTTTTACACAAACCGATACAACTCAGTGTCCATCGATATAGTTATTACACATGGTGTGATCCTCCACAGTAGTTCATAATTAGAGTTGGGTCAAAATGTCCGTTATACCTCTCTAATCACATATATCCTTTAAGCACCATTGATTCTCTAATGGACAATAAATCATATTTGCTCACGGGATTAGGAGAGCGCTCATATTGTTCAAGCCCCGAATAAACCCTTAAGGGAACTACCATGAGTTTGTTCTTACGATCTCTTATAATTTGGATCCCTAGAACATAACTTGCCTCTTCCAAATCTTTCATTTAGAATTGGCTAGTCAGCCAGCCTGCCTTTTACATCAGACAACACTCCCGCATCATTCCCAATTAGTAGGATATCATCTACGTATAGGACCAAGAAAACAACTTTCTTATCAATGATGAGCTAGTAGACACAAGGCTCATCAACGTTTTGCTCAAAGCCATAGGTTTTGATCATATCATCAAACCTGATGTTCCAAGATCTAGATGCTTACTTAAGTCCATAGATGGACCTTTGTAACTTGCAAACCTTTTGCTCTTGATCTGAAGACACGAATCCCTCTTGTTGCATCATATAGATGCTCTCAACAAGATTGCCATTCAAGAATGCAGTCTTGACGTCCATTTACCAAATTTCATAATCGAATAGGCAGCAATGGATAAGAGAATCCTAATAGACTTAAACATGGCTATTGGCAAGAAGGGTTCTTCATAATCAACCCCCTCTTTCTGGGTATAACCCTTGGCCACTAGTCTTGCCCTAAAGGTCTCTACCTTTCCGTCTACTCCTCTCTTTCTCTTGTAGATCCACTTACACCCTATGGGTTTTACCCCATCCGGTAAGTCTACATGATCCCAGACTGAGTTAGAGTACATGGACTCCATCTCGAGATTCATGGCTTTAAGTCATTCCTCTTTATCAGGATCTTTCATTGCATTCTTAAATGTCAATGGATCATCCACACTCTCAGCAGAGACAACACTTTGTCCCTCACCTATACCTAAATAGCGTTCAGGTTGTCTCACAGCCCTCTCACTACGTCTAGGTGGTAGTGTATCCTGATCAGGAACCATCTGACTCTCAGATGTTTGTGGATCAACAACTCTTGTTGATGAAGCACTAGTATCACCAGGCTCCAACTCATTCAATACAATATTAGAACGAGATTTATGATCACTAATATAATTGTCCTCAAGAAACATTGCATTTGTCGATACAAATACTTTATTGTCCTCAGGACTATATAAGTGTCCACATCTGGTCTCCTTGAAATCTTACAAACAAACAGACAACAGACAGACAACAGACAAACAACAGACTTGGAGTCTAGCTTTCTAGTTTTGTTCTTCAACATGTGTGCTGGACACCTCCATATGCGGAAATATCACAAACTAGCTTTACGATCATTCCACAACTCTAGAGGGGTCTTAGGAACAGATTTGGATGACACTAGATTCAAAATGTATGCCGCTGTTTGTAACGTATATCCCCAAAAGGAATTTGGTAATGTTGAGAAACTAATCATAGATTTCACCATTTTCATCAGGGTTATATTTCTCCTCTCCGCTACACCATTTTTCTGAGGTGTACCAAGAGCTGTGAGTTGGGAAAATATCCTATGCCCCACCATAAAGTCTTCAAACTCTTGGTCAAGGTACTCACCTCCACAATCCGATCGTAGTGACTTGTTAGCCCTACCTAATTGATTCTCAACTTCGGCTCAGAATTCTTTGAACTTTTCAAATGTTTTCGACTTCCGTTGTATTAGGTAGACGTATCCGTATCTTGAGTAGTCATCTATAAAGGTGACATAATACTCATAACCACCCCTAGCTTTAACATTCATCGGTCCGCATACGTCTGTACGTATAAGCTCTAGCGGTTCTTTAGCTCTAAGCCCTTTTCTAGTAAAAGGTCTCTTAGTCTTCTTACCTTCTAGACAAGATTCACATACAGGTAAGGTGTCAACCTTTAACTCACTTAAAGGTCCGCTTTTTACTAGTCTGTCTATCCGGTCAAGGTTAATATGACCAAGCCTTAGATGCCAGAGATACTTGTCATTATCTAGAGAAATCTTATGTCGTTTAGTTTTTGGTTTTTCAACCTTAAAAATTTCGGTGTTGAGCAGTGTAGTATGTATAACGGTCTTAACACATACAAATTGTTTCTATTAATTCCTAAACAAATATTCAGACCATTCTTTCCAGTAATAACAGACTTATTATTAAAAGAAACATAATATTAGGGCTCGTCCTGTAAGCGTTTTTCAGTTGCTATTTTTTGAAAATAAAAATGAAAATGAAAATGAAAATGAAAATAGTATTTTTGGTTTCATTTTCGAATTCTGAAAACGTATCTGGTAGCAAATACCGAAAGCTGTATTTTGAAAATAAAAACGGAAAAAACGCGTCTGGTAGGTTAACCGAAAATTATCAAAAATTGAAATATCAATTTTAGTATTTTGTTTAATATTATTACAAATATAAACAAATTGATTAAATAATCAACCAATATAATTTTTGTATTGTAATTTTTATAATAAACAAAAGCAACACATCAAAAATTAATTCAAAAAAACAAATCAAAAAAATGAATTAATCAAAACTAAACTCTTAAATTATAAATAAATAATTATAATATATATATAGATATATTATTATATAATAAAATATAATTGTATATCTTATATTAATATATATATATATATACATATTATAATAATATATTAAATATTGTTATAATAATATATATATTATTTTATTTACTAAAAATTATTATATCTTTTATATATGAAATATTATTATATTTTTATATATATAATATTTATCATAATATATATAGTTTTAATATATATACATAAAAATATTATATATATTATTATATATATAATATATATATATATATATATATAATATTTTATTATTATTATATATAATATTTTATATAGAATATTATTTTGTAATATTTACATAATTATAAAATATATAATATTATAATATATAATGTTTTATATAATATTTATATATTTCTATATTATTAAATATTATAATATTATATTATATAATATTATAATATATATATATATATTATTGTATGAATAGTTTTAGTTCTAGTTGGAAATAAATTATTCTGAAATATATATATATAAGATGGGTACTTTGGTAATTTAAAAATATTGTTCCATCTTGTTCTAGTCATATCAAACGCATAACAGTACAATTAATAGTTTAAGATTTTTTTTAATATAAAAAAAGTGAAAAATAAAATGAAAAACAAAAACGAAAAACGAAAAACAAGTATTTTGTGTTTTTCAAATCTTTCACTTTTAATACAGGTTTTATTTTTCATTTTTTTTAAATAAAATGAAAAGCGGTTAACGAACACGTTTTCGAAATCGTTTTTGAAAAATTAAAACGAAAACGGACTGAAAAATAGCTGCAGGACGGGGCCTTATTGTTCTAACAACTTAGAAACGGAAATCAAATTCCATGTAAATCCAGGAATATAAAAAACATTGTTTAATAATAAAAAACTATTATTATTACAAAATTGCAATCTTATTGCTCCCACTGCTTTGGCCGATACGACATCCCCCGACCCCACACGCATTGAGAAGGCTCTCTCCTCTAACTATGTCTAAAAATCAGTCAACTGTAAAGAAGAACAAACATTGTTAGTGGCCCCGAATCAACTATCCAGGGTGAATAACCATCTTCCACTAAATAAGATTCAAGAACAAGTAAATCATATTTACCTTTCGTCTTTTTCATCTTGGCTACCTCCTCCAGGTACTGAGGACAGTTCCTCTTCCAGTGCTCGACCTTGTTACAATGGAAACATTTTCCTTTGTCTTGGTCGGTGGAGGTGCCCTTCTTTTTGCTTTGGGCTTTCTTGGGTTTGGGCTTACCCTTTAAGTTCCCAGCGGACCTCTTCCTCTTCATATTATTAGAGGAAGATGGTTCGGCAACATTTACCTCACCGGTATTGCCCTTGTTGTCCTTAATCAAGGACTCCTAGGTAGCGAGCTCATTGAGCAACTGTGTAAGACTGAACTTTAACTTGTTCATCCCATAGTTTCTTTTAAACTGATCAAAACTATTCGGAAGAGTCGTCAGTATGATGCTCACAATGGCCCCGCCAATGACTTCTGTCGTGTTGAAGTATGACATCATGCTCAGGACATGTTCCCGAACTGATGTACCTTCCTTCATGCGAGCAAGCATAGCGGAACAAATAGTTTCGTGTCGCTTTTGCTCGGAGGGTTTCCAGAACATAGCTTGCAATGACTCCATGATTTCGAATACTGAAGTCATTGCTTCGTGCTTTGTAATAAGCACGTTTGTCATTGAAGCCAACAGATATGTTCAGGCCTTCTCATCAGATGAGACCCATCGCTAGTATGGCTCACGAACAATTCATGTGGCATTGACAGTAAACGCTGGAGGACATTCCTCCGTAAGCACAAACTTGAGGTCTTTGGTGACCAAAATTGCATTAATATTAAGTTTCCACTTAGTGTAGTTATCACCAGTTAATTTGTCATTTGTGAGAATTTGAAGTAATGCAGAAGACATTGCTGAAATAAATAAAACATTCATTCAGTCATTTACTTAAAACAAGTACGAGTGCTTTGGTATAAATTTAAACATGATGCATGAACATGTTTAAAGAACGATAACTACCCTAAAAATAGTTACTATACCACGACAATCCAACATATCACAAAAAAGTGTTGCTTTAGGGTCGATCAAATCTTTGCATGTTAGACCGAGACATTCTCAATCAAATGATATTCTAGAATAACTCTTATTCCATATCATTCAACCATCGTTTATTCAGTCAAGTTTTTAATTAACAAACTTAATCAAAACCTTAGTGAGTGTAACCCATCATTTCAGATCTCACGAGCTAAACTCGAGAATTGTCGCCTTAGGGTCGGTCAATCCCGAAATACCCTCAGAAATCCTATTTGTTAGGAAGTCAACCTTGATATTGACCTTTGTGGAAACCCTCCTTAAGGAGGACGAAAGCAAAGCCGTCACGAGGCTCCACTCGGATCTCACGGTATTGAACTAATGATAGAGACCGCGGGATATATATGTCATATATCTCTCTCCCACTAACTATTTAAAACTAGGGTTTTCTATTATCCGTTAATGCACCTAGACTCTACAGGTTCAAACGGCTAACTTTAATCAAGTTATCTAGTGCATTAACTAATTAGAACCAAATTCTAATTAACTAATAAATTATAAATGATTTTTAACAATTAAAAAACTAATCTATTAGTGAATAATCTAAGTCTTTGTAAACTTTTTACTAAGGTTAGATTATTATGATAGTGTTTACCAAGTTTTAACTATTAAAACTCTAACATAATATTCAGTTAATTTATAATTAGGCAATTAATCAAATTAATAATAATTACTATAAATGACCTTATTAATCTAACTTATTAAACTCTTTAATAACTAGATTAATATTGATGAGAATTACCAAGTTTTTTTAACCATTAAAAAACTTATCTCATTTTTATATCCAATTTATGTATATACCCATTTTAATCACATGAAAAAATACATAAATATCCGGCTATGATGCATGTATGACATATCAAATATTTGTTTAGGCACATATAATCTAAATGACATACATATGCATGACAGTGATTTTATCATCACATAATATAAAACATACATGAATTGATCGAGTACTTTGTATTATTTAACCTAAAAAATTAGAACCTAAAATTACAAAAATACCCCCAAGGCATTCCTTGGTCTTCTTGTAATTTTCAAGTCTTTCAATCTCTTCAGATCACTCCGATTCATCTCATGAATCCTTTTTTGCGATTTTTTCTAGGTCTTCAAAATAGGTTATATTTTTTTTACAATACAATAACAGTAAAAATAATAATAATAATAATAATAAAATAATACAACCCATAAACCCAAAATCCACAGTACCATATAATTAGCGATCAATCTTGTTTTTGTAAATTAAAAAATTTAATATACATACAAAAACATCATATAGTCAATTTAAATCTTGCCTACACAATCATACATACAGGAACATCGAAAATAATTTCTTGTTCCAAAAATAAAATTGGCTCTGATACTAATTGTAGGAACCCCGTTCACCGGTAACGCAACGGAAATGAGTTTTAAAAATTTTATACAGATCGTAATTTGTATCTGGTACTAGTGAACTTTGGATCACAATTATTTTTGGAACAAATACATATAAAAATTATTATACTAATAAGATATATATGTAAATACAGAAAATTGTAATCAATAATATGAAGAAGATTAAGAAGCTTACCAACGTTTGGAGGCTCCTTCACATTTCGATATGCCCATGGTCTGTACCACTGATCTTTCTAGCTATTCCCGGGACTGGTAACTGTGTGTGGGTGCGTCACGGTCTCAGGAATTTAGAATGGAGGATGTAGAGAAAACCGAATGAAGAAACTCTTTCTTCTATGTATCTCAAAAACATAAAAACAAATGAAACAATAAACATATATATATATATATATATGTTTACTGTGCACAAATTAAAAAAAAACCGATCATATCTTTGTTTAAAAAATAAAATCTATATTTTATTTATCAAATAAGATATTATATATATATATTTAAACAATTCAAATTCAAATTCAAATATATATAATTTATTTTATTTAATAAGTGAGATAATATTATCTCATCATTCAAAAATAAATAACAATCGAAACTCTCCATTTATGACTAATTACACTATTAAATAATCTTATTATTTAATTGTCATTTTAATCAATTGAATAATCTAATTACTCAATAATCTCCTGACATGTGTCACTTTCGTAATATAATTAATTGGACAATCCAATTAATTAACCGTGACTCTTGTTACCTAAATCGATCGGGCTAACAAGGGGACCTAATGGACCCACAGTATTTAAAGCTCCAATAATCCTCGGAATCATTAATTAAATTGTTTAATTAATATTCCTTGATTATTAACTCCGGTGTTATTCCACTAAAAACATGAAGCTGCACTCTCTCAACTGCAGACGTTTTTACACAGATCGATACAACTCGGTGTCCATCGATATAACTATTACACATGGTGTGATCCTCCACAGTAGTTCATAAGTAGAGCTGGGTCATAATGTCCGTTATACCCCTCTAATTACAAATATCCTTTAAGTACCATTGATTCTCTAATGGAAAATAAATCATATTACCTCACGGAATTAGGAGATGGCTCATATTGTCCAAGCCCCGAATCAACCCTTAAGGGAACTATCATCTACTTCTCATAAGAAAGATTGGATTCCACTATTGTGTACAAACCTTCCCAGCCATAAGCCAAATCGTAATCCCAACATATGGAGTATATTGATCAGGAAATGCATCTGACCTCACCCATGGTATATCAAAGACCACGATATAACCCGAAGGAGTCGATAAGACACTCAGGATTAAGATCACCCACATATAGCCATTATTAGTTGATATATATAAATCTCATCGGTAAACGGATCTTGGTGTGAGATTTATATAGATCATGACCCAGTCCTATATGATCACATCATACAAGGTGTTTCCATTCTCATATCTCATATGAATGATTCAGGATAGAATTACTGTATATTATGGAATAGACCGTAACTATAGATTAACCACAAATAAAGTACCTAGCTTTATTTGCTATCTATGGACTTTTTAGATTGCACGTCTCTTACTGTATTCATCTGTATATGACATTCATATACACAGTTCGATATTACATCCAGCAATACAGGATGTTAATATGTGTACAATTTTATAAAATAAATAACATAACAAGAATGAATTGAACATTTCTTTTTATTTACTTCATAAATTCATTTACAAATTACATATTTAAGGCATAAACCCCAACAGGTTCCAAACAAGAGGTACCAGATAGGAGGTACCTTGGTACTGATTCTGTTTGATAACTGGTAGTATGTATGAGGTGGTGCTAACTTCTTAACGGTTCATGGTATCGAGTATCCCCGATATCTAGGTACTGGTCCCTATCTAAATTCTACCGGATATGCTCTACCAAGTACCAGACACATGAAAAATTCTTCTTTGGACCTATACCAAAAAAGGCTATTAACAAATAGTGATTTTGAGAAGTAAATAGGGGTTACTTTTTGAATTTGTTTATGGAATAATATATTTTAACATTTAATGCATATTTTAAAATATCATTATTATCCTTATGAAATCAAGCTAAAATCGTTTATATACCTTATTTCATCTCAAAATAAAATATTATATTTAATTATTGATTTGATTTATAAAATCTTTTAAAAATATTTTTATTGATCTTATGGAATTTTTTTCCAATTTAAATATTCTACTTAAATATATATATATATATATATATATATATATATATATATATATATATATAATGAAAAAGAATGAAATAGAGTCGTAAACTCATGTATATTTTAGTCATTGTAACTAATCTTAGCATTTTTACAATAAAATTATCAAACATATGTATACTGTTTTTAAGCTATATAGTAGCTTTAAAAATACAATTAACCAAACATATGCCGATTAACTTCATAGTTGATTATTTCTTCAGCACATGTAACAGTGATTATTATAAAAATTACATCAATATCAAATTGGCCCTTAGCCTGACCCTTTTTTAAAATTCTAAAGACATTTTTTTTTAATTATCCTTTTTATCTTTTAAGATTTTTTTTTTTAAACGTTTCATCATGAAAATCTAAAATTTTATTAAAATCAATTTGTTTCAAAATTATTAATATTTTTTAGTTGAATACTAAAATTGTTGCAGTCTATGATCATGATTTGAGGAAGAAAGCTATTCATTCATCATCTTGTCAAAAACACAAATAAAATGGCTGATAAGTTTTTGATTTTTTTATTATTCATTTTACTCTTTTTTTCCAAAAAAATTATGAGTCAGCAACAGTTGGGAAAATAAGTTTGCAATTTTTTTGTTCCTATCGTTAGTATATGTAAACAAAAAATCTGCAAAGTAACATTTTAAAAAGAATTGTTTGTTTCTTGTTTTAAATCATTTTCATTATTTCGGAACTAAATAAAACTTTAATGATATTGAATAAAAATGTTTTAGGGTTTGAGAAACATAACAAGATAAAAATAAATAAAAAAACAAAATCGAACTCTAATAAAATTGTTACGTAGTGTATTTAGAATTTCTTTATATTTATTAGTAATTTAATTAGGATAATTTTTTATATAATAATAATAAAAAAATAGAGTGTAAAAAGAAATTTAATGAATTATTTAAATAATAATTTGACTAAACTATCCTCCAGACATTAACAACCGATGGATTGCGGTTAATGGATCTGCCAAACAAAAACAAAAAGGTCATGTGACGTGGCGATGTACTATGCGGTCACAGGTGTCTGTGATGAGAGTATGTAGGTATGGGTGTCGATTGGACCGGTTCGATTTTTCATAGAACCGATAAAATCCGATTTTTTAAAAAATGAACCGATCCAATCAAATTGATATTTACCAACCGATAAAAAACCAACCGAATTGGACCGGTTTGATTCGGTTCGGTTTTTTTGGTTTTGGACCTGATAGACCAAAATTCTAAATTTCATTTATTACATATTTAGTTCATTTTTTTGAATCTATTGAGTCAAATTCATTTACATCACAATAAAAACATATTAAAAAACTGCAAAATCCAATACAAAATAGTAATTATATTTCAAAATACATGCCAACCAAATTTTTTGTTGATAGCTAATACAATAGTCAGTACCAAACAAAGTCAAATTACATTTTAAAATCCAATAAAATGTACCTAATAATTGAAGAGTGAATAGTGAAAGTTAGAATTAGTTTTTTTTTTTTTAATTTATAGTCGGGTACCGATTCAGTTATCCGGTTTTTGGAACTAAACCGGACAAAAACCGATCCAACCGGTTTTTTTAAAATTAGAACCGAACCGAACTGGTCACCCAATCAAAACCGGTAAAAAACCAATTGGATCAGTTTGATACACTGGTTCCGTTCGATTCGGTTCATTGGTTTTTTTCCCACCCCTAAGAGTATGTATGGGTTTAGAGTAACTCGATTGAATAGGACTCGTTAATTATTGACGTAAAAAACAAAAAAAAAAAAAAAAAAATTAAAAAAAGATGGAGATGCAGGGTATCAATCCCGTACCTCTCGCATGCTAAGCGAGTGCTCTACCATTTGAGCTAACATCCCCATTTTCCTTAAACGATGCTCAATATGTTTATATAGAATTCTTTATATGTAAGTTTGAAAATTGATTTTACAAATGACTAGTTACAAATGACTTTTTAATATCATTCCATTCTTTTGTTTTCTAGGAAGTTTGAAAATTGATCATAATAATTTTTTTGTTTGATTTATTTCATGATAAGAAAAAACTATTAACGAGATTCGTCTAACAAAATCTTATATGCATAGATACTTATTTGACATAATTTTATTAAAAATGTATACAAATGGAAGATAAAAAATAAATGTTTTTAATTAAAATTAAATTTTCTTATAAATAAATAAACATTAAGAGCAAATAAATAAATAAAATAACGAATATGTGATAGTAACATTGACTATCCATTGACCCGTTTTCTACACATGAATAAAGATACAACGTCACTTTTCCCTGATGGTATTTGAAGACTAATTAAACAAAACCTGAAAATATTAAAAAGAAAAAGTAAAGAAAAATAAAAAATCACATAATAATAAAAAAATACTATTGAATCTCTCTCATCTTTCCATAGAGATCAAAACGATCACTATTAAAAAGGATTTGTTTCCAAATCTCTTCAAAATGTATATCATATTTTATGTGTCGTATTTATATTTTGGAAAGGATGGAGAAATATATTTTTATCCGATTTAATAGTTTTTAGATTAATAATATATTAATGAGTGGCACTATTGCCACAGAAAGTTATTCTCCCTACACCTATTTTTAATGAAAGTTTGTTTTATTATTAAAGTGCCCTTCCAATGACTTACCTACGTTCATACGAGGCTCGGCCATAAGGAGAGATCAGTGAGATAACCGTCTAGGGTCTTCGATTGTAAAGGGTTCTAAATTATTATTATTATTTTTTTTTTAAATGTAAAACATTATCCATATAAGATTTTAAACAAAACAGACTCATTCATAGCTTTAAAAATTGTCCACCATTCACATATAGTTTTTTTTAAAAAGCCTACTAATGGAAACCCATTCTACAAATAAATTTAAAAATGATCCACCATACACATAATTTTTTTTAAAAGGCCCACTAATGGAAACCCATTTATCATTCTTACAATAACAACATTGGATCAATGGTGACGGTGAATTAAATTATAGTAACACTCGTGTTTGTCTCAAATAATATTATTTTATATCTCTAAAAAAAACTCAATGCTCTCGTGAAATAAAAATTCAGAAATCATTATATTGTTTCAAAAGCTTCATTTGATTATATTGATTTTTACAAGTATTTACTAGAGAAAAAAAAAATAAACATATTTAGAGTATCGAGGGCCTCATTTTCTACGGTTCACTTCGGGTCCCAAAAATCTCTGGGCCGGCCCTGGTTCATACACTTATATATATTTATTGAAATTCTATCTACCGTTGTACCAATAATAAATTCAAAATCCTGAATTGCTTCCTGTTTTTTTTTTCGTTGCATATTGTGGTTTTGCCGCTTTGGATGCATTCTGGAAAATTGCTTCATTTTGTTTTCTTATTTTCTCATTACTATATTAGTTGCCTGATACGTGCATGATCCTAATGCAATACATTACGGGGAAAAGCAGGTCATATTATCGGTTATTATTAATTAAGTTATTAGGAGTGAATAAGTTATAAGTTATTTGTTTTTTCCACTTAATACTTAATGGATCTGAATCATAATTGTTTTTTTTGCCAAACAACTTTAAAATACCAAAAAACAACTTAAAATAAAAAGTTAAAAAATCATTATTTTTCATTTAATTGTAAATCATTGAATTGCATTAAATTCAATCCAAAATCTTTTTTTCCGATACTATCCCCATATATAACATATTTTCAATTTCATCATAATTATATATGGTATATAAATATTTATTTTAATATATTGCTTACTTTAAATAGTTTTTTTAAAAAAACTAATCACTTCTCATGGTGTTTAATATCAATACTTTATTATGATATTATGATGATGTATGCATATATTATTTTTTGAAAAAAAAATCATAGTAAAAATGAAGTTTGTTTGTAATTGAATAAGAAGATTATCATCATATATGTTCATATATAATTATTATATTTAGATTGTTTTTATTTCATATTATATGTGTAATTATTTAATATGGGTATAAATATAAAATTACTTATTTTCAAACAATTTTACCTTAAAAAACAAAGAGTTGTGCTATTGACACACCTCGTACCCGTCTATTTATACCTCATTTTTTTAAATTCTGATTTAATTAAATAAAGTTAAATGGTTTTATTAATTTATTTTATTTATTTCCAAAATTACCCTTTTTACTTATTTTTCAAACTTATTAAACCCCATCTCTAGCCTCTCTATCTATCTCATATCTCTTTATCTTTGATTGAATTTATTTTTTTTCTTCTTATTTTATGGTAATCATCTTTTCACTTTCAGACTCTAAAACAGTAATGAGATTAAATAATAATCAATATCTCATCTGTCTAATGCACCCCATGTGTTTGATTTATTGTTTAAATATGATCCAATACAATTATGAATTGGGTTGTCTCTGATCCTTGTTTTCTAAGTGTTCGTTGGGTGTTGTAGGGCTGTCTGTGGCGTTTTGTTATTGTTGTTCTCATCTCTGTTTTTGGCCTTTGCTTTGTTCTTTCTACGGGTTTTCGTTTACCCAGTTGTTATGCTTACTTGAGCCTTTACTCTATTTTGGTGGTGTTCCCTGCTTACCATTTAGTGGTTTTTTTAATATATGTTCAAAAATAAGTCAATGAATGATGCAAACTTTATTATTATCAAATTTTAATATTTAATTTTGTTCAATATGTAAGATTAATTTTTTTTTGGAAAGCAATCATGATAGGCTCGTGGTTGTTTGAATATCAAGTACATGTGTGTGAAACAAATAAATGGAATTTGTGTGTAAACTACGGTCTACAATTAGGCCAAAAATCAAAGCAATAAAAAGGGATAGTAATTTTCTCTTCTTTGTGAAACTAAACATAATAAAAATAAATAAATTATGATGTACAGTAAAAAAACATATATTTTTTTATTTAACAATGAAATCGAAAAAAAAATCTTGTATATATATATATATATATATATATTAAATTTTAACAGTATAAAAAATAAACTTCAAACTTACTTTTAGAGAATGAATTACTTTCAGATGTTTAATATAATTCTCCGACAATTCTTGCATATAGTTGTTATTATTGTCAGACAATTCTTATATATGATTCATACATTCCCAGGCAATTATTCCAGATGATTGATATCATTCTTCGACAATTCTTCTAGATGTTTGATATCATTCTCCCACAATTCTCCACATGCTTGATACGATTGTGAGACTCTTTCATAATATTTTGTACATATATAAGAAGCAAATTTTAGGGTTTAAGATTTAAGAAAAAATATATTTCAAGAAACGGATTAAAATAACGTTGGGTTTTTTTTTTGAAAAGGAATGTGAGGTTTTATTAGATTCATCTTATAGAATATATTTTTTTTTTCTGAAATTGTATGCCTTATTTAGTAATTTTGATAAAGAAAAAAAAATACTAAATAATTAAAAAAGTGGGCCATAAATAGATCAGTAGGGGGTGTGCCAATAACATCACTCAAAACAAATGTGTTGATAATACATTCAGATGTGAGGAGAAAAAAAAAAATCCTTCTGATTTCAATCCTTATTCAGTCTTTAAAAAAATTCAGTACTATTCAATCCTCAAACTAATTCAACAAACTAGTTTGTTGAATTAGTGTTGGCCTTGGTAGCCTTTATTTTGTGGATTGTTTCTGTTAATTTTATATTTTTATTCTATCAAAATATAGAATTAATCACGAATTTATGCTTTATTATGTGGATTATTTATGTTAATTTTTATATTTTTATTCTATCAAAATATAGAATTAATCACCGATTTATGTGAGAACAGATGAAGTGAATAGTGAATCCAAATCCTTGAAACAAATGTTAGTGTTTAAATAACGATACTAGATTTCACCAATTTAAATATTATTCATGAGGCTAGGAACTACCTAACTAATAAGCATTTAAGCATCTTACACCCACCTGTTTAGATCGTCAATTCATACCATTATTTTTCTTCCAAATTCAATTCTTTTGAAAATTTGATTGGTTGTTAAAACTAATAAGTTGGATTAAAAAGAAGGTTTAAATTCTGATATGATTATTACTATTTCAAGTATTTTATAAGGTGTAGGAAGTAAATGATTAATTTTTAAATTTTGTGATAGGTGTAGAAAGTGAAACGGATGTAGTGAGAATTATTTTGGATGGCAATAGAGTCACCCTATATTAACAGATTAGATTGAACCATGTGTCTCTTCATTAAATTTTCTCTCAAAAAATTTCCCATTCTTCCTTGATCAGTTTCCCTAGTCTCGTGTATACATTTTTTCTCCTCTTCAGTCTTTTCTTTTTTCCTTACTTTTCTTTTAATATATATATATATATATATATATTTCTAATCTCTACATCTTTGTTCATTGTTTGAAACTTCAAACAAGTTGTGAAAACAGTGTAATGAAAATAATTAGATTACTTTGCATCTGTACTAGACATGCCCACGGTTTCGGTTCCAGTTCGGAACTGTTGGTTCCGGAAGGGGCCAGAACCGGAACCGGAACCGGAACCTTAGAACCGCGGTTCTGGTTCCACCGGTTCAGTTCCTTTTTTTTTTATTATACATTTATACTCATTTAAAAAAAAACGAAAACATAAGACATGAAATAATGTGAAATTGTAAATGAATTTTATTGTGTAAGGCCGTAAGCCGAAATTAAAATAAAAAAAAATAATACTAAATACATAAATTGAAATAAATGTATAAAACTAAAAATGAAAAAAATTGGTCTTGCACTTAATTTGTACCAAAATTAAGTTGCCTACGTATCCTCTCAGGGTTTAGAGGAATCAAAGACCACGTAAGTTCTTTTACATATGTAATTTTGTAAGCCTATAACTAATCGCTGCCTTCCGTTCCGGTGTCGGTGGTGTGATCATCATCGAAGAAATCGTAAATCACTTCTGGCTCCATTTCTTGTTGTCTATATTCAGCTTTTATCCAATCATCAACACACACTTGGACTTGAATTGATTCTGGACTCAAAAGCGGTCGTCTTGCATCCAAAATATTTCCACCCGCGCTAAACTCTTATTCCACAGTCACTGTAGAAACCGGTGTTGCAAGAATCTGTTTGGCTATTATAGACAAGATTGGGAAGTGCTTTTGATGTTGTCTCCACCAATGTAGAATATCAAATTGATCCATATCACCGTCTCCTATAAACTCAAAATTGGTACTGTGATAAGTTTCTATCTCATCATACGAGACCGAACTTGATGATGAAGAAGAAAAACCTCGTAATCTTTTGATCTTTTGGGATAAAAGTGCAGACCCTGCCCCCAAACACTCCTGAAGATCGAGTTTGGGAGACATTTTCATTTTGTGAAACACTAATGCTCAATGATGGACCATAAATTCTACGATATTCATCATATAACTGATAAAATAATGTCTTAATTGTAGCACAATAAGTATTAATTTCTAATTGTATACCTAAACAATTATAATAAAGAGTTAAATAATCTGTCAATGCATCTAGTTTACAACGTGGGTCAAAACACAACGTAAACAGGTAAATAGTTGGAAACTCCCTATAATAGTCTAACCATGTTTTTTTTCATAGCTTCAATGCATACCTGTAATTGTATATCAGATGAACAGTCAGCAAATGCACCAGTAATATTATAACCCTCAATAATAAATAATTGAGTAGTAGGATAATAAATACCTGACAAATTGTTAGTAGCACTATTAAAAACTTTTAACAAATTACAAATTTTTGTACAAACATCCCAATGGTGTGCATAAATATTGATTTGACTAACATTATATTGCATAAAAGAAACTAATAAATCCCTATATTTATAACTTTCACAAAGCAATTTATAAGTAGAGTGAACATCACCAGAAAATCTAATGGAATGCCTACCTGTCTGTTTACAAAATCTTACCCATGCTTTCATAACATTAGAATGTTTCCACAAATATGAGAGGGCATCTTTAATGGGTTTAATAAAAGCTTGAAGAATTTCTAAACCTTTTTGAACAAATAAATTTATAATATGGCAATCACATCTTTGATGAAAAAATTTACTATTAAAATAAGGCTTGCATAATTCAATTAAAGCAGGAATAACCGCAGTATTATTAGAAGTATTATCAAAACCAATTGAAAAAAATTTGCTTTCAATTTTATACTCTTCAAAAATGATTTTCATATTTTTATAAATATTATCAGCAGTATGTGCATCATCAAAAACTCTAAATGCAAGAATTCTTTTTTGTATTGTCCATGCTTTGTCCATATAATGACAAGTTACACCCAAGTATGAATGCATTCGCCAATGGTCAGTCCATATGTCAGCACATACGGAAACACGACCTATATAGTTTGCAAAATATTTTTGCAAAATATTTTTTAAAAATCCTTTTTTCTTTTTTATAAACATCATACATTGTATGCGTGAGAGTGGTCCTAGGGACACGACATGCAGCAGGATTTAATGCTTTATGACAATATTTAATAAAACCAACTTTTTCACCAAAACTAAAAGGTAAATATTCTACAGCTACCATCCTAGCTAATTCTTCTCTATTAGCTTGATCACTATATCTAAATAATTGAGTGTCAGGGGTAGAAAACCTGAAAATTTGAGATTGTTCATTCCCCTTGGTAAGTTCTGCTAGATGACGGGTCGAAATATGCTTCCTATATGTGTCGTATCCTCCAAATTTAGTCCACTTGTATTCTTTAGGGCAGTAATTGCACACCGCCCAACATGTTCCATCCGGTTTCGTAACTTTCTTCATGTGGAGAACGAATAGATCAGATTTGGCCTGCTTCTTATCCTTCTCTAATGCCTCTTCAAATTTTGGATCTACAGCAAAATCGGGTATATTTTCTGATTAGCTTGTCATATTACCGGGGCTATGGCTAGGGCCGCTAGGCTGGTTAGAATTGGGTTCAGAAATTATTAAAGGGGGATTTGGATTGACTGGATAGTTTAGAGATTCAAGATAGACTTACCGTTGCAGAAAATCATGGTAAGTGGTGTCGTCAAAACCGATATTATCCGGTTGGACCAGATCCGGCTCCGACATACTCCTCTTACCGGTCCTGGAAACCGAATGCCTTGGTGGAATGTCTCTTACTCCACTTCCACTTCCACTTCCACTTCCACTTCCACTTGCCATTGAAAAAAATAATTTGTAAAAAAACTCTTCAAAAAAATTAAGATAAATGGATGAAATTAAAATTAAATTTTTTATTGGAAATATATTTTAAAAAATTGTTGACAAGAATTTTTAAATGATTTAAAAAAAATAATAATTGCAATACACTAAATATAAACAAATAAATAATTACCTAATTGAGAGATAATTGAAGAGAATTAGGAGAATTGAGATTTGAGAGAGAGTTGAGAGAGAGTTGAGAGAGAAATTGTGTGAAAAGAAATGAATTAGGGGGGTATTTATAGGAAATTAAAGATTTAAGGGGAAAAGAAAAAAAAAGCCGTTGGACCCAACGGTCAGCAGACCATTGGAGCCCAACAACTGTTTTTTTTTTTAAAAATAAATTCATTTTTTTTTAAATGTAAAGGCCTAGAACCGAAACCAAACAGCCGCCCCCACGGTTCCGATTACAGTTACGGTTCATTTCACACGGTCACGATTCGGTTTCACGGTTCGAACCGAACCGTGGTCATGTTAGATAAAAGTTTAAATCAAAATTTGATTAAGTAAGCTGTTAATAAAATTTGGTATAAATAAAATGAATTCGGATTACCGTTCACCATCAAAAATTTGAATTCCAACGGAAACGGGATCGAACACCTGGAACTGTATCACCGGTCGGAGGAAGATCACGCGATTGGAAAGTCCATTCTGATCACAATGCAAGAACCCACACTCTGATCTTGGATGGGAGAAAATTCTACAGATTTTCTCCACATTTCTGACTTATGTTTAGTACTTTGTATTATGTTCTTTGATGAACACATGCACATATGCATTATTGCATACAATATTCTTTTGCACAAACACATGCTTTTGAATTGCACCCAATTCTCCAAACAACGCTTATTCTTTTGTTGCCCTTGCATTTGCACATATGCATAATGCACACACATAATAACATTAGTCAACTCATGATATGCATTGTACAAAACAAAGCCTGATGTCCTGCCTTCATATGTACTCACTGAAAATACACGTTGAGTGTATTATATATTGCATGAGCAGTTTTTTAACATTCAGCAACTGCTTTCATATTGGGCTTGTTACATATGGACTTGGGCTTGTCCATGTACAATTTATGTTGTTGGTCCACTTGGGTGTCTAAATTGGTTTCCAAACTAAACCCAATTATGCCAACATCTCCCACTCTCACAAGTGGGGCCAACACAGTTAAGTTGTCACAAACCTATCATATGTGTAACTTTATTAATCAACATCTGCCACTCTCCAAATGGCGTAAGATGTGATACACACAGAGGAGCATTTAAAACATTTAAACACAAGTATTATCATCATTATCAAAAGTGTTCATACGGGTAAATGCATCGTGTGACCTATGAACAATCAATAATATATATAAAAGGGAGCTAACAATCTCAAATGTAAATTATCTATTTACAAGAGATAATATTGTTCATTATTGTATCCTAGATTTAATTTATAATTTTTTTTATCATTTTAAAGCATACTTAATCCCTCAAAAGCTATGCTTGACTTGACTTTATCATATTTAATGTATTCACAATTGTAACAAATACAATTGGTCTACCGGTGAATACATAAGTCAGATAAAAAATTATTAAATATTCTCATTTCATCTTTATCTCTCCGTCTCCAGAACAACTGCTACCCTAGACGTGCCATATAGGCTGAATTATCATAGCCATAGAGATACCATGTTAAAGGTGCTAACATTATCCTGTTACTTCAAGATAGAGTGAATGGTCATAAGGACACCGTTTGAAGTTTACGTAAAACTTCAATGGAACTTACACAATGAGGAAGTCGGGATTCATTCTCTCATTTTCCACATCGGTTACAAATAGCACACGTGGTATGAAACACGTGTTACAGTGAATTTCATTCTAAATAAGAATGCATATGTCTTTATATTATTCACTGCACAGATCTTTGTCTAGTCACAACTCTCGTGACTAACCTGAGTTCTTAAAAGCTCGTCTCTCTCTGACGCCACATTAAGATCTCACATCTGGCTTGAATCAGGTATCAATGATAGTGGGGTCTATCATGATCGGTTTTAAAACATATTAGTATATTTATTGTGAACCTCATCTTGACAAAGTCAAGGCGACATATTCATATATACTAGCTCCGCGAGAATATATCCTACATATTTTCTAATATATATGTGTCTCATCTTAGCTTGCTATCTCAACAACTGAGGCGACCACACGTGTAAGAATGTTGGTATCAACCTGACGACATATTTCTAATACATTATATGTGTAATTATGCTAGTATTATTGGTAAATTTCCTAACTATTAAAGTTATATCATAATCTTCTCAATCTAGGATTATATTGGTATACATTGACTAAGCTAGTAGCATAATTTCTATTGGGCCTTGTACATATCACAATGTACACTAATCAGTTAGTCGTACTTTCAAGGTATGTCATAATCCTCTTGACAACATCTCAATGCTGTAATCAAGGATTATATTGGTGTCCACTCACCAATCTTATGACGTAACTAATGATAGACTTTGTACATATAACAATGTACATGAGACTCTGTATGGTACTAACATAAAGAACTTGCAATTAATAACTTGATCTTATGGAGTTTCAATGTACACATTGAGGATAAGAGTTTGTAATTTCACAATAGGAGTATCTATGAGCCTATAATTGCTCATTTCGAATCAACTATTACTCCTAATATATATAAGCCACATTGCTCATATAAAATCTCAAAGAAATTTGAGAATTACCATTTCATTATGGTTTTACAAACTCTTCATCATTTCTAACCAAGACATATAGTCTACACATATAGATAATATAAAAATTATCCATAACCTATTTAGTGTACTTACCATGTATATCTTTAGTCATCATTAATCTGTAGGACATTACAGCTTGATGAAATAAAAGATACCACTTTCTAGAGGATTGTTTCAAACCATACATTACGTAAACACACTTATACGCTCTTGGTCTTTTGAAACAAAAATTTACAGGCTATTCCATGTAAATCTCTTCCTCTAGTTCTCTATTGAGAAATACAATCATTACATCCATCTGATGTAACTTCAGGTTCAAATATGTGACTAGTGCTAGAATAAGGCATATGGAAGAAAACTTTACTTCTAGAGAATAAGTTTCTTCATTTGCGATTAATAATGTCTTATATCTCTCATTAGTACTTTTCACCTTACGTATGACATATGTGAAACCATACATTCATAATGGTCTAATGATCAGGCTGTAAGTGAACCAAGTCCCGAACATGATCACTTTTCTAGACTCCATCTCCCCTTCCATTGCTTTGATTCATATATTCACTTAATAGATAGTAGTGATAGCTCAATTCTAAATTCTTTGGCTCATCACTGTCAAGCGAAGTAATCATCAAAACTTCCCTTTCAATCTCCGAAAGATAACATGGGATAATTTTGTGATTATGTCCACGAGTTGGTAAATTATTATAGTGGTTGATTTAATAGTTGTTTCACTTCCACTAGGGATGAAAGATCCATTTAGAATTCTACTCCCACTAGGGATGGAGGATCATGTTAAATTTTAATTTACCGTCACTCGCATATTCATACAGATCATCTAATTATAAAAAAATTAGATATCTATATTAAATTCACTTCTACTAAGAAATTCATTCTCTAATAATGACATCTTGTGATTTAAATTCAATCACACTTCTATCTAATTATACACCATCATTTATTTAATCCTTTGTAATGCACAGAGTATCAAACAAAGATACAACTTCTCTTCTTGCATCCAATTTCTCATTTCTATGAGATGGATTATAAACATAATCTACATACCCCCAAGGTTGTAGAACAGTCAGACCAGACTACCTACCCGTCCTGAATTCATATGGTGTAGAAGTGTTTGATCAAATGGCACATGATTAAGTAAGTAGGTAGCAATTATCATATCTTCTGGTAAGATACTAAATAATTCACATGCACCATCACAGACTTAACCATTTCCAACAGTATTTAATTCATTCTTTCCGCTACACAATATGTTGCGAAATCCTAGGAATAAATAAATATCTTTTTATATCTTTTTATATCTTTTTATATCTTTCTTACTAAACAATTTCTTGAACCGTTCAGAAAGATATTACGTACTCGGTTTATTCTTTAAACTCGAAAATTTATCATCTAATATGATCCTCAACCAAATAATCTGAATGCAATCCAATGCTTTCGATTTATGAGAGATCAAATAGATATAATTGAGACATCTAAAGATATTAATGAATGTAACTGAATATGAAATTTCAATCTAGTCTTTACACTCATTCAATCACAAATGTAATTATGAATTAGTTGCAATGGAATTCTTGATCTAGTTTCTTATTAAATGGTTTTCTAGTTATTTTTCTTGCTAGATAATTTGCATGACCTTTAAGATAAATGAGTCAAATTATTCCTCTTTGACTGATATACTCATTTTATCTAGTCCAACATGACTTAATCTAGCATGCCAAAATATCTGCACCATTACCATTGTAATGATTGAAAAACAAACAAAAATTATAAACGTCTCTACTGACGTATAATACTATAAAACCATTAAACAACTATCAAGTACCATATGAATATAATTTGCTAAATTAATATTCATACAACCATCATGATCATTAACGATAACCCGAATCAATGAGGACAACCGCGGAAACTAAAACTCAGTTAGATCTCAAGTGTATATTAGAACATCAAGGAGTACAAATTTAGGTTACCATGCAAACCCAATTTGTAGGTATTAAACTCCAAAAAAAATTATTATAACACATATACATCTTGTCTCTAATAATCTAACTATACTCAAAGTGTACTTTACAGTTTCTTGTTGGATGGTATATCTTTACTTATCTACTGTCCACAAAAGACAAGAATCAAAAAAGAAAATATATAGCCAGAAACTTAATCATAACTTAACAAATTCTTGATTTTGAGTTTTCCTCTTTTTGACTCAACGCTTTTATGAGTGAAAATGACCCAGCTTGTCACAACGGCAACAAGCCATTTTAGTTTTGTCCTTCCTCAGTTCGTTTTCTCTCAACTTCTTGCATATTCCGATCTAAGATTAAGTGGTTATGACTAGATTCTCTTCTGCTTTTGGAAATATAAAAACTAAAAGCTTTGTACAAGTTGGAATCTTTCATATAAAATTGTCTAGAAGCCTAAGCTGCCTTTAAGCGCTCATATTCTACTACCGAAATGACATGTTCGAAAAGTGTCATACTAATTTTATATATTCAAACTATCAAAAGAGATCAGATCGTTTAGTCGTTGTATCATGTTTTATATCCTTATTAGAGGCTGCCACTAATTTTGGCGCTTCTTATAAGTGATCAAATCTTGATACCGTACCTACTAAAATTTTTGTACTGAAAATACAACTAAAAGTTTCCCTTCAAGCCAAACTCTGAAAGGTAAAACACTTTATTTAAATCCTATTGTACTTATACAACATACATGTGAAGCTATTATTTAAGTTATTCCACAATATAATGTGAGTAATTTAACTTCTTGTTTGATAAGCCTTCACATCCTGTATGTCGAGCAAATAAGTACTATGCCGAAGTTCAATCATGATACAGGTTATAGTTTCAAGAGCTTCTTACTCTTAAAATACACTAAACCTTATTATATATCCATTCCCTAGATTAGAAGATTTAGTTTATCGCTATCAAAATGACCACAATATTATAGGTATATAATCTATATTTTATGTTAATCTATGTAGAGACATACAATCTACTATGCAATCATATTAATTTTAAAAAATACACACATTTAATTTTGCTGCAAACGTTGACCGAACAAATGATGAAATAATTTAAGGAACATAATCGAAAAAGTCGTCAAAGCGTCTAACTACCATCCGTTTCCAAAAATTTAACCATCATTAATTTAGTACTTTGCGTAAAATTCTAATTCTAATATTGTACTCAACAATTTAGAATTCTCAAACCAAGTGATCATATAAATAACAGAAGAATACAATGCACAAGTCCAAACAAAATATTTTATGGGTTAAACTGTTTTACTATAAAGTAAATAAACCAAAAATTATTTACTATAGAATGGTTTGTTAAAACCACAGTATTTTCTCAAAATACGTGGCTTTACATGCTATTCATTCTATACATTTTATATTTATATTGATAACCACTGAGAAAGACTCTATAAGTCTTCACAACTCTTTTAATTGTCATTTTCTCAAGAATTTTGGTCATCTTTCGCGTGTGCAACAACTCATTTGCCTAACACTATGAATATTCATTGCGGATGTAGTAGATCGTCTCACATTCCCAAGAATGTAACGCTCTTCTACGATTTCTAGTTCACACGCTATATGACCAAAATACATCGTGGTACCATACTCTAGCTTTTCTAACCTTATAGATCTATTAACTCCTCAGGAAATTTCATTAAAAGACTATCCACTGCATCTCTCCACATAAAAACACGAGTCATTGACTGCGACTATATGTCATTTAATACGATTGATGAAATCTTCTCCATTAAGACATAAGATAATGCAGATTTATTCTAAAAAAATTCTAACTCATTTAGAAAAAATTATCTTTTAATAACCTTATACATTTCCAATGTACATTCTAATCAAACTTCTTTTTCCCGATTGTATAATTAATTAGACGGACAATTTTAAACGAAGGCTTTTCAACATATATAGCTCCAACTAAAACTAAATTTCGGTGGCCAAATTTTTCGCAGGAAAATTCCATGACCGTTAGAAAACAGTGTTAAAATTTCTGCTTGAAAAATCTACGGTGGTCGAAAATGACACTGGAAACCATCATTGAAATATGTATAATGTTATCGGAAACAGCACTAGAGACCGTCATCGAAAACCGTGCCAGAAACCGTAACCAGAAACCGTCACCGAAAATCATACTGGAAACTGTCATTAGAATCCAAACAAAAAATTGTCATTTGAATCCGTGCTAGAATCCGTCGTATTAAAAAATATAATCCGAAATTTATAGGGCATTAATTCAGCTCCCATCAGAGTGAAACAAATAAATGGAATTAATATATAAATAAAAAATTGGATTTTTTTTTTTAATTTTCATCACCGGAAAACCACTTATGGTCGTCGGAAAACTACCTTTGGTCGCTGGAAAACCATTTATTGGACGTCGAAAAAAATCACTGGAAAAGTCACCAACCGCCGGAAAAGTCATCCAAAAAATTGCTAGCCGGAGTACTGGAATCGAATCGGAATCCAGTGGGGTCGTGATGATGTGGCAACCGCTTACTGTTTCGGAGATCTGAAACCGTCACCGGAAACTTCCCCCGTGGCCGAAAACTGTCAACGGTTTCCTTCTTACCACGTCGATGACACGTGTCACGTTGCCACCAGGACATGTGGCACAAATGACACACCACTTGACACGTGGCATTTTCTGGGAGATCCACGTGTCAACAACTGAACCACTCAAGCCTTTTGTGTCCAACGCCCACTCGCGCCGGTGGAGAGTGTGATGCACACGGGATCACCACCATCCGACTCCAAATTTAATTTTAATTCCATATATGCCCTTAAAGACGACATTCGGGTTAGGGGTTAAACACACTCTCCGTTCATAGGTGCGTTGGACATGTTCTTCATGTTCTTCACCCACATTCAAGAACATAACAAGTTTTCAGATTTTGATTTCGAACGTAAATATTCGAAATCATTTTTCTCCCTCGTTTCTTAACAAAATTATGCAAATGACCCATTGTTGGAAAGCTTTCGAAAGGCTCCATCTAATCGTACCATGATCGTGGAAAAACAAAAAAATGATAATAAAATTCGAACCCCATAACAGTCATGGGTTTCGTTTTTAATTCTTCAGAATTCTCTCAATTTTGAAGTTATAACATGACAATAAAATCCAGAATATATAATCACATATATATATGTATACAATCATGTCATCTTAAACGAAATATAACAAGTGTGTGGTGTTATGTCATTATCAAATTGTGAAGCATTCAAAACGTGGAAAACAATTCCTAAACGTGACATTTCTACTAGAATACAATCTCAATCATGCTATGATACCAATGTTAATAAAATTTGGTATAAATAAAACGAATTCGGATTACCGTTCACCATCGAAAATCCGAATTTCAACGGAAGCGGGATCAAACACCTGTAACTGTATCACCAATCGGAGGACGATCACGCTATCGAAAAGTCCCCTCTGATCACAATGCAAGAGCCCACACTCTGATCTTGGATGAGAGAAAATTCTATAGATTTTCTCCACATCTCTGACTTATGTTTAATACTATGTATTATGTTCTTTGATGAACACATGCACATATGCATTATTGCATGCAATATTCTCTTGCACACACATGCTTTTGAATTGCACCCAATTCTCCAGACAACGTTCATTCTTTTGTTGCTCTTGCATTTGCACATATGCATAATGCACACACAGAATATATAATACACGTTGAGTGTATTATATATTGCATGAGCAGTTTTTTAACATTCAACAACAGCTTTCATATTGGGCTTGTTACATATGGACTTGGGCTTGTCCATGTACAGTTTATGTTGTTGGTCCACTTAGATGTCTAAATTAGTATCCAAACCAAACCCAATTATGCCAACATAAACATAAATTATTGTTTACTTGGTCAAATGTTGATTCTAATTTAATTTGTTAAAGTGAAATTATATATATTTAGAAAGAAACACAAAAAATGAAGGAAAAGAATAGAAACAAAACTGATTAATAAAAGAGAGAGGAGATTTTCTTTTTACAATCCAATTTATCTTTCCGGACTCCCCTTCTAAAGACACTCCATCCAAAACTTTTTTTTTTTTTTTGAAGACAATCCATTTTGTTTTAAAATTATCCTTTTGACAATCATTTTTTAAAACACTTCATCTTAAAATCGTATTTTTTTTAAAAATTTTTTATGGAGAAACTTATTTTGCTTCAAAATTAATTTTTTTCGTTTAATAGTGAAATTGAAAAGTGCTGTGATAATTTTTAAAATACTCGCAAATGCATGAGTCTATTATAGAATAACTAATGTGAGTACGAGTCGATCCCACCAGGATTGATGAAAAAATAATCTAACTATAAATTTAAATTTGATCCTAACTTAGTTAACAAAAAGTGACCAATTAAAACTAAAACTAAACTAATAATTAATAGAAAATAAAATAAAAAATAATCAGTTATTGAAAACTAAGGTATCGGAATCCACCACTATTTAACTTCACAATTTCGAGATAATCTTTTAATTCCTGAAATTAGAGTGATAATTAAAACTCAATTTATCGTCATCTCATGAATTTAACAATAAGCATATTTAATAAAAATCATAAGTTGGTTTTCCCCGGCTTCAAAATATAATCACTAAGCATTATATGTATCTAAGTTAATAACAAATAAAGAATGAAGAAATTGTAATTTTGTAATTAACTTTATGAAAACAAGCATCGATTGATTAAACATATACATAACTATAAAAAATACATGATATTAGAGATAAAAGAGTTTTATATTCAACTATAAATCGAAGAAAACAATAAACATAATAAAAATCTATAAAAACTATTACACCAAATAGAGTTTTATCCTCTACCCTATTATAAAGAAAAATAAAAATATATTAAAAATAAAATAACAATATAACCCGGAAGATGCAACAAAGCTCCACAATCAAAGTGTGGAATTCTTCTTTACAGACCAAAGCTGCTCGCCACCTGCCACTATATGTGGCTGTTAGACGGTTCTGTTCACTTTTCGGTTAAAATCATACGTAATTCACTTATATTTGGTTTTCATTTTTTTTTGGAATCAAATTGATTCATCTTAATAGAGTGATTCAATTTTATTTGAGTTTGTTTTTTCCAATTCGAGTTGGTTCGGTTCAATACAGTTTGGGTCTTGATGGATCTGATGAGATTTTTGGACTTATTTAAATTTTTATCTATGTGTTTAACTATATGGGCGTTTTAGACCAAATTTCAATAACTTCAAATAAAAAATAAAAAATATATATTTAACTTCATAATAAAAACGAAAGTCAAAATAATCCATAATACATTTTATCATAATTCAAAGTATAGTCCATAATAATAATAACTACCACGATTGAATGTTAATAGCATATTCCAAATCAATACTTGAACGGCGTGGGTAGACTTGTCACCGGTTCCGGTTCGGTTTTATCTTTTTACTGCAGACCGTTCAGTTTAAAAAAAAACCTGATTTATTGGAACCGTCTGGTTCGAACCGGATAGCTCCAACAAATCAAGAACCAGAACCAAAACCAAAACCAGAACCAGAACCATAACAGCTACAATGCCCGGTTCCGGTTCAGAACCTTCAAAAACGGTTCGGTTTTGGTTTTCGACGGTTCGATTCACAGGTTTGAACCGAATCGCCGACATGTCTAGACGTGGGTGAGTGCGAGAGATGTCAGGTGGGGTATTTTAGACTTTTAGTTTATATATATAAAATTTCAAGTCAATGCGTACTGATATAAATTCGTCAGTGCGTTGGATGTGAACCATTAGATTTGTATAGTTTAACTCAAAGAGTATGCACTTGTCAAAACTTCTTCATAATCAATGGTCTACATAAAACGCACTGATATAAGTTATATCAGTATGCATTGATAAGAAAACCATTATATATATACATATATATATATATATATATATATACATATATATATATATATATATATATATATATATATGTATATATATATATTAGCGTTTAGTAAACGCTAAACGCTAGTTGGACGAAGACCTAGTGCTTAGCGTCTAGACAGATTAGTCGGCGATTAATATCAGCCGGCGAATTTCTTTTAAAATTCTCATTTTATAAAAGAAAATCAGAAACTCATAAATAGTTGGGCTGCTTTTAAGGCCCAATTAATGGCCCAATTTAAAATCAGAACTGATTAGACCCACATAAATAAGACCCACATTAAACCTTATCTAAATATCAGAATCCTTATCCATATAAACACATCAGTGGTGTTGGAGGAGGTAAAAGCTCTGTTTCTTCACTCCAGTTTCTATTTCCATCGAGAATTCTTATCCTTCTTCTACAAAGCGTGTCCTGAATATCGTCTTGTTCTTGATAAACCTTATCCAAATATCTCACTCTCTCAAACACAATACTGGGTTTGGTTTGATTTGTTTAGTTTTTGCTCTGTTTTACTTTTGTCTGTTTCCTGGTATGTTCTAGTTTTGTTCTTGTTTAATAAAAAAAATGAAGAACCTTTGCGACGGCGGACGGCGGCTTTGGACGACGATCTCGGCGACTGAAAGTGAATGGCGACAGGCGGTAGCTTTGGTCGAGAAGAACTGAAGAAGTGAAGAGTATTTTGGCTTTTCCACCTAGTCGGCGATCAATCAGCGACTATCTTCTGCTAGACGGAATCCGCTTAATAAGGCCGATTTTCAGATTTTCGGCTTTTCGACAGGGCAGAAGGCCGGAATTCTGACGATTAATAGCCGATTAATCCCGATTTTTCGAACACTGATATATCGGTTGTTCCATATACCCTTAAAAAATTTATGTGATAATGTTTTTTTTTTCGTGAGTAATTACAACCAGTGTTGCAAAATCGCTAGCAGCAGTCGGGCGCCCCACCGCCTAGCGTCTAGGGGGACTGGTCGGTGACTAAACAGATGGTCGGAAGTTGACTGTTGGCCGGTCGACGGGAAGTCTACGGTCGATCGGAAATATATATTTTTATATTATTGTTTATATTACATGTCATATAATTTTATCTATCAAAAAGTTTTAACACATTAGTATATTATACAAGTGTGTATAGTGATATATAAATTATAAAGCATAAACTAAGTATAATTAAAAAGAAAAAAAATTGTATAATACTAATAAAGTAACAAGTAATAACACGGTGACCCATTAACAACACAATTTTTACAACTTACATACACAACACAACTTTATTATCCACGAAAACTTGAATTAGTCTTCCATCAGTATACAACACACCACACAACATAGTACACTACACAACACTGGTTTTACCGATGAAGAACTGAAGGCCAACAACGATCGGCGACAGGTGACAATGGCGACAAGCTACGACGACGACGACGGGCGACGATGATCGACAACAAGTGGTGAAAGACTGAAGCGACGATCAGTGACGAGAGAAGAGAGTGGATGATTTTGGCGACTAGAGGTCTGATTAGGTTCTATTAAGTCTGTCTATCTCCGATTTTGACCGACTTTGACTGAGGCTGTCTAACAGGGTCGACTACCCTCAAATCATGACGGTAGCTCACCGTCGAGCGACTAGTCAGCCCTAGTCGCTGACTTCTGCAACACTGCTTACAACTCCGACCATATTAAAATTTAAAAATTTAAACCTTGTTTTGTTGCGATCAAGCCTAACCTACCGGTGACAATATTATATATATATGATCACATGCTATTCATATATGAAATTTTGGTGCATCATACACTGATTTTTTATATATTGTCCAGATATGTATATATAAAAATAAATCAATATTCATTAACTTAAATCGATAAAAATCTAATATTTAATAAAATGATATATAATTATACAACATTTAATAAAAAGATATATAAATATGTATAATTATTTAAAATCAACCTTATATTTACTTATACTAACTCGGTTTAGTCTGATCAATTCAGTTTTTAGCAAGACAAAACCATCAAGGCTCACTTAAATTTGATTTTAATGAATCAGATTGACTCGTCTCAACATGATAACTTAATTCAAACATATATTTTTGGTTTGATTAACCACGGATCATAAAAATATGCCCATCCCTACCTCCTTCGGTGCATATAGAGGGTTTTATATCTTCTCAAGGTTGGCCACTTGAAAGCAAATAGAAAAATAATTTCGATTTCCCTAATTGAGGTAGGTGACTTTTGTTTTTATTTCCCTGTTTTGTATTCTTTCAACACTTTAGGTAGTAAAATCTCCACACATATACCATGAAGTTGTGGATTTGAGTGCTCCTTCTTTCTCAAAAAAACCCCGAATTAATGTAATTCTTAAAAAAAAAAAAAACCACAATAGCATCCCTTAGTTGCACATGGCTTTGCTCATTTTTTGCCCAAAGTTTATTCCTTCCATGGAATTTGATTATTTTCCAAATTTCAAACTATTTCACTTAAATCACGGAAATAACTCTAAGTAAATAAAAAAAAGATAATTCAAGTAGCTAATAAATCCAAACTTAGGGTTATAAATATGATATAAAATAGGGCTTGATAAATAAATGGCACTATTTGAGAGGGGTGTTGTGCAAATGTCACCAGTTTAGTAATGTAAGTTTAAAAGATACCATTTAAACTAAACAGACGAGAATACCCTCACAAAATTGAAAAAGAGAGAAAAGTTGTTTTGTGTTTCTGACAAAAGCAACAGTGAGAAAGAAACCGAGAAAAAAACCGACGATAACCAAATCAACGGCGAGCAAATCGATAGCTTATTGACCGAAACGACAACACAGTACATTTCGCAGCGATGACAGAGGTAAGTTCAGTTTGGTTTATTTATCAATTTGTTGTTCATAACTTAAAATTGCATTTCAGAATTGTTATGTTGAAAGAAATTGTAGATTAGGGTTGATAGTGATTGTGGTTTTGGTTTGAGTTTGAAATGAGGTTCAATATTCTGGTGTCGAAGAATTTTTGTTTAAAATAAAAATAAATCGAGAATATTTCAAGCGAGATCGAAGATATTTTTTAGAAAGAATCGAGAGGTTTTCAAAGTGATTGAGCTTTTGTTAAATGATCAAGAATATTTTTCATAGAATCGAGAGGTTTTTCAAAGGATCGAGACTATTATGAAAGGATCGAGAATATTTGTCAAAGGATCGAGAATATTATGATAACGATCGAGATTGTTTTTCAAAGGATCGAGATTTTTTAAATTGATCGAATCGAGAAGATTTTTCTAATAATCGAGAAGATTTTTAAAAGAATCGAAAGGTTTGTGAAAGTGTCGAGAATATTTTTCAAAGAATCGAGAAGTTTTTCAAAGGCTCGAGACAAATTTCAAAGCTTCGAGAATATTTTCAAAGGGTCTAGATTTTTTAAATTGATCGAGAACATTTTTCAAAGGATCAAGAGTTTTTTTGAAAGGATCGAGAATATTTTCTACCGATCGAGAATGTTTTTCAAAGGGTCGAATTTTTTTAAATTGATCGAGAACATTTTTCAAAGAATCGAGAGGTTTTTCAAAGGATCAAGAGTTTTTTGAAAGGATCAAGAGTTTTTTGTAAGGATCGAGAATATTTTCTAACGATCGAGAATGTTTTTCAAAGGGTCCAGAATATTTTCAAATGATCGTGAAGTTTTTTCAATGAATCGAGATGTTTTACAAAGGATCGAGACAAATTTGAAAGGATAGAGCCTATTTGCAAAGAATCGAGAACTTTTGAAACAAATCGAGAACTTTTTTAAATGATCGTGAAGTTTTTTTAATGAATCGAGAGGTTTTAGGAAGGATCGAGACTAATTACAAATGATCGAGCCTATTTGTAAAGGATCGAGAACTTTTTAAAATATTCGAGATCTTTTTCAAAGGATCTAGAATATTTTAAAAGTATCGAGAATTTATTTCAAACGATCGAGAATTTTTTCTAATTTTTATACAGTTTACTGATGTACCATTTCTGTGACATTGCAGATGACGAGCAGTATGAAGGAAATGCTTAAAACTGCAGAGGGAGATTGGTTCAAGGGAAAATTGACCCGACACGACCATTTTAAAGCCCTCGCCCGTATAGACGATGCACTGAATCGGGTCCCTGAAGAGTTTACTGTTCAGAATCGGCGTCGGTTCATGGCCTCCTGTTTCTGGCATTTCATGTCGATGCACCGGGAGCTGAAGTTTTCTGGTGGTGTTATTCATCAGCTGCTGTTACGGGAGTTGGACCATGACGGGCCGACAGATGAGATGCGGTTCTTGTCAGGGAACCATGTGGTGAGGTTTTCGAAGGTGGAATTTAGCCTCATCACCGGATTACGTTTTAGAGTCGTACCGGACACGTGTATGTATGTTACAGTTGAGAATGGCATACATGAACGGTATTTCCTGCACATGATGAGGTATCGTTGGATGACTTGAGGGTTGTTCTTACCCAGGGAGAGTTTGAAAAGGTGTACGATGCTGTGAAGTTGTGCCTCATTTACATGTTGAACTGGATACTGATGGGGGTGGACGAGAGATTGAAGATTCCAGTTTGGCAGTTTTGGTTGGTAGAGGACCTCAATGCCTTAGATGCGTTCCCGTGGGGTGCCCACGTCTATAGGCATTCTATAATTTCATTCAAGCATGCCTTACCGCGACGTCGTGAGGAGAGACGGCAACAGTCCTAGGGCGATGTTGGACATTTCGTGGAGGGGTACAACATCTACGGTCTATCACACGCCCTTTTGGTAAGAAATTTTAATTCCAACATGTACATTTATTTTTTAATCCAAAATTGGTTTGGATTATAACTGTATGTATCTTTGATGTAGATATTTGCTTTTGGGGTGATCCCCTAACTGAGCGAGGTTTTCGGGACTTGGAGGGTTACAGACCTTTCTCTTCGGTTGTTGAAGTGGGAGTTGACCAAACAACCTAGATGGAAGAAGCTGGAGAAGATTTTTAGTGCAAGGGTAATTTTTTTTTGTTAAGTCAGTAATTTATATTACTTATGATAAGTAACAATGAAATTCATCTAACTACGGTTTCAGATGTTGACGAGGACGGCAATCGTGCCCACAGCAGCTGAGGCGGTGGCCCCGTACTTTACAGACCTGAGTGAGGGGGGGAGCCCGTATGTGCAGGACAACAGGGTTCACCTTCCTACTGTCCCTGAGGAGACTACAAGTGCAGTTTGTCCTGAGGGTGAGGGTGAGGGTGAGGGTGAGGGTGGGAGGTGTACTGAGACGGAGGTTTCAGACGGTGCAGGTCCAGATTTCAGAGGTATAGACACTGGCGAATCTGAGCCGTCTCCTCGGTGAGTGAGGCAGGTTCAGTTTACCACTCGAGGAACTTGTTCCGCCACCAGGGATTCCCGTGCTGGCGTTCAACTTGATGGGGATGTAAGTTGAGATAGATAGTTTTATTTTCATTAACAAGAGTTGTTGATTTATTTCATATTAACAAAGTTGCATGATTTCAGGCCCGTTTAGAACATAACTTCAAGGAGTTACGTGAAGCCCTCAGAAAGAGTGAGGAGGATCGACAGCAACAGCACCGGGATTTCCTCGATTTGTTTCGAAAGAGCAAGGAGGATCGACAACAACAACATAGGGAGTTGCTTGCATTGATCGGGGGCCTTCAGGGCTTCAAGACCCATACAGAGGATTCATATACCGGAGGAACATTTTTGGATTGTGGGGCTCAGTCTCCCCCTCCCCCTCCCCCTCTGAGAGAGCAACCGGTCCCCCCTCCCGCTCAGAACGATTGCAGGCTCCCCTGCTATCTCCTAGTGAGAAGCAGGGTCCCCCTCCACCGACGTCCGAGCAGCTGGCTCCCTTGCCACCTCCTAGAGAGAAGCAGGCTCCACCGACGTCTGAGCAGCAGGCTCCCCCTCTCCGTCCTCATCTCAGCAAACCCTGACGGAGAAAGTTTGACATCACATGCGTGTAATGAAGCGCGGTTGGCATTTGGCAGTTGGCAGTTGGTTAGCCCGTACACAGATCCGTGCCGACCTAAGAGGGCGAGGGTAATACTAGAGGGACCTGAGCACGTATTTAATCCCCAGGAACTGGTGGACGATACCCAGTTGAAGGAGTACCAAGCCTACAAGAGGAACGTAAATAGGGAACCGTAAGTAAATTTCATTGTTATTTAGGTGGCCGAATTTCTTGTAATGCATTATATGAAAGTATAGATGTTGGAACATTAATGCAGACGTGATGTTGATTTGCTGGAGCCTGTTGATGCTGCATGGTTCCATCGGTTGCAGACCAACTTCATTTATGTTGATGATCAGGTTTGTGGGGCCGTAAATCCTGATTTCAGTATTTGCTTTAGAAGTGTAAACATCCTAACATTTCTTAACGTGTTTATATTCCCAGCATATGGACGCGTACCTCTATATTCTTTGAAAGAGTCAACGGGCATTTCCAAATGTGTATAGTCAAATGGTTAACATATTGGACTCGCAATTCTTTGTAAGTACTGAAATTAATAATGATAACACGTTGTTTTATGTGTGTATGGAAAACAAAAATTAATTTGTGTTATTGTTTCTGCAGTCTTTTCTGGAGCACAAATACAAGAAAATGATGCCATGCAATTCTCACGGGCAGATCATCCCGAGCCGTTGGAATGTGTTGAGGTCTTGGTGGAAGGATGATGACCTCACAACGGTCCTTGGGGGTGCCCCGATTGGATGCCGTCCGTGGCACGAGGTTGACATGGTAAGTGTTACTTGACATGGTTTGCAATTGTATATATAAATGGCTTTGTACATCCTAACACCTGTTGTTGACGTTTCCAGGTCCTGATACCGTGCAACATTGGGCTCCAACATTGGCTACTGGTGACTGTGGACCTCACATGCGGGAAGCTGTTCATAGTCGACCCGTGGAGACAGGAGGTCGAACCTAGTATCCGAAAGCAGCAGGTAGCCCTGTTGCGCTACTTTGTACCCTCGATGTTGCATCAGGTCGGGTTTCATACTAAACGAGCGGCCATACTGTTAAAATTTGAGAAGACAAGTAAGCCCTTTGATGTCAGCGTCGTGTCGGGAAAACATATCCCCCAGTAGAAGCAATCGTAAGACATTACGTAATAGTCACTTTAAGATTGTATTAGTATAAACTTAATGTTTTATTGACGCTTGTTAATGTATCCAACTTCAGGGGCAATTGTCGTCCCCACACGTTGAGATTGATGGAGTACATACTGTTGAACAAAAAAGATTTTGATTGGTCTGAAGACGATATGGGGATCATTTAGGAGAAGATGGCGGTTGAAATATTTGCAAACTCCAGGGCTGTATAGTTTGCTGTAGTAATTCTTGTGTATACGTACCAATTCTGTTTTATATTACTTTGTATATTTACAAATTCTTTTGTATATGTACCAACAGTTTTACGGTAGTTTACCAATTCTTTTGCATATTTAGAAATTCTTTTGTACAACATTTTTTACATTTTTATATATACCGAGAATATTTAAATACAATTGCATTTCAGTTACTTAACAAGTCATACGAGTTCAAATTATAACAATGTCATCATGATAACGCCTAAATTCATTCCACGGTCCCACCGTCTCTAGTAGGGCACATCTGTCTGTTGTGACCAACAGTATGATAGATACTACACTTGCATTTGTATTCCTCAGGAATGACTCTGCTCGGATCTTCATCAGTAAAAACTGGGTTTGAAAATCTCCTCGAATTATGCCCTAGTTGTCGACATCGCCTACAATTCTGTGAGGATGTTCTCTCCGAAGACGAGATACGGCATGAAGCCCTCGGGCGGCCTGCTTGTCTCCTGGAGCTTGGATTCAAAACGACTCTCTCACCGATGTCAGATGGCACAATCCAAGTGGAAGGATGTCCAACCGGTATAATAGGAACCGAGTACTCTTCAATAAGTGTTTGTCGCTTGTAGTAGTCCGCACAGAGGGATGTGAAATCCATGTTTCGGTCCCTGTAAAAACATTGAAAACGATGATAAAATTGTATGATGTTTAAGTAATATTAACCGTACACAAAATTGTATGATGTACCTTGCGGCAGCGAGAGCGTGAGAACATGGAAGAAGGTCCATTTGGAATTTGTTACATGTGCATGTCTTCCGGGCTAAGTCAACGGTCCACTGTTTTCCAGCCCGTTTCACCGAAAATATGTTCCAGTCAACTGGATTAATGGTCATAAAATTACAATTTTCTACACGTTTCAGGATCACAAGATGTGCTGCGTCGGTCAACTGATGTCTCATGGATTGTGCAGCCCTATGACGATCGTGAAACCAACGCTGTAGCATATTCCTAATAAACTCTGCAAAGGTCAACATAGGCAGTTGCCGTGCAAATTTGAGGCATGAGTTTATGCATTCTGCAGTATTTGTTGTCATGACCCTATACCTTCTGTCGGGGCAGTGAACATGGGACCATTTGTGTGGACCGGCATCAATTACATATTCATATGCATTCGGGTGCAAGTTGCGTAACTCTTCCATATGCCAGTTATATTGCAACTCGGTGTACGCTCGGGCTGTTTTATCCATTATTGCGGTAACATCCTTTTTATGATATCTCTTCTTAATATTTTTAAAAGTGTCAGCAACATATGGTATGGGTGGCATAAGAGAACACTTTAGAAATCCTTGCTTTAATGCTTGCATGTCGATAAAAAATGAAAACCAAATCATCTATATGGCCAAGGCACCTTTCAAGCAATCCAAAAACCACTCCCATGATAGGTTGTTTTCCGAGTCACCGTACCCAAAAGCAATTTGATAAACCTGTTCATTCCCATCTTGTGCAGTTGCAACAAACATTGTGCCCCCGAATCTACCTTTTAAATAGGTACCATCAACGACAATAACTAGATGCATACACCTTTGGAATCCTTTGTTTGAGGCACCCAACGCCATGAAAAAGTATAGGAATTTACCATTTTCATCGTACTGTAAGTTAGTTATCGTTCCGGGATTTTGTTGTTCCAACACGTAACCGAATGATGGCAGCAGTTGGAAGCTTTCCTCATGCGTTCCATATGTGAGTGACAAAGCATAATCAAGGGCTTGATGTGCCTTACTGTACATTATTTGGATGCCATACATTGTTTTCATGTCGGCGATTATGTCCTTCGGACGCATTAATCGACCATCCTGTTGCTGCAATCTAGGTGCAACCACTTCTCCAATTATGACTGCACTAGCTTGTCAATGATGGCGGTGAATCTCCTCCAACGGACAAGTGTGTTCGTTGATAAAACTACGTACTTGAAAGTATGTTGCTTCATCTCTCCTAACCGCTCTTAACATCCATGTACAATTGTCCATCAAACAAACCAGATGTAATGTTGTCTTATTCGACCTTTTCACCTTCCACTCAAAGTTGTGCCGCATTGCAAAATGGCCAGCCAATCTCTTCAAATCCTTTTCAGTAGGAAAAAATTAACCTTTATATATCATGCTGGTAGGTTCATCTTCTACCCAGTTCCTGCTTCCACCCATACCAAACGAGTATGATTCTGCTCATAGGATAACCCACGTTCTGGCATTTTTAGAATCAGCTGAAGTTACACCAGGCCTGACCTCAGATGTCCCAGCTATATCTACTGCAGTGGAACTACATCTGTGGAGACGTCTTGCACGTCTTTCCGTTTCGAACCGTTCTTCATCTTCCTCATTGTTCGGTACATTATGTATCAGATGCAAATTTGCCTCATTAGCCACCTCATGGATTGGTAGGTTATGAGGTCAATTGTTCCACTCATTGTTCATGTCATCGTACATCTCATTGTATTGGTGGTTGTACTGCCCAGCGTCCAATTCAATTTGACAACCGAAATCATCGTCCAATTGAGCTCCAACTATATCACCATGGTCGGCTACTTCCGGTAGGACACCACATGGGTTTTTCCTCCCGTCAATCCCACTTCTTTCTGTGAACAACTGGTTGCTTCCGCCTGAAGATCGAAAATATTGGGTGTTATCATCATGAGGGATTTCTTCACCGATGACACCTCCTACAACCCTCTCAATTAAACTGATACATACTTGAGGGATTACCCTATCTTCCCCTAGCATAAACAAAACATCGTCGTCATTTCTTATAAATGTGCTACTTGTGGTCCCGGGAAAGTTTGATATAGATTGTAGATCAGCAATGTATTTGTTCACATCGTACTTCACAACGGTTTGTATGATCGACACCAGCTCTTCGTAAGTCATATTTCTGGACACATACATTCCTTGGTTATCGGAACCAACAAGCCTCTAACTTCCATCAGGTAATTGCTCCCATCGACCATTGTAAGATATTACTAATCTAACCCGGTCCATTGTCCTGTGAAAATCATCATCACAATCAATTATTAACAGATAAAAAAAAAACTTTTAAAATTACTAACAATTACAAAAAATTCAAATGGATCGAGAATAATTTTCAAAGGATCGAGAGCTTATAAAAAGGTTCGATTCGAGAACTTTTATCGAGAATATTTGTCAAACTATCGAGAACTTTTTATAACGGTTGGAGAACTTTTAACAAGGGAACGAGAACTTTTTGTAAGGGAACGAGAACATTTCTAACGGTTCAAGAACTTTTTAAAGGGATCGAGAATATTTGTCAAATTATCGAGAACTTTTATCAAGGGATCGAGAACTTTTTCTAAGGGATCGAGAACTTTTCAAACGGTTCGAGAACTTTTTAAAGGGATTGAGAACATTTGTAACGGTTCGAGATCTTTTTAAAGGATTCGGGATCTTTTTAAAGGGATCGAGAAGATTTGTAACGGTTCGAAATCTTTTTAAAGGGTTCGAGAACTTTTATAACGGTTCGAGATCTTTTATAACGGTTCGAGAACTTTTCCTAACGGTTCGACACCTTTTATAACGGTTCAAGAACTTTTATAACGGTTCGAGAACTTTTCCAAAGGGATCGAGAACTTTTATAACGGTTCGAGACCTTTTCCTAAGGGATCGAGAACTTTTCCTAAACAAGCATTTTTTTCAAATAATCAAGCTTTTTTCAAACTAAACAAGACCTCATTCCAATATAAAATAAGCTCGATTCATCTTTAAATTTTTTCGGTCACACAAGAAAAAACCATTCTAGTGCAGAATCTGAAATGGATACATTGATATCGAGGAATGGATACATTGTAAACTCACACAGAAATGAATGCAAAATATCTGAAATGTATAAAAGAAATAAAAGAAATTTAAGTGAAGATTATAAATATTTGTTACCTTCTACTGTAGAATCTGGAGAGAGAGTCAAGTTTTTCAGACAACTTTTTTGGGGAGATACCTACGAATTCAGAAAGGGCGTTTAAAAAAATTAAAGTTTAGGGGTAATTTGGCCAGTTCTCCATAATAGGTGTCTTATAAACTTAAGTTATTAAAACAGTGACATTATCACAACACACCTTAAAAAAAGTGATATATTTCACCATTTTTTCTATAAAATATGTCAATCCATATATTTTTCTTCTTCTGCTACATTTGACTTTTTTTAAAATAATTTAACTGTCAACACTTACAAAAATCTGCAAAATGATTTTTGTTATTTGTTTTCCTACAAAAAACTTCAAAAATCAAAACTTTTTTGTTTGTTTGTTGTGGTAAATCATCCATATCGCTAAAGAATCAAATAAAAAAAATGTTTTAGGGTTTGTGAAATATAAAAAAGAAAAAAATTGGGGTCTAGCAAAATTGGTCTGTTTAGAATATTTTATAATTTTTTCATATAATAAAAAAATTTAAATGATATTTAGTGGATTGCAACAAAAAAATTCAGTGAGAAAATAGAAGAGATGAGAGATTGAGAGCAATTATGCAGGAGAGAAACAAGAAACAAATTAAAAAAGAAAAAAAAAAAAGGGAAAGAATTAAAAAGAAATCTAAAAATTAACGAAGAGATATAGGTTCCGTTTGGCATGTGGGATAAGATATGATTATTTTTATAGGATATGATCAGATTGGATATGATGAGATTAACTTTAATATTATTATATGTTTGGTGCAATATAGGATGAGATTAAAAATACAGTAATCATATATTTGGTGTAATATAGGATACGATTAAAAATAGAAGAAGAAATTGCACACACCTCCCCTATATTAGTCAAATTTAACAAAATGAAGGGTTTTTTTTTCTTGATTAATCAAGTTTTTAATATTTTCTTAAAAAAAAAATAGAATTCAAAAAGAAATATAAAAAAGAGATCCATTTGTTATGCTGAAATCCAAATCTCTCTCTCTCTCACTCTCTCACTTCTTCTTCGAATTTCTTCTCTTTTTTGTTACAAAGGAATATCTTCTTGTTCTCTTTTGATATTTACTTTCTCTTAAAATTCTTTTTTTTTTTCACCATATCTCTATTTTTATAACTCACAGAACAAAAAGAACAGATGGAGCATTGGACCTTTTTCATACCTGACATTCGGTGAGATGATGAACAATTGAAGCATGTGGGTGAGATTGGTTTTTTTTCTTTTTTTTTATGGATTTTTTCGTTGAATTTTTGCCGAGCACTTTATGTAATTTGGTGAAAAAAAATGGTGCTGATAATAGCCGGATCTAGTTAGTTTTATATATTTTTTTCATTTTGAGATGTATAAAATGGTGATGGTGGTTGGAAAAAAAAATGGTGAGGTACTTGCTTAATTAAGACAATGGGAAAGATTTAAATCCCATAAATTTGGTTGAGATTAATTAATCCCATTGCAGTGGGATAAAACATGTAAACGAAATAATTTTATCATATCCCATCGGTCTTGACAAACTTGAGAATCAGACTACAAATAAACTGATTCCTATCTTAACCCATCTCAGTCGCCAAACATAGCCACATAGATTAATCTAAACAATTAGGCCATGTTTGGCACCTATGATTGGATTGAGATTAGACTATTTTAGTCATTATCCCATGTTTGGTGACATTTTGAAAGAAAAGATTGTTAGTCCCAAGTGTAAAATAATCCCACGTTTATGGAATAAAATATACCCACCTTCCACCCCAACTCTATTTATCCCGGGACTAAATTTCATCTGGTTATTCACAAATTAGTTTTTTCAACTATTTTTTTGTCACCCACACTATTCGACAAATAGAGAACAAGAAAGAACAAGGAAGAAAAAAAGATTTGAGAGTGAGAGAGACTAAATCTTGAGAAGAATAGAGAGAAGGGGAAGGAAAAAAATTCTAGAGAATTTTGATTATATATATATAGTCTGGAGAAGAATAGAAAAGGGGAAGGAAAAGAATTCTAAAGAATTCTAATTATATATATATATATATATTATTCAATTTTAAAATATTATCAAATAAAAAATATTATTATATTTAGTCAAATCCCATGATTTACCAAACAAAACATATTATTAATTCAGTCTAGTCCCATGTTTTTCTAAACACAGTATAATATTAATTTAGTTAAATCCAGTCCAGTCCAGTCCCATTTAATCTTAATTCCAATCTCATCTAAATCTAATCCAATCCAATCCCATGAAATAGTCCGATCCAATCCCATGCGCCAAATATGACTTTAATATATTATTGATCTATAGATGACAAAATTGTATCAAATCACTTGTCCATTTATGATGTTATTAATCCTATGAATTTCCTATGCTAAGTGAGTGCTGTTTTTAATAATATAAATTCCATTATCACCATGCTTAATTAATGTGACTTAATGATAAGAGCGTTCGTTCAATCTATTAATATATTAGAGTCGAGTTACTATCACTACAACTAGTATATATATATAGGATGTTATTAATCCTGTGAATTTCCTTTGCTGAGTGAGTACTGCTTTTAATAATATAATGTGACTTAATGATAAGAGCGTTCGTTCAACCTATTAATATATTATATTCAAGTTGCTATCACTACAACTAGTATATATATATATATATATATATATATAAAACATAAATTCCATGCCATTAAAAAAATACAGAAATTCCATTGGAAAGCACTTTATACAAAGCGTTATTGAATTGGAAAGCACTTTATACAAAGCGTTATTGAATTGAAAATTGGTGGTTAGAAATTTTATAACAAATTTTGAAAAAAGGTTAGGTACCGTCCTGCAGTTGTTTTTCTGTCCGTTTTCATTTTTATTTTTCAAAATAGATTTCGAATTCGCATTCGTTAACAGTTTTTTATTTTATTTTTAAAAAACAAAAAACAAAACAGTGTTAGCAGTTAAAAATTTGAAAAACACAAAATATATGTTTTCTTTGTTTTTGTTTTTCATTTTATTTTATTTTTTTACTTTTTTCTTTTTCTTTTCTGATCCTATTCTCTAATCCTCTTATTCTTCTTCTTATCCGAACCTTTTTCTTCTCCGATCCTATTTTTCTTCTTCTCTGATCTCTTCTTCTCCTTCTTCGATGCTTCTTTTTCTCCGATCATTCTATTTCTTCGATCCTCTTCCTCTTCTTCTTCTTCGATCTTCTTCCTTTCTTTTTCTTATTTTCTCCTTCTTGACCGATTTGGTTTCCTTTCTTTTTCTTCTTTTTTAATTTTCTTATATATACTTTATTACTATTATTTATATTTATTAAAATAATACTTATTTATAATTTAAGAGTTTAGTTTTGATTATTTTATTAATTGATTAATTGATTTTCTTAGTAATTTGTGATATGTTACCTTTTTTAAATTTAAAAATTACAATACAAAAATTATATTGTGTTAACTGGAAATTTACTCAAGATGAGAAATTCCAATCAACACCCTTGAGACCATTACTACGGAGGTGATGGCCTGGGTCAATACCTCAGATATCTGACATGTTAAGATAGAAACAAATATTTGAATGATAATGTGATAGCGAATGAGAGCTTTATTATTGATCACTCGTGGTATACATAAATCTCTCACATACACTCACAATCTCTCTAGGACATAGAAGAGTGGCAGCTTCGTACTTGTCGAATAGTAGATACAATGATGGCCGTGTTCTGTTCATAGAATTTAGGCCCGACGTAATCCTCTTTCTTTTTTACTCTATTTCGGCTTCCTTTTTTTTCTACATCATGCTTGGACCTATTTACACATGCTCCAAGCAGGTTTAAACTCGTGAATCGCCCGCCACGATTTTATGAATTTGTTTCCTCCTTATCTGGCGGGATCCTCTATTTGAAAGTCGTTGCCTTCGAGTAAATTATGGACTCAAGATTATCATTGGAGGAGATAAGTTAGTTTCCTCTTTAGAATCAAATTCTTGTTTTACACGTATGCAACATTTAATGTTCATTATAACGTAGATATGATCTTGTGTGTATTCGTGGCATGATTCTTCATGGAGGTCTTCAAGTTAGCCATTTTGTAGAGCGAGGAAGATCCATGCTTTAGTTCTGGTCTCAAAAGCTTGGGATGGCCTTGTGGGCACTTACTAGGGGTAGCGTAGATTAGGCGAGATTCTTCTTTCATGTCTAGGTAGACTACGGGCGGTTCTTAGCGAATTAGCTATAGCATGAACCTGTTCCACTTAGAGGCTCTGTCTTCGTATCTGATGGGGACAACGGGCTTCTTGAGTGGTTGGTGGGTTTCTGGCTTAGGCTATGAGTTAAATCTGACCTCGAAAAGTCTTGACCTGGAATAAGCTCATTCTTGTTTACGTCGGGCTTCACTTCGAGTGCTTCTTAAGCTCGACGATCCTTCCTGGCTTTCACAGGGTGGTTTTGGAGCCTGACCTTAGGAACCGAGGTTCTGGGATAGATGATCTCGAGAAGCCCGGATTCCAGTGTTCGTGTGATGGCTCGACCCGGTTGTGCCTAGCTTCATCCCTGATAATTTCGAAGCCCGATGGTCATTCCCTGCTTCTGTGGGGTAGTTTTATGGTTCGCCCGGGGTCCCATTAATGACGAATTCTGGCTTTGATTCGAGCTCGGAGAGTGGAAAATTTCACTTTGACCCCTTAGCCAAATTTTGCTATTAACAGAAGTCCCCTCTGACTTGAACACAGGTGGTAGAGTTGGGGTTGGAGTCAGATTCCTTATTTTTGAATTGAGAATTTTTTCGTTACTAAATCGTTACTGACGATCTTGAATGAAATCTTCTCATTAATTGCTCAAGTAACGTGGTGAGCACGGACTGGTGTACTACTTGAAGAAATTCGACTGTTTTACCGCCCTCTTCGTGGTTCGAGGTAATCTTTCCGAGGATTTCATCAATGTCACTACCATCCTAACTTCTATTTAAATTCAAACTCATTGCCTTTTTCTCACGCGTTCTTTCAATTTCAAATTTTCAGATTTCCTCTCTCTCTCGCTATCTTCTCCAGCTACGTCACTGTTTTTCATTCACCTTCAAGCTCTTTTCCTCCACCTTCAAGCTCTATTCATTATGTCGAAAGTTAGCCATGATTTCGTCGACTCCCTTGTTGACAGTACAGAGGTTTCTAGTCTTGCCCAAAAGAAGAGGGTTCCACGAGACCTAGATAAGGACGATTCTCCTCTGTCCCCACAACGTCGTCGATCGAACAGGAATGTGGCAATCAGGACTGAGTTTTCTAATCGACCAGATAACCCCCTAAGCTTGGTTGATGAGGACTCTGGCGAGGAAAACAGGGATGATGTTGCTGGAAAGGTCCAAGTCACTGTTGTTGGTCCTACTCTGAAGAGGCTTCTTCCCTTTGACTTGAAAGTCATTCCAGATTCTGCCATTGATCCGCAGTCGATCGGCCGCATGAGGTCCAAATATGACATTCCTGACAACGTCTCCCTCACAGTCTCTCATAGGAACTACGACGTCTTTAATCCACCAAAAGGCATGCTCCCCATCCAGGTCGCTGTTTTCGAGAACGGGGTGAGGCTCCCCCTTCATCCTACCTTTCGTCGGGCTCTCATCGCCTGATTAACACTGAAAATTGTATGTTTATTAAGGGATAATATCATCATTTTACACTTCCAATATGATTAATTCCCCAATTTAAACAAAATTTCGTTCGCTAGCTTAAATAAATGCGTTGTGTAGTAATCAATGTATTTTTCTTTGTATTTCAGAGGTAATTCGATCAATTCAGAATCATGGAGAATTCAGATGGCAAAACAAACATCGTTTTCAAGTTTAGAACGTAAAAAACCTTAGGATGGCCATGAAGGGTATTTTTATAATTTTGACTATTCACTGTTCACAGTTGACTTTCACTGTTCACAGTTGACTTTCACTGTTCACAGTTGACTTTCACTGTTCCTGATGACGTGACACATTCCTATTGGCCCAAACTGCGAGTGCACCATACACGCGACTGTAGAGAATCATATTCTAGAAGCCGGTGCACTGTTCATTATTCACTTTACGGATGTGTTTACTGTTCACTTCACGGATGCGTTACTGTTCACTATTCACTGTTCACTGATGACGTGGCAAAATCTGGATGCTCCATTCTAAATTCATCCGATGGTCAATTTTCATCCGTATTTTGTATTAATAGGGGTCTCTCCCCCATAATTTTCATATTCTGAATCCAAATATGATATTAGATTTGTTAAATTCTCTCTCTTTTGTTCTCAAATTCCAAGTTTAAATAAAATAGCTATTTTCTGGTTAAATTATGTCAGGCTAATTTTATATAGCTGGGGCCAAAGGTGATACTGTTGGTATGGGAAATATGATCCAATTATAGTAAGTTTATTATTTTTATGCTTTCTCCCCTCTGATATTTGTGTAGTTTTTGACTCACTGTAGATAGACATATATTGTCTAGCACAATGGATACTTTTACCCATATTTATCAGAGAGTGGTTTCTCCGCTCTGATCTTTGTGGAGTTTTTGACTCACTGTAGACAGATAGATATTGTCTAGCACAGTGAGTACTTTTACGCATATCTATCAGAGAGTGGCTTATCTCTTCTAATCTTTGTAGAGTTTTGACTCACTGTAGACAGACAGATATTGTCTAGCACAATGAGTACTTTTACCCACATATATCAGAGAGTGATCAGTGGAGTAGAATACCATCCCATTAATCTGGACTAAATATTAATAATTGGATCATATTCGAATTACCAACAGTGGATCCCTTAACCCCTGTTTTAATTTTAATTGATTTTCATTTTATAACAAGCTTAGTAATTAATCTAGATTATTAATTCTATAAGGACAAGTGAACAACCTCCCTATGATTCGACCCGATCTTACCGGTTAATTTATTACTATAACACTCTTATACTTGGAAGTATGAACACTTCTTTAGGACGTGTCAAGTTTTTGGCGCCGCTGCCGGGGAGGTAAGTCCGCCTTTTCTTTGTAGAGGTAATTTTTTTTTTTTTTTTAGTTTTGTTATTTTTTTTGTTTCTCTCAAATCTTATTTGTTTTTATTTTGTATTCAGTTTTGCATCACTCATCTCAATCATAAACTTGATCCACTTAAAAAAAAAAGCACTTGTAATCATTAATAACATTTTTACATTTATTCATTCAACTTTTTATTTGTATTTTAGCTTAGATCTAGTTTGGATTTGCATATAGGTCATTTTATTTTTCATTTTTGCATATCAGTCTCTATAATTATCGTATTTTCACTTTAGTTCCTATATTTATAATTATTTTCACTTTTACCCCAACACTTATGCATATTTGCATTTACACCCCTAGAATTTTGCATATTGTTATTTTTATCACTTTTTCTTTTATTTTCTTTATTTTTGTGTATTTCACCTCTATAAACCCTCATTAAATTTGCATGAGACGTTGGTCTCGAACATCTAGTGGTAGTTTAATTAGGAGATCCCATTCACCCACATTCAATAACAACATGGCTGAAAACCCACTTAGACATCCAGCAAGAAACCAAGCCGAGAACATGCAAAATATATTCTTGGGAATCAAACTTTAAAAGACCCTATTTGCCAATTTATAAGAAAATTGGATGGGAAACATATCCCAGACCCATAGAGGGCGTTGAAGCCGTTTCTGGACGTAAAACTTAAGGAAGATGTGAGCCACAATCACAACTACCAGTAAATATCCTTTTGTTTTTATTATCTTTTTATTATCTTTATCTATGCTTCAAGTCCTCATGAACTGATTGACCAGTTACAAGCTTTAAATTATGAGCCAGATCCTTCAACCTCCAAAATTAATTAGTCCATTGATGAAGAGAACAAGAAACACAGAATTGATTTGAATCTCAGTTTTTGATTGTCCCATGGTTTTTATGCATTTTATTTTCCAATCTTATGTATTTCTTTTATTGTTTTGTAGGATTTTGTTATCTTTCAAGTTGTTCAGGTGATATCTTCTAAACCTTACCTCTTTCTAATGACATTAGGAACAATGTCTCGTTCTGGTTGGGGGGAGGGGATAGTTGATTCAATAACTTTTGTTTTTTTTAAAACTAACTTCTGACCAATTTTTTTTGTAAAGATGGCCGAGTAAGGAGATCTTTTAGATACTTCTGAGACGCATCTTTGTAGTTCTGATGCATTTTTCTTCTCTTATGACTATTCAAATTTATAAACTCTCCATTGTGATATCATTGACTAATCCTTTGTTCATTAAGTCATCTTGATAAATTTTTCAAACTATTCTAGACATTCACGCACATTGACGCGTGATTATGTGCAGTAAGTTGAGATTTTACGATATTGAGTTCTAAAACATCATTCAAGGGTAACAACCGAATGCAGTGGTCTTATTTAAAAATTTATATAGTAATAATAATAATAATAATAATTTTGTGTGTTGTGACCGAAACTCGTATTTAGTAGCTAGGCCTCATGCCTCAGTAAGCATAGAGTGTTCACGTAAAACAGTGGAGTCTGGATAATAATAAAGTACAGTTCCGTAGCCTCTTTAACTCGAGCAATTAAGTCCGAGGGGTGCTTTAACACCTAATGCCCTAAGACCAACTGGTTTGGGAGTCATTGACCCTAAGCTCGTTACACGGGTTAAAGAGAAAGCTTAAGAGAATTGTAATAAAAAAAAACATCTCCAATTCGAGTAATTAAGCCCGTAGGAGTGTTTTAACACTTAATTCTCTAAAGCCAACTGGTTTGGGAGTCATTGGCCTAAAGCTCGCTACATGGATTAAAGATGAAATGTTTGTTTCCAATTTTGTTATATTAAAAAAAAAAGAAGAAATAAAACTACTGTCTAAAGAAGAAGCTCTGATAAGATTTCAGAATAAAAATGCAGCTTGATTACAGTTGAATCTCATAGTTATTGTGTTGAGCTTTATTGAGCACAAGAAAGTTTGATTGATAACTCAATTGATGATTGGTTGTCATAGGGTGAGAAAAGAGGTATGAGAGAGTTTTTCTATTTGGTAGTTTAGAGATTTGAATTTGAGTTTTTACTATTTTCGCTTTAGATGCTAGGGACTAGCAATAAGCTGGTTGGGGGGTGTGATTAACACTGAAAAGTGTATGTTTACTAAGGGATAATATCATTATTTTACACTTCCAACATGATTAATTCTCCAATTTAGACATAATTTTGTTCGCTCGCTTAAATAAATGCGTTGTGTAGTAATCAATGTATTTTTCTTTGTATTTCAGAGGTAATTCGATCAATTCAGAATCATGGAGAAGTCAGATGGCAAAACAAACATCGTTTTCAAGTTTAGAACGTCAAAAACCTTAGGAAAGCCATGAAGGGCATTTTTATAATTTTGACTATTCACTGTTCACAGTTGACTTTCACCGTTCATAGTTGACTTTCAATGTTCCTGATGACGTGACACATTCCTATTGGCCCAAATTGTGAGTGCACCATACACGCGGCTGCATAGAATCATATTCTAGAAGCCGGTGCACTGTTCACTATTCACTTCACGGATGTGTTTACTGTTTACTGTTCACTGTCAATGTTCAATGTTCACTGTTCACTGTTCACTTCACGGATGCGTTACTGTTCATTGTTCACTGTTCACTAATGACATGGTGAAATCTGGACGCTCCATTCTAAATTCATCCGATAGTCAATTTTCATCCGTATTTTGTATAAATAGGGGGTCTCTCCCCCCTAATTTTCATATTCTGAATCTAAATCTGGTATTCGATTTGTGAAATTCTCTCTCTTTTGTTCTCAAATTCTCAGTTTAAATAAAATAGCTATTTTCTAGTTAAATTATGTCTGTCTAATTTTATATAGCTAGGGCCAAAGGTGATACTGTTGGTATGAGAAATATGATCCAATTATGGTAAGTTTATTAATTTTATGCTTTCTCCCCTCTGATCTTTGTGGAGTTTTTGACTCACTGTAGATAGACAGATATTTTCTAGCACAGTGGGTACTTTTACCCACATTTATCAGAGAGTGGTTTCTCCCCTCTGATCTTTGTGGAGTTTTTGACTTACTGTAGATAGACAGATATTGTCTAGCACAGTAAGTACTTTTACCCATATCTATCAGAGAGTGGTTTATCCCCTCTTATCTTTGTGGAGTTTTGACTCACTGTAGACAGACAAATATTGTCTAGCATAGTGAGTACTTTTACCCACATCTATCAGAGAGTGGTTAGTGGAGTGGAATACCATCCTTTTAATCTAGACTAAATATTAATAATTGGATCATATTCGAATTACCAATAGTGGATCCCTTAGCCCCAATTTTAATTTTAATTGATTTTCATTTTATAACAAGCTTAGTAATTAATCTAGATAATTAATTCTACAAGGACAAGTGAACAACCTCCCTGTGATTCAACCCGGTCTTACCGATTAATTTATTACTATGACACTCTTATACTTGGGAGTATGAACACTTCTTTAGGACGTGTCATCGCCCTACAACTAGCCCCCCTCAAGTTGACATCGGCTTCTGGAGGCATCTGATCGGCTTCCTCGTGTTGTTGAGGGAACAATGCATGTTAAGTAAGGTCACCCGGGAGCTAGCTTTCCTCTTTCAGTTTGGGAGCTTGTCTGGGGTTCCTCGATGCCAGTTCTATATCAAGGCAAAGAACAAACTCATCATCCCCAGTGCCTCGAGAAAAGATCTTGCTTGGAAAGATGAGTGGATACTAGCGGTCAAAGATTAGGGGAGCTCGACCTTCAAAGGTGAGCATGAGTTCGCGGTTCCAACCACCTTCAATGATAAGCCCTCATGGGGCCGAGATTCCTTACCTGCTGAATCTGAGGCGGTGCTGATGGCCATCCTTGCCTGGAACTACTTGAACCTGAAGTTCCCGACTGCTGACTCGTTTGATCCTCGTCAAGTAAACCGCTATCTACGAATATTTGACTCCACTCCTCGCAAGTACCTTGAACCATCAAGCTTTGTGTCGTTGAATGGTTCAGTTATGATGGCTTTACCCTTTTTTTTAATAGTTTTTGTTGTTACTCTAGCTTCCCATAAAGCTCAGGGAGGGCTATCTAGCCATCTCTTAGCCTTGAGATCAGGATGGCAATCGTGCTTTTAAACTCGAGTCCTTCTTGAGGGTTGTAGCCTGGCCAAGGCATCAGGAGGACAATCTAGATTTTTCCTGGTCTTGAGATCTGGTTGGCAACTATGCTCTTATACTCAGATCTTTCTTGGGGGTTGTAGCCCGACCAAGGCATCACGAGGACTATCTAGCTATTTCCTGGTCTTGAAATCTAGATGGCAACTATGCTCTCACACTCAGATCCTTCTTAGGGGTTATAGCTCGACCAAGGCATCAGGAGGACTATCTAGCTATTTATTGGTCTTGAGATCTGGATGGCAACTATGCTCTTACACTCAGACCCTTCTTGGTGGGGGTAGTACCAGGCCGAGGCGTCAGGGATAGAGAGGGGGCTTCCCCAGCTAAACCCTGGTCTTGAGACGATAATGTCGAATTTTCCCATGTAGAACCAAATCACTATAGAATATAGTTGAAGATGAAGAAAATAAGCTTTATTGATAAGAAAAAAGAATGGAGTACATTATTGCTGGCCACTAAAAACTAAACAGAGGTAGCATGTTACGATTTCCCTGTTTAAGGGTAGAATTTTCTCAGGTGATCTGCATTCCAAGTATGATCGATGAGTCGACCATTCATGTCCTCGATCTTGTACGCCTCTTTGCGGACCACCACCTTTACCAAATAAGGTCCTTCACAATTGGGTCCCAGGACCCCGTCTGACCTCTTCTTGTTAGGTTTTAGTTTGTGTTGACATTAATTCCATATCAAAATGATGTTTACTTGTAATGATTTAGTTGTTTAGATTCATAATGATTCAAGTTTCAAATAAGGATGAACAATAAGTCAAAGGAAGTTCTAAGTCTTCAAAGAGAAATGATGCAATTTGGTTCGACAAAGGTATACTAAGACCTTATCTTTCTCTTCCAAGACTTAGGCACACACACACAATTCATACATTTGTGTCCCTACATCATTGTGCACCATTATAGGCACACACATACAATTCATTCTTATATGTCCCTGCATCGTTGTGCACCATGTATAACACATTCACACACTTGAAGATGAATGCTCATGCATTGGTATGGAAATAACATGTTTTGGAAAATGCATTATTGGAGACTATCTCTATGTAGTTTGCATTCTAGTGTGAATTGTGTTTATGTGTGTATATGTTTGTATAAAATGGATATTGATCTTGAATTTAGTCTTAAATCATTCTTGATTGAGTTCCAGTCATTTCGGTTACTTATACTATTGATTTCAAGTTCTAAGTAAAAAGATACTACACTTTCAACTCATGTTGCATACATTGTCTTCATCTTCGTATATCGAGTCAAATTATTATTTTCTGGGTTGAGTATCTTATATATCCATGTCCGTGTGAGAGTTATGGTTAGTAATCCCCAAATGAATTTGAATTCCAAATTTGGAGGCCAGAGAACGGTGGAAGAACGAGAAGGAAGGTCGAAGGAGAAAGAAGTCAGCAAAACACTTCTTTCCCGAGATGGCGCGTGGCCATCTCGGGGCAGAAGGCTTGCTGCCCTGAGATGCCCACCTGCCATCTCGCTAAGTAAGCATGCTTGGCTGCTTCTTGCCCCTCTTGGTCATTTCATATGCCCAATTTTCCCTCTTCTTTATATTCTCCTTCCCTCTCACATTTCATTCTAAAAAGAAATTCAAACTTATGTGCAGAAAATATCTCTCTACATTTTCTCACCTTCCAAGCACCATAACTTCTTCATTTGAACTCCAATTTGAGTGATTCAATATTGAGAGTGTTTGTCTATTCATCTTCCATCTTTTCTCTGAAGGTTTGAGTGAGTTTTATTGCTGTTTTTGGAGTCTAAACACACAAAAACGGGATTGCACCTAAATCAACTAAGGTATTAATTTTCTCTCAAAGTTTTCTTTTAAAACTTGGTCAATTGCCTTGGGTTTTCTTCAACTTATAAATGTCTATTGTGAGTGTTTTGATTTGAGTTTTGAACTCTTTTAAAGCTAGGTTGAGTTTCAATTGAAATCATACATGTTGAGTTAGGTTTTGATTTTGCCTATGTTTTCACATGTTTGGAATTGTATTGTGCTAGCTTTGATTCTAGGACTATTTGATGATCTTTGATTAATTGATTTTGTGAAAAATAGTTCCTTACATGTATTAGGCTCTCTTGGCCGAATTCTCACATTAATACATGTGCTTAAGTTCTTTTGAGCTACTCATGTGTTTTTTTGAATCTATGATTAGGAATATGCTCTAGAACTTTAGCTTAAATCTAAATGACTTTGTCATATGATTTTAACATGTTTTTGGTTTGTGTGATTTAAACTTGATTTTATGATTAATTAAACATATCTTGTGATTCAAGTTTAGATCTATGCATGTATCTAGGTTGTGATTAATGTTGAACATATCTTACATGATCTAGATGATTAAACATGCATGATTGACTAGACTACATTTGATTTGTGCATTCATGCTCATGTCTAGTATTTTCCATAGGATGTGTTGATCATAACATTCTATGTTGGTGCTTGTTTGTGTTTTGCATTCATGATCACCTAAATGCCTTGTGAGAATAAAGTCTTGACAATAGGTGTGAGACCTATGTTGTTGAGCAAGAAGTCTTGGTAAGAGGTGTGAGACCTTGGATTGTCAAGCAAGGAAGTCTTGGCTAGAGTCGGGAGGACTCGGAGAGTCGAGCAAGAAGTCTTGCCTAGGGTTATGAGGATTCAGATAGGTGAGCGAAGAAGTCTTGACTAGAGTCGGGAGGACTCAGATAGTTGAGTAAGAAGTCTTGCCTTGGATCGTGAGGATCCGATAAGGTGAGCGAAGAAGTCTTGACATGAGGTGTGAGGCCTCGGATTGTTGAGCATGAGGGCGACATCTTCATGAGTAGGATATGAGGGTAGTTTCTAGGTGAAGAGGTCACTTGAGAGATTGTACTTGTCTTATCTACTGGTGGATTTTGTTTACCGGTGGTTGCTAACCCGTGGATGTTTCCTCGTCGGAGGTTTACCATGTTATATATTGTGTCAACTTCTCTCTATCCCTATCTCTCTAGCATTTATATTTGTTAATTGAATACTAAGGATATAACTCTTTATGTAAGTTGACTTCCTTTATATGATATAGATAATGTATATGTTACCATTACTTGTTTGTATCACACTTTATTTGTTCTATATATTGATTAAGTATCTTTAATTGATATATATATTGTGATACAAGCAATCTAGAGGGACAAACTTTTGTTTGTTTCTAACGGAGTTGAAAAAGGTGTCTAACCTATTCACCCCCCTCTAGGTTAGCCTTGAACATTTAACCGTGCTTGTATTTTTAATTGGTATTAGAGCAGGACACTAGATTGTACTTAGTGAGAGTCCGGGTGATACATTCATGGTTTTTGTAAAGCTTTTGAAGTCATGGGTTTACAAGATGATGTAATGGCGGAAGGAGCCTCAAATACTAGGCCACCATTACTTCGAGGCACTAACTAGGCCATATTTGGAGGAGTTGATGGACATCAATTCTCCTACATTCAAAATCTTGAATCCGTAAAGGAAGCTTGAGATACTCTCCAAGTTACTAATGAAGGAGCCTTAGCGGTGAAAAAATCGAGGCTTCAAATGTTGGCATCACAATTTGAAGGTTTAAGTATGGGTGAAGAAGAAAAGTTCGAAGACTTCCAATTCTAGCTTCTTAACATTGCTAACCAATGTCAAGCACTTGGAGTACCTATCTCAAAAGAGCGTTTAAATTGGAAAATCTATAGGTCTCTTCCTAAGAGATTCAAATCAAAGGTGATGACCATTGAGGAAAGCAAGGATGTGTTATGAGATGTGCTTGAAGCCAAAGATTAAGAGTAAGGGAATCGTAAATAATGCTATAGAAGAGGAGAGTGATGAAGAAAATGAAGAGATGACTCTTTTGGTTAGAAGGTTCAAGAAGTTTCTAAAGAAGAATACCAAGCCTAGAGGCAAGTCTTTTAAGGAAAAGGGAGTTGAGAGAACATCATCTCCAAGGAATGAGAAGAATAGTCAAGCCATGAACAAGAAAGAGGTTCAATGCTATAATTGTCATGGTTTCGGTCACTTTGCTAGTGATTGCACCAAGAAGCCATCTAAGAAAGACAAGAAAGGCAAAGTTTTGGCGGCTACTTGGAGTGATGATAACTCTAGTGACAATGAGAGCTATAGTAGTGAGTCTTCAAGTGATGAAGAGTTGGTGAGCAACTTTGTAGCTCTAACGGCCTCTCATTCTCCACTAGATGTTGATGGTTTAATATCTTTGAACAAGAACTTTGATGCAAACCATCATGGAAGCTCTAGTTCCATTCCTACTAATCTTGAGTTGTTGGAAAAGATAGAAAAGCTTGAAGAAGCTAGAGATAATGCTCTAAGAGAGGTAGTTGAGAAAGATGATTTGATTAAGAAATAACTAGATGAGTTTGTGGTTATTAATCGTAGACTTCTTTATGAGAATGGTGATATTATGAAGAAGTTTAGAGAATTTGAAAAGATAAACCTTGAGAAGGATAATGTGATATCTTCTTTGAAGAAGAGAGAACAAGAATTGATGGAAGAGATAGACAAGACTAAGGAGGCCATCAAGGACTTAGTGAATGATTCGGTAAGTGTGTCTAGTGTTAGGAATCTTGTTAACTCTCATAGTGGTGAAGACGACTTGGTAGTTAAAGATGAGCTCTTGGAAGCACCACTTCCTACTCACTTTGATGAAGTCATGATTGATAAGAAACCACACAAAAAGAGAAGATCAAAAACCAAGAAGAAGTTGGCGAACAAGGTATCTTTGCAAACTCCTAGTGAAGCTAGTTCAACTCCAAAAGGTATAATCTCATCTTTTATTCCAATTTGCCATTATTGCAACACAATAGGTCACATTAAGCCTAGGTGTTATAAATATATTGAAAAATGAAAATTAGGGAATGAATATAGAGATAAAGAGATTAAACTTCAACTTGAACATGCTAAGGATTTGAAAGTTGAAAAACATGATATTTTTGCTAAACATGAAAAGAAGTTTTGGAGTAGAAAGAAAACTAATCTTGTTCAACTTGACAAAGCTTGTGTTGAAAATGTTAAGGAAGAGTGTGTTAATGGTATTCTTGTTAATCAAGTCATTGAAGGACTTTACTCTAGATTTAACATTGTTGTCAAGGATGATATTGGAAATGTTTGTGTAGGTACACCCAAGAACAAGTGGTTCAAGGGTGAGTGCTCTTATCACTAAAATAAGAAGCACATGTGAGATAGCATTGAGGCTATATATCAATTGTGTTGAGAATTCTTGCTTGCTAGCTTCGAATACTCCATGTATTGATATGAACTTGGTTATCTCACATCGTGGTTGTTATGATGGTCAAAATTTGTTGATTAACTTTAGAGAAGTTCTTTTGTTATATATGTTGATTGAGTTGAGATATTATGCTTTTTATACTCATGTTGTGAAACATCGTCAACTTGGTGTCATGAGGACATTAAAGGCAAGAGTGCTCATAAAAAGGGCGGAAGTATGATATTTGGTGAATATAATGTGCAAAAAGGTATCTCTATACTCTAATGCATGTTCTCTTAGATATTCATCTTTTGACTCAATTTTTGATATACATCTCATAACATGTCATATTAGAGAATTTTGTATAGCATACATATGGTTCTCATTTGCATTTGCTATTTTAGGATCTAATAGTGATATTGTTCACATTGATCTTAACTTTGATGATTGTTTGTTTATAGTATATTGAGTGACATTACTTTTGAAAATATGAGCTTCATATTCTTTGAAAGCTACTTATAGAGAAGTAATGATCTTGAATAAGTCTCTACTTATTGCTTTTAGATCATGTGTTTATGAGCCATAAAATCTTGGTTTTCTAAAATTGCACCTTGCTTCTCTTATATGTTTTGCTAGTATATTGAGTTTATTAATATGTAAACATTGGATACACCTTGAAGTTTTTATGCTTAAATACATTTAAAATGACCTATGGTTAGTATCCATTTTGCTTCGGCAATTACATAGAACTCAACGAGCATCTTCATGAAAAGGGCTACACACATTGGTTGTGAAAGCTACCCAATGTTGGAAAGAGCTACACCATTGTGATGAGTGAAAGCCATCATGAAGTGAATTTTGTTTATGTAAAAGAAATTGGAAAAATGAAAGAAGTGTTGAAATGAAATTATAAAAAAATTCTTTGATTCAAAGCCTAAAAAGAAAATGAGGAAGGCTTACAAAGAAGTTTAGTTGAAAATCAAATGAGCTCGGGTTGAAAAACAGAAATGGGATGACGAGCCACATGCACACACACACTCATATGTTGAAATCTATTCTCTTAAAAGTAAAAAATTCCGGATGATAATCGGTTTGACTTTTTGTGGAAAAAGCTTAAGATGAATAGTTGTTGGAAATTGTTTGCATGTTGATTATCAAATTACTTCTTGATATATATTTGAAGCATATCTCTCACACGCACATTTTGTTTATGAGTATGATGATATTTTAGCAATTGTTGAAGAATTATGAGAGAACTTGAAAAATCTTTGTGTATCTCTCTTAGCATATGAATCTTATTTTATTGATATTTCTTCAAATTGCTTGAATGTGTGATTGTGTGAACATCTTTGTGAACTTTATGCTATCATTGATTTTAGTTATAGCATTTATCAAGGGTGAGCATTGTATGCTAGACATTGTTCTCTTTTATGATATGTTCACATGCTTCATTTTGTTACATGTTGGCATATTTTGACTTAATGATACTTGTAAGATATTACTCACTATCTTTGTCTTCATGATGATTCATTCTTAAGTCATATGTCTTTGTTTTTATATATTTGTGACTAATATGATTGTTTTGTCTTTCACTCACTTTTGTTGTTTGTATATAGCATCTTATAACACAAGAACAAATGGAAAGAACTAAGGTTACCAGAAGTGGAAATCAATTGAATCACATTGTGAAAGCCAAGTCTACCTCAAAAGGATCCAAAGCTTCAAGGTCAAAAGATTTAGGGATCTTTGGAACTAAGAAGATATTTCAAGAGAGAGGCATTGACTTAGGTAAGTGTAAAGATTCTTATGTTTTTAAATGCATTACGGATAGAAATTAGGAATCTTGGGTGAGCATGTTAGGAATAGTGAATGATACTCTTGTTAGAGAGTTTTATCTTGAATATAGAGAAAGTGCCACCTTATTGGATGCTTTGATGGAGATTAGGGTTGTTGTGTTTAGAGTTAACATGGAAAACATTAACAAGTTTCTTGGGCTATCTAATGATATAGATTCGAACTTTCTATATGTAAATGTCATTGAGAATCTTAATATCATGGGTAGAACTCTTTGTGACAATGCTTCTTTTGAGTGGAAAGGTAGAGCATATTAGTCAACATGAGTTAACTAAGGCTAGTGCATTTTGGCATCTATTCATTTGCACTAACATTATTGGATCTTCGAATTCAACCGAGTTGAATAAAGACAAGATCAAAATAGTGTATGCTTGGTGATTAATCAACCTATAAACCTTAGGGATCTACTTATGCTTTTTATTGATAGTGCAGCTTTCTCTACTAGAGGAGATAAAAAGCTTGCATTACCAAGGCTTATAACTTCTTTGTGTTTAGCTCGTGGTGTTAAGAGTAGAGGAGATGATGTGTTGGTACAACCCTTGGAAAAGTATAGTGATAAATGTGTGTCATATATGTCATTTAAGGATAAGGGTAAGACATGTGATACTTTTGGACTATTTAGTAGTTCTCAAGTTGATTGTCATGAGATTAGCACAAACATTCTTCCAGATTGGGCTTTACATTTGAAGAAGAAGGTTGATGAGCTTAGTGCTATAGTTGATAAACAAAATGCTACAATAAAAGAGTTTGAGGAATGCATTGCTTCAAGTTCAAGACCACCTCTCAAGCATTATGTTAGATCAACTACACGCACATCTTTCTTTGGTGGACCAAGTAGCTAGTATTTGAGTCTTATGGTATGTTTCTTACTTTTTGGCATCATTTCATGTCAAAAAGAGGGAGAAAGAGTTGCTAGTTACTTAGTTTCCTTTTATGTTGTTTTTGTGAACTTTTGAACTTTTGAACTTTCAATGGCATGTAATAATTAGTTTTAAAATTTGGTTAAGAATTCTTGTATTTTGGCATGTATTGAGGGGGAGATACATGTATTTGTGGACTTAATTGTATATTCTTATCCATATTATATGTTGCCATTTGTTGTTTTTCTCTTGTATATGCATTGTGCTTTGAGATGATTTGTAGGTTTCTTTAAGAGAAGATCAAGATGAAGTTCAAGAGTTGGTGAAGATTAGTTATAGGAATCTTACTCATTGTAATGTGAGGGAGTGATTTTGTGACCTATCTTCATTTTTATATTTGTAGTAAATGTATAGGTGTTTTGACATGGAATTTGCCAAAGGGGGAGATTGTTAGGTTTTAGTTTGTGTTGACATTAATTCCATATCAAAATGATGTTTACTTGTAATGATTTAGTTGTTTAGATTCATGATGATTCAATTTTCAAAGAAGGATGATCAACAAGTCAAAACAAGTTCTAAGTCTTCAAAGAGAAATGATGCAATTTGGTTCTACAAAGGTATACTAAGACCTTATCTTTCTCTTACAAGGCTTAGGCACACGCACTCAATTCATACATTTGTGTCCCTGCATCGTTGTGCACCATTATAGACACACAGATACAATTCATTTATATGTGTCCCTGCATCGTTGTGCACCATGTATAACACATTCACACACTTGAAGATGAATGCTCATGCATTGGTATGGAAATAACATGTTTTGGAAAATGTATGATTGGAGACTATCTCTATGTAGTTTGCATTCTAGTGTGAATTGTGTTTTTGTGTGTATATGTTTGTATAACATGGATATTGAACTTGAATTTAGTCTTAAATCATTCATGATTGATTTCCGGTCATTTCGGTTACTTATACTATTGATTTCAAGTTCTAAGTAAAAAGATACTACACTTTCAACTCATGTTGCATACATTGTTTTCATCTTCGTATATCGAGTCTATTTAGTATTTTCTGGGTTGAGTATCTTATATTTCCATGTCCGTGTGAGAGTTACGGTTCGTAATCCGTAAACAGATTAGAAATGTGAGAGTTACGGTTCTGGCTTTTCTGAGCTTGCTCTGGTTTGGAAGCTTCCTTCTTCTATTGCTTTATGGCTCTCATATCGTCGTGCTCCATCTTGACCTTGATCTGTTCGTCGATTTCAATTTACACCAGAGCCTGATTATAGGCTTCTTGGTAGGTCTCTGGAGACCGCTTGGCAAAAGACCGAAAAAGCTTACCCGCCCACAAGTTTCTCCTGAAATTGGCAAGGGTTTCTTTCTCTGTGAAGACTCCCATCTAAATGACTTACTTGTGGAAACGCTCGACATAAGCCAGGAGGGTTTCCTTTCTCTCCTGGATCATGTACTGTATATGGATTGAATCTTTCAATCGGAGCTTAACTCCCTGAAATTATGAGTAGACATCTGTTGACAGTTTTAAGAAGGAATCTATATTGCCAGCGGGTAGCTTTCTGAACCAGGTCTTAGCGTAATCCGTTAGCATAGTTGGGAACATCCGACATATAACGGCCCTGGACGTGTTCTGGACCTCCATCTGTTGAACGAAGCTCTCAAAGTGGCTCAAGGGATCTTAATCCCGGAGAATCTATCCGTAGGTATTTTGAATTTTAGCGGGAGCTCCGCCTCCTGGATCCTTCTGGTGAAAGGAGCATTCATCTCACTTAGAGGATCTTTCTTGTCTTCCTTGTGCTTCCCCTTATTGATCTGCTGGATTTCTTTCTGAAGTTCTGCCAACTGGTCTCTCAGGCGCTTGCTCTCAAGTTTCCTTGAATTAATCTCAGACTCCTCACTGTCAGACCCTTCTGATGAGCTGGCGTCCTCTACTCGATTCCTTCTTTGAATGAGATCTGCTTGGGGGCTTTGCTGGCTTTTTCCTCTCTAGCTCGGGCCTCCCTCCTTGAATTCGTTAGGTGAAGAAACTCTCGCCGCTCCTGGGGAAGGACGTCCACCGCAGACTTAACTTGCCTGGGTTGGTAACGTGGCGGCGCTTCAGGAACGGAGGGCATGGGCCATAACCTATCCCGGATCAAGGGCTTGGGCCCAATTTATTTACGAGCTGGCTCTGAAGGGGTAGGTCCTAAGCGATCAAAGGCAGGCTGCCGAGTCCCATGCCTGTTTGGTTCTCCTTGGTTGCAGAGGTTTGCTTGCTGGACGGTAATACACTTATCGAGCAGTCGAAGGCGAATGTTTTCCACGAAAGCAGCCGCTTGTTGGTCAAGCACGACCTGGCTTCCCATAGGGGGATACAAAGCCCGAACAGTGGATGGCTGGTCTGGGACCTGGCCACGGAGCTCGGATCTTCTTCATTTTTTTGAGATTTTCCGTGTCAACCCAACTGAAGGTTGTTCCGACACAACTGACTATCATTGGGAGCCTCATGATTTCTATTAAATAACAAACTTATGAATATAAAAATGATGGTGTGGAAGTTGTTCCCATAGATGGCGCCACAAAGTATTAACGAAAAATTTGCTCAAGATGAGAAATTCCAATCAACACCCTCGAGACCACTACCATGGAGGTGATGGCCAGGGTCAGTACCTCAAATATCTGACCTGTTAAGATAAAAACAAATATTTGAATGATAATGTGATAGCGATTGAGAGCTTAATTATTGATCACTCATGGTATACAGAAATCTATAACATACACTTACAATCTCTCTAGGACATAAGAGGGTGGCAACTTCGTACTTGTCGAATAGTAGATACAATGATGGTCGTGTTCTGTTTTTTACTCTATTTCTGCTTCTTTTTTTTTACTCTATTTCTGCTTCCTTTTTTTCTTTATCATGCTTGAACTTATTTATATATGCTCCAAGTAGGTTTAAACTCGTGAATCGCCCGCCACGATTTTATGAATCCATTCCCTCTTTATCGGGCAGGATCCTCTATTTGAAAGTCGTTGACTTCGAGTAAATTACAGACTCAAGATTATCGTTGGAGGAGATAAGTTTATTTCCTCTTTAGAATCAAATTCTTGTCTTACACGTATGCATCATTTAATGTTCGTTATAACTTAGTTATGATCTTATGTGTATTCATGGCATGATTCTTCATGGAAGTCTTCGAGTTAGCCGTTTTGTAGAGCGAGGTAGATCCATGCTTTAGTTCTGGTCTCAAAAGCTTGGGACGACCTTGTAGGCACTTACTGGAGGCAGCGTAGATTATGAGAGATTCTTCTTTCATGTCTAGGTAGGCTACGGGAGTCCTTAAGCGAATTAGCTATAGCATGAACCTGTTCCACTTAGAGGCTCTCTCTTCATATCTGATGGGGACAGCGAGCTTCTGGAGTGGTTGGTGGGTTTCTGGCTTAGACTATGAGTTAAATCTGACCTTACGAAGTCTTGACCTGGAAGGAGCTCATTCTTGTTTGCGTCGGGCTTCACTTTGAGTGTTGGCTTTCACGAGGTGGTTTTGGAGCCCTACCTCAGGAACCAAGGTTTTGAGATAGGTGAGGAGCCTAGATTCCAGTGTTCGTGTGAGGGCTCGGCCCAGTTGTGCCTATTTTCATCCCTGATAATTCCGAAGCTTGATGGTCCTTCCCTGCTTCTGCGGGGTAGTTTTATGGTTCGCCCGGGGTCCCATGTATGGTGAATTCGGGCTTTGATTCAAACTCGGAGAGTGAAAAATTTCTCTTTGATCTCTTAGCCAAATTTTGCTATTAACATATTGATTAATTATTTACTCAATTTGTTTAAAATTGTAATAATATTAAACAAAATATAAAAATTGATTTCAATTTTTGGTAGTTTTCAGTTAACCTACCAGACGCGTTTTTCTGTTTTTATTTTCAAAATATTGCTTTCAGTATATGATACCAGACGCGTTTTCAGAATTCGAAACTGAAACCAAAAACACTGTTTTCATTTTCATTTTTAATTTTGAAAAACGACAACTTGAAAACGTTTATTGGATGAACCTTTAGGTCCTTTTCTACAGCTGTTTTTCAGTCCGTTTTCATTTTTGTTTTTCAAAAATGATTTCGAATTCGCTTTCGTTAATCGGTTTTTATTTTATTTCCAAAAAACGAAAAATAAATGAAAAACAAAATCATTGTTAACAGTGAAAAATTTAAAAGACACAAAATGCATGTTTTCTTTGTTTTTGTTTTTGTTTTTCACTTTATTTAATTTTTTCTTTTACTTTTTTTCTTCTTCTTTTCCAATCCTCTTCTTCGATCCGCTTCTTCTTCTTCTTCTTCTTCTCCGAACCTTTTTTCTTCTTCGATCCTCATTTTCTTCTTCTTCTTCTCCGATGCTTCTTCTTCTCCGATCCTTCTCCTTCTTCGATCCTTTTCCTCCTCGATCCTCTACTTCTTCTTCTCCTTCGATCATCTTCCTTCTTTTTCTTTTTTTCTTCTTCCTGACCGATCTATGGCCCGTCTTGTAAGCATTTTTCCGCTGTTGTTTTTCAAAAATAAAAATAAAAATGAAACAGTATTTTTGGTTTCAGTTTCGAATTCTGAAAACGCGTCTCGTAGCATATATTGAAAACTGTATTTTGAAAATGAAAATGGAAATGGAAAAAACGTGTATGGTAGGTTAACCGAAAACTATCAAAAATTGAAATACCAATTTTGGTATTTTGTTTAATATTATTACAACTATAAACAAATTGATTAAATAATTAACCAATATAACTTTTGAGTTATAATTTTTAAATTGAACACAAGTATTTCATAAAAAATTAATTAAAAAAAAACATATCAAAATATGAATTAATCAAAACTAAACTCTTAAATTATAAATAAATAATTATAATATATATATATTATTACATAATAAAAATTTAACTGTATATATATAATATATATACATATTATAATAATATATAAAATATATATTAATTATTATTACATATATTAAAATTTATATTATAATAATATATTATAATATTATATATATTATTTTATATATTATATTATATTATAGTTTTTATATATAATAATAAATAATGTATTACATTATATTCTATATAAATATATAATATTAGATATATTATATATATATATATATTATATTTAATAATATATAATCATAATATTATATATTATAGAATATTAATATACTAATTATGTAAATATTATAATATATAATATTTTATATAATATTTATATATAGTAATATATATTATATTAATATTTGATAATATTATATATTATAATATTTATATATCATACATAAAATATATTATATTATAATATATATATATATGTATAATAATCATAATATATATATATATATATAGTATTACATGAATGCTTTTAGTTCTAGTTGGAAATAAATTATTATGGAATCTATATATAAAATAGGGGCACTTTGGTCGTTTGAAAATCTTGTCTCGTCTTATCCTACCCATATCAAATACATAACAATACAATTAATAGTTTTTTAAAAAGATTTTTTTTTATAAAAAAAGTGAAAACAAAAACGAAAACAAAAAACAAGTATTTTGTGTTTTTCAAATCTTTCACTTTTAACTTTGGTTTTTTATTTTATTTTTATTTTTGTTTTTCGAAAATAAAATGAAAAACGGTTAGCGAATGTGTTTTCAAAATCGTTTTTGAAAAATAAAAAAGAAAACGGACTGAAAAACAGCTATAGGACGGGGCCCTAGTTTCCTTCTTTTTCTTCTTTTTAAATTATATATATATATATATATTATTACTGTTAGTTATATTTTTTAAAATAATACTTATTTATAATTTAAGAGTTTAATTTTGATTAATTGATTATTTTATTTTTTTAGTAATTTGTGATGTGTATTTTTGTCTAATTTAAAAATTACAATACAAAAATTATATTGGTTATTTATTTAATCAATTTGTTTTCAATTGTAATAATACTAAACAAAATACAAAAAATGATATTTTAATTTTTGATAGTTTACTGTTAGAGTTCAAAAAATAAATGATACTTTTTGGAGGTGATATTTCAATACTGTCACTGCTTTAATAACTTATATTTAAAATACGCCTATTATGGTGAAGAGACAAAAATACCTCCAATAGTTGTTCCATATCATATTTCTTTCATTCATTTTACAGTGACAGAGTTGTAAATTAGAGAAAGTCCCGTTGAAACTCAGACAATCATTCGAACGGCGACGGAGTGACGCGATGTAGACACATTCGGGAGTGAAGCTCCTCGTGAAGTTCGCGTTGGTCGAGCTGCCCTGTCAGCTTGTGGGGGGGAAGAGGGCAGCACCCCTGGAGTTTTTTTTTTGGCCAGTACTTAAAATGCTCGAAATGTAATTACAAAAAGCTCGGAGCCTTTAGTCAAAGTCTTAGAGCATTTATTAAAAAACTTGGAGCCATTACAAAAATGAAAAGCTTGGAGTCATTACAAAAAAGTAAAGCTCGGAGCCATTATAAAAAAACTCGGAGTCTTTATAAAAAAAGCTCGGAGCCATTACAAAAAAGCTCGGAGAAATTATAAAAAAGCTCAGAGCCTTTATAAAAAAGTTCGGAGCCACTACAAAAAAGAAAAGCTCAGAGCCATTACAAAAAAGCTAGGAGCCAATACAAAAAGTTCGGAGTTATTACAAAAAAGAAAAGCTCGGAGCCATTACAAAAAAGAAAAGCTCGGAGCCATTGCAAAAAAGAAAAGCTTGGAGCCATTATAAAAAAGCTCGGAGACATTATAAAAAAGCTCGAAGCCTTTACAAAAAAGCTCGAAGCCTTTACAAAAAAGCTCGAAGCCTTTACAAAAAAGAAAAGCTCAGAGCCATTACAGAAAAGTTCGGAGCCATTATAAAAAAGTTCGGAGCCATTATAAAAAAGCTTGGAGCCTTTACAAAAAAGCTCAGAGCCTTTACAAAAAAGCTTGAAGACTTTACACAAAGTCTTGGATAATTTACACAAAGGCTCGAACGCAATAAATAAAGTCTCGGGCAGCCTTCAAAAAGGCTTGGATAGAGTTTACAAAGGCTCAGAGATTCAAACTTCAGAATATCAGCTTCATGTTTACACAAAAACTCAGACAACAAATCATAAGATATAAATAAATTGTTACAAGACTCAGAATACCTGATTGTGCTAAAACACATCAACTTTCAAACAATTTGTAGATCGATTTTCAGACAAGTTTATTGGAGAGAGAGAGAGAGAGAGAGAGAGAGAGAGAGAGAGAGAGATGTGTTACTGCTTTTAGTGATCAAAGTGTGGAGATGGAAGTACAAAGAAAATTAAAAATTGATTATTTAAGGGCAATTTGGATAGTTCACAATAATAAGTTCTTTTTAAACTTAACTTGATAAAGCAGTGACATCATTGCAACACACCAAAACAAGGTAACATTTCTTACCATTTCCACTTTCATTTAACCTTTTTAACAGTAAAATTTGGCCAGGGGTCAAAGTGAAATTTTCCACTTTCCCGTCTGTCAAAGCCCATAGTCGACGTTCATGAAACCCGGGTAGACCATAAAGCTGCCCCACAAGAGCAAGAAAGGTTAGCCGGGCTTCCAAACTATCAGGAAGCAAGCTAGGCTCGACTAGGATGATCCCCCACAAGAACACTGGAACCCGGGCTTCTCGAGGCCACCTATCTGGGAACCTAGGTTCCTGGGGTCGAGCTCTTCAACCACCCCGTGAAAGCCAGGGGGGTCTCCAAGATCAAGAAACATTCAAAATAAGCCCGACAAGCAAAGTAAACCCCCTCCGGGTTAAAACTTTCAGAGGTAGAACTTAACAGTAGTCTTAGATAGAAGCCCACCAGCCTTTCCATAAGCCCGATGTCCCTGCTGGGCATGAAGGAAGAATCACGCCTAAATCTACACTACCCCGGCTACCTCTCAGGAATGTCTACAGGGACACCTTAAGCTCCCAAGGATCCAGGAACGTCCTTTCCAAGCTCTCGAGAATAGAACCGCAACATAGATCCATCTGGGACCGAAACATAGTCCAATAAACTCCATGAAGAATCATGACATGAGTTCACACAGGATCATCTCCACGTAATGACTAGTATTTACATAAAAGTCAAGAGTTTGATTCCAAAAAGGGAACAAACTTATCTCCGTCAACTATATCATCGAATCCAGTAACAATTCAAATTCAAATGACGAATCCCGCCCAATAAGGAGGGAACATATTCATGGGATCACGACAAGATATTTGCGAACTAAAAACCTACTTGGACTATATATATATATGTGAGGCAAAGCTTGGTAGAGGAGAGATACAGAAAAACATAGAAAAGAGAGATAACGACAGATAGACAAGAAGAAAAGAAGAGAGGAGGACCTAAATTCTGTATCCAGAACATAGCCGCCATTGTTTTCAACTATTCGACAAGTATAAAGTTGCCACCTTCCTAGGTCCTAGAGAGATTGTGAGCATATGAGAGAGTGATTTGAATATCGAAGCTAGTAATCAATAATAAAGCTTCCATTTGTTGTTTTTACAATTCGACCTTTCGTTTACCTCTAAACAGGTCAAGTATCAATGGTACCGACCCCGGCCAACACTTCCGTGGTAGTGGTCTTGATAGTGTTAGTAGAAATTTCTCATCCTGAGCAAATTTCCTGTTAACACTTTCTGGCATTGTCTATGGGAAACTCTCACACCACCATCTTTATATTCAAAAATTTATTTGTTTTACAAGAATCATGAGGCTCCGCTCCTCACAAGGATAACCAGGCACATCGGAACAACCTTCTGCTGAGTCGACACGAAAGGTCCCGAAGAAAGGGAGAAAATCTGGGCTCTATAGACAGGTTCCAAACCAGCCAGCCACTGTACGGGCGCTGGATCCCCCTATGGGAAATAAGGTCAAGCTCGACCAATAAGTGGCGACCTTCGTGGAAAACGTCCACCTTCGATTGCTAGTTGAGGGTATTACTATCCATCAAGTAAACCTCTGCAATCAGGGGGAGTCAAGTAGGTCCGAGGCTAGGCAACCCGCCTTTGATCGCATGGGACCGAGCCAGATCGTAATAGAACGGGACTCCCAACCTCGATCCGGGATAGGTTAGGGCCCATGGCCCTTGTTCCCGAAGCGCTGCCACTCTACCAACCTAGGCAAGTCAAATCTGCGACAGACGTCCTTCCCCGAGAGCGGGGAGAGTTTCTCTACCCAATGACTTCGAGGAGGGAAGCCCGAAGTAAGGAAGAAGAAAGTCAGCAAAGCCCCCGAGCAGACCCCCTCAGAAGAAGGAACCGGGTAGAGGTCGCCCGTTCCTTAGAAGGGTCTGATGGTAAGGAAACTGAGATTAACTCAAGGAAATTCGAATGCAAACGCCTAATGGACCAGTTGGTAGAGCTTCAGAAGGAGGTCCAATTGATGAAGAAGGGAAAGTACAAGGAGGACAAGAAAGATCCTCTAAGTGAAATGAATGCTCCCTTCACCAGAAGGATCAGGGAGGCGGAGCTCCCGCCTAAGTTCAAAATGCCAACTGACAGATTCTCCGGGACTGAGCATCCCTTGAGCCACTTAGAGAGTTTTGTTCAACAGATGGAGGTCCAGAATACGACCAGGGCCACTATGTGTCGAATATTCCCCATTACGCTCACAGATTACGCTAAAACCTGGTTTAGGAAACTACTTGCCGGTAGTGTGGATTCCTTCATCAAGCTATCAACCGATTTCTGCTCATAATTCCAGGAAGTTAAGCCCCGATTGAATGACCCAATCCATCTATAGTACGTGATCCAGGAGAGAGGGGAAACCCTCCGTGCTTATGTCGAGCGTTTCCACAAGAAAGTCATTCAGATGGGGGTCTTCACCTAGAATGAAATCCTCACCAACTTCAGAAGGAACCTGTGGGTGGGAAAGCTTTTCTGGTCTTTTACCAAGAGACCTCTGGAAACCTACCAAGAAGCCTATGATTGGGCTCTAGAGCAGATTGAGGTCGACGGACAGCTTATGGTCAAGATGGAACACGACGACATGAGAGACGTAAAGCGACAAAAGAAGGAAGGTCTCAGACCCGAGCAAGCTCAGAAAAGCCAGAACAAACCCCCCAATAAATCAACATACCGCTTCCCCCTTTCTCAACCCAGATCGGAAAGGTATCCAAAAAAATGAACTCCCCTGCAAGCTTCACCACCTCTCAGGATAGTGGCCACAATAGCTCACAATGAGAGGGGGTACAATCATTACACTCCCTTAAATACGTCCCGTGAAATAGTCTATCTCTCCATTCAAGACAAGGGTTTGGTACAGAATCCCGCTCCCATGAAAGCCCCGGTTGATAAGAGAAATCGCTATAAATATTATGACTTTAACGAGGACGCGGGGCATAACATTTCAGAATGCTACAACATGCAGAATCAGATCGAGGCTTTGATAAGAGGAGGATGTCTGGTGGAATTCTTGCAGTAAGTTAGGGAGAACATTCAGATTGAAAGGGAAGTGCAAGTCGAGATCCGAGAGCATACCAGAAAAGAAAAGGGGAGCAGGCGGGCCTGATGCAACAGATTCAGATAATACATACCATCAATGGGGGGCCTACTGTGGCCGACACCTTTAACAGTTCCAGGAAAAATCATGCGAGGAAAGTCTCTCGTACGGACGAAGGGCGAGATATCTTTAAGGTCGACCAGAGACCGACCAACCCCTCCCAACTGTCATATATCATTTTCACCGAAGCAGATGTCTACAACACCGTGCAACCTCATGATGACCCAATGGTGATCACGGTATAGATTGCCAACTGCATGGTACACTGTGTACTCATCGACACAGGTAGTAGCGTTGACGTCCTATTTAAAGATACCTTGGAAAAGCTAAACTTGAAACAATGGTGTTACAACAGCTGCACTACCCTGCTATATGGGTTCACTGGGAACTCAATCACACCCGTGTGATAAAAAATCCTACCAGTGATCATTGGAGCCACACCTATCCAGCAGAATATCAAGACCGACTTCGTGGTGGTGGATACCCCATCTGCCTACAATGACATATTAGGGAGACCATTTTTATCATTCTTGAAAGGGGTGATTTCCATTTACCACAACGTCATGAATTTCCAAGTAGGAGACAAGGTGGGGGAAGTTTGGGGTGATCAGCAAGCAGTCAAGAGATGCTACGCAGTGTCGGCCAACCCAGCGGCTCTAGCAAAACAACTTGCCCAGATGACAACGATCCAAGACAAGGCATCCACTGCACTAAACCTAGGAGATGTAGGGTCCACTGATCACCCTGAAGACGACCTCATAATGCCCAACAAGGAGGAACAGAGAAGGGAATGGGCCAGCGGCCATCCAGTGGATAAGTTTGAAGATAATTCTGTCCAAATGGACGATCCCTCGAAGGTCGTTAAAATCTGAGCCACCCTTGAGCCGGGAGTGAAAGAGGGTTTGATCAGGCTCCTCATAGAGTTCAATAACATTTTTGCTTGGAGTCATGCTGAAATGCTAGGGATCCCGATGACATTAGTTGCTTATCGATTGGCAGTGGATCCGACCTTTAAACACACTAAACAAAAAAGGTGCCACTTTAACACCAAAGGAAATGTTACGGTTCAGGAAGAGGTGGACAAACTAGCCCGGGTGGGCTTCATTCGAGAAACACGTTATCCCGAGTGGATCGCCAACGTGGTCATGGTCACAAAGGCAAATGGAAAGTTGCACATGTGTGTTGATTACACCGACCTCAACCGGGCATGCCCGAAGGACAGCTTCCCTCTACCAAAAATTAATCAGCTGGTAGACTCTACCTCCAGAAACAAGCTCCTGAGCTTCATGGACGCATTTTCAGGGTACAATAAAATTATGTTGCACCCCGTGGACCAGGAAAAGACCAGATTTATCACAACGCAAGGTTTGTACTACTATAAAGTGATTCCTTTCGGGCTCAAGAACGCTGGAGCTATTTATCAGTGGCTTGTCAATCGGTTGTTCAAGCCCGAAATCGGAAGGTCAATGAAGGTGTATATCGATGACATGATCACCAAGTCTTCAACCTCGAAAGGTCATCTGGTCGACCTTTGTAGAACCTTCATGATCCTAAGGGAGAACCAGATGAGGTTGAACCCTTCCAAATGCGCATTTGGGGTAACTACAGGGAACTTTCTGGGCTTCATGGTCCATGAGAGAGGCATAAAGGCTAACCTAGAAAAGATCATGGCTAATCTGGATCTAGAATCCCCTACGTCTTTTAAACAGGTTCAAGCCTTGACCGGACAGGTAGCTGCGCTCAATAGGTTCATCTCTCGGTCTACCGATAAATGTCTACCATTCTTCAAAGCCTTCAAGCAGGGAAGAAACATGAAATGGGATCAGGAGAGCGAACAAGCTTTTCAAGCCTTGAAAAAATACCTATCAAGCCTTCCACTGCTGGTTAAGCCAAGTCCTGGAGAAGAGCTTCAAATATACTTGGCCATTTCAGAAACCGCCGTAAGCGGGGCCTTGGTCAAGGAATGGGGGGATAGGGTCTAGCTACCTATTTGCTAAGTAAGTCACACTCTAACCAAACCCGAAAAGAACTATACCCTGTTGGAGAAGCTCGCTTATGCCTTGGTAACCTCGGCAAGGAAGCTTCGTCCCTACTTCCATGCTCATTCAATACTAGTGGTGATAGACCAACCCCTCTGTCCCTCTGTCAATTCTTACAAAGGCCCAATGTTTTCGAAAGGCTGGTTTTATGAGCCCTGGAGCTTACTCAGTTCTATTTAAGGTACAAGCCTAGGACCGCAATAAAAGCTCAGGCACTAGCAGACTTTGTAGCAGAGCTCTCAATACCTTTAGGCCAAGCAACCCCCACGGTAACAGATGTAGCCCTTGAGAGGATTCCAGAATCTGACAGCTGGTCGAAGGGTTGCGAGTCGTGGACCCTCTACACTGATGGAGCTTTCGGGCAAGATGGGGGAGGAGCGGGCATAGTCCTATGAAATTCCCTTTATCTTTATAGTGTGAATATACCTAGAGGGAGGGGGGGGGGGGGTGAATAGGTATATTCTCCAATTTTTATCTTATTTTAAAAACAATGCAATTCTAACAATGCTTAATGAAAATTGCAAACAATGATACACAATATTTATATGGTAAACCTCCGAAGAGGAAACATCTATGGGTTGATACCACAACCACCGGCAAAAGCAAATCTACTATTTCAAATAGAGTTACACTCTCAAGCAATCACACATGCTCTACAAGCTATCACTCTCACTCTATTCTTGAACCTGGTGATATACTAAGCCGACTTCCTATCCAAGACCTCCTGTCTCTAGGAAGATTCCTTGCTCACCTATCTGGATCCTCCCGGCCCTAGGCAAGACTTCTTGCTCAACTATCCGAGTCCTCCCGACTCTAGTCAAGACTTCCTTGCTCAACAATCCGAGGTCTCACACCTCTTGTCAAGACTTCCACTTGCTTAGCTATCCAAGTCCTCATGACTCTAGCTAAGACTTACAATTGCTCAAATCAAAGAATCACTCTAAGATGTGAGACTTTCTACCTCTTCACAAGGCATCTAAGTGATCATGAATGCAAAACGCAAACAAGCACTCAACATAGAAAATGATGATCAACAAATTCTATGGAAATTCAACTAGATAGCTAGATTAGGCTTTCAAAGAACAATCACAAATGTATCTAGACAACCTAAGCCTGTTATCAACTAAGAACATAAATATGAAGATATAGACACCAATTGAAACACAATCTAGTTCTTAGAAAATGAAATTAGATATAGAAACAATCAATCAATAATAAAAACAAAAGATTTCTAGAAGCAATTTCATGTTTATCAAGTTTAGCACAAATTATTCAATATATCACAAATCTAGCTAAACTTGAAAATCAAATCAACAAGCCAAAAAATGATATCAAAATCATCCTAGTCATGCTTCTTAATAAAATAACATCAATCAATAAGAAGATCTAAGAAGAAAACTAAGAAGAAGATGATTTTACCAACAAGGATGCAAACCACGAACTGAAGATCAGATCACAACAAAAAATGTAGACATCCTTTGGTTCTGAAAATGCTTGGGGTTTGTATAACTCTTCAATACACTCGAAATCGGTTTTTTAATCAAGTGATTCGGAGTAGAAATGAAGAAGTTATCACAAAAACAAAAATAAAAAATGTTGAGAGAAAATTTCTGCACTTGTTCTTCAATTTCAATTTTCTCAACTTGTAAAGAATGGGAGGGAATGAGGGATTTAAAAAGAGAATGACCAAATGACCAACTTGCCCTCTTTATTTAGTGACTCCTCGAGATGTCGCGTGGGCATCTCGGGGCAGAACACATTTGGGGTTGAGATGGCCACGCGCCATCTCGGGATGGTGCATGGTGATGGCTTGAGCAATCGCATCTCACCCCTTGCGCTCCTCTCGGGTTCTTCGACCGTTCTTTGACCTCCGAACTCCGAATTCGAATCTGTTTGAAGATTACAACCCGGGACTCCCTCACGGACATGGAAATATAAGTCCCTGTCCTGCAACTATTTTTCAGTTCGTTTTCGTTTTCATTTTTAAAAAATGATTTCGAAAACGCGTTTGTTAACCGTTTTTCATTTTATTTTCGAAAAACGAAAAAAAATGAAAAACAAAACCAGTGTCAAAAGTGAAAGATTTGAAAAACACAAAATACCTGTTTTTCGTTTTTTTTTTTTCGTTTTTTTTTCATTTTGTTTTTCACCTTTTTATATATAAAAAAATCATTTTGTTTTTCATTTTGTTTCATTTAGATCTATTATGTGTTTCATATGGCTAGGATAAGACGGGACAAAATTTTTAAATGACCAAAGTGCCCCTATATATATATTCCAGAATAATTTATTTTCAACTAAAACTGAAAGTATTCATGCAATAATATATAAATATATATATTATAATATTATATATTATAAAATAATATATTTTATGTATATTATATAATATTAATATATCATATATATATATATATATAATATTATAGAATATTAATATATATTATGTAATATATATATATTATTATATATATAAATATTATATAAAATATTATAATATTTATATAAATAGTATATTAATATTTATAATATATATATATATATTAATACTATATTTATAATGATATATATATTTATAATGATATATATATATATAAAATATCAAATATTATATATTTATATAGTATATAATGTAATATATTATATATAAAAATATAATATAATATAATATAATAATATTTAATATAAAAAAAAATATGTAATATTATAATATATTATTATAATTTACATATATTTAATATATATTTAATATTGTTAATAGCAAAATTTGGCTAGGGACCAAAGAAGAATTTTCCACTTTCCAGCCTTCTTGCAAGGGTCCGAATTTGGGCTTATATGACAGGGTATCAAGGTCTCCGAGGTCGAGCTACCACGCGATCCTACAGGAACAAGGCGAGGCCGCCCATACCATCTGAGCATCTCGCACGTGTCCAGGCTTGCCAAATAAAGCCTGACGAGACCGCATCAAGCTCCTTATACCAGGATAAAAGCCCGAAGCTAGTGGTGTAAAAATGGACTGGCCCGGCCCATCAGGGACGGCCTGGCCAATCCATTTCTGGAAATAGGCCTGGCTGGGCCTGGCACGTGACTGTTCAGCAGGCCGGCCCGGCCCGGCCCGGCCCGGCCTGTTTCGGAAGAAGCAGGCCCAACACGGCAAGCCGGCCTGCCTCAGGCCGGTCGTGCCAGTCCTGCCCGCCTTGCCCCTCTGACGTACCTGGTCCGGCGGGTTAGTTTTTAAGTCCAATTTTTTTTCCAAATTACGTTTTTTTGGATTTACGGTATAGGGTTTAGGATTTATAGTTTATGGTTAAGGGTTTAGAATTTAAAATGAATGAAGAAAACGAACAATTATTAGGATTTGAAATGAATAAAGAGAACGAATATTTTTTTAATTATTTATTTATTTTTCACTTATGGAATTCAGTAATACATATCTACATGATTGCCTCATTAAAAACCTTACCAAGAAAAACTCAGTGGGATAAAAACTTGGTAAGGGAAAAAGAGTGCAATCGTTTTACAACTTACAAGTAAATAATAAATACATATGTAAAAGTATAACCTAGTTCTGGCCCTGGCCACTACCTGAAGGGTCATCAATATATAGATTGTCGAAATTTAGATTAAGTTCTTTATCTACAGTTAGATTTTGTAACCTTTTTTTTAGCATGCTCCCAATCCCGAAGGCATGTTAATACCTCCACCATCTCTGGAGACAAACAGCTTCTTCTTGGTTCAATTATGCGTCCACTGGTGCTGAAAGCTTGTTTTGAAGACACCGTTGACACTGGAATAACCAGTACGTCACGTGCTAAGTGTGACAGAACTGGATACCTGTACGTATAGGTCTTCCACCGTAACAACAAATCTAACTCTTCCTTGTCTTCAACAGCATCGAACCGTGCTTCAAGGTACCTAATAAGTTCGGTACAAGAAGATGGGCTAGATCTTTGCCATGAAGAAGTACTTGCTGATTTGTCTTTTTTTTTCGATGTTTCAGAAGACTCCAACTTGTTTGCTTCTGCTCTGTCTCCGGTCGTGTTGATTGGGGGATGTAACCTGGTCTCATAAATATGAAAAATCACGAACAACTTGGTTTGAATGTCAGTAATTTGTTCTGAATAATCTATTGACAAATTAATACCAATAAATTCAAGCAAAACTTCTAAACCAGATAATTTAACCCTGAGATCTATTATAGCACTTAAGGCATAAAGTAGGGGAATGTTAGCCCAATATTTTTTCAACTTTGTCTCCATGACAACAACTGCAGCGCCTAGATGTTCATCTTCTCTATAACTGTTTAATAGTTCAGACATTTCCACTATCTGATGGATTGCTTGGGAAGATGTGGGGTAATATACCCCGGAAAGAGTTACAGTGGCATTGTAAAAAATCTTTAAAAATTGAACAAAAATCTTTGCCACATACCAATCGTCTGTGGTAAGTAATTTTGGACTAAGTTGTCCTGTTTCGGTCTATTTCATGTTATAAAAACATGTAATGGTTGTATCATATTCCAAACAATTTTGCGGGATATTTCTTGCAACAAACAATGCAATAGAGCTAGTATTTGCAGATGCATTATCAAATGTGATTGAAAGAATGCGATGCGTGATTTCATAAGTTTCAAAAACTTCCATTATGACATTAAAAATGTTTTCTGCGGTATGTGCAAAATCTATAGGACGAAAACCAAAAATTCTTTTTGTTATCCTCCAATCAGAATCTAAATAGTGTCCCATGACACATAAATATTCCTGTTTGGAACATGCATTCCAAATATCAGAAGTTAATGCAACAGAGACACTTAAATGCTGTATTTCAGCAACTAAGTCATCCCTTTCGGTTTCAAACAACCGTATCAAATCATTTCTAGTGGTGGTTCTAGAAACAGGTTCATATTGGGGGTTATATGCAGATGTGATTAATTCTTTATAAAATGGACTCTCACCAATACTGATCGGTTGATCAGTTTGTGCAATGTATAGTGCCAAGCACTCTCTAGCGTGCATGGCGTCGTACTGCCACGTCGTAACGGACCCGTCTGGGTGCCGTTGAAGTTGTGTCTGGGTTGTAGTATCTACCTGTCCATGTGCAGGCATACATTTGTGCATATGCCGTCTCAAATGTCCGGTTCCCCCCGTACTTGTAGCATAATTCTTATGGCAAAACTTACATTTAGCTCTGAGGCCAGACGCCCCATTTGGGAGTGTCATTTGGAATATGTTGAAACATTGCCACACATCTGATGTTAATTTTCTGGGACGTGATGTTGGTGTAACGCCGGAACCAGAAGGTCCCGCTTGAGTATGGGTCGGTTCTGAAATATCAAATTCATCGTTGAGCATATTCAAACCGTCCGGAAAATAAGGCTGGTGGTTAGGATCCATTATCTGAATAAAAATATGAGCACTATAGTAGTTAATAGTCAAATTAAAAATCAATATTTACTAACAGTAATCTTAATTTACTAACAATAATTACTATAACTAATACGACACTTACAATAATTTATTTACTTAAAAAACAAATTAAATAAACAAAAAAATCATAATCTACTAACATAAAATTTTAAATTCACTAGTTCACTACTACAAATAAAATTGATAAATTTACTAACATAATATACTAACATAAAATTGATGATTTGAACCACTACTCTTAAATTTACTAACATAATCTACAAATGAAAAATTTTAATTTATGAAAAAAACAATATCAAACGTAATTACTACACTTAACATTCATCATTTACTTATTACAAAAAGTAATTTCAGTAATACAAATTAAATTTCTAAATTTATTAATAACAAATATTAAAATTACTACTAAACTTAAAAATCTTAATAAACTAAACAAATAATATTAACATTAAAGCCCAAAAATTGATAAACTAACTAATTAAATAGATAATGTTTTCATTAAGTAACTCAAATCTAAACATAAACATATAAATTTACTATGAGAATATGTTAGACCAAAAGTAATAACAAAATTGTACCTTTAAAATTTGGTGTGTTGGTGGAAAACGTAGAGAATTTTGTAGAGAGAGTAATAACCAAATTGAATGAAAAAGTTTAGAGAATTGGAGAATATATTAGAGATTGAGATTTGAGAGAATGAGATATTGAAAGAATGATAGAGAGAGTTAATGGAAAATGAAATGGATGGAAGTATTTATAGAAAAATTTGATTTGTGGGTCAAAATGTAATTTAAAAGATTTTAGGGGGGGTTTTGGTAATTTTTGTTTCCTCCAACGGCTAGAAATCAATTCCAGCCGTTGGAGGATTTTTGAAAAAAAAATAAATAATAAAATTGGGCCGAACAGACTGGCGGATTTGTCCGACAGGCCTGGCACGCCGGATTGGTGTGCCAGGCGGGCCGGCCTGCCACGCCTCCTCCCAGCGGCCTGACACGCGGCCTGTCCAGGGCCAGGCCGCGGCCTTGCCCTCTTCCTTCACGTACCGTTCCCAGAACGGCCCGTGAACTTCCTGGGCCGGCCGGACCTGCCTGTCACCGGCCGGCCCATTTTTACACCACTACCCGAATCTAGGTCGACGTGAAAGGACCTGGGTCCCCCGACATCAAGGTATCTCGTGACACTCTCCTAGAGCTTGCTACTATCTCTACTTTCACTAGGAGACCTTCAAGGTGACGAACTTGTCTTGCAAAGGCCCTCTTGCCTCGTCGAGGTATAATCTCGACCTGTCCGAGCATGAAAGGAAGAAGCCCGTAAAACCTCATCGTCACCAAAGCGCCAAGATCCACTGTAGACCCTGGCATGGTTAAATTAAGTAGCAAGAGCAGTACTCGAGCGTACCTCTCCACCTTTCCAGAAGCAAGCCAAGGTCGCCTGTTTATGGCGAACACCTTACCAAGACTTTCCATCCAAGCTTCGCTATCCCGTCGGATTCTAGCATGATCAAATCGAGCTCCACCGAAAGCCTTCTAAGGTCTAATCAAGCTTCATACAACCAGATTGGTACCTTAAGGTATCTCGCCCTAAGATCGATACCCAAGCACTGGGATACCAGCTTCGAGACCCATTCGGGGTACGCCTCCTCCGTAAGGTAGGAAGAATAATATCAGTAAGGTACCGCGCCACCAGAATATTGAACCAGAGTTCTCCTCCAAGAGAGAGGGTTGACTTTCATGATTACCATTAATGAGGTCAATCGTATTAATAGAGGTAGTCAGCCTTATTTAACGAGGTCAACCATATTAATGGAGGTAGTCAACCCTATTAATGAGGTCAACTATATTAATAGAGGCAGTCAACCCAATTAATGACATTATCAACACCATTAATAAGAGAATATTCAACTCTTTAATGGCTATCATTAGTGAAAGAGTTCAAAGAGGAAACAAATACCTTTTCCTCCAAGATATCCTCCACAACAGATTATTGGGGGTCAACTATAACAGAAAATCCCGCCTATCAAGGAAGGAAGAGTCCTAAGAGGAAACAATCATATCTTCTCCAATATAATAGCTACAAGTCGATCAACTACATTAAAGGAAGAATCGTATTCGATAAGGAAACGAAGACTAATTGAAGAGTCCTGGACTTGCACGCCAAGGTAGTCATTTTCTATAAATATGTCTATAAAAGGCATATGGAGGGGGATCCAACCGATGACAGAAGACGCTAAAATATATACTCCTAGACAGACTCGATATTCAACATTCGAGGTCATCTGATATCTAGGAATGTCTACATGCTTCGTTAAAGTTCTCTCGACATCATCAATGTATGTGTTACCTTTACCTAGAATATACCGGTATCGGTATACATTCGACCACCATTGTAAGCTCTCTGGAGCGACTGTGTTGTATTATTTCACCATTCATTTAAGCTCCCCAGAGCATTCTTTGATATATACATAAGGAAGGGTATTCCTCCTTCCTCCAGATACTGCCTTGGGGTTTTTCAGCATGTGATCATTCCTGATGCTTTTTCCCCCTTGGTCAGTTCACCTCCCTCTACAAAAGACTTGTGTTTCTCTTACTTGTGGCATGTGTAATGCATGAGTATATGAGTGCAAGATAGATTCCTACCTTGCTGGACCTAGCGCTCTTATCCTCCATCTACATGCCAAAGTCGCACATCAAGATTAGGAAAAACTACCCAGACCAGCTTGAAAGAAGTAGATGAGTTCTCCTGCTTCATCTCTATGGAAGAAATCGAGCTCTCCGACACTGGAGCTAGATAAGCCCCCCTCCTTACGTGTTATTTGGGTCGGGGAATTACAGGAAGGAATCGGGCTCTAGAACCGGGCTCCGGGAACCACGATGGGCTCCAACCCCGACCGAGGACCAGGACCAGGACCAGGACCAAGATCAACCCCTTCATACCAGTAAGGGAACCTCGAGCTCCCTTCTTCTCCGACCTACCACGAAGAGGGCTAACTCATCTCCTACCAACCATGAAGCCCGACAGGTGGGATGACTCCTCTCCTACCTATCACGAAGCCCGACGAGTGGGATGACTCCTCTCCTACCTACCACTCCATACTCCATATTCATACAAGATCACCAAGGTACCAAAGGTACCGACCCCGGCTACCACCTCTGTGGTAGTGGTCTCGAGGGTGTTAATAAGGATTTCTCATCCTAAACAAATTTCCCGTTAATAAATATATTATTATAATATGTATATATATATTACTATAATATATACAATTATATTTTTATTATATAGTAATATATATATATATATTGTAATTATTTATTTATAATTTAAGAGTTTAGTTTTGATTAATTCATTTTTTGATATGTTTTTTTGAGTTAATTTTTGATGTGTTACTTTTGTTTAATTTAAAAATTACAATACAAAAATTATATTGGTTAATTATGTAATCAATTTTTGATAGTTTTCAGTTAACCTAACAGACGCGTTTTTTCCATTTTCATTTTTAAAATACAACTTTTAGTATATGCTACCAGACGCATTTTCAGAATTCGAAACTGAAACCAAAAACACTGTTTTCATTTTCATTTTTATTTTCGAAAAACAACAACTGAAAAATGCTTACAGGACGGGCCCTAAGATATTCAACCCAGAAAATAATAATTCGACTCAATATACGAAGACGAAGACAATGTATGCAACATGAGTTGAAATGTAGTATCTTTTAACTTAGAACTTGAAATCAATAGTATGAGTAACCAAAATGACCAGAACTCAATCAAGAACGGTTTAAGACTAAATTCAAGTTCAATTTTCATGTTATACAAACATATACAGAAACAAACACATTTCACACAAGAATGCAAACTACATAGAGATAGTCTTCAATCATGCATTTTTCCAAAACATGTTAATTTCATACCAATGCATGAGCATTCAACTTCAAGTGTGTGAAAGTGTTATACCAAATGATGCGTTACGATGCATGGACACAAATGTATGAATTTTGTGTGTGTGCGCATATAATGATGCATAACTAACCAGGGACACATATGAATGAATTGTGTGTGTGTGCGCTTACGCCTTGCAAGAGGAAAAAGGATCTCGATACCTTAGCATCCAAGAATAGTACCAATCCTCTTGAAAGAGGAAGAAGTTTCTTTTATTCCTTGAAGCTTTTATCATCATGAACCACTTAAGCAACTAAGAATCACAAAGGAATGAAGTTTTGTTATGGAATCAAGCCAACACAAATCTAGAACCTAACAATCTCCCCCTTTGGCTATTCCATGACAAAACCTCTACCTCACCATACAAAGATCACTTATAATCAATGTTGATTGCATTCTCACATCCTCACATTCAAAGAGATATTCCTAGACTAAAATGTCTTCATGAGACTTCAAGAATATCTTCACACTTTCAAAGCACATATGAGACAAGAACAACCAAAAGAAATCTTCTATAAAGAAGATAGGTGAGATAAACAAACAATATACAAACAAAAACATAAGATCCCTTAACTCTTCTTATCTCATGCAAACAAGAAATCTTTCTCCCCCTTACTTTCTCCCCCTTAACTCAAAATTTCTCCCCCTTAATGTATTGTCTTCCCTTTATATCAAAAGAAAGTAACATGGTGAGGAAAAACACTTTCTCCCCCTTTTTGACAAGGAATAGACAAAAACACATTACACAACCTAGAGAGAGATAAATGCCAAATGAAAATACCTACAAGGGTATAAGGGATGCATAATAGAATAATGAGATAGTGAGCAAACAAGTTGTATAGAGAACTAAGTTTAACAAACTAAGCTCCCCCTTAACATATGCTCCACATGTTAATAAGCAAGTAAACTTGTTCACAAGGGACTCACACAATCACACATTTCAAGCAATAAAAGAAAGTAAACCATTATTTTTCTAAATTAATAAGAGAATCATAGATTTTCATTGTTCTCTCAAAAATAATCTCTCATTGGTAATGAATCAAGCACATTAAGCAAAAATGTGTGTGTGTGTGTGAAAATGCTTCAAGCATATATAAAATGAGTGATTGTGATATCAACATGCAAACCACTTCAACACCTATCCATCTAAAGCTTTTCTAATCAAGGTCAAGCCGATTATCATCTGGATTTTTGCTTTAAAGAGAATAGATTTCAACATGTGAGCGTGTGTGTGCATGTGGCTCGTCATCCCATTTTCGTTTTTCAACCCGAGCAATCACAATTTTCAACTAAACTCCATTTTAAGCCTTCGTCCATTTCTTTTTAGGCTTTGTATCAATTTTTTTTAAATGATTCTTTTTCAACACTTCTTTGATTTTTCATACATAAACATATACTCTTCATTACGGCTTTCACTCATCACAATGGTGTAGCCCTTTCCTACATTGGGTGACTTCACAACCAAGGTGTGTAGCCCTTTCCATGAAGGTGCTCATTGAGTTCTATGTAGATGCCGAAGCAAAATGGACACTAACCATAGGTCATCTATCATGTACTAGACAATAAACTTCAAGATGCATCTATAATCTACATGTTTTCAAACTCAATTACTCAAACTTAAACATATAAGAGAAGCATATGTGCACTTTTAAAAACAAGATTTACAAAGACTTAAGTGCATGATCTAGAAGCAATAAAAGCTATTTTATCAAGATCATTACTTCTCACATGAGTAGTTCTCAAAGAAATAGAAAGACAATATAGTTTTGCTTATCAAGCCACTCATAACCATACACAAGCATTAATAAACACAAATCATGCCAATGGATCTTCTAAGAGATACAAATCTCTCTTTGTCCAAGGGCTTTGTGAACAAGTCCGCAAGTTGATTCTTAATAGGCATATGTTCTAGAGTTACTATTGAATGTTCAACAAGTTCTCTAATAAAATGATGCCTAATGTTTATATGCTTTGTGTGTGAGTGTTGAACCGGATTTTTAGAGATGTTAATGACACTCATATTAACACAATAGAGAGTCATTTTACCTTGATTGATCTCATAATCCTTGAGAATTTGTTTCATCCATAAAAGTTGTGTGCAAGCACTTCCGGCCACAATGTACTCGGCTTCGGATGATGAAAGAGAGACGGAATTTTGCTTCTTACTTAGCCAAGCAATCAAATTATTCCCCAAGTAAAAGCAACCGTCTGATGTGCTTTTACGATCATCAATGTTTCCTGCCCAATCCGCATCATAATAGCCAACAAGAATATCACTAGTATCAAAGGAATAAAATAAACCAAGATTATGTGTTCCTTTTATATACCTAATGATTCTTTTAACGGCTTTCAAGTGAGATTCTTTTGGATTAGCTTGAAACCTGGCACACAAACCAACAATAAAACAAATATCCGGCCTAATAGCCGTTAGGTAGAGAAGGCTACCTATCATGCTCCTATAGAGACTTTGATCAACATTTTTTTTCCTTTTTCATCTTTATCAAGTTTTAAAGTTGTACTCAAAGGTGTTTCAAATTCTTTTCCACTTTCAAGGCCAAATTTCTTAACAAGATTTCTAGCATATTTAGATTGAGACAACATGATACCATTGCTAGATTGTTTCACTTGCATACCAAGAAAGTAATTGAGTTCACCTACCATACACATTTCAAATTCTCTTGACATAACATTCACAAAATCATCAACCTTGGTTTTACATGTAGACCCAAACACAATGTCATCAACATATATTTGTGCAACAATAGTGTTATTGTCATAATGCTTAACAAATAATGTTCTATCAATACCACCCCTCCTATATTGGTTGTCAATAAGATATTGAGTCAACCTATCATACCAAGATGTTCTTTGGGTTCATTGACACCATTATTATCACACAAATCAAGCATGCTAAGATCATCTATTTTCACATTAATAGACTCCAAAATAGTCTTAGTTTTCAAATTGAACACTCTATATGCACGACTATTATTAGCATATCTAAGAAAGAGACCAATATCACTTTTAGCATCAAACTTTCCTAAGTGATCTTTATCATTCAAAATAAAACACTTACTGCCAAAAGTGTGGAAGTAACTCACATTGGGCTTCTTGCCCTTCCAAATTTCATAGGAGGTTTGTTTTGTGTCGGGCCTTCTAAAAACTCTATTAGTGACATAGCATGCGATATTGACCGCTTTGGCCCAAAGATTTCTACGGACTTTCTTGCTATTGAGCATGACCCTAGCCATCTCTTGCAAGACACGATTCTTCCTCTCAACAATACCATTTTGTTGAGGAGTTCTAGGAGCCGAGAACTCATGTGAAATCCCATAATCATCACAAAACTCACTAAATCTAGCATTTTCAAATTCACTCCCATGATCACTCTTAATGCGACATATTTTCTTGATCCCAAGACCTTTTTCATTTTGAACTTGATTACAAAACTTCTTAAAGTAACCGAAAGCATAAATGGCAAGATTAGTTCCATATGCACAAGTTCTAAGGGCTTCTTGGTAGCAAAATTAGTGTTCTTTTTATGAGACACTTTGATTTGTTTACTTAATTGACATGGTTCATAAACACCATCAAGCTTTTTACCAAGACTAGGAAGACCTCTAATGATGTTATATTTCTCAAGCTTCTTTAAATCTTTAAAATTCATGTGGCCCAATCTTTCATGCCATAATTCAAGTTTGTTGCACTCATATGCCATATTACATATTAGTTGATCAACCTCTAAACAATAGCAATTGTCCGAAGACCTTTTGACTTTCAAAACAATTTTACCCTTTTTATCAATTATCGTGCACACATCCTTGTTAAAGCTAACTTCTTTAAAAATTTCACACAAGTGAGTGATGCTTATTAGATTATCTTGTAGACCATCTACATACAAGGTGTCACGAAGTTTAGGCAATCCGGGGATACAAATTGTTCTCTTGCCTAGAACTTGCTTTTTGGTGCCATCACCAAATGTAACCCATCCACCATCATTCATAACAAGATTCTTAAAGAATTCCTTGTTACCGGTCATATTCCTAGAGCAACCACTATCTAGGTACCAACAATAGGATGAATTAGCTCTTAAAGCATATTGTGCAACCAAACATTGTGTTGTGTTTTTTTTAACCCAAACTTTCTTGACAAGTTTGTCGTTCCTACTTTTATTAACATGCTTTGACTTGTATTTATGCACATTGACTCCATTAGTCACATTTTCAAACAAATCAAACAAAACATTATCAATTTTCTTATGCATAGTAGAACGAGGCACAACACAAGATTTAACAAACAAATCATCAACACATTTATTCTCAACATGCATTTCCAAGGTCTTCTTAGGTCTAATTCTAGATCCATACATGGATGATTGCCTAGGACCATTCAAAGACATATCATGCAAATCATTGGCAATTCTACATTTACGAATGTATTCATAACATCTAGGTCTTATGTGTCCTACCATGTTGCAATAATGACAAATAGGTATGAATTTGAGAAGTTTACCATTTGCTTATGCATTCAACTCATTTTGCCTTCTCACATTTTTACCTCTTTGGCGTGCAACACTAGATGCCTTGCCTTTTGCATTTGATTATGATGTAGCTTGTCTTTGGCATTGTTGAGGCACCTCCGGTAGCATTCATGGCTTTACCGTTAGAGAGTGTACCGACATTTAAATTGCTACAAGCTTTGACAAAAGAAGATTTGTTAGATGAAGTAGTTGATTTTTCATTAACATATCCTAAACCTCTTTTGTCACTTGAAGGCTTTCCAACCTTAATGAGAGCTTTCACTTTGTTAGAGCTAGATAACATCCTGTTAATCATCTCTTTAGCTTCATTAAGTTTGTCATTAAGCACTTTCTCTTGATTCTTATGCTCAATTAATTTTGCTCTAAGCACATTTTCAATTCTCCTAGCACGATCAAGAGATTCATCTCTTTGCTCAATTTCATGCTTCAAATACTTAATCTATCATTGCTATCAATCAAGTTTTTCTCAAGATTAAGAATTTTGTCATTAAGATCAATAACACATTTTGAGCTACAATCATGATTTTCTAACTTCTTAGTGAGAGACTTATTGATATTAGAGATCCTTTCAATTTCTTGAATAAGATCTTTGATCTTTTGATCATCTAAGTCAATAGACTCACCTTCAACAAGAGAAGCCATAAAAGAATACATTTCTTTAATCATGATGAAACAAAAGAAGATAACAAACGCTACAAAGATGATCTATCTAAGTGCGTCTAGACACCGGCTTTGATATCAATTGAAATTCCCTTTATCTTTATAGTGTGAATATACCTAGAGGAGAGGAGAGGGGAGGGGGGGTGAATAGGTATATGCTCCAATTTTTATCTTCTTTTAAAAACAATACAATTCTAACAATGCTTAATGAAAATTGCAAACAATGACACACAATATTTACGTGGTAAACCTCCAAAGAGGAAACATCCACGGGTTGATACCACAACCACCGGTAAAAACAAATCCACTATTTCAAACAGAGTTACACACTCAAGCAATCACACATGCTCTACAAGCTATCACTCTCACTCTATTCTTGAACCTAGTGATCTACTAAGCCGACTTCTTATCCAAGACCCCCTGTCTCTAGGAAGATTCCTTGCTCACCTATCCGGATTCTCCCGACCCTAGGCAAGACTTCTTGCTCAACTATCCGAGTCCTCCCGACTCTAGTCAAGACTTCCTTGCTCAACAATCCGAGGTCTCACACCTCTTGTCGAGACTTCCACTTGCTTAGTTATCCAAGTCCTCACGATTCTAGCTAAGACTTACAATTGCTCAAATCAAAGAATCACTCTAAGATATGAGACTTTCTACCTCTTCACAAGGCATCTAAGTGATCATGAATGCAAAACGCAAACAAGCACTCAACATAGAAAATGATGATCAACAAATTATATGGACATGCAACTAGCTAGCTAGATTATGCTTTCAAAGAACAATCACAAATGTATCTAGACAACCTAAGCATGTTACCAACTAAGATCATAGATATGAAGATATAGACACCAATTGAAACACAATCTAGTTCTTAGAAAATGAAATTAGATCTAGAAACAATCAATCAAGCATAAGAACACAAGATTTCTAGAATCAATTTCATGTTTATCAATGTTAATAGGGAAATTTGGCCATGCGCCAAATAGAAATTTTCCACATTCAATCGGCAATCATGAAGCCCAGTAAAGCCACCCCGCAAGATCAGAGAAGGCCGGTTCGGCTTTAAAGTTACCAGAAGACAATCCTGACGCGACCGGGATGAGCCCCCACAGGAATACTGGAGCCCGGGCTTCTCCAGGTCATATATCGGGGAACCTCGGCTCAAAGGTCGAGCTCCACAACTGCCCGTAAATTCCAGGGGAAGTCTCCAAGCTCAAGGGACATTCGAAAAAAGCCCTCCAACCTCTCCAGAAGCCCGCTGTCCTTTCTGGGCATGAGGGAAGAATCACGCCCGGATCTACACTACCCCAGCTACCGCCTGGAGAGGTCTACAAGAGCACCTCAAGCCCCCACAGGTTAGGGAAAATCCTTCTTAAGCTTCTAAGAACAGAGGCAAAGCATGGATCCACCTCGCTCTACGGGGCAACGAACAGCTGACAGGGTGACCTCCATGAAGATCATTGGTACGAATGCACACAGGATCATCTCCATATGATATCTACATGCACGTCAAGAGTTTAAATTCAAATAAGGGAACCAACTTATCTTCGTCAACGATGTCATCGAATCCGAAAACAATTCAAATTTAAATAACAAATCCCACCAGATAAGGAGGGAACATATTCATGAGATTACGGTAGAGTATTCGTAAACTAAAAACCTACTTGGATGATATATATATGTGAAGCCAAGCAAGGGAAAAGATATAGACAAAAAAAGAACGAACGACAGAGACAAAATTATAAACAACAGACATACACATAGAAGGAGGGCCTAAATTCTGATTACAGAACACAGTCACCTTCATCTCCACTATTCGACAGGCACCAAGGTGCCACCACTCTACACCTTTGAGAGATTGTGAGCAGATAAGAGATTTATTTGTATCTTAAAGCAATATATCAAATATAGAGCTCCCATTTATTGTTATTACCTCACGTCTCTCTCTTAAACAAGTCGGGAACCAACGGTACCGACCCTAGCCACCGCTTTTGTGGTAGTGATCTCGAGGGTGTTAATAGAAATTTCTCATCTCGAGTAAATTTCCCGTCAACACTTTCTGGCGCTATCTATGGGAAACCTCTCACACCAACATCTTTTTACATTCAAAAAGTTCTTTATTTCAAAATCACCATGAAGCTCCGCTCTTCGCAAGGGTAGCAGGGCACCTCGGGACAACCTTCTGCTACATCAACACGAAAGGTTCTGAGGAAAAGGAAAAAATCCGAGCTCCATAGCCAGATTCCCATCCAGCCAGCTACTGCTCGGGCTCTGGATCACCCTTTAGGAAGTCGGATCAAGCTTGACCAACAATCGGCGGCCTTTGTAGAGAATGTCTGCCTTCGATTACTAGCTGAGGGTATAGCTATTCAACAAACGGGTCTCTGTAATCAAGGGGAATCAAGCAGGCCTGGGGCTAGGCAACCCGACTTTGATCTCCTGGGGCCAGCCCCTTAGGAATCAACTTGTAAAAAAGCGAGGCTCCCGACCTCGATCTGGGATAGGCTAGGGACTATGCCCTACATTCCCGAAGCGATGCCACACTACCAACCACGACAAGTCAAATCCGCGATAGATGTCCTTCCCCGGGGACAGGAAGAGCTCATCCACCCAACGACTTCAAGGAGGGAAGCCCGGGGTAGAAATGAAGAAAGTCAGCAAAGCCCTCGAGCAAGCCCACTCCGAAGAAGGAATCGGGTAGAGGTCACTAGTTCATCAGATGGATCTGATGGTGAGGAATCCCGGATCGACTCAAGGAAGTCTGAAAGCAAGCGACTAAGGGACCAGTTGGCAGAGCTACAGAAAGATATCCAATTGATGAAGAAGGGGAAGTATAAGGAGGACAAGAAAGATCCTCTAAGTGAGATGAACGCCTCCTTCACCAGAAGGATCCAGGAGGCAGAGCTCCCACCTAAGTTCAAAATGCCAGCTGACAGGTTCACCAGGACTGAAGATTCGCTGAGCCACTTAGAGAGTTTCGTTCAACAAATAGAGGTCCAGAACACAACCAGAGCCGCTATGTGTCAGATGTTCCCTACCACACTCACGGATTATGCTAAGACTTGGTTTAGGAAACTACTCGCTGGGAGCGTAGATTCCTTTACCAAATTATCAACTGATTTCTGCTCACAGTTCCAGGAGGTTAAGCCTCGACTGAAGGACCCAATTCTTCTACAGTACGTGATCCAGGAGAGAGGGGAAACTCTCCAGGATTATGTCGAGCGGTTCCACAAGAAGGTCATCCAGATGGGGGTCTTCACCGAGAGAGAAGCCCTCACTAACTTTAGGAGAAACTTATGGACGGGAAAACTATTCAGGTCTTTTTCCAAGAGACCTCCGGAAACCTACCGGGAAGCCTATGGTCTGGCTCTAGAACAAATCGAGGTCGACGAATAGCTGAAGGTCAAGATAGAGCATGACGACATGAGAGCTGAAAAGCGACAAAAGAAAGAAGCTCCCTGAATCGAGCAAGATCAAAAGAGCAGAAATAAACCTTCAAATAAATCAACATACGGTTTCCCTCTTCCTCAGCCCTGACCAGAAAGGTATCTAGATCCTCCTCAAGCTTTACCACCTCCCAGGACAGTGGCCCCTATAACCCACGATGAGAGGGAATACGACCGTTACATTCCCTTGACTGCATCTCGAGAAACAATCTGCCTCGCTATTCGGGACAAGGGTTTGTTACAGAAGCCCGGTCCCATGAAAGTCTTGGTCGACAAAAGAAATCGTTATAAATATTGCGACTTTCATGAGGACGTAGGGTACAACACCTCAGAATGCTACAACCTGAGGAACTAGATTGAGGCTTTGATAAAGGGTGGATGCTTGATAGAGTTCTTACAATAAGTTAGGGAGAATATTCAAACTAGAAGGGAGGTCTAAACCGAGATTTGGGAACACGCTGAGAAGAGAAAGGGAGATCAGGCGGACCTGATGCAACGAATTCAGGTAATTCACACTATCAGCGGAGGTCCCACTCTGGCCAGCATCTCCAACAATTCCAGAAAAAACCATACGAGGAAGGTCCCTCGTACGGACGAAGGGCTGGATATCGACCAAAGACCGACCAACCTCTTCCAACTGTCTCAGATCATTTTCACTGAGGTAGATGTCTTTAACACCGTGCAGACACATGATGATCCCATGGTCATTACATTACAAATTGACAACTTCATAGTGCACTGCGTGCTCGTCGACACAGGTAGCAGTGTCGACATTTTGTTCAAAGATACCTTGGAGAATCTGAACTTGAAGCATTGGTGCTACAATAGTTGCTCTACTCCATTATACGGGTTCACTGAGGACTCCATCACACCCGTAGGATCAAAAATCCTACCAGTAGTCATTGGAGCCGTACCTCTCCAGCAGAACATCATGATTGACTTCGTAGTGGTGCACATCCCGTCGGCATACAATGCAATATTAGGGAGGCCATTTCTGTCGCCTTTGAAAAGGGTCCTTTCTATTTACCACAATGTCTTGAAGTTCCCAGTAGGAGACAAGGTGGGAGAGGTTTGGGGTGATCAGCAAGCAGCTAGGAAATGCTACGCAGTGTCAGCTAACCCAACAATTCTAGCAAAGCAACTCGCACCTGTGACAACTATCCAAGATGGGATAACCCATACACTACACCTGGAAAATGCGTTATCCATCGATTACCCTGAAGAAGGACACGTGATGCCCGACATAGAAGTACGAAGAAAGGTATATGGGTAGAGAAGCTTTCCGAGGTCCTCTGGGTTTATTGCACTGCAAAAAGAACAGCTACCAAGGAAACGCTCTACTCGCTGGTCTTCGGGGTTGAAGCAGTCCCACCTGTAGAGCACAAGTTGACCTTATTTAGAGTCCAAGATTTGAATCGGGGAGCAACGAAAGCAAGCTCTAAGCTAGCTTGGACCTCTTGGAGGAAAAGCCAGAATAACTGATAAAGTAGCGAGCTACCAAAGAGGGATCATTTAAAGAAATTCTACCCTTAAACATGGGACTTAGGAGCAGGCAACCTCCGACTAATTTCTTTTTATTTTCTGACAGTATTGTACTCCATCTTCCATATCAATAAAGCTAGCTTGTTTTCTTGTTTACTCTATCTTCGACTATGTCCTACAATGATTTGGGTCTACGTGGAAAGTTTTGACATTATCGCCTCAAGACCAGGGGTAAGCCGGGGAAGCCCCCTCGATGCTTTCGATGCCTCAGTAGGGCACCACCCCCGGCCAAGAAGGGTCTGAGTGTAAGAGCATAGTTTCCATCCAGATCTCGAGACCAGGGATTGATCAGGGAAGCCCCCTCATCACCCCTGATGCCTTGGTCTGGTGACCTCCCCCAAGAAGGATCTGAGTGTAAGAGCATAGTTACCGTCCAGATCTCGAGACCAGGAAATAGCTAGATAACGCTTCTGATGCCTTGGTAGGCTACCACCCTCAAGAAGGATCTGAGTGTAAGAGCATAGGTGCCATCCAGATCTTGAGACCAGGAAATAGCTAGATAGCCCTCCTGATGCCTTAGTCGGGCTACCACCCCCAAGAAGGATCTGAGTGTAAGAGCGTAGTTGCCATCCAGACCAGGAAATAGCTAGATAGCGCTCCTGATGCCTTGGTTGGGCTACCACCGTCAAGAATAAATTGAGCTTGAAAGCCCAGAAGCCCTCCTAATCCCGAGCCTAAGAAGGGACTAAACAATTCTCCACTTAATGTTCTACTCGGGCTACAACCTCCTAAAGGGCTCAGGGATGGAGGGCTCGACTTACTTAAACTCCAAATGCTCCTGTTATTTTACTAGCTCTCCTTGATATAGGGTTAATTACTACAGCAAACCCACAATCAAACAAGGGGACTGTAGGCTGAAAAAGTGGAGCTAGGAGTTCCATTGGTATGGGGGCTTAAAGCCAATAACTTGTTTTTCTTATCTTAATTTTTCCCAAAGATAGCTCGCTTCAATATAAAAGCTGGACGATCAAGAAAGTAAATGGGAGCAAGATTTAGATCTAAGATTAAACTTTTATTATCAAGTAGGGGAGCCTATCCCCCAACAAGGCTATTACAAGCAAGGGGGGCCCAATCCCTGGTTCCGGGCTACAAAGGAAAAATAATAAAAGATCAAACACAGTTCAAGATGGGATGCCCACCCTCTTTTTTCGAGCATTCAAAATAAATCACATGGAAGAGAACTCAAGCTCCTTTGTCTTTCTAAAGGCCTTCAGCTTCCTCCTCCACAGAATGGACCTCGCCCCAGGCTCCTCTCTCCAGTCGCGGCTCGTTCTAGTTAGCAGCATCTACCGCCTCCGCTACCTCCTAAGGATCAACCTCGGTTACCTCGGGGTCAACAGGATCCTCCTTCATGATTTCATTAATCACCGCCATAACTTCAGAAGGAATAACTGCATCAAGAAGGCTGGTCACGGACTCAGGCACATTTCCGTCTTTAATTGTAAGAGCATTACGGGAGGATCTTGGGCTTCAGCAAGGCCTCCTTCTAGCTTCTCGTTGTGAACCCCCTTTGAGGATTTACTGGGACCAGATACTGGAAAGGCTGGAACATAAGGAGGTAGATCTGACACCTCTAACTTCTTCCTAGCTTCCTCCCCAGAAGAGCCAGCTCCATCAGTTTTGGGGCGAGACATCTTCGCAGCCCGTAACATGACCTCCGTTCTAACCTAGCCGGCGATGCTGGAGAGATCGAATGGAGGAGGGAGAGCCTCTGCAACCTGATAGGAGGCATAGAAATATCCCTCGCTAAAGGAGGCTTCCAATTCTGCTTGGAGCTGGGTAATTCTAGCCTGCAAGGTTTGGTTCTCAGCATTTAGGGCCTTCGCTTCTCCCCTCCAGTCATCTCGCTGGCGAGCCTGCCGCTTCGACTGGAGAGTCTCCTGATCAAAAGCCCGTTTCAGCCTCTCATGATTGCATTGAAGCTGGGTCTCCATTTCCTGTTGGCTGAAGGTCATCACTTAGACCAGAGTCTGAGCCCCCGCAAGCAACCCAATGGCTCGCTCAGCTTCAGCAGCTTTAGCTGCCCGATCACGGAGGAAAGCTACCTGATGCCCCATGGCCACTTGAAACTTGAAAGCCTGCAAAGGAAAATAAGGTTAGATAAAGGCAAGTTAAACAGATCAATGAAGAAGTAAAAGTGACAATTACCTCAGCTAAAAGGGCAGACCCTTTGGTGATCAAGATATCCGCGGGCATTTCGGTCATCGTAGAAAGCCCACCGCCTGGACAAGATGCGACAAATTGCTTTAGGACCTCGTCCTGACCTGCAGAGCTCTATTGCTGGTGAGGACGAGAAGGGGCGACCTCAGAAAAATCGGTATCAGGTTCCCTAGGAACCTCGACTACCCGGGATACAACAGGATCTGCAGAAAGGGGTAGCGAGACTTGGGGGGTATCATATGGAGCAATAACTTCTGGAGGAGGGGCAGGAACAGACTTATTGACGACTTGGGAAGCAAACCCTCCTCGGTTTAAAGCCTTCGCAGCCCGAGATGCCGGAAGAGCCAACTTGGATTTCACTTGGGAAGGAGAAGTGGAAGGAACGAATGGGGCAGCTACCTTAGTGGTTGGCCCCCACTTTTTCAGAACAGTCGGGAGAGCTCCCAGAGATGATCTAGAAGGAGGAGGAGGTATCCCAGCTTGTCGGGCTTCGCGAGAAGCTCCCGACAAGCTGGAGCAACAACAAATACTGTTAGAGAAAAGAGTCAAGATTATTAGAACTGAACCCTCAAATAAAAAAAGAAAAGAAAAAGAAAAGCAAGATAGATCGAGATACTTACTAGGGTAGTACCGGTTATCCGCAGGCACCTGTTTAACCTGCTGGGACTGAAAGGGTCTGCGGTCGGAAACTTCAAATTCAAATAATTCCGAGCTAGGATTGTCTTCAGCACGACTTCAGATTCATCGGGCAAGGAATCCCGACCCCAGGTGGGTTTGTCACTAAAGGCGGTGGGAACCTCGTGCTCATGCTTGCCGATGAAGACGGAGCTCTCCTAGCCTTCCCCCCCTCCAATACCCAGTCTTCTTTCCAATCGGGGTCCTTCTTTGAAGCCCCGGGGATGATAAAATTGAGCCTGTTTTTTGCCTTGGCATAGAATTGGCCTCATGGAACTTCTGACAGGCTGCTGATCTGGAAAAGGAATGCGAGCTCCTCGGTATCGGGCTCCCTAGTTACGTCGCTCAGCTCGTATTGCTCCCTCCACAATACCAGGAAGCCGATTGGATGCCTCCAGAAGCCTAGCGTCGCCGTAGGGTGGGGTGGGGTGGGGTGGAGAGGAAGCCTTACCCCGCTCTCAAAAGCCGCAACATGGATAGGAAGCACGCCTTTGGGCGGGCTAAAAGCATCGTAGTTTTGATGAGGGACGGTTAGAAAAACGGTATCAGGAATACCATACTTATCCCGTAGACGGTCGATCGACTAAGGATCGACAGTAGAGTCGAGGATGACCCTGGGTCCGAAAGGAAGGATTGTCACTAGAGGAAGCTCCACCACCGTGACTTGAGCCCTCATGACTATATCTAATCTCTCCCCGACGTCAGAGTCTTCGTCGACTAAGTTCAGAGGGTTGTCAGGCCGGTTTAAAAAGCCAGAGCCGATAGAAGCGTTCCTGTTTGAACGACGACGTTGGCGGAGAGGGGAAGATTCCTTGTCACTTGAAATCCCTCTCACCCGCTTAAGAGGAGCTAGGTTAGGGCCCCCGGAGCCCTCCACCAAGGCATCAACACTATCTGTGGAAGTCGACATCGATGGGAAAGAGAGGTAAGAGAGCAAGTGAAAGATTTCGGCAGAGAAAATAGGGAAGAAGAAATTTGAAAGTTTGAGATTTGAGGAATTATGAAGAAGGTGACGGTTAGACCGGGCTTAAATAGAGGTCTATGGGCGATATCCTCGGGAAGATCACCACCGTATTACATCCATTTTTCTTCAAATAACACTCAGTTTCAAATTCAAAATGTTGGGTAATTAATGAGAAAATTTCGCTCTCGTTAATTATCTTTATGGCGAAAAACTTTTTTAATTAAACAAGGAATCTGACTCCAACCCCAACTCTACCATCGGTGTTCAAGTCAGAGGGGACTTCTGTTAATAGGGAAATTTGGCCAAGGGTCAAAGAGAAATTTTCCACCTTCAATCGGCAATCATGAAGCCCGGTAAAGCCACCCCGCAACAGCAGGGAAGGCCAGTTCGGCTTCAAAGTTACCATAAGTAAAACCAGACGCGACCGGGATGAGCCCCCACAGGAGTACTGGAGCCCAGGCTTCTCTAGGCCATCTATCGGGGAACCTTGGCTTAAAGGTCGAGCTCCACAACCGCCGTAAATTCCAGAGAAAGTCCCCAAGCTCAAGGGACATTCGAAAGAAGCCCGCCAACCTCTCTAGAAGCCTGCTGTCCTTTCTGGGCATGAGGGAAGAATCACGCCCGGATCTACACTACCCCAGCTACCTCCCTGAGAGGTCTACAAGAGCACTTCAATCCCCCACAGGTCAGGGAAAATCCATCTTAAGCTTTTAAGAACTGAGCCAAAGCATGGATCCACCTCGCTCTACAGGGCAACGGGCAGCTTGCAGGGTGACCTCCATGAAGATCGATGGTACGAATGCACACAGGATCATCTCCACATGATATCTACATTCACGTCAAGAGTTTAAATTCAAATAAGGGAACCAACTTATCTTCAACAACGATGTCATCGAATCCAGAAACAATTCAAATTTAAATAACAAATCCCGCCCGATAAGGAGGGAACGAATTCATGAGATTACGGTAAAGTATTTGTAAGCTAAAAACCTACTTGGACGATATATATATGTGAAGCCAAGCAAGGGAAAAGATATAGACAAAAAAAGAACGAACGAACGACAGAGACAGAAAATTATAAATAACAGACATACACATAGAAGGAGGGCCTAAATTCTGATTACAGAATACGGTCACCTTCATCTCCACTATTCGACAGGCACCAAGATGCCACCACCCTACACCTCCGAGAGATTGTGAGCAGATAAGAGAGTTATTTGTATCTCAAAGTAATATATCAAATATAGAGCTCCCATTTACTGTTATTACCTCACGTCTCTCTCTTAAATAGGTCGGGAACCAATGGTACCGAATCCACCGCTTTCGTGGGAGTGCTCTCGAGGGTGTTAACAGAAATTTCTCATCTCGAGTAAATTTCCCGTCATCAATCAGGTTTAGCACAAATCATTCAATATATCACAAATCTAGCTAAACTTAAAAATCAAATCAACAAACCACAAAATGATATCAAAATAATCCTAGTCATGCTTCTTAATCAAATAACATCAATCAATAAGAAGATATAAGAAGAAAACTAAGAAGAAGATGATTTTACCAACAAGAATGCAAACCACGATCTGAAGATCAGATCACAACGAAAACTGAAATATCTTTTGGTTCTGGAAATGCTTGGGGTTTGTATAAATATTTAAGACACTCGAAATCTGTTTTTTAATCAAGTGATTCGGAGTAGAAATGAAGAAGTTATCACAAAAACAAAAATAAAAAATGTTGAGAGAAAATTTATGCACTTGTTCTTCAATTTCAATTTTCGCAACTTGTAAAGAATGAGAGGGAAGGGAGGGATTTAAAGAGAGAATGACCAAATGACCAAATTGCCCTCTTTCTTTAGTATCTCCCCGAGATGGGGTGTGGGCATCTCGGGGCAGAACACATTTGGGGTTGAGATGGCCACGCGCCATCTTGGGATGGTGCATGGTGATGGCTTGAGCCATCGCACCTCACCCCTTGCGCTCCTCTCGCGTTCTTCGACTGTTCTTTGGCCTCCTTACTCCAAATTTGAATCCGTTTGAAGATTATGAACTGGGACTCCCTCATGGACATGGAAATATAAGATACTCAACCCAAAAAATAAAAATTAGACTCTATATATGAAGACGAAGACAATGTATACAACATGAGTTGAAAGTGTAGTATCTTTTGACTTAGAACTTGAAATCAATAGTATGAGTAATCGAAATGATCAAAAATCAATCAAGAATGGTTTAAGAATAAATTCAAGTTCAATATCCATGTTATACAAACATATACAAAAACAAACACATTTCACACAAGAATGCAAACTATATAGAGATAGTCTCTAATCATGCATATTTCCAAAACATGTTACTTTCATACCAATGAGCATTCAAATTCAAGTGTGTGAAAGTGTTATACCAAATGATACACTACGATGTAGGGACAAAAATGTATGAATTTTGTATGTGTGCGCATATAATGATGCACAACTAAGCAGGGACACATATGAATGAATTGTGTGTGTGCGCTTACTCCTTACAAGAGGAATAAGGATATCGATACCTTAGCATCCAAGCATAGTACCAATCATTTTGAAGACGAACTTTGCATCATGAGAAGTTTCTTTTCTTCCTTGAAGCTCTTATCATCATGAACCACTTAAGAAACTAAGCATTACAAAGAAATGAAGTTTTGTTATGGAATCAAGCCAACGCAAATCTAGAACCTAACATCCTAATCGACCCAGAAGGAACTGAGTGCTGCCACTATTTCAGATTTGAATTTAAAGCCACGGACAATGAGGCAGAGTACGAAGCCCTTCTAGCCGGAATAAGGGCAGCCATAGAGCTCGAGGTTGACTACCTGATTGTTGAGAGCGACTCTTCGCTCGGGGTCAACCAAGTCTCTGGGGTTTATCAAGCAAAAGGGGATAATAGGATCACTTGCCTAAAATTGGTTCAACAACTCAAGATTAGATTTAAAGGATTCAAAATCGAGCAGATACCTCGACAACTGAATCATCAAGCTGACATGTTTGCTAAGATAGCTGCATATGGTGGCCAGACTTTACCCCACGGAGTCACCCTTCAAGTGATCCCTCTACCTAGCACAATGACAGGCAAGGAAGGTCGAAGCCGGACCGCTCTCTCAGATATTAGAAGAAAACACAACAAGATTCATCAAGACTAATGTAGTTTGCAGGTTCGGAACCCCTCTTGCTATTATAGCTGACCTCAGAAAAAAGTTCGATAATGGCTGATTTAAAGATTTTTACTAAGGCTTGGGAATTGACCTTCGGTTTGCTTCGGTAGCCCACCCCCAGACCAACGATCTGGTAGAATCCATGAACAAAGCCATTAAGAAGCTGTTGAAGAAAAAACTACAACAGAAAAAAGGTAGATGGGTAGAGGAGATTCCCGAGGTTCTCTAGGCTTACCACACTACAAGGAGAACAGCTACCGGGGAAACACTCTACTCGCTAGCCTTCGGGGTTGAAGCAGTTCTACCTATCGAGCATAAATTGACCTCCTTTAGAGTCTAACATTTCAAAGCAGGGAGCAATGAAAGTAAGCTCCGAGCTAGCTTGGACCTCCAAGAAGAGAAACAAGATCGAATAGCCGATAAGGTAGCAGTCTACCAGAACCGGATAGCCAGGTACTTCAACAGGAGGGTAAATGCCTGAAACTTCAAAGAAGGGGACCTAGTTCTCAGGATAGTAACGTTGAATATCAGGAAAAGGTCAGACAGAATCCTAGGGCCCAACTGGGAATGACCATACCTAATAAAAATGGTTATCCGTAATGGGGCATACAAACTCAAGGATATGAATGGCCGACTCATCGATCATACTTGGAATGCAGATCAGTTACGAAAATTCTACCCTTGAACAGAGGACTTATGAAAAGACTGCCTCCACCTAGTTTTTTTTATCTCCGACAATAATGTACTCCATCCTTCGTATAAATAAAGCCTGCTTTTTTTATTTTCTCCATCTTCAACTATGTTCTACAATGATTTTGGTATACGTGGAAAATTCGACATTATCACCCTAAGACCAGGGGTAAGCCCGGGAAGCCCCCTTGCCAGTTCTGATGCCTCTATCGGGCACTACCCCCCGCCAAGAAGGGTCTGAGTGTAAGAGCATAGTTTCCATCAAGATCTCGAGACCAGGAAATAGCTAGATAGCCCTCCTGATGCCTTGGTCTGGCTACCACCCCTAATAAGGGTCTAAGTGTAAGAGCATAGTTGCCATCTAGATCTCGAGACCAGGAAATAGCTAGATAAGCCCTCCTGATGCCTTGGTCGGGCTACCACCCCTAAGAAGAGTCTGAGTGTAAAAGCATAGTTGCCGTCCAGATCTCGAGACTAGGAAATAGCTAGATAAGCCCTTATGATGCCTTGGTCGAGCTACCACCACCAAGAAGGATTCGAGTTTAAGATCGCGGAAGCCCTCCCGATCCCTAGCTTAAGAGAGGGCTAAACAGTTCTTTACTTGATGCCTCACTCGGCTTACAACCCACTAAAGGGGCTCAATGATGGAGGGCTCGACTTATTTAAACACTAAATATCCCAGTTATTGCTGGTTACTAATTCTCCTTGTACATGTGATTGCTTACTATAACAGGTCTACGATCAAACAAGGGGACTATCGACTAAAGACGTTGAGCTACAAGTCTTTGTAGTCAGAAAGCCCGAGCTAGCTTTTTGCTTTCACGCTTAAGCAATGTTCTTATCTTGTTATTTTTTCCAAGCTAAGTCAATTTGCAATAGAGGCTGAACCTAGTGGGAGATCAGAAAATAAGCAAGTACATGTAAGAAAAAATATGAACCAGATCTCATGTTAAGTTTCATTGATAAATGGGGGGAGCATATTCCCCTATAAGGCTACAGTAGATATGGAGCCCAACCCCTAATTCCAGGCTATAAAAATAAATAAATGAAATGATGAATGATCAAGCGTGGGTAAAGATAGGATGCCTTCCCCTTATTTTGAGCATTCAAAAGAAACTACAAGAAAGAGAATTCAAACTGCTGTACCCTCCCGATGCCTTCCAGCCTCCTCTTCCACAGGATGAACCTCTCCCCATGTTCCTCTTTCTGATGGTCGCTCATTCTAGTTAGCTGCCTCTACCGCCTCTGCCACTTCCTTCCGAGGATGCTCATCGATTGTTTGATGCTCAGCGGGGTCCTCCTCCACGACTTCATTAATCACCACCATAACCTCAAGTGGTATGGCTGTATAAAAAAGATTAACCACTGACTCTGGCATAATCTCACCCACTGCTGTCTCCTCTTCTGAAAGCACCATTGAAGGATCTCGGGCTTCAGTAAGGCCTCATTCTAGCTCCTTGGGTTAGACCCCCCTCGAGGATTCACCGGGACCAGACACTAGGAAGGTCAAAACAGGAGGAGGCAGATCTGGTACTTCAGACCACTTACCAGCTCCCTCCCTAGTAGAAGGACCTATTTCATCATTTTCAGGGTGAGACATCTCTGCAGACTGAGACATAACCTCTTCCCTATCCCAGCCGACGATGCTGGAGAGATCAAATGGAGGAGGAGGGCTTCCGCAACTTAAAAGGAGGCATATAAATACCCCTCACTGAAAGAGGCTTCCATTTCGGCCTGGAGTTTGGCAACTTGGTTGTGCAGAGCTTGGTTCTCGACATCCAGTGCATGAGCCTCTCCCTTCCAATCATCCCGCTGGTTGGCTCGTCGCTTAGACCGAAGAGTCTCATAATCAAAAGACCGCTTCAACCTTTCATGGTCGCACTGGAGCTCAACCAGTGATGTTTCCATTCCCCTCTGGCTATAGGTCATCTCCTGGACTAGGGCTTCAGCCTGCGCCAGCAATCCCATGGCTCGCTCAGCCTTAGCCTCAGCCTTAGATGCCTGGTCGTGGAGAGAAGCTACCTGGTGTCCCATGGCTACTTGAAACTCGAAGGCCTACAAAGGGAATTCATGTTAGGAAACAACAAATCAAGCTACTGAATGATGAAGTAAAAACAACGACTACCTTGGCTAGGAGGGCAGACCCCTTGGTAACCAAGATATCCACAGGCATGAAAGCCATCCTAGAGAGCCCGCCACCCAAGCTTGAAGCAACGAGCTGCTTCAAAACCTCATCCTGGCCAATCGAGCCTAACTGATAAGGGCGAGAGAGGGGAATCTCAAGAGTACCGGCCTCGGGATCCTCTAGAGCCTGAACTACACGGGACGCAGCTGGACCAGTGGAAGAGGGATATGTAAATGGGGAAGTAGAACTGAAGCAGAAACCACCGACGAGAAGGTAGAGATGGACGTATCAGTAGCCTGGTGAGCAGGCCCTCCTCTATTTAGAGCTTTGGAAGCCCGCGACGTAAGAATAGCCATCTTTGACCAAGCTTGAGCAGGAGATGGAACTGAAGCAGGTGAAGCAGCAGCTGGAATGGTAGGCCCCCTTTTATTCGAGGTAATTGAGGAGACCCCTCGAGACAACCTAGCAAGAGGAGGAGGGTTTGAGCTTGTTGAGCTTCACGGGAAGCTGGAGCAACATCGAAAACTGTTAAAAAAATGGAAAAAAAAGAAAAAAAATAGACGTAAGAAGCGAGCCAGCTATCAAGGACAAAACATAACGACTTGAGATTACTTACGAGGGGTAGCATCGGAGATCCGCAGGTACTTGTTCACCCTGCTTGGGTCTAAGGGGTCAGCAGTTGGAAATTTCAAGTTCAGATAATTTCTGGCAAGGATAGTCTTCAGCACATCCTCAGACTTAGTAGGCAAGGAGTCTTGATCCAATAAGGGTTTGTCACTGAAAGCAGTAGGAACCGCGAGCTCATGCCCGCCGATGAATACAAAGCTCCCCCAGTATTCCCCCGCTAGTATCCACTATTCTTTCCAAGTGGGGTTCTTCCTTGAAGCCTCAGGGATGATGAAGTTGAACTTGTTCTTGGCCTTGGCGTAAAACTGACCACGAGGGACCCTGGTCAGGCTCCCAATCTGGAAAAGGAAAGCAAGCTCCTCTACCCCGGGCTCTCTAGTTATCTTGCTTAGCTTGCATTGTTCCTCATAGCATGAGAAAGCCGACTAGGTACCACTAGAAGCCGGGCGTTAGTTGGAGTGGAGCCAGTTGAAGGGCGTTGAGAGCCCGCCGAAGGGTATGATGAAGATGGAGCCTGACCCCCCTCTCAAAGGCTGCAACATGGATAAGAAGTACACCTTTGGGAAGGCTGAAGACATCATAACTTCTGTTGGGGACTGTGAGAGAGACGGTATCAGGGATGCCATATTTATCTTCAAGGCGATTAATTAATTGTGGGTCAACGGTAGAATCAGGAATGACCCTAGATTCTAAAGAAAGAGGTGTCACTGAAGGAAGCCTCACCATTGTAATCTGAACTTTCCTAGCGGCACTGACCTTCTCTCCTACGTTTGAGTCTTCATCAACCAACTCCAGTGGGTTATCGGGTTGATTCGAAAAGCCGGAGCTGATGGAGAAGTTCCTATTAGAATGACGGCGCTGACAGGTCGGGGAAGTCTCCTCGTCGCTCAGCACTCCTCGCACCCGTTTATGAGGAACCAGGTTAGAGCCTCCAGTGCCCTCGACCAAGGCTTAGATGATATCTGAGGAATTCGATACATGTGTACTCTACCAATAATGCAAAAGATAGATCTAAGCAGTAAAACCCTCTCAGATTCGGTCACCGTACGGTCGGACGAATCTTTAGTAACCTAGGATGATCCTTTCGGCACTTCTTTCGCTGTATACCCCCTCCATCCTTTGAAAGTAAAAGAAAGGGAACCAGCTCTGCCCTTTGCTTTGCCCCATGCAGTCTTCCTTCAGTTGCCCCCACTAATAGGCCGAAAAAGATTGCAATCAATTGCCCTTCCCGTTCTCTGAAGTAGCATCAGTATCTAGTAGAAGGGCGTTCTACTTGAGGTAGATAGCTTAACTAAACACAAATGGCATGAGATACGCGGCAGATAAATTTCCCGGTGGTAAAACCCACCACTATGATAGTTGTTACCCCTGTAGGATGGCCCACTATGGGAGAACCCCAACTAATAGGAACAACGGAAGACCTGGTTGTTTCGTGGTGTGACACTGCCTCACATCGGAGTTACGTCTGAGTGTGACTTTCATTCTCTTATTTCCATGCCCCTCGCATCCAGAGGAATTGAACCTTAGAAGATTGATGGGTGAAAATAAATTGAAAATAAGCGAAAGATAAAGCGAAATAGACAGAGGGTAGCAAGAAAGAAGGAATCTGAAAATTTGGAAATTGAAAGAAACTGTGAAAAAAAGGATGGTGAGGCCGGGGTTAAATAGAGGTTAAGGGTAATGATGTCGGTGATATCCTCGGGAAGATCACCTAGAGCCATGGATAGAGTCGTAGTGCAACCGTTTTTCTCGAAGAACACACTAATTCAAATTCAATATTGGATAATTAATGAGAAGATTTCATTCAAAGTTCTCATTAATTGTTTTATACCAGAAAAAATTCCCAATTAAACAAGGAATCTGACTCCAACCCCAACTCTACCTCCGGTTTTTAAGTAAGAGGGGACCTCTATTAATAGTAAAATTTGGTCAGAGGTCAAAGAGAAATTTTCCGCTTTCCTGCCACAAGTCAAAACTCATGATTGACGTTCATGAAACCCGGGTAGACCATAAAGCTACCTTACAGGAACAGGGAAGGCCGGCCCAGCTTAAAAACTATCAGAACGCAAGCTAGGCGCGACCTAGACAAGCCCTACATTAACACTAGATCCTGGGCTTCTCCAGGCCACCCATCGGGGAACCTCGGTTCCTGAGGTCGAGCTCCTCAACCACCCCGTGAAAGCCAGGGGGGTCTTCAAGCTCAAGAGACATTCGAAAGAAGCCCGACAAGCAAAGTAGGCCCCCTTCGGGTTAAGACTTTCAGAGGACAAACTGAACAGTAGTCTTAGACAGAAGCCTACCAACCTTTCCAGAAGCCCACTGTCCCTACTGGCATGAAAGAGGAGTCATGCCTAAATCTACACTACCCCGACTACCTCCCAAGAATGTCTACAGGGACCCTTCAAGCTCCCAAGGGTCAGGGAAAATCCATTTCTAAGAACAGAGTCGAAACATGGATCTACCTCGCTCTGTGAGACCACATGCAGCTAGCTCAGTGACCTCCATGAAAAACCATGCCTCGATAACATACAAGATCATATATATGTGATAACCAACATTGATTCCGTATATGTATGAGTCAAGAGTTTGATTCATAAAAGGAAACAAACTCATTTTCCTTAACAATATCATCGTTTCCACTATTTACTCGGGGTCAACAACTTTTAAATAAAGGATCCCGTCCGATAAGGAGGAAACGAATTCGTAGGATCGTGGCAGGATATCAGCGAATTCAAACCTACTTGGACCAGATATAAATATGGCCAAGCATGACACAGAAAGGAGATATGAAAAAAGAGAAGTAGAAACTGACAAAAAAAGAAGGAGAACGACAGATAGAAGAAAAGAAAAGAGGAGGGGAAGACCTAAATTATGTATTCAGAACACGGCCGCCTTTGTTTCCACTATTCGACAAACACAAAATTGCCACCTTTCTAGATCCTAAAGAGACTGTGAGCATATGAGAGAGTGATCTCTGTATATCGAAGCAAGTAATCAATAATAAAAGCTCTCATTTGTATTATGGCAATCCAGCCTCACGTTGACCTCTAAATAATTCAGGTATCAACGGTACCGACCGCAGCCACTACTTCCGTGGTAGTGGTCTCGAGGGTGTTAGTAGGAATTTCTCATCCCAAGCAAATTTCCCGTTAACAATAATAACAAAATATTATATATAATATATAATATATAATCTATATGCAATAATATTGTTAATAGCAAAATTTGGCTAGGGACCAAAGAAGAATTTTCCACTTCCCAGCCTTCCTACAAGGGTCCGAATTCGGGCTTATATGACAGGGTGTTAAGGTCCTCGAGGTCGAGCTACCACGCGATCCTACAGGAGAAAGGCGAGGCCACCCATACCATCTGAGCATCTCACACGTGTCCAGGCTTACCAAATAAAGCCCAACGAGACCGCGTCAAGCTCTTTATACCAGGATAAAGACCGAAGCTAGGTCGATGTTAAAGAACCTGGGTCCCCCGACATCAAGGTATCTTGTGACACTCTCCTAAAGCTTGCTACTATCTCTACTTTCACTAGGAGACCTTCAAGGTGCCGAACTTGTCTTGCAAAGGCACTCCTGCTTCGTCGAGGTATAATCTCGACCTGTCCGAGCATAAAAGGAAGAAGCCCTTAAAGCCCCGTCGTCACCAAAAGCGCTAAGGTCCACTGTAGATCCCGGTATGGTTAAATCAAGTAGCAAGAGCATTACTCGAGCGTACCTCTCTACCCTTCCAGAAGTGAGCCAAGGTCGCCTATTTATGGAAAACACCTTACCAGGGCTTGCCAGCCAAGCCTGCTACCCTGCTAGGAAGCCTGTATAATTAGGTCAAGCTCCATGATAAAGCTCGGCGTAGCTAAACCAAGCTCCCAGCTACAAGGTTGGAACCCTGTGGGATATTTCACCCCTAAAATGGTTAGCACAAGCTCCATGGGAAAACTAGCATCTAGCTCCGTGACAATCGAGAGGTCTCTGAGGGACCTCGCCAGTGTACTGGATCCTAGGGTACCTCGCCCTCAAGGAATATCAAATGTCACTTCGGGTAACCTCCATGAGGTACCTCTCTAAAGTGACTTGCATAACTAGAGCTCTCCTCTCGGCAACATAGGAAGAGAGGATTGACTTCCAAGAAATTTAAAGTACCATTAATGAGGTCAACCGCATTAATGGAGGCAGTCAACCCAGTTAATGACATGATCAACACCATTAATAAGAGAATATTCAACTCTATAATGGCCATCATTTGTGAAAAATTCTAAAGAGGAAACGAATACCTTTTCCACCAAGATATCCTCCACAACCGATTATTGGGGGTCAACTATAAAAAAAAACCCAGCCTATCAAGGAAGGAAGAGTCCGAAGAGGAAATAATCATATATTCTCAGAGATAATAGCTACAAGCCGATCAACTACATTAAAGGAAGGATCGTATTCGATAAGGAAACAAAGACTAATTGAAGAGTCTCGGACTTGCACGCCAAGGTGGTTATCATATATAAATATACCTGTAAAAGGCATATTGTATCGGTCTCCAACCAATGAGAGAAGATACATGTTTCGTTTAGAGATCTCTCGACATCATCAATGTATGTGCTACCTTTACCTAGAATATACCGGTATCGGTCCACATTTGACCACCATTGTAAGCTCTCCGGAGCGACTACGTTGTATTACTTCACCATTCTTGTAAGATCCCTGGAGCATTCTTTGATAGATACATCAGGAAGGGTATTCCTCGTTCCTTCGGATACTGCCTTTGGGTTTTTCAGCATGTTATCATTCGTGATGCTTTTTCCCCCTTGGTCAGTCCACCTCTGTCTACAAAAGTTTTTGTTTCTTTTACTTATGTCTTGTGTATTGCATGCATATATGAGTGCAAGCTAGATTCCTACCTCACTGGACCTGGCGCTCTTATCCTCCCATCTGCATGGCAAAGTCGCATATCAAGATGAGGAGAAACCACCAAGACCAGTTTGAAGGAAGTCGATGAGCTCTCCTGCATCATCTCTACGGTAGAAATCGAGCTCTCCGACACAGGAGCTAGATAAGCCCCTCTCTTTACTTGCTATCTAAGTCGGGGAATAGCAGGAAGGAATCGGGCTCCAGAACCGGGCTTTGGGAACCACGACAGGATCCGACCCCGACCGAGGACCAGGACCAAGACCATGATCAACCTCTTCATACCAGTAAGGGAACCTTGAGCTCCCTTGTTTCCTACCTGCCACGAAGCCCGAAGAAAAGGATGACTCGTCTCCTACCTACTATAAAGCCCGGCAGGTGGGATGACTCCTTTCCTACCTATCGCGAAGCCTGATGGAAAGGATGACTCATTTCCTACCTACTACAAAGCCCGACAGGTGAGATGACTCATCTCCTACCTATCGTGAAGCCCGACGAGCGGGATGATCTCCTATATAGCTGAACCATTCTGATACATCGAGAGCTCCTATACAGTAGAACTGTACCTCTCCTGCTCTTCTACAGCAGATTTGCTCCACCACTAGTGTATCACTTATCCAACAGGTCCACTGGGCTTTGACCTTTTCATACGAATCCCCTCATGCCTCTGGGTCAGCCCTTTATAAGCTTCTATGCAGCTGTCCGAGAAGCCAACTCAGCTGTGTAGCCTTTAGAGCAATATCACCAGTATAGGCTTAGTGGCTCATCACTACGTGTAAAGGGCTGGTCAATGCCCAATTGAGCCACTGAGCTCCTGATTCATTCCAACAGGGTTCAAAGCTTTCATTACAATTATAGGGGACTCCAAAGATCCCAAGCATGCTTATGGACCAGTACCAGACTGGTAGCTTCATGTTTACTGGGCAATTCACCGCCCTAGCAAGCCACCGAAGCCCGATCTGATTGAGAAGGTCTCAGAAGCTTCCCACATTTGGTAAGGCCACCAACGTGCCTAAGAAAGCTTCTATAGCAGTAGCACCGCTACAAGACCGGTGGCTTCACTCTATATTTACCGGATCATTCATCGCCCTAGTAAGCCACTGAAGCCCGATCTGATCGAGGAGAGCCCAGAGGTTTCCCACTCTTGGTAAGGCCTCCTACATGCCTTAGATAACCTCTGGAGCAGCAGCCTCACTGTAAGGCCAAGTAGCTCCTCACTTCTTATACAGGGTCGGTCAATGCCAAATTTAGCCACTGAACTCCTATTTCGTTCCAGCATGGTTCAGAGCTTCATTTCAATTGCAGGGGACTCCAAAGACCCCAAGCATGCTTCTAGACCAGTACCGGACCAGTACCAGACCAGTGGCTTCATGTTTATTAGGCCATTCACTGCCCTTGCAAGCCGCTGAAGTCTGATCCGATCGAGAAGGTCTCAGAAGCTTCCCAAATTTGGTAAGGCCACCTACGTGCCTAAGCAAGCTTCTAGAGCAGTAGCACCACTACAAGACCGGTGGCTTCGCTCTATATGTATTGGATCATTCATCTCCCTAGCAAGCCATCGAAGCCCGATCTGATCGAGGAGAGCCCAGAGGTTTCCCACTCTTGGTAAGGCCTTTTACATGCCTAAGCTAACCTCTAGAGCAGCAGCCTCACTGTAAGGCCAAGTGGCTCCTCACTTCTTATACAGGGCCGGTAAAGCGTCCAATTGAGCCACTGAACTCCTAGTTCGTTCCAGCATGGTCCATAGCTTCATTTCAATTGCAGGGGACTCCAAAAACACCAAGCATGCTTCTGGACCAGTACCAGACCGGTGGCTTCATGTTTACTGGGCCATTCACAGCCCTAGCAAGCCACCGAATCCCGATCCGATTGAGGAGGTCTCAGAAGCTTTCCAAATTTGGTAAAGCCACCTACGTGCCTAAGCAAGCTTCTAGAGCAGTAGCATCGCTACAAGACCGGTGGCTTCGTTCTATATGTACCGGGTCATTCATCGCCCTAGCAAGCCACCGAAGCCTGATCTGATCAAGAAGAGCCCAGAGGTTTCCCACTCTTGGTAAGACCTTCTACATGCCTAAGCTAACCTCTGGAGTAGCAGCCTCACTGTAAGGACAAGTGGCTCCTCACTTCTTATATAGGGCTGGTGAACGCCTAATTGAGCCACTAAGCTCCTGTTTCGTTCCAGCATGGTCCAGAGCTTTCTTTTAGTTGTTGGGGGCTCCTTGACATCCCAAGTATGCTTCTGGACCGGTACCAGATAGGTAGCCCATCTCCATTCATATAGGGTCATCCAATGCTCAAGTGAGTCACCACTCATCCCTGAGGGGTCCAAAGTCTTCTCTCCATCACGGGAAACTTCTAGAATCCCGAGCATGTCTCCAGACAGTTACTAGGCCGGTGTCTCCTCTCTACTTGTGTGGGGCCATTCATCGCCCTAGAGAGCTACCTTAGTCCCGATCTACCTCTTTGGTTAGTCTCCTCAACAGTAGCAACTCTTTCCTCCTTAGTCTCTTTGGTTGGTTGAAGGACGGGTCATTATCCCTTAACACTGCTACTTCAGAGCCAGCGTCCACCACCTTGGTTGGATCAACTTCAATCAGCCTTGACCTCCATCTCATCAGTTTGATCAATCGAGATCTCTCATCCCTCTCTTATCTCTCTTACCTCTCTTACCTTGGTAACACCAATTTGGACCTATACTTTGACAGATTCAGATAGAAAGGTAGGCAGACTTGAAGCCCCCCATGCATCTGCAGCAGCAGAGGACTTCAAGATAGTTCCTACCTTAACACGACTAGACATGAAAGCAGAAATGGGAACCAAGTCCTCCTCATCATCTGCGCATCCATCATCTCAATAATTTCTAGCTTCAGTCAGAGTGGACCCAGGTAACTCTCATCTTTCTCTGTGATCTATTCAAGGTATCCATCCTCCAATGATGATCAGGTCAGAGAGAAGAAGAGCTCGAGCTGCCTAGCAAGAAACGCAGAAGCGTCTTTCAGCAAATGAAGCACCCACTTTACCTCCCAAGGTAGCCACGCTGCCATACAGAGTTTAAACCATTCCCACCATGTGGTCGTGGGTTGAAGAAGTAACCATCCTCCTTGGCTGACACGAGCTTGACCTTAGCAAACACTAGCTTGCTCTCAGAGATTATCATACCGATGGCGCCTCTCTATTTTTACGAGGCCTTCCAATGCCCTAGTGAGCCATCGAGGTCTCGATCCGTTCTGGGAGCACCCAAAGGTTCTGATTCGTTCACAGTGGGGTCTCGAGCTCCATTACAATTGTTAAAGACTCCCATCTACCCCAAACGAACTTCCAAACCGGTACATAACTTGGGGACTAGAAGCTCAATATTTTCTCAATACTCCACTGAGAGGGGCGATGACCCTAGCGTGAGACAATTTCCTCTAGTTCGTAATAAAAAACGTCTTTTGTGGAGAGCCATTCTACTATCTACACTCATAATGCAGATCATCTCAAAAGATTCCACTCGTTAAAAAACTTCTAGAGCGAGACTGGTTATCAACTGATACCACCATGCATCGATACAATTTCGTATCAGCTCGCCATGAGTTTGCATCTCTTTCGACATCGGTATCCGTAATAAATCCTTCCATGAGGATCACCATTGCTAGGAGAGCTACACCGCACTCCTGATGCCATGGACCGAAACCTTGACTAGAAGAGATAGATAGCCCTCATAATGCCCTGGGCTGGATTAATCCCTCCGGGAGGATCGCCATGGTAATTCGACAATGATCGCCTCGAGACATGAAAATAGCTTGATAGCGCTCCTGATGCCTCAGCCGGGCACCACTCATTACTAAGAAGGGTCTGAGTATAAGAGCATAGTTGCCATCCAGATCTCGAGACCAGGGATTGTTCGGGGAAGCCCCCTCATCACCCCTGATGCCTTAGTCGGGTTACCTACCCCAAGAAGGATCTGAGTGTAAGAGCATAGTTTCCATCCGGATCGAAATACCAGGAAATAGATAGATAGCTCTCCTGATGCCTTGGTCTGGCTACGACCCCCAAGAAGGGTCTGTGTGTAAGAGCATAGTTGCCAACTGGATCAAAATGTCAGGATATAGCTAGATAGCGCTCCTGTTGCCTTGGTCGGGCTATGACCCCCAAGAAGGGTCTGAGTGTAAGAGCATTGTTACCATCCAGATCTCGATACCAGGATATAGCTAGATAACGCTCCTAATGCCTTGGTCGGGCAACGACCCCCAAGAAGGATTCGAGTGTAAGAGCATAGTTGCCATCCGGATCAAAATACCAAGATACAGCTAGATTGCGCTCCTAATGCCTTGGTTGGGCTACTACCCCCAAGAAGGGTCTGAGTGTAAGAGCATAGTTGCCATCCGGATCAAAATACAAGGATATAGCTAGATAGCGCTCCTGATGCCTTGGTCGGGCTACGACCCCCAAGAAGGGTCTGAGTGTAAGAGTATAGTTGCCATCCGGATCCAAATACCAGGATATAGCTAGATAGCACTCCTGATGCCTTAGTCGGGCTACGACCCTCAAGAAGGGTCTGTGTGTAAGAGTATAGTTGCCATCCGGATTAAAATACCAGGATATCGCTAGATAGCGCTCCTGATGCTTTGGTCGGGCTACGACCCCCAAGAAGGGTTTGAGTGTAAGAGCAAAGTTGCCATCCAGATCAAAATACCAGGATATAGCTAGATAGCGTTCCTGATGCCTTGGTCGGGCTACGACCTCCAAGAAGTATCTAATCATAGAAGCATAGTTACCTGCTAGATCATAAAATCAGAACAACCAAAAGGTCTTCCTGCTGCCTTGGCCGGGCCAACCCCGCTAGGAAGGATCTAAATGGCATAGATGCCTACCAGAATCATTTCGCCAGCTCATCTAAGTACCGTTATTCTTGGAAAAGGAACTCTTGGTACCCATATTAACCACAGAAGCTTCATCTGACATGATTGAGCAATACGCTCATTTATTTTCCAGGAATAATACCCAGATTCTCTAAACCAATCACTAGGAACGATACTGGTTACCAATAAAAAGGGTCAAGCAAAATTATCATGTAGTACAAGATTCAGACTCTAACCCCAAATACTTACCGGTGTTCAAGTCAGAGGGGAATTCTGTTAATAGCAAAATTTGGCTAGGGACCAAAGAAGAATTTTCCACTTCCTAGCCTTCCTGCAAGGGTCCGAATTCGGGCTTATATGACAGGGTGTTAAGGTCCCCGAGGCCGAGCTACCACACGATCCTACAGGAGCAAGGTGAGGCCACCCATACCATCTGAGCATCTCGCACGTGTCTTGGCTTACCAAATAAAGCCTGACGAGACCGCGTCAAGCTCTTTATACCAGGATAAATACCGAAGCTAGGTCGATGTGAAAGGACCTGGGTCCCCCAACATCAAGGTATCTCATGACACTCTCCTAGAGCTTGCTACTATCTCTAGTTTCACTTGGAAACCTTCAAGGTGCCGAACTTGTCTTGCAAAGGCACTCCTGCTTCATCGAGGTATAATCTTGACTTGTCCGAGCATAAAAGGAAGAAGCCTGTAAAGCCCCATCGTCACCAAAAGCGCTAAGATCCATTGTAGATTCCGGTATGGTTAAATCAAGTAGCAAGAGCAGTACTCGAGCGTGCCCCTCCACCCTTCTAGAATCGAGCCAAGGTCGCCTGTTTATGGCAAACACCTTACCAGGACTTGCCAGCCAAGCCCGCTACCCTGTTAGGAAGCCTGCATAATTAGGTCAAGCTTCATGATAAAGCTCGGCGTAGCTAAACCAAGCTCCCAACTATAAGGTTGGAACCCTGTGGGATATTTCACCCCTAAAATGGTTAGCACAAGCTCCATGGGAGAACTAGCATCTAGCTCAGTGACATTCGAGAGGTCTCCGAGGGACCTCGCCAGTGTACTGGATCCTAGGGTACCTCGCCCTCAAGGAATATCAAATGTCACTTCGGGTAACCTCCATGAGGTACCTCTCTAAAGTGACATGCAGAACTAGAGCTCTCCTCTCGGCAACATAGGAAGAGAGGATTTATTTCCATGACATTTAAACTACCATTAATGAGGTCAATCACATTAATGGAGGCAGTCAACCCAGTTAATGACATGATCAACACCATTAATAAGAGAATATTCAACTCTTTAATGGCCATCATTAGTGAAAGAGTCCAAAGAGGAAACAAATACCTTTTTCTCCAAGATATCCTCCACAACCAATTATTGGGGGTCAACTATAACAGAAAATCCCGCCTATCAAGGAAGGAAGAGTCCGAAGAGGAAATAATCATATCTTCTTCGAGATAATAGCTACAAGCCGATCAACTACATTAAAGGAAGGATCGTATTCGATAAGGAAACAAAGACTAATTGAAGAGTCCCAGACTTGCACGCCAATGTGGTCATCATGTATAAATATGCCTGTAAAAGGCATATTGTATTGGTCTCCAACCAATGAGAGAAGATACATGCTTCATTTAGAGATCTCTTGACATCATCAATGTATGTGTTACCTTTATTTAGAATATACCGGTATCGGTCTACATTTGACCACCATTGTAAGCTCTCCAGAGTGACTACGTTGTATTACTTCACCATTTTTATAAGCTCCCCAGAGCATTATTTGATATATATATAAGGAAGGGTATTCCTCCTTCCTCCGGATACTGCCTTGGGGTTTTTCAGCATGTGATCATTCGTGATGCTTTTTCCCCCTTGGTCAGTCCACCTCCCTCTATAAAAGATTTGTGTTTCTCTTACTTGTGTCCTGTGTAATGCATGCGTATATGAGTGCAAGCTAGATTCCTACCTCGCTGGATCCAGCCCTCTTATCCTCCCATCTACATGGCAAAGTTGCATATCAAGATGAGGAGAAACCACCCAGACCAGCTTGAAGGAAGTCGATGAGCTCTCCTGCATCATCTTTATGGTAGAAATCGAGCTCTCCAACACTGGAGCTAGATAAGCCCCCCTCTTTACTTGCTATCTAAGTCGGGGAATTATAGGAAGGAATCGGGCTCCAGAACTGGGCTTCTGGTACCATGACGGGCTCCGACCCCGACCGAGGACCAGGACCAGGACCAGGACCAGGACCAGAACCAGGACCAAGATCAACCCCTTCATACCAGTAAGGAAACCTCGAGCTCCGATATTTCCTACCTACAACGAAGCCCGACGGAAAGGATGACTTGTCTCCTACCTACTACGAAGCCTGACAAGTGGGATGACTCATCTCCTATCTATCACAAAGCCCGACAGAAAGGATGACTCGTCTCCTACCTACTACGAAGCCCGATAGGTGGGATGACTTATCTTCTACCTATCGCGAAGCCCGACAAACGGGATGACTCCTCTCATACCTACCACTCTATACTCCATATTCATACAAGATCAGGTCAGGTATCAATGATACCAACCCCGGCCACCACCTCCGTGGTAGTGGTCCCGAGGGTTTTAATAGAGATTTCTGATCCTAAACAAAGTTCCCGTTAACAAATATATAATATTATAATATATATATATATATATATATATATATATGCATTAATACTATATATATTATGATATATATATTTATAATGTTATATATATATATATAATATCAAATATTATATATTTATATAGTATATATTGTAATATATAAAAATATAATATAATGTAATATAATAATAATATTTAATATATAAAATAATATGTAATATAATAATATATTTGTTAATAGTAAAATTTGGCCAGGGGTCAAAGAGAGATTTTCCACTTTCCCGCCCCAAGTCAAAGCCCGTAGTCGATGTTCATGAGACTCGGGTAGATCGCTGGAGTAATGAAGGTCGGCACAGCTTCAAAACTATCAGAAAGCAAGCTAGGCGAGACCAGGTCGGGCTTCTCAAGGCCAACTATCTAGGAACCTCGGCTATTTAGGTCGAGCTCCACAACCACCCCGTGAAAGTCAGGGGGGTCACCAAGCTCAAGAAACATTCGAAAGAAGCCCAACAAGCAAAGTAAGCCCCCTCCGGGTTAAACTTTCAGAGGTCGAACTTAATTCGTAGCCTGAACGAGAAGTCTACCAACCTCTCAAGAAGCCCGCTGTCCCCTTCGTGATTCAATGAGGACGGGGGCCTCTAAACGAATCAGATATATGTTACCTCCCTGGAATTCCTACCAGGACGTCCTTTCCAAGCTCCCGAGAATAGAACCGAAGCATAGATCCATATGGGACCAAAGCATAGTCCAGTAAACTCCATGAAGAATCATGACATGAGTGCACACAGGATCATCTCCACGTAATGACTAGTATTTCTATGCAAGTCAAGAGTTTGATTCCAAAAAAGGAAAAAACTTATCTCCGTCAACGATATCATCGAATCTAGTAACAATTCAAATTCAAATGATGAATCCCGCCCGATAAGGAGGGAACAGATTCATGGGATCATGGTATGATATTTGCAAACTTAAAACCTACTTGAACCATATATATAGGTAAGGCAAAGCATGGTAGAGGGAGATATAGAGAAAAACATAAAAAGAGAAAAAAAATAGAGATAACGACAGATAGACGAGAAGAAAAGAAGAGATGAGGGCCTAAATTCTGTATCCAGAACACGACCGCCATTATTTTCCACTATTCGACAAGTGCAAAGCAACAACATTCCTACGGCCTAGATGATGTATGAGAGCAAATTCCATGTAACAGAGTAATCAATAATAAAAGTTCCCATTTGTTATAGTTATAATCCTGACTCTCTTTACCTCTAAACAGGTCAGGTATCAAAGGTACCATCCCCAGCCACTACTTCCGTGAAAGTGGTCTCGAGGGTGTTAATAGGAATTTCTCATCCTGAGTTAATTTTTCGTTAACACTTTCTGGCACCGTCCGTGGGAAACTCTCACACTACTATCTTTATATTCAAAAGTTTATTGTTTTATAGGAATCATGAGGATCCGCTCCTCACAAGGTCAATCAGGCGTATCGGGACAGCCTTCTGCTGCGTCGACACGAAAGGTCCAGAAGAAAGGGAGAAAATCTGGGCTCCATAGCCAGATTCGAAACCAACCAGCCAGCCACTATACGGGCTCTGGATCCCCCTACGGGAAATGTCCGCCTTTGACTGCTAGCTAAGGGTATTACTATCCAGCAAGCAAACCTCCACAATCAGGGAGAGTCAAGCAGGCCAGGGGTTAGGCAACTCGCCTTTGATCGACTGGGACCTACCCCTAGGGAGCCAGCTCGTAATAGAACGAGACTCCCAACCTCGATCGGGGATAGGTTAGGGACCATGCCCCCGGTTCCCGAAGTGCTGCCATGTTACCACCCTAGGCAAGTCAAATCCGCGGCAGACGTCCTTCCTCTAGAGCGGGGAGAATTTCTCCACCCAATGACTTTAAGAAGGGAAGCCCGAAGTAGGGAAGAAGAAAGTCAGTAAAACCCCTGAGCAGACTCCCTCCAAAGAAGGAATCGGGTAGAGGTCGCCAGTTCGTCAAAAGGGTTTGATGGCGAGGAAACTGAGATCAACTCAAGGAAATCCGAAAGCAAACGCCTGAGGGACCAGTTGGCAGAGCTTCAGAAGGAGGTCCAATTGATAAAGAAGGGGAAGTACAAGGAGGATAAGAAATATCCTTTAAGTGAAATGAATGCTCCCCTCACCAGAAGGATCCGGGAGGCGGAGCTCCTACCTAAGTTAAAAATGCCAATTGACAAATTCTTCGGGACCGAGGATCCCCTGAGCCACTTAGAGAGTTTGGTTTATCAGACGAAGCTCTAGAACACGACCAGGGCCACTGTGTGTCGAATGTTCCCCACTACACTCACGGATTACGCTAAAAACTGGTTTAGGAAACTACCTGTCGGTAGTGTGGATTCATTCACCAAGCTATCGACTGATTTCTGCTCATAATTCCAGGGAGTTAAGCCCCGATTGAAGGACCCAATCTATCTACAGTACATGATCCAGGAGAGAGGGGAAACCCTTCTGGCTTATATCGAGCGTTTCCATATGGAAGTCATCCAGATGGGGGTCTTCACCAAGAAAGAAACTCTCGCCAACTTCAGAAAGAACCTGTGGGCGGGTAAGCTTTTTCGATCCGTTGCCAGGAGACCTCCAGAAACCTACCAAGAAGCCTATGATCGAGCTCTAGAGCAGATTGAGGTCGACGAACAACTTAAGGTCAAAATGAAAAATGATGACATGAGAGCCGTAAAGCGACAAAAGAAAGAAGGTCCCAGACCCGAGCAACCTTAGAAAAGCCAGAACAAACCCCCCAATAAGTCAACATACCGCTTCCCCTTTTCTCAACCCAGATCGAAAAGGTATCCTGAAAAACGAACTCCTCCGTAAGCTTCTCCACCTCCCAGGACAGTGGCCCCAATAGCACGAGATGAGAGGGGGTACGATCATTACACTCCCTTAAATGTATCCCGTGAAACAGTTTATCTCGCCATTCGGGACAAGGGATTGCTACAAAAGCCCACTCCTATGAAAGCTCTGGTCAATAAGAGAAATAGCTATAAATATTGTGACTTTCACGAGGACGTGAGGCACAACACTTCAGAGTGTTACAACCTGCGAAATCAGATCGAGGCTTTGATAAGAGGAGGATGTCTGGTGGAATTCTTACAGTAAGTCAGGGAGAACATTCAGACTGAAAGGGAAGTTCAAGCCGAGATCCAAGAGCATGCCGATAAAAGAAAAGGGGAGCTGGCGGACCTGATGGAACAGATTCAGATAATACATATTATTAGTGGGGGGCCTACTCTGGCTGGCACCTCCAACAGTTTAAGGAAAAACCATGCGAGGAAAGTCCCTCGTACGGACGGATGGCGGGATATCATCAAGGTCGATCAGAGACCGATCGACCAACCTCTCTCAGCTGTCACAGATCATTTTTACAAAAGCGGATGTCTACAACATCGTGCAGCCTCATGATGACCCCATGGTGATCACGGTACAGATTTCCAACTGTAAGGTCCACCGTGTGCTTGTCGACACAGGTAGCAGCTTTGACGTCCTATTTAAAGATACCCTGGAAAAGCTAAACATGAAACAATGGTGCTACAATAGCTGTACTACCCTGCTATATGGGTTCACTAGGGACTCAATTACACCCGTGGGATACAAAATTCTACCAGTGATCATCGGAGCCACACCTCTCCAGCAGAATATCATGAATGACTTCGTGGTGGTGGATACCCCATCGGCCTATAATGCAATATTAGGGAGGCCATTTTTATCATCCTTAAAAGGGGTCCTTTCCATTTACCACAATGTCCTGAAGTTCCCAGTAGGAGAAAAGGTGGGGAAAGTTCTGGGTGATCAGCAAGCAGCTAGGAGATGCTACGCAGTTTCGGCCAACCCAACGACTCTAGCAAAACAACTCAACCAGGTGACAACGATCCAAGACAGGGCATCCCCTCTATTAAACCTAGGAGATGTAAGGTCCACCGATCATTCTGAAGACGACCTCATAATGCCCGACAGGGAGGAACAGAGAAGGGAATGGGCCAGCGACCATCCAGTGGATAAGTTAGAAGAGATTCCTGTCCGAGTGGACGATCCCTCGAATGTCATCAAAATCGGAGCCACCTTTGAGCCGAGAGTGAAAGAGGGTTTGTTCAAGCTCCTCACAGAATTCAATGACATTTTTGCTTAGAGTCATGCTGAGATGCCAGGGATCCCGATGACATTGACTGCTCATCGGCTGACAGTGGATCTGACCTTCAAACCTATTAAACAAAAAAGGCACCACTTTAACACCAAAAGAAATGCTGCGGTTCAGAAAGAGGTGGAAAAACTGACCCAGGCTGGCTTCATCCGAGAAGTACGTTATCCCGAGTGGATCGCCAACATAGTCATGGTCACAAAGGCAAATGGAAAGTGGCCCATGTGTGTTGATTATACCGAACTCAACCAGGCATGCCCGAAGGACAGCTTCCCTTAACTTAAAATTGATCAGTCAAATTATGATGCACCCCGTAGACCAAGAAAATACTAGTTTCATCACAGCGCGAGGTTTGTACTTGTTAACGGGAAATTTGTTTAGGATGAGAAATCCCTATTAACACCCTCGACACCACTACCACGGAGGTGGTGGCCAGGGTTGGTACCTTGGTGATCTTGTATGAATATGAAAGGGGATGAAACAGTAGGTAGGAGACAAGCCATTCCGCCCATCGGGCTTCATGCTTATGAAGTAGATCTGGGGAGCTCGAGATTCCTTTGCAAGTGCGAAGGGGGTGATCCTGGACCTTGTTCCTCTGTCGTAGTCGGAGCCCGTCCTGGTACCCAAAGCCTGGTTCTGGTGCCCGATTGCTTCCTGTAATACCCCGACCTCGATAGCAAGTAAGAAAGGGGGCTTATCCAGCTCCATTGTCGGAGAGCTCAATTTCTTCCCTAGAGAGGATACGGGAGAGCTTTTCGACTCCCTTCGAACTGGTCTTGGTGGTTTCTCTTCATCTTGATGTGCGACTTTGGCATGTAGATGAGAGGATAAGAGAGTTAGGTCCAGCGAGGAAGGAATCTAGATTCGGTTCCTTAGGTCTTCGTTGTTGTTTCCCGATCTCATGTAAGGAAGATTAGAGAGCTAGGACCAATAGGGTCGGTACCTAGCTCGCATACACATATGCGTAATATAGTAGATAATAGGAAAAACACAAGTCCTATGTAGATGGAGGTGGACTGACCAAGGGGGGAAAAAGCATCACGAGTGATCACATACTGAAAAACTCCTAGGCAGTATCCAGAGGAAGGAGGAATACCCTTCCTTGTATATATATATATATATATATATCATGCGTTGCTCTGATGTCAAAGTAGTACAACGTATATTCTCCGGGGAGCTTACAACAATGAGTGTCTACCGATACCGGTATTTTCCTTGTCGGGGTACACATACAATGATGATCTATAGAGAACTTTAAACGAATCAAGTGTCTTCTCAGATGATCTTCTCAATATGCCTTTTACGGGCATATATATACATAGTGACTACCTTGGCGTGCAAGTCCAGGACTCTTCAATTAGTCTTCGTTTCCTTATCAAATATGATTCTTCCTTTAATGTAGTTGATCGGCTTGTAGCTAATATCTTGGAGAAGATATGATTGTTTCCTCTTCGGACTCTTCCTTTCTTGATAGGCGGGATTTTCTGTTATAGTTGACCCCGAATAATCGGTTGTGGAGGATATCTTGGTGGAAAAGGTATTTGTTTCCTCTTTGGACTCTTTCATTAATGGTGGCCATTAAAGAGTTGAATATTCTCTTATTAATGGCGTTGATCATGTCATTAAATAGGGTTGACTACCTCTATTAATATGATTGACCTCATTAATAGTAATCTTGAAAGTCAACCCTCTCTCTTGGAGGAGAACTCTGGTTCAATATTCTGGCGTTGTACCTTACTGATATTATTTTTCCTACCTTACGCCAGATGGGTTCCGAAGCTGGTATCCCAGTACTTGGGTATCAATCTGAGGGTGAGATACATTATGGTACCAGTCTGGTTGCATGGAGCTTGATTCGACCTTACAAGGCTTTTGATGGAGATTGATTTAACCGCGCTGGAATCCGACGGGATAGCGAAGCTTGGCTGGCAAGCCCTGGTAAGGTGTTCGCCATAAACATGCGGCTTTGGCTTGCTTCTGGAAGGGTGGAGAGGTAAGCTCGAGTACTGCATTTGGTACTTGATTTAAACATGCCAGGATCTACAGTGGATTTTGGCGCTTTTGGTGACAATGAGGCTTTACGGGCATCTTTCTTTTATGCTTGCACAGGTCGAGATTATACCTCGATGAGGCAGAAGGGCCTTTGTAAGACAAGTTCGGCACCTTGAAGGTCTCCTAGTGAAAGTAGAGATAATAGCAAGCTCTAGAAGAGTGTCACGAGATACCTTAATGTAGGAGGACCCAGGTCCTTTCACATCGACCTAGCTTCGAGCTTTTATCCTGGTATAAAGAGATTGACGCGGTCTCATCAGGCTTTATTTGGTAAGCCTGGACACGTGTAAGATGCTCAGATAGTATGGGCGGCCTCGCCTTGCTCCTGTAGGATCGCGTGGAAGCTCGACCTCGGGGACCTTGATACCCCGTCATATAAGCCCGAATTTGGACCCCTGCAGGAAGGCTGGGAAGTGGAAAATTCTTCTTTGGTCCCTAGCAAAATTTTTCTATTAACAGTACTACTATAAGGTGATGCCTTTCAATCTCAAGAACGCTAGAGCTACATATCAGCGGCTAGTCAATCGGTTGTTCAAGCCCGAAATTGAGAGGTTGATAGAGGTGTATATCGACGACATGATCACCAAGTCTTTAACCTCTAAAGGCCATCTGGGCGACCTTCGCAGAACCTTCATGATCCTAAGGGAGAACCAGATAAGATTGAACCCTTCCAAATACGCCTTTGGGGTAACTGCAGGGAAGTTTCTGGGCTTCATGGTCCATGAGAGAGGCACAGAGGCTAACCCAGAAAAGATCATGGTATTTCTGGATCTAGAATCCCCCACGTCTCTTAAACAGGTTGAAGCATTGACCAGACAGGTAGCAGTGCTCAATAGGTTCATCTCTCAGTCTACCGACAAATGTCTCCCATTCTTCAAAGCAACCAAGCAGGGAAGAAACATGAAACGGGATCAAGAGAGTGAACAAGCTTTTCAAGCCTTGAAAAAATACATGTCAAGCCAAGTCCAGGAGAAGAGCTTCAAATATACTTGGATGTTTCAGAAACTGCTGTAAGCGAGGCCTTGGTCAAGGAATACTGGGATAGGGTCCAGCGGCCTATTTACTACGTAAGTCTCGCTCTAACCAAGCCCGAAAAGAACTATAATCTGTTGGAGAAGCTCACTTATACCTTGGTGACCTCAGCAAGGAAGCTTCGTCCCTACTTCCACGCTAATTCGATAGAAGTGGTCACGGACCAACCCCTCTATCAATTCATACAAATGCCGGATGTTTCCGGAAGGCTGGTTTTATGGGCCCTAAAGCTTACCCAGTTTGATTTAAGGTACAAGCCTAGGACCCTAATAAAAGCTCAGACACTAGCAGACTTTGTAGTAGAGCTCTCAATACCTTTAGATCAAGCAACCCCCGCAGTAACAGATGTAGCCCCCGAGAGGATTCCTGAATCTGACAGCTGGCCTAGAGGTTGTGAGTCGTGGATCCTCTAAACTGATGAAGCTTCCGGGCAAGCTGGGGGAGGAGCGGGCATAGTCTTAATCGACCCAGAAGGAATTAAGTGCTGCACTGTTTCAGATTTGAATTTAAAGTCATGAACAATGAGGCAAAGTACAAAGCCCTTCTAGGCGGAATAAGGGCAGCCATAGAGCTCGGGGTTGATTACCTGAATGTTAACAGTGACTCTTTGCTCGTTGTCAACCAAGTCTCCGGGGATTATCAGGCAAAAGGGGACAATATGATCGCTTACCTGAAATTGGTTCAACAATTCAAGAGCATATTTAAAGGATTCAAAATCGAGCAGGTACCTCGACAGCTGAATCATTGAGCTGACGTAATTGCCAAGATAGATGCATATGGTGGCAAGACTTTACCTTATGGAGTCCCCATTCAAGTGATCCCCCTACCTAGCATAGTGACATGTAAGGAAACTTATACCTTGGATCGATAATTATGGTGGATGGATCCTATATTGGATTATCTACAGGATGGAAAACTTCCCGGGGAGCCTGTTCAAGCTAGAAGAGTCAAAAGGCTCTCGGTCCGGTATTGTTTGGTGGATGGGCACCTATACCAAAGAGGAAGATCCCTTCCCATGCTCCGATGTTTACACCCTGAAGACGCCAAGTGGGCTTTGAGAGAGGTTCATTACGGGGAATGCGGGAACCACATTGGTGGGGAGGCTCTGGCATATCAGGTTCTCCGTTTGGGGTATTATTGGCCAACCATCAATCAAGACGCAAAGAGCTTAGTACAAGCTTGCGAGGCATGCCTGAAGACAGCAAACTTAAGTCACCTCCCTCCGGAGCGGTTTTCGTCCCTTAGCTCGCCATACCCCTTTGCTATCTGGGGAGTCGACTTAATCAGACCGCTTCCTACTAGTCAGGGTCAAGCTAAACATGTTATCGTGGCAATTGATTATTTCACAAGATGGGTCTAAGCTGGACCGCTCTCCTAGATATCAGAAGAAAACACAATAAGGTTCATCAAGACTAATGTAGTTTACAGATTCAGAACCCCTCTTGCCATTATAGCTGACATTAGAAAACAGTTCGACAATGGCCGATTCAAAGATTTTTACGAAGGCTTGAGAATCGACCTTCGGTTTGCTTCGGTGGCCAACCCCCTGAACAACGGTCTGGTGGAATCCACGAACAAAACCATTAAGAAGCTGTTAAAGAAAAAACTACAGCAGAAGAAATGTAGATGGGCAGGGGAGCTTCCCGAGGTCTTCTAGGCTTATCGCACTACAAGGAGAACAACTATCAGGGAAACACCCTACTCGCTAGCCTTGGGGGTTGAAGCAGTCATACCTATCGAGCACAAATTGACCTCCTTTAGAGTCTAACATTTGGAGCCAGGGAGCAATGAAAGTAAGCTCTGAGCTAGCTTGGATCTTCTGGAAGAAAAGTAAGATCAATTAGCCGATAAGGTAGCAGTCTACCAGAACCGGATTGCCAGGTACTTTAACAGGAGGGTAAAGGCCCGAAACTTCAAGGAAGGGGACCTAGTTCTTAGAAAAGTAACGTTGAATACTATAAAATGGTCAGACGGGGTCCTAGGGCCCAACCGGGAAGAACCATACCTAATAAAAATGGTGATCCGTAATAGGGCATACAAATTCGAGGATATGAACGGCCGACTCATCGATCATACCTGGAATGCAGATCACTTAAGAAAATTCTACCCTTGAACAGGGGACTCATGAGCAGGTGGCCTCTACCTAGTTTTTTTATCTCCGACAATAATGTACTCCATCCTTCTTAACAATAAAGCCTATTTTTCTTATTTACTCCATCTTCAACTATGTTCTACAATAATTTGGGTATATGTGGAAAATTTGACATTATCGCCTCAAGACAAGGGGTAAGCCAGAGAAACCCCTTTGTCACCCAGATGCCTTGGCCGGGCACTACCCCCCGCCAAGAAGGGACTGAGTATAAGAGCATAGTTGCCATCAAGACCTCAAGCCAGGAAATTGCTAGATAGCACTCCTGATGCCCTGGTCCGGCTACCACTCTTAAGAAGGGTCTGAGTATAAGAGCATAGTTGCCATCCAGATCTCGAGACCAGGAAATAGCTAGATAGCCCTCATGATGCCTTGGTCGGGCTACCACCCCCAAGAAGGGTCTGAGTATAAGAGCATAGTTGCCATCCAGATCTCGAGACCAGAAAATAGCTAGATAGCCCTCATGATGCCTTGGTCGGGCTACCACTCCCAAGAAGGGTCTGAGTATAAGAGCATAGTTGCCATCCAGATCTCGAGACCACGAAATAACTAGATAGCCCTCCTAATGCCTTGGTCGGGCTACCACTCACAAGAAGGGTCTTAGTATAAGAGCATAGTTGCCATCCAGATCTCGAGACCAGGAAATAGCTAGATAGCTCTCCTGATGCCTTGGTCGGGCTACCACTCACAAGAAGGGTCTTAGTATAAGAGCATAGTTGCCATCCAGATCTCAAGACCAGGAAATAGCTAGATAGCCCTCCTAATGCCTTGTTCGGGCTACCACCCCCAACAAGGATTCGAGTTTAAGGGCACAGAAGCCCTTCTGATCCCTAGCCTAAGAGAGGGCTAAACAGTTCTTTACTTGATGCCTTACTCGAGTTACAACCCCCTAAAGGGGCTCAAGGATAGAGGGCTCGATTTACTTAAACTCTAAATATCTCGGATATTACTGGTTACTAATTCTCCTTGTACATGTGAGTGCCTACTATAACAGATCTGCGATCAAACAATGGGACTATCGACTAAAGCTGTTGAGCTACAAGTCTTTTTAGTCGAAAAACCCGAGCTGGCTATCTGTTTTCACGCGTAAGCAATGTTCTTATCTTTTTTTTTCCCAAGCTAAGTCAATTTGCAATAGAGGTTGAACCTAGAGAGAGATCAGAAAAGAAGCAAGTACATGTAAGTTAAAATATGAACCAGATCTAAAGTTAAATTTCATTAATAAATGAGGGAGCCTATTCCCCAGTAAGGCTACAGCAGGCAGAGAGCCCAACCCTGATTTCGGGCTACAAAAAAAATAAAAAAAGTTGAATGATCAAGCACGAGAAAAGATAGGATGCCCACCCCTTTTTTGGGGAATTCGAAATAAGCTACAAAAAAGTGAATTCAAACTGCTGCATCCTCCCGATGCCCTCCAGCTTCCTCTTCCACAGGATGAACCTCGCCCCTTATTCCCTTTTTTGGTGGTCACTCATTCTGGTTAGCTGCCTCTACCGCCTCTACCACCCATTCCTGAGGATGCTCCTCGATTGCCTGATGCTCAGTGGGATAATCCTCCATGACCTCATTGACCACCGTCATGACCTCAGGAGGTATGGCTGCATCAAGAATGTTGGACACTGACTCTGGCATAATCTTGCCCACTACTGTCTCCTTTCCTGAAAGCAACATGGAAGGATCTCGAGCTTCGATAAGACCTCCTTCTAGCTCCTTGTTGGACCCCCCTTGAAGATTCGCCAGGACCTGACGCTGGGAAGGTCAAAACAGGAGGAGACAAATCTGGTACTTCAGACCACTTCCTAGCTTCTTCGCTAGTAGAAGGACCTGTTTCATCATTTTCAGGGTGAGACATCTCTGCAGCCCGAGACATGTCCATAGGCATGGAAGCCATCCTAGAGAGCAACGAACTGCTTTAAAACCTCATCGTGGCCAACCGAGCCCGACTGATGGTGGAGGCGAGATGGAGGAATCTCAGGAGTACCGACCTCGGGATCCTCTAGAGCCTGATATACCAGGGACGCAGTTGGATTTGTGGAAGGGGGTAATGTAACTAGGGAAGCAGCAACTGAAACATGAACCACTAGTGAGGGGGCAGAGGTGGATGTATCAGTAGCCTAGTGAGTGGGTAGAGGTGGATGTATCAGTAGCCTAGTGAGTGGGCCCTCCTCGATTTAGAGCCTTGGAACCCCACGATGTAAGAATATCCATCCTGGACCTTGCTGGGGTAGGAGATGGAGCTGAAATAGGCGAAGCAGCAGCTAGGGTGACAGCCTCCCTATTCTCCGAGGTAATCGAGAAGTCCCCTCAGGGTAATCTAACAGGAGGGGGAGGGGTCCGAACTTGCTGAGCTTTATAGGAAGCTGGAGCAACAACAAAAAATGTTAAAAAAAAGATGTAAGAAGCGAGCCAGCTAACAAGGACAAAGCATAACGACTTGAGATTACTTACGAGGGGGAGTATTGGAGATCCGCAGGTACTTGTTCACCCTGTAGGGTCGAAGGGGTCATCAGTTGGAAACTTCAAGTTCAGATAATTTCTTGCCAGGATAGTCTTCAGCACAGCCTCAGACTTAGCGGGCAAGGAGTTCCGATCCTATGATGGTTTGTCACTGAAAGCAGTGGAAACCGCGAGCTTATGCCGGCCGATGAATATAGAGCTCCCTCGGTCCCCCCTGCTAGTATTCACTAATTTTTCCAAATGGGGTCTTTTCTCGAAGCGTTGAAGATGATAAAGTTGAGTTTGTTTTTGGCCTTCACGTAGAACTGTCCCTGGGGGCCTCCGGATAAGCTTTCCGATCTGAAAAAGGTAGGCCAGCTCTTCCACCCCTAGTTCCCGGGTGACATTGCCCAGCTGGCATTGTTCCCTCCACAGCACGAGGAAGCCAATCAGATACCTCCAAAAGCCGGGAGTCAGTTGAAGGAGAGCTAATTGAAGGGCATTAAGGGCCCGTCGAAGAGTGGGGTGAAGGGGGAGCCTGACCCCATTCTTAAAGGCCGCCAAATGAATGGGAAGCACGTCCGCGGGAGGATTATAAACATCATAGTTCTTATGGGGAACTGTGAGATTAACACCCATAGGAATGTTGTATCTATCCCGAAGGTGATTAATTGACTGTGTGTCAACGGTAGAATCGGGAATGACCTTAGATTCTAAAGAAAGAGGCATCGCTGAAGGAAGCCCCGCCACAGTAACCTGAACCTCCCCGGAGGCATCGACCCTCTCTCCAGCATCAGAATCCCCATCAACTAAGTTTAGAGGGTTGTCGGGTTGATTTGAGAAGTCGAAACTGATTGAGACGTTCTTACCAGAACGACGATGCTGGCAGACCGGGGAGGAGTCCTCGTCACTCGAAATTCCTTACACCCATTTTTGAGGAACCAGGCTAGAGCCTCCAACGCCCTCGACTAAGGCTTCAATGCTATCAGAGGAATTCGACATTGATGGGTGAGAAGAACTTGAAGGTAAGCAAAAGATAAAGGGAAATCTGAAGAAGGTAGCAAGGGAGAAAGAACCTGAGAATTTGAAAATTGAAAGAAAGTGTGAAGAAAGGGATGGTGAGGCTGAGGTTAAATAGAGGTTAGGGTTGTAATGATGTCGGCGATATCCTCGGGAAGAACACCTCGAGCCATGGAGAGATCCGTAACGCAGCAGGTTTTCCTCGAAGAACACACTAATTCAAATTCAATATTGGGTGATTAATGAGAAGATTTCGTTCGAAATTCTCATTAATTATTTTATAACGAAAAAATTTCCCAATTAAACAAGGAATCTGACTCCAACCCCAACTCTATCTCCGGTGTTCAAGTCAGAGGGAACTTCTGTTAATAGTAAAATTTGGCCAGGGGTCAAAAAGAAATTTTCTACTTTCCCGCCCCAAGTCAAAGCCCGTAGTCGATGTTCATGAGACCCGGGTAGACCATAAAACTACCCCACTAGCGCAGGGAAGGTCGGCCCGGCTTCAAAACTATCAGAAAGCAAGCTAGGCGCGACTAGGACGAGCCTCCACACGAACACTGAAACCCGGGCTTCTCGAGGCCACCTATTTAGGAACCTCGGCTCCTGAGGTCGAGCTCCTCAACCACCCTGTGAAAGCTAGGGGGGTCGCCAAGCTCAAGAATCATTCGAAAGAAGCCCGACAAGAAAAGTAAGCCCCCTCTAGGTTAAGACTTTCAGAGGTCGAACTTAATTCTTAGCCTAAACGAAAAGCCTACTAACCTCTCAAAAAGTCCGCTGTCTCCTCCGTGATTCAAGGAGGAAGGGGGCCTCTAAACGAATCAGATCCGTGTAACCTCCCTGGAATGCCTACCAGGACATCCTTTCCAAGCTCCCGAGAATAGAACCAAAGCATATATCCATCTGGGACCGAATCATAGTCCAGTAAACTCCATGAAGAATCATGACATAAGTGCACACAGGATCATCTCCACGTAATGACCAATATTTCTATACAAGTCAAGAGTTTGATTCCAAAAAGGGAACAAACTTATCTCCGTCAACGATATCATCGAATCCAGTAACAATTCAAATTCAAATAACGAATTCCACCCGATAAGGAGGGAACAGATTCATGGGATCACGGTAAGATATTTGCAAACTTAAAACCTACTTGGACCATATATATAGGTAAGGCCAAGCATGGTAGAAGGAGATACAGAGAAAAACATAAAAAGAGAGAAAAAGAGAGATAACGATAGATAGACGAGAAGAAAAGAAGAGAGGAGGGCATAAATTCTGTATCCAGAACACGACCGCCATTGTTTTCCACTATTCGACAAGTACAAAGCGACCATCTTCCTACGTCCTAGATAATGTATGTGAGCAAATTCCATATAATAGAGTAATCAATAATAAAAGCTCTCATTTGTTATTGTTATAATCCAGACTCCCTTTTCCTCTGCATAGGTCAGGTATCAAAGGTACCGACCCCAGCCACTACTTCTGTGGAAGTGGTATTGAGGGTGTTAATAGGAATTTCTAATCTTGAGCGAATTTTCCGTTAACAATATTATTATAATATAAATTATAATATATGTAATAATATTTAATATATTTTTTATATTATTATAATATGTATATATATATTAATATAATATATTTATTATATGGTAATATATATATATATATATATATATATATATATATATTGTAATTATTTTTTTATAATTTAAGAGTTTAGTTTTGATTAATTCATTTTTTGATATGTTTTTTTGAGTTAATTTTTGATGTGTTACTTTTGTTTAATTTAAAAATACAATACAAAAATTATATTGGTTAATTATGTAATCAATTTTTGATAATTTTCAGTTAACCTACCAGATGCGTTTTTTCCGTTTTCATTTTCAAAATACAGCTTTCAGTATATACTACCAGACGCATTTTCGAAATTCGAAACTGAAACTAAAAATACTGTTTTAATTTTTATTTTTATTTTTAAAAAACAACAACCGAAAAAACGCTTATAGGACGGGTCCTAGATTTCTAAATGACTTATATCCATAAAAACTTAGAAATCAAATAATACAGGCGATTGTCAGTTTTTTTTTTTTTTTTTGAAAAGGACACGTAATTGAAGGTTGAGACAGAGGTGGTCTGAGTGGATAACTTCCGCCAACTCAACAGTCTTGACCAACCAAATTCAATCTCTTTAGTTTATTGATGACAAGAAAAAGACTTTTAGAGTTCATGATATGACGAGTATCCAATATAATATCAAAATACCCAATCTTCAGCATGATTTGTCACACAGAAACTTATCAATTTTCTTTGCTTCACCAACTAAGAGAAATATCGAGAATTAGATTACGTGGTTCCTTAAACAACCATTCTCATGTTAATTTTTCCAGAAAAAGACATCATTGATATGGAAAAATCAATTCTCTAAAAAGGGTGATGGTGGCTCTCGTTACCAAATTTGATAGGTTAGTACGTGTCAAATTTAGCTTTCACACCTTGTCACATCAACAGTGCCGAGTTGTGAATGCTAAATTTTGTGACATCTATTATACAATTTGCAAATCAATTGTAATGTGTGTTAATGATATGGGGTTGATCATAATCTATATCATCATATTTATACTATAAAATTATGGATTCTAGTCGTAACATATAAATATTTGAGTTTAATGACTTTCAAAATTGCATGTAATCTTTTTTTTCTTTTGAAAAGTTGTTAATCTATAATTTGAATGTTAATATCTGTAACATTAATTTCATGGTGGTCCATCCTCCAATCCATTTTTTGTCTTTTGAATAGACGCCCTTAATTTAGAAAATAATTTTCTAAAAAGCAAAATTATCATATGGGTTATGCTTGCGAAAATGATTCTAGTTTTGTGAATAACAAAAATGACATAAAAATTCTAGTTTATATATATATATGTAATTATGGAAATTAGTGAAAATGGCCCTTCATAAAGTTTGGTTTCTATAAAATGGTCTATTGGGAAAAAATTACACATTTAGCCTTTTTTTAAAAGCCAATTTACCACAGTACCCTCTAACCCCTATAAGGGGAATTTCCGTCAATACCCCCCTTACATTGTGTATTGAATAAAACATGATTAAAATTACCTAATTACCTAATTACCCTCAAAGTATATTTCCCACCCAAAAATCACTTGACATGAAAAAAAAAATCCAAAATCGAAACAACCCTTCCCCTCTGTTCTTGCTCTTGATCAAGTCTGTATACCAAGCCAAATACAACCAAACAAGAACCCAAGAAATGCAGAGACGCAAAGACTTCTATTCCAGTTATTGGTGTGGTATGTGTACCCAAAAGTGCAAACCAACTAAAACCCAACAACAACCCAGAAAATAGAGAGAGGCAGAGAGAGGACGCAAGGTTGCCGGCCGGTCGCCGGTACGTGTTGAAGTTTAGTTGGAAAAAACCCTACTTATTACTATTTTGTGTAACTAAATCACAAAGCTACGTCATTGGTCACCGATTAAAGCACAAGGCCGACGATCGGCATTGTTTGGAGCGCCCCAATCCCTAGACCTAACGCATAACAACGGTCTTGTGAAGGTAGTCATTTGTTCAAATTTATGTTGTTTTATGGGAGAATGTTTTGTAGTTTTTGTGCAGCAAATAAAATCTGAAGAGTCTTTATATGGAGCCATTAATATTAGGTTTGTAGTAGTAGTGAGTCAATTTGTTAATCTAGTTTTAATTAGTATACCGTGTCCTTGCAAATAAGTGGATTGTTGGTGTTGTTGTTTGTGGTTTTGGGGTGTTTGTGTTCTCTAGTATATGTATTAGGGTTGTGTCTTCTGTTTGCTGTGAACTACGTTTAAAAAATAATTAGTGCGATGTACAGGCATGGGAAAAACAACGTTTGGCAGACCAGAATGACTTATTTTGCATGTATGTATTTACTAATTGTATTATATTATATTAAGCCTAGGAATGATTGTTATAGACCTAGTACTGATGGATGAAGCAAGCATTTTAATGAGACTATGTTTGATGCTAAATGTATATTTTGAGCCAATGAATGATTGTCATAAGCCTAAGACCGATGGATGAATGATGCGTGTTTATGTTGAGCCTAAGACTGATGTTGAATGTGTATGTTTAACCTATTAGACTATTTATGATTTTCATACTGGGGAGGCATGTATTATTATGAGCCTATGATCGATGATCTATATATTATTTTAAGCCTAAGACCATTGATCCATGTTTATTTTTTCATTTAGGAGTGATGCTGCATGTATTTCATTTACAACAAAACTTTTTATTGGATTTTTGTTATTTGCATTAACAAGATGTTGAAGAATGTGAACGAAAGGCTTTGGTGGTTCCCAGGCCATGAAAAATGGATCCGAGTGAGGGTAAACTCTTGAAGCAAGAATTTCATGATTAAAGACTTGACGACGGTTCTACAAAGATTTCGGATGTTGGAAAGATTCAGACAGGGCCCTTTCAGAGAATATATATATTTGATGCATCATGTGACAGTTTACGGGTAGCTAATCCATAATATATTGAAAAGAGAGATCAATCATCCTAATGGACAAAGACTAGACGAGATTTGGTTTGGATTGTGGAAGTTGAAAGCTCGGTTTGGGCAAGAAGAGTTTTGTTTATGCAACGACTTGAAGATGGGACAGCTGCCAAAAGGTTTTTGCAACAACAATTCAGTGCCAAATAATTCAGTGCTAACAAGAGTTTTCAAAGGACAAAGGCCTACAACCAAGATATTGTATGCCACCTTGAATAAAATGTCATCCGAAGAGAGCGAAGATGCATTCAAGATGTTGAATATCTAAATGCTAAGCCAATTCTTTGGCACTGATGACGGACGAACACCCATCTCAAGGTGGATGTTTTCCTTAGTTGAAAATGGGAAGGAATTCAATAAATTTCCATGGGGTTCTTAAATTTTTAGTTGTACACTATTTTTTTTAAAGGATATATTTGAGAAACAACTCCATATAATGAGAGGTGAAGAGAAAGAAGATAAGAAGGAAGAGAAAAAGAAGAAGAATATGAAAAAGAAAAAGAAGAAAAAGAAGAAAAAGAAAAAAAAAAGAAGAAGAAAAAGAAGAAGAAGAAGAAGAAAAAGAACATAAGAAGAAAAAGAACAAGAACACGAGGAAGAACAAGAAGTCAACAGAAAAAGAAGGATTGAAAGTGAAAGGGAAACGAAAGGTTTTGATGGAGGAAGGTCAGAAGAAAAAGAAATCCAATTATTATACCTATAATTTAACCAGGTTCCCTCTACCACTTCAGGTATGTTTTATCAAAATGTTAAGTATTTTGAACATTAATAGACCTCCGTCATATGAAAATATTGTTTGATTCCAATATGTTTAAATTGTATAGGTATGAGCCATGGAAAGAGCCATTCATTTTGATGATCTGTATGGGTAAATAATGGGTGTCGGGTTTCCAAGGTTCACTAGATGTGACTTTAGTGCAAAAGTTACAGATGTTGAATCAAGATTCAATATAATGGTGTGTACTTAATTAGTCATTTTTTTAGTTATATAGCGATATTTTTTTATAGAAAAAACCCTAACAATTTTTTGTTCCTAATATGTAGATGGTTTTATGTCCTTGGGATGTATACAGTTTTGAAATGGATACAGCTTACTTTATGTCATTGGACTTGAAATATGTCCGTGACCTACTAATAAATAGGAAGAGAAAGAAGTTGGTAAAGACGATTGTACATCCAAGGGAATAGGAAGACGACGTCGGTTCTGATGATAAGGATGGTGATAATGAGAAAGGCAATGAGAGTGATGGGATTGATAGAAGTGTTCACAACAACCATACATAAGCTTATGTTGGGAGATCCAGAAGCACAAAATATTTGAATATTCCCCCCATCGAAGAAGAAGCTATTCATAGATAGAAATCCTAAGGTAAGAATGCATCTACACTAAACTTGCACAACTTATTGGTTTTAGTATGCTATTGTTGTAAGCAGTATAATCCTGATTATGAAAAATTTTAGGTGCCTTCAACAATCTCAGAATTGTATGCTGCTATACTGGAAAGCGAGCAACGAATTCTTTCCTTTTGTAAAGGTCAATTTACTAAGATTAGGAAGGACATGACGGTTGAAGTTAAATGTGTTGAAAAGTCACAAGCAAGGCAGAAGGAAACTAAATCCAAGGTTGCATATAATGCATTTTAAACATTATTATATATAATAGTTTAGTCCTTCATTATTTTCACTGATTTATTATTGTTGTTGGTATAGGTTGTAAGTAGTGATGATGATGCTAGTTCTCGTGTTGGTGAAGATGTAGTTGGTGAAGATACAGTTGATGAAGATGTTGTTGTTGAAGTTGGTAAGGCTGCCAAGATAGATAATGAAAATGTTGTTGTTAACATTGGTGTTGATTTCAATTCAATCAGGGATGAGGGAGATAAGCACGATGTAGCTGAAAAAGATTTTGTTGATGTTCCGGTATCAGTGGTTGAGAAGAAGGGTGATACAAATGTTCCTGATGTTCGTGGCAGTGATGATGAAGTTATGGAGGAGGTTGAGAGTGCGAGTTATAGTATTGTTATTGGGGATGCTGCAGTTGAGTCTGATACAGTGGAGATAATTTCGATACTTCTATATTTGTCATGTATATGAATGGTTATAGATTGACTAAATATTTAATCTTAATCTTATGTAGAACTCAGAAAATCTATCCTTAATAAACAAGAGATGCTTTAGATCAACCAATATGTGAAGCTATTCAACAAGGATGTAATGGTTCAGCCAGTATTAAACGTGGATGATTATCCATCCCCGACTGTGTGCTTTATCGTCCCCAACATGTCCAGCAGTGTGGTGGCATTTGAAGGTGCCGACCTTGATGATCAATACAAAGACAATGACAAAAAGAGAGAAGCCAAAAGCAATTAAGGTGGCTTGAAAATGCTTGCACAGATCCCAAACCAATTAAGAAAAGGAAACCACATAACTCAAAAGATCAGTCAAAAGAGGAAGCCATACACGTGGTTGAGTTTCTGTCGTTCCTAAACAGCAAAGACCAAGTTTGGTAATTTTCCGTTCCTATAACTCTTTTATATTGTCAATATTATAACCTTAACATTCATTTGTGAATTAACGTTGGCCTTTCCAATAGTTTATATATCGATCAATTGCTGCCTTTGACGCGTGAACATTTTGTTGAGCTGTTGGACATGGACAAATGGATATCAGATCTGGTAACATACTTAGCCATCTATTTCTCTCTGATTATTAATGCTTTATGTTACTTATTCCCTAACATACATCACTATATTTACACAGCACATACATAGTTATTTAGATATTCTGTGGAAGAGGAGATGTAGCAGTGAGCTGAACTACATGCGGAATATTGGATTCGTTACCTGTTGTTTCTTCATAAGTATTTCCGTAGTTAATTTTATTGAGTCTGGTAATTTTTCCTTGTATATGCATGTCTGATGTTGAGCTTGGTAATGTTTCCATGCATATACATGTATGATGTTGAGCTTGGTAATGAATGACATGAGCCTGAGAAAAGTGCAAATATATGCATGTCTTATTTTGAGCATTGTGAATTATTGATTCTTATAAGCCTGGATTATGTATGCTTATGAGTCTATGATTGATTGTTATAAGCCTGGAAAATATATACTTCTGAGCCTATGATTGATTGTTTTAAGCTTGAAAAGTGTATGCTTCTGAGCCTATGATTGAATGTTTTAAGCCTGGAAAATGTACGCTTCTGTGCCTATGATTGATTGTTGTATGCTTCTGAGCCTATGATTGATTGTTTTGAGCCTGTAAAATGTATACTTCTAAGGCTATGATTGTTTGTTATAAGCCTAGAAACTAAGCCTACGATTGATTGTTATGAGCCTGGAAAATGTATGCTTATGAGCCTATGATTGTTTGTTATAAGCCTGGAAAATGTATGAGCCTGAGCCTATGATTCACTGTTATGGGCTTAGAAAATGTATTATTTAAAGCCTATGATTGATTGGTTTAATCTTGGAAAATGTATGTTTCTGAGCCTATGATTGATTTTTTTAAGCCTGACAAATGTCTACATTCGAGGTTATGAATGATTGTTACAAGGTTGTATATGTCGATTAACCTAAACATCAAGTGGTAAACTTAGATGGATACAATGGACACAATGAGAAAGATAGCACAATTCAAGAAGAAGGAGAAGGAAAGACGTCATAAGCAAAATGTTAAAGAAACCGTTCCACCTCATTCTCTTCAGCCTAAAAAAGAGCGTAAAAAGAAGGGTAAGAAGAACACCGATCCTGTTAACGTTTGGGAAGATTATCCATAATTCATTACTTTAGATTACTAGCCAAATGGGGAGTTGCTCATACGTGTTACCGGGCATGAGCTTTTTTATCTTGAACCTCGGTGGAAAATGGATTCAGTAAGTCTTTGCACTGTCATTTTTCTATATTCTTAAACAATTATTTTCTACTTTATTAACATATTTGTTTTGTTTATATAGGTGTTGATCCCAGGCAATACGGGGTACCCAATATGGGGGGCCATTGGGTACTATGTCACGTACTTTTGAAAGAAAAAAAGTACTTGTATTTGATTCGTTGAATGACCGTGATGTTAAAAGTCATCGGTTGAAAGACGTACATTGCCTATTGTAACTATTGCCCTCTTTATTAAAGCATGCAAGATACTACAATGAACTAAAAATGGAACCTCACACCACCCCTTTCACTGTTGAAAGCATGACATCTGACTTGTTTCCTCAACAGAAAGACAGATAATTTCATTTCTCAGCAGTGTGGTTGCATATACAAGAATTATTTTCTTTCCTAAACATAGTTATGTGTGACCTTCCATTTCACAGATACAATTGTGGTGTGTTCATGATGAAGTATGCAGAGTTAATTTTTGCTGGAGTCCAAACACCTTGGCTGAAATTGTTTGGGCAGAAGGACATTAAAGCCATTAGTAAGGAAATTGCATTAAACATTTACATCAACGACCAACTCTGTAATTCCCCTTAGGATATTGCATTGACATAGTTGTAATCTATACATATATCATCTTATGACCCTGGGCATTTCTGTGTAGGAGATGGGAACACCAAATAGCTTAGAAGCAAATTTTGTATATTGTATAATGTACCATGGAATTATCTTATAAGCCTGTGAATTATCTGTTAAGGGTTGAAATTTTCTTGTAAGCCTCAGAATTATCCTATAAGCCTGGGAATTATCTTTTTTCCATGAAATTGATGGTTTGAGCATGAGAAATATTTTGTAAGCCCAGGAATATTGAAAAGAATAGTAATAGTATATGTTGCAAGTTATATGAAAATGCAATCACCCTGTAAATTCAGACTGCAATAGCCAAGAATTTATTGTAAAGGCTTGGTCTGAGTACAATTCTCTTATGCCTGGTCTAAGTACAATTCTCTTTGGCCTTGCCTGAGTACAATTTTCTTAGGCCCGAGTATGGTACAAACTGAAAATGCTCAGTAATTATTATCAATGCTTGCCCTGGGTACAATTCTCTTAGGCCCGAGTTTGACACAAACTGCAACCAGGCCAAAATTTATAGTGTTGTTTCATTTGTGACTTATCCAGTTTTCAATGCAAATGAATGTTCATTTTAAGTTACAATCGATAACTTTTGTCCTTTCCATTTTTCAATTTAAAAGGTGAGTTTAAAGTTTACAATGGTTCAATTCAGAGGTGACTTGATCCTCTATAAATACCTCATTTGTGTTTCATAATTTTGTCACATCAATCCTTATTTTTTTTGTTAATCAGTTTGAGAACAAGAAATGGTTAGGAGCATTGACGACCACAGGGTCAATGCCAATTTTGATTGTATGTAGGAATGGATTACACATGCTGAGGAAACAGTCCGTCAGGAGCATGCAACTGCTAGACGCCTAAGTGTTGATTATTCTGTTTTGATGGGGAAATTCCAGAATTTGAAAGCTGAAATTTTAAATTTACATCTTCAGATCGAAGTAAGGGACAACAAACTCAATTAACTATACCAACTTGTTGAACATATGCAGTAGAAGTTAACGGCCTTCAATATACCACCATCAACCTGAAGACAAACACATCGAACCTTCCTTCCATAGAAGACCACATTTCTATTTTCATGTCATATATCATAAACACATGCTGTATCATTTTTAACTTATTACGAATAATTATTTTGAAAGAATGAATGGTGTTGTGTTTTCTTTGTTCTTTTTTTTTTTCATTCATGTAAACGTTACAGGACCAGAACAAGATGCACATGTTAAACAACGTAGTTAAACACACCGAATTTCCTTCTTCTGAAAACAACATACATAGAATTATTTTCTATTTCATACAACACAATTTATGATATCTGTAAATAATAATAAAAAAATTTAAACCTCACAGTATATCAAACAAAGGGATTTTTTAACTTTCAATTTTAAGTAAATTGATTTCGCAAACAGCATAAATGGGAGATATGAGAACTTATATACGAAGCAAATAAGTGGCATAACACTCTCAGACTTCGAATAATACAGATTGCATGTATTTATATATGAGAACTTGTACATAAAGTAAAAAATTGGTGACTAGGTGTACAAATGATGAAGATTTATTACCTATAAGTACGCCAATGACGATTAAACTGATGGAAGCAACAAATACTGAGAACCAGATAATGCAAGTTTTTTTAGGTCAGGGTTGCTTATATCATACGTGAAGAAGAAGAGCGTTTTAGGAATATAAGTTAAATATCCAATCTACTCATAAGGAAGAAGATGATGTTGTGGAATCCTGACTGTTATAAAAAAAAAGATTTGGGTAGTGGGATCCATCTGTAACCCATTACAAGCATATCAAGCTCTAACATATGGTGTCATAAATTCTATGTGATGACATGGCGTGCAAATAGTCATCAGCCAGGGAATTATTTTATAGCCCTGCGTACAAGTCTCTTAGGTGGGGTCAGTTCCACCAAAGGTCTGGGCTTTGTTCCTGAGTTTCATGCACCGCTTCCTAGGTTTACAACAAGCCGGGCTTTAGTGTTGGGAAAACGGCCATCTGTTGGCATCAGGTGAGACATGACAGGCCAGACCCAAGCCTGTTTAACCCAAAAAGGTGACCCGACCCGGCCCAGCCTGGTAGGCCTGCCATTTTTTTGTCACATCAACTCAGTTTACACTAATTAAACAACATATATATATATATATATATATATATATATATATATATATATATACATATAAATATATATAATATATATATATATATACATATAAATATATATAATATATATATATATATGTAATTGATGACATGGCATGGAAAAAATAGATTTTTAAGTGTAAACGTTTGTGCCTGGGAAATTATTTTAAGCCCGAGAATTTATCTCATCCGTGTGATATACCCACAAGTTGAACATTTTTAACATCATAGGCCTGAGTTTTTTCTTACTACCTAGGCTAAAAAACAATAACAACACCACGCATCCTGAGTTAAGGTAGTCAAACACATCCCCTGTAACACTATAACACATCCTATAAGTAATTATACCCATGCCTATGCAATTTGTCACAGGTTTTTTATTTTGTTCACACTAATTATTCTACCCACTGTTCCAACAGAACATTATATCTCTTTAACTAAAGTTACAGGGATTAGTGTACCCACTGTTCAGTGAGCAATTAATGTTCAAAAATCGGTACACTGGATCATTTCACTTGATAAGGTCAAAATGGTTCAATTTAAATGTAAAAGTGTCTTTTCAATGATATGATTTTGTTTTTGCAAAAGCTGTACACATTTCACGTACTGTCCTCATATTTCTCATTACTACTCTTAAATACGACCAAAAATTAACAAGATCCAAATACAATCATCAGTGTTTAACAACAGAACAAAACATAAATAGTTGTTTCTTATGCAATCTTGTTTGATACACCACAACTTAAACATAAACAACTAATTTTTCAAACTATCTTACCTAAAAAAATAAAAACAATTAAAAATGCACACAACATGACACCAGTGCTTTCACGCTTGTCAGACACATTATTGAAACTGTCACAGACGATTTAGGCCCAGAAGGATGAATTGATGGAATGTCTACTTATCGCTTCATATGCTTCATCAGTTGAGTTAAACTTCTAGTAAGATGCTCCTAGAAAACCATCTACATGTTGATGACGTTCAGGCCAAGAAGTAAACACACCTGTTTTCCTTCCTTTGAAAAAAAAAACTCATTTCTTCCTCATTTCATAGGACACACGTTGTAGGAAATCTATAAATTGAAAAATTTAAAATATAAACCGGTATGTTCAAGTATACGAGGCTTAAATTTCAAACAACACAAAATTGTCTCAGTCATTGCTAGAAGATGAAGATGTTAGATCTGAAATGTGGGTTAAAACCTCCCAGGCAACGAAAAAGAATCTCAAGTCGAAATAACGAAAGTGAAAAATGTGTTAAGGAGATGTATAAAGATAATGAAAATTGTTTACCTGCAGATGTGAGCGAGAGGAAGAGTAGAGGTATTGGAGAATCAGGTTTCGGTTTGGGAAATAAGCAAAAACGTTTGTACATGCGCAGAAGAAGAAAATGGGTTTGCGTGGTTGACTAGGAAACAAGATGAAGATTTAGCGGGATCCAAGTTGTTAACAGTAGAAGAAGATTGAGTGAGATCCTTATGTAATCCACTAACAAGTGATGACATGAGCAAATATGATGACATGGCTACCATAAAAACCCTGAGCCCAGGATATACAGGCCTAGGTACAATTCAATAATGCCTAGGTATGATTCCCAGTTCTTTGAGCTTTTCTTCCTATAAAATTTTATATAGGGCCCAAAAAAATCTCAACGACCGGCACCGTCCAATGATGTAGGGATATCATTGGAAATCTATACGTTAAGTTTCGAGATCATCGAACGGTGCAACAAGGATGTCGCTACCATTAAACTGGAGATATCAACCACACCTTTAAATTATGAACCACTTAATGCTTAAGGGTTCTTTGACAAACTTGAAACGTAATAGATTTATTAAGTTGGACTTTAGTATTAGGTTTATAGTTACGAATGCATGTCCGATGGGTGCATACCGCTTTTTCAAAATTTCTCGTGCAGTAGAAAAAAAACAACTTTGTAAAAAAAATATTTAATTACAAATGAATTCCACCAACATCCTAGGCTTTGTTCTAAGGCTTCATGGCTTCTTAGGACTACAACTTCTCAGGCTTCAGTTTTGTAAAAATGGGCTTCAAATGACATCAAATCGGCCATGGCAGACTAGGTCCATTCCAGTAAAAGACATCAGGCCTGACCCAGCCCAGCCTGTTAAGCCTACTAGTTTTGTTTTCATAATTAACTTTAAATAATTTATTAATGAATTTATATATTAATTAATTAATTTAGAGTTTATGACATGGCCTGCCAATTTCCGGTATACATTATTTTAAAATTGATGAAGTGGTGACCTCCAAGTCCTGAGCCAGGATATATTTTTACATCGAAATTATAACCACCATGGACATAGGCATTATTTCTAGGCTTAATGCCCATATCCGAGGCTTACAACATACTGGGCATGTTCCTTGTTTACGAGACGGGTTAACAAGCGAGCGAAGATCGCTAAGCAGAAGATGTCTTTTACAGGCCTAGGTACTTCTCTGATGGGCCTAGGTATGGTTCCTAGTTCTTATTGTTTTCCTTCCTTTCATGAAATTATGCTTTGTTCCTAGGCTTAATGTACCTATTCCAAGCCATACATAATTCCTCCCTCCGGGATCAGTCCATCTTCTGTTTTCAAAATCTCGATGATGAAACATGTTCATGTTCAGCAGTGTTTAACACAAATTGGCATATGTACGACGTTGGTACGAAAAGCGACTAGCCCATAAGACATCATTTTTGTAAATGTTGTAAACCCATGTAAATTTTGTGTTAAAATACAATCATGGAAATTAAAGCCAACAAACATCTTTTAAGTTTTCAATGCAATTGAATGTTCATTTTATGTTTTCAATGTAACGATGACTTTTAAGTTTACAATGGTTAAATTAAAGGTGACTTTTCATTGAACCATTGTAACATTGGTCCTCTATAAATACCATGTATGTCTTTCATATTTGTCTAATTTCAATCTGCGATCTACTTTTCAGGCCTACAAAGAGGAAATGGAAGTAAACGATAGGAGTGTTGACGCCCACAGGCTTAATGCCATTTTTGAATGTATGTAGGAATGGGGTCGTAAATGCTGAGGAAACCGTCCGTAAGGAGCGTGAAATTTTGGATGCCTAAGTGTTGATTATTCTATTTTGATGGGGAAATTCAAAAATCTTGAAGCTGAAATTATGAATTTAAATCTTTAGATTGAAGCAAGGGACAATAAACTTACTGGACTCTATAAACTTGTTGAACATATGTAGCAGAAGTTGACAGCCTTCAATATTCCACCCTCACCATGAAGAAAGTAAAAAACACCAAATATGTTATTCCTTAGAAAAACACATTTCACCTTCTTCATTTCATATTTTGTAGCACATCCACAGGCTGTACCGTTGACGTTAGCGTATTAATGAAATTAATAATTATTACCAAAAAATGATTTCAGTTGTGTTTTCTTTGTTTTTTTTTTGTCGTATTTCTTCATTACTTTAAACGGTACCATAACAGAACAAGATGAACATGTTAAACACCAGAACAGAACAAAGTTTCTTTAATAATTTTGGTTTAATATTAAATTAAACAATACCAATAGTGCCAAAACCCTCTCTGACATGGAATATAATAGATTGTAAGTCCATATTTTATAATCTGACAACTTGTATACAAATTTGTCAACTGACAACCATAAGTAAAAACGATAAATATTGTTTCCCTACAATTATGGACGTGAGCAAGAGTTGATAGGATAGGAAAATATTGGGATGCAAATAAATATGCCTTGAAATGGTATAGAAAGCAAATAAGACTTCTAAGTGTTGAGGTTTTCGGTTTGATAACACGTGAAGAAGAAGAAGCTGAAGGTTTAGGAGTTGAATCTTAATTTTTTTTTGGCACACCCTTCCACCACTGTGGTTCGATTCCATTATGTTGCAAATTATGGAGCAAAAAAAATATTGTAACCTTCATCATCTTAGGAATTGTATTACTACCTAGGTTTAAAATCAATAATATCACCTAATAGGCTAGCACACATCCTCTGTTAAGGGAGTCAAACAACAAATAAACACATATATTTTCAAACAACACATATACACATGTAACACCACAACACATCCTTTGTATGTACACTTGTTTTCGTTTAACCAACCAACATAACCAGCACAAATGTTTGCAAAAAAAAAACACGTACAAATTCCATGACATTGTTTCCCATCAAACCATACACACCACAACACATATAAATACAAATACAAATGTTTACAAACAAAAAACATACAAATTCCCTAAACTTCACAATAAATGTGTATATACCGTGCATGAAATGTGGAGTCAGCCACCCTCGTCATCCTGTAGTATTGTCTGATATGTCGTTCAACAAGGGTTATCCAACAACATTATCTTCTGCTTCATTCACGAGAGGTTTGACAACAACATTGTCTTCTGCTTTGTCCATGCCAATCCAGGTAGGATCAGCTGGCATGTTTAGGAACTTCAGGCTGTTGTGTTCTTCTTTCTTACAAATGCTACATGTTCGAGGTTTTTTGGCTAGTTTGTATGATGTGCAAGAAGATGCTTCCGGGCAAGTTTTTTTTATTGTGTCCTTTTTTGTCCACAATTTGAACAAGATTGTAATTTTATTTTCTCCCCAGCGGATGGTATCCTCAACTTCTTTGGTCTTTCTGACAGATTCTTTTTCTTCCATGGTAATACTGTACGATTTGAATTGCATCTGGAATGTCTCAAATATCGAGATCCAGAATAGGATTGATACCCATTTGATAAACATATCAAAAATTCCCTAGAAAGTGTGTCTATAACCTAGGGGGGGTGAATAGGTTTTAATTCGATAGATTACCAATTTTGCAAATTAATCAATATTATTGATTCTACCCCATTCTACAAAGTGTTCAAGCAAGAGACAACAAACATAAAAAAGTAACAACACGTAATATATACGTGGAAAGCCTCCAAATGGGGAAAAACCACGGGCTGTTCAATGCGCCACTCTAGATCCTCAAAATCCACTATTGAGAGTGGCTTTGGTCACATTGCTCTAGAATGTGCAAATTTAAAGAAAAAGAAAAAGAAAAAGGGGAAGGCAATGGCGACTACTTGGAGTGATAGTGAAGACTTAGAAGAGGAAGAAAAGTCTTCGGATGATGAAGATCGAGTTGCAAACTTCATTGCCTTCACAACATCTCATAATGTCAAGGAAGTTGTGAGTGACAAGGAAGAAGTAGATGAATCTAGTGATGAGAGTACCTCTTCTAACTCTAGATTTGATATTGATGAGGAAATGGACTATCTAGACTTTATGAAGTTTTTTGAAAAATCTAGATTGAAAAAGAAGAAGGAGGTTCAAGAGTTGAAAAAGAAGAATTTAGAGTTGACCTTCAAGATTACCAACTTGAGTGAGAAGGTAAATAGTGGAAAAGAGTTAGAAGAGAGTTTAAAGTTGGAGCTTGTGATCACTAAGAAGAGTGAAGAAAGCTTGAAGATTGGCTTAAGGAAAAGATAGAATTGGTTGCCAAGATGACATCTGAAACCGAGAAACTTGACAAGATGCTATCATGTGGGAAGAGCCCTAGTGATAAAACGGTCTACGTTATGTGGAAGGCAATGATGCCACTTCCTTGAAGAATACCATATTTGTCAAGAGTCTAAAGAACAAAGAGGTTAAAGAGTCACACCAACAAATGAGATCAAATGAGATTGGTGAATCATCGAAGCAAGCACAAACAAAGTCTCAAGCTAAAATGCATTCACCAAAAGCTAAAGCTCATCAAACAAGACCACAACCTCCAATAAGCTCTCAAATTCAACAAAGACGTTTTCACCCACAACTAAGAAGAAAAGCTAGTATGGCTCAACCGCAAAGGATGTTTCAAAGAAGAGATTCGGCTCAACACCAAAAGACAACTCAAAGGAGAGAGAAGTCTTCCATGTTTGCACAAGGATATGGTATGAATACTTACTTTACTCCCATATGTCATTATTGTGGTGTTGAAGGTCACATAAGACCGAATTGTTTTAAATTCATTAATTTGTGTCATTTTGAAAGCATGATTGAGAAGAATATGCTTAGAAGAGCCAAAATGCATGCATTTAGGAATTTTATAGCCAATGAACCCAAGGCTCCTAGAAATGACAATGTTGCTACTAGGTGGACTAGAACAAATGAGTATGTTTTCCATGTGGCCCAAGTGGCATTCAAGGCGAAAGCTTCTAACACTTGGTACCTTGATAGTGGTTGTTCTGGGCATATGACAGGAAACAAGAGTTTCTTTGAAACTCTTTTGATGAAGGATGGTGGATTTGTCACCTTTGGTGATGGTTCACGTAAGAAGGTTATAGGAAAAGGAAACATCTCCATCCCCGGTTTGCCCTCCTTGTCTAATGCTCTCTATGTAGATAGCTTGCAAGCCAATCTCATTGGCATATTACATCTAAGTGATGAAGGCCTTTCAGTTTTGTTTGGAAAAGTTGATTGCTCTATTCTAAGAGAAGATGGACATGTTTTATTGAAAGGCAAGAGATCAAGTGACAAGTGTTATTATCTTGATTCTAATGGCATCTCTTGCAATTTGTCTAGTTGTGATCAAGTTAAATTATGGTATCAAAGGTTAGGTCATATGAATTTCAAAGACTTGAAAGTTCTTGAGAGGTTAAAGTTGTGAGAGGCCTTCCTAAGTTTGGAAATAGAATTGAGGGAGTTTTTGGACCTTGTCAACAAGGAAAGCAAACTAACAGTATGCATAAGAAGGGGAAGTATCTTGCCACTAAGAAGCCATTAGAGCTTCTTCATATGGACCTTATGGGTTCCATGCAAACCGAAAGCCTTGGTGGCAAGAGGTACATTTTTGTGTGTGTGGATGATTTTTCTAGATTTACTTGGACTTACTTTCTTAGAGAAAAATCGAAAACGTTTGAAACTTTTAAAATGCTTTGCACTAAAATTCAAAATGAGAAGGATTCTCACATAAAATGCATTAAGAGAATTAGGAGTGATCATAGGAGAGAATTTAAAAATGTTTGCTTTGGAAATTTTTGTAATAGTCTTGGAATCTCCCATGAGTTCTCGGCTCCTCGAACTCCTCAACAAAATGAGGTAGTAGAGAGGAAGAATATAGTCCTCTAAGAGATGGCCTGTGTGGTGTTGCATAGCAACAATGTGTCTAGGAACCTTTGGGCTGAAGCTGACAATACGGCTTGTTATATAGGCAATATGATTTTTTTTAGGCTCGGGACTAGGCAAACCTCCTATGAATTACGGAAGGGAAGGAAGCCAAATGTGAGCTACTTCAACTCATTTGGAAGCAAGTGCTACATTCTAAATGACCGTGATCAACTTGGCAAGTTTGATGCTAAGAGTGATGAGGGGATTTTCATTGGCTATGCCATAAATAGTAAGGCCTATAGAGTTTTTAATTTGAAAACTAGAAGTGTTATGGAATAATCTAATGTGGTCATAGATAATTGTAGGCCTACGGTTAGTAACCATGATGAGGAGATTAGTGTGATTAATTATACTCCCTTGGTGAGGATTGATGAGATTTCTCGTGATGAAAAATCTAAGCTTGACAAAGAGGTCACTCAATCTCTTGATAGAGATCCTACTTTGGACCCTAAGGAACCCGTTCCTTGGGTTAGGCATCTCCACAACAAGAGTGACATTCTTGGAAATGTGAATGAGGGTGTGAGAACTAGACATCAATTAGCAATCAAATTAGTTACACTTGCTACACCTCTCAACTTGAACCCAAAAAGGTAGATGAAGCTTTAAGTGATGAGTTTTGGGTCCTTGCTATGCAAGAAGAGCTAAATCAATTTGAAAGGAATGAGGTTTGGACTCTAGTTCCTAGGCCTAAGAACACTAATGTGATAGGCACCAAGTGGGTCTATAGGAACAAATCTGATGAGGATGGCAACATTGTGCGGAACAAAGCTAGACTTGTTGCACAAGGATACTCTCAAATTGAGGGTATCGACTTTGATGAGACTTTTGCTCCCGTTGCCCGTTTAGAGTCCATTAGATTTCTCTTATCCATTTCTTATGTGCACAAGTTTAAATTACATCAAATGTATGTTAAGAGTGCATTCCTCAATGGCTTCTTGCAAAAGGAAGTGTTTGTTGATCAACCTAAGGGGTTCGTGGATCCACACCACCCCAATCATATTTATCGTCTCAAGAAGGCGCTATATGGGTTGAAACAAGCATCGATGGCCTGGTATGAGCGCCTCACTCTTTATCTTGTTGACAATGGCTATTCTAGAGGTAGTGTTGACAAGACCTTGTTCATCAAATGCACTAAAGATGAGCTATTCATAGCTCAAATTTATGTCGATGACATCGTTTTTGGTTCCACCAACAACTTGAAATTTCAATAATTTGTTGATGTCATGACTCATGAGTTTGAAATGAGCATGGTTGGTGAACTAATTACTTCCTAGGCATGCAAATCAAGCAAATGCATGATGGGATCTTCATATCCCAAGCTAAGTATGCCAAGAACCTAGTGAAGAAGTTTGGCCTTGAGAATGCTAAGCATTGTGACACACCCATGAGTACCACTTTGAAACTTAGCAAGGATGCTAGTGGAAAAGGTGTGGATCAAAGTCTATATCGTGGCATGATATGGAGCTTGCTATACTTAACTGCTAGTAGGCCCGATATAGCTTTTAGTGTTGGTGTGTGTGCTAGGCACCAAGCAAATCCCAAGGAATCCCATCTCTCCTTCGTGAAGAGAATCATTCGATATGTGAATGGAACATCCAACTATGGGATATGGTACTCTTTTGACACTAATGCTAGTTTAGTTGGCTTTAGTGATGCAGATTGGGCAGGTAATTGTGATGATAGGAAGAGTACATCGGGTGGTTGCTTCTTCCTAGGGAACAATCTTGTATCTTGGTTTTGCAAGAAGCAAAATTCCATCTCATTATCCACAGCCGAGGCCGAGTATATAGCAGTTGGGAGTGCTTGCACACAACTCTTTTGGATGAAACAAATGCTTATGGATTATGGCTTCGAGCAAGGTACTCTAACCCTTTATGTGATAACATGAGTGCCATCAATATTTCAAAAAATCCTGTCCAACATTCTTGAACTAAGCATATTGACATTAGACATCATTTCATAAGGGAGTTAGTTGAGAGCAAATGCATTGCACTTGAACATGTGGGCACAAATGATCAACTAGCGGATTTGCTTACAAAACCATTAGATTTAACTAGGTTTAAATCTCTTAGTAGGTCTGTTGGGATTTGTCATATGCATTGATGGGTTTTGGTGGTTGGCCCCATATGGGGAGCTCAAGCAAAGGGAGCGAACTTGTATCTTAATAAACAAATAATTGTTCAATTTTATACTCTTTAATTAATTGCTTGAGTATCTTGGTTGCATATATTATTATATGTCTTTTTATTCAATAAGTGTATTTTTTTTTGCCTTATTTGAAATGCATGTCTCATCTATGTTCAAACATGTATTTTTGGACTAGAAAATTTGATTGGGAAGTACATTTGATTGACCCAAAGTTTATCTCCATGCTTGTGAAAACTTAATCTTGACATGATTTATTGAATGCTTACAAAATGATAGCAAATCTGTGTGCATATGTCTTTTGAGACTTCATTCAATAAGGATATTGTATCCATTTCAAGGATTTTCACATTCCTATAGTCTCTCTCTCTCTTTACTTAGTGAACAAGGCTACTATAATACGGGCATCTTGCCCGAAAAAATCAAATATGGTGCAATAGTCGCTCATGTCTTGCTCAACTTGTAAAGTTTGATAGTTGCTCTTATGTTTTTGGTTGAACTATATCTTGTTTTCCATTGTCAATTTGGTGCAAATTGGTTTGACTTCTCATGGAACCTCATGTGTTATTTTTCTTTTCCAAATACCATGCTTTTGGAAGTTAATGTTGCATGTACTTCATTCAAGGAAAACCTTTCGCACATGTTCCAGTCAATAAAACTTCCATAAATTTCTCTCTCTCAATCTCTGAGTCGATCTTGATCTTTGTCACAGTCTAGGGATTCGATTGTTCCAAAACAAAAAGATAAGCCGGTATCCTCTGAAAAGATTCCCACGGATCATCGAATACCTGATTCAAACTGTGCTATTTCGACCTGTAGGCTTTGTTGTACGAGAGGTATATACCATGCTGCTGTCTAATCTCAAAAACTATATCTTTAGGACGGATGTGGCATCCAGGATTGCCAAATTTACTTGTAAACAAATCCCCTATCATACAGTCACTTACACGTTTAAATTCAATGTTGTAGTTGTCATTTGTCACAAGTGTGCTCATTGACAAACGACTTCACATGCCAGTAAGTCCCCCTATTTGACTTCCATGCCCGAATAAACCATCCATAACTTTTGTGTACATTCAGCAGTGAATCGTGTAGCCCTGTACTCAAACCTCTCACCAAATGCATATTCAATGTTGGTTTGTCCTTGAACATCTATCCTTTGTATAATAGACCTTCGATGACTGATTTTTCAAACACATCCAATGCTCACACGAGTTTAATTGAGTAAAGTTCTGACCTTGATACTGTCCACCGCATGTTCATAGAAGGTGAAAAACTGTTAGGCGTTCCACACACCCCTCGTTCTTCTATTCTTTCTTCCATTTCCATTTTCCCATCATCATCATCACCTCTTTCATCTTCTGTATCATTGGTTTTTGAATTATCATACTTTCCAGAAGTATCGATGCTTTCAGAACTATCAATGTCTTCCACAATTGCATTCTTGCTAGTAGATGCTGGCGGAGCTTGGTCACTCCCTACTGATGTAAATACGGGTGAAGCCTAGGAAGCAAGTGAATTATTGCTCCCACTAACTGATTTATAGTTTGGAGTACCACCCGGAGACCGTGGATTATTTGTCAGTTTCACATGACAGACCGTACATACTGATTGGATTAGCTTGGATGATGGAGGTCCAAATTCGTGTTTATTGATAATTTCAACATCAATTGTGGCCTAACCTTTTTCCTTATGAATAATTACAGACTCTACATCATCATCACTCATAACAGATAATGTAACTGTATCGTCCTCCATTTTCACATGCGAATTTAGCTTCATCTCAACTTTGTCTCTACTAACCCCTGTCCGCTGGTATATCGTTTCCACCAATTCATCGTAGGCTCGGTTGTTTTTTTTTTGTTAGACGTATTGAAAACGAAATAGGCCCAGTAATCCTGTTACCCTTGCAATGCTCACTACACTAAACTAACACCTAAGACATGGTATCCTTAGACCCTAAAAAAAATTCAAATAAGTCAGTAACAGTATTATACCTAGGCTGAAAGAAATTATGTCGAGCTCAGTTCATCTTATATTCATGGCTCAAACAAATTTATAACAGGGCTCAAGAAGTTCTTACCCGGGCTCAAGACATGGGGTCCATATAATAGTTACATTATCAAACAACAATAATTAGAAATGGGGTTTGTGTATGTACTATTGTTAGGTGTAGTTAACAATGATCACTTCGCTAACTTCTTTTTTCAACAATGTGTTTCCTATGGTCACTACCAAATTATTTAAGTTTAGATGAGTACACTGGGTCACTACAATGTGTTTCAACAATGTCATTTCATGATGCCTCTTAACCTCTGAATAATGTTCAACGGCGGGGCTTTAGTTGCATTTCCAGTTAATGTAATAGTTTGAGCTGTTGACAAAACATGGCTCAACTGGTTTGCTAACCACAATATGACATTCTTTTAGTGACTTTTGCTCTGGTCTCTCTGGCAAACAATTGTCTGCATCATCCAACACAACCCCCTTCCTATTTTGTGACTCACATGCTCTGTCCTCACCATAATATGAAGTTGTTCAAGCTGTCCAATTTGCACAGATTCTCAAAGACAAAACCCGTTATTAACCTTGCCAAGGCCTTTGACTGTCCTTGGCAATATGCCATTGAATGAATTTGAAGCAATATCAAAAACTGCCACATTTACAAGATTTCCAATCTCTGCTGGCAAACAACCCACAAGCTTATTGTTTGCCAAAATCATGTCATAGTTACAACTGTTGATGTGTAAGAGGCATTTCGTCAAACACCTTAACTACACCCAACAATACTAGATACACAAACCCCAATTCGTGGTCAAGAAATCCAAAACCCTCAATCCCTCAATCCCTCAATCTATCCAAAACATTTCAGACTTAAAAATCAATAAAGAGAACAATGGTAATTTAAAAATTCAATGTCAATTTGGGACTTACATTGACTGTGTATGCTCGATTTCAAAAACTTCACAATGTAAGCAGCAATTTCAATATTCCGGTCGCCAGCAAGATTTTGGTCGAGAGCAAGATTCAAGCGTGACAGTGAGGACAATGAGATTTGAACAGCAGTAACACCATTGGATTCCGGTCCACAGTGAAGATGATGGGATTTGAAATGGGAAGAATGACTTACCGATTGAGGATTTGTTGTAGGAGAACAATGGAGAAGATGAGAACGGTGGTCTGAATGTCCTCAGACAAATGAAGGAGAAGATGATAATGGTAGTTTCGTCCTTACACTTTGTGGGACGGTAATTTCAACATTTTACATTGTTTAATTGTGGAGGGCATTATTGTCTTGTAAAGGCTATTTCCTAAAAACTAAACATTAGGAAAAACTATATTTATAATTTTTTTTATCAATGAGCTATTTTCTAACAAGTAAACAATGGGAAAGGCTATGTCGACAAAGACACCTTTTTTTTATTGGAAATAGAAAGAAATGTCTCTTTTTATGTTTGAAACATTATAGCAAATTCAAAACTAACAGTCAAAATTTCAGCTTTAAAGTTATGGTTACTTGCAGAGTTCCAGTTGTTGGTTTTTGTGATGTTTACACGGTTTTGTAAAATTTACAATGCAAGACGTTTTCGATTGTTGCTGATGCTGACTTGCTGCTTCTGGAACTTCTTCAGTCAGTTTTCATTTTCAAGCTTCTAAGTTGGTAAATTTTCATCTATAACTAGCTGGTCTCATCATTTTTTTTTCCTGGAAAATACTTGCCTTTTCTCATATTTTCTTGGTAATTAGAGTCGGTTTTTCTAAAAAAATGGACTGAGAAATTGAAGGTGAATTGCTGCAGAACTTGAAATTGGGTGGCTTTATTTTATGTCAACAAAAGCAAATGGTGGTCACTTAAGCAGGCTTGATACAAGTGCTTCTTCTAAATATTTAAGGTGCTGCTGCTATGCATCCCATGCCACTCATCCCCACAAAATCTAATATCTTCTCTGAAGATTTAGAAAGTGCTTATCTACAAGACAGTGAGGAGAGAGATTCCCACAAAAGGGTTTCCTCTAATGGCTTGTTTGCAGGCCAAACTTGCAAGAAAGTCCCTGTTAAGGAGACTACTTCACTCATTTTAACTAAGGTAATGAAAATATAATTACATGCTCTTCTGTTTTGTACATTGAAAAATGTCAAGTCTCATATCAATTGAGCTTGAGGTTGATTATGGTTTGCTTCTCTAACTGATTACTGATTACTGATTAGTGATGGTGAAAACTAGTGTGGTATAGCATAATTCAGGGGTAAAACTAAAAACAACTGTATAAATTTTGACCCAGTTTTGTGTGTTGATACTGTAGAATTCCAAAGGGAAGAAGATGATCAATGAGTATGTAAAAGAACGGAAGATCAGCCGCGGAAGCTATGGAAAAGTGGTATAATATATATTATAAAAGAAATTTGAAATTACTTGATTCTTATTCCATGTTAAAAGCAATAAAGACTATTGATGTACACTTGGTGCAGGCATTGTATCGAAACAGCAAGAATGGAACTCCATATGCTATCAAGGTAGCTGAAAAAATTGGGAATGTTATAATGAAATTTAGAGGTTCTGGAGTTTATCTTCCTTTAAGGTTTAAGCACAATTACTGATAAAATTTGGTTGTTGTTGTTGTTGTTGTAGACAGTATGCAAGTCTCGTCTGTCCAAAGTTCGTGTAACACAATCAGAATCAGCCATGGCAAATGTTTATCGAGAAGTAAGAACGGTTTCTAATCACTTGGGTTGTTTACTTGGGTAAAAATAACGGAGGATTCTTCGTGATATTTATACCGTTTTCAGATGAGAATTTTGGTTATGCTGTTTGGAATCTGCATCATATGTATATGTTTACAGTCTTCAATATAAACGTTGAACAAACTTGATACAACAATCAGGACCGTCCAGCATAAATATTATCTGTTTTGGACACGCGACCATCCCGGTTATGTGCTAAAAGAGGAGCGTTAAGCACTTGAAACGATAAATCAGTAATAGAAACCAATTCACCTTTTTTTTATTTTTTTCATTTGCAGGTTTCAATACTGAAGAGGTTGGATCATCCATATATAGTTAATCTCTTTGAAGTGATTGATGACCAAAAAGCAGATCATCTCTATATGGGTATATATATATATATATATGTTGATATCCCTTCTCTTTTTGAACAAAATCATGCATTCAATGTGAACTATAGCTTGAATTCTCTGAAATCTCTTGCTTTCTTGACTTGTTTTACTTGTTATAATGCAGTTCTTGAGTATGTAGAAGGCAATCCTATCAGCAACATGTCACAGACTGATGAAAAAACTGCAAGAAGTTACTTCAAGGATTTAATTGCAGGTCTCATTTATTTGCATAGTCGTGTAAGTTTTTTTTTTTTTTTTTAAATCTATATGCCAAAGTGGAAATCAAATAAATGATTGATTCTTATTGATTTTGCTTCAATTCGATTCGATGTCTTATGTATTTCTTACTTTGACAGAATATCGTGCATGGAGATATAAAGTCCGCAAATCTCTTGCTGACAGGAAATGGAAGAGTGAAGATTGTGATTTCAGTTTCAGCCAGGCTTTTGAGGTGATAACATTGTTCCGGTAAACATTAGACGTTAGACACTATTGTCCGACTAGCGCCTAGGCGGTCTAAACGGTACCTAGACGGTTGATTTAATTTTTTTTTTCCTATCTGTAAAACCAATAATAAAACTCATATTATGACAAAATTCAAACAAAATCATCAATATAATTTCCTTTTTGTTTTTATGTCTTGGACTTGTTTAATATAATTTTACTTGCTATTGTATATTTTAGATTTTTATATTGAGAGATAATGTGTTTTGTTATTTTACAAATATGCTTTTAAAAGTAAAATATCTTTACTTTTCTTGTGTCCTTCACTCGTTTTCTCTCTTTCATGCTTTCTCTCCCAAAACTTTCCTTCCACCATTTTCTATCATTTGAAGCTTTCTCACTCATCCATTAAATATGTTATTAAGTCATTTTTCATTAAATTTTGATGGGTTTTGTTTGTCAACAGCACTTGAATCTAATTTGTATGTTGATTTTACTCATTTTTTTCTCTATTGATTCGATATGTAAGAAGCTAAGAACACCATTAAATCTCAGTGCCGTTTTGGTGGAAATATGTTGTGGTCGACGATTGATTGAGGTTTGATTTTGGGTTTCATTTTAGGTTTTGGCCTACGCATGTGATTTTCAAGATCTGGGAAGTGGATTTTGGGTTTTATTTTCACTGTTTTAGTGGTTTTTTTTAATAAATAAAACGGCATAGATCGATTAATCTCTTAAAAATCGGTCCAACTCGGTCTCTTTTCCGTTGACCATTGTTAACCTCCGTTGACCGATTTTTACGGCTGAACTTGCTTGATTCGGTACGGTGGAAGACCGCATAACGCCTAGGCGGCTATCTAGAGCGTTTTTTCGAACACGGGGTGATAACCAGTTTATTGTATCCTGCTTAATTTAAACCTGCTGTGCATAACTGACCTTTTTTCGAAATAAAAATTATGATTTTGCAGGACGAGAACGATGAGCTCTGGAGATGCCCCGGAACCCCAGCTTGTACTCCACCCGAGTGCTATTTAAGTATGTACATCAATCCAAAAATAACAAGTCATGTCAAGATTATGTCAAATACTCAAATTCATGACTAGTCATAAAAACAAGCCGCGCTTCATTAATAAAAAAATCGCCATTCCATACATCAGAATGTTGAGAAACAATAACTTATGACTGAATTATAAGTTTCCGGTTACTGATTCAAGCTATTTTATACATGACAGATACAGTTTATCAAGGAAAAGCCGCGGACACGTGGGCAATAGGTGTGACATTGTAATATATAGTAGTAGGCTGCTTCCCTTTTCTTGCTGACAACTTTCCTGAAATTTATCATCAGGTGACATTTCCTGTTATTTGTCTTGCTGTATATAATTCCATTTTATGTACTTCCTATTATTTGTTCATTATAAGATTAAATTCCTGATCATGGCAGATTGTAAATAGTTCTCTCTCACTCCCAGAAGAATTGGATCCTGAGCTAAAAGATCTGCTCCAAGGCCTTCTTTGTAAAGGTGATTTCTGTTTTCTCGTGTTAGATTATGTATCGGTGTAATCAAATTGAAAAGGGTAAATTTAAGAACCTCGCGAACTTAAAATACATGCACCTCAAATAGTTTAATTCTAATAATCAAGCTACACCTCAGAGGAGAACAATGGAATTTACAGATCCGAGAAAGTATAACAAACCAAAATTTTGTACTTGTTATATGATCTTATTCAAATGCTGAAAACAACAATGTAAGTAAAATAATGTGTCCATTGTTATTATTCTGATATGCAGATCCAATGCAAAGAATTAGATTAGATGTTGCAGCTGAGCATCCATGGGTCACTGATGACAGAGCTGGAGACTGAAGCCTCCAAGATAGGAGACAATTATTTGTGCAAATGCGGAAATATCTATAGCCTATAGTTATTGTTTTGTTAACAACCAGTATATTTGTTTGTATGCTTATGTGAAAATTAATTCTTTGGAGGAAGAAACCATATTTGTATCGATTAATATGTGAAACAGAATTCTTAGAAAATTTTCATTTTTTGTAGATCAGTGAAATTAATTCTTTTACATTTGCTCGTTTTTCTGAGAAATTAATCAATGAAAAAGATCAACGGTTGTGATTTGTTCAGCTCGAAACACCATAATGTCTGAGACTGAGGCTTAGTTTGGTATTGCTTTTCCAGCTGCTTTTGGGGTCAAAAGTGATTCTGGACCTCAGACAGGGTGTTTGGTAAAATCGTAGAGAAGTGCTTTTGGTCACTTTTAGCTTCTCCCAACTGAGTTTTTGAGAATCTACAAATACATGCTTTTGGATTTTGGCTTCTGCTTTTAGAAAACGCGCTACAGTGATATTAAATGAAATTTTACTAACTTTCCAACTTTGTCCTTACCTTTAACGAAATTTAACAAAAAAAAAATTGGGTTTATATTTTTGTACAAAAAAAAATGTTTCCATAATTAATTCAATAAAGTAAAATAAAAATAAAATAAAAAATAAAGTAGAATAAAATAAAGAAATAAAGAAATAAAGAAATATGACTAATTAATTAAATAAAGTAGAATAAAAAATAGGGATAATTAATTTAATAAAATACCATAATTATATAACACTTAACACTAAATACAAATAAACAAGAAAAATATAAAGTATATCAAATTAGTACCATTTAGATGTCGTTGTCCTTTTAGTAATTTTACACACTCACAACACTTTTTATATCAGTTTACCAAACACATTGAAATTGCTTTTAGTTCTCACAGTATTTTTGAAAATCAGTTTACCAAACACTCAGCTGATTCTTCCCACAGCAATTCCAAAAGCAATTCCCCTCACAGTAATTTCAGAAGCACTTCTCCCCACAGCACAGCAATGCCAAACTGAGCCTGAGACTTGTTGGACAGTGAAATCATGCACGTATAGGTATTGTAAACCCGTAGGTGAACCTACAAACCTGTATAAATAAAAATTATATATTATTTATTATTTAAAATACTATAAATTTAAACTTTAATAGAAACTTTTAATCATATAGGAAATTAAATATAAAAATTTTACTCATTCAAAGTTTGGGATTTACAAAACTCTTCTCTCATTTATATATAAACAAAGTTGAACCTTACAATCTTATTTTTTCGATGTGGGATTTTTAAAATTCCCACATTGAGAAACCAAGTGTAAGGTTTTCTATATCTAATGGATTTTGCCTCTTGTTTCGGTTAAGAAACACATTTGAAATTAGTTAAAGTTTTCACTCTATAAGTGTTTTTAATCTTTAAAATTATAATATTTTATATATTTAAATAATATAGAAATATTGTGCAAAAAATATTTTAGCGGGTTTGTAGGTGTGACCCATGAACCTGCTTTGTTTCACTAGTGCGGCTGCCCCCAAAACTAACGGATGAAACATGAACCCGTTTATTTTCACGGGTCGTAGGCGTGAGTGAAGAAAATTTTCACAGGTGCGGGTTTAGATTTTACAAATCCCATCCAAACCTGACCCGTTGCCATCCATAATTAAACTATAATATTGTCCAGTCATACAATTATAATCTTTACTTTTCATCTATAGATCCATGTTCCATTGTCAATCGATTTAACTGGATTCACTGAACCTGGTTTTTGATTGTTTCGGTTAGTAACCGAAATTAGCTTCTATTCTTATGCTTCAGTGTCTTTAATTATACATGTAATGTAATTTTTGTTTTAAATACTATCAATAGATTGTACACCTTGTACACCTTGTACACCTCATCAATACATTTGTCTATCATTTGTAATTTATAATAGATATTGTAAACTGAATTGAGCTATGTTTGGAGTTGTTTTTGTATGATTTTTATAAAATTGTGAGCAACATATTACATTATATTTTAAGTTTGTAAAAAACCGAATTGATTGGAATGTTTAAGTATGTGAGAGTTGATATGATAAAACCCGTTATTAATGTGATCAATATTTGTTGGGCTCGGTGCACCTTAGCTACATTAAATATATATAGGATATGGTATGAGTTATTGTATATGTGTGGCCTAGTATTCCTATTAGGATTAGTCATCCTATTAGGGTTTTGAGAATCCTTTATGGGTTAGGATTCTAGGAAGTTATACTATATATAAGGTTTCCCTATTCTCACTCACAATGAATGTTTTACAGAATTGTCTCCCCATTAGGCAATATAAGGAAGGTGAAAAGAGAGTAGAAGACTCTATATTGTTTTAATTGTTTTCCTTATTTTATTTTAAGGTTATCGTATTATTATGGATTCGGAATTAAGATTCTACGAATTGAATGCTATCCGCTGAGCTTGCAGGTACGTGTTTATTCATACTTACGTATACAATACGAGATCTATTTAATTACATCAGAATATAATTCTTAAAGTGGTATCAGAGTCAATCGTGTTGTTACATAGGTTGAATGGTTTTGTTTTCGTATCTCTATTTTACTTTTTTACACACTGGATTGGAGTAATTATTACTATCGTAATAAATCTATGTTTGCATTCAGGATGTGTATGGCAGGTTGTTATACTAAAGTTTCGCCTCTTTCATGTTAAATCATTAACAACAAAAATTAAAATATAAGTTTTATTAGGTGTTGTTTTGACATGTTTATCAGTAATAGTTGTTAATAACAACAAGAATTAATAGTAAAACATGCTTTTATTTTATGTTGTTAGACTTATCTGGTATATGGCGTGTGTTCTTGTGTGTAAAAAAAGTTGTGTTAAAAACCATGTTTGTGTGAAGATGGTGTGGATTGGATTGTTGTTGGATCAGACCTGGGTCACACCTGGGTTGACGGGCTTGGCTGGTCATCTACACCAGATCGACTTCGTTCTTCTTGCCAGACCCGTACGCAGACACGGGTCGATCGTTCGAGACCCGCATCAGACCCACCTAGATGGGGTCGTTCTTCGCTGACCCATGCGTTGGTGGGCATCGCGATTTCGTCTTAGCCTTGATTGGATGTCCTATTTCCAGTGACGACATGACTTGCTGCCGTTGAAGAGATCGTCACCATTCCGGATCTCTCTTGGACTGATTTGATCCGTAAATATTTACAGATCTCATGATATGGAACCGTTCCGGGCAGTTTACCGCTGTCTTTGCAGCCACTTTATTGGTCGTGGGAGGAAAACGGTTGATGGCACGAAGACTAGGGTTTTCTTGTTTGTTTTGGTTGTGGGCCAACTTTTGTGAATTAGATATAGTTTTGGACTTTTATGATATTTTATTAGGTTCTTTTTGAATTAGATATAATTATGGGCTGTTTTGCAATTTTTCAGTGGTCTGCTTGAATTAATTAAAACATTAAGGTGTCCATATGTAATTGGGTATGTGTTGGGGCATATTTATAATTTCAAAAGATATTTGGTGCCAATTTAATATTTTGATAAATATAGGGGCCAATTTGAAATTTACCAAAATATGCAGCAATTTTAAACTTTTCCAAATTTTTTATGAAAATAATTATAGTTCATAAATAATTATTATGATTTCAGATGATTATGTTTCACGTAGTGACTAATCATTTAGTTTTCATAATAATTATTAGTTTGTTTAAAATTAATAATTGATAGAATTTTCTCATGAATCGGATGATTATGTTTCATGTAGTGACTAATCATTAAGATTTTGAAAAATTCATCAGTTGTCAATTATTAATGATTTTGATTCAATAATTGATAGAATTTTCTCGTAAATTGGATGATTATGTTTCACGTAATGACTAATCATTAAGATTTTGAGACATTCGTCGGTTATCGACTATTGATGGGGTTAAAATTAATAATCTGTTTTTTAATATTCTCGTGAATAAAGTGATTATGTTTCACGTAGTGACTAGTCATTTCGTTTTTGAGAATACAGTTGGTTAACGATTATTAATTTGGTAAGTTTTAATAATTGATAGAATATTCTCGTGAATTTGATGATTATGTTTCACGTAGTGACTAATCATTAAGATTTTGAGATGTTCATTGGTTATCAATTATTAAATTTGAAATGCAAAGATGGAAATGCATGTTTTAATCATCTCCGTGGGAGAGTTATCACATGTGATAGGTGATGTTCATCTCCGTAGGAGGTTCATCATTGTGAGGTATTCATCTATAGAGCTGCAATGATGGAATTATATGCATGTGATGAGTGATGTTCTTCTCCGTAGGAGATTATTTATCTCGATGTATTCACTTATACAATATGTTGTGAATGTTAAACACATGTGATGGGTGATTTTCTTCTCCGTAGAAGGTTCATCATCTTGATGTATTTATTTATATAATGTGATATAAATGTTATAAATTTTGGAAGTTACCTCCAATGTATTTTATTTTAATTGAATGAAAGTGTCCAACACTTAATGATGTCTACATATTTATATGCTCACAAATAGTATCTACACAACATAAATTTAAGAATGTTATGAATTTCTCATTATTTTGCATAATTTTAAGGTAAAAATTATGTATGACCGTGTCAGATTGATTAAGAGAAATATATAAATTTATGTTGGGTGTAATGATATATGATTTGTAGTTCATGTTTTACAAATGTATAACCTATGAAATTATTATGGAATTAGATGGTTATGTTTCTACGTAGTAGACTGACCATTAGGATTTTATAATGATTGTTTGTTAAAATTATATAATCAATTGTGTTTGGAATATTTATGGAGTTGGATGGCTATGTATTCACATAGTGAACTAGTTGTTAAAATTCCACAATATTCGCTATATTATCAATGATTAAGGTTTTGAACTGCATTGAGGTAAAACTATACATGTGTTGATCATCTGCCTAAGAAAGTCATCATTTGTGTAAGTTTTGTGAGCATTGAAGAATAAAGAGTGATACTCATCTCCCAAAGAAGTTAATCACTTGTAGGAAAGTTTTAACACGTGCGTTGTGGTCTTTGTCCAAAAGACAGATCATGATGTTATGTTGGATTTCTATGAAGGTTAAATCATTATTTATAATAATTATGGAAATCGGCGTGAGCATGAATATACTGTGATTTAATTCCTTTTCAAACACCTCTACTATTTTTTTAAATACATGTTATTAAGATATTGGTTGATGGACTTTTTTGGTGGATTAGATGAGACGCTCCAATTGGTTTTTACCTTAATGAGGATTAAATGATAAATAAAGTTTAGTTAACCCATTGTCGAAAGTTTGTTAAGGTTTAGTGCCTTATAGATAGATGGAGAATAATCTATTCTATAAAGTTATGTCTTTTGTTTATCATTTTGATAAAGGTGATAGGGTACAAACACCATAGGAAGTAATCTGGAAATTTTGACAATTCAACATAGAAAGTCAAAGAAAATAAATACTGAGGAAATAAAATAATTTGTTATCACAAGAAAAGGTACTCCTTAATTTATGTTTTGAATTATTTGATTAATTTTCAATTAAGCTCTTAGTGGGTTATTTCTTATGATACATTTTATATTATAAATTATTCTATTGGACTCAGTATTTAATAGGGGCCAATTGGTTAAGAGGTTTTATTTGAATTCATGATAATATTTAGATAATCTTTAACCTCTAAAAGTTTTATTGTATGATATTTCTGATTTTGGTCCTGTATAGCAAACTACAATTTTCATAAGAAGACTGGGAATTTAAATTAATATCTTGAAGCTTATTCAAGATAATAGATTCTTGCTTATGATTTTACCTAACGAGTTATATGGTGATTTCTGTAAATAATAATATTTATGTGTCTTCGAACTCTTCTCGAATTCTAAATTCTACTATTAGGTTTTAGAATTATATTGAAGATTGTTCTTGCAGTTTAGATATAATCTTTTTAATCACATGACCAAATGTAGAATTGAGATAATTGATTCGTAGGACATTTTGATTATTTTAAATTCTCAGTTTTAAGTCTTTTAATTAAATGAATTAAGAGTAATATCATATAAGGATAGGTCTGCAAAGATTAGAAACTATTGAGAATAGTTCATAGAACTTGTCTTGCTTTATTTATAAGAATAATTGTATCTAGACATTATACATTCTTAACAAGAGATAGTGATGTTGTTAAGAATGTATAATTTCAATGACTTGCGTTTAAGGAAGAAAGCTTGTGTTTGGGATATTTATGTTGAATAAATGTCAAGTTTGTTGAATTGTAATTTTGGATGTCATTGGAGTTAGGGTTTTGACTTAGTTGTCAAATAGTTGCAAACTAATTGGTTGAAAGTCATATGGTCAGATTTATGGCTTGATGGTTTTTCTTGAAAAACGAGTAATAAGTTTGTATACTTTAAAACTTCGTTGACATAGTTAATCAAGTTTCCAGATAATGGTGTTTAGTTTAATAATGTTGTAGCAATTTAAGATTTTGTTAAAGTTTTATTTTTCCATTAGACATAATTGAGGGTCAATGGGAGTAAGTTTATTTTCAATGTGCTCTATGTTGTCATTTGTGTGTGACATTAAGAATCTTTTCTCTAGTATTTCAAGGTGAAAAATCTCGAACAAGCATATTTTGATATTGCTATTGATAAAATATTTTAATAGAGCACTTAAAGGGTTTGTATGATTACAAGTTTACTTGTTTGAGGTACCTCTTGGTAAAAGTGATAAACTTACAAAAAAAATTAATTCCTCAATTAAATTGGAGCGTTCTCATAAGAAAATGTCATGTATGTATCCGCAAATGATAGTTTGATGTAAACTTCATATATATGTATTGATTATATTATTACATTAGTAGACTTTACGGATTTCAAACCAATTTGACATTTATCATTGGATAGTAAAAAAAAATGGAAGGTTTCATAGTATTTGTAGAGGTTAATTGTTTCATGCTCACATGTATGTATGAATAAAGAAGCATGTGGCTTTATACATTGCAACTTTAAAGAATTTTGATTGTGAAATCATATTTTGAGGTAGATTGTGATAATTTCACTGTATTTACCTTCTCTGAATATGCTAAGAGATCTGGAAGGTTTAACCATATGGATATTGTGGTGAGAGAAGATTTAAGAGTTGCGAGTTTCTAATAGCCATAAGTAAAATAAATTTTGATACACTAACCAAGATATATGATTCCAGAGGTTTTGTGGAGCATGTTATATCACGTATTGGATGATTGATATTTTTTGATGTGTTTGGTTAGTGGGAGTTGTCTTTAATTAGATTAACTGTATTTATTCTATGCATGTTTGTTTCTTATTCTCGAGAATATATTGTATATGCATGTTAAGATGTTTTCCATATTTGTTATTGTGTGCACACGGATGGTTGGTTATGGCAAGAAATCTCAAGCTTTTAGCTTGATGGGACAATTCACTCATAAGGTATAAAGTTTCCACCGATGAGTGAATATTACTTAAGACATAAAGTTTTTGCCCGTCTTAAGGGAGGTTTAACTCATGGTCAAAATGTTTAGCAAATGAGTGTAAGATGCTTAAGACATTAAGTTTCTTGTCTTAAGACACTTCACTTGAAGCGAAGGTGGACTTATATGGAAATAGACATGATGATCACATCTGCATGTAATTTCCATACCACACATACATACCATTTTACCCTGGTAGGTAGAGCTAAGGATATTTTGATTACATATGGTCTTATGTCGATTAAAGATGTAATGATCTTTGTAGTTGGATACTTGAGGTTCTATTGGACTAATGGGAAGGAAGGTGTTACTCTCTTAAACATTTTTTGTGGCCACATAATTTTTTTTGTCAATTCGGAGAGTCGTTTTCTAAAATGAATTTTCAAATCTAAAATAATAATGTCTATGTAGTTCAAGTGGGAGAATGTAAGATTTTTATAAAATTATGAGCAACATATTACATTATATTTTGAGTTTGTAAGAAACCGAATTGATTGGAATGTTTAAGTAAGTGAGAGTTGACCGGATAAAGTCCGTTATTAATGTGATCAATATTTATTGGGCTCGGTGCACCTTAGCTACATTAAATATATGTAGGATATGGTATGGGCTATTGTATATGTGTGGCCTAGTATTCCTATTAGGGTTTTGCGAATCCTTTATGGGTTAGGATTCTATGAAGTTATATTATATATAGGGGGTCCCTATTCTCACTGACAATGAATGTTTTACAGAATTGTCTCCTCATTAGGCAATATGAGGAAGGTGAGAAGAGAGTATAAGACTCTCTATTGTTTTAATTGTTTCCCTTGTTTTATTTTCAGGTTATCGTATTATTATGGATTCGGGATTAAGACTTTGCGAATTGGATGTTTTCCGATACGTTTCCAGTTACATGTTTATTCATACTTATGCATACAATACGAGATCTATTTAATTATATCAGAATATAATTCTTACAGTTTTTGGTTGAGAAATAATCATTTATTTCTCTAGTTTTGAGCAAGTTGATATATGTTTGGTAAACTTCCCAAAAGCAGCTTATTTTATAATCTGCTTTTGAAAAAATGGTTAGGGATTGCTTGTGGAAGCTAATTACTGGAAAAGTTTATTTTTTTTCCCTAAGAAATTTTTACAAATCCACCAGCCGTAAAGGAATGTGTAAGAGAGCTAGTAGTTATAACCAAATTCAAAAGGGTTGCTTGCCCAGCCATAGAAAGCATATTACCCTTCCAAGTCGAGAACGTAGCATTGATCTTGTCTGCAATGACACTTAAGGCATGCTTCCTAGGAGTACCCCTGAATAAAGGAACCTTTCAATAAGTGAAAGGAAAAGGCCCAACATACAAATTACGATGTTCCACAAGAAGTTTAGCCCTACTAGGAGTAACATTCTTGTCCAAACACATATTTCTTTTCGCCCTGTTTATACATTGACCTGACATCTCACCATAAGTTTCTAGGAGACGGTGGATGGCAATAATGTTTGATTTAATCCCTCTGTAAAAAAGAAGCACATCATCAACAAATAAAATATGGGAAGGGGCCACACTACCTTTGTGTGAAAAAATCGTGGTGATTTCTCCCTAAAACACAACCTTCTAAATGAAATGACTTAGAAAATCCTCAGCAATGCAAAAAGGAAATGGAGAGAGAGGATCACCTAGGTGCACCCCTCTACAATTTGGTCAAAAAAATTTCTAATGGCCAGAGTGAGATCATGATATGTTATTGGCCAACATTGCTGAAAAAAGATACCTGTGAAACCATCTTGACCAGGGGCGCTCCCACTATCCACAGAGAAGACAGAATCACAAATCTCTTTATAATTAGGTATGACTGATAATCCCATATTTTCATCTTGTTCGATTTGATTCTTACATTGTTTGTTTGGTTGTTTCAACATCTTAGATCAACATGGATAGAGGTAACTCGACTTTAGCTACTCAAATGGTGAGTTTGCAAGAGACATAAGGGCTCTCGCGTCACTCTATGAACAGCCAATGAATATGGTTCATCTATCTTGTGGGTGGAATAGACACATAGTGGACTTTGGTCCGTAAAGAAAGCAATGGCCGGATATGGAAAAAGAAGTACCCTCTATATATCCATATGAACACTACAACCACCAAGTAAGCTATGATCAAGAGTGGCAAGACCACCAATGGGGCAACTCTGACAAAAAAGCCTACTAGCAAGACCATGACCAATGATTACTTGATTGGGAAGATGGACAAGACATTGCTGGTTATGAAGGAATAATTGAACAAGACGGACAATTCCTTGAATATAGCACAAGCCCTGATATGTGACTACATCGTGGAGTTAGACAAAGCTGAACACCTAATCAAGGCTTTGAAAAAGGAGGGGAATGAGCAAAGATCAACCAATAAGGCCCACACTACCCAAAGTGGAGCAAGCCTTCCGGAGGTTGTCCACAAGCAAGCTGAAACAATGGAGGAAGACGACAAAGGTAGTATTTCTAACTTTTCTCCTATATGTTTTTTTTTTGGTCTATTAGGGGTCATAAAAATGCCCATTGTGCTACATATATTGAATATTGCAAAAGTAGAGAAAGAATACTTTGATGGCTCATATGCGTAACATTGAGTATTCTTTCTCTACTTTTGCAATATTCAATATATGTAGCACAATGGGCATTTTTATGACCCCTAATAGACCAAAAAAAAAACATATAGGAGAAAAGTTAGAAATACTACCTTTGTCGTCTTCCTCCATTGTTTCAGCTTGCTTGTGGACAACCTCCGGAAGGCTTGCTCCACTTTGGGTAGTGTGGGCCTTATTGGTTGATCTTTGCTCATTCCCCTCCTTTTTCAAAGCCTTGATTAGGTGTTCAGCTTTGTCTAACTCCACGATGTAGTCACATATCAGGGCTTGTGCTATATTCAAGGAATTGTCCGTCTTGTTCAATTATTCCTTCATAACCAGCAATGTCTTGTCCATCTTCCCAATCAAGTAATCATTGGTCATGGTCTTGCTAGTAGGCTTTTCTGTCAGAGTTGCCCCATTGGTGGTCTTGCCACTCTTGATCATAGCTTACTTGGTGGTTGTAGTGTTCATATGGATATATAGAGGGTACTTCTTTTTCCATATCCGGCCATTGCTTTCTTTACGGACCAAAGTCCACTATGTGTCTATTCCACCCACAAGATAGATGAACCATATTCATTGGCTGTTCATAGAGTGACGCGAGAGCCCTTATGTCTCTTGCAAACTCACCATTTGAGTAGCTAAAGTCGAGTTACCTCTATCCATGTTGATCTAAGATGTTGAAACAACCAAACAAACAATGTAAGAATCAAATCGAACAAGATGAAAATATGGGATTATCAGTCATACCTAATTATAAAGAGATTTGTGATTCTGTCTTCTCTGTGGATAGTGGGAGCGCCCCTGGTCAAGATGGTTTCACAGGTATCTTTTTTCAGCAATGTTGGAAAGAGCCCACAGAACAGAACGAATGAACCCGTAGATTCCAGTGTGACTTCACGTTCGCGGGTTCTTTTTCGCAGAATAAAAAAGAAGAACCTGCTGATTCTAGTGTGACTTTATATTAACAGGAATAAGCCCGTAAGACAGATGACATGAACTTGCATGATATCGGGGAATTATGCTCGACTTCAAGTTTGTAGGAATGAACCACTGAATAGAGAATCAAAGCCCGCACACCTTTCTAGGATAAATCGACTTTAAGTCCGTGGGAACAAACCCATGCCACAAAGCTATGCTATAATTGTACCACAAATCCGCACTAGCCTATGAATGCTAAATCTCATGTCAAATCTCTTACTTTTTAGCTTCTACTTCAAGTTAATATCTTTTGTTTAGCTTAAGGGTGTGAAGTGATTGTGTTTGCCTAGTGAGTTGGATTTGTTATTGTGATATGATTAGTGGTGGATATTTAGGATTGTATATGTGTTTACATATTAGTGGTGGATATTAGGATTGTATATATGTGTTATTGTTGTATTGTTGTTGTTATTTTTTGTGTTTTTATTCAATCCTTGTGAAGATGCCCAGTTTTGAAATTGTGAGGCAAAATGTTTCTTGAAGACTGTACTAATAGGTGAAGAAATAATTTTTTTTCCATCCATGTTACATTCATAATTTTTTTCGTTATGATTCCAACGGTGGTGGTTTAACAGTTATGAGTGTTTCTTCAAACGAAGGTCATGAATGTACCATGTTTCGAAAATTCTGCATGTGACCTATTTTCGACGTCTATTTTTATTCTTTTTCAATTTGAATTTTGAATTTTTTTTTCTACATGAGAAGTGTGCAAATGCATGTCTATAATATTGTGTCAAGATTTTAGCAAGTTTTATCAAGCATCTTTGAAAATATGTATTGAAGAGCAAATGTTGTTCGAATTCAAAGTTGACAGTTTTCTTGGAATACTGTCCTCTCTATTTAGAAGCTTCTATCACATGGTGTGTTTTTTAGTTTGTTTTTAAAGTTTGTGTTGTGTTCTATGTATTATATATGAGTGTAATTTGTTGTATATAAATGTTAATATGTTTGTGCCGGATTTCCAAGCTTTGAGCTCTTTATCCATATTCTTAAAATTTTCAACATAGAGGACAATGTCGAGTTTAGGTTTAGGGGTGTGGATACCTTAGTGCCATTTTTTGTGTTTATGTGATATATGTATTGCGAATATTGTGTTTTTGTGTTGTTGTAAAATTTTGATTTTTTTTACAAAATGAGCCAACTTGAACAAAATTGTTTGAATGAGATGTTTTGAGTTGTACCATTGAGGAGTCTTTCGCATGTGTGAATTGTTGAGTCTTGGCTAACTTCTTGTCAGTCAAGGAATTTTTTTTGCATGATGTGAATTTATTCCCTTTCTCTTAGTGTCTAAGTGGATGAGATTCCGTACTCATTGTTAGGGTTAATAGTGGAGACTATCCATGAATTTTGTGCCTTAGTGTTCATGTTGAGGGTAAATTATGTTTCTATTCTTAAACACTCTTTGAATATGTTTCTCATTGTGATCTCAATGCATAATTAGCATTGATTTCCATAGCCTATGAAAATTATTTGGATTGCTTGCTACGACTTGTATTCCCTTGTTAGATAGACTTTCACATAGGATTCTAGGCATGTGTGTGCTTAACTACTATATTTTGTCCAAACACTATCCTTGTCACTTATGTGTGCTCCAATTGTCAATTTGAGGCCAAATCGCCAAACACAAACCATTCATTTCATTACCCACATAAATATCCATATACACTAAACATATGTAATTCCTTAATTGTTGATCATAGATTCTGCATAAGTTATAGATGCAAATATTTAGCTCAAAATTATAAATAGTGTGTACTCAGGCAATGATGGAAAATCGTACAATGTAGAGACTATATTGTAAAGTGTTAAAAATAAAACGCTTAAGCCACAATACCTAATTAAAAAGTACTCGAATCTAAGTATCAATTAGCATAAATATCAAAATGTGAATCTTGGCCTAGACATTTGTAGACATATATGTAATGAACTGGTAGTTAAATTTTTTAGTATGATCAGTTACTCTAGAATTCCACTAAATTCCTTCCATTCACCCCATATTACCCTTGGTCCCATTACAACCAAAGGAAAACCCGAGTTGATCTTTTAGAAAGTTTAGCTTGGGAATGCGAGTCGAAGCATGTTCTTTTCACGTTCATGGTAATTCATTCCATTCATGAGATTGATTTAGAGAAATGTGCTTTATTTCGGATACTCACATGCGTTATATATTTGATTTCCATTTACCTAACCTCGAAATTACATGTGCTTGATAGAGAGTGTGCCTAGGACTCTAAGAGCAAAATCGACTAAAATCCAACGAGGATTAAATTCGAGGCGAATTACATCCACAACATTTGAGTGAGTTATCTTTTATTCTATGCCACTTTGAGTGTGGGATTTGCATTGTGTGTTTCATTCAATTTGAAAGACCCTAGATTACCCTTCACTTAGTGGTTTTCACATGTATTGCTCCTCTCATTTGCACAACTCTTTTGATAGCTCATTTTGATGGCTTTCACAAACTGTTTTGAGATTTTGTTCGTAACTTTTTATTTTGCGTTTGTAGGTATTATAGCTAGTAAACTATCTGAAGACTATACTCCTCCTACTATGGACACTTAGGGGTTTAAAAGGCTCATGACATTTGCTAAGTGCAATCTTTTCTCCCACGAAAGTTGACTAATTAGTTTTTACCTGTTTATTGTTTATTTACGCTTTAGTATTTTGTTTTATTTATTTGATTTTTGTTTTTAGTTTTGCTTGAGGACTAACAAAAGTAAGGTTTGGGGTTTGATAGTGCTTCAAATATACCTATTTTTAATCCCTATTACTTATTACTTTGTGCTTGGTTCTCGGGTAAAACCAGGATTTAATGGTTTAATTAAGTGTTAAGGTAAATAGGGAAGTTCAGAGTATTGTTGTTATTTTGGAAAATTAGGGGCTTAAATGTAATATTTAGGATAAGATTGATGAATTTGAGATTAAGAAAGAGTAGAGGAATCAAACTTAATTTGCCAGCCAAATCTATGAAGAACATCATGTCACCAGTGAAACGACATCGTTTTGGTGCCTTCTGAGCGCGTCATCATGACATCAGCATCGTCGTCAACTTTTGGCCGAACCGATTCGAACCGCCTGGTTGAGACCCGGCTTGACCAGACGTAACCAGACCGTCCTAGCTCGTTTCCGGCCAAATTTCACCCAGATCGACGGAGAACCTCATTACACCCATTTTGAGCCTTCCATGCTGGTTGTTTCTCTCTCATGAAATACCTCCTCCATGGACACCAAGCTTGAAAGATCACCACTGCGGGCCTTCATTCCCACGGAACAGAGGAAAAGAACCTGCTAGGAATGTCAGCGAGTTCACACCTGCAAAGTAGAAGAGCTGTACTCACAGATGACTTCTGCGACTTTGTCTCTTTGGTTTCGAACTAGCGAATCGGCCTATTTTCGAGGGATTTTCTTATCATTTCCCGTCCAGTGCTTGCCTTTACTCTTGCTTCTATAAATACCAATCTGTTGTTGCCTTAAACACAATCCCTAATATCCTAAAATCAATCCAAAAACAGCCCAACAACTCAGCTCGTAACTACACTAGTTAGTGGTTTTCCAACCAGAAATCTCATCCAAATCCACACCATTTTCGTGCCAAATCATCACCCAATCAGTACCCAACCGAAACAACACCATTTCCTCACCAAATAACCTCAGTTTCCACCATATAAGCATGTAGATGGTAAACTTGGGAAAACAAGAGAAGTGAAGCTAGCTTGAATACTTCACCAAGAACATTGAGTTGTCTCTTTGTCCCTCTTTGTCGATGAAATTATGAAATAAGTTGATGTATTGATTTTACTTGAGCTTAAATGTATACATGTTAATTTGATTGATCAATTGATTGTCTTGTAACATAATTTATACCATTGAGATCTCAATTTCATGCATTGATAACCATTTATGTATGAGCCTTTATTGTAAGGTTAGATTAATAAAGACCAATCTAATGTGTTGAATTGTTTTCAACTAGTGGATTGGACTATTTTCATGTTGTACATCACTTACTAACATCACATTTCCATCTCACCACCTCACACATTATCATTCTAGCATGACCAATGCACTAATTATTTAATGCAGTTAGTGTTAATTTAGTTAGTTGTGTTTGGTAAGCTTAGTGATTTTGTTAATTAATTGCATAAGTTGGATTAATGGTAACTTAGTTGTATTTTGATTGATGATGACTTAGTGTAATTTAGTTAATTTGTTGGTTAGTTTACCTGTGACAATCTTGATTTACTTTCATTGCTTGTAATTAGTGTAAGTATATATTGTAAATATTCTAAGACCTAGAACCGATTTAAGGTACCACACCTCCTTATGGGAACGAACCATACTTACTGCTACACGATTGTCAAATGATCTGTGCACTTACTGATGAACAAGCACACTCATATATTATAGAACAAACCCGAGCGTGTCAAGTCCCTCCGATGCATTAAGGCAAGGGAAGGTCCTCTTGACAGCCCACAATATAATCCCACATTTCCTTCCTCTTATTTTGAAAATACAAACACGGTTAAATTGCATAAAGCTAACCTAAAGGTAAGGGGGATGAATATGTTTTTACACCTCTTTTTAATCTCTTCATACAAATAAAAGTTTATCCCTCTAGATAGCTTGTATCACAACACATTAAGCACATACTAGCACATTTTGACTATTGAAAAGTATGTCCAATTAGTATAGTCAAATATAGTCTACAATTTGCAAGTGAAGATTCATATACTAAAACATGAATCAGCAAGCTCTTGTTTTCATTTATAAATGTCTTACATAAACAAGTGATAATCAAAGAATAACTATATACAAATAAATCAAGTTACAAGAATAAATGATATGTACTACTTTGATCAGTGTATGTTTGCATCTCACTTAAATCCAAAGATCTTGTTTTGCAAAGATATCAATCAATAATAATCCAAACAAGATTTAGCAAAAAACATATAAAAATATGAAAGAGATAAGGATCCAGACATTTGGCACATCATTTTTTACGTGGTAAAACCTTCTAAGAGGAAACATCCACGGGTTGATTCCACAATCACCGACAACACCACATTTCACTAGTTGGATAAAAGTGCACCCTCAAAAGTGACCACTCCATATGATACACCCTCTCTTAGATATCCCTCCTATCCTACCCTCAGACCTTTGATTAATGAATGACCTGCCTGCTTTCTATCCAAGACACTTCACATGTCTCATAAAGTTTACTTGCTTGACTAGTCGAAACTTCACATTCTTAGCCAAGACTTCCTTGCTCGGCTATCTGGAACTTCACATTTATAGCCAAGACTTCCTTGCTTAACTATCTGGAACTTCACATTCCTAGTTAAGACTTCTTGCTCAAATTGAAGCCTCACACTCCAACAAGAGACTTCAACCTTTTGCCAAGCAAACGATCTAAGTGTAATTCAAATGATGCAAACACATGCAACATAGAATATTTGATCAATATATCCTATGAAAACTAGAAATGATCAATGAGCACACAATGTACATTTTTCTAGTTTACAATCCAAATAAAAATGACATCATACAAATGATGCATGTATATATGAAATGTATGGATTAGGTACAAGTCATGAATAACTAGACTTATGCATTTAAGTGCACAAAATAAGATTACCTATTTCTTAAACATGAACACAAATCTACAGGATGAAAAACACCAAAAACATGCCAAGTCATAGATTTTATTCATGTAACTAAAACTTGAAAACATACCATATTCACAAAGCACATATTCAAGACTTTAGAACTAAAGCCAAAAATGATAAAATCATGAGATATGATCAATAAGATTCTTTAGGAAATCATTTAAAGCACATATTCATAAAATAATCAATTAAATCCTAATAAACTCTAAATATACAATTAATTGTGCTAATTCTAAATATGTTCAACTAAAGAGTCCTAGCACATGTAAAGACTATCAATCAGCAAAATACAATCAATTAAAGCTCATATGACCGTAGATAATAAGCTAGTCATAATACAACTCACAAGCATGTGAAAACATAGATTTCAAGAAACCTAACTTACATACAAGTCTCTAATTAAGCACGCCTAGCTTAAAATTGAAGCTCTATCTCTTAATAGCATTTGTTCAAGTAACATACATATAAAGAAGAAGAAACCCCAATGTAATTGAGGATCATAAAGCTCAAAACACAAAGAATAAATCAATTACCTTGATAAAATGTGCATCCATGAAATATGGTAAACTTGAACAAATGATTTCAAAGTTGCTTAGAGATGATAGATAACTTCAATATGAAGATTCTCCAACTCGAATTACTCAAATAAAATAAGATATGAGTGAGATATGGTGTTTTAAAGTTAAGAGAATTTGGAGAGAAAATTCTGCACTTTTTTTTTCTTGAAAACAAAATGAGAGGGAAAGGAAATTTAAAGGATGGAGATGACATGGAGAGGAGGGAAAAACGGGAAGCACCAAGCATCTATCCATATCACCACTTCATGGAGGTGCGTACCCTCTACGGGGACAGAAAGGGTTCCTCTCTATAGAGACCACTCGACTCCACGGGAAAAGGTCAAGGGAGGTTTGTAGATAAATCATCCCTCTTCCCCTCGACCGCATTTCGGCCTCCAAATTATAATTTCGAATATGTTTTCAGATTACAAACTGGACTTTCTTACAGACATGAACTTCAACAAATTTGTCACAAAAAATATAGAAATCGGCTTGATATACAAAGACGAAAATAATATACGATAATGGTACGGAAAGTTTCATAGCTTCCAACTCGTAACTCGAAAACTAATGATTGAGCAACCGAAATGTTCAGAACTCAATAAAGAAAGATATCATAGAAATACAAATAAACAAATACAAAACCACACAATGTTAAAGCTGCATTTTTTTTTAAAAACCAAATTAAAAGAAGAAAGAAATCAATTCTTTCCAAATAAATTAGTCAACCTATGAATTTTTGCATTGAATGGTAGAAAAAGGGAAAATGCAATAATAATAAAAGGAGTTTCCATTAGATTGATCCCATATATATATATATATATACATACGTTGCACAAAATCTGAACCATATTTTTTTACCCTTCCATTAGACCACAAAAGAAAGCCTGTAAGTGGAGCAATAAGGAACCAACAATTTTGAAAGGTAAGTTGCTTATTTTATCAACTGGTATATTTCTTTACGCTTGAAATCTTGGGTTTGTTAGGCTATTTTCCTCGTCATGCTTTAGTCGACAGAAATATGGATCGGTAAGAATGAATTATAGCATGCCCAATTGATAGTGGTAGTTATTAGTTTTTATTTTCAAAATATGTTAGAGGTCTACTTGAACCACTCTGCTCTAACATGTAACAAGGAATCGTAAAATCTGTTTGAACTGGTTATTCTCACCCGAAAATTATGAAATTTTTTATGTAGGTAGAATTATTTGTTCACTAGCATTTTGTAAAATTTAATGAACATTGAATGAGTAAAATAATTTTTGAAAATTTCAAAGTAGACAGGGGTCATTATAGATTTTTGTTGGACATATTTGGGAACCGGAAATGAATGATAATTTGTGTATGCTAATGATGATGTAATTTTCTGAATATTTTATACAATTTAAAGATGTAGATGATTAGTTAGAAATATTGGAGTAGGGAATGGTCTGTTTAGAAATCCAGTCTAAAGGAATATTAGAGGCCTTTTAAATTTAATTAAAATATTTTGGGATGATAATATGATCGAATTTTAATTGTAATTGGTAGAGGGTTCATGTGAATTTTGGAGTTTAGGATTAAGCTACATTTTTACACAGAGTCGAGATAAGTGAAGTCCATACACAACGCCGATGTATCGAACTATTTGTTCATAAATTTTGAAATGCTTTACTTCCTCAAACTATTTGTTCATAATTTTTGGAGTTACTGTCTTATTAGTTGCTGCTAGTTCTGTAAACATATTGATCTACTTTGGTTACTCATGCAAAATTATTTGAAATGCAAAAGTGATCTTTTTCATAAATTATTTGAACTTAATAGTATAGAAATTATATGTATTGTATTTGATCAACTATTGAATATGATTTTCTTATTATTTTCATATCTGTCAAAAGTTAATTATATAATCGTGTTTATTTCATTATTTGAAAGGATCATTTCTTATAATTGACTGAAAAGTTAACGAAAATATTTTGGCTCCTCTGTTCGTAGGTATTGTTCTAAAATATCCTACTTGAATAATTATTGCGTAGCGCTAATGATATTAATGACCAGGTCACTGGGAATACATGTGTAATAACGAAATGTTATTAATGGTCGGGTCACTGGGAATACGGGTGTCATAATGAAATGTTATCAATGGCCAAGTCACTGGGAATATGGGTGTCATACTGAAATGTTATTAATGGTCGAGTCACTAGGAATATGGGTGATACTATGTGGCATGAGCCAATCCCATATTGTTCTTATTGTTATTGAAATGTTTTTCTTTTATATCGAGTATTATACAATATATATGAATGTAGGTTTATAATTCCAGTTTTATAGAAATGTGATTTGAAGTTGAGATAAGAATCTTACCTCAATTTTGTTGCAAATTTACTACTTTTTGTGTATGTTATTTACTTACCGAGTTGACGGCTCACCCATCGTCATCATCATTTTGCAACTTAGAACCAGTTTTTAAGAGATGAGTTGTTAGTATTTTGGAGTTGCTTAAGTGAAGAAGTTGATCGTTAAAGCTTCATTCCTATTTTATTATTATCAAGGAGACAGTCTAGTTCTATTTGTTTGAGTCTTTATTGTAAGGATTGAAAGCTTATTGTGACATAATTATTTTTAAATTTATATCATTTATATAGTTTAATGCTTGATGTACTAAAGTATATTATTTATGGAAGTTATATCTTCTGAAGTATTAGCTTGAGGTTATATGTTTTCCTTGATTTTTCAAGTATCATCCTAGTTCGTTTTATTGCGAATTTAGGGTGTTACAATTTGGTATTAGAGTAATGTCGATTCTAGAGACTAGGTTATGATATGTATACAATCCCATGATTAACTAGAGAAATGATATGATTTGGATAGCTCTGGTTTAGAACTTTAGAGAAATAGACGGTGTTGATTTTTAATGACTGTGGTATAAGATGGAATTTATATATATTTATTGATCAAATAAGAATTGGGAGTCCTTGGTTTTCCTTCATTTTTTAAGGATTGTATATGTAGCATTTTTTTAGTATTATTATTTATCTATTTATTGATTGTTCTTACACCTGATTGTTGCTTCTATGTTTACAAGAGTGAGGTATGTCAAATAGAAACCAACAAGGCGAGAACTTGCAGAATGCGAATGAAGATGCAGATCCTACCATTCGCCAGCTAGCTGAAAAAGCTAACCCTACGACAAATTTGGTAGCGAGATTACTGGAGCAACAAAATCGATTGCTAGCGAACATGAATCATGGTGGAAATGCTCCTCGACGTGGGAGAAATGTGGATGGTCAGGGTGATGCTACAAATGGTGGAACCATGGTTACATTAGAGCGGTTCAAGAAATTGGGACTGCCAATTTTTAAAGGAATGTTGGATCCTATGGCTGTTAAGCATGGCTGAAGCAAATTGAAAAGGTTTTCATTGCCATTGAGTGCCCTGACGAATAAAAAGTTATGTTTGTCTCCTTTATGCTCGACGATGAGGCAGATCATTAGTAGGATGCCACTTTACATATTTTGAAAACTGCATTGCAAAGAAATGATTCCATCACTTGGGAGATGTTCAAGGCTGCTTTCAATGAGAAATACTTTCCAGATCAGGTTAGTTTCAAAATGGAGAGGGATTTTCTCAATTTGAAACAAGGTAGCAAGTCTGTTGTGGAGTATGAAGAACAATTTACTTTATTGTCTCTATTTGCAACCAAATTGATTCCTGATGATGAAAGCAAGGGTAGACTTTTCCTTGATGAGCTACATCCAGATATCCAAAGCAGACTGGAAGTTCTGAAGCTGAGTAGGTATGTTGATTTTATGGATCGATCCTTAATTGTTGAGAGATCTTTGGAGGAATGCAATAAAACACAAGAGGATTACAAGAAAGACTACCATCGAGGGGAACCTGGTAATGGAGGTAAGGACAAACAGAGTTCTCAGTTGAAGAAGCATTATAATAACAACAATAAAAGTGGGCAGAAGGGCTTTGGTTGTAATTCCTTTCAGTGAAAAATTCAAACATGTCAGCGTTGTGGCAAGATGAATTTTAGAGAATGTTATCTTGTCAGTGAAGCTTGTTTTAGCTATGGAAAAATTGGACACTTACTTAAGGATTTTCTAAAGAGGCGCACCGATATAACTGACACGATAACAAATGAAAGCTAGATGAAAAAGCAGAAGACACATGGGCGGGTGTTTGCGATTATTGAGCAGGATGCGCTAGCATCAAATGATGTTGTATCAGGTATAATTTCTCTATTTTCTAAGGAAGCTAAAGTATTATTTGACTCTGGTGCTATCCATTCGTTCTTATGGTGTGCCTTCACTATTTATGTGAATAAATTCCCTGAACCCTTAAATTGTCCCATGGGAATTGCGACCTCGATGGGTGATATTGTGCTTATGAATCATGTTTATAAGTCATGTTTGATCAATATCGTTGGAAAAGATTTCTTAGCAGGTTTATTACTATTAGAGATGCATGATTTTGATGTCCTCTTAGGGATGCATTGGTTAGCCACCTACCATGCTACTATTGATTGTTTTGCTAAAGAGGTTACGTTTCGTATACCCAGGGAGAAAGAGTTTCGATTTTGAGGAATACAAAAAGTTTGCAAAGGTTTAATCTCTGTTATTAAGGTTAGAAAGATGTTAGCGAAATGGTGTGAATGATTTTTGGCTTGCGTATTAGATGATGCTAGCAATGGCATTAACTTTGAGAGTATTCCAATAGTGAGAGAGTTTCCAGATGTATTTCCAGAAGACCTAGATGGATTGCCTTATCATCGAGACATTGAGTTTGCAATTGAGTTAGTGCCAGGCACTGCCCCTATTTCTAAAGCATTATACCGCATGGCATCAACAGAACCTAAGGAGTTAAAAATTCAATTGCAGGACCTACTAGATAAGGGTTTTATTCACCCTAGTGTTTCACCTTGGGGTGCTCTAGTGTTATTTGTGAAGAAGAATGACGGCTCTATGTGGTTGTGTGTCGACTATCGGCAGTTAAACCAGGTTACCATTAAAAATAGATATCCTCTTCCGAGGATTGATGATCTATTTGACTAATTATAAGGTGTAGCTGTATTTTCTAAGATTGACTTGCGATCGGGATATCATCAGTTGAGGACTAAGAATGGTGATGTATCCAAGACAGCCTTTCAAACCCGGTATGGGTATTATGAGTTCTTGGTAATGCCTTTTGGATTGAATGACGCTCCTACGACTTTCATGGATTTGATGAATAAGGTCTTTCAACCCTACCTTGACCAGTTTGTTATTGTTTTCATCGATGCCATACTAACAAACTATAAAGATAAGGAAAAACATGTGAAGCATCTGAGAGTTGTACATTAAACACTCAGAGAGAAGAAACTTTATGTGAAGTTTAAAAAGTGTGAGCTCTGGCTTGATAAGGTAGTACTCTTAGGGCATGTGGTGACTAAAGATAAAATTTATGTTGATCCGCCAAGGTCGAGGCTATAGTGAATTGGAATAGACCTACTAATGTCACTGAGATGAGGAGTTTTCTAGGGTTGGTTGGTTACTATCGATGTTTTGTTGAGGGTTTCTCTAGTCTTGCTACTCTTTTAACTCGTTTAACCAGAAAGGGCATTAAGTTCGAGTAGAATGTTTAATGTGAGAAAGCCTTTCAGGAACTCAAGAACAAATTGGTCTCTGCTTCAATTTTAACAGTGCCTTCCAATGGTGGGGGTTTCGTCATCTACAGTGTTGCTTCTCAGAAGGGATTAGGTTGTGTTGCAAAATGGGAAGGTGATTGCGTATGCTTCAAGGCAATTGAAGAATCATGAACAAAATTATCCAAATCATGACCTAGAGTTGGCAGTGGTGGTTTTTGCCTTGAAAATATGGAGACACTATCTTTATGGAGAGACTTGTGAAATCTTTACAGATCATAAGAGTCTGAAGTACCTGTTCACATAGAAAGAACTGAATTTGAGACAGAGACGATGGTTGGAATTGGTGAAAGATTATGATTGCACTATTAACTATCATTCAGGTAAAAAGAATGTAGTAGCAAATGCTCTTAGCAGAAAATCATTAGAGAGTATAGCACATTTAATCACTACAGAAAAGTACATCTTGAAAGATCTTGAGAAATATGGTGTTGTGATGGTAATGCATGGGTAGACTGATTTCTTAGCTCATTTAAAGGTTCAGCCTACCCTAGTGGATAAAATTAAAACTGCACAAAAAAGTGATACACAACTAGTTCTGATTGGTGATGATGTTAGGAATGGTGTTAGACTTGATTTTAGGATGGATAATAGTGATGTCTTATGGCATGGAAAAAGACTCTGTGTACCTAACGATAGTGAATTGAAGAAAGAAGTTTTGAGGGAAGCCCATAGCACAACATATAGTGTGCATCCTAGCAGCACTAAGATGTATCATGATTTGAAACAAAACTTCTGGTGGAGGAACATGAAGAAGGAAGTGGCAGAATTTGTATTGAGGTGTCTCACATGTCAGCAAGTAAAGATTGAACATCAATGACCTACTGGACCTCTACAGTTTCTCTATTCCTGAATGGAAGTGGGAAAATATTACGATGGATTTTATTTGTGGACTACCTCGCTCTAAAAGAGGTTATGATTCCATATGGGTGATTGTGGATGGGTTAACCAAGTCAGCCCATTTTCTGGCGATTAAAGGAACTGATAAACCGTGGCAGTTAGCAGAACTATTCTTGAAAGAAATAATTAGGTTGCATGGAGTGCCAAAAACTATTTTGTCTGATAGAGTTCCTCGTTTTACTTCTAAGTTTTAGACTAACTTGCATGAAAGGTTGGGTACCAAACTTAATTTTAGCACCACATTTCACCCTGAGATTGATAGTCAATCAGAGAGAACCATTCAAACTCTAGAAGACATGTTGCGTGCATGTGTGTTAGATTTAGGTGGTAATTGGGAGAAACACTAGACGTTGATTGAATTTTCTTACTATAATAGTTTCCATTCCAGTATTAGTATGGCACCTTATGAAGCATTATATGGTAGAAAGTGTAGATCACCTATTTGTTGGGACCGGAGCTCATCCAGATCACCGTGGAAAAAGTCAAGCTTATTAAGGAACGCTTGCATACTGCCCAAAGTAGATAAAAGAGTTATACGGATTGTCAGATGAGGGATTTAGAATTTGAAGTTGGTGATTTTATTTTTCTGAAAATCTCACCATGGGAGGGAGTTTTTAGGTTCGGCAAGAAGGGCAAGCTCAATCCTAGATTTATAGGCCCAGTTGAGATTTTAGAAAGAATTGGTGTGGGAACCCCGTTCACCGGTTACGCAGCAGAACTAGGTTTTTGTTAACGGGAAATTTGTTTAGGATGAGAAATCCCCATTAATGCCCTCGAGACCACTACCGCGAAAGTGGTGGCCAGGGTCGATACCGTTGATACCTGACCTGATCTTGTATGAATATGATAGAGGATGAAATCGTAGGTAGGAGACAAAACATCTCGCTCGTCGGGCTTCGTGCTTATGTAGTAGATCTGGGGAGCTTGAGGAGACAAGCCATCTCGCCCGTCAAGCTTTGTGGTACGTAAGAGAGGAGTTATCCTTCCCATCTAGCTTTGTGGTAGGTAAAAAACCATGAAGTTCGAGGTTTCTTTACTGGTATGAAGGGGTTGATCTTGGTCCTGGTCCTGGTCCTCGGTCGGGGTAGGAGCCCGTCATGGTACCTGGAGCCCGGTTCTGGAACCCGATTCCTTCCTGTAATTCCTTTATCTAGATAGCAAGTAAGGATGGGGGGCTTATCTAGCTCCAACGTCAGAGAGCTCGATTTCTGTCATAGAGATGATGCGGGAGAGCGCATCAACTTTCTTTAAGCTAGTATGAGTGGTTTCTCCTCATCTTGACGTGCGACTTTGGCGTATAGATGAGAGGATAAGAGCGCTAGGTCCAGCATGGTAGGAATCTAGCTTTGTTTCCTTAGGTCTTCGTTGTTGTTTCCCGATCTCATGTAAGAAAGATTAGAGAGCTAGGACCAATAAGGTCGGTTCCTAGCTCGCAAACACACATGCGTAACACAGTAGATAATAGGAAATAGACAAGTCTTTTGTAGAGGGAGATTGACTGACCAAGGGGGAAAAAGCATCACGAATGATCACATGCAGAAAAACCCCAAGGCAGTATCGGGAGGAAGGTGGAATACCCTTCCTTATGTATATATCAGAGAATGCTCTGGAGAGCTTACAAGAATGGTGAAGTAATACAACGCAATTGCTCCGGAGAGCTTACAATGGTGGTCGAATGTAGATCGATACCGGTATATTCTAGTTAAAGGTAATACATACATTAATGATGTCGAGAGATCTTTAAACGGAGCATGTTTGTCTTCTATCATTGATCGGATCCTTTATATGCCTTTTGCAAGCATATTTATAAATGGTGACTGCCTTGGCGTGCGTCCAGGATTCTTCAATCTTTCTTTTCTTATTGAGTATGATTCTTCCTTTAATGTAGTTGATCAGATCTCGGCTAATATCTCAGAGGGGATATGCTTGTTTACTCTTCGGACTCTTCCTACCTTGATAAACGGGATTTTCTGTTATAATTGATCCCCAATAATCGGTTGTGGAGGATATCTTGGAGGGAAAGGTATTTGTTTCCTCTTTGGACTCTTTCACTAATGATGGCCATTAAAGAGTTGAATATTCTCTTATTAATGGTGTTTATCATGTCATTAACTGGGTTGACTGCCTCCATTAATGCGGTTGACCTCATTAATGGTACTTTAAATGTCATGGAAGTCAATCCTCTCTTCCTACGTTACCGAGAGGAGATCTGTAGTTTTGCATGTCACTTTGGAGAGGTACTTCATGGAGGTTACCTGAGGTAACATTTGATGTTCCTTGAGGGCAGGGTACCCTAGGATCCAGTACACTGGCGGGTCCCCCGGGGACCCCTCGATTGTCACGGAGCTAGATGCTGGTCTTCCCATGGAGCTTGTGCTAACAATTTTAGAGGCAATATCCCATTGGGTTCCAACCTATTAGTTGGGAGCTTGGTTCAGCTACGCCGAGCTTTATCATGAAGCCTGACCTAATTATGCAAGCTTCCTAGCAGGGCAACGGGCTTAGCTAGCAGGCCCAGGTAAGGTGTTTGCCATAAACAGGCGACCTTGGCTAACTTCTAGAAAGGTGGAGAGGTACGCTCGAGTACTACTCTTGCTACTTGATTTAACCATACCAGGATCTATAGTGGATCTTGGCACTTTTGGTGACGACAGGGCTTTACGCGCTTCTTCCTTTTATGGTCGGACAGGTCGAGATTATACCTTGACGAGGCAGGAGTGCCTTTGCAAGACAAGTTCGGCACCTTGAAGGTCTCCTAGTGAAAGTAAAGATAGTAGCAAGCTCTGGGAGAGTATCACGAGATACCAGGTCCTTTCATGTCGACCTAGCTTCGGGCTTTATCCTGGTATAAAAAGCTTGATGTGGTCTCATCGGGCTTTATTTGGTAAGCTTGGACACGTACGAGATGATCAGATGGTATAGGCGGCCTCGCCTTGCTCCTGTAGGATCGCGTGGTAGCTCGACCTCGGGGACCTTGATACCCCGTCAAACAAGCTGGACCCTTGCAGGAAGGCTGGGAAATGGAAAATTCTTATTTGGTCCCTAGCCAAATTTTGCTATTAACAGAAGTCCCCCCTGTCTTAAACACCGGTAAGTATTTGGGGTTGGAGTCTAGATCTTGTACTACATGAAGAATTTTGTTTGACCCTTTTTATTGGTAACCAGTATCATTCCTAGTGGTTGGCTATAGAGAACTGGGGTACTATTTATTCCTGTAAAATAAATGAGCGTACTGCTCGATCATGTCGGATGAAGCTTCTATGGTTAATATGGGTACCTAGAGTTCCTTTTCCAGGAATCACGGTACTTAAATGAGCTGGCGAAATAATTCTGGTAGGCATCTATGCCATCTAGATCCTTCCTAGCAGGGTTGGCCCGGCCAAGGCAGCAGGATGACCTTTTGGTTGTTCTGATCTTGTGATCTAGCAGGTCACTATGCTCCTACGTTTAGATCCTTCTTGGAGGTAGTAGCCCGACCAAGGCATCAGGAGCGCTATCTAGCAATATCCTGGTATCGAGATCTGGATGACAACTATGCTCTTATACTCAGATCCTTCTTGGGGGTTGTAGCCAGACCAAGGCTTCAAGAGCGCTATCTAGCTATTTCCTGGTCTTTTGATCCGGATGGCAACTATGCTCTTACACTCAGACCCATCTTGGAGGTCGTATCCCAACCAAGGCATCAGGAATGCTATCTAGCTATATCCTGTTATCGAGATCTGGATGACAACAATGCTCTTACACTCAGACCCTTCTTGGGGGTCGTAGCCCTACCAAGGCATAAGGAGCGCTATCTAGCTATGTCCTGGTATTTCGATCTTGATGGCAACTATGCTCTTACACTCAGACCCTTCTTGGGGGCCGTAGGCCTACCATGGCATCAAGAGGGCTATCTAGCTATTTCTTGGTATTGAGATCTGGATGGTATCTATGCTCTTACACTGAGATCCTTCATGGAAGTGGTAGCCCGACAAAGGCATTAGGAGCACTATCTAGCTATATCCTGGTATTTTGATCCGGATGGCAAGTATGCACTTAGGGGAGGTCACCTGACCAAGGCATCAGGGATGATGAAGGGGCTTCCCTGGTAAATCCCTGGTCTTGAAATCTGGATGGCAACTATACTCTTACACTTATACCCTTTTTGACGGGGGGTGGTGCCCGACCGAGGCATCAGGAGCGCTATCTAGCTATTTCCTGGTCTCGAGGCGATCATTGTTGAAATACCATGGCGTTCTTCCTGGAGGGATTTATTCGGTCCGGGGCATCATGCGGGCTATAGAGCTCTTCTGGTGATGGCGATCCTCCTGGAGGGATTTATCCGGTTTAGGGCATTAGTAATGCGGTGTAGCTCTCCTGGTGATGGTGATCACATGAGAACAACTATGGATACCGAAATTGGAAGAGATACAAACTCATGGCAAGCTAATACTAAGTTGTATCAATGCATCGAGGTATCGGTTGATAACCAGTCTCGCTCTAGGAGTTTTTTTAAAGAGTAGAATCTCTTGAGATGATGCTAGGGCCATCGCACCTCACAGTGGAGTACTAAGAAAATATTGAGCTTCTAGTCCCCAAGTGATGTAAATGGTTTGGAAGCCCGCTTGGGGTAGATGAGAGTCTTTGACAATCGTAATCGAGCTCGAGACCCCATTGTCAAAGAATCAGGACCTTTGGGTGCTCCCCGAAAGGATCGAGACCTCGATGTTTCACAAGTGCATTAGAAGGCCCAGTACAAATGGAGAGGAGCCATCGGTATGATAATCTCCGTGAGTATGCTGGCGTCCAGCCATGGAGGATGGTTACTTCTTCAACCCACGACCATATGGTGGGAGTGGTTTAAATTCTGCATGGCAGCGTGGCTACCTTGGGAGCCAAGGTGGGTGCTTCATTTGCTGACAGACGTTTCTGTGTTGCTTGCTAGGCAGCTCGATCTATTCTTCCCTCTGACCTGATCATCATTGGAGGATGGATACCTTGAGTAGATCACAAAGAAAGTTAAGAGTTACCTGGGTCCGCTCCGACTGAAGCAAAAATTTATTAAAATGATGGATGCGCAGATGATGAGGAGGACTTGGTTCCCGTTTCTGTTTTCATGTCTAGTCGTGGTTGGGGTAGGAACTACCTTGAATTCCTCTGCTGCTGTAGATACATGGGGGGCTCCAAGTCTGCCTACCTTTCTATCTGAATCTGTCAAAATAGAGGTCTAGATTGGTGTTGCAAAGGTAGGAGAGGTAGAAGAGATCTCGATTGATCCAACTGAGGAGATGAAGGTCAAGGCTGATAGAAGTTGATTCAACCAAGGTGGTGGAAGCTGGCTCAGAGAGGTAGCTCGGGACCAAGGTAGCTCGCTAGGGCGATGAATGGCCCCATATAAGTGGAGAGGAGACATCGGCCTAGTAACTGTCTGGAGACATGCTCGGGATTCTTAGAAGTTTCCCGCGACGGAGAGAAGAATTTATACCCCTTTGGGATGAGTGGTGACTTACTTGAGCATTGGTTGACCCTATATGAATGGAGATGGGCTACCTGTCTGGTACCGGTCTAGAGGTATACTTGGGATTTTAAGGAGCCCCTAACAACTGAGAGAAAGCTCTTAACCATGCTGGAACGAAATAGGAGCTCAATGGCTCAATTGGGCGTTGATCGGCCCTGTATAAGAAGTGAGGAGCCACTTGGCCTTACAGTGAGGTTGCTGCTCCAAAGGTTAGCTTAGGCATGTAGGAGGCCTTACCAATAGTGGGAAACCTCTGGGCTCTCCTCGATCAGATCGAGCTTCGGTGGCTTATTAGGGCGATGAATGACCCGGTACATATAGAGCAAAGCCACCGGTCTTGTAGCGATGCTACTGCTCTAGAAGCTTGCTTAGGCACGTATGTGGCCTTACCAAATATGGGAAACTTCTGAGAGCTCCTCGATCGGATAGGGCTTCGTTGGCTTGCTAGGGCGGTGAATGGCCCAGTAAACATGAAGTGAAGCCACCTGAGGTACAGGTCCAGATGCATGCTCAGGATCCTAGAAGTCCCCAGCAACTGAGAGAGGGCTCTGGACCCCGCTGGAATGAATCGAGAGTTCAGTGGCTCACTTAGGCGTTGACAGGCACTGTATAAGAAGTGAGGAGCCACTTGGCCTTACAAAGAAGTTGCTGCTCTAGAGGTTAGCTTAGGCATGTAGGAGGCCTTATTAAGAGTGGGAAACCTCTGGGCTCTCCTCTATCAGATCGGGCTTCGGTGGCTTGTGAGGGCGATAAATGAAACCGTACATATAGAGCGAAGCCACCGGTCTTGTAGCGATGCTACCGCTCTAGAAGCTTGCTTAGGCAAGTAGGTGGCCTTACCAAATGTGGGAAACTTCTGAGAGCTTCTCGATCGGATCAGGCTTCCGTGGCTTGCTAGGGCGGTGAATGGCCTGGTAAACATGGAGCGAAGCCACCGGAGGTACAGGTCCAGATGCATGCTCGGGATCTTAGAAGTCCCCAGCAACTGAGAGAGGGCTCTGGACCCTGCTGGAATGAATAGAGAGTTCAGTGGCTCACTTGGGCGTTGACTGGCCCTGTATAAGAAGTGAGGAGCCACTTGGCCTTACAGTGAGGCTGCTGTTCCAGAGGTTAGCTTAGCCATGTAGGAGGCCTTATCCAGAGTGGGAAACCTCTAGGCTCTCCTCGATCAGATCCGGTTTTGGTGGCTTGCTAGGGCTATGAATGACCCGGTACATATAGAGTGAAGCCACCGGTCTTGTAGCGGTGCTACTGCTCTAGAAGCTTGCTTAGGCACGTAAATGACCTTACCAAATATGGGAAGCTTCTGAGACCTCCTCGATCAGATCGGGCTTTGGTGGAATGAACTAAGAATTTAGTGGCTCACTTGGGCGTTGATCGGCCCTGTATAAGAAGTGAGGAATTATTTGGCCTTACAGTGAGGCTGCTGCTCTAGAGGTTAGCTTAGGCATGTAAGAGGCCTTACCAAGAGTGGGAAACCTCTGGGCTCTCCTCGATCAGATCGGGATTTGGTGGCTTGCTAAGGTGATGAATGACCCAGTACATATAGAACGAAGCCACCGGTCTTGTAGCAATGCTACTGCTCTAGAAGCTTGCTTAGGCACGTAGATGACCTTACCAAAAATCAGAAGCTTCTGAGACCTCCTCGATCGAATTGGGCTTTTATGGCTTGCTAGGATGGTGAATGGCCTGGTAAACATGGAGCGAAGCCACCGGAGGTACTGGTCCAGATGCTTGCTCAGGATCCTTGAAGTCCCCGGTAACTGAGAGAGTGCTCTAGACCTTGCTGGAATGAATCGAGAGTTCAGTGGCTCACTTGGGCGTTGACAAGCCTAGTGCGTGAAGCGTGGAACCACTAATCTTCTACTGGTCGTGCTGCTCTATAAGCTACACAGCTGAGTTGGCTTCTTAGATTCATGGGTCGACCTGCTACCTCTGGCTAAGAGCTTACGAAGGGCAGACCTGGAGGCATGAGAGGATCCATATGAACAGGTCGAATCCCAATGGATCTGCTGGATATGTGATACACTGGTGGCAGAAAAAATCTGTTGTAGAAGAGCAGGAGAGGTGCACTTCTACTATATAGGAGCTCTCGATGTATCAGAATGGTTCAGCTATATAGGAGATCTTCAATCGGGGAGCTACTATATTGGAGCTCCACGATTATCTAAGCAGGTTCACTTCATAGGAGTAGCATAATGAACTGGTTCCACCAGGAATCCCACGTACCATATTTGCTCCACAATGAATGAAACTCGTTAAATGATAAAATGATCACAACATGCGATACATAGGCGATGTAGACAAGTATGGAGAAAAGACATCGTATATAGTAAAAGATATTCATGAATAACGAATCTGTTACCTCGATAGTATAATGATACTCATGTAGAGACATAGAGGCTTTCAAAAAGGGTATGGAAACTTCCCACAGACGGTGTCAAAAAGTGATAACAGGAAATTTGTTTAGGATGAGAAATCCCCATTAACTCACTCGAGACCACTGCTGCGAAAGTAGTGGCCAGGGTCGGTACCGTTGATACCTGACCTGATCTTGTATGAATATGATGGAGGATGAAATCGTAGGTAGGAGACAAAACGTCCCGCCTGTCGGGATTCATGCATATGTAGTAGATCTGGGGAGCTTGAGGAGACAAGCCATCCCGCCCGTCGGGCTTCATGGTAGGTAGGAAACGAGGGAGCTTAAGGTTTCTTTACTGGTCCTGGTCTTGGTCCTCGGTCTGGGTCAGAGCTCGTCATGGTACCCGGGGATCGGTTCTGGAGCCCGATTCCTTCCTGTAATTCCGTGATCTAGATAGCAAGTAATGAGGGGGCTTATCTAGATCTTACGTCGGAGAGCTCGATTTCTGCCACAGAGATGATGCGGGACAGCTCATCGACTTCCTTCAAGCTAGTCTGGATGGTTTCTCCTCATCTTGACGTGCGACTTTGGCATATAGATGAGAGGATAAGAGCACTAGGTCCAGCGTGGTAGGAATCTAGCTTCGTTTCCTTAGGTTTTTGTTGTTGTTTCCCGATCTTATGTTAGAAAGATTAGAGAGATATGACCAATGAGGTCGGTTCCTAGCCCGCATACACAAATGCGTAACACAGTAGATAATAGGAAATATACAAGTCTTTTGTAGAGGAAGATGGACTGACCAAGGGGAAAAATGCATCACGAATGATCACATGCTGAAAATCCCCAAGGTAGTATCCAGAAGAAGGTGGAATACCCTTCCTTATGTATATATCAGAGAATGCTCCGGGGAGCTTACAAGAATGGTGAAGTAATACAACGCAATTGCTCCGGAGAGCTTACAATGGTGGTCAAATGTAGACCGATACCGGTATATTCTAGGTAAAGGTAATACATACATTGATGATGTCGAGAGATCTTTAAACGAAGCATGTCTGTCTTTTGTCATTGATCGGATCCCTTCTATGCCTTTTATAGGTATATTTATCAATGGTGACTGCCTTCGCATGCAAGTCCAGGATTCTTAAATCTTCCTTTTCTTATTGAGTATGATTTTTCCTTTAATGTAGTTGATCGGATCGTGGCTAATATCTCGGAGGGGATGTGTTTGTTTCCTCTTCGGACTCTTCCTTCCTTGATAAGCGGGATTTTCTGTTATGGTTGAACCTCAATAATCGGTTGTGGAGGATATCTTGGAGGGAAAGGTATTTGTTTCCTCTTTGGACTCTTTCACTAATGATGGCCATTAAAGAGTTGATTATTCACTTATTAATGGTGTTGATCATGTCATTAACTGGGTTGACTGCCTCCATTAATGCGGTTGACCCCATTAATGGTACTTTAAATGTCATGGAAGTCAATCCTCTCTTTATACGTTGTCGAGAGGAGAGCTCTAGTTCTGCATGTCACTTTGGAGATGTACTTCATGGAGGTTACCTGAGGTGACATTTGATGTTCCTTGAGGGCGGAGTACCCTAGGATCCAGTACACAGGCGGGGTCCCCCAGGGACCTCTCGATTGTCACGGAGCTAGATGCTGGTATTCCCATGGAGCTTGTGCTAACAATTTTAGAGGCAATATCCCATTGGGTTCCAACCTTGTAGTTGGGAGCTTGGTTCAGCTACGCCGAGCTTTATCATGGAGCCTGACGTAATTATGCAGGCTTCTTAGCGGGGTAGCGGGCTTGGCTGGCAGGCCCAGGTAAGGTGTTTTCCATAAACAAGCGACCTTGGCGCCTTTCTAGAAAGGTGGAGAGGTACGCTCGAGTACTACTCTTGCTACTTGATTTAACCATACCAGGATCTATTGTGGATCTTGGCACTTTTGGTGACGACATGGCTTTATGGTCTTCTTCCTTTTATGGTCGGACAGGTCGAGATTATAACTTGACGAGGCAGAAGTGCCTTTGCAAGACAAGTTCGGCACCTTGAAGGTATCCTAGTGAAAGTAAACATTGCAGCAAGCTCTAGGAGAGTGTCACGAGATACCTCGATGTCGGGGGACCTAGGTCCTTTTATGTCGACCTAGCTTCGGGCTTTATCTTGGTATAAGAAGCTTGATACGGTCTCATCGGGATTTATTTGGTAAGCCTGGACACGTACGAGATGCTCAGATGGTATGGGCGGCCTCGCCTTGCTCCTGTAGGATCGCGTGGCAGCTTGACCTCGGGGATCTTGATACCCAGTCAAACAAGCCCGAATTTGGACCCTTACAGGATGGCCGAGAAGTGGAAAATTCTTTTTTGGTCCCTAGCCAAATTTTACTATTAACAGAAGTCCCCTCTGACTTGAACACCTGTAAGTATTTGGGGTTGGAGTCTAGATCTTGTACTATATGAAGAATTTTGTTTGACCCTTTTTATTGGTAACCAGTATCGTTCCCAGTGATTGGCTTTAGAGAACCGGGGTATTATTCATTCCAGTAAAATAAATGAGCTTACTGCTCGATCATGTCGGATGAAGCTTTTGTGGTTAATATGGGTACCTAGAGTTCCTTTTCCAGGTATCACGGTACTTAGATGAGCTGGCCAAATGATTCTGGTAGGCATCTATGCCATCTAGATCCTTCCTAGCGGGGTTGGCCCGGCCAAGGCAGCAGGATGACCTTTTGGTTGTTCTGATCTCGTGATCTAGCAGGTAACTATGCTCCTACGTTTAGATCCTTCTTGGAGATTTTAGCCCGACCAAGGCATCAGGTGCGCTATCTAGCTATATCCTGGTATCGAGATCTAGATGAAAACTATGCTCTTATACTCAGATCCTTCTTGGGGGTTGTAGCCTGACCAGGGCACCAAGAGCGCAATCTAGCTATTTCCTCGTCTTTTGATCCGAATGGAAACTATGCTCTTACACTCAGACCCTTCTTGGGGGTCGTAGCCTGACCAAGGCATCAGGAACGCTATCTATCTATATCCTGGTATCGAGATCTGGATGGCAACAATGCTCTTAAACTCAGACCCTTCTTGGGGGTCGTAGCCCGACCAAGGCATCATTAGCGCTATCTAGCTATATCCTGGTATTTTGATCCGGATGTCAACTATCCTCTTACACACAGACTCTTTTTGAGGGTCGTAGCCCGACCAAGGCATCAGGAGCGCTATCTAGCTATGTCCTGATATTTCGATCTGGATGGCAACTATGCTCTTACACTCAGACCCTTCTTGGGGGTCGTAGCCCGACCAAGGCATTATGAGAGCTATCTAGCTATTTCCTGGTCTCGATATCTGGATGGCAACTATGCTTTTACACTCAAATCCTTCTTGGGGTGGCAACTCTGTGCTTGTCGAATAGTGGAAATAAAGGTTGCCGTGTTCTGAGTATAGAATTTAGGTCATCCCCTTTTATTTTATTTTTTTATTTTTTTTATTTTTTTTATGTATTTATGTGTATCTATTTATATTTGATCCAAGTAGGTTTGAATTTGCTGATATCTCGCCAAGATCCTATCAATCCGTCCCCTCCTTATCAGGTGGGATCCCTTATTTAAAAGTGGTTGACCCCGAGTGAATAGTGGAAACGATGATATCGTTGACGAAAACGAGTTGGTTTCCTTTAAGGGATCAAACACTTGGATCACACGTATACGAAATTAATTATTAGTTACCACATAGATATGATCTTGTATTTTATCGCGGCATGGTGTGTCATGGAGGCTACCCAGCTAGTTATGTGTCATCCCGTAGAGCGAAGTAGATCCCTGCTCCGACTCTGTTCTTAGAAGCTTGAGGTGGATTTCCCTGACCCTTAGGTGCTTGAGGTGACCATGTAGACATTCTTGGGAGTTAGTCGGGGTGTTGTAGATTTAGGTGTGATTTCTACTTCATGTCCAGCAGGAACAACGAGCTTCTGGAGAGGTTGGCGCGCTTCTCTCGAATGTCTCTTGAGCTAGGAGACTTCTCCTGGCATTCACGGAGCGGTTTGAGGAGCTCGATCTCAGAGTCGAGGTTCCCCGATAGGTGGCCTGGAGAAGCTCGGGTTCCAATATTTGTGTGGGGGCACGTCCTGGTTGTGACTGGCTTGTTTTAGCCGGCCTTTCCTGCTCCTGCGGAGTGGTTTTATGGTCTATCCGAGCTTCATGAACGTTGATTATGGGTTTCGACTTGTGGCGGGAAAGTGGAAAATTTCTCTTTGACCCCTGGCCAAATTTTACTATTAACATAAGTCCCCTTGAACTTGAACATCGGTGGTAGAGCTGGGGTTGGAGTCAGATTCCTTGTTTAATTGAGAAAGTTTTCCGTTATAAAAAGAATTAATTAGAGTGAAATCTTCTCATTAGTTACCCAATATTTGAATTTGAAACAGTGTTTTATTCGAAGAAAAAAGACTGCAATACGGCTCCCTCCGCTACTCCAGGTGATCTTCTTGAGGATATCACCAACATCATTACCCTTAATCCTCTATTTAAACCCGGCCTTACCGTCGTTTTCTTCACACTTTCTCAAATCTCAAATTTTCAGATTTCTTCTTTCCTGCTTTTCTCTACTGATTTCCCTCTATCTTTCGCTAACTTTCAAGTTCTTCTTACCCATTAATGTCGACTTCCTCAGACAGTATTGATGCCTTTGTTGAAGGCACCGGAGGCCCTAACCTAGTTCCTTGTAAACGAGTGCGAGGAATTTTGAGTGATAAGGAATCTTCCCTGGTTCTCCAGCGCCGTAGTTCTAGCAGGAACGTTTGGAACGTCTCTATTGGCTCCGGCTTCTCGAACCAGTCTGACTACCCTCTAAACCTAGTTGACGAGGATTCTGATGTCGGGGAGAGAGTCGATGCTATTGGGAAGGTTCAGGTTACAGTGGCGGAGCTTCCTTCAGCGGTAATCCTTCTTTTCGAACCCAGGGTCATCCCTGATTCTACCGTTGACCCTCAGTCGATTAGCCATCTTCAGGATAAATACGGTATCCCTGAGAAAGTTTCTCTCACCGTCCCCTACAGGAATTATGACGTTTTCAACCCGCCCAAAGACATATTTCCCATTCATGTTGCAGCCTTCGAGAGCGGGGTGAGGCTCCTTTTTCATCCTACCCTTCGGTGGGCTCTCAACGCCTGGCTTTTAAAGGTATCTAGTCGGCTTCCTCGTGCTATAAAGGGAGCAATGCGAGATGAACAGTATAGCTAGAAAGACTGAGGTAGAGGAGCTTGATTTCCTTTTCCAGATAGAGAGCCTGGCTGGGGTTCCTCGAGGTCAATTCTATGCCAAGGATAAGAAAAAATTCAATTTCATCATCCCCGGGGCTTCAAGGAAGGACCCCGCTTGGAAAGAAGAGTGGATACTAGCGGGGGGAGACTGAGGGAGCTCCATATTCATTGGCGGGCATGAGCTCGAGGTCCCCACTGCTTTTAGTGACAAACCCTTGTGAAATCGAGAATCCTTGTCCGCTGAGTCTGAGGCTGTGTTGAAGACTATCCTGGCCAGAAATTATCTTAATTTAAAGTTTCCAACTGCTGACCCCTTTGACCCCCGCAGGGTGAACAAGTACCTGCGGATCTCTGTTGCTACTCCTTGTAAGTATCTGGCTTTATCACGCTTTTTGGATTGTTTGATGGTTTTGTTCTGATGGTCTTAACCCTTTTCTTAACAGTGTTTGTTATTGCTCCAGCATCTAGCGAAGCCTGGCAAGCTAGGACCCTCCTCCTCCTTCAAGATCATCCCCGAGAGCTTTCTCAGCTACTTCGAAGAAGGGGTGTCAACCGTTAGGGGTGCAACCTTGCTCGTCCCTGCTCCATCACCTTCCCAGGTGAAGTCCAAGATGGTTATTCTTGCGTCTCGGGCAGCAAAGGCTCTAAACCGAGGAAGGCCAGCTTCTTAAGCCAATGATACGTCCACCTCAGTCCCCTCACCAGTAGTTCCTGCTGCTTTAACTGATGCTTCCCCAGTCATATCATATCCTTCCACTGATCCAGCTACCTCTCGGGTAGTTTATGTTCCTAGGGAGCCCGAGACCGATACTCTTGAGATCGCCCCATCTCGTCCCCACCAGCAATCGAGCTAGCAGGTCAAGACGAGGTCTTAAAGCAATTCGTTGCGTCCTGCCCAGGTGGCTGTCTTTCTAGGATGACCTCGATGCCCATGGACGTCATGGTTACCAAAGGGTCCGCCCTTCTAACCGAGGTAATCATCATTTTTAGTTCCTCATTCAGTAGCTTGATTTATCATTTCCTAACATGGGATCCCTTTGTAGGCCTTCAAATTTCAAGTAGCCATGGGACTTCAAGTGGCTTCTCTCCACGACTGGGCAGCTAAGGCTGAGGTTAAGGCTGAGCGAGCTATAGGGTTACTTGTGCGGGCTCAAACCATGGTCCAAGAGATAACCTCTAGCCAGAAGGGGATGGAAACACAACTGGCTGAGCTCCAGTGCGACCACGAGAGGTTGAAGAGGGCCTTTGGTCAGGAAACTCTCCGGTCGAAGCGACGAGCCAGCCAGCGGGATGACTGGAAGGGAGAGGCCGGGGCACTAGATGTCGTGAACCAAACTCTGCAAGCCCAAGTTACCATGCTCCAGGTCGAAGTGGAAGCCTCTTTCAATGAGGGGAATTTTTATGCCTCCTATCAGGTTGCAGAGGCCCTTCCTCCCCCATTTGATCTCTCCAACATCGCTGGCTGGGACAGGGAAGAGGTTATGTCACTGGCTGCAGGATGTCTCACCCCAAAAATGTTGGAGCTGGTCCTTTTACTTGGAAGGGAGCTTAGAAGTGGTTTGAAGTGCCAGATCTGCCTCCTCCTGTTTCGACCTTCCCAGCATCTAGTTCTGGCGAATCCTCGAGGGGGGTCAAAACCGAGGAGCTAGAAGGAGGACTTGCTGAAGCCTGAGATCCCCCCACAATGCTCTTAGGAGTGGAGTCAACAGAAGGCGGGAATATGCCTGAGTCAGTGGCCAGCCTTCTTGATGCAGCTATACCGCCTGAAGTTATGGTGGTGATTATTGAAGTCATGGAGGAGGAGGATTCTGTTGACCCCGAAGCAGTCGAGGCGGATCCCTAGGAGGAGGCGGATGAGGTGGTATATGCAGCTGACCAGGACGAGCTCCCACTAGAGAGGGGAGTAGGGGACGAGGTTCATTTTGTGGAGAAGAAGGCTGAATATCATTAGGAAGATGAAGAAGTTTGAATTCTCTCTTTTGTGATTCATTTTGAATTCCCGGAAAGGGGGTGGGCATCCCATCTTTAACCGTGTTTGACCATTTATCATTTCATTTTCTTTTTTGTAGCTCGGAATCAGGGGTTGGGCTCCCTGCCTGATATAGCCTTATTAGGGAATAGGCTCCCCCATACATTAATAAATTTCAACTTTAGATCCAATTCACACCCCGACTTGCATGTATTTACTCGATCTCCCTCTAGGTCTAGCATTCACATCAAATTGACTTATCTTGGGGAAAATAACAAGATAAGAACACTGTTTGAGCGTGAAAGCAAACAACTAGCTTGGGCTTTCTTGTTACAAAGACTCGTAGATCAACGTCTTTGGTTGATAGTCTCTTAGTTTGACCGTAAACCTGTTATAGTGAGCAACCACATATCAAGGAAAAAATAGTAAACATCAATAACTGGAATATTTGGAGTTTAAGTAAATCGAGTCCTCCATTCCCGAGCCCTTTTAGGGGGCTGTAACCTGAGTAAGGCATTAAGTAAAGAACTGTTTAGCCCTTTCTTAGGCTTGGGATTGGGAGGGCTTCCGCGCTCTTAAACTTGAGTCCTTCTTGGGGGTGGTAGCCCGACCAAGGCATCAGGAGGGCTATCTAGCTATTTCTTGGTCTCGAGATCTGGATGGCAACTATGCTCTTACACTCATACTCTTCTTGGGGGTGGTAGCCCGACCAAGGCATCAGGAGGGCTATCTAGTTATTTCTTGGTCTTGAGATCTGGATGGCAACTATGCTCTTACACTCAAATCCTTCTTGGGGGTGGTAGCACGACCAAGGCATCAGAAAGGCTATCTAGCTATTTCCTGGTCTTGAGATCTGGATGGCAACTATGCTCTTACACTCAGATCCTTCTTAGGAGTGGTAGCCTGACCAAGGCATCGGGAGGGCTATCTAGCTATTTCCTGGTCTTGAGATCTGAATTGAAACTATGCTCTTACACTCAGACCCTTCTTGGAAGGGGGGTAGTACCCGGCCAAAGCATCAAGAGTGGCGGGGGGGGGGGGGGGGGGGGGGGGGGGGGGGGTTCCCCGGCTTACCCCTGGTCTTGAAGTGATAAAGTCGAATTTTCTATGTAGACCAAAATCATTGTAGGACATAGTTGGAGATGGAGAAAACAAGAAAAGCAAGCTTTATTGATATGAAGGATGGAGTACATTATTGTCGGGGATAAAAAGAAACAAGGCGGAGGCCGCCTGCTCATGAGTCCCCTATTCAAGGGTAGAATTTTTTAAAGTGATCTGCATTCCAAGTATGATCGATGAATTCATATCCTCGAGCTTGTACCCCCCATTACGGATCACCATTTTTATTAGGTATGGTCCTTCCCAATTAGGCCCTAGGACCCCGTCTGACCTTTTCCTAGCATTCAAAGTTACTTTCCTGAGAACTAGGTCCCCTTCTTTGAAGTTTCTGGCTCTAACCCTCCTGTTGAAGTACCTGTCAATTCTGTTTTTGTAGATCGCTACCTTCTCGGCTATTTGATCTTGTTTCTCTTTCAGGAGGTCCAAGCTACCTCGAAGCATACTTTCATTGCTCCCATGTTCAAAATGTTGGACTCTAAAGGAGGTCAGTTTGTGCTCGATAGGTAGGACTGCTTCAACCCTGAAGGCTAGCGAGTAGGGAGTTTCTGAAAATACAATCACAGTTAAATGCTCAAGGCTAACCTATAGGGGGGACGAATATTTTAAACACCTTTTTCGACTCCCTTAGAAACAAACAAAAGTTTGACCCTCTAGATTGCTTATATCACAATATATATCTTAATTAAAGACAATTAATCAATATATAAACACAAGTAAAGTGTGATACAAATAAATAATTGTAACACATACACAATCTGTATTATAGAAAGGAAGTAAACATATATAAAGAGTTCTATCCACAATACAAATGTTAATAGTGAAATTTGGCCAGGGATCAAAGAGAAATTTTCCACCCATAATCGACAATCATGAAGCCCGGAAAGATCATAAAGCCACCCCACAGGAGCAAGGAGGGTTGGTTCGGCTTCAAAGCTACCATAAGACAAGCTAGGCGAGATCGGGATGAGCCCTTACAAGAGTACTAGAAGTCGGGCTTCTCCAGACCATCTATCGGGGAGCCTCAGCTCTAAGGTAGAGCTCCATAACCGCCCGTAGATGCCAGGGGAAGTCACCAAGCTCAAGAGAGCTTCGAAAGAAACCCGCCAACCTCTCTAGAAGCCCACTGTCCTTGCTGGACATAAAGGAAGAATCACACCTAAATCTACGCTACCCCAGCTACCTATCAGGAGGGTCTACAAAAGCACCTTAAGCCCCAAGGATCAGGAAAAATCCATCTTAAGCTTCTAAGAACAGAGCCAGAGCAGGGATCTACCTCACTTTACGGGGCAACAGGCAGCCGGCAGGGTGACCTCCATGAAGATTCATGGCACGAGTGCACACATAATCATCTCCTCATAATATTTACATGCATGTCAAGAGTTTAAATTCAAATTAGGGAACAAACTTATCTTCGTCAACGAAATCATCGAATCCTGAAACAATTCAAATTAAAATAATGAATCCCGACCGATAAGGAGGGAACGGATTCATGAGATTACAGTAAAGTATTCGCGAACTAAAAACCTACTTGGAACGACAAAGACAGAAAATCATAAACAACAGATATACACATAGAAGAAAGGCCTAATTTCTGATTTCAGAACACGGTCACCTTCATCTCCACTATTCGACAGGCACCGAGTTGCCACCACCCTACACCTCCGAGAGATTGTGAGCAAACAAGAGGGTTCTTTGTATCTTAAATCAATATATCAATAATATAGCTCCCATTTACTGTTATTACCACTCGTCCCTCTCTTAAATAGGACGGGAACCAAAGGTACCGACCCCGGCCACTGCTTTCGTGGTAGTGGTCTCGAAGGTGTTAACAGAAACTTCTTATCTCGAGCAAATTTCCCGTCAACAACAAATATTATAGAGATAGGGATAGAGAAACGTTGACACAATATATAACGTGGTAAACCTCCGAAAGAGGAAACATCCACGGGTTAGCAGCCACCGGCAAACAAAATCCACTAGGAGATAAGACAAGTACAATCTCTCAATTGACCTCTTCACCTAGAAACTACCCTCATATCCTACTCTAGAAGTTGTCGCCCTATGCTTAACAATCTGAGGCCCCACACATCTTGTCAAGACTTCCTCGCTTACCTTATCCGGATCCTCACTACCCAAGGAAAGACTTATTGCTCAACTAAGTCCTCATGACTCTAGTCAAGACTTCCTCGCTCACCTATCCGAGTTCTCCCAACTCTAGGCAAGACTTACTTGCTCGACAATCCAAGGCCTCACGCCTCTTTCCAGGACTTCTTGCTAAACACCATAAGTCTCACACCTATTGTCAAGACTTCCTTCTCACAAGAAATCTAGGCGATCATGAATGCAAAACGCAAACAAGCACGCAACATAGAATGCTATGATCAACACATCCTATGGAAAATACTAGAAATGAGCATGAATGCACAAATCACATATAGTCTAGTTAATCATGCATGTATAAACAATCTAGATCATGTAAGATAACAATCACAACCTAGATACATGCATAGATCTAAACATTAATCACAAGGTGTGTTCAATAAATCACAAGATCAAGTTTAAATCACACAAACCTAAAACAGGCTAAAATCATATGACAAAGTCAATCAGATTTAAGCTAAAGTTCTAGAGCATATTCTTAATCATATATTCAACAAATCACATGAATAGCTCAAAAGAACATAAGCACATGTATTATGTGAGAATTTCGGCCAAGAGAGCCTAATACATGTGAGGAACTATTTTTCACAAAATCAACCAATCAAAAATCATAAAATAGTCCTAGAATCAAAGCTAGCACAATACAATCCCAAACATGTGATAACATAGGCAAAATCAAAACCTAACTCAACGTGAATGATTTCAATTAAAACTCAACCTAGCTTTGAAAGAGTTCAAAACTCAAATCAAAACACTCACAATATACAAGTATATGTTGAAGAAGAAAACCCAAGGCAATTGATCAAGTTTTAAAAGAAAACTTTGAGAGAAAATCAATACCTTAGTTGATTTAGGTGCAATCCCGTTTTTGTATGATTAGACACCAAAAACAGCAGAAAAACTTACTCTAACCTTCAGAGAAAAGATGGGGGATGAATAGATGAATACTCTCAACTTTGAATCACTCAAATCAGAGTTCAAATGAAGACGTTATGGTGTTTGGAAGGTGAGATAATTTAGAGAGAAAATTTATGCACACTTGTTTTAAATTTCTTCTTAGAATGAAATGTGAGAGGGAAAGAGTTTATAAAGGAGTGGGAAACTTGGACATGTGAAATGACCAAGAGAGCATGAAGAAGCCAAGCAAGATTGCTGCCCAAGATGGTGCGTGGGCATCTCGAGGCAGCAAGCCTTCTGCTACGAGATGGCCTCGCGCCATCTCGGGAAAGAAGTCCTTGCTTGCTTCTTTCTCCTCCGACATTCCTTTGTGTTCTTCGACCGTTCTCCGGCCTCCGAACGCGGAATTCAAATATGTTTACAGATTACAAATAGTAACTCTCCCATGGACATGGAAATATAAGATACTCAACCCAGAAAATAATAATTGAATTCGAGATACGAATACGAAGACAATGTATGCAACATGAGTTGAAAGTGTAGTATCTTTTGACATAGAACTTGAAATCAATAGTATGAGTAACCGAAATGACCGAAACTCAATCAAGAATGATTCAAGACTAAAATCTAGTTCAATATCCATGTTATACAAACATATACACACACAAACACAATTCACACTAGAATGCAAACTTCATAGAGATAGTTTCCAATCATGCATATTCCAAAACATGTTATTTCCATATCAATGCATGAGCATTCATCTTCAAAGTGTGTGAATGTGTTATATATGGCACACAACGATGCAGGGACACATATGAATGAATTGTATGTGTGTGCCTATAATGGTACACAAACACAACGATGCAGGGACACAAATGAATGAATTGTGTGTGTACCTAAGCCTTGTAAGAGAAAGATAAGGTCTTAGTATACCTTTGTAGAGTCAAATTGCATCCTTTCTCTTGAAGAGTTAGAACTTGCTTTCACTTGTTGTTTCTTCTTCCTTGAAGCTTGAATCATCATGAATCTAAACAACTAAATAATTACAAGTAAACATCATTTTGATATGGAACTATTGCCAACACAAAATAAAACCTAACAATCTCCCCCTTTGGTAAATTCCATGTCAAAACATCTATACATTTACTGCAAATATAAAAATGAAGATAGGTCACAAAATCACTCCCTCACATTACAATGAGTAAGATTCCTATAACTAATCTTCACCAACTCTTGAACTTTATCTTGATCTTCTCTTGAAGCAACCTATAAATCATCTCAAAGTACAATGCATATACAAGAGAAAGACAACAAATGACAACATATAATATGGATAAGAATATACAATTAAGTCCACAAATACAAGTATCTCCCTTTCAATACATGCCAAATACAAGAATTCTTAACCAAATCTTAAGATTAATTATTACATGCCATTTAGAATTCAAAAGTTCACAAAAACAACAGAAAAAGGAAACTAAGTAACTAGCAACTCTGAACAACTCTTTCTCCCCTTTTTTGACATGAAATGATGCCAAAAGGTAAGAAACATACCATGAGACTCAAATACTAGCTACTAGATCCACCAAAGAAAGATGTACGTGTAGTTGACCTAACATAATGCTTGAGAAGTGGTCTTGAACTTGATGCAATACACTCCTCCAACTCTTTTATTCTAGCATCTTGTTTTTCAACTATAGCACTAAGCTCATCAACCTTCTTCTTCAAATGTAAAGCCCAATCCGGAAGAATGTTTATGCTAGTCTCTTGACAATCAACTTGTGAACTACTAAATAGTCCAAAAGTATCACATATCTTACCCTTATCCTTATATGACATGTATGACACACGTTTATCACTATATTTTTCCAAGGGTTGTACCAACATATCATCTCCACTACTTGTAACACCACGAGCTAAACACAAAAAAGTTATAAACCCCGGTAATACAAGCTTCTTATCTCCTTTAGTTAAGAAAGCCGTATTATCTAAGTAAAACATAAGCAAATCCCCAGGGTTTATAGGTTGATTAGTCACTAAGGCATATACTATTTTGATCTTGTCTTTATTCAACTCGGTTGAATTCGAAGATCCAATAATATTAGTGCAAATAAAAAGATGCCAAAATGCACTTGCCTTAGTTAACTCATGTTGACTAATATATGCTCTACCTTTCCACTCAAAAGAAGCACTGTCAGATAGAGTTCTACCCATGATATTAAGATTCTCAATGATATCAACATCTAGAAAGTTTGAATCAATATCACTAGATAGCCAAAGAAACTTGTTAATGTTTACTGGGTTAACTCTAAACACAACACCCCTAATCTCCATCAAAGCATCCAATAAGGTGGCACTCTCTCTATATTCATGATAAAATTCTCTAACAATAGTATCATTCACTATTCCTAGCATGCTCACCCAATATTCCCAATTTCTATCCTTAATGCATTTAAGAGCATAAGAATCTTTACATTAACCTAAGTCAATGCCTCTCTCTTGAAATATATTTTTAGATGCAAAGATCCCTAAATCCTTTGACCTTGAAGCTTTGGATCCCTTTAAAGTAGACTTGGCTTTCACAATGGGATTTGACAGATTTCCACTTTCGGTAACATTAGTTCTTCCCATTTGTTCTTGTGAAATAAGATGCTATATACATACAAAAGTGAGTGAAAGACAAAACAAGCATATTAGTCACAAATATATAAACACAAAGACATATGACTTAAGAATGAATCATCATGCAAGACAAAGATAGTGAGTAATATCTTACAAGTATCATTAAGTCAAATTATACCAACATGTAATCAAAATGAAGCATTTGAACATATCATAAAAGAGAACTGTTAATAGTGAAATTTGGCCAGGGATCAAAGAGAAACTTTCCATCCATAGTCGACAATCATGAAGCCTGGAAAGACCGTAAAGCCACCCCCCGTAAGAACAGGGAAGGTCGGTTCGGCTTCAAAGCTACCAGAAGACAAGCCAAGCACGACCGGGATGAACCCCCAAAAGAGTACTGGAAGCCGGGCTTCTCCAGGCCATCTATAGGGGAACCTCGGCTCCGGGGTCGAGCTCCATAACCGCTCTGTAAATGCCAAGGGAAGTCTTCAAGCTTAAGAGAGCTTCGAAAGAAGCCTGCCAACCTCTCAAGAAGCCCGCTGTCCTTGCTAGACATAAAGGAAGAATCATGCCTAAATCTACACTACCCCAGCTACCTCCAACGAGGGTCTACAAGAGCACCTCAAGACCCCAAGGGTCGGGGAAAATCCATCTTAAGCTTCTAAGAACATAGCCAGAGCAGGGATCTACCTCGCTCTACGGGGCAACAGGCAGCTGGCAAGGTGACCTCCATGAAAATCCATGACACGAGTGCACACAGGTCATCTTCACATAATATTTACATGCACGTCAAGAGATTAAATTCAAATAAGGGAACAAACTTATCTTCGTCAAAGATATCATCGAATCCGGAAAAAAATCAAATTTAAATAACGAATCCAGAACGATAAGGAGGGAACGGATTCATGAGATTACGGTAAAGTATTCACGAACTAAAAACCTACTTGGACAATATATATATATGTAAAGCCAAGCATGGTAAAAAGGAGGAGACAACGAACGACAGAGACAGAAAATCATAAACAACAGATATGCACATAGAAGGAGGGCCTAAATTCTGATTATAGAACAAGGTCACCTTCATCTCCACTATTCGACAGGCACTAAGGTGCCACCACCCTACACCTCCGAGAGATTGTGAGCAAACAAGAGAGTTATTTGTATCTTAAATCAATATATCAATAATAGAGCTCCCATTTACTGTTATTGCCACTCGTCTCTCTCTTAAACAGGTCGGGAACCAACGGTATTGACCCCGGCCACTGCTTTAGTGGTAGTGGTCTCGAGGGTGTTAACAAAAATTTCTCATCTCGAGCAAATTTCTTGTCAACACTTTCTGGCGCCGTCTGTGGGAAACCTCTCACACCACCATCTTTTTACATTCAAAAAGTTCTTTATTTCAAAGTCATCATGAAGCTCCGCTCCTCACAAGGGCAGCAGGGCACTACGGGACAACCTTCTGCTACATCGACACGAAAGGTCCCGAGGAAAAGGAAAAAATATGGTCTCAATAGCCAGATTCCCATCCAGCCAGCTACTCTGCGGGCTCTGGATCTCCCTCTGGGAAGCCAGGTAGAGCTTGACCAACAAGCGGCGGCCTTTGTAGAGAACGTCCACCTTTGAATACTCGCTGAGGGTATAGCTATCCAACAAATGGGTCTCTGCAATTAAGGGAATCAAGCAGGCCCGGGGTTAGGCAACCCGCCTTTGATCGCTTAGGGCCAGCCCCTCAGGAATCAACTCGTAAGAGAGTGGGGCTCCCGATCTCGATCAGGGATATGCTAGGGCCCATGCCCTATGTTTCCGAAGCGTTGCCATGCTACCAACCATGACAAGTCAGATCCACGGCAGATGACCTTACCCGGGGATGGGAAAATCTCTTCCACCCAACGACTATAAGGAGGGAAGCCTGGGGTAGAGAATAAGAAAGTCAGCCATGTCCCCGAGCAAGCCCCCTCCAAAGAAGGAACCGGGTAGAGGTCACCAGTTCATCAGAGGGATCTGATGGTGAGGAATCCGAGATCGACTAAAGGAAGTCCGAAAGCAAGCGACTAAGGGACCAGTTGGCAGAGCTACAGAAAGAGGTCCAATTGATGAATAAGGGGAAGTATAAGGAAGACAAGAAATATCCTCTAAGTGAAATGAACACCCCCTTCAACAGAAGGATCCGGGAGGTAGAGCTCTCGCCTAAGTCAAAATGCCAGCTGACAGGTTCTCCGGAATCGAAGATCCACTGAGCCACTTAGAAAGCTTCGTTCAACAGATGGAGGTCTATAACACAACCAGGGTCGTTCTATGTCGGATGTTCCCCACTACACTCACGGATTATGCTAAGACCTGGTTTAGGAAACTACCAGCCGGGAGCGTAGATTCCTTCACCAAATTATCAACTGACTTCTGCTTACAGTTCCAAGGGGTTAAGCCCTGACTGAAGGACCCGATTCATCTACAATACATGATCCAGGAGAGAGGGGAAACTCTTTGGGCTTATGTCGAGCGGTTCCATAAGGAAGACATCCAGATGAGGGTCTTCAACAAGAGAGAAACCCTTGGAAACTTCAGAAGAAACTTGTGGGCAGGAAAACAATTCCAGACTTTTGCCAAGAGACCTCCGGAAACCTACCAGGAAGCCTTTGATTGGGCTCTGGAACAGATAGAGGTCGACGAACAGCTCAAGGTCAAGATGGAGCATGACGACATGAGAGCCGAAAAGTGATAAAAGAAGGATGCGCCCTGACCCGAGCAAGATCAAAAGAGCCAGAACAAACCTTCTAATAAATCAACATACGGTTTCCCTCTTCTTCAGCCCATATCAGAAAGGTATCTAGATAAATGGGGTCCTCCTCAAGCTTTACCACCTCTCAGAACAGTGGCCCCTATAGCCCACGATGAGAAGGGGTACGACCGTTACACTCCCTTGAATGCATCTCGACAAAATAGTCTACCTCACCATTCGGATAAAGGTTTGTTACAGAAGCCCGCTCCTATGAAAGCCCTGGGTCGATAAAAGAAATTGTTACAAATATTATGACTTTCACGAGGATGAAGATCACAATACTTCAGAATGCTACAACCTGCGGAACCAGATTGAGGGTTTGATCAGGGGAGGATGCTTGATAGAGTTCTTACAATAAGTGAGGGAGAACATTCAAACCGGAAAAGAGGTACAAGCGGAGATCCTGGAACATGCTGAGAAGAGGAAGAGGGAGCAGGCAGACCTGATGTAACAAATTCAGGTTATACACACTATCAGCGGAGGTCCCACTCTGGCCGACACCTCTAACAATTAAAGGAAAAATCATGCGAGGAAGGTCCCTCGTACGGACGACGGGTGGGATATCTTCAAGGTCGACCAGAGACCGACCAACCCCTCCTAGCTGTCTCAAATCATCTTTACCGAAGCAGATGTCTTTAACACCGTGCAACCACATGATGACCCTATGGTCATTACATTACAAATTGCCAACTTGATGGTGCACCGCGTGCTAGTCGACACAGGTAGCAGCGTCGATGTTCTGTTCAAAGACACTTTGGAAAAACTAAACTTGAAGCAATGGTGCTACAAGAGTTATACTACTCCATTATACGGTTTCACTGGGGACTCCATCACACCCGTAGGATCAAAAATCCTACCAATGATCATCGGAGCCACACCTCTTCATCAAAACATTATGACCGACTTCGTGGTGGTGGATACCCCATCGGCCTACAACGCAATATTATAGAGGCCATTCCTATCATCCCTGAAGGGGGTCCTCTCTATTTACCACAATGTCCTGAAGTTCCCAGTAGGAGACAAGGTGGGAGAGGTTTGGGGTGATCGGCAAGCAGCTAGAAAATGCTACGCAGTGTCGGCTAACCCAGCAATTCTAGCTAAACAGCTCACCCAAGTAACGATTATCCAAGGCGGGATAACCCTGGCACTAAACCTGGAAGATGCGGGCTCCACCGATTGTCCAGAAGAAGCCTTATAGTGCCCGACATGGAAGAACAGAGAAGGGAATGGGCCAGCGGCCACTTTATCGACAAGTTAAAGGAGATTCCTATTTGACTAACCGATCCCTCGAAGGTCGTCAAGATCGGAGCTACCTTTGAGCCAGGAATTAAAGAGGGCTTGATTAAGCTCCTCATGGAGTTCAACGATATTTTCACCTGGAGTCATGCGGAGATGCCAGGGATCCCAATGACATTAGCTGCACATCGACTGGCAGTGGATCCTACCTTCAAGCCCGTCAAACAGAAAAGGCGCCACTTCAACAATGAAAGAAATGTGGCGGTTCAATAAGAGGTGGATAAACTCACCCAGGCAGGCTTCATTCGAGAAGCCCGCTATCCCGAATGGCTCGCCAACATGGTCATGGTCACGAAGTCAAATGGGAAGTGGCGCATGTGCGTGGACTACACCGACCTCAACCGGGCATGCACGAATGACAGTTTTCCTCTATAAAAAATTTATCAGTTGGTCGATTCCACCTCTGGGAACAAACTCCTGAGCTTCATGGACGTGTTTTCTGACAACAATCAGATTATAATGCATCCCGCGGACCAAGAAAAGACCAGCTTCATCACCGCTTAAGGTCTATACTGCTACAAGGTGATGCTTTTTGGGGCTCAAAAATGCTGGAGCTACTTACCAACGGTTAGTCAACCGTTTGTTTAAGTCCAAAATTGGAAGGTCGATGGAGGTATATATCGGCCATATGATCACTAAATATTCGACCTCGGAAGGCCACCTGGACGACCTTCGAAGGACCTTCATGATCCTAAGGGAAAACCATATGAGGTTGAACCCTTCCAAATGCGCCTTCGGTGTAACTGAGGGAAAGTTTCTGGGCTTCATAGTAATTGAGAGAGGCATAGAGGCTAACCCAGAAAAAATCACGACTATCCTGGATCTAGAATCCCCCGTATCTCTTAAACAGGTTCACGCCTTGACCGGTCAGGTAGCAGCGCTCAATAGGTTCATCTCCCAGTCTACCGATAAGTGCCTACCATTCTTCAAAGCTATCAAGATGGGAAGAAACATGAAGTGGGATCAGGAGAGCAAACAGGCTTTCCAAGCTTTAAAAAGATACCTAACAAGCCCTTCACTACTGGTCAAGCCAAATCCTAGAGAAGAGCTCCAAATATACTTGGCCGTTTCAGAAACCGCTGTAAGTGGGGCCTTGGTCAAGGAATACGGGGATAGGATCCAGTGACCTATCTACTATGTAAGACGTGCTCTAACTAAGCCCGAAAAGAACTATACTCTATTGAAGAAGCTCGTTTATGCATTGGTGACGTTGGCAAGGAAACTCCGTCCTTACTTTCATGCTCATTCAATAGTAGTGGTGACGGAACAACCCCTCCGTCAGTTCTTGCAAAGGCCAGATGTTTTTGGAAGGCTGGTTCTATGGACCCTAGAGCTTACCCAGTTTGATTTAAAGTATAAGCCTAGGACCACAATAAAAGCTCAAGCACTAGCGGGCTTTAGAGCCGAGCTTTCAATACCTTCAGATCAGGCAGCCCCCACAGTAACAGATGTCACCCTTGAGAGGATTCCAGAATCTGACAACTGGCCTGAGGGTGTAAGTTATGGACTCTCTACACTGACGGAGCTTCCGGGCAGTCCGGGGGAGGAGCGGGCATAGTCCTCATCTACCCAGAAGGAACTGAGTGTTGCCATTGTTTCAGGTTTGAATTTAAAGCCATGAATAATAAAGTGGAATACGAAGCTCTGCTAGCTAGGATAAAAGCTGCCATAGAGCTCGGGGTTGATTACCTGAATATCAAGAGCGACTCTTCACTCGTGGTCAACCAAGTTTCCGGGGATTATCAGGCCAAAGGGGATAACATGATCGCTTACCTGAAACTGATGCAACAACTCAGGACAAAATTTAGGGGATTCAAAATCGAGTAGATACCTCAACAACTAAATCATCGGGCTGACGTCCTAGCCAAGATAGCTGCCTATGGTGGCCAGACCCTACCACACAGAGTCCCTCTTCAAGTAATCCCTCTACCTAGCATTATGACTGGTAAGGAAGCTTATACCCTGGACCAACATCCATGTTGGATAGATCCAATAGCAGAATATCTACAGGACGGGAAACTCCCCGAAGAGTCCGACCAAGCTAAAAGGGTTAAAAGGCTCTCAGTCCGGTATTGTATGGTGGATGGGCATTTATACCTAAGGGGAAAATCCCTTCCCTTACACCGATGTCTACACCCTGAAGATGCCAAGTGGGCTTTGAGAGAGGTTCATTCCGAGGAATGCGGGAACCATATTGATGGAGAAGCCTTAGCATATCAGGTTCTCCGCATGGGGTATTACTGGCAGACCATCCATTAAGATGCTAAGAGCTTAGTACAAACCTGCGAGGCATGCCAGAAGGCCGTAAATTTGAGTCACCTCCCTCCTGAGCGTTTGTCATCCCTTAGCTCGCCATACCCCTTTGCTATGTGGGGAGTCGATTTGATTGGACCGCTTCATACAGCTCCGGGACAGGCCAAACACGTAATCTTGCAATTGATTAATTTACAAGATGGGTTGAAGCCGGACCACTGTCCCAGATATCAGAAGAGAACACAACAAAGTTCATCAAGATCAATGTAGTTTATAGGTTCGGAACCCTTCTTATCATCATAACCAACCTCGGAAATCAGTTCGACAATGCCTGATTCAGGGATTTCTGTCAAGGTTTGGGAATCGACCTTTAGTTTGCTTCGGTAGGCCACCCTTAGACCAATGGTTTGGTGGAATCCACGAATAAAAACATCAAGAAGTTGTTGAAGAAAAAGCTACAACAAAAGAAAGGCAGATGGGTAAGGGAGCTTCCCGAGGTCCTCTGGGCTTACCGTACTACAAGGAGAACAGCTCTTGGGAAAATGCCCTACTCGCTGGCCTTCAGGGTTGAAGCAGTCCTACCTATAGAGCATAATTTGACCTCTTTTAGAGTCCAGCGATTTGAATTGGGAAGCAACGAAAGAAAGCTCTGAGCTAGTTTGGACCTCCTGGAGGAAAAGCAAGATCGAATAGCTGAAAAGGTAGCAATCTACCAAGGCAGCAACAAGAGGGTTAAAACCCGATGCTTCAAAGAAAGGATCTAGTCCTCAGGAAAGTGAAGGTTGAACACCAAGAAGAGGTCAGACGGGGTCCTAGGGCCCAACTGGGAAGGACCCTACCTAATAAATATGGTGATCCGTAATGGGGCGTACAAGCTCGAGGATATGGTTGGCCGACTCATCGACCATACTTGGAATGCGGATCACCTAAGGAAATTCTACCCTTGATCAAGGGACTCAGGAGCAGGCAACCTCCGACTAGCTTCTTTTATTTTTTTCTTCGACAGTATTGTACTCCATCTTCAATATCAATAAAACTTGCCTTTTCCTATTTACTCCTTCTTCAACTATGTCCTACAATGATTTGGGTCTACATGGAAAGTTTCGACATTATCGCCTCAAGACCAGAGGTAAGCCGGGGAAGCCCCCTCGCTACTCATGATGCCTCGGTCGGGCACCACCCCCTGCCAAGAAGGGTCTGAGTGTAAGAGCATAGTTGCCGTCCAGATCTCAAGACCAGGAAATAGCTAGATAGCCCTCATGATGCCTTGGTCGGGCTACCACTCCCAAGAAGGATCTGAGTGTAAGAGCATAGTTGCCATCCGGATCTCAAGACCAGGAAATAGCTAGATAGTGCTCCTGATGCCTTGGTCGGGCTACCACCCTCAAGAAGGATCTGAGTGTAAGAGCATAGTTTCCATCCAGATCTCGAGACTAGGAAATAGCTAGATTGCGCTCCTGATGCCTTGGTCAGGCTACCACCCCCAAGAAGGATCCGAGTGTAAGAGCATAGTTGCCATCCAGATCTCGAGACCAGGAAATATCTAGATAGCCCTCTTGATACCTTGGTCGGGCTACTGTTCCCCCAAAGAAGGAATGGATCTTGAAAGCGCGAAGCCCTCCTGATCCCGAGCACAAGAAAGAGGCTAAACAGGTCTTTACTTAAATGTTCTATTCAGGCTATAGCCCCCCCCCCCCCCCCCCCCCCAAAGGAGCTCGGGGATGGATGGCTCGATTTACTTTAACTCTAAATGCTCTTGTTATTTCACTAGCTCTCCTTGATACAAGGTTACTTGCCACAGCAGACCCACAATCAAACAAGGTGACTGTCAACAGAAGAAGTTGAGCCAGGAATTTCATTAGTATGAGGGCTCAATGGCAACAACTTTTTTTTTCTTATACTATTTTTCCCCCAAAGATAGCTCGTTTCGATATAAAAGCTGGATGACCAAGCAAGTACATGCAAGCCAGAGTTAGACCTGAGATTAAAATTTTATTATCAAGTAAGGGAGTCTATCCCTCAACAAGGCTACAACATGCAAGGGGGGCCCAATCCCTGGTTCCGGGCTACAAAATAAAAATAATAAAAGATCAAACTCAGTTGAAGATGGGATGCCCACCCCCTTTTCTAATCATTCAAAATAGATCACATGGAAGAGAACTCAAGCTTCTTCGTTTTCCTGAGAGCCTTCAGCTTCCTCCTTCAGAGGATGGACCTCGCCCCTTGCTCCCCTCTCCAGTCGTGACTTATCCTGGTCAGCTGCATCTACCGCTCCTGCCACTTCTTCCTCGGGATCAGCCCCGGCTGCCTCGGGGTCAAAATGATCTTCCTCTACGTTTTCATCGATCACTGCCATAACTTCAGGCGGTATAGTTGCATCATGAAGACTTGTCACCGACTTAGGCACGTTTCCGCTTTTGTTGGCTCTATTTCTGAGAGCACTGCGGGGGGATCTCGGGCTTCAGCAAGGCCTCCTTTTAGCTCCTCATTGTGAACCCCCTTCGAGGATTCGCAAAGACCAGATATTGGAAAGGCTGGAACATAAGAAGGCAGATCTGGTACCTCCTACTGCTTCCCAGCTCCCCTCCCAGAAGGGCCAGCTCCATCAGTTTCGGGACGAGACATCTCCGCAGCCCGTGACATGACCTCCGCTCTATCCCAGCCGATAATGCTGGAGAGATCGAATGGGGGAAGGAGAGCCTCTGTAACTTGATAAGAGGCATAGAAATACCCCTCGCTAAAAGATGTTTCCACTTCGGCTTGGAGCTGGGTAATTCGAGCCTGCAAGTTTTGGTTTTGAACATCTAGAGCCTTCGCCTCTCCCCTTCAGTCATCCCGCTGGCTAGCCCGCCGCTTCAATCGGAGAGTCTCCTGATCTCATTGAAGCTCAGCAAGTTGTGTCTCCATTCCTTGTTGGCTGGAGGTCATCTCCTGGACCAAGGTCTGAGCCCGTGCAAGCAACCCTATGGCTCGCTCAGCTTCAGCCTCAGCCTCAGCCTTGGCTGCCCGATCACGGAGGAAGGCTACCTGATGCCCTACGGCCACCTGAAACTTGAAATTCTATAAAGGAAAATCAGGCTAGAAAATGACAAGTCAAGCAGCTCAATGAAGAAGTAAAAGCGACAATTACCTCGGCTAAAAAGACGGACCCTTTGGTGATCAAGATGTTCACTGGCCTCGCGGTCATTCTAGAAAGCCCGCTGCTTGGACAAGATGCTACAAATTGCTTCAGGACCTCGTCCTGACCTGCCGAGCTGGAAGGGGCAAGAAGGGGCTACCTCATAAATATAGGCATCGGGCTCCATGGGAACCTTGACTTCCCGGGATACAACCGGATCTGCAGAGAGGGGTAGCGGGACTCGGGGGGCATCGTTTGGAGTAGTAACTTATAAATGAGGGATAGGAACAGAATTATTGATGACTTGGGAAGCAGACCATCCTCAGTTTAGAGCCTTCGCAGCCCAAGATGCCAGAAGAACCATCTTGGACTTCAGCTGGGAAGGAGAGGGGGAAGGAACGAACGGGTCAGCTACCTTAGTGGTTGACCACCCCCCCCCTCTTCAGAACAGTCGGGAGAGCTCCCGGGGACGATCTGGAAGGAGGAGGAGGTATCCCAGCTTGTCGGGCTTAGTGAAAAGCTAGAGCAACAAAAAACACTGTTAGAGAAAAGAATCAAGATCATCAGAACTGAACCATCCAATAAAAAAAACAAGATAGATCGAGATACTCACGAGGGATAGCACAGGATATCCGTAGGTACCTATTTACCCTACGGGGATCGAAGGGGTCAGCGGTCAGAAACTTCAGATTCAAATAATTCCGAGCTAAGATGGTCTTCAGCACGGTTTCAGACTCATCGGGTAAGGAATCTCGACCCTAGGTGGGTTTGTCACTAAAGGCGGTGGGAACCTCGAGCTCATGCTCACCGCTAATACGGAGCTCCCCTAGTCTCCCCCCTCCAATACCCATTCTTGTTTCCAAGCGGGGTTCTTCTTTGAAGCCCTGGGATGATAAAATTGAGCCTATTCTCAGCCTTGGCATAGAATTGGCCTCGTGGGACTCCTGCCAGGCTACCAATTTAGAAAAGGAAGGTGAGCTCCTCAGCCCTGGGCTCATTGGTTACGCCGCTCAACTCGCATTGCTCTCTCCACAATACCAGGAAGCCGACTAGATGCCTCTAAAAGCCGGGCGTCAGTTGAAGCGGAGCCAGCTGAAGGGCATTGAGAGCCCACCGTAGGGTGGGATAAACAGGAAACCTCACCCCGCTCTCAAAAGCCTCGACGTGGATAGGAAGCACGTCTTTGGGCTGGCTAAAAGCATCGTAGTTCCGATAGGGGATTGTTAGAGAAACGGTATCAGGAATACCATACTTGTCCCGTAGAAGGCCGATCGACTGAGGGTCGACAGTAGAGTCGGGGATGACCCTGGGTTCGAAAGGAAGGGTTATCACTGGAGAAAGCTCTGCCACCTTGACTTGAGCCCTCCAAACTGCATCTAATATCTCTCCGACATCAGAGTCTTCGTCGACTAAGTTTAGAGGGTTGTCAGGCCGGTTCAAAAAGCCAGAGTCGATAGAAGCGTTCCTGTTAGAACGACGGTGCTGGAGGAGAGGGGAAGATTCCTCGTCGCTTGAAATCCCTCGCACCTTCTTAAGAGGAACTTGGTTAGGGCCCCCAGAGCTCTCCACCAAGGCATCAACACTATCTATGGAAGTCGACATTGATGAGCAAGAGAAATGAGAAAGCAAGTGGAAGATAGAGACAGACAAAGCAGGGAAGAAGAAATTTGAAAGTTTGAAGATTTGAGGAAGTATGAAGAAAGTGAAGGTCAGGCAGGGCTTTAATAGAGGTTTATTGGCGATATCCTCAGGAAGATCACCTGGAGCCATATTACAGCCGTTTTTCATCGAATAACACTCAGTTTCAAATTAAAAATGTTGGGTAGTTAATGAGAAGATTTCGCTCTCAGTAATTATCTTGATGGCGAAAAAATTTCTCAACTAAATAAGGAATATGACTCCAACACCAACTTTACCACCTGTGTTCAAGTCAGAGGGGACTTCTGTTAATTGTGAAATTTGGCCAGGGATCAAAGAGAAATTTTCCATCCATAATCGACAATCATCAAGCCTGGAAAGACCATAAAGTCACCCCGCAGAAGCAGGGAAGACCGACTCGGCTTCAAAGCTACCAGAAGACAAGCCAGGCGCGACCGGGACGAACCCCCATAAGAGTATTGAAAGTCGGGCTTCTTCAGGCCATCTATCGGGGAATCTCAGCTCCAGGGTCAAGCTCCATAACCGTCCCGTAAATGCCAGGGGAAGTCTTCAAGCTCAAGAGAGCTTCGAAAGAAGCCCGCCAACCTCTCCGGAAGCCCGCTGTCCTTGCTGGACATAAATGAAGAATCATGCCTAAATCTACACTACCCCAGTTATCTCTCAGGAGGGTCTACAAGAGCACCTCAAGCCCCCAAGGGTCAAGGAAAATTCATCTTAAGCTTCTAAGAACAGAGCCATAGCAGGGATCTACCTCGCTCTACAGGGCAATAGCCAGCTGGCAGGGTGACCTCCATGAAGATCCATGACACGAATGCACACAGGATCATCTCCAAATAATATTTACATGTACGTCAAGAGTTTAAATTCAAATAAGGGAACAAACTTATCTTCGTCAAGATATCATCGAATCCGGAAACAATTCAAATTTATATAACGAATCCCGCCCTATAAAGAGGGAACGGATTCATGAGATTACGGTAGAGTATTCGCGAACTAAAAACCTACTTGGACGATATATATACATGAAGCCAAGCATGGTAAAAAGGAGGAGACAACGAACGACAGAGATAGAAAATCATAAACAACAGATATACACATAGAAGGAGGGCCTAAATTCTGATTACAGAACACGGTCACCTTCATCTCCACTATTCGACAGGCACCGAGGTGCCATCACCCTACACCTCCGAGAGATTGTGAGCAAACAAGAGAGTTATTTGTATCATAAAGAAATATATCAATAATAGAGCTCCCATTTACTGTTATTGCCACTCGTCTATCTCTTAAACAGGTCGGGAACCAACGGTACCGACCCCGTCCACTGCTTTCGTGGTAGTGGTCTTGAGGGTGTTAACCGAAATTTCTCATCTCGAACAAATTTCCCGTCAACAAGAACAATGTCTAACATACAATGCTCCCCCTTGATAAATGCTATAACAAAATTCAATGATAGCATAGAGTTCACAAAGATGTTCACACAATCACACATTCAAGCAATTTGAAGAAATATCAACAAAATAAGCTTCATATGCTAAGAGAGATACACAAATCTTTTTCAAGTTCTCTCATAATTCTTCAACAATTGCTAAGATATCATCATACTCATAAACAAAGTGTGTGTGTGTAAGAGATATGCTTCAAATATATATCAAGAAGTAGTTTGATAATCAACATGCAAACAATTTCCAACAACTATTCATCTTAAGCTTTTTCCATAAAAAGTCAAACCGATTATCATCCGGAATTTTTGTTATTAAGAGAATAGATTTCAACATATGAGCGTATGTGTGCATATGGCTAGTCATTCCATTTCTGTTTTTCAACCCGAGCTCATTTGATTTTCAACTAAACTTCTTTTTAAGCCTTCCTCCTTTTCTTTTTAGGCTTTGAATCAAAGATTTTTTTTTATGAATTCCTTTCAACACTTCTTTGATTTTTCCATTTTTTAAATAAACAAAATTCACTTCATGACGGCTTTCACTCATCACAATGGTGTAGCTCTTTCCAACATTGGGTAGCTTTCACAACCAATATGTGTAGCCCTTTTCATGAAGGTGCTCATTGAGTTCTATGTAATTGCCGAAGCAAAATGGATACTAACCATAGGTCATTTTAAATGTACTTAAGCACAAAAACTTCAAGGTGTATCCAATGTTTACATATTAGTAAACTCAACCTACTAGCAAAGCATATAAGAGAAGCAAGGTGCAATTTTAGAAAACCAAGATTTTATGGCTCATAAGCACATGATCTAAGAGCAATAAGTAGAGACTTATTCAAGATCATTACTTCTCTAATAAGTAGCTTTCAAATAATATGAAGCTCATATTTTCAAAAGTAACGTCACTCAATATACCATACACAAACAATCATCAAAGTTAAGATCAATGTGAACAATATCACTATTAGATCCTAAAATAGCACATGTCAATGAGAACCATATGTATGCTATACAAAATTCTCTAATATGACATGCTATGAGATGTATGTCAAAAATTGAGTCAAAAGATGAATATCTAGAGAATATGCATTAGAGTATAGAGATGACTTTTTGCACATTATATTTACCAAATATCATACTTCCGCCCTTTTATGAGCACTCTTGCCTTGAATGTCCTCATGACACCAAGTTGGCGATGTTTCACAACAAGAGTATAAAAAGCATAATATCTCAACTCAATCAACGTATATAGCAAAAGAACTTCTTCAAAGTTAATCAATAAATTTTGACCATCATAACAATCATGATGTGAGATAACCAAGTTCATATCAATACATTGAGTATTCAAAGCTAGCAAGCAAGAATTCTCAACACAATTGATATATAGCCTCAAAACTATCTCACATGTGCTTCTTATATTAGTGATAAGAGCACTCACCCTTGAACCACTTGTTCTTGGGTGTACCTACACAAACATTTCCAATATCATCCTTGACAACAATGTTAAATCTAGAGTAAAGTCCTTCAATGACTTGATTAACAAGAATATCATTAACACACTCTTCCTTAACATTTTCAATACAAGCTTTGTCAAGTTGAACAAGATTAGTATTCTTTCTACTCCACGACTTCTTCTCATGCTTAGCAAAATTATCATGTTTCTCAACTCTCAAGGCCTTATCATGTTCAAATTAAAGTTTAATCTCCTTATCCCTAGATTCATTTCCTAATTTTCATTTTTCAATATATTTACAACACCTAGGCTTAATGTGACCTATTGCTTTTAAATAATGGCAAATTGGAATAAAATATGAGATTGTACCTTTTGGAGTTGAACTAGCTTCACCAGGAGTTTGCAAAGATACCTTTTTTGCCAACTTCTTCTTGGCTTTTTATCTTCTCTTCTTGTGTGGTTTCTTATCAATCACAACTTCATCAAAGTGTATATGAAGTGGTGCTTCCAAGAGCTCCTCTTCAACTACCAAGTTGTCTTCACCACTATGAGATTCAACAAGATTCCTAACACTAGACACACTAACTGAATCATTCACTAAGTCCTTGATAGCCTCCTTAGCCGTGTCTATCTCTTCCATCAATTCTTGTTCTCTCTTCTTCAAAGAAGATATCACACTATCCTTTTCAAGATTTATCTTTTCAAGTTCTGTAAACTTCTTTATAATATCACCTTTTTCACCAAGAAGTCTACGAGTAACAGCCACAAACTCATCTAGTTGCTTCTTGATCAAATCATCCTTCTCAACTACTTCTCTTTGAGTATTGTCTCTAGCTTCTTCATGCTTTTCTATCTTTTTCAACAACTCAAGATTAGTAGGAATGGAACTAGAGCTTCCATGATGATTTGCATCAAAGTTCTTGTTCAAAGATATTGTACCATCAACATCTAGTGGAGAATGAGAAGCCGTTAGAGCTACAAAGTTGCTCACCAACTCTTCATCTTTTGAAGACTCACTACTAGAGCTCTCATTATCACTAGAATTATCATCACTCCAAGTAGCCTCCAATACTTTGCCTTTCTTGTCTTTCTAAGATGGCTTCTTGGTGCACTCACTAGCAAAGTGACCAAAACCATGACAATTATAGTATTGAACCTCTTTCTTGTTCATGGCTTGACTATTCTTCTCAATCCTTGGAGATGATGTTCTCTTGACTTCTTTTTCCTTAGAAGACTTGCCTCTAGGCTTGGCATTCTTCTTTATAAACTTCTTGAACCTTCTAACCAAAAGTGCGATATTTTAATTTTCATCATCACTCTTCTCCTCAATAGCATTGAGAGCGATTCACTTACTTTTCATTTTTGGCTTCAAGCACATCTCATAAGTTTGGAGAGACCCAAGCAACTCATCAATATTCATACTATCCACATCCTTGCTTTACTCAATGGCTGTCACCTTTGATTTGAATCTCTTAGGAAGAGACCTAAGGATTTTCCAATTTAAAAGCTCTTTTGAGATAGGTATTCCAAGTGCTTGACATTGGTTAGCTATGTTAAGAAGCCGGAATTGGAAGTCTTCAAACTTTTCTTCTTCACTCATACTTAAACCTTCAAATTGTGATGCCAACATTTGAAGCCTCGATTTCTTCACCGCTAAGGTTCCTTCATTAGTAACTTGGAGAGTATCCCAAGCTTCCTTTACGGATTCAAAATTTTGAATGTAGGTGAATTGATGCCCATCAACTCCTCCAAAGATGGCATTCATAACACGATTGTGCCATTTAGCAACCTCAAACTCATTCGTTGTCCATTCACTCATTGGCTTGAGTATCATGGTTCCATCCTCTTGAACCTTGGTAGGAGGACTATAACCTTCTTCCATTACCATCCAAGCCCTTTCATCAATATAGCAGATGTAGGCTTTCATCCTCAACTTCCAATACCCATAGTTAGTACCACGAAGTAATGGTGGCCTAGTATTTGAGGCTCCTTCCGCCATTACATCATCTTGTAAACCCATGACTTCAAACGCCTTGCAAAAACCGTGAAAGTATCACCTCGGAATCACACTAAGTGCAATCTAGTGTCCTGCTCTGATATCAATTGAAAATACAATCACGGTTAAATGCTCAAGGCTAACCTAGAGAGGGGGTGAATAGGTTAGACACCTTTTTCGACTCCCTTAGAAACAAACAAAAGTTTATCCCTCTAGATTACTTGTATCACAATATATATATTAATTAAAGACAATTAATCAATATATAAACACAAGTAAAGTGTGATACAAACAAGTAATTGTAACACATACACAATCTATATTATAGAAAGAAAGTCAACATATACAAAGAGTTCTATCCACAAAACAAATATTAGAGGGATAGGGATAAAGAAAAGTTGACACAAGATATAACGTGGTAAACCTCCGAAGAGGAAACATCCACAGGCTAGCAGCCACTGGCAAACAAAATCCACTAGTAGATAAGACAAGTACAATCTCTCAAGTGACCTCTTCACCTAGAAACTACCCTCTTATCCTACTCTAGAAGTTGTCGCTCTATGCTCAACAATCCGAGGTCTCACACCTCTTGTCAAGACTTCCTCGCTCACCTTATCCGGATCCTCATGACCCAAGGCAAGACTTCTTGCTCAACTAAGTCCTCACGACTTTAGTCAAGACTTCCTCGCTCACTTATCCGAGTTCTCCCAACTCTAGGCAAGACTTCTTGCTCGACTATCCGGATCCTCATGACCCCAGCCAAGACTTCCTTGCTCGACAATCCAAGGCCTCACGCCTCTTGCCAAGACTTATTGCTCAACACCATAGGTTTTACACCTATTGTCAAGACTTCCTTCTCATAAGGCATCTAGGTGATCATGAATGCAAAACACAAACAAGCACGCAACATAGAATGCTATGATCAACACATCCTATGGAAAATACTAGACATGAGCATGAATGCACAAATCACATCTAGTCTAGTTAATCATGCATGTATAAACAATCTAGATCATGTAAGATATGTTCAATAACAATCACAACCTAGATACATGCACAGATCTAAACTTGAATCACAAGATATGTTCAATAAATCACAAGATCAAGTTTAAATCACACGATCAAGTTTAAATCACACCTAAAACATGCTAAAATCATATGACAAAGTCAATAACATTTAAGCTAAAGTTCTAGAGCATATAGCTCAAAAGAACATAAGCACATGTATTATGTGAGAATTTCGGCCAAGAGAGCCTAATACATGTGAGGAACTATTTTTCACAAAATCAATCAATCAAATATCATAAAATAGTCCTAGAATCAAAGCTAGCACAATACAATCCCAAACATGTGATAACATAGGCAAAATAAAAACCTAACTCAACGTGAATGATTTCAATTGAAACTCAACCTAGCTTTGAAAGAGTTCAAAACTCAAATCAAAACACTCACAATATACAAATATATGTTGAAGAAGAAAACCCAAGGCAATTGATCAAGTTTTAAAAGAAAACTTTGAGAGAAAATCAATACCTTAGTTGATTTAGGTGCAGTCCCGTTTTTGTATGATTAGACACCAAAAACAGCAGCAAAACTTACTCAAACCTTCAGAGAAAAGATGGAGGATGAATATATGAACACTCTCAACTTTGAATCACTCAAATCGGAGTTTAAATGAAGAGGTTATGGTGTTTGGAAGGTGAGAACATTTAAAGAGAAAATTTCTGCACACTTGTTTTAAATTTCTTTTTAGAATGAAATTTGAGAGGGAAAGAGTTTATAAAGGAGTGGGAAACTTGGACATGTGAAATGACCAAGAGGGGCAAGAAGAAGCCAAGCAAGTAGAGATGGCCATTTTACCCCGGGGCCCCAAACCCCCGCTCCCCCATCCCCATTTAGGGGAAATGGTGAAATGGGTGGGGATGACTTTTAACCCCAAATTTAAATGGGGACCCCCATCCCCATTTCCCCCACAAATTCCTTGAAATGGGGATGGAGTTGGGGTTAGGTGCCCCCATCTCCATTTCCCCATTTCCCCCAAATATTATAATATTATAATATTATATAAAAAATATATTAATATATATTTTTATTATATTTTCAATATTTTTATTATTTTTATTTTACTAACTATACAGACATATTTATAAACTATAACTTAAATTACACACCAAACAATCTAACTATATATACATATTGATTTTACTGTTAAATTGCACACCAAACAAGCTATATATAATTTATTAACATGTTTTACTAACTATATATACATATTAAACAACTTAACTTTCATTTCAGTTTGTATGGGATGTTATTTTATATTTTAATTTATTGGATTGCGAATTTATGTGTTTCTTTAATATGTAATTTTTACTGATATAGGAAAAATGGGGGAATGGGGGACTTTGGGGAAATGGGAAAACAGGGAAAAACGGGGAAAAATAAGGGAAATGGGGAAATAGGGATGGGGATGGGGGGACCTCCCCCCAAAATTACCCCAACCCCATTTCCCTCAAATGGGGAAATGGGGGGGAAGGGTTTGGAAAATGGGGTTGGGGATAGGGGGACCTACATCCACCCCCATTTCCCCACTGGCCATCCCTACAAGCAAGCTTGTTGTCTGAGATGGCGTGTGGGCATCTCGGGGCAGCAAGCCTTCTGCCCCGAGATGGCCACCCGCCATCTCGGGAAAGAAGTCCTTGCTTGCTTCTTTCTCCTCTGACCTTCATTCACGTTCTTCTACAGTTCTCCGGCCTCCGAACTCGGAATTCAAATCCGTTTACGGATTACAAACCGTAACTCTTACACGGACATGGAAATATAAGATACTCAACCCAGAAAATAATAACTCAATTTGATAAACGAATAAGAAGACAATGTATGCAACATGAGTTGAAAGTGTAGTATCTTTTGACTTAGAACTTGAAATCAATAGTATGAGTAACCGAAATGACCGGAACTCAATCAAGAATCATTTAAGACTAAATTCAAGTTCAATATCCATATTATACAAATATATACACACACAAACACAATTCACACTAGAATGCAAACAATATAAAGATAGTTTCCAATCATGCATATTCCAAAACATGTTATTTCCATACCAATGCATGAGCATTCATCTTCAAAGTGTGTGAATGTGTTATATATGATGCACAACGATGCAGGGATACATATGAATGAATTGTATATATGTGCCTATAATGGTGCACAACAATGCAGGGACACAAATGAATGAATTGTGTGTGTGTGCTTAAGCCTTGTAAGAGAAACATAAGGTCTTAGTATACCTTTGTAGAGTCAAATTGCATTCTTTCTCTTGAAGACTTAGAAATTGCTTTGACTTGTTGTTTCTTCTTCCTTGAAGCTTGAATCATCATGAATCTAAACAACTAAATCATTACAAGTAAACATCATTTTGATATGGAATTAATGCCAACACAAACTAAAACTTAACAGTTTCTCTGGTAATTGTTCTCTTTATAATACGGTAAGCCCAAAGGACCTCGGGAAGCTCCTCCGCCCATCTGCCTTTCTTCTGCTGTAGTTTTTTCTTCAACAGCTTCTTAACGGTTTTGTTCGTGGATTCCACCAGACCATTGGTCTTAGGGTGGGCTACCGAAGCAAACTGAAGGTCGATTCCCAAGTCTTGGCAAAAATCTCTGAATCGGCCATTATCGAACTGTTTTCCGATGTCAGCTTTAATGGCAAAAGGGGTTCCGAACCTGCAAACTACATTAGTCTTGATGAACCTTGTTATGTTTTCTTCTGATATCTGGGAGAGCGTTCCGACTTCGACCCATCTTGTGAAATAGTCAATTTCTATGATAGCATTCTTGGCTTGACCCGGAGCTATAGGAAGCGGTCTAAACAAGTCGATTCCCCACACAGCAAAGGGATATGGCGAGCTAAGGGACGATAACCACTCCAGAGGGAGGTGACTCAAGTTTGCGGTCTTCTGACATGCCTCGCAGACTTGTACCAAGTTCTTCGCATCTTGATGGATGGTCGGCCAATAATACCCCATGCGGAGAACCTGATATGCCAAAGCCTCCCCACTAATATGGTTCCCGCATTTCCTAGAATGAACCTCTCTCAAAGTCCACTTGGCATCTTCAGGGTGTAGACATCGGAGCAGGGGAAGAGATTTTCCCCTTCAGTATAAATGCCCATTCAACATACAATACCGGACCGAGAGCCTTTTGACTCTCCTAGCTTGGTTGGGTTCCCTAGGGAGTTTCCCATTCTGTAGATACTCCACTATTAGATCCATCCAGCATTGCTGTCAGTCCAAGGAATAAGCTTCCTCACCTGTCATAATGCTAGGTAGAAGGATCACTTAAAGAGGGACTCCATGAAGTAAGGTCTGGTAACCATATGCAGCTATCTTGGTAAGAATGTCAGCTCGATGATTCAATTGTCGAGGTATCTGCTCGATTCTGAATCCCCTAAACCTACTCTTGAGTTGTTGAACCAATTTCAAGTAAGCGATCATATTATCCCCTTTAGCTTGATAATCTCCGGAAACTTGGTTGACCATGAGTGAAGAGTCGCTCTTGACATTCAGGTAATTAACCCCAAGTTCTATGGCTGCCTTTATTCTAGCTAGAAGGGCTTCGTACTCTGCCTTGTTGTTCGTAACTTTAAATTCAAACCTGAAATAGTGGCAGCACTCAGTTCCTTCTAGGTCGATGAGGACTATGCCCGCTCCTCCCCCAGCTTGCCCGGAAGCTCTATCAGTGTAGAGGGTCTACGACTCGCAGCGTTCCGACCAGTTTTTAGATTTTGGAATCCTCTCAAGGGTTAGATCTGTTACAGTGGGGGTTGCCTGGCCTGAAGGTATCGAGAGCTCTACTACAAAGTCTGCTAGTGCTTGAGCTTTTATCGTGGTCCTAGGCATATACTTTAAATCAAACTGGGTAAGCTCTAGGGCCCATAGAACAAGCCTTCCGGAAACATCCGGCCGTTGTAAGAATTGACAGAGGTGTTGGTCCGTCACCACTGCTATTGAATAAGCATGGAAGTAGGGATGAAGTTTCCTTCCCGAGGTCACCAAGGCGTAAAGGAGCTTCTCCAATAGAGTATAATTCTTTTCGGCTCGGTTAGAGTGTGACTCACATAGTAAATAGGTCGCTGGACTCTATCCCCGAATTCCTTGACCAATGCCCCGCTCATGGCGGTTTCTGAAATGGCCAAGTATATTTGGAGCTCTTCTCCAGGATTTGGCTTGACCAGCAGTGAAGGGCTGGATAGGTATTTTTTTCAAAGCTTGAAAAGCTTGTTCGCTCTCCTGATCCCATTTCATGTTTCTTCCCTGATTGATAGCTTTGAAGAATGGTAGACACTTATCGGTAGACCGAGAGATGAACCTATTGAGTGCTGCTACATGCCCGGTCAAGGCTTGAACCTGTTTAAGAGATGTAGGGGATTCTAGATCCAGGATAGCCATGATCTTTTTTGGGTTAGCCTCTATGCCTCTCTCATGAACCATGAAGTCCAGAAACTTCCCCGCAGTTACCCTAAAGGCGCATTTGGAAGGGTTCAACCTTATCTGGTTCTCCCTTAGGATCATGAAGGTTCTACGAAGGTCATCCAGGTGGCCTTTCGAGGTTGAAGATTTGGTGATCATGTCGTCGATGTACACCTCCATTGACCTTCTGATTTGGGCTTGAACAACCGATTGACTAACCGCTGGTAAGTAGCTCCAGCATTTTTTAGCCCGAAAGGCATCGCCTTGTAGCAGTACAAGCCTTGTGCTTGATGAAACTGGTATTTTCCTAGTCTGTGGGGTGCATCATAATTTGATTGTACCCTAAAAATGCATCCATAAAGCTCAGGAGCTTGTTTTCGAAGGTACAATCGACCAGTTTATCAATTTTTGGTAGTGGAAAGTTGTCCTTCGAGCATGCTCGGTTGAGATTGGTGTAATCTACACACATGTGCCACTTTCCATTTTCCTTTATCACCATGACCACGTTAGCAATCCACTCGGGATAACGTGATTCTCGAATGAAGTCCGCCCCGGATAATTTATCCACCTCTTCCTGAATTGCAACATTTCTTTCGGTGTTAAAGTGGCGTCTCTTTTGTTTAATGGGCTTAAAGGACGGATCCACTGCCAATCGATGAGTAGCTAATGTCATCGGGATCCCCGGCATCTCAGAATGACTCCTAGAAAAAATGTCAATGAACTCTGGGAGGAGCCTGATCAAGCTCTGTTTCATTCTCGGCTCAAGGGTGGCTCCGATTTTGATGACCTTCGCGAGATCGCTTATCCAGACAGGAATCTCTTCTAACTTATCCACTGGATGGCCGCTAGCCCATTCCCTTCTTTGTTCCTCCATGTCGGGCATTATGAGGTTGTCTTCAGGGTGATCGGTGGATCCTACATCTCCGAGGCTTAGTGTGGGGGTTGCCCTACTTTGGATCGTTGTCACCTGGGTGAGTTATTTTGCTAAGGCGGCTGGGTTGGCCGATACTGCGTAGCATCTACTGGCTGCTTGCTGATCACCCCGAACTTCCCCCACCTTGTCTCTTACTGGGAACTTCAGGACGTTGTGGTAAATAGAAAGGACCCTTTTTAAGGATGATAGAAATGGCCTCCCTAATATTACATTGTAAGTCGGTCATGATATTCTGCTGGAGAGGTGTGGCTCCAATGATTACTGGTAGGATTTTTGATCCCACGGGTGTGATTGAGTCCCAAGTGAACCCATATATTGGTGTAGTGTAGCTACTGTAACACCACTGTTTCAAGTTTAGCTTTTCCAAGGTATCTTTAAACAGGACGTCAACGTTGCTACCTGTGTCGATGAGCACACAGTGAACCATGCAGTTTGCAATCTGTACTGTGATCACTATGGGGTCATGAGGCTGTACGGCGTTGTAGACATCTGCTTCGGTGAAAATGATTTATGACAGCTGGGAAGGGCTGGTCGGTCTCTGGTCGACCTTAAAGATATCCCGCCATTCGTCCGTACGAGGGATTTTCCTCACATAGTTTTTCCTGGAACTGTTAGAGGTGCCTGCCAGAGTAGGCCCCCCGCTGATGGTATGTATTATTTGAATCTGTTGCATCAGGTCCGCTTGTTCCCCCTTCCTTTTCTCGGCATGTTCTCGGATCTCAGCTTGTACCTCTCTTCCAGTCTGAACGTTTTCCCTGACTTGCTGTAGGAATTCCACCAGGCATCTTCCTCTTATCAAAGCTTCGATCTGGTTCCGTAGGTTGTAGCATTCTGAAGTTTTGTGTCCCACGTCCTCTTGAAAGTCACAATATTTATAGCGATTTCTCTTACCGACCGGGGATTTCATGGGAGCGGGCTTCTGTAACAAACCTATGCTCCCAATAGTGAGGTAGACTATTTCACGGGATACATTTAAGGGAGTGTAATGGTCGTACCCCCTCTCATCATGAGCTATAGGGGCCACTGTCCTGGGAGGTGGTGAAGCTTGAGGAGGAATTTGTTTATCTGGATACCTTTCTGATCTAGGTTGATGAAGGGGGAAACGGTATGTTAATTTGTTAAAGAGTTTGTTCTGGCTTTTCTGAGCTTGCTCGGGTCTGGGAGCTTCCTTCTTATGTCGCTTTATGGCTCTCATGTCTTCGTGTTCCATCTTGACCTTAAGTTGTCCGTCGACCTCAATCTGCTCCAGAGCCGGATCATAGGCTTCTTGGTAAGTTTCTGGAGGTCTTTTAGTGAAAGACAGGAAAAGCTTTCCCGTCCACAGGTTCCTTGTGAAGTTGGCGTGGGTTTCTTTCTCGGTGAAGATCCCCATCTGGATGACTTCCTTATGGAAATGCTTGACATAAGCCCGGAGGGTTTCCTCTCTCTCCTGGATCACGTACTATAGATGGATCAGGTCCTTCAATAGCGGCTTAACTCCTTAGAATTGTGAGTAGAAATCGGTTGATAACTTGATAATGGAATCCACCCTACCTGTAAGTAGTTTCTTAAACCAAGTTTTAGCGTAATCCTTGAGTGTAGTAGGGAACATTCGACACATAGCAGCCCTGGTTGTGTTCTGGACCTCCATCAGTTAAACGAAGCTCTCTAAGTGGCTCAGGGGATCTTCAGTCCTGAAGAATCTGTCAGTTGGCATTTTGAACTTAGACGGGAGCTCTACCTCCCGAACCCTTCTGGTGAAGGGAGCATTCATTTCACTTAGAGGATCTTTCTTGTCCTCCTTGTACTTTCCCTTCTTCATCAATTGGACCTCATTCTGAAGCTCTGCCAACTGGTCGTTTAGACTCTTGCTTTTGGATTTCCTTGAGTTGATCTCGGTTTCCTCACCATCAGATCCTTCTGACGAACTGGTGACCTCCACCCTGTTCCTTCTTCAGAGGGGGTCCACTCGGGGGCTTTGATGACTTTCTTATTCTCTACCCCAGCTTCTCTCCTTGAAGTGGTTGGGTGGAGAAACTCTCCCCGCTCCCGAGGAAGGATGTCTGCTACGGATTTGACTTGCCTTGGTTGGTAATGTGGTAGCGTTTCAAGAACGGGGGGAATGGGCCCTACCTATCCAGAATCGAGGTTGAGAGTCTCGTTCTATTATGAGCTGGTTCCCGATGAGTAGGACCCAGGCGATCAAAGGCTGGCTGCCTAACCCCCGGCCGGCTTGACTCTGCCCGATTGCAAAGGTCTGCTTGCTATATGGTAATTCCCTCGGTGAGCAGTAGAAGGCGGACGCTTTCTACGAAGACCGTCGCTTATTAGTCAAGCTCGGTCTGATTTCCTAGAAGGGGATCCAGAGCTCGTACATTGGCTGGCTGGGCTGGAACCTGGATATGGAGCCCAGATTTCCTCCCTTTCTTTGGGACCTTTCGTGTTGACGCAGTATAAGGTTGTCCCGATGCGCCCGGTTGTTCTTGTGATGAGAGGAGCCTCATGACTCCTGTAAAATAACAAACTTTTGGATACAAAGATGGTGGTGTGAGAGTTTCCCACAGACGGTGCCAAAAAGTGTTTACCGAAAATTTACTCGGGATGAAAAATTCCTACTAACACTCTCGAGACCACTACCACGAAAGTGGGGGTCGGGGTCGGTACCGTTGATACCTGACCTGTTAAGAGGAAAACGAGAGGTTGGATCGTAGTAACAGTAAATGGGAGCTTTTATTATTGATACTTGCTTCGAAATACAAATCACTCTCTCTAAGATCTAGGAAGGTGGAAACTCTGTGCTTGTCGAATAGTGGAAATAAAGGTGGTCGTGTTCTGAGTACAGAATATAGGCCTTCCTCTTTTCTTTTCTTTCTCTTTTTTTTTTATGTATTTCTATGTATCTATTTATATTTGATCCAAGTAGGTTTGAATTTGCTGATATCCCGCCACGATCCTATCAAACCGTCCCTTCCTTATCGGGTGGGATCCCTTATTTAAAAGTGGTTGACCCCGAGTGAATAGCGAAAATGATGATATCGTTAACGAAAATTAGTCGGTTTCCTTTTAGGGATCAAACACTTGGCTCACACGTATATGGAATTAATTGTTGGTTACCACATATATATGATCTTGTATGTTATCACGGCATGGTGTGTCATAGAGGCTACCCAGCTAGTTACCTGTCATCCCGTAGAGCGAGGTAGATCCCTGCTCCGACTCTGTTCTTAGAAGCTTGAGATGGATTTTCTCTAACCCTTGGGGGGTTGAGGTGACCCTATAGACATTCTTGGGAGGTAGTCGGGGTAGTGTAGATTTAGGCGTGATTTCTCCCTCATGTCCAGCAGGAACAGTGGGCTTCTGGAGATGTTGGCGGGCTTCTCTCGAATGTCTCTTGAGCTTGGAGACTTCTCCTGGCATTCAGGGGCGGTTTGAGGAGCTCGACCTCATAGTCGAGATTCCTCGATAGGTGGCCTGGAGAAGCTCGGGTTCCAGTATTCATGTGGGGGCTCATCCTGGTTGCACCTGGCTTGTTTTCTGGTAGTTTTGAAGCGGAGTCGGCCTTCCCTGCTTATGCGGGGTAGCTTTATGGTCTATCCTGGCTTCATGAACGTCGATTATGGGTTTCGACTTGTGGCGAGAAAGTGAAAATGTTCTCTTTGATCCCTGTCCAAATTTTACTATTAACAGTTTCATTTGCACATACCAATTTGCATCCAATACAATCTCTTGTGTTATAATTGATATATAACTTTTAATTATCGTTTTCAAATATATCAAATATATTAAAAGTGATAATAAGTATTTTAAATTTAAACTTAACTTCAAATACTTAGATAAATGATTTATAAAATAAAATAATCATATTATTTTATCTTCACCTAAATCCATATATCAACTAACACCCTCCAATTAATAGTTGATTAATAATTCATAATTATCAATATAATTAAATAATCTAATTATCTAATTAATTTAACTATTAACATTCATTAATTAAATAATCTCATTATTCAATTAATTCCTGAATATATACGTGTCACTTTTGTAGCACAATTAATTGGACAATCCAATTAATTAACCGTGACCTTTGTTACCTAAATCAATCGGGCTAGCAAGGGGACCTAATGGACCCACAGTATTTTGAGCTCCAATAATCCTCGGAATCATTAATTAAACTCTTTAATTAATATTCCTTGATTATTAACTCTGATGTTATTCCACTAAAAACCCGAAGCTGCACTCTCTCAACTGTAGACGCTTTTACACAGATCGATACAACTCGGTGTCCATCGATATAGCTATTACACATGGTGTGATCCTCCACAGTAGTTCATAATTAGAGATGGGTCATAATGTCTGTTATACCCCTCTAATTACATATATCCTTTAAGTACCGTTGATTCTATAATGAACAATAAATCCTATTTCCTTACGGAATTAGGAGAGCGCTCATATTGTCCAAGCCCCGAATCAACCTTTAAGGGAACTACCATCTACTTCTCACAAGAATGAGTGGATTCCACTATTGTGTACAAACCTTACCAGCCACAAGCCAAACCGCAATCCCAACATATGGAGTATATTAATCAGGAAATGCATCTGACCTCACCCATGGTATATCAAAGACCACGATTTAACCTGAAGGAGACGATAAGACACTCAAGATTAAGATCACCCATATATAGCCATTATTAGTTGATATATATGAATCTCATCGGTAAACGGATCTTGGTGAGAGATTCATATAGATCATGGCCCAGTCCTATATGATCACATCATACAAGGTGCCTCCATTCTCATATCTCCATATGAATGATTCAGGATAGAATCACCGTACATTACGGAATGGACCGTAACTATAGATTAACCACAAATAAAGTACCCAGCTTTATTTGCTATCTATGGACTCTTTAGATTGCACGTCACTTACTGTATCCATCCGTATATGACACTCATATACACTGTTCAAGATTACATCCGGCAACCTTGGATGTTAAATATATGCACAAATTATAAAATAAACAAAATAACAAGAATGAATTGAACTTTTCCTTTTATTTATTTCATAAATCCAGTTATAAATTACATCTTTAGGGCATAAAACCCAACAGGTTTTAGGTCGGCAAGAAGGGCAAGCTCAATCCTAGATTTTAGAAAGAATTGGTGTGGTGGCATATCGTTTGGCTTTACCGCCAAGCTTGTCTAGACTTCACAATGTATTCCATGTATCGGTTTTGAGGAAATATGCGGTTGGTCATTCACATGTCTTGGATTATCAACCAATTCAATTCTCTGAAGATATGACTTATGAAGAACAACTTGTGGAGATTCTAGATAGTAAGCATCAAGTTTTGAGATCAAGAGTTATTTCAGTCATAAAGGTACGTTGAATGAATTATCCGATAGAAGAAGCCACATGGGAACGTGAAGAGGAAATAAAGGAGAAGTACCCCTAACTGTCTGAAAATTGAAGTACGTAGTAAAAAATTCGACGATGAAATTTTTATAAAAAGGGTAGAATTGTAAAAGCTGCATTTTTCTTAAACCAAACTAAAACAAGAAAGAAATCAATTCTTTCCAAAAAAAAGTTAGTCAACCCATGAATTTATGCATTGAATGGTAGAAAAAAGGAAAATGGAATCACAATAAAAGGAGTTTCCATTCTAGATTGATCCCATAATGAAATAGGGTTTTCGAATGTTCTAGCTATATATATATATATATATATATATATATATATATATATATATATATATACATATATATATATATACATTGTACAGCCTCTGAATCATATTAATTTACCCTTCTATTAGACCACAAAAGAAAGCTTGTAAGTGGAGCCACAAGGAACCAACAATTTTGAAAGGTAAGTTGCTTCTTTTCTTCACTGGTATATTTCTTTACGGTTGAAATCTATAATTTGTTAGGCTATGATCCTCGTCATGCTTTAGTCGATGGAAATAGGGATCGGTAAGAATGAATTATAGCATGCCCAATTGATAGTGGTAGCTATTAGATTTTATTTTTGAAATATGTTAAAGGTCTGTTGGAACCACTCTGTTCTAACATACAACAAGGAATCGTAAAATTTGTTTGAACTAGTTATTCTCACTCTAAAATTATGAAATTTTTATGTAGGTAGAATTATATATTCACTGTCATTATGTAAAATTTAATGAATTTTGAATGAGTAAAATAATTTTTGGAATTTTCGGAGTAGACAGGGGTCATTATAGATTTTTGCTGGACAGATTTGGGAACCGCAAATGAATGATAATTTGTGTATGCTAATGATCATGTAATTTTCTGAAATTTTTTAAATAGATAATCTTAGATGTTAAGTCAACTCTGTAAAGTTTTATACAATTTTGAGATGTAGATGATTAGTTAGAAATATTGGAGTACGGAATGGTTTGTTTAGAAATATAGACTACAGAAATATTAGAGGCCTTTTAAATTTAATTAGACTGTTTTGGGATGATAATATGATCGAATTTTAATTGTACTTGGTAGAGAGTTTATGTGAATTTTGGAGTTTAGGAATAAGCTACATTTTTACGCAGAGTTGAGGTAAGTGAAGTCCATACACAACGCCTATGTATCGAATATATTTTGAAATGCTTTACTTCCTAAAACTATTTGTTCATAAATTTTGAAGTTACTGTCTTATTATTTGCTACTAGTTCTGAAAACATATTGATCTACTACTTGGTTACTAATGCAAAATTATTTGAAATGCACAAGTGATATTTTTCATAAATTTTTTGAACTTAATAGTATAGAAATTATATGTATTGTATTTGATCAACTATTGAATATGATTTTCTTATTATTTTCATATCTATCGAAAGTTAATTATATAATCGTGTTTATTTCACTATTGAAAAGGATCGTTTCTTATAATTGACTGAAAAGGTAACGAAAATGTTTTGGCTCCTCTGTTCGTAGTTATTGAATTGTTCTAAAATGTCATACTGGAATAATTATTGTACAGCGCTAATGATATTAATGGCCGGGTTACCGGGAATACAGGTGCCATAACAAAATTTTATTAATGGCTGGGTCACCGGGAATATAGGTGTCATGATGAAATGTTATCAATGGCTAGGTCACCGGGAATACGGGTGTCATACTGAAATGTTATTAATGGTCGGGTCACCGAGAATACAGGTGATACTATGTGACATGAGCCAATCCCATATTGTTCTTATTTTTATTGAAATGTTTTTATTGTATATCGAGTAATTTACGATATATATATATATATATATATATATATATATATATATATATATATATATATATATATGTGTGTGTATGTATATATATGAATGTAGGTTTATAATTCCAGTTTTATAGAAATGTGATTTGAAGTTGAGATAAGAATCTTACCTCATTTTTGTTGCAAATTTACCACTTGTTGTGTAAGTTATTTACTTACCGAGTTGACGGCTTACCCATCGTCATCATCTTTTTGCATATTAGAACCAGTAAATGGGAGATGCGTTGTTAGTATTTTAGAGTTTCTTAAGTGAAGAAGTTGATCGTTAGCGCTTCATTCCTATTTTATTATTATCTATAAGACAGTCTAGTTCTATTTGTTTGAGTCTTTATTTTAAGGATTGAAAGCTTATTGTGATAGAATTATTTTTAAATTTCAGTCCAGATATCATTTATAGAGTTTAATGCTTGATGTACTAAAGTATATTATTTGTGGAAATTAAATCTTTTGAAGTATTAGCTTGAGGTTATATGTTTTCCTTGATTTTTCAAGTATCATCCTAGTTCGATGTGTTGCGAATTTAGAGTGTTACACACAAGTATGTCAATGCCTAGATATAATCCTAGACATGCAATGCTATAAAATTTGTCAATTTAAATATAATGCATGTGCATACATTAATATATGTGTATGTATTATATCAATTGAGTACAATGATCCAGAGATATATATGGATGCAATGTGTGTGTCGGCCTATAAAACCTTGCAATGGGGCTGACCTTTTGATATACGATAAAGCTTGATCCTCTTGAAGACATTCATTTGCTTGATAAGTTGATAAATATTCTTTGAACCTTGAGTCATAATAGACCTAGACAACTAATCAAGTACTATGGAATTAACGTTTTGATATGGAATTATACCAATATAACTCATAAACCTAACACATTTTCGATATTTGGGGCACAAGAAATAACGCTTGATACAAAAAATGTCTTCTTTCTTTAAACGGACCAGCTCGCCCGCTACCACAATTCAACGAGAACTATAAATGCAAGAATTGCAAATAAAGAAGTCATTGTTCCATAACGTAATCGAACCACCCGCCGCATCTTCCACTTCCAGCCCTACACCTCTTGTCAGCAAAGAAGCTCCCAAAGATCTTATCACCCTATCGTCAAACCTTCCTAACTTTGACTCTTGAATGAAAAGAAATATAGGTTTATGAGTTGCCACTAAATTCCTTACTAGCCTTACTGTTTTTTTCCTTTCCAAGGCCTTTAGCATTCCAAGATAATGCCCCCATCTCGACCAAGAAGACTAAAAAGCGATCTTCGAACCACCTAATTTCTTGTAGCTCTCTTCTGGTGATCTCCTTAGCAATGTCTCCCTCCTTACCTTCAAAATTAAAATCGAGAGTCGCCCTTGTTTCTATCACTTTTGCTACCTCCACATCCAAAAACTTCCAAATCCAATTTTCGTTATCGTCCTCCGCTTCTTCTCCTTTCAAAGAGAAAAGTCCTCTTGCGCCCCCTTCTTTGATCACTTTCACGATCTTTTCTTCCAGTATCCACTTGTCTTTAACAGCCCCTGCCACCTCTCCTTTCTTCTACTTCTTTCTTGAAGCCTCCCTGACTCTACCGTTGCCATTTCTTGTCTTCATGGAATGTGTCTTTGAAAGATAGTTCAATTTCCTTTCTTTATTACGAGTATAAATGCTGGGGGATCCAAAATTAAATATAATCTCTCCTTCCTCCTCTTCCACCAAAACTAGCCCTAACTCACTTTCTCTTGAGACCTCAACATGAGTTGCATCAAAAACAGAATTTCTAAACTCTTAAGCTTTACCATATTGGTTGCTGATTAAAGGTTCGACATTTGTCTCTCCTTCATGATCCATGTTGTTGGAAGAAGTAAACATGACATTGGATTGTCTCTGGTCATTCCATGGCACCTCAATTTATCACATTTTGTCTTTGCTTGATCATTTCGTTAAGATGCATGGGCAGTAGCTACGGACTTCCCCAACGAATATATTTTAGCCTCTTTAATCTGCCTTCTACTGGCTCTCCTTATTTGGCCCTCTAATTGTGTTGGATTTTTAGATGAAGAAAGAATGGGCCTGTCTTAGAATGTCCCCCCCCCCCCCCCCCCCCCCCCCAAATCTGTTGGCTTTAGAAGCTCCACTTCCTTTTAGGGTTGGCCTGTTCCCGGTTCTAATGGAACCGACCCATATCCACGTGATACAGTTCGGGTCTATATCCGAACCGGATCTTGAAAATGTCCAAATGGTTAAAAACCGACTAGACCCATATTAATATCGGTTCGGTATGGATCCAAACTGGTTCACACTCGGAACCCAAACGAACCGTATTTTTTTAAAAAAAAAATATTAGGTCACGCTTCAGTCACTTCTTCTCTGATCTCTCACGTGTAACTCTCACCTCTCAACTCTTCTCCCACCAACTCTAGACCTTCGGTGTCCACCATCCCTATCTCGTTGTCGTCAACAAATCACACCTTCCATCGTCGGCGTGAACTCTGCTCGCCTCTCGTCGTCTCCACAATATCGCCATCGTCGACAACTTTCATGTACCTTCTCATGTAAGTTGGATTTTTGTGGAATTTTGTTTATTCATGGGGATTTTGTTTACTCGCATGTTCTTTTCACTTTTCTGTAACCCTCTTTTCTCTATATCTCTATACACGTTTTTGGGTTTTTGTTGATTTTGAATTTTTCATACAATTTGTGCATCTCAGATCGGCTTTAAATTTCAAGTAGAAACCGTACAGGATAACAACATCAAATTTCAAGTTTGGGATTTGGGGTAAGTTCAAGAGTTTTAATTTTTATTCTATATTTCTATAATTTCATGTTCTCAGTATATAATAACTCTCATGACTTTGACATTTTATCTTGGTGGAAAGGTCATAAAGGGAAATATCCAATTTTGGCTAAGGTTGCCAGAGATATTTTGGTCATTCCTTTGTCTACGGTGGCTTCTGAGTCCACTTTTAGCGTTGGGGGTAGATTTTTAAGTTCACAGCTTAGAAGATTGCATCCGGACACACTCGAGGCCTTGATGTGTACACAGAATTGGATATGGGCTCCTATTCGAGGTATGCAATTAGCTTCAAATTTAGTTATACTTATTACATATCTATAATATTGGTTTCTACTAATTTCTTTTACTTGATTGTTTTTTTAGGTGGCATTCTAGAGGAAGAAATATATGCTACAATAGATGAAAAAGAGCCATTAGCATCCATATGATTTTTTTTTTTACTTGGACATGGATTGTAAAAAAATAATATTTGGAGATGTGTTATGTCTATTGAAGAAATATTTGAGTTTATTGTTTTAGTTAGATGTGTTGTAAAAAATTATAATTTTAATAGGCTTATAAAACTTATCTTGACTTTTTAATTAATTTAGTTTATTAAATTAAAAAGTATGGCCCAAAAAACAATCCAGGCCTAACAAATTATGGCCCAAAAAGTTTAGTTTATTAAATTATGGTCTAAAAAAATCGGGTCAAAAAAATCCGGATCATAATTTGGGTCAAAATAATATTAAATGGGTCAAGAGTCGGGTCGGGTAATATCCAGAACATAATGGGTCGGGTCTAGACCCGAACCAGCTGTTTATTTTGTGGTTTTGGATCGGATCTAGACCCTGTCATTTTGTATGGGTAATTCATGGATCTGGATTGGATTTGGATCCATATTTTACCATCCTTACATCATTTTCCATGAATTTTCCTCACTACAAAAAAATGGCCATTAGCAAAGACTAAATCCCGTCGAAAACGATGGATTCCCGTCGAAAATATTCTTTTTCGATGGGAAACGACCGTCGAATGCCGTCGGAAATACGTTCATCTGAAATATACTTTTATCGACGAGCCGTCAAAAATACAACTGAAAATGATCGTCGGTAATAATATTAAAAATGGATGACGAGCCGTCGAAAATACCTCATTTTTCGACGGTCATTTACCGTCGATAATAGTAATAAACAATAGTCAAAATTAGTTGAATTTTGATACTTCATCTCCTCTTAAACCTTTCTTAAGGAACACCCAAGATCAATCGGGGTACACCCCACATCACCTTGATCCATTGTTAAATTCCAAATAATTCATACAACTTCCATGGTTTGAACCATGAACCTTGAAGATGGTAAGTGATGTCTTTACCATTTTGCTATAAGTTTACATCTGATATATTTTGCATACTATCTATATATAAACTATTGATATATTTTACACATGATCCAATTGAATTTATATTTTGCATACTTTTTAATATGTTATGATATTGTGTTTCAAATTAAATATTTTTATTAAAATATTCTCTTATATGATAGAAAAATATGACTTGATTTTACCATTTTACTACAGCTACATATTTTAATAGGTAATGCATTTTATATATGTATTTTTTTGTAATCAATATTTTAGTGAAAATTTAATAATTTTTATTAATTAATAATTTAAACTCATTTCAAAAAAGATTTATAATTATTTTGTAAAATATACAAATAGATATTAAAAAAAGGTTTTTTTAGAGCATTCTTTTTTTAATTTTTTTTAATATAGTCAAGTTTAGTAGATATAATTAAAAATAACCAAATGTTCTTGTAATTACTAATAATTTTGATATATTTCATACTTGATTAATTTAGCCCAACGTGTCCTTACGTTTTTTAAAATTAATTGATATTTCAAAATTGAACTAAAATAATTTGTGAAAAAAAATTATAGAGTGACTTTGCTAAAAATTATAGTGACAAAAAAATTAGTACCTATTTTGATGTATTTAAAATATTGACTTATAAGTCATTTTTTTAATGTAGTATATAAGTTATCACATACATAAATATATTCCATTACAATTTATTAATTTATATTATAATATTTAACAAATTATATTTTTCATGACAATAACGTAACAAATAATAATATAAATAATACGAAATTATTCGACTATTTCTGATGACCATTGAGCCATCGGAATTTTGATATCAATTCGTTCATCATTTTCGACGGTATTTACGCCATCGAAAATGTAGGTCATTCTTCGACGGCACATATATTACCGTTGGAAATGTGGGTCATTTTCGACAGTACATATAGTGCCGTCGAAAATGTGGGTCATTTTCAACGGTACATATTGTGTCGTCAAAAATGTGGATCATTTTCGACGGTACAAATAGTGTCGTCGAAAATGACCCACATTTTCGACGATTTTTTGACTATTTTTGATAGCCTTTTACTGTCAAAAATGTGGTATTAATTTTTTTCATTATTTTTAACGGTGTCAAAAAGCCCGTCGAAAAAAGCTGAATCACTGACTGTAATTTGAGCCGTTGAATATAGTTAGTCGCTAATAGACACTTTTTTAAAGTGCCTTAAGACGAGCTATCTTCATGACCAACTCATTCTTTTTCCGTAAATCCTCAGTAATTCTTTACCCTATCAGATGCCCTTCTGGGCCTATCAACCATATACCTGTCTGTTAGCCCAGACTATAAGTAGTCCCCCTTCAAGATTCTGTAATTGAAAAATGACATCGGTCTTCCTTCAGAGTCTGATGAAGTAAAGCTTAAAGTCTTAACTACTTTTGTAACTCAGACCTAGTTTGGTATTGTTGTGTTGTGGGGAGAAGTTGATGTAGGACAAAGATGAAGGAATTATCGCAGCCCATATCGAGCAATTTCTTTATTTTGTTAATTTAGGTCTTTTCTTGTTCAGCAAGCTTATTTATTTTAGTTTGATTAGGAATTAAATTTAGATTTTGGAAATAAATCAAACTTACCTTCTGGGTAAGATTTGATATTTGTTTTCCAATCAAGTTAGGAATCCTGAATCTTAAAAGATTCTAATTAGTTTTGATCTTTTCTTATTTTAGTCTTTTTTATTAATGTCGTATTCGAGTCGTATTAGGATTAATTTATTATAAATAGTCTTATTATTTTCAATTATTGTAACTTTTTAACATTTGATTGATTTTAATAAAATCGTTCATTTGGAACATTTATCTGTCGTGGATTCGACATGCTCTTTGAGGATTCGAGAGCATCATTTTCTAACGAAGATTAGGGAATGATGGCCCCTACATGGCGGCTCATGCTTGGGTAACTATCGATCGCTGGATCGCTGCGTCAAAGTTTGTCTAAGTGTGCCTCAAGGTTCGACAAAGTGATCATTCTTATTTTCACCATACCCCGCTGCATCAATTGGTATCAGAGCGACCGAGTCTACCTTTGTGCTAGGCTCAACGTCCAAAGACCACAACCAACTACCTTCCTAAACACCATATATTCACCCTCCATATCCCCTCATAAAAAAACAGAGAAACGAAATTGAAAATAAAAAGAATGAGAGTGTTTGTGTGATAGTTTTGAGAATTAACATTCAGCCTCAAAGACAGCATAAATTGTGGATCAGCCTCAACAGTGCCAGAAATTTTAGATTAGCCTCATGAGTTCCAGATATTTCAGATTGTACCCACCATCACACCCATTAAATTCGCACTCGTCACACGCACCTGAAGCCGCGAGTGAATTTATTTTTCGTAAGCAGTTCTCAGGATTCAATTTTTGGTATGTTTTTTTTTTGAGACTCTGATTTTGGTTCTCAATGGGTTTCAATGGTTCTCTTGGTTCCAATAATTATTTTTCGAGCTATAATGCTTATCAACCAAGAGTTTGATTTTTTTCTGGACATAGGAAAGTTGAAGAATTTATTAATTGGTTGGAAGAAGTTGAAGAATATTTTGAATATCAGAAAACCGAAGAAATTCTGACAGTTTTATTTGTAGAAATTTATTTGAAAATCGATGCATTAATTTGGTGGGAAGACTTTCAAAAGGATCGAAAAAGATTTAGAATGGATAGGATTCAATCATGGCCTATTATGAAACAAGTAATGCAGGAGGAATATCTTCCAAATGATTATTTTCAAGATTTTTGTCATGCAGAAGCTACAGTTGAAGATATTTCGTATGCAGTTGAAATTGTTAAAGTCATTAAAGACGAGCCGTTGATCTTAAAAGTTGAAGACTGTGATCCAACAATTGATATTGATTGCACTTTAGATGTGGTTGAAGCAAAACTGGAAACTAAATCGATATCCATTGATAAAGTTTCAAAGGGTGACAACTTATTTGAAAATCCACACAATTTTTATTGAGGTAGTTTGAAGATTGTTTTTCTTCAATCGGATTTTGAAGATCCGACATTGTTGTTGTCATCTGAAGATTATTCGTTCAAGCCGATTATTGACAAGATGGTACATTTGAAGTATCATCCATCCAAACAAAACCTTGTCAAACTCGAGGACGAGTTTTTTTTTTAAGAAGAGGTGACTGATATAGGGCAAGGATGAAGGAATTAACGCGTCCCATGTCGAGCAATTTCTTTATTTTGTTAATTTGGGTCTTTTCTTGTTTAGCAAGCTTATTTATTTTGGTTTGATTATGAATTAAATTTAGATTTTGGAAATAAATCAAACTTACCTTTTGGGTAAGATTTGATATTTGTTTTCCTGTCAAGTTAGGAGTCATGAATCTTAGAATATTCTAATTATTTTTGATATTTTCTTATTTTAGTCTTTTTTATTAATGTCTTATTCGAGTCGTATTAGGATTAGTTTATTTTAAATATTCTTATTATTTTCAATTATTGTAACTTTTTAACATTTGATTGATTTTAATAAAATCGTTCAGTTGGAACATTTATCTGTCGTGGATTTGACATGCTCTTTGGGGATTTGAGAGCACCATTTTCTAACGAAGAATAGGGAATGATGGCCCCTACATGGCGGCCCCTGCATGGCAGCCCATGCTTGGGTAACTATCGATCGTTATGTCAAAGTTCGTCTGAGTGTGCCTAAGGGTTCGACAAAGTGATCATTCTTATTTTCGTCATACCTCGCTGCGTCAGTTGGTATCAGAGCGATCGAATCTATCTCTGTGCTAGGCTCGGCGTCAACAGATCACAACCAACTACCTTTCTAAACACCATACAGAGAAACAAAATTGAAAAAAAAAGAATGAGAGTGTTTGTATGATAGTTCTGAGAATTAACATTCAGCTTCAGAGACAGCAAAAATTGTGGATCAGCCTCAACAGTGCCAGAAATTTCAGATTAGCCTCACGAGTTCCAGATATTTTAGATTGTGCCCACCATCACACCTATTAAATTCACACTCATCACACGCACCTGAAGATGTGAGTGAATTTATTTTTCGTAAGCAGTTCTTAGGATTCAATTTTTGGTATGTATTTTTTTTTAGACTCTGATTTTGGTTCTCAATGGGTTTCAATGGTTCTTTTGGTTCCAATAATTATTTTTCGAGCTATATTGCTTATCAACCAAGACTTTGATTTTTTTTTCTGGACAAATGAAAGTTTAAGAACTTATTAATTGGTTGGAAGAAGTTGAAGAATATTTTGAATATCAGAAAACCAAAGAAAGTTTGAAAGTTTTATTTGTAGAAATTTATTTAAAAAACGATGCATTAATAAGGTGGGAAGACTTTTAAAAGGATCGGAAAAGATTTAGAATGGATAGGATTCAATCATGGCCTATTATGAAACAAGTATACATGAGGAATTTCTTCCAAATGATTATTTTCAAGATTTTTGTCATGCAGAAGATACTGTTGAAGATATTTCGTATGCAGTTGAAATTGTTGAAGTCATTGAAGACGGGCCTTTGATCTTAAAAGTTGAAGACTGCGATCCAACCATTGATATTGATTGTATTTTAGATGTGGTTGAAGCAAAACTAGAAACTAGATCGATTTCCATTGATAAAGTTTCAAAGGGTGACAACTTATTTGAAAACCCATACAATTTTTATTGGGGTAGTTTGAAGATTGTTTTTCTTCAATCGGATTTTGAAGATTCGACATTGTTGTTGTCATCTGAAGACTATTCGTTAAAGCCGGTGATTGACAAGATGATACATTTGACGTATCATTCACCCAAACAAAACCTTGTTAAACTCAAGGATGAGTTTTTTTTTTAAAGAAGGGGTGACTGATGTAGGACAAAGATTAAGGAATTACCACGGCCAATGTCTAGCAATTTCTTTATTTTGTTAATTTGGGTCTTTTCTTGTTTAGCAAGCTTATTTATTTTAGTTTGATTAGGAATTAAATTTAGATTTTGAAAATAAATCAAACTTACCTTCTGGGTAAGATTTGATATTGTTTTCCAGTCAAGTTAGGAGTCATGAACCTTAGAAGATTCTGATTAGTTTTAATCTTTTCTTATTTTAGTCTTTTTTATTAATGTCGTATTCGAGTCGCATTAGGATTAGTTTATTATAAATAGTCTTATTATTTTCAATTATTGTAACTTTTTAACATTTGATTGATTTTAATAAAATCGTTCATTTGAAACATTTATCTGTCGTGGATTCGACATGCTCTTTGAGGATTTGAGAGCACCATTTTCTAACGAAGATTAGGGAATGATGTCCCCTACATAGCGGCCCCTGCATGGCGGCCCATGCTTGGGTAACTATCGATCGATGCGTCAAAGTTCGTTTGAGTGTGCCTCAGGGTTCGACAAAGAGATCATTCTTATTTTCGCCATACCCCCGCTGTGTTAGAAGTGCTTTGTGTTAGAAGTGCTTTTGGAATTGCTATGAGAATAATCAGCTGAGTGTTTGGTAAATTGATTTTTAAAAGTGCTGTGAGAACTAAAAACAATTTCAATGTGTTTGGTAAACTGAAGTAAAAAGTATTGTGAGTGTGTGAAATTTCTAAAAGGACATAGACATCTAAATGTTGTTATAATTTACATTTTTCTTGTTTATTTGTGCTTAGTATTAAGTGTTATATAGTTATGCTACTTTATTGAATTAATCAGCCCCATTTTTTATTCAACTTTATTAAATTAATTAGTCTCATTTCTTTATTTCTTTATTTCCTTTTTTATTCTACTTTATTTCTTTATTTCTTTTTTATTCTACTTTATTGAATTAATTAGTTTCATTTTTTTGTACAGTTATGACAACAATTTTTTTGTACAGTACAATTTTGTACAATTATGATATAATTTTATATGGTATAATTATGGTACAATTATGGTACAATTATGGTATAATTTTATACTATATACCAAACAAATATCATTGAAAATTTTAAATAAATTATACAAACCCAAAAAGATATATTATATAAATGAAAACTATCAAACATAACCCTATAGAACATATTACATGAGTTTTTTCGTACTTTTGGTAAATTTTGTTAAAGGTAAGGACAAAGTTGGAAAGTTGGTAAAATTTCATTTAATATCACTGTAGTGCGTTTTTTAAAAGTAGAAACAAAAATCATAAAGTATGTATTTGTAGCTTCTCAAAAACTCAGTTGAGAGAAGCTAAAAGTGACCAAAAACACTTTCCCATAATTTTACCAAACACCTTGTCTTTGATCCGAAATCACTTTTAACCACAAAAACAACATAAAAAGTAATGCCAAATTGGGTCTCCCTAAGCTCCTCTTTCTCTCTAAATTTAGCTCAGCTTGGCTGAAGGGAAGAGATAATTTTTTTACTTTGGTTTTCGAACCACACAAGCCACATCATTTGCCTTTATCCACAGCTTGCCTACCACCTCTATTCTCATCTAATGCCAACTCGTCATTAAAAAAATGGGAGACATTGACCACCAAGTCCCAACCAATATCTACTCCATTTCTTTTCCTAGGATGGGCATTCTGCTCTGATTCCGTTTTAGCTCCTCTGTGACCATCTTTGTCTTTCGATAAGTCCCTATCATCCGCTACCCCCTAAATTGGGAATCTGTCCTTCCCACTTACATAGAAAGTGTGTCAATACCTTTCTTTCGTGGATGGGATTTCAAAAATTCTTTTGGGGCCTTCAGCCCAAGAAATCGATCCAGCCACAGCACGACCACCGGTGTAGAATCTTCAATAACTTTGATCAGAAAGGCCTTCTCCCTTATCTTCGCACTAATCATGCATGTGATCTGATCACATTCGTTAATGAGAACAAAAATTTTACCTATATTCACTCTTACCTTCTGTATTGTTTCCTCCTTAACTAGAAGATTTTCATCTATTTAACTTCCTAGCTTTCGAAAGACTTATTGTTAGCATTATATTAACGAAATATAATTCGATAGATCTCGTATTGTATGCATAAGTATAAATAAACATGTACCTGGAAACTCAACGGAAAACATCCAATTCGTAGAGTCTTAATCCCGAATCCATAATAATACGATAACCTGAAAATAAAACAAGGAAAACAATTAAAACAATAGAGAGTCTTCTACTCTCTTCTCACCTTCCTCAGATTGTCAAATAGGGAGACAATTCTGTTATATGTTCATTGTGAGTAAGAGTAGGGACCCCCTATATATAGTATAACTTCATAGAATCCTAACCCATAAAGGATTCTCAAAACCCTAATAGGATGGCTAGTCTTAATAGGAATACTAGACCACACATATACAATAGCCCATACCATATCCTACATATATTTATTGTAACTAAGGTGCACCGAGCTCAACAAATATTGATCACATTAATAACGGGCTTTATCCGGTCAACTCTCACTTGCTTAAACATTCCAATCAATTCGGTTTTTTACAAACTCAAAATATAATGTAATATGTTGCTCACAATTTTATAAAAATCTTACATTCTCCCACTTGAGCTATATAGACATTATTATTTTAGTTTTAAAAATTCATTTTAGAAAACGACTCTCCAAATTGACAAACAATTATATGTGGCCACAAAAAATGTTTAAGCATAAAGAATGTTTAAGAGAGTAACACATTCCTTCCCCTTAGTCCAATAGAACCTTAAGTATCCAACTACATAGATCATTACATCTTTAGTCAACATAAGACCATATGTAATCAAAATACCCTTAGTTCTACCTACCCGGGTAAAATGGTATGTTTATATGGTATGGAAATTACATGCAAATGTGATCATCATTTCTATTTCCATATAGGTCCAACTTCGCATTATACGAAGCAGCTTAAGACGAGCAACTTAATGTCCTAAGCATTTTACACTCATTGACCAAACACTTTGACCATGAGTTCAACCTCATGGGCATAAACTTTATGTTTTAAGTAATGTTCACTCATCGGTGAAAACTTTATACCTTAAGAGTGAATTGCCCCCTCAAACTAAAAGTTTGAGATTTCTTGTCATAACCAACCATCCGTGTGCACACAATAACAAATATGGCAAACATCTTAACATGCATATACAATGCATTCTCGAGAATATGAAACAAACATGTACAGAATAAATGCAGTTAATCTAATTAAAGACAACTCCCACTAACCAAACACATCAAAAATTTCAATCTAATGCAGGATGCAACATGCTCCACAAAACTTTTGGAGTCAAATATATTTGTTAGTGTATCAAGAGTTATTTTAGATATGGCTATTAGAAACTCGCAACTCTTAAATCTTCTCTCACCACAATATCCATATGGTTAAACCTCCTAGATCTCTTAGCATATTCAGAGAAGATAAATACAGTGAAATTATCACAATCTACCTCAAAATATGATTTCACAATCAAAATTATTTAGAGTTGCAATATATAAAGCCACATATTTCTCTATCCATACATACACGTGAGCATGAAGCGATTAACCTCTACATATACGATGAAACCAATTTATTTTTTTTAACTATCTATTGATACATGTCAAATGGGTTTGAAATCCGCAAAGTCTATTAATGTAATAATATAATCAATATATATATATATATATATATATATATATATATATTAAGCTTACATCAAACTATCATTTACGGAAACATACATGATCTTTTCTTATGATAACGTTCCAATTTATTTGAGGAATTAAAAACTTATATAAGTTTTTCGCTTTTACCAATAGGTGTCTCAGACAAGTAAACTTGTAATCATACTAACCCTTTAAGTGCTCTACTAATATATTTTCTCAATAGCATTATCAAAATATGCTTGTTCGATGTTCGAGATTTTTCACCTCGAAATATTAGAGAAAAGATTCTTAATGTCACACACAAATGACAACATAGAGCACATATAAAATAAACTTACTCTCACTGACCCTCAGTTATGTCTAATGGTAAAATAAAACTTTTAACAAAGTCTTAAATTGTCACAACATTATTAAAATAAACACCATTATCTGAAAACTTGATTATTTTATGTCAACGAAGTTTTAAAGTATACAAACTTAATACTCATTTTCCAAGTAAAACCTTCAAGCCATAAATCTGACAATATGACTTTCAACCAATCATTTGCAACTATTTGACAACTAAGTCAAAACCTTAACTCCAATGACATCCAAAATTGCAATTCAACAACTATGACATTTATTCAATATAAATATCACAAAGCACAAGATTTCTTCCTTAAACGCAAGTCTTTTAAATTATGCATTCTTAACAACATCACTCTCCCCCCTTAAGAATGTATAATGCCTAGATACAATTATTCTCATAAATAAAATCATACAAGTTCTATGAACTATTCCCAATAGTTTATAATTTTTGCAGTCATATCTTTATATTTTATGAGATCACTTTTAATTCAATTAATCAAAAGACTTAAAACTGAGAATTTAAAATAATCAACATGTCCTACAAATCAATTATCTCAATTCTACATTTAGTCATGCAATTGAAAAGAATTATATCTAAACTACAAGAACAATAATCAATCTATTCTAAAACCAAAAAATAGAATTTAGAATTCGAGAAGAGTTCGAAGACCCATAAAGTTTATTATTTACAGAAATCACCATATAACTCACTAGATGAAAATCATAAACAAGAATCTATTATCTTAAATAAGCTTCAAGATATTAATTTAAATTCTCAGTCTTATTATGAAAATCGTACTTTGCTATACCGGACCAAAATCGAAAATATCATCCAATAAAACTTTTAGAGATTAAAGATAATCTAAATATTATCATGAATTCATATGAATTCAAATAAAACCTCTTAACCAATTGACCCCTATTGAATACTGAGTTCATTGGAAGAATTTATAATATAAAATGTATCACAAGAAATAACTCACTAAGAGCTTAATTGAAAATTAATCAAATAATTCAAAATATAAATTAAGGGGTACCTTTTCTTGCGATAGCAAATTATTTTATTTCCTCGGTATTTATTTTCTTTGACTTGCTATGTTGAATTGTCAAAATTTCCAGATTACTTCCTATGGTGTTTGTATCCTATCACCTTTATCAAAATAACAAACAAAAGACATAACTTCATATAATATATTATTCTCCATCTATTTATAAGGCACTAAACCTTAACAAACTTTCGACAGTGGGCTCACTAAACTTCATTTATCCTTTAATCCTCGCTAAGGTAAAAAACAATTAGAGCGTCTCATCTAATCCATAAAAAAAAAGGTCCATCAACCAATATCTTAATGACATATATTTAAAACTAATATAGGTATTTAAAAATGAATTAAATCACAATATATTCATGCTCACACCGATTTCCATAATCATTATAAATAATGATTTAATCTTCATGGAAATCTAACACAACATCATGATCTGTCTTTTGGACAAAGACCACAACACACGTGTTAAAACTTTCCTACAAGTGATCAATCTCTTTGGGAGATAAACATCACTCTTTATTCTTTAATGCTCACAAACTTCCACAAGTGATGACTCTCTTAGACAAATGATCAACACAACACATGTACAGTTTTACCTCAATGCAGTTCAAAACCTTAATTATTGATAATCTAACAAATATTATGGAATCTTAACAACTAGTTCCCTACGTGAATACATAGCCATCAAACCCCATAAATATTCTAAACACAATTGATTATATAATTTCTATCAAAAGATCATTATAAAATTCTAATGGTTAGTCTACTACGTAAAAACATAACCATCCAACTTTATAATAACTTCGAATATAATCATTTAATGTCCTCAATGAAATAAATAAATCATAATGAAATATTTATAGTTAGTCTATTACGTAGAAACGTAACCATCTAATTCCATAATAATTTCATAGGTTATACATTTGTAAAACATGAACTACAAATCCAATATCATTACACCTAACATAAATTTATATATTTCTCTTAATCAATTCGACACGGTCACACATAATTTTTTATTTTAAATTATGTAAAATAATGAAAAATATATAACCTTCATAAATTTATGTTGAATATATATTATTTGTGAGCATATAGAATATGTAGGCATCATTAAGTATTGGACAATTTCATTCAATTAAATGAAAATATATTATAGGCAATTTCCAAAATTTCAAACATTTATATCACGTATATTATATAAATGAATACCTCAAAACGATGAACCTCCTACGGAGAAGATCATCACCAATCACATGTGTTTAACACTCACAACATATTGTATAAGTGAATACCTCGGGATAATGAACCTTCTACGGAGAAAAACATCAATCATCACATGTATATAATTCCATCATTGCAGTTCTACAGATGAATACCTCAAGATGATGAACCTCCTACGGAGATGAACATCACCTATCACATGTGATAACCCTCCTACGGAGATGATTAAAACATGCATTTCCATATTTGCATTTCAAGTTTAAAAATTGATAACCAACGAACATCTCAAAATCTTAATGATTAGTCACTACGTGAAACATAATCATCAAATTCACGAGAATATTCTATCAATTATTAAAACTTACCAAATTAATAATTGTTAATCAACTATATTCTCAAAAACGAAATAACTAGTCACTACATGAAATATAATCACTCGAGTCACGAGAATATTCAAAGCAGATTATTAATTTTAACCTCATCAATAATTTATAGCCGACGAATTTCTCAAAATCTTAATAATTAGTCACTATATGAAACATAATCATCCAATTCATGAGAAAATTCTATCAATTATTGAATCGAAATCATTAATAATTGATAACCAATGAATTTCTCAAAATCTTAATGATTAGTCACTATGTGAAACATAATCATCCGATTTATGAGAAAATTTTATCAATTATTAATTTTAAACAAATTAATAATTTTTATGAAAACTAAATGATTAGTTACTACGTGAAACATAATCATCCGAAATCATAAAAATTATTTATAAACTGCAATTATTTTTCATAAAATTTTTAGAAATTTTTAAAATTGCCTCATGATTTTGGTAAATTTCAAATTGACCCATATACTTATCAAAATATTAAATTAGCCCCAAATATTTTTGAAATTATAAATTAGCCCCAACACATAAACAATTACACATTAATACCTTGACGTTTTATTAATTCTAAAAGGCCCAAGAAAAATTGCCTAACATACCAACATTCTTACTAATTTAAAAAGGGACCTAGGCAAATAACAAAACAGTCCTTATATTTTATCTAATTCACAAACAACCTAGGAAAATTTCATAATAGTCCAAAACTATATCTAATTTACAAAAAGAAGCCCCTAGCAAAATCAAACCAGTGGAAACCATAGGTTCTCTTTCGCTGTCGCCACAGCCACCATGTCGTCACCTAAAGGCAACGGCGCACGGCAGCGTAACCAGCGGATGAATGACGGCGATCGATCCTCTCAAATCGATCGGACGAACGGCGGCGCAACATCGAGAGGCAGTCGATCTGACCAGATCGTGGTCGAGATCGCGATCAAAGACCGGCGATCATCATCCTCGTGGCAAAGCTCACACGTTTCACGTAAGAAATCCACCTGAACAGTTCAGACCTGGTGGCTTTGACCGAGATCGACGGTGGGTCTATGTGTGAAACCCATCGACCCAAGTGATTAGTGACCCAGGTCTTATGAGTTCTACACATGGGCATGGGTCGGGTTTGAAAAACCCAAACAATGGTTCAATATGGATCGATCTGATCCAATCGTGAAGAACAGCGGGTCTGAGTGTGAAACCTATCAACCCAACATATTGAGATCAGTGATCTAATCCAACAACAACTGATATCTGTTGTTATCTTAAAATAATTGTCAACATTAATTATTTATTTATTTATTTATTTATTTATTTATTTATGTATTATCGGTATTAACTGATTCAAGTAATCAAATCCAAACATGTAAGTGTGTCAAAGCATACAACCCTTTCTACACCGAATTCATACCAATAAACACGTCAAAACAGCACAAAATAAAACTTATATTTCAATTTTTTATTGTTTAACGTTTATTTATCATGGTAGTAATAATAATTCAGTTCGGTGTATAAAAATAAATAAACACATATACGGTATCAAAAATATTCAACCTATACAACAATACGATTGGCTCTGATACCACTGTTAGCATTATATTAACGAAATATAATTTGATAGATCTCGTATTGTAAGTATGAATAAACGTGTACCTGGAAACGCAACGAAAAAAATCCAATTCGTAGAGTCTTAATCCCGAATCTATAATAATACGATAACCTGAAAATAAAACAAGGAAAATAATTAAAATAATAGAGAGTCTTCTACTCTCTTCTCACATTCCTCAGATTGTCTAATAGGGAGACAATTCGGTTATATGTTCATTGTGAGTGAGAGTAGAGACCCCCTATATATAGTATAACTTCATAGAATCCTAACCCATAAAGGATTCTCAAAACCCTAATAGGATGGCTAGTCCTAATAGGAATACTAGGCCACACATATACAATAGCCCATACTATATCCTACATATATTTATTGTAGCTAAGGTGCACCGAGCCCAACAAATATTGATCACATTAATAACAGACTTTATCCGGTCAACTATCACTTACTTAAACATTCCAATCAATTCGGTTTTTTCTAAACTCAAAATATAATATAATATGTTGCTCACAATTTTATAAAAATCTTACACTTATGATTCCAACAACTTAAGGGTACACCAAAAGCTTCAAACCATACCAGTCTTTTTTTCAAAGTCATAGAATCGGCCCAGGTTGACATAGATAAGATGCTGTCCTTCCAAAAAAAACTATTTTTGATAAATCCATCTCTATCGTAATCTGATTCGAAGTTCCATATGATGTTTTTTTCACCAAGATAAGTAGAGGAAAACACAAAACCTCTAGATTCTAGCCTTTATTTAACGCTGAAATGTTTGAAAACTCCTTCAAAACACCTATCACACATCTGGATAGCTATGACTTCTCCTCTTTCGTTACTGTCTAATATTTTTTATATTAAATAAATAATTATGTCTATCACACGTAAACTTCTTTATGTGAATAATTCTTTATTTTTCTTTTAGTCTTCAAACCTAAGATTATTTTGCCTTATATATATATAATATACGATTTAGACATGCTACATAATTTATTCTTAAACAAAAGACTTTTATCGATATCAAGCGATTTGTTACAGAAAAACTATAAGTTCCTTGACTGATGATTAACTTATTTCGTTGACAAACCAAAATTTGGAGTTTATATGTGTAAAGGTAGATTATGCTGACTTTGTTCGTGACCAAGCTCAAGAGCGCTCCAAAAGTATATCACATGTGCTTTTCTCTTGAAGAGATTTAGTGCACATACTCACTCACATGCATGTTTTAATCATCTTGCATTAGTGTTTATTTGCTCTCATGTGTGCTTTACTTTCCCTGTCTCTTAATTGCTTGGGTTGCATGTTGCTTGATCTTGCTTTATCCCTTTTATTCCCTTTGAGTTTCAGGGAAGTGCGTGGGTTTTTATCTTGGTTGTCTTTTTGCATGGTGTGCGCCAGTCCGTGCACGACTCTGCTTTGGTTCGTTGAGTGTTGTTGGACTGCTATTTTGGCACTGTGAATTATCACAACTGTGCAATTCCATCCGTTCTCAGCTATTGAACCACTATGAGAAGCGTTGTTGGTGTCACATTGCTTTATTCGTGGGTCTTATGCTAGTAAGTGCGTAGGTCCCTACTCGTGCACTGCGTTGTTTTTAGGCATTTTGATCCTTTTAAGTGATGTCTTTTATCACCAATATATATATGTATATATATATATATATACATATATATATATGTATATATATATATATACATATATATATATATATGTATATATATATAAATCATCTTCTTCATCTTTTATGACCTAAGAGAGCTCTGAAAGTAAAACCCCTTGAGATAAAAATTGACTTCTAGTGAGATAGAGCTCCAATAAACCATTTTCACTCAACCAAGCTTCCATCCCATTAGCATTTAGCATCCTCCCTACATCTTTATGCATTGGTCTTCATGTTTTTCTTGACTAGGTAATTTCTACATGCCCTAGATTGTCTTGTTTCATTCCTATGCTATATTTACGTATGAAAAGCATTTATTGTTCGTTGAATGCATGTCTTTGAGTTTAATTGCATTCATAACATGCTTGGGTTGTTGATTGTTGGTTGAGTTTTTATGTTTATTGATAGTTAGGATTTATGACCATTTTGCCCTTATACCTAAATCCATTTGCTCTTGCATTTATATAATTGATATCTAGGATTAGCATTCACTGCCATATTTAAATCCTTATAAAAATTTAAATGTGTTGGCCTAGCATTTTTGCATCTAAAATATCTCCATATATTCACATAAGTTGCATATTCTCTTTATTGATTATTAAGCCTTGTGGCTAAGAGGATTATTGTACAAGTTTGTTGATCTAGAATCACTATATAGGCCTGCGGGTAGTACTGATGGGTTAGTGACCGGTTTAGCTGTAGGAAAAAACACACGACGAAAGCGGGAAATTCAATTGGTGTATTTAAAAAAAAATCCTTTAAAAGAATATACCTTAACCCTTCATTAATTAACATATAACAAAAGTATCGTACCTTTTACTTGTGACGATTGAATTTATATCGAATTGAATCCGTAAGATCTTCCAATCCAGTCACGAACGTGAATCACCTAGGAGTGTGGGCTCCCTTTATTTGAATTGTATACTTGATGAAAAACAAACAAAACATTTTTCTTTTGTTAGTCACAATAATCCTCTTAGAGAAAAACGAAGAACGTTTGGTCACTTGTGAATTCTCAATCAATTGATTGAAACTCGCGTGAACCCGATTCGATGTTGTACACAACCTTTTATTGTAAATGATACTAGTGCATTATCGAAAACAAAAATATTCCATCTTTTCTCTATGCTTGGTTGAATTCTACAAATAAAGAATTGGATGAAGTTTTTTAACTGTAATAAGCAAATAAAAAAAAACTTCTCACACCAACACTTAGGGATTGGCCGAATTCCACTATAGGAGTATATATAGGTAGCCAAATCCTCATTCTTGGAGGATTTACTTGGTGACCAAGAATTCTCTCTCTAGGAGGATTTACTTTAGGGGTGTCAATATGGGTCACGACACGACACGAACATGAAAATTACGGGTTTGGATTGAGGCTAAACGGGTCGTGTCAATAAACGGGTCAACCCATCTTGACACGAACATGATTAAAATCGTGTCGTGTTCGGGTTAAGCTTAACGGTTCATAGGTTTACACGATTAGTAGGGGCAAAAATATAATTTTATTTATTAAGGGTATTTGTGTAGTTTTACCTATCATATAAATTGAAAATCAAACCCTAACCTCACTTTACACTATGCAAATTAAGATTGCTCCTAACTAATCTCATCATTGTCCTTCCCAAACCCTAACTACTCTCAGCGCCAACCAGTCTCCTCTCCCTCTTCGTCATCGGTCGTTGCTTGGTTGCTCCTCTCCCTCTCCGGCTCATCGACTCACCCTTTGCTTGGTTACGGCTCTCCTTCACCGTACCACAACTACTGAAACGGTGCAACGTCTGCAACCTCAATAAGAGACTCATTCCTTTGTTTTGTTTTTAAGTTTTGTTCATACTCCAACCTCTGTTTCTTTTGATATTATTTGTAGAAAAAACTAGTTTTCCCTTTTGGACTTCTTAGTTTCTCTTCTATTTCTGTGTGGTCTGTTACTCTGTGTTCAGCTTTCCTTGGGTTTGTTTTAGCCCTTTTTGGGTCTCTAGATTGCCTTGTCTGTTGTTCATGTTTCTTGGACCAGTTTTGAATATATTTACCATTCAAAAGAAGATAATTTGTTTGTTTTTATTATTATGCTATTGATAGTTATTGTTTTCTTTATGTATGTTCAAACTTACTGATTTAAGCTTTTCGAATCTCTAAACTCGATATGCTTTGCAGCCTTGAATCTATTGTTGAACTGATTTTATTTTAGTTTTTAATCACTTTGTTGGCTGAAAAAATTGCTATCTGGGTTTCCTGGCCTTTGAATTGATAACTTGTTGTTGAATCTGGGTTTGCTTTTGTATCTTTTCACTTTGATATAGGGGGACATGGACATGAACTTGGATTTCACCCACTCTTAAGTAAAATAATCTACAAACTTGAATTCTTCTTCACTTTCCTTATCACTATAGATAACAAATAATTTTGTTACTTTGTTACACTTGAACGAGCAATATTATATATATATATATATATATATATATATATAAAGTATTTTTAAGGGAGCGTTTGCATGATTCTCTTACTTTTGCAATCAACTGATTTCACGATAAAATTTGTTCTCTGCTAGAAAAAAAAATCTCAGAACAGGAAACATTCAACCACCATTACATGATGAATACAGTGAAGCAAGTTATGCATTGAAAAAATCATAAGAAGAAACAGTACTGGGGAGGTGATATATATTATGAAAACTAACAAAAAAAAACTTTATTTAATAGAAACAACAATTAAATGGCTTCCAAGAAACCACTTCAACTTGATATCTCTGTATATATTTTCCGATGATTTAATATTAACTGTTATATTTCTAAATTGTCAATTTGTCGTTAATTCAATTATCTCCTTACTGATACAATTATCCACATTTTAATTGTTATTCACATTTTGCAACATCTATGGATTCCAATAAAGTTGATAGTGATAATTTTGTAGGTTTATGTACAGTAATTCAACAAGAAGTTAAAGTGTTTAACATCAAGTGATCAAGGCATCAAGAAGAGTTAACTGTTATGTTTGTTAACATGTTTTGATTTTTGAATATTTGATGCCTTTTATTTTATTTTGAACTTGTGGATTTATATTTGTGGACTTAGTTATGGATTTGTATTTGTGGACTTAATTATGGACTTGTATTATTTTGAAATTCCATTTTGAGGATTTATTTGATTATTATTATTATAGCTATTATTGTTTGTATTCACTTGATTATCATTTGTATTTTGTGGTATTGGTTTGTGAATTGATTTTATTTGATTGCTTTTTTTTTATTTTTAATGTACTTTAGTGAAATTAAAATTAACATGTTAAATGGGTTGTGTAGACGGGTAATTTGACACGACCCACTGAACCTGTTAATTAAACGAGTTATTTATGTCGTGTTAGTGTCGACCCATTTTTATTTGTGTCGTGTTTGAGTCAAGGGGGTCTGACCCGTTTAATAACCGTGTCGTGTTCGGGTTGACTAATAAATAATCGTGTCGTGTCCGGGTTGGCCCTAACACGGCCCGCCAACCCGTATTGACACCCCTAATTTACTTTCACCAAGACTCCTATCAACTTTTAGAATTCTTTTCCACACCAAGACTCATATTCCAAGACATTAGTGTATTTATCCAATAAATAATTATTGAATATAAACTAAATTGTGACTTTATCAAAAACTTTCTAATTTGACCAATTGTCAATTAGAGTTTTGATAGATTTCAAATACTTCATAATTTGACTAGATAAATAAATATTTATCTACTTATCAAATAAAGTGTTTGATACGTACTTATCATACTACCAACAAAAGTATGACACTATGAGACATTCTCCTATTAGGGAAAAGATTTTGACTTTTAATTAATTAATTAATTAATTTCTATTTAATTAGATAATAAAATTAAAAACAATATATTAGGCTATTATATTAGCCCTTGCCGCCCAAGCTTATTATATATGGGTCATATATTGTTTTTCCAATTTATTAAATCCATTGGACTTTAATAAAACGCCTACATATGAACTAGACTCATTCTTACTAAAAAATAAGCAAGTTCGCATGGCTTAAATCAATACATTAATATAATTTAAACAATCTATTTAATTAAAATGTGCAAACAATATTCTTAATATATTAATGGAATGTTAATCGCACCCCATTATGGTCGCCCAAGGATTCCCACATCCTTGGCCGCCCATTCTAGTTATTTGAAGAGTTACCGCGTGTCTTGATCACATATGACAGTACCTCTCCAAAACTTTTGGGTTCCAAAATCCAAAAACAATTCTAGATGACCCATAAATTGATCCGGCAAAATATATCAAGTGATCCATGTAAGTTCGTGTGGATCGAGGATTTTGGCTGGCTATCTAAATTTAAGATCCAATAGACATAACCAAATCACAATAAACAAATGATTCACTTAGGTCTGATCTATTAATTTTAGTCATTCCACTAAAAAATTAAAATTGAACTCTTAAATAAAGATAGAATAAGTTAATGTTCCTCATTCGTACCCTAGATAATCTAAATGGAGATAGTGTATCCTCGTGAAGATTACCGGTAATCGTCAAGAGCTCATAGACCGTATATAGCTCTTCTAGTTACCATATTTACTCATATTACCATATTTTGAACTTGGATATTTTGACTTGTCCAGAAGCCATATTTCAATAGACACTATTGAAAACTTAACGTTAATATTTAATATCCAATATCTCAAAATATCCATATGATGATATTCTACAAATATTTAATAAATGGAGCCATGATGTCCATATCTATAAATGAAGCCCTCTATCGATTAACAAATGATTACCACTAAAACATCATTGATAGACTATGTTATATAATCCTACTCATTGATGACTCAAATGATAACACTTGTAACCATAAGTCCATCATTTATCTCAGGATTGAGATAGACTCTTCGATTGTCTTCAAGTGAAAATTTTTATCCATTGACGGTTCTGGATAAAGTATCTCACTGTGATCCTATTCGATGAACCTAGTGCACTAGATTCTTTTGCCCAAAGACACCACACTTTGATGATTTTAGACTCATCATAACACATTTGATCCCACTCAAATGTTAACAAAAGAATCTACAACTTTAACAAGATAAAAACGCTCAACCTTTATCTTAAGTTATGAATATTGTTCACGACTAACTAAAGAATTGTGTTTACCTTATATATATCCAGATGTACGAACAATTCTTCATTTCTCATAGTCTTTTGATCTTACGATTATTTACTTTTGACAATTATAATAATTAAACTATAAATGCTATAAGATTTGTTAAACTAGAAATCACTTTATTAATATGAAAAGATTGTCAACTACATTATTGTACTCTTACTATTGAGCATAATCCCAACAATGGTGTGACAACAGGTCAACTTAGGTTGTAATCATTATTACAATAGTGGATTTGAGGATCAGATTGACTAAGCGGTTAGCTCGTGTTTTTTCCATTGTTAAAGGTTTCCATTTAAAAATTGTGTGTCATTTTTATTTCCGTAATTTTTACTTATTTTGTATGTTTGTTAATGGGATAAATATGTAATTTTGATTAATCAAGAAAAATTGGTTAGTAACTTGATAAAAACATGTTCACCTCCAGGTTAGAATAGGCACACTTAAAGGGAATTTCAAAAACCTTGCTTTATGACATACTTCATAACACAAGGTTGTTTTGCTTTCGACAATGATTCAGCTTATGATTTTGAAGCTGAGTTAAATGCAATCATGAAAGCGGTCTCACATGGTTGTGCAAAACATTGGCACTTGCTTTGGATTGAGATTGATTCGATACATGTGGTCAATCTTATTACTTCTCGTTCATCTAAAGTCTCGTGCATCTTAATCTGCTTAGCTTCAAACTCTTCATTTCCTTATTCAGATGAGCATTCGTGTTTCTCGTATATATAAGGGGATCAATATGGTGGTCGATTCTTTATCTTTGTATGGAATTAGTAATCAAGGAGATTTTTGGTGGAATATGGCCGCTAATTTTTGTCTGTTTCATATTGATAACGATATAAATGGGTGGCCACATTTAAGATTTAGTTATTAAGGTTATTTTCTTTCACAAGATGTCTTGATGTCTGTCTGTGCTTATAGTCTTTTATCTTCATGGCTAGGTTCTGGCATGAGAAGTTGTGTTTCTATGGGTTTCACTTTCCTGCTTTAGGGTCGAAAGTTGCACTCTTTGTCTTTCAAAAGGTTTCCCATTGGGTCTTACTATCAAGGATTTAATGAGGCGACTTTTTAAAGACATCTCATGGCGTGAGAATTAGTTTTTTTTTTTGGCTTTATTTGGGCTTTTTGTCTTTGTTTTTCTTCTAATGATTGATTTTTCTTTCCTTTGTACCTTTTCACTCTTTTTTGTTTCTTTTTTCTCTTTTATTTAAAAAAATATATATATTAACATGTATAGACAAGCATTCATGGGATAGGGTTTGAGCGGGTTGCATACATAGTAGGGATGTCGCGTGCCCTTCATGTTTCATGTCTACTCTAGGTATTCAAAAAAAAAAATTATCCTTATTATTTTAATAAAGTATAGTGTTGCCCTTATATTTTAATAATGATATAATAAAAAATAAAAAAATAAAAAAATAAAAATTGAACATATGGTGGCCATCACAATATGTCGAGGCCGGAGGAGGACTGGAATTATTTGGCGATGACATCATTGGAGGAAGCCAACTCCTCCTTTAGCAACGGAGGAATTCTAGTTTTGGGTCCCTCCTCCATAAAATCTAGAAAAGGAGGCGTCGACGCCTCCTATATTGTTCCAACGTGGAAATGGTGAGGAATGTCACATTTTTTTTTGTCACTTGCAGTGATGTCATCGTTATATTAAGTTAAGTTTAAAAGACACCTATTATGGTGAGCTACCGAAATTGCCCTTAAATAATTGATATTTTATTCTTTAAAGGCTATCGTCCAAAAAAGTTGTCTGAAAATCAATCACCTACTCCATTTTTTCATCAGAAAACGAGCTCAATTCCAGATATTACAGAAGAAGGTAAATTAATATTTATGATCTTCATTTCCATTTTTTATTGTATTTATGTGTGGTATAACACTGTATGAACATTTATGAACATGTTGTCTCAATTTTTTTTATGTTGATGTCCTGGAGTTGTAAACTTTTTACAAAGAATGAATGAACATGTATGCATATTTTTTTGTATATATATTTGGCCGAGTTGAGTTATAGTGGTGCAAACAAGTTTATAATATTGAGTATAAAAGTTGTAAATGTTTTAAAAAAAGGTCGAAACATTTGTAAAAAAAACTAGGAAATTTGAAAAAAAAAATCTCGATCAAATTCAAAAAAAGCTCGATCCAAAAAATAGATGCTGGATACGTAAAAAGAAAAGCTCGATCTCTCGAATAAGGCTCGATCTATCAGAAAAAAAGCTCGATTCCTGTCAAAAAAAGCTTGATCTCTCACACAAATAGCTCGATCCCTCGAAAAAATGCTCGATCCATCAGAAAAAAAGCTCGATCCTTACCAAAAAAAGCTCGATCCCTCACACAAATAGCTCGATCCCGTACAAAAAAAGCTCGATCCCTCACAAAAAAGCTCGATTCCACAAAAAAACTCGATTCCTCAAAAAAAAGCTCGATCTGTAAAATTAAAAGGTTGAGCCATATTTGAAAAAAGTTCGAGCCATATGAAAAAAAGCTCGAGCCATATATAAAAATGCTCGATTATGTAGAAAAAGAGCTCAGTCTTAAACAAAAAAAGCTCGATCCCACTAGAAAGAGCTCGATCATGTACAAAAACGGCTCGATCATGTACAAATAAAGCTCGATCAGTTTAAAAAATAGTTTCATATCTTACACTTTTGATTTTTGTTTAATCCTTTATAATTGTAAATTTAATATGAAACGTTTTTTCCTTATTAATAGTTTTTGATGTTGGTTTTGACAGGACAATGGATATGGTGAGAATAGTCATATCTTACAACGGCCGATGGGAGCAATTACCAGACGGAAATCAGAGGTATTTAGGTTCCAATAACCAAGGTTGGTATGTGTCAAAGAATTTGAGTTACGACGAACTGGTGTCGATCGTGCAAACCATTGTGAAGTTTGATGAGAACAAATACAGTGTCGATCCGTAGTCTCTATCAATTGTTCCTGAGACTACATGTCGTACATTTATAAGAAACAATGACGATGTTCAGTTTATGCTAGGGGAAGATAGGGTGATCCCTCAAGTATGTGTTAGTCTAATCGAGAGGCCAGCAGGAGGTGTCATTGGTGAAGATATCCCTCATCCTGATCACACCCAACAATTTTGATCGTCAGGCGGAAGCAACCAGTTGTTTACAGAAAGAAGTGGGATTAATGGTCGGGAAAACATATGTGTTGTCCCACCGAAAGTAGCCGCCCATGATAAGAGACCGGGACCTTAATTCGATGATGTATTTGGTTGTCATATTGAGATGAATGGTAGACAGTACAACCACCAATATAATGAGATCTACAATGACATCAACAATGAGGAGAATACAACACTGAATGTTGGGGTGAAAAATGAGGTGGATAATGAGGGCAATTTAAATTCTGTTGAAAATGTAGAGGACAATCAGGATAATACAGAACCTGTCGAAACGGAAAGACGTGTAAGACATGTACACAGATTTAGTTCCATTGCACCAGATATAGATGGGACCTCCGAGGGGAGGGCTAATGTAACTGCAGATGATTCTGATAATGCCACAACATGGGTTATTCCAGGAGCAGAATCATACTCGTTTGGTATTGGTGGAAGCAGGAACTTGTTTGAAGATGAACCTACAAGCATGATATATAAATGCCAGTTTTTTCCAACGAAAAAGGATTTGAAGAGACTAGTAGGCCATTTTGCAATGCGGCAGAACTTCGAGTGGAAGGTGAAAAGGTCCAATAAGACAACATTACATCTAGTTTGTTTGATGGGAAATTGTACGTAGAAGTTAAGAGCGGTGAGAAGAGATGAAGGCACATACTTTCAAGTAAGAAGTTTTGTCAATGAACACACTTGTTCGTTAGAGAAAATTCACCGCCGGCACCGATAATCTAGTGCAGTCATAATTGGAGAAGTTATTGCACCTAGACTTCAACAACAAGATGGTCGACTAATGCGTCCAAAGAACATAATCGCCGACTTGAAATCAATGTATGGAATCCAAATCATATACAGTAAGGCACACGCCGCCCTCGATTATACGTTGTCACTGACATATGGAACGCATGAGGAAACCTTCCAACTGCTTTCATCATTTGGTTACGTTTTGGAACAATAAAATCCCGGCACAATCACTGACTTACAGTGCAACGAAGATAGTAAATTTCTATACTTCATCATGTCGATTGGTGCCTCACTTAGAGGATTCCGAGCGTGTATGCGTCCAGTCATTGCAGTTGATGGTACCCATTTAAAGGGACGATTCCGGGCTACAATGTTTGTTGCAACAGTATAAGATGGGAACGAACAGGTGTATCCAATTGCTTTTGGGTACGGCGACTCAGAAAACAACATTTCATGGGAATGGTTTTTGGATTGCTTGAAGGGTGCCCTATGTCATATTGATGAGCTAGTTTTCATTTCTGATAGGTATGCAAGCATTGAAGTAGGGATTTCTAAAGTGTTCCCTTATGCCACTCATACCATATGTTGCTGGCATTTTGCTGAAAATATCAAAAAGTGATTTCATAGGAAGGATGTTGTCGCAATAATGGACAAAGCAGCCCGTACATACACCGAGTTTGAATATAACCAGCATATGGAAGAGTTAAGAAACTTGCACCAGAATGCATATGATTATGTAATTGATGCCGGTCCACACAAGTGGTCCCGTGTACACTGCCCGGAAAGAAGGTATTGGGTGATGACGACTAATGCTGCAGAATGCATAAACTCATGCCTAAAATTTGCACGCCAACTGCCTATGTTGACTCTGGCTGAGTTCATTAGGAATATGATGCGACGGTGGTTTCATGATCGCTATAGAGCTGTGCAAACCATGTGTCATCAGTTGACCGACGCAACACATCTTTTGCTCTTAAAACGTGTGGAGAAGTGTGGTTATTTGACCGTAAATCCAGTTGACTGGAACATTTTTTCGGTCAAGCGGTCTGAAAAATAGTGGACTGTTGACTTAGCGCGGAAGACTTGTACTTGCAATAAATTTCAAATGGATCATTTTCCATGATCTCACGCCCTTGCGGCGACACGGTACATTACTGAAACTTGGACTTCACAACTTTGAAAACCTATTGATCATTTTCTCGGTGAACCTGATCGTTTTCAATGTTTTTTACAGGGAGTGAAACTTGGACTTCAACTTTGTGTGCGGACTACTACAAGAGACAGACACTTATTAACGCGTACTCGGTTCCTATTATACCGGTGGGCCATCCTTCCTCTTGGGTTGTGCCATCTGACATTGCTCATAGGGTGATTTTGAATCCAAACTCCAAGAGACAAGCAGGACGCCTGAGGGCGGGTCGCCATGTCTCGTCTTCGGAGAGGACAACTACACAATCCTGTAGAAGATGTGGACAACCGAGTCATAATTCCAAGAGATGTCCTAATCCACCTACGATTAATGAAGGTACAAGAAGAGCTGTTCCCGATGAATACCGCCGCAAGTGTAGCATCTGCCATTCAATTGGACAGAACAAACAAACGTGCCCTAACGTTGACTCTAATAGGGAATGAATGACAAAGTTTCGATCACAATGAAAACTTTTGGATGTGTATCATATTGTAATAATTTGGATTTGAAATAATTACTTTTTAATGAATGAATGAATAATGAACGAATTAATATTCATGAATTAATTACATGTCTTTATACATATAAAATGGGAATATGCAAAAAATCACTTGGCAGGCCTGAAGTTAGAAAAAATCTCCACAGCCATTTTCTCCCGAATAATCCCCATGTCGTCCTCTGACCAATCAAAAGGCCTTCGACCTGCCAGTATGTACTCGATAAGTCTCAAAGTATGGGGACCATAGTTACCTCTGCAATTCGGCACATAAAACACTATTAGAAATCGTTCATAAAGAATATCTAAACACGTGCATGGAATAGAATGTCTTACGATTTCTTTTGTTGGGGGACTGTAGAAGTATGCACCAGGCTGACCGAGAAGGGCTTATTTTCCAGAGAGAACTCTCGACGACCAGCTCGTCGTGTTGTGTGGAACCCTGTGTCACTTAACATGGAGGGTAAAAACCACCGTAATGGTCGGACCTGCTGGTGCCTGATCTGATAAGGGACTTCCTACCTCCAAGGGTCATAAATCTCAATCTTCCCACGACAAAGGTTGACGCTCACCACCAGCCAATGTTGGGCCCTAACGTTGCACGGAATTAGCACCTGTAATAGTTTGCATGCCGTGTTAGCTGAGGATATACGAACATTTTTTTTTGTAATCATCTCCATCATGTAACACTTACCAGGTCAACCTCTTGCCATGAGCAGTTTCCACTCATGGTTGCTCCAGGGACCGTCAGAAGGTCCTCTTCCAACCATCGGGACTGTAACACATTCCACCTTACTGTGGTCATAGCACCGTGCGAATCGTGAGGCATCATCCTCTCCCACATGTACAACATAAGTGGTTGTACAAGCATTGACAATATCGTATTAATAATAAATAACCAGAAAATCCAATTTGCTTCCCAAATGTTATACCTACTTACATAAAATTGTGTATCTAACACGTTGATCCTCTGGTTGTACACATTGTGGAATCCTCGCTGACGCTTGCAAAGAATATTGAGGTATGTATCCATATGCTGACAAACAATAAAACCACAGTAATTGTTAACAATTCAACAATACTTACACAAACGTTAATATGAAATTTAATAAGTATGTACCGTGTCCTCCAAATCCATGAAGTTAGACTGCATACGCACGAACCATCCCGTTGTAACTGGTGCCAGCACGTCCACATCACGTCTGTTTAATGATTGAATTACCTTAGCTATACATAAATTTGAATAACCAAGAAATGTACATCCATTTGTATTATAAAAAGTTGGACTCACTGTTCCCCGTTGATGTTCCTCTTGAAGGCCTTGTATGCCGTAAGGTGGTCAGCGTCCACAGTCAAAAATGTGTTCCACGGACTCGGGCCGTGTCCTCAACCTCTTTGAACGGCATGGATCTGTGTAAGGGCTCACCAACTGCCATCCGCACTTACCTAAACGCTTCGATGTATTGGCCGGGGAAGGGGACCTCTCCGATGGCACGGACGTGCTTGGTGAGGGAGGGGATCGCTCTGAAGGCACAGACGTGCTGGGTGGGAGAGAGGACCGCTCCGACGGCACGGACTTGCTGGGTGGGAGAAGGGACCGTTCTAAGGCAAGGACATACCGACGCCACGGGCGTGCTGGATGGGAGAGGGGACCGCTCCGAAGGCACAGACGTGCTGGGTGAGAAAGAGGACCACTCCGACTGCACGGAAGTGCTGGGTGGGAGAGGGGACCGTTCTGACGCCATGGACATGATGGGTGGGGGAGGGGACCTCTCCGACACTACAGACGTGCTGGGTAGGGGAGGGGACCTCTCCAACGCCACAAACGTGCTGGGTGGGGGAGGGGACGGCTCCGACGGCATGGACGTGCTGAGTGGGGGAGGGGATCGCTCCGACGCCACATACGTGCTGGGTGGGGGAGGGGACTGTTGTGGCTGAATCGATGTGCTGCGAGGTGAGGGGATCGATGTGCTGGGAGGTGGGGTCCATCCCGATGTGTACACATGGTCGAACCTTGAAGCCTCTGGATCATATCCAGTAACAATCGGTGTTGCTGCTGACGATCCTCATCACTCCTCCGGATCATATCCAACAACTCCAAGTGTTGACGTTGTCGATCCTCATCACTCTTCCGGAGGCCTTCACGCACATCGTTCAACATTTCTGCCCATAGAGCCTGAAATCATGTCTACATTGTTAGTAAAAAACTATCAACACGTGTTAATAAAAAACTCTAAACTATGTTTTCAACTTACCTCTCCATCACGTCTAACGCCCCCACGGGAATCCCCTGTAGATGTACCATGTCCGGGGGTGGAAAACCGAACCCGCATATGCCTATGCCTATGCCTTTCTCGTTGAGGGTCCATCTCATATCCCTCACTGTCACTGGGCCTCAAACCCCCAACAGCCAGCTCAGATCCCTCACTGTCAATGGTCCTGTATGTACCACTGATCCAGCCTAAGGTGGTCTGATCAAGGACCTCATACAGCATATCATCCATGTCATCTTCTATATACAGGCTCCCCCCCCTTCATCTAGCCAGGCATAGTACGGTGCCTGTCTCTCAGCTGGTGTCGGAACCAGTTCCTTGATCGTAAACATCTGAAATATTAGTTAGAACAATGTCATTGTACAAATACTAACTAATAAAAAAATTAACAAAATAAATACATACTCTAGCTTTGAAAATCTTTGCTAGCTTGTTCCCTCTCGGTTGTTTGGTCAACTCCCACTTCAAAATACGAGGAGTCAGATCAGTAACCCTCCAGACACCACCTCTTTGGCCAAAGCAGGGATCACCTCTAAAGCAAATATCTGCATCAAAGATAACTACGATAAGTATCCATACAATTTTGGGCACCAACAATAAAGTACAATTTGTAGTTCGAACTTCTTACCAACAGGGCATGAGATAGACCGTATATGTTGTAGGTCTCCACCCTGTGTACGTCAGTGCCCTTTTCTTGCTGGCGTCGCTCGAACCAGTCTCTTCGCCCGTCAAGCTCATGCTTGAATGAGTGAATAGAATGCATGTACACGTGGGCACCCTACGGGAACGCGTCGAACGCATCGAGCTCCTCAATCAACCGAAACTGCCAAACTGGAATCTTGAATCTCTCATCCACCCCCATCAGTATCCAGTTCAGCATATATAAGAGGCAGAGCTTGACAGCATCGTACGCTTTTACGAAATCTGCACCGGTGACAACACCCCTGATCTGCTCCAGCTATACCTCCTCGGCTCCAGGAAAGTACCGCTCATGTATGCCATTCTCCACTGCTGCATACATGGTGGTCTCTGGTATAACTCCAAACCGCAGTCCGGTGATCAGGCGAAATTCCACCTTCGAAAACCACACCGACTGGGTTCCTAACATGAAGTGCATCTCATCTGTGGGGCCGTTATGATGGAGCTCCCTCAAAAGCAACCGATGGATAATACCACCGGAAAACTTCATCTCCCTATATATCGTCAGGAAATGCCTGAAACATGACGCCATGAGCCGCCGGCGGTCTTCATCTATAAGTTCTACAGGGACACGGTTTAGCGCGTCGTCTATATGGGTGAGGGCATCAAAAATGGTTGTGTCGTGTCAATTTACCCTCGTACCAGTATCCTTCTGGAGTTTTAAGCGAATCCCTCAACCTAATTCTCATCTGCAATGCAACAGAAATACAACATCATTAAACAGAATTTTTTTAAAAAGCTCGATCTCTTTCAAAAAGGCTCGATTCCTTTTAAAAAAGGCTCGATTCCTTTTCAAAAAGGCTCGATTCCTTTTCAAAAAGGCTCGATCCCTTTCAAAACAGCTCGATTGCTTTACAAAAAATCTCGATTCCTTTACAAAAATCTCGATTCCTTTTCAAAAAGGCTCGATCCCTTTCAAAACAGCTCGATTGCTTTACACAAAAGCTCGATTCCTTTTCAAAAAGGCTCGATCCCTTTCCAAAAAGGCTCGATCCCTTTCAAAAAAGCTCGATCCCTTTCATAAAAGCTCGATCCCTATAAAAAAAAACTCGATCCCTTTTAAAAAAAGCTCGATCCCTTTTTAAAAAAGGCTCGATCCCTTTTCAAAAAAGCTCGATCCTTTTCAAATAGGCTCGATCCAATTCAAATATAGCTCGAACCTATTCAAAAAAGCTCGAAACATATTCAAAAAAGCTCGATTCCTTTTCAAAATGGCTCAATCCAATTAAAAAAAAGCTCGATTCATTTTCAAAAAAGCTCGATGTCTTTCAAAAAAGCTCGATCCCTTTTAAAACAGACTCGATCCTTTTTCAAAAATGCTAGATCCCTTTTCAAAAAAGCTCGATCCCTTTCCAATACGGTAGATCTAATTCTAAAACAGCTCGAACATATTCAAAAAAGCTCGAAACCTATTCAAAAAAGCTCGATCCTTTTCAATATTGCTCGATCCTTTTCAAAAAAATCTCGATTCTTTTTAAAAAAATCTCGATTCCTTTTCAAAAAAGCTCGATTTCTTTTCACAAAAGCTCGATTCCTTTTCGAAAAAGCTCGATTTACCAAAACCTAATTTTCAAAAAAAAAAAAAACTCGCCTAAACAAATAAGCTCGATTCCCTTCAAAAAAATCTCGAAAACCCAGATTTCATTTTCCTCAACTGATATTCAACCAAATTACAAACCCTAACCTAAACCACAACCATTTACACATCTCTATTTTAACCGGTTTCTACAATTCCTATCAACAAAACTCAATTTTAACATGTAATGCAAGTTAACAACAACAAAAACGAGGAAAAAAAACCAATCTTACCTTTGTCAATCACAGCTCTTCCGGTCACTTCACCGTCGATTAGTTTCCCATCGGTTTGATTGTTGCTTCTCTCTGACTTTGAAAACGACAACTTCCTTACTGTTAAAATATTTCAGGGTATTTTTGTCTCAAACACTCTTTTGGTGCCTTTTAAACATACATTAGTAAAGTGATGATACTTACACAACACACCCCTCAAATAGTGCCAATAATTTCCCCTTGTTTTGACGACACCGAATCTGGTTCCTCCATTGACGGATCCTTCTCCAATGATGGAGGAGGCGTCTAGCCTCCTTCATTTCCCTAGTTTAAGGAGGAGATCGATTCGGTGTCGCCGGAGGATGTTGATCCTCCTCCTTCGCCAGAAAAGATGGAGGAGGAGGAGGAGGAAAAGGTCGATCCTCCTCCAGTGCCTGAGGTGGATGTTGCAATCACCAGAGGTGGACAGATCCACCAGCATGTTGAAATATATAATTATTAATATTTTTTTTTAATATTTATTATTTGTTATGTTTAAAATAATAATAATTTTTATTATAATTATATTTTATATTTATTATATTTAATTTTTAAATATATAATTATTTTACCAATGGATTGATGTTAATTTTTGTCATTTCATCAAATACATTTCCACTCTTTCGAAAGCAAAACAATTTTAAAATTTAGTTTAATTATCATACACCTACTCACTTTTTTGTTAAATTGATTTTTTGGTAAGTTAAACTACACATGTATTATTTTTTAAACATAGCAATCGGAACATAACCTTAATAAACTAGTGAAACAATTATATATTCATTTGTTTGACAGAACAAGAGAGATAGTTTTTGTTTTATAATTCTATACTGGAAAGTCATGAAATTAAATCATATCAGTGTAAAATCTAATACACTGGATCAAATATTCGAAGAACAAAAGAATGAATCAATATATACTGTGTTAAGTGTCTATAGTTTTTGTTATATACTCCGATACAGAGAATGAATTAACCAATTTTGTATATAATTCTCCATTAGATACAATATTCAAAGAATAAAAAGAATGAACATATCAAATCACTATACAAATGCTTCAACAATTCCATTATTATCTGTAAACTAGAGCTTAAGATTCCTTGTTTCATCAATGACAGGAAATTGATCTTGGCTTGGTGATCTTGAGCCTCTTGATATGGGCGTCGACGCCTCTCCACCTAGCGGTATGTCGGAGATGGCAGCCAGAATCCGGCGAATGCTAACAGAACGAGCAGGCTTGAAGCTGTGCGATCTCATCATGGTGTTCTTCGAGAAGATATTTGAAGAATTTGAAAGGATTAGATACACCAAAACCTGAACAAGCACAAACATTCCTATCTTTACCAGGACATCATCCACTAATGACGACTCCGGCTCCATTATTTTCCAAAAACCCACTTGATTTTTTCTTTCCGAAGTTTAAATGATTTGTGTACAACCTAACTTGGAGAGACTTGTTTATATAGAAGAGGGAATCAAAAAGTAGTTATCTGTCTGCAATGAACAGTTGATTGAGTAAAAAAACTCATATAATATCCAAAAGTACTAATTGACCAAAAACAGAACAGGAAAAGGTCCTGGAGGCTTGATATATAGTTTTCTTAGAAGAAACAAATTCTTGGAGTTTTCTCTTTGTAGTATGCTCTCAAAGTGCACTACCCAGAAATTAATTAAGTCGAGATGGGTCTAAACATGATTAATTTAATCTTAAATTGATTAATTATATAAGCTTAGTGGAGGAGCCATGCAAAATTAAAGCAGCCACCACAAATGATACATTTAGTCAAAAAAAAAAAAACGATACATTACTGATCCATAAAAATTACTTAATAAGATCATAATCCCAACTTAATTTGACCATGATTAGGCCACCAATGACCAAGACAAGGGTGCTGACTGCTGATCTACAAAAACCTAAATTCATGTGACAGGTTAAAAAGTCACGTGTAAAACAATGGAAAAAAAAAATGTGCGTAGAGCGATGAGCAAAATAAATAAATAATGCGAATTGTAACCGACCCCCATTTGAATCGATAAAGTTTGTGGTAGGCTGACCAGGCCATGACATGGCATGCATGTTTACTGTTTCAATTACGTACGTGCACGCATTAGCTTCCGTCTCGTATGCCTTTATATACTATTTGGGTCATGCCAAGAATCGATATTTTGCTCACTATAATCATGAATTTCATTAATATCGTGTATTGTGTACTTGTGTTTTTTAATATTAGTTGTGAATTTTGAAAATATACGAGTCAGCTTATAAGCAAATTAAATCCCATAGGAGATCAATGAAATTTACAGATTCAAAAAAAGCATAACAAATCAACTTTTTATTTATTATTATTGTTTTGGCTGAAAACAACAATTTTATTGAACTTAAATGATGGGAATATCTGTCATACTCCAAATAATATTATCTTCATTGTTCTTTTCTAATATGAAGATTTGTTGTTGTTGTTGTTATTGATAAATTCTAATATGAAGATTAAATCCAAAGAATTTCAATAGATGTTGAATCTAATCATCCATGGCCAATCAGAGTACTCCAAGTCTGCAAGCAGAGGCAAAGCAAGCTCAGAATCGGTCCTGACTTTTTGAAGACCCTCGGACAAAATCTAAAAAACAGACCCCTTATGAGAGGCTGAACATACACGGTACACAGCATATAACTAAAAAAAAAAATTGAAATCGAATCAAAAAACAAACAAAAAAAAAACTTTAAATCGACTCACAAAAGATTTTTTTTTTTATTATTACTTGGATATGAGATCTTAATCCCATTTAGTTGGACCATTTATTATTATTATTATTATTTTTAATATTTGGACTTTAAAAAAAAAAAATGAGCCCCGAGCAAGCTTCGATATAGTTGAGGCACTAGAGACCATGGCAAAAAAAGAAAAAGAAAAATGTAAATAACAAAACTCCTAAAAAAAAATGGGGTCAAAAATTAAATAGCACTTTTTAGAGGTGGCATTTCAACATTGTCACTGCTTTAATAATTTATATTTAAAAGACACATATTATGGTAAACGGACAAAAATACCCCCAATAGTTATTCCATCAGATTTCTTTAATTAATTTTTTTACAATAAAAGTTGTGAAATAGAGAGAGAAAGTTCCATTGAAACTCAGGCACTACGCAGACGCATTCAGGGGTCGAGCTCACTCGATTTTTTTTTCTGGTCAGTACTTAAAAGGCTCGAAACCTTTACTAAAAAGCTCACTCGATTTAACTAAACCAATTTTTGATCTGTTGTGTGTTGATAAAAGCTCGAATTCTTTCCAAAAAAGCTGAAAAATAGTAAAAAAAATAAAAGCTCGAACCAATACAAAAAAAGCTCGAACCAATACAAAAAAAGTTCGGACCAATAAAAAAAAAGTTCGGACCAATACAAAAAAGCTCGAACCAATACAAAAAAAACTCGGACCAATATAAAAAAAAGCTCGGACCAATACAAAAAAGCTCGAACCAATACAAAAAAAGCTCGGACCAATAAAAAAAAGCTCGGACCAATACAAAAAAAGCTCGAACCAATACAAAAAAGCTCGAACCAATAAAAAAAAAACTCGAACCAATACAAAAAAACTAGGAAATAGTAAAAAAAAAATAAAAGCTCGAACCAATAGAAAAAAAGCTCGAAATAATAGAAAAAAAGCTCTGACCAATACAAAAAAGCTCGAAAATAGTAAAAAACAATAAAAACTCGAACCAATAAAAAAAAACTCGAAATAATAGAAAAAAAGCTCGGACAAAAAAAAAGCTCGAACTAATACAAAAAAAGCTCGGACCAATACAAAAAAACTCTGACCAATACAAAAAAGCTCGAGCCAATACAAAAAAAAACTTGAAATAATGGAAAAAAAGCTCTGACCAATACAAAAAAAACTCGAACCAATACAAAAAAAGCTCGAACCAATACAAAAAAGCTCGAAAATAGTCAAAAAAAATATAAAAGCTCGAACCAATATAAAAAAAGCTCGAACTAATAGAAAAAAAGCTCAGACCAATACAAAAAAAGCTCGAAATAATGGAAAAAAAGATCTGACCATTACAAAAAAAGCTTGAACTAACGGAAAAAAAAGCTCGAACCAATAAAAAAAAGCTCGAAACAATATAAAAAAGCTCGAATTCTTTCTAAAAAAGTAAGGAAATAGTCAAAAAAATAAAAAACTCGAATCAATATAACAAAGCTCAAACTAATAGAAAAAAGCTCGGACCAATACAAAAAAAGCTCGAAATAATGGAAAAAAAGCTCAGACCAATATAAAAAAGCTCGAATTCTTTCTAAAAAGCAAGGAAATAGTAAAAAAAAAAAATACTCGAACCAATAGAAAAAAAACTAAAATTCTTTCCAAAAAAGCTAAAAAATAATCAAAAAAATAAAAGCTCGGACCAATAAAAAAAAGCTTGAACCAATAGAAACAAATCTCGAAAAAAAATGAAAAAAAAAATGTCTGAAAAGAATAAAAAAAAACTCGTACAAATTCTGGAAACAACATGTTCTTATACGGATTGATATATTGTTAAACCAGTTACAAAAGCATGAAAGAAAATAAGGAGGACGATTTTCAGATAACGTTTTTAGAAAGAGAAGATAACTTTTATTTTTTAAAGTGTAGATGGAAACACAAAGACAAATCTTAAGGGCAATTTGGGTAGTTCACCGTAATAGGTGCCTTTTAAACATAAGTTATTAAACTGATGACATCATTACAACACAACAAAAAAAAATGTGGCACTTCTCACAATTTCCACAAAAAAAATTTAGGGATTTTAGCAACAATACCCTTTTGAGGATTGAATTACAAATATACCCTCATAATTTTTATTTTGGCCAAATTAACCCTAAAATATTAAAATGCCCTTAATGATACATTTCCTTCGATTGGAGAAATCCCCAAATGTTATGCCCTAGCGATTCCCATACCATCCAACCTGAAGCCTCCTCAACATCGTCACGCATCCAAAACAAAAACCTCCATATTTATTACGAAATTGGTAGACCTTTCTTTGACCATAAGTAATTAATATTTTCGATGAGATGAGATGAGGTTGGTCTAGTGGTAAAACTAAGGGTGTGCATGGTTTGGTTCGGTTCGGTTCGGTTTTGACCAAAACCATATTGAACCGATACATATTGGGTATTTTAAAATATGAATCGGTTTGAACCGTTCTGAACCTGAAAACTGAATTGAACCGAACACCTTTATCTCGGTTCGGTTCAATTCGGTTTTGGGTCTATTAGGTTTTAAAGGTTTTTATATGCCTTTTATTTGTTATTTTTTGGGCCCTTAATTTGTATTTTTAGAATTTAGGCTTAAAACTTTTTTAAGAAAACATAATATATATAAAAAAAAATTAAACAAAATACAACCCAATTTTTCAATCCAAATCTAAAATTTCAATTATATTCAGTCTACATAATCAATCAAAATATAAAATCTTCATAACTTCTATAAAATAGAAGTAAAAAAAATATTGTAGTACATAATGTAGTCCAAAAATAAAACATCATCAACAAACAATCCATAAAAAAATTGAACCTTAAAAATAATTAATTAAGACAATTCGATTTATTCGATTCGGTTCGTTTTATATATCCAAAACCGAAACCGAACCGAATTCAATTTGGTTTTCAAATTTCAAATTGGTTTGAACCAAATAGAAGTTATGAACCGAACCAAACACCCTTTTTCGGTTCGGTTCAATACAGTTTCGATTTTTATATCCACCCCTAGGTAAAACCCCTCACACCTGTATGATGAGGTTGTAAGTTTGAGACTTCCCCATTCTCATAAAAACCCTCAATTTTGTATAATAGTGCAATGTTTCAAAAAAGAAAGTAATTAATTTTTTCATTGTTTTTCCAAGGGAAAATTGTAATAACATAACACAACGTTTGGCATAAATACACCCAAAATGTTGGTTTAGCTTTAATTACACATAAATACCCTTGACCATGTTGACCACTATTAAACTAACGGTGGTATTAACAGATAAGGAGTAAAATAGTCATTTTTATTAGAAAAATAATAAAAATTTTAAAAAGAGTGGTACTATTGGCACACCCCTATAGAACTATTTATGCCTCACTTTTTAAAATTTTGATTTAATTATATAAAATTATATGATTTTATTATTATTTTTTATTTATTTCCTTGATTATCCTTTTAGTTATTTTTCAAACTTAATACACCCCATATCTTTATGAAAATAATAATAATAAAAAAATACACTTCACCTCTAATCTTTTATATATACTGTTCTCATATACATTCGCAGAACTTGTTTTTTCTTCTTATTTCTTAGTAAAACCATCTTTATCAAATGCAATTTTTTTTAGTTGGTTGGATTGTTAGTAGTAGATTGTGAATGTGATATTAATCGTTTGATGGGTTTTTTTTAAGCGAGTGAGTTAGAGTTTTGGTGCGATTTTGTTTTGTTAGAGGTTAGGTTTTCTTGATGCGATTTCGTTATTTTTTAAATATAAATAACATTAAACTAACTTTGAAAGATCCAGAATAAAAACTACAAAAAAATGATACAAATTATAGTATACCTGAAATAAAATAAACCGAGAGAAAAAAAAAGTAGTAAACATGGATCTGGAATTTGAGAAGAAAAATAAAATAAACATGTGAAACAATAAAATCAATAAATACTAATCAAATATGGTAATCATGAGATTGAGATCTTAAAAAAAATATAAACAAAAGTAGTAATAAATCAATAAATACAAAACATGAGAAACATGAGATCGAGATCTGAAAGAAAATATAAATAAAACTAATAAATATTAAATGATTTGAAATAATCGATATCATTAAAGCTTTTGTCATTAAGGTTTTTAAATAAAAAAAATGAGTTTGTACAAGATTTTTATATTGTATATCTATTTAAATAATTTGATAAACTAAAAAAATACTAAATAATTTAAAAAGTAAGACATAAATAGTTAGTGGTATGTGTGTCAATAACAACGCTCTTAGCATTTTATACTAGAATAAAATATTAAATGGGAAAAATTAAGTGCGATCTCCTAGGATCTCCATTGGAGGTCTAGTTAATAATGGAGATCTGGTATTAATCTCTAATGGTGGAGATCCCAGATTTCCTCCATGGTGGACCACTAACATGGGTCTCCTTCATGGAACCCGGTCTTCAACGTCTACTCCCTTCATATTTGATCGCCATCCTCTTTTTGCCTTCTTCTGTTGCTCCCGTGAGCCACTTAGCTCAGTGTTTAGTTTCAGTATTTTTGTTGTTGACTTTGTCGGCTTAGTATTCAATATTTTGGTGATGGAATAGGGGAAGGGGATGAAGTTTTTAGTGGTGTTAGAGACATAATTAATTTTGGGAGCAGACCATCCCCATGGAGAGGAGAAAATTTGGGTCACTAGGAGTAAAAAACATAAAAAATTTAAAAACTAAGTAAAAAAAAAAAAATGAGATGTGGAGGTGTCAAAGCCTCTCCTCTATGAATGTGTAGTGTGTATTTGAATTATCAGTTTTATCGAAGTAGATTAATAATTAATTGTTTGGTTTTTAATTAACAGTTACTTAAGAAGTTATACAGGAGTTATTTTATGAAGTTATTAAGAAGTTATCTTTAACTTTATTCATTTATTTAAATGTTTTGTATGAGATAAGGTTTGTCCATTGGTATACCCCTCTTACCTATGTCACGAGATTGTATGTTTCAGATCTCGACACCCACTTTTCTAAAAAAGAAACCCCATATTTGTGTAATACTTAAAAAATTATTTTGTACATTGAAAGAGAGTGTAGAATTGAATTGTGATTAAAAATCTTTAGATTTCTTCTCTAGATTATTTATATTCTATCTAAGCTCTATTTCTCAGATTTATACATTATATTTGGTATCAGAGCATTACCGGTCCTATGTTTGAAGCAACCGGACAACAAAACGATAATGATTTAAAAACCTTTATTGTTGAACGTTTAGAGCGACACAACGCCTTCATTCAAGAAATTCTCACCAAACTTCAAAGCCTAGATGTTAAGCGCGATTACTCGGACAGTGAATATGCATAAGTCAATGCAAATCTTAGCACAAATTGTCTGTCAGGTACATTTACAACCTAAACTATCAACGATTCCTACAAAATGTGATAGTCATCCACCTTGCCAATCATTAAAATTAATTATTTCAAAGTTCAATGGTGAAGATGCAAATGTGTAGATTTACAGAGCATAGCAATACTTTGATTACCAAAATATTACAACCGAGCAATAGGTCCAACTTGTCTCATTCCACCTTAAGGTAGTGACTCTTCAATGGTATCGCAAGTTGTCAAAAGCTAATTAAGGACCAATGACATGAGTTGAGTTTTCAAGAGCGGTCCTCAAAATATTTGGTCAACAGAGTTTATTGATGCTTTAGAGGTACTTTCTCAGTTAAATTAAACCCTCACTGTTCTTGCTTATCGAGTTAAATTTGAAAGACTTTCTCAATTAGTGAAGGATTTACTAGAAAACTTATTAGTAGGATGTTTTGTTAGAGGTCTTAAATATGAAATTAGATTGGAGTTGAAGGTTCCAAAGATTATGTACAACAATTGGTCGTGCTTGACTAGTGGAGCAAAAATCCAATTTTCACAAGAAACTCGTTGTACCAAGCAATTTATCCCACAATTTGTTAGGGTCTCATCCCAAAAATTCTACGGCATCTCACAATTTCAAAAGTTCAGGATCCGTCCTGTAAGCGTTTTTCAGTTGCTGTTTTTTGAAAATAAAAATGAAAATGAAAACAGTATTTTTGGTTTCATTTTCGAATTCTGAAAACACGTCTGGTAGAAAATACTGAAAGCTGTATTTTGAAAATGAAAACGGAAAAAACGCGTCTGGTAGGTTAACTGAAAACTATCAAAAATTAAAATATCAAATTTAGCATTTTGTTTAATATTATTACAACTATAAACAAATTGATTAAATAATTAACCAATATAATTTTTGTATTGTAAATTTTAAATTAAACAAAAGTAACATATAAAAAATTAATTCAAAAAAACATAACAAAAAATTGAATTAATCAAAACTAAACTCTTAAATTATAAATAAATAATTATATATATATTATTATATTAATAATATATATATATATATAATAATAATATTTTATATAACATATATATATATATATATATATGATATATAATATATATAATATAATAATAATAATAATAATATATAAGAGGGGTACTTTAGTAATTTAAAAATCTTTTTCCGTCTTGTCCTAAACATATCAAACGCATAACAGTACAATTAGTAGTTTAAGATTTTTTTTAATATAAAAAAAATGAAAAACGAAAACGAAAAACGAAAAACGAAAAATAAATATTTTGTGTTTTTTAAATCTGTTATTTTTAACACTTTTTTTTTTAAAAATAAAATAAAAAACGGTTAGCAAATACGTTTTCGAAATCGTTTTTAAAAAATAAAAATAAAAACGTACTAAAAACAGCTGTGAACGAACCTTTATCTTCAAAAGAATTTCAAAACGCAGAGATCGTGGTTTGTGCTATTATTGTGATAAGTTTTTCCGGGCCATAAATGTCAAAATCTTCGTTTATTTATGATTGAAGGTCCCGTACAGAAGATGAACCACCAAATGATGCGTGACACGTTGGATGACCCTATATCCTTGAGGACAAAGATTGTTTTTGTGTGGAGGAATCAGGTCACGTGTAGAACATTAATTTCATTAGGTTATTTAAATTATTAGCTTTAGTGTAGTAGATTAATTATCTATTGTTGTTGGTTTTTAATTAGCAGTTACATATAAAGTTATATAGGAGTTATTTTAGGAATTTATTACGAAGTCATATTTTACTTTATTCATATATTTAGGAGTAATGTTACACATCAAACCCATAATCCCAAGTCCATTTTTGCTCATCCCCCTTCAAGGGGTGAGCATTACCCCCCTCCTATATAGATGATATGTTTTCAAGGAGGGATAAATTTATCCCAACATATGATAGTGTTTAGACATATATTTAGGAGTAATGTTACACATCAAACCCATAATCCCAAGTCCATTTTTGCTCACCCCCCTTCAAGGGGTGAGCATTACCCCCATCCTACATAGATGACATGTGTCCAAGGAGGGGTAAATTTATCCCAATATATCCCCCCAGGGGAGGGGTGAGCAAAAGTGAACTCCATAATCCCACATTTTCAGTTTCAACCCATGTGGTAGCTAAGATGTCAATTGGTGAGTAGGTATATGAGTAAGTGAGATAAATCATTATTAATGTGTATTCACTCACTAATTCACATTTCACTTGCCACTTGGGTTGGGATTGAAAATGTGGAATTGTGGGGAGTTTTTCTATAATATGCATATAACTATGAGCATAATTATAGCATATTTATCAACCTCATCACTTTTTATCATATAAGAATCATTTGACCCAGTTTACTGTTTTTCTAACAAAAAGTGATGAGGTGGATAAGTGTTCTAAATGTATGCTCATAGTTATATGCTATCAGATAAAAACTCGAATTATGGGTGGGATGTGTAGCAATATTCTATATTTAAATGTTTTGTACAATGAAAAAGAGAGTAGAATTGAGTTGCCATTGAAACACTTCTGATTTCTTCTCTGGAATATTTCTCTTCTATCTAAACTCTATTTCTCAAATTTATACATTACTTAATGGATAAGAGATGCATAAAGAACTCCTTATCTAGTTCAATCCTTATCTCCATTTTAAGATCTTGGGAGATTGCACCAACCAATGTTTCTATTTTTTTTCATTCATTTAATATTTTCATCTATATGTACTTCTAAAAGATTTTTTTTGTTTGAATTACTATATGTGTTTTGAAAAAACAGTTATTAAACAATATAATATATCTATTTATCAAAATTATTATTATTATTCTTATTATTATTACGATTATCATTGAAGGGCCTCTATTTTATGATTGATTTATTTAATGACAAATCACGTTAGGGATGATTTTGTAATGGGTAGCTTAGGTTTTCGAAGGCAAACTTCCAAGCATCTCCGTGACTTCAAGAGCAAGAGAAAAAAGTATATCACTTGACTTGACTCTTAAAGAGATTTAGTTGCACACACTTAATACTAATGCATACTTTGGTCATCTTGTATTTATGTTCTAATTGCTTATATGTATGCATCTATTATACATATCACACTTGCACCTCATTATTAAATCTAAATGTGGTTTTGTGTGGTGTAATTCGTTTTCGATTGTGTAATCGGAAACGTCCTCACTTGCATGACTGTGTGCTTGTCTTAGCATGATGTGTGGCCACTAGAGAGGTCATTTCCTTTCTTGGTTCGGTCTTGGGTCACATGATCTTATACCATGAGTTTAGGCAATCTTGTTGTAATCCAAATTTGACATTTGATCACTCGAATGACCATATCTCTTTCTATAGACATTGAAACCTCATTAGATACAATAGAATTGAAAGTATACATCTATACTTTTCCACCGGTATATCATACGAAAGGTTTCGATGTCGTTTGGTCATTGTTTAAATCTCGAGTTGTTGTGTTGTTATGGTTATATGGCCATGGTGCACCCTTGTTATACTTCTCGACCTGGGCTTTTGGTCCAGCAACCTTGCACTAGTAAAGTGCTAGTGTTGTACTACTTGACCATTGATTTTGGTCCAGCAACCCTACGCTAGTAAAATGCTAATAATGCTCTACTTGTCAAGCACAATGTTTCGGCCCTGTTTTGTAATTTGGCCATATCTCACCGATTTAGAGTCCGATTTGGCTCATTTTTTAAGGGAAATTCATGGAATTTATAGGACTATTATCTAAACACTATAAATGTATCTCTCTGTCTCATCATTTATCTTCATAAACTCAAACTACAAAATCTTATAGATAGATTAAGAGTTCTTTAGAGAGAGAAAGCTCCAAGAAAGCTTCTTCAACTCTCCAAAACCTAAAACCCAAAACCCATCCTCTTCATGCACCATTGAGCATCTTTAAGGAATGGGTTTTCATCATTCTTGATTTGGTAGGTCAAAATAATCTTCCATATTTGTTTATTGTTCTTATAGTCCAAGAAGTCCTTTTTATTACATAGAAATTGTCAATCTCATTCATTGAATGCATATATTGATGCTTGATAACATGATTGGGTTTGTTTTATGATAGCTTGCATTTAGGACATTTTTGCCCTCTAGCTTAGTCTTTATGTCTTGTATCCATACATTGATATTTAGGACTCATTAATTGTATTTTTTGATTGCATATTTATTGCCCTTGTTATTTTTTGTGACAACATGTGTTGATTGAGCTTTGCTTGATGACTGGGATTTAGACTTGTAAATCTTTATCTAGTTAGGTCTTTATGAATCTTTATATAGACTTTGATATATAGGATTGTTTGATTGCCATCATTAATCTCTAGATATGCATTTAGTGTTGCCTAACATTATTTACATTTTAGAATATATCATATACTCACTTAGGTTGCTTAAACTCTCCTTTGAGTCAAGTCTTGTTGCTAAGTAGTTAGTGCATAATCATTTGGTCTAGAATCACTATAAAAGGCATGCGGGGTAGTAATGGGTGTTATGTTCCAAGAATGGTGTGATTAGAGGTCAACCTAGGTTGTAAACATCATTACATATAGTGGATTTGATGACCGTGTATGTCTTGATAGATTGCCCATGAGTTTTGCCCAGTTGGAGGGTTTCTAACGTAAATCAATTGACATGTTTTTATTGTTTTCCTCACCCTTAAATAATCAATTGATTGATTGATATCATTTGGGCTATTTGATAATATTGACTAATAAAAAAATTGGTAACTAATAGATTAAAACTGATTCACCCCCTCTAAGTTAGTTTATACACATACTTATTTATTTTCAACTGGTATTAGAGCGGGTTCCTATACATATTTAGGTGATCTTTGCTCTTGTTTCGTGTGTCTTACAATTGTATGCATTTTGATTGTTGCATTCATTTGCATTCATCTCATACATTAACCAAAACACTATACGTGATTTCGGGAGGAGTAAAGAGAGAGAATCGAGTATAAGACCATCCTTGCTCAAGGGTGGCAATTACGCCTCATGGAAGGAAAAAATGGATTCGTATCTTTTGGCAATTGATGACAAGGTCTTGATGATAATTGAAGATGGGTATACTCTACCCACCAAGACTCTTGAAGATGGAAGCATTGTTTCCAAGCTGAAGTCGGAATGGAGTGCTCAAGTCGAAGCCTCTAAGTGAAACAACAAGGCGATGCACACCATTTTTTGTGCCATGGATAGCTTATCCAAATGACTAAGAATGCTTATGAAACATGGAAGATTCTTGAGATGGCATGTGAGGGGATAGACGCGGCCAAGGACTTTAAGCTTCAAATGTTGTAAGCCAAGTTCGAGACCATCAAGACAAAAGAAGATATGTGCTTCAATGACTTTTAAATCAAGTTGGTGGACACTGTCAACCAAAGCTATCAACTTGGGGATCCTTACACCGATATGAGGATCAAGCAAAAGATCATGATAACTCTTCCCAAAAGGTTAGAAACAAATGTTACTATTATAAAGGAGAATAATGAGTACAAGAAGATGATACTAAGTGAAGTATTGGAAAGTTGTTGGCCTATAAGGCAATGAAGCTTACTTCTCAACCTAAGAAGCAAAATGGGATTTAAGAAGATAGTTCTCAATATGAAGATATTTAAGAAGTTTTTGAAGCTTGAGGATAAAGGCCTCAACTCAAGTGGTAATGACTTCAAGAAGAAGACTACAATTGTGGGGAATCGGACACGTCTCGCGGGATTATGATTACTTGAAGATTAAGAAGAAAGGAAAGGCAATGACCACCACGTGGAGTGATAGTGATGACCTTGAAGACAAGGATGAGTCTTCAAATAATGAAAATGTGGATAACTTTGTTGCTCTTGCCAATTCTCACAAGAGGAACAACAAAGTGAGAATTGTTGAAGAACAATCCTTAAGCTTGAGTAATTGTGAGAAGAACTACTTTTCCTTTCCAGTCTCCTATAATAAAGAAGCTCAAGTGGTCACCAAGTGTTTGTCACTTTAATTATTCAAAAAGGATGACTTGAAAAACAGAGACCAAAGAGGAGCAACATTAAGAGAAGTTATCCTTGAATATGAGCCATGATAGCATAAGTGGTAGAAGCTTCGATCAAGATAGTTCATGGTCCGGGAACTCAATTGATAATATGGTAAATTATCAAGAGTTCATTGATTATGTTAGGTTCTTGAGTCTTGTTGGCATAATTCCATATCAAAATAAAAAAAATCATTTGCATTGTTTAGTTGTCTAAGACTCACGGTTTATCGAGCTTCAAGGAAGTTGGATAACATGTCAAGTAAAGAGAAGTCTTCATGAGGAACGAGCTCCATTGCTTAACAAAGGTATATTAAGGCATTATTCCTCTTACAAGGCTCAGGCGTACACACATACATTACATACATTTTATCCCTGCATCATTGTGCTAATTTTGTATAACACATTCACACTTATTGAAGTATGCACATGCATTAGATTTAATTTGACAACTTTTGTAAAATTGCATGTTCTAGAACTATCTCTAGGAAATGCATACTTGTGTGTTTATGATACCAGACTTGAATTTATTCTCATATTATTTTTCATTAAGTTTAGGTCATTTCGGTTACTCATTCATTAGTTTTCAATTTTCGAATTGGAAGTTACAAAACTTTTCAGTCACTTACCATGTATTTTCTTCGTCTTCGAGTATCAAATCGAATACTTATCTTTAGGTCAAAGTTTCATAGTCTTCCATGTGCATGAGGGAGTCTCGTTACGTAATTTGAAAATGGGTTTGAAATTGAAGTTCAAAGGCCGAGATACGGTCGAATAATGTGAGTGGTGCGAAAGGGAGAAGGAATGGCAAAGTTGCCTTTTGCACCTCTTCCTCGTGGAGGCGTCTAGCCTCCATGGGAGAGGATGCCCTCTGCTCACGTGGAGGCCACGTGCCTCCATGGGATGCTAAGGCGGCAGCCCTCCATTGGTGGTTTTGTTTCAATCTTATCTCTCCCTTTTAAATACCACTTTCCTTCCCATTTTTCATTGAAGAAGAAAAATTGAAAAACACAAGTGCATAAATTTTCTTTCTATTTTCCCAACTTCCAAATATCATAACTTTCTCATTCGGAGCTTGATTCGAGTGATTCAAGTTGGATAATCATCGTAGAAGAGTTTTCTATCATCTCCAAGAGAGTGTGAGGTCATTTTTTCAAGACTTCTGGTGGATCTTCACCAAAATCCGAAAATGCACGTTTTTCTTACGGTATTGATTCATCTCTTGAGTTTTTATCTTCAAAGCCTTCAATTACCTTGGGTTTTCTTCTTCTATGTGTGTATGTTATTTGTGTAAACATTGATTAGAGTTAGAGACTCTATTTTATCCAGATGAGCTTTGTCATAAACATGTATGTTGAGTTAGGTTTTCCTAAAACCTACGTTTTCACATGCTTGTGTTTTGTATTGAGCTACCTATCAATTTAGGACTATTTTTGCTTCAATTGATTTATTTTTTGATAATAAATAGTTTCTACATGTGCTAGATCTTTTTAGTTGAACATATATAGGATTAGCACATTTGATTGTTTATTTAGAGCCTTTTTTATTTTACTTGAATATTGTGATAAACAATATGCTCTAAGTATTTATTTTAGATTTTAATTGATCATAACTTGTGAATCTAGCATGTTTTTGTTTGTTACTAAAACCTTGAATATGTGCTCAATGTATATACTTTGATTCAAGTTTTATTTGCATGAATATATATATATATATATATATATATATATATATATAGGAATTAAATGTGTGTTTGGTGTTTCACATGGTCTAGAATAATATTCATGTATAATAACTAAACAACCTTGATTTGTGTACTTTGATGCCTATGTCTAGTTTAACATGAAGTGTACTTAATCCATACATTTCGTATGTACATGCATCATTTGAATGATTACATTTTTTAGGATTGCAAACTAGAAAATCATACATTGTGTGCTCATTGTTTATTTCTAGTTTCCATAGAATATGTTGATCATCATGTTCTATGTTTCGTGCTTGTTTACGCTTTGCATTCATGATCACACTTAGAAAGTCCTTGTAAAAGGCATGAACTCTTGGCAAGGATCAGAATGATCGAGATAGCTAAGCAAGAAGTATTGATTAGGATCGGGAGGATCCGAATAATCAAGCAAGGAAGTCTTAGCTAGGATCTGGAGAATCCGGATAGCTAAGTCAGAAGTCTTGAATAGAATCGGGAGGATCTAGATAGTCATACATGAAATCTTCCTAGAGGAGTGAGCATCTTGGATAGGGAGTTGTTTCCTAGAGGTGTGATAGTCACATCTTGGATAGGAAGTAGGCAAAGTGATTCACTGAGCCCGAGGGTAGAATAGAAGTTGATAGCTTGGAGAATGTATCATAGGGTTGGTCACTTCTTTGAGTGTTTATCTTTTATTCGTCATAATGGATTACTGTTTGCCGGTAATTGTGGATTCAACTAGTGGATGTTTCCTTTTTGGAGGTTTTATCACATAAAAATCATGTGTCAAATGTCTCTATCTCTGTCTCTTTATATTTGTATAAGTGTTTGTATGAATCTTGTGATAGAGGGTATCAAGAGGGACAAACATTGATTTGTTTCATGGGAATGAAAAAGGTGCAAAAACTTATTCACCCCCTTCTTGTTGGGATTATGCTCAATAGTAAGAATGTAATAATGTATTTGACAATCTTTTTCATATTAATAAAGTGATTTCTACTTTAATAAATCTTTTAGCATTTATAGTTTAATTATTATAATTGTCAAAAGTAAATAATCATAAGGTTAAGAGACTATGAGAAAAGAAGAATTGTTCATACATCTGGATATGTATGAGGTAGACATAATTCTTTAGTTAGTCTTGAACAATATTTACAACTTAAGATAAGGTTGGGCGTCTTTACCTTGTTAAAGCTATAGATTTTTTTACTAGCATTTAAATGGGATCAAATGTGTTATGTTAAGTCTAAAATCATCAAAGTGTGGTGTCTTTGGGTAAAAAAATCTAGTGCACTAGGTGCATTGAATAGGATCACAGTGAAATATTTTATCCAGAACCCTCAATGGATAAAAGTTTTCACTTGAAGACAATCGGAGTGTCTATCTCAATTCTGAGATAAATGATGGACTTATGGTTACAAGTGTTATCATTTGAGCCATCAATGAGTACAATTATATAGCATAGTCTATTCTTGATGGTTTGGTGGTATTCATTTGTTAATCGATAGAAAACTTCATTTATAGCTATGGACATCATGACTCCATTTATTAAATGTGATTAGAATATGATCATATGGATAGTTTGAGGTATTGGACATTAAATCTTAACGTTAAGTTGTTAATAGTGTCTATTAAAATAAGGCTTTTGGACATGTCAAAATATCCAAATTCAAAATGTAATCATATGAGTAAAAATGGTAACTAAGAGAGCTATAGCTGGTCTATAAGCTCTTAGCGATTACCGGTATTCTTCACGAGGATACACTATCTCCATTAAGATTATCTAGGGCATGAATGAGGAACCTTAACTTATTCTATCTTTATTTAATAGTTCAATTTTAGTTCGGACTAAAATTAATAGATCGAACATAAGTGAATCCTTTATTTATTGTGATTAGGTTATGTCTATTGGAGCTTAAATTTAAATAGCACGTCAAGATCCCCAATTCACACGAACTTGCATGGATCACTTGATATATTCTACCAGACCAATTTTTGGGTCCATCTAGAATTGTTTTTGGATTTTGAAATCCAAAAGTTTTGAAGAGGTGCGGTCATGTGTGAACAAGACACGCGAGAACTCTTTAAAATACCTGGATTGGACGGCCAAGGATGTGGGATTCCTTGGGCGGCCCTAATGGGATGCGATTAGCATTCCATTAATACATTAAGAATATGATTTACACATTTTAATTAAATTGGTTCTTTAAATTATATTAATGTATTAATTTAAGGCATGTGAACTTGTTTCTTTTTTAGTAATAATGGATTTAATTCACATGTGGACTTTTTTTATTAAAGTCCAATGGATTTAATAAAATGGAAAAAAATATATTTGGCCCATGTATATGGATTGGGCGGCAAGGCTATAGATATTAGCCTAATATATTGTTTTTATTTTATTATTTAATTAAATGAAAATTAATTAATTAAAAGATAATTTTTTTTCCTAGTAGGAGAAGGTCTTCTAATGTCATACTATTGTTGGTAGTATGATAAGTATCAAATACTTCATTTGATAAGTAGATAAATAAAAGAAATTTATTTATCTAATCAAATTAAGAAGTATTTGATATTTATCAAAACTCTAATTGACTATTGGTCAAATCAGGAAGTTTTTGATTAAATCACAATTTATTTTTATTCAATAATTTTGTTGACGGGAAATTTGCTCGGGATGAGAAATTCCTGTTAACACCCTTGAGACCACTACCATGCAAGCGATGGCCGGGGACGGTACCGTTGGTTCCCGACCTGTTAAAAGATAGACGAGAGGCTGGATCGTAATAACAGTAAATGAGAGCTTTTATTATTGATATATAGGCTTAAAATACAAATCACTCTCTTATATGCTCGCAGTCTCTTTAAGATCTAGGGTGGTGGCAACTCTGTGCCTATCGAACAGTGGAAACGAAGGTGGCCGTTTTTTGAATACAAAATTTAGGACTTCCCATCTTCTTTTCTTTCTCTCTTCTCTCTGTTGCTATCTTCTTTTTCTGTCTCTGTCATCTGTATATATTTTTCTATATATCTCATATCGTTCTCTATGCATCTATTTATATTTGATCCAAGTAGATTTTAATTGGCTGATATCCCACTACGATCCTTTGAATCCGTTTTCTCCTTATTGGGCGGGATCCTTTATTCAAAAGTTGTTAACCCCGAGTAAATAGCAGAAGCAATTAACGTGAATGAGTTTGTTTCCTCTTTGGAATCAAACTCTTGGCTCGAACCTATACGGGATTAATGATGGTCATCTCCAAGATATGATCTTGTATGTTATCGTAGCATGGTTTTTAATAGAGGTCGCCCAGCTAGCTGCTTATTGCACAGTAGATCGAGGTAGATCCCTGCTCCGACTCTATTCTTAGAAGCTTGAGAAGGATTTTCCCTGGCCCTTAGGGGCTCGAGGTGTTCCTGTAGACATTCCTAAGATGTAGGCGGGGTAGTGTAGATTTAGGCGTGATTCCTCTTTTATGCCTAGCAGGGACAACGAGCTTCTGGAGAGAATGGCGGCCTTCTCTCGAATGTCTCTCGAGCTTGGAGGCTTCTCCTAGCATTCACGGGGTGGTTAAGGAGCTCGACCTCAGTGCCGAGGTTCCCAGATAGATGGCTTGGAGAAGCCCGGGCTCCAGTACTCTTGTGGGGGCTCGTCCTGATCGCGCCTGGCTTGTTTTTCGGTCGTTTTGAAGCCAAGCCGGCCTTCCCTACTCCTGCGGGGTGGCTTTATGGTCTTTTCGGGCTTCATGATTGTCGATTATGGGTTTCGACTTGTGGCGGGAAAGTGGAAAATTTCTCTTTGACCCCTGACCAAATTTCACTATTAATAGAAGTCCCATCTGACTTGAACACTGGTGGTAGAGTTGGGGTTGGAGTCAGATTCCTTATTTAATTGAGATTTTTTTCCGCCATAAAGATAATTAATGAGTGCGAAATCTTCTCATTAATTTCCCAATATTTGAATTTGAAACAGTGTGTTATTTAAAGAAAGATGACTGCAATACGGCTCTAGGTGATCTTCCCGAGGATATCGTAAATACTCTTCTATTTAAATCTAGCCTTACTGTCACTTTCTTCATACTTTCTCAAATCTCAAATTTCCAAATTTCTTCTTTCCTGCTGTCTCTGCCGATTTCCCTCTATCTTCCACTTGCTTTCAAACCTCTCTTACCCATTAATGTCGACTTCCACAGACAGTATTGACGCCTTAGTTGAGGGCACCAGAGGCCCTAACCTAGCTCCTCGTAAACGGCTGTGAGGAATTTTGTGCGATGAGGAATCTTTCCCGCCCCGTCAGCGCCGTCGTTCTAGCAGGAACGTCTCTATCTTCTCTGGCTTCTCGAACCAGCTTAACAATCCTCTAAACCTAGTTGATGAAGATTCTGATGTTGGGGAGAGAGTCGACGCAGTTGGGAGGGTTCAGGTCACAGTGGCAGAGCTTCCTTCAGCGGTGATCCCTCTTTTCAAACCCAGAGTCATCCCTGATTCCACCGTCGACCCTCAGTCTATTAGCCGTCTTCAGGACAAATATGGTATCCCCGATACCGTTTCTCTCACTGTCCCCCCACAGGAACTATGATGTTTTTAACCCGCCCACAGGCGTACTTCCTATTCACGTCGCAGCTTTCGAGAGTGAGGTGAGGCTCCTTCTTCACCCTACCCTTCGACGGGCTCTCAATGCCCCTCAGCTGGCTCCGCTTCAACTGATGCCCAGCTTCTAGAGGCATCTAGTTGGCTTTCTTGTATTATGGATGGAGCAATGCTAGATGAGCAACGTAACCAGGGAGCCCGGGGCTGAGGAGCTCACCTTCATTTTCCAGATAGGTAACCTGGCTGGGGTTCCACGAGGCCAATTCTATGCAAAGGCCAAGAATAGGCTCAACTTTATCATTCCCGAGGCTTCAAAGAAGAACCCTGCTTGGAAAGATGAGTGGTTACTAGCGGGGGGAAACTAGGGGAGCTCTGTATTCATCGGCGGACATAAGCTAGAGGTTCCCACAACTTTTAGCGATAAACCCTCGTGGGGTCGAGATTCCTTGCCCGCTGAGTCTGAAGCCGTGCTGAAGACCATGCTGGCCAGAAATTACTTAAATTTGAAGTTTCCAACCGCTGACCCCTTCGATCCCCGCAGGGTGAACAAGTACCTACGGATCTCCGATGTTACTCCTCGTAAGTATCTCGCTCTATCCTGTCTTTAAATTGTTGGATGGTTCAGTTCTGATGATCTTAATCCTTTTTTTTAACAGTGTTTGTTATTGCTCCAGCTTCTCGCGAAGCCCGGTAAGCTGGGATCCCTTCTTTTCTTTCCAGATTATCTTCGGGAGCTCTCTCTGCTGTTTCGAAGAAGGGGGATTAACCACTAAGGTAGCTGCCCCGCTCGTTCCTTCCCCCTCGCCTTCCCAGGTGAAGTCCAAGATGGCTCTTCTTGCATCTTGGGCGGCAAAGGCTCTAAGTCGAGGAGGGTCTGCCTCTCAAGTTGCTAATAAGTCCATTCCTACCCCCTCACCAGTAGTCTCTGCTTCAACCGATGCTCCCCGAGTCATATTATCCCTCTCTATTGATCCTGTTGTATCCCGGGCAGTCGAGGTTCCCAAGGATCCTGATACCGATACTCTTGAGGTCGCCCCTTCTCGCCCCCACCAGCAATAGAGCTCGATGGGTTAGGACGAGGTCTTGAAGCAATTTGTTGCATCCTATCCAGGCGGTGGGCTTTTTAGGATGACCTCGATGCCCGTGGATATCAGGATTACCAAAGGGTCTGCCCTTCTAGCCGAGGTAATCATCGCTTTTACTTCCTCACTCAGCAGCTTGATTTATCATTTTCCAACATAAATTTTCTTTGTAGGTAGCCATGAGGCATCAGGTGGCCTTCCTCCGTAATCGGGTAGGCAAGGCTAAGGCTGAGGCTGAGCAAGCCATGGGGTTGCTTGCGTGGGCTTAAACCCTGGTCCGGGAGATGACCTCTAGCCAACAGGGAATGGAGACATAGCTAGCTGAGCTTCAGTGCGACCATGAGAGGTTCAAGCGGGCTTTTGATATGGAAACTCTCTGGTCGAAGCGATAAGCTAGCCAGCGGGATGACTAGAAGGGAGAGGCGAAGACTCTAGATGTCGAGAACCAAGCTTTGCAGGCTCAAATTACCCAGCTGTAGGCCGAGGTGGAAGCCTCTTTTAACGATGGGTACTTCTATGCTTCCTATCAGGTTGCAGTAGCTCTTCCTCTCCCATTTGATCACTCCAGCATCGCCGGCTGGGATAGAGAAAAGGTTATGTCACGAGCTGCAGAGATGTCTCGCCAAGAAAATGATGGAGCTGATCCTTTTGGGGATGAAACTGGGAAGTGGTTGGAGGTGCTAGATCTGCTTCCTCATGTTCCAGTCTCCCCGACATCTGGTTCTAGAGAATCCTTGAGGGGGGTCCAAACCGAGGAGCTAGAAGGAGGCCTTGCTGAAGCCCGAGACCCCCCCATAATGCTCTCAGGAGTGGAGTCAATAGAAGGCGGGATTATGTCTGGGTCAGTGGCCAACCTTCTTGATACAACCATACCGCCTGAAGTTATGGCGGTGATCAATGAAATCATGGAGGAGGATCCTGTTGACCCCGAAGTAGCCGAGGCTGATCCCCATGAGAAAGTGGAGGCGGTAGATGCAGCTGATCAGGACGAGCTACGACCGGAGATGGAAGCAAGGGGCGATGTGCATTCTATGGAGGAGGAGGAGGAGGAGGAGGAGGCTGAAAGCTATCAGGAAGATGAAGAAGTTTGAATTCTCTCTTTTGTGATTCATTTTGAATACCCAGAAAGGTGGGTGGGCATCCCATCTTTAAACATGTTTGACCCTTTATTATTTTTCTTTTTTTGTAGCCCATAATCAGGGGTTGGGCTCCCTTTCTGATGTAGCCTTATTGGGGAATAGGCTCCCCCGTACATTAATAAATTCTAACTTTAGATCTAGCTCATTCCCGGACTTGCATATACTTCCTCGATCTCTTTCTAGGTCCGGCGTTCACAGCACATTGACATATCTCGGGGGAAATAACAAGATAAGAAAAACGTTTAAGCATGAAAAACAGACATTTAGCGTCGGGCTTTCTGACCATCGAACCTCGCAGCTCAACTTCCTTAGTCGATAGTCCCCTTGTTTGATTTTAGGCCTGTTGCAGTGAGTGACCACGTATCAAGGGGGGCTAGTAACCAGTACTAACTGGTATATTAGAGTAAATCGAGCCCTCTATCCCTGATCCCTTTTAGGGGGTTGTAGCCCAACCAAGGCATTGGGAGGGCTATCTAGCTATTTCATGGTCTTGAGATCTGGATGGCAACTATGCTCTTACACTCAGATCCTTCTTAGAGGTGGTAGCCCGACCAAGGCATCAGAAAGACTATCTAGCTATTTCCTGGTCTTGAGATCTGGATGGAAACTATGCTCTTACACTCAGATCCTTCTTGGGGGTGGTAGCCCCAACCAAGGCATCAGAAGGGCTATCTAGCTATATCCTGGTCTTGAGATCTGGATGGCAACTATACTATTACACTCAGATCCTTCTTGGGGGTAGTAGCCCGACCACGGCATAAGGAGGGCTATATAGCTATTTTCTGGTCTCGAGATTTGGATGGCAACTATGCTCTTACACTCAGATCCTCATTGGCGGGGGGTATTACCCGGTATCAGGAGTGGCGGGGGGGGGGGGGGGTTCTGGTCTTGAGGTGATAATGTTAAACTTTTCATGTAGACCCAATTCATTACAGGACATAGTTGAAGAAAGAGTAAACAAGAAAAAGCAGGCTTTATTGATATGGAGGATGGAGTACATTATTGTCGGAGGATAAAAAAAAACTAGGCGGAGGCCGCCTACTCTTGAGTTCCCTGTTCAAGGGTAAAATTTCCTTAGGTGATCTATATTCCAAGTATGGTCGATGAGTCGGCCATTCATATCCTCGAGCTTGTACGCCCCATTACGGATCACCATCTTTATTAGGTATGGTCCTTCCAAGTTGGGCCCTAGGACCCTGTCTGACCTCTTCCTGGTATTCAACATTACTTTCCTGAGAACTAGGTCTCCTTCTTTGAAGTTTTGGGCTTTAACCCTCCTGTTGAAGTACCTGGCAATCTTGCTTTGGTAGATTGCTACCTTTTCGGCTATTCAATCTTGTTTTTCCTCCAGGAGGTCCAGGCTAGCTTGGAGCTTACTTTTATTGCTCCCTGGTTCAAAATGTTGGACTCTAAAGGAGGTCAACTTGTGCTCGATTGGTAGAACCGCTTCAACCCCTAAGGCCAGTGAGTATGGTGTTTCCCCGGTAGCTATTCTCCTTATAGTACGGTAAGCCCAAATGACCTCGAGAAGCTTCTCTACCCATCTGCCTTTCTTCAGCTGTAGCTTTTTCTTTAGCTATAGCTTTTTCTTCAACAACTTCTTAATGGTTTTGTTTATGGATTCCACCAAACCATTGGTCTGAGGGTGGGCTACCAAAGCAAACTGAAGGTCGATTCCTAAGCCTTCGCAGAAATTTTTGAATTGACCATTATCGAACTGTTTTTTGAGGTCGGTTATGATGGCAAGAGGGGTTCTGAACCTACAAACTACAATGGTCTTGATGAACCTTGTTGTGTTTTCTTCTGATATCGAGGAGAGTGGTCCGGCTTTAACCCGTCTTGTGAAATAGTCAGTCACTACGATAACGTGCTTGGCCTGTCCCGGAGCTGTAGGAAGTGGTCCAATCAAATTGACTCCCCACATAGCAAAGGGATATGACGAGATAAGGAACGACAAGTGCTCAAGAGGGAGGTGACTCAAGTTTGAGGCCTTCTGGCATGCCTCACAGGTTTGCACCAAGTTCTTAGTATCTTGATGGATGGTCGACCAATAATACCCCATGCGAAGAACCTGATATGCCAAGGCCTCTCCACCAATATGGTTCCCGCATTCCCAGGAATGAACCTCTCTCAAGGCCCACTTGGCATCTTCAGGGTGTAGACATCGGAGCAAAGGAAAGGATTTTCCTTTTCGGTATAAATTCCCATCCACCATACAATACCGGACTAAGAGCCTTTTAACCCTCCTAGCTTGGTCCGGCTCCCTGGAGAGTTTCCCATCCTATAGATACTTCACTATTGGATCCATCCAGCATGGATGTCGGTCCAAGGTATAAGCTTCCTTACCTGTCATAGTACTAGGTATGGGGATTACTTGAAGAGAGACTCCATGAGGTAGGGTCTGGCCACCATATGCAGCTATCTTGGCAAGGACATCAGCCCGATGATTTAGCTGTCGAGCTATCTGCTCGATTCTGAATCCCTTAAATCCGTTCTTGAGTTGTTGAACAAAATTTAGGTAAGCGATCATATTACCCCATTTTGCCTGATAATCCCCGGAGACTTGGTTGACCACGAGTGAAGAGTCACTCTTAATATTCAGGTAATCAACCCCGAGTTCTATGGCTGCCTTTATTCCAGCTAGCAGGGCTTTATACTCCACCTCATTGTTCGGTGTAGAGAGTCCACTCTTCGTAGCCCTCCGGCCAGTTGTCAGATTTTGGAGTCCTCTCAAGGGTTACATCTGTTACCGTGGGGGTTGCCTTATCTGAAGGTATTGAGAGCTCGGCTATGAAGTCTGCTAGTGCCTGAGCTTTTATTGTTGTCCTAGGCTTATACTTTAAATCAAATTAGGTAAGCTCTAGGGCCCATAGAACCAGCCTTCCAGAAACATCCGGCCTTTGTAAGAATTGACGGAGTGGTTGGTCCATCACCACTGCTATTGAATGAGCATGGAAGTAGGGACGAAGTTTCATTACCAAGGTCATCAAGGCATAAGTGAGCTTCTCCAATAGAGTATAGTTCTGTTCGGGCTTGGTTAGAGCGTGACTCACATAGTAGATAGGTCGCTGGATCCTATCCCCGTATTTCTTAACCAACGTCCCACTCACGGCGGTTTCTGAAACAGCCAAGTATATTTGAAGCTCTTCTCCAGGATTTAGCTTGACCAACAGTGGAGGGCTTGTTAGGTATCTTTTCAAAGCTTGGAAATTTTATTCGCTCTCCTGATCCCATTTCATGTTTCTTCCCTGCTTGATAGCTTTGTAAAATGGTAGGCACTTATCAGTAGACTGAGAGATGAACCTATTGAGCACTGCTACCTGTCCGGTCAATGCTTGAACCTGTTTAAGCAATGTGGGGGATTCTAGATCCAGGATAGCCATGATCTTTTCCGGGTTGGCCTCTATGCCTCTCTCATGGGCCATGAAGCATAAAAACTTCCCCGCAGTTACCCCAAAGGGGCATTTGGAAGGGTTCAACCTCATTTGGTTTTCCTTTAGAATCATGAAGGTCCTACAAAGGTCGTCCATGTGGCCTTCCGAGGTTGAAGATTTAGTGATCATGTTGTCGATGTATACCTCCATCGACCTTCCGATTTTGGGCTTGAACAACAGTTGACTAACCAGTGGTAAGTAGCTCCAGCATTTTTGAGCCCGAAAGGCATCACCTTGTAGCAGTACAGGCCTTGCACGGTGATGAAACTGGTTTTTTTTTGGTCCACATGATGCATCATAATCTGATTGTAGCTGAAAAACACGTCCATGAAGCTAATGAGCTTGTTCCCGGAGGTGGAATCGACCATCTGATCAATTTTTGGCAGAGGGAAACTATCCTTCGGGCATGCCCGATTGAGGTCGGTGTAGTCTACACACATGTGCCACTTCCCATTTGCCTTTATCACCATGACCACGTTGGCGATCCATTCGGGGTAACGGGCTTCTCGAATGAAGCCTGTCTGGGTTAGTTTATCCACCTCTTCCTAAACCGCCATGTTTCTTTCAGTGTTGAAATGGTGCATTTTCTGTTTAATAGGTTTGAAGGTCGGATCCACTGCCAGTTGATGTGCTGCTAATGTCATTGGGATCCCCGGCATTTCAGCATGACTCTAAGCAAAAATGTCGTTGAACTCTTTGAGGAGCCTAATCAAACCCTCTCTCATTACTGGCTCAAGGGTAGCTCCGATCTTGACGACCTTCGAGGGATCGCTTATTCGGACAGGAATCTCTTATAACTTATCCACTGGATGGCCGCTAGCCCATTCCCTTCTATGTTCTTCCATGTCGGGCACCACGAGGCCTTCTTCGGGGCAATCAGTAGAGTCTGCGTCTTCTAGGTTTAGTACATGAGTTATCCTACCTTGGATTATCTTCACCTGGACGAGTTGTTTAGCTAGATCTACTGGGTTGGCTGACACTGCGTAGCATTTCCTAGCTATTTGCTGATCACCATTCCCCCACCTTGTCTCCTACCGGGAACTTCAGGACATTGTGGTAAATAAAAAGGACCCCTTTCAAGGATGATAGAAATGGCCTCCCTAATATTGCATTGTAGGCCGATGGGGCATCTACCACCACGAAGTCGGTCATGATATTTTAATGGAGGGGTGCAGCTCCGATGATCACTGGTAGGATTTTTGATCCTACGGGTGTGATGGAGTCCTCAGTGAACCCATATAATGGAGTAGTGCAACTATTGTATCACCACTGCTTCAAGTTTAGCTTTTCCAATGTATCTTTGAACAGGACGTCGACGTTGCTACCTGTGTCGACGAGCAAGCGGTTGATCAGAACGATTTATATACCTATTTGAGGTCCCCATTACATCATTTTTGTTCTTTTTTCTGAGTATATGTTGGTATCTGATATGTTTGTGAGCCTTGTGTAGGTACATGTTCCCTACGGAAGGTATTTGAGCTTAATTGAAGAGTTTTGGAGGTTAAAGTGCAGAATTTGGAATAGCTTGTGTAGATACCCCAACTTTGTAAAGTCATATCTCTCTCCTCCGAACGAAATACATTTCCCATGACCATTTTTCGGAAAGCCCCGGAGGTCTTCTTTCCAACGTACTTTACAGATTATGATTCCGAGGTTTGTAGAGAACGTTCTGACAGTTTTCGTAATGGTGCGCAGAGGTGTGGTACTCAACCGCACAAGACCAATTTACAAACCGCGTTTTGTACCGCGTAGAAGGGCAGTAACCTCCAAAAAGTGATGTACGGTTCACATAGTTGATGCGTACAACACATCGTACCAAACATCTTGATAGAAATACAATTTTCAGCCATTTTAAGAGGAGTATTCTTGTCTTTTCACCCAAAAGTCTTGCCCAAACCTCCCACACTATAAATACCCCCTTTTCTCCTCATTCTTGAGATCTCTCTTCACCTCTCTTCCCCTATTTTCCCCTCTCATGCCTCTTCTTGTCTCTCTTCCATTTTCTTCATCTTCTTTCATCTCTTGCTCCAATGGAGGTTTTTCCTCTATGGGAGTTCACCATACACCTCCACCTCACCACTATACACTTCCTCCATCCATCTTAGAGTAGATTACAAAGGAATTAGGAGCCAAAACCGAGCTAGGAAGGCTAGGAGCATCTTTGGAAGACTTGTCTTCAATGGTTTGCTCTTATTTACTCATTTCTTTGTATTTCTTGTATTCTTTGATTTATTCCACCAATTTGGGGATATTGTAAACCTACACTTGTGTAATAAATGTATTGATTGTTCTTAAATTCATTTGGGTTTTGTTTTGCTCTCTGATATATGTGTTTTTATGCTCTTAATATGATATGTAGGTGTATGAATTGTTAGAAATCAATATGTGTCCATGATTGGGTTTGGGAGTAGTTGTAATTTAGAGTAGAAATTAGATACCCATGATTGTTGATTGATTGATGGATGACTTGAAATTCCATGTATTGAGTAATTTGTGTAATATGGATTTTAGCCCGAAAGAGTAGAAAAGGTATCAGTTCAGGCTTTTAATTGCTAAATTGACCTTGGTTCATATCCTTGTTCTTAATGGGTCTTTGTATTAAGACACGATTATCCATCCACGTGATAAGATTGGGTGATGAATTGATTGTGGGATGAATTGGTTGTGGGAAAATTCCCTAATCAAGAAGATGGACCTTTAACCTAAATTGAATGTTCTTAATGATATAACAATCACATTGTTGCATATAGTTGTTAGGTAAACTTGTTTCCCATGTTTAGCCATCCTAAGGAGTTGACTAAACCGAATCTTTGACATAGAAGTAAAGACCACCGACATTTTTCTTGTGCTTGTGTTGTTATATGGATGTTTTGAGTGCTTAAAGCCTTTGCTTAATTGATCACTTTGTAATTGATCCATGGTTAGATACTATGTACCGAGAGGAGACACATTTGACAATGCTTAGATAAACATTTACTATGCTTGACTAGAAAGTGCTAGAACCACTAGGCTAGCGTATAGGGTTCGATTTGTATTCCACGTGCTTAATGGGTTCATATATATTGTCCGGATTGCACGAGAGAGATTTCAGGTACATATGGATACTATCTTCGAGACATCGAGAGAGATTAGAGATTAATTAAGGGGATACGAGCCTATGTATACTTACACATTTGAGGATTAGATGAGTCTAGAATGTAATTAGGAGGATTGTCACGGTTGAGTTGTTTATCTAGTGTAACCACATTTCATGCATATCTCCATTCCATCTTAGAATGTAATTAGGAGGATTGTCACGGTTGAGTTGTTTATCTAGTGTAACCACATTTCATGCATATCTCCATTCCATCTATCATTGTATATATCATTTATATAAGTTATTTAGTTATATTATTATTCACTTATATGCACACGCAACACACGAGTCCGCTTGGAGTGTTGTAATAATAGCTAGAATTAGAGACGGTCGGTGAATCCCACCTCCATGTGGATCGATCCCTTGCTTGTAGTTGTGCTAGTCTCTGTGACTTGTGCCCTTGCGAGGCCGAACTTAAATGTTCATATTTGACGACACTGCAACTATGTGTCCCCATCAGCGATGCACCATGAAGTTAGCAAATTGTACCGTGATGACCATGGGGTCATTATGAGGCTGCACGGTGTTATAGACATCTGCTTCGGTGAAGATGATCTGTAACAGCTGGGAGGGATTGGTCGGTCTCTGGTCGATCTTTAAGATATCCCACCCTTCGTCCATATGAGGGGTTTTCCTCGCATGGTTTTTCCCTGAACTGTTGGAGGTGCCGGCCAGAGTGGGCCCCCTGTTGATAGTATGTATTATCTGAATCTGTTGCATCAAGTCCGCTTGCTCTCCCTTCTTTTTCTCGGCATGTTCTCGGATCTCAGCTTACACCTCCCTTCCAGTCTGAATGTTATCCCTGACTTGTTGTAAGAATTCTATCAAGCATCCTCCCCTGATCAAAGCCTCAATCTGGTTCCGCATGTTGTAGCATTCTGAAGTGTTGTGCCTTTCGTCCTCATGAAAGTCATAATATTTATAACGATTTCTCTTATCGATCGGGGCTTTCATGAGAGCGGGTTTCTGTAACAAACCTATATCCCGAATGGCTAGGTAGACTGTTTCTCAGGATGCATTTAAGGGAGTGTAATGGTCGTACCCCCTTTCATCGCGAGCTATAGGGGCCACTGTCCTGGGAGGTGGTAAAGCTTGAGGAGGAGCTCGTTTATCTGGATACTTTCCCATCTGGGTTGAGGAAGGGGGAAGCCATATGTTGATTTATTAGGGGGTTAGTTATGGCTTTTATGAGCTTGCTCGGGTCTGGGAGCTTCCTTCTTTTGTCACTTTACAACTCTCATATCGTCATGTTCCATCTTGACCTTAAGTTGCTCGTTGAACTCATTCTGCTCCAGAGCTCGATCATAGGCTTCTTGGTAAGTTTCTAGAGATCTCTTAGCGAAAGATCGGAAAACATTTCCAGCCCATAGGTTCCTCTTAAAGCTGGCGAGTGTTTCTTTCTCGGTGAAGACCCTCATCTGGATGACTTCCTTATGGAAGCGCTCGACATAAGCCCGGAGGGATTCCCCTCTCTCCTGAATCACGTACTGAAGATGTATCAGGTCCTTCAATCGTGGCTTAACTCCTTGGAATTATGAGCAGAAATTGGCTAATAACTTGGTGAAGGAATCCACGCTACCAGCGGGTAGTTTCCTAAACCAGGTTTTAGCATAATCCGTGAGTGTAGTGGGGAACATTCTACACATAGCGTCCCTGGTTATGTTCTGGACCTCCATCTATTGAACGAAGCTCTCTAGGTGGCTCAGGGGATCTTCAGTTCTAGAGAATCTGTCAACTGGCATTTTGAACTTAGGCGGGAGCTCTGCCTCCCGGATCCTCCTGGTGAAAGGAGCATTCATTTCACTTAGAGGATCTTTCTTGTCCTCCTTGTACTTTCCCTTCTTCATCAATTGGACCTCTTTCTAAAGCTCTACCAACTGGTCTCTTAGACGCTTGCTTTCGGATTTCCTTGAGTTGATCTCGGATTCCTCACCATTAGAATCTTCTGACAAACTGGAGACCTCCACCCGGTTCCTTCTTCGAAGGGGGTTCGCTTGAGGGCTTTGCTAACTTTCCTCTCTCCTTGAAGTCGTTGGGTGGAGTAGCTCTCCCCGTTCCCGGGGATGGACATCTGCCGCTAATTTAACTTGCATTGGTTGGTAACGTGGCAGCTCTTCGGGAACATGGGGCATGGGCCCTAACCTATCCCGGATCGAGGCTGGGAGCCCTACTCTATTATGATCTGATTCCTAAGAGGCAGGTCCCAGGCGATTGAAGGCGGGTTGCCTAACCTCAGGCCTGCTTGACTCCCCCTGATTGCAGAGACCCGCTTGTTGGATAATGATACCCTCAGCGAGTAGTTGAAGGTGGACGTTTTCTACAAAGGCCGCTGCTTGTTGGTCAAGCTCTACCTGACTTCCCAGAGGGGGATCCAAAGCCCGCACAGTGGCTGGCTGGTTGGGTGGGAGCCTGGCTATGGAGCCCGGATTTTCTCTCTTTCCTCAGGACCTTTTGCGTCGATGTAGCAAAAGGTTGTCCTGATGTGCCTTGCTTCCCCTTTGAGGAGCAGAGCCTAATGATTATTACGAAATAACAAACTTTTTAAATTGTAAAAAGATGGTGGTGTGAGAGGTTTCCCACAGACGGCGCCAGAAAATGTTGATGGGAAATTTGCTCGGGATGAAAAATTCATGTTAACACCCTCGAGACCACTACCAAGAAAGCGGTGGCCAGGGTTGTTACCGTTGGTTCCCGACCTGTTAAAAGATAGATGAGAGGCTGGATCGTAATAACAGTAAATGAGAGCTTTTATTATTGATATATAGGCTTAAAATACAAATCACTCTCTTATATGCTCGCAGTCTCTTTAAGATCTAGGGTGGTGGCAACTCTGTGCCTATCGAACAGTGGAAACGAAGGTGGCCGTTTTTTGAATACAAAATTTAGGACTTCCCATCTTCTTTTCTTTCTCTCTTCTCTCTGTTGCTATCTTCTTTTTCTGTCTCTGTCATCTGTATATATTTTTCTATATATCTCATATCGTTCTCTATGCATCTATTTATATTTGATCCAAGTAGATTTTAATTGGCTGATATCCCACTACGATCCTTTGAATCCGTTTTCTCCTTATTGGGCGGGATCCTTTATTCAAAAGTTGTTAACCCCGAGTAAATAGCAGAAGAAATTAACGTGAATGAGTTTGTTTCCTCTTTGGAATCAAACTCTTGGCTCGAACCTATACGGGATTAATGATGGTCATCTCCAAGATATGATCTTGTATGTTATCGTAGCATGGTTTTTAATAGAGGTCGCCCAGCTAGCTGCCTGTTGCACAGTAGATCGAGGTAGATCCCTGCTCCGACTCTATTCTTAGAAGCTTGAGAAGGATTTTCCCTGGCCCTTAGGGGCTCGAGGTGTTCCTGTAGACATTCCTAAGATGTAGGCGGGGTAGTGTAGATTTAGGCGTGATTCCTCTTTTATGCCTAGCAGGGACAACGAGCTTCTGGAGAGAATGGCGGCCTTCTCTCGAATGTCTCTCGAGCTTGGAGGCTTCTCCTAGCATTCACGGGGTGGTTAAGGAGCTCGAACTCAGTGCCGAGGTTCCCAGATAGATGGCTTGGAGAAGCCCGGGCTCCAGTACTCTTGTGGGGGCTCGTCCTGATCGCGCCTGGCTTGTTTTTCGGTCGTTTTGAAGCCAAGCCGGCCTTCCCTACTCCTGCGGGGTGGCTTTATGGTCTTTTCGGGCTTCATGATTGTCGATTATGGGTTTCGACTTGTGGCGGGAAAGTGGAAAATTTCTCTTTGACCCCTGGCTAAATTTCACTATTAACAAATTTGTTATTGGATAAATACATTAATGAATTTGACTAGGAGTCTTGGTGTGGAAAAGAATTCATCTTTGAGTGAGGATTCTTGGCACCAAGCAAATCCTCCTAGAGAGCGGATTCTTGCCCACCAAGTAAATCCTCCTTAGAAGAGAATTTGGCCACCTATATATATGGCCTTGAATATTTCGGCCAAGGCTAATAGAAATCATAGAGAGATTTGGGCCAAGGCTTGGTGGAGACTTGTGAGAAGTTATTTTTTTATTTGGTTATTATAGTTAAAAAAAAAACTTCATCCAACCCATTGTGTATAGAATTCGGCCAAACATAGAGAAAACAGGGAACGTTTTTGTTTTCGATAGTACACTAGTATCCTTTACATCAAAAAGGTTTTGTGTATAAAAATCGAATCCAGTTCACACGAGTTTCAATCAAATAGATTTATAATTCACAAGTGACCAAACGTTCTTGGGTTTTCTCAAGAAGGATTATTGTAACTAATAAAAGAAAAAGATTTTGTTTGTTTCCATCCTCAGGTATAATTTAAAGAAAGTGAGCTCACGCTCCTAGGTGATTCATGTTCATGATTGGATTGGAAGATTTTACGGATTCAATTTAGTACAACTTCAATCGTCACGAGAACAAGGTACGACACTTTATTATATGTTAATTAATCAAGGGTTAAGGTTCCTTCTTTTAAAGGATTTTTTTTTTCAATATACTAAACCTATTTTTTCGCTTCCGCTGACCGATTTTTCCTAATCCTCTAGGTTAGCTATTGACAATTTAACCGTGATTGTAAATTTCAGACTATCTTTAAATATGTTTTAAGAAGAAAAATGATGAAACTCTAAGGTTGACGAAAGAGAATCTCCAACTATGATCTAGAGTGATCCATTTAGATGAGGAAATGATACTTTTCAAAGTGAATAAATTGATGTTGGAGAACGAACTTGAGAAGGCAAAAAATACTCTTGCTAAGGTTACTTTAAGTTCAGAAAAGCTTGACCACATGTTGAGCATTGAAAAGATGCCCAACAATAAGAGAGGCTTGACTTTGTAAATGATGAGTCCACACCTTCTTTGGACAAGACACCTTTTGTGAAGGAATTTGTTCCTAAGTTTTCTCCTCCATCTCAACATCCTAAAAGGAAGATTGAACTTGGAGAGTCATCCATGAGCTGCCAAGTGAAGACACCAACAAAGAGTGAAGCTCAACCTTAACCTTTAAGGATGCCTCAATCGAAGTGCCACCAACCTTTATGCAAACTCAACCAAGGAGGCGTCTCAACCCGGTTTAACAACACAAAATGAGAGAACCGGTTCAACACTAAAGGTGACATCAAATGTATAACAAATCTCTAATGACCTCACAAGGATATGGTATGACACCTAATTATACCTACTTGTCATTATTCTAGCAATGCTTAAAAAGTAACCGTGAAGGGTGTGTAAGATTAACACTAAGATGCAAACTATGATAAAATTTAAAACTAGAATTAAGCTAAGATAATGAAAATACAGAGTGATAAGATATGATAGGCAACATGGGAGTCAATGCAATTCAAACACGAATAATGGGCAATCCTTCAAATCTATCAAAAACCTGGTTCGATCCATTTGTAAGTTCCTCATTTGTTGATTGACTTATTTCATTGACAAACCATAATGTGGGGTTTAAATATGTAAATGTAGATTAAGCCAACCTTGTTCATGATAAAGCTTTGATGGCATCATCAAATTCTAGATCACTTCAAAGGTATATTACTTAGCACCTCTCTTTGAAGAGATTTAGTTGCACACATACACACACTTACGTGCATTTGTATTGATATGCATTTGTTTCTTACTGCTCATGTGTGCATTCCTTCACAATCACACTTGCACTTCATTTCTAGATTTAAGTGTGGTTTGTGTCGTGTCCACATTTGCAAGATGATATGCTGGTTTTAGTACGTTGAGTGACCAATTGAGAATGTCCCATTCTTTTCTTGTTTTGGTCTTTGGTCACATGGTATTATTCCATGAATTTGGGCATTCTTATTGTTGTCAAATTTGACCTTTATCACTCATTTGACCATAAATCTTTCTACAAACATCCAAATATTATTTTTTACATTGAAGTAGAAAGTAGACCTCTATACTGTTCCAACGGTATATTATACGAAAGGTTTTGATATCTTTTGGCTATGTTTCGGGTCACTCAAAACTGAAGTTGTTTTGCTGTCAAGTTTTGCAAAACCGAGACAGATACGACTTGTGATGCAACTTCTATCCAAGTCGCTCTTTGACACCCTGACCAGAGAAATATGCAACTTTTGAAGTGACTCTCATCCAAGTCGCATTGCAAGTCGCTTTTGACACCTATAAATCATTTTTTTTTCTTTCCCAAACGACGTAGTTTGATTTGGACCTTATAAATACATCAATTTCTTCCCCATTTCAACCTACATCTATGAAATTGAAAGCCCTAGGTGATAAAAATCGACTTTTAGTGAGAGAGAGATCCAAGAATCCATTTTTAATCAACCAAATCTACTTCCATGAGCATCTATCATCATTCTTGCATCTTTCAAGCATGAGACTTCATATTTTCTTTGACTAGGTAATCTCTATATGTCCTAAAATTTCTTGTTTTCATTCATATAACATGTTTACCTAGTTTTAACAGAAAATTCACTCAAGGTGAGGAATTTCGATTAACACCCTTAACCCGTTACCTGGTAGGCTACTGTGGTAGGTACCTCGTACCTCAGTGATCTTGTATGAATGAGGAGTAAGGTGTCTGGTGTGGTAGATAGGAGACAATCACCCTGTCCGACGGGGCGAAGAGACATAGCGCTTGAGGATCCTTTACTGGTGCATGGGGCTGGTTCCAGTCCCTGGTCTTGGTCTTGGTATCTAGGTCATTGTACCCAAGTCCAGATACTTGATCCTAGTACTTGGTCTCTTCTCAAGATCACCTTTATAGATCCCCGATACAAATAGCAAACAAGATAAGATCGATACTCCTTTGTAGTTTCCTGACCCAAATAGCTAGCTAGCAAGCAAGGAGGAGGGCTCATCTAGCTCGAATATCAGATCTTTGTCCGCTTCCATAGGGAGGGCGCATAAGAGCTCTTCGACTCATTTCAAGCGGCTCTAGATGGTTTATCCTCATCTAGATATACAACTTAGCATGCAGATAGGTCGATAAGGTGGCTAGGACCAGTGGGGTCAAAATCTAGCTCGCACACATGCATATGTTATAAGGAGATATATGAGAAAAAAAAGTCTTTTGTAGAGGTGGACTAACCAAAGAGGAAAAAGCATCATGAATGATCATATGCTGAAAAACCCCAAGGCAGTATCCAGAGGAAATAGAGTAACCCTTCCGTTTATACACACACACACACACACACACACACACACACACACACACAATGAGTGTTCCTGGGAGCTTACAAGAATGGTCAAATAGTACAACAATGGTGCTCTGGAGAGCTTACAATAGTAATCAAATGATAACCGAGACAGGAATGTTCATGGTAAAGGCAAATGCACATAAATAAGATGATACCATAATGATGGTATATGGCGAATCAGACAAGATGCCTTTTACATTATTGGTGATGGTGAGCAACTCTCTATTTTATCGATCTCTAGATCCTCTTAGAAATCCATTTTTGCCTCTATTTTAATAGTCAATTTCTAGGTGCCTTTTGGGCGTGTGTATGAGTAGTGAGATAGGCATCGAATCCCCCATAATATGTTTTTACTAGTGTAGTTATACACGTTGTAATTAGGGTTAAATTCTTGGCATACAAGCCGAAGATTACTCAATTAGTCTTCCTTTCCTATTGAATGTGATTCTCCCTTTAATGCAATTGACCATGAAAAATCGATTTGTGGAGGATATCTTGGAGAATATGTGTTTGTTTCCTCTTTGGACTCTTTTTTGTTGTCCACTCCATTAATTTAGCCAATTAATTCGTAATCATAGGAACAATGATTTGGTATTGATTGAGTCGACTCATTAATGGCGTTGTGAATGGCCATTAAAGAGTTGATTGATCTTCCATTAATGGGGTTGATTGTCCCCATTAATTAGGGTTGACTTTCTCCATTAATGGTGTTTTAAATGGTCGGAGAAGTCAACTTTCTCTTCTTCATTGCTGGAGGAGAAACGATGGTTCCGGTTATGTATTCTTGTGGCAAGGCACTTTATTGTACCAGTCTATTTTTATTGGCTTTGTTCTATTGGCACCTCCCTGATACCATTCTTCTTATTAGGCAGGTAAGATACGAACCCTGGACGGACCCTAAAGTGGTATCGTGGTACTCGGGTACCGGGCTGGTGTCATGGTACCTAGGTTCCAGGTAGGAGGTACCATGGTACCGGTTCTGCTTGATAACTGGTAGTACGTAGGAGATGGTACTGACTTCTTATCCGTCCGTGGTATCGAGTATCCCTGGTATCCAGGTACCGGCGTCGATCTAGATTCTACCGGGTAAGCCATACCAAGTACAAGGCAGATGAAAAATTATTCTTTGGACCCCTGCCAAAAAAGGTTGTTAACACCTAGGAATAACTTTTATTGTTGATTAAATGCATGTCTTTGAGTTTAATTGCATTTATAACATGCTTGGGTTGTCGTTTGTTGGTTGAGATTTGTGTTTTGTCATAGCTAGCATTTAAGACTATTTTGCGCTCTAGCATTTAGGCATATTGATATCTAGGATTGTTGTTTGAATTTTATCATTGAAATCCTAGATAAGCTTAAATGTGTTGACCCAGCATTTTTTCATATTGAATATTTCCATATATTCGCATAGGTTGTATATTCTCTTCATAGCTGTTAAGCTTTGTGACTAATTGTTTAGTGCACAAGATTCTTAGTCCAAGGTCACTATTATTGCCCGTCGGGTAGAGTGAAAGAATTAGTAACTGAATGGTGTGACGGGAGGTCAACCTAGGTTGTAAACTTTCATTCAAGTAGTGGATTTTGTAGACCATGTGTGGCTAAGTGGTTAGCTCGTGAGTTTTACCCGGATGGAGGGTTTCTCACGTAAATCAAATACTTGTGTTTTTATTGTTTTATGCTTAATTGTGTTTAAGTGAATGCTTGATTATATGGGGTCTTTTCATTAACATTGATTCATCGAAAATTTGTTAATTAATTTAATTAAAACCTATTCACCCCCCCTAAGGTATATAGACATACAGATTCTAGGGAATTTCACCATTTAGGACCAATCTACCTATATGTGTGGTTTTAAAGACCACTTGATCCTCACCTATAACACAACTATTGGAGTGCTTGGTTAAGTAGATTATTTAGCTAGGATGGCTTGGACTGGAGTGCTTACAATCCATCCCTTCAATTCAAGAGAGCTTGTATAATACACCTAAACGTGCATATGGTTAAAAACTCAATTAAGTTAACATCTAACATGGGATAAGAGTTGGAGTGCCTACTTAACCCAAAAAGATATCGTAATTTAACATCTAACATAAATTGAGAGTTGGAATCCCTACTCAATCCAAGAAGAATACCAATTATAAGTCCTAGAACTTGTTGACGGTGATTTTTGGATCGTATAAGATTGATCACGCGTCTAACAGGTTTTTATAAATTGTTAAAGATGTTATGAGAAAGATAGAAAAAAATATGCACACATAAGTTTACGTGGTAAAACCCCAAGGCGGGGAAACGTCTATGGTTGCAGGTGACGACGAGAAGAAATTCACTATATCATAATAATTACTCACTCAATCTCTCTTTCTTTAGCATCTCTCTCTCTCTCTCTCTTTCTTGTATCTTTTCTATGTGTTGTTATATTTGTCTATGTCCCTCTTTCACAATGAGATTATGGGTCTATTTATATGTGCGTAGAACCCTAATCCTTGTTACAAACAAGGAAAGGTGATAGTGTTTAATTAGAACTGGTTTGTTGTTGAAGTCGTCTTTGTCTTCTTTCCTGTTTTGAAGATCTTGTGCATTGAATTAGAGTCTTCGTAGGATTCTAGTTAAATGGTCCATTTAGAACTTATTTCCTGATCGGTGTGCAGTCTTCTAGAAGAACCGAGTTATTGCTTGATTTGGACTCGTTTCTTATCTGGTGTTTATCCTTCTAAAAACTCCGAGTTCTTTCCTGAATAGAATTCTAACACTAAAGAGGACATAAGGATATTTCATTATTGGAGTGTGATTCTGGATTCCTTGTTTAAGTAAGACAATTCTTCTTCGTATTTGAGTCATAGTTGCCTTTAATGTCTCCCATGTGTTGTTTAACTGACCAATTATCTACTCCCGATCAGACCTCTTTTGTCCCAATTGGATGGTCCCGACCAAGTCGTCTCTACCTGATCGACTAGTTTCTCCGCTAGGTTATTTATGCCAGATCAGTTAGTTTTCCCGACCATCTTGGTAATCTTGACTAGGCCTTGATATCATCTATTAACTGCCTTTGGTTGATCTTTTCTGACTCTTGTGACGTGGCATATCTAATCACCATGTTTTCAGGTGACATGCTGACTTGTCATGCTATCAAAAAATCCCTATAACAATACCCCCTCAAATCTACGAGATGAGCTCTTGACGGTTCAACAAAGGGGATTTGAATAGTTTTGATTTTTTTGACACTTCCAAACTTATCGCTTTAACCTAATCAAGTATCTTATTAAACTGATTGTTTTTTTAGCTGATCAAGTGTCATTTTAAACTGATCAGCCCGAGACTCCATTTTGCTCCCTTGTAGCTAGACCAGTTGGTGTCCTAACTCTCTACTCAGGATAATTTCCGACTGTCCTTTTTTTTAGACTAACCGGTGCCCCGGCTCTTTGCTCAGGATAATTCCTGACTTTCTTGATTAGGTTGGTGTCCTGGCTTTTCGCTCAGGATAATTTCAAACGTTTTATTTGGACTAGTCGATGTCCTAGCTCTTTGCTCAGGATATTTCCCGACTGTCTTGATTCGGTCGGTGTCCTGGCTTTTCGTTCTGGATAATTCCAAACCATTTTTTTTGGACTAGTCGGTGTCCTAGCTCTTTGCTCAGGATAATTCCTGACTGTCTTGATTTTTTGGTCGGTGTCCTGGTTTTTCACTCAGGATAATTTTCGACTGTCTTGAGACTTCAACCAAGAGGTGTTCTGGGAACCTTGCCCCATTTTCTCTATTTTCCCATGTAAACAAGTCACCAAGGAAGTCTCTCGGTTTTATCTGTTTATAAGGGTTTGGCCGAATCGTTAGTGAAATACTAACATAGCCGGACGTATTTCATCAAGTTTTCTCCGATAGCGTACCCGAGTTTTTTTTTCCGATAAAATTGGTATCTTGAGGTGGTCGGATTGCTGACAGTGCTTTATATGCACCAGTCAGTTTGGCAGGCATGCTGGATCTCTAACAACAGACTTCTCAACTTCTCGGGCACCTTCACCCACCATGACAGGTGTTGGCGATGTGAGTTTATCTTTGATAACAAAGATGATTATTAAAAATTTGAACACCATTCTTGGCTTCTTTATTTATTGATCTGAAAATTAACAAGACAAAAAATAATTAGAAAATCTAAAAATAAAAAGCAAATTAAAAATATCTTAAACAAAAACTGATAGCAACTAAGTACTCTCCCTGAAGAGTAGGTTTTTTTTTTAGACCAGTCGGTGTCCCGACTCTTTGCTTAGGATAATTTTTGATTGTCTTGGTTCGATCAGTGTCCTGACCTTTCGCTCAGGATAATTCCCGACCACTTTTTTTTTTTTGAAGGCTAAGTTCCGACATCCAATATTGACCGTCCCTTCACCGATGTCTCGGCTCAGGCTTCACTTATTTTCCATTAGCTTATCACCCTAGTTGGGGATCTCTATTGATCATCTATCCTTTTAAGGATTAAATCTTTGAAATTACCCTCCCTGATGAGTGTCTAAATGTGGTCTCTTAGTTGGTAGCACTTTGATGTGTCGTGACCACTTTCTTTGTGGAACCTACAGTATTTTGTCGTGTCTCTTCAAGCATAGACTGTCTGTCTAAGAGGATATTTGACATGCTTCTGGTCTTCTACTGTTACTAGGATTTCCTCTTGTCTCTTGGTGAGGGGAGTATATTTAGTGTATTGACCATTGAACTTTCTGTCGTTCCTACTATTTCTACGATTGCTCCTATCACTCTCATGATGATCACCCTACTTGTTTTTTATATAGCCATCACCTATTTTGGCGTTCTCCCCAGGGTGACCCCCGTGTACATAACTACCCCTTAAGCTAGCTCCTCTTTTTCAGCCATTGCATAACTGCCTGTCACATCCATCAAGTCGGCGTATGTATCTAGGCACTTCCTCCTCAAATTAAAGGAAAGTCAACCCTTCTGTAGATTGTTGGTTAAAGCGGCCACTACAACCTCATCATTGGGGTTATGGATCCCTGATACTTTCTGAGAGAACCTCTTCAGGTAATCTTTTAGTGACTATTTCTTTCCCTATTTGAGGGTGGCGAGGTGAGCTATTGACTTCCTCTTTTGTATGTTCCCCAAGAATTGTCGTGAAAAAGTCCGGGTTAACTCTATAAAATTCTTGATTGTTCCCTGATGGTGCCTTCTAAACCACCTAGACCCTAAGTCCTCGAGGGTGTACGGAACGTCAAGCACAACAATGGGTCATTGAAAGCGTACTGTGCCATCACACTTCGAAAACAACTCATGTGTTCTTTCGGATCTGTGTTTGCTTTAAATTGCTTGACCTGAGGCATTCTGAATCTTTTTGAAAATTGGGTTTGGAGAATGCTGTTGACGGATGGTCATCGTCCAATAAATCTTTAAACACTTGGTGACGTTCTAATGCTTCCACCTTTTGGATTAATTTTTGTATCAACATATCTCGCTTAACTCCTGGCTTGTTATCCATTCCTGATCACTGATGGTCGATGTGCCCATGTTGGAATCTTAGCAGGGACTTGCCCTTTCGACGTGTTCTGCAGGGTGGTTCGCTGTTATCTAACGAGCTAGATCGATCCCGCCTCTGAACACCTCTACGAATTTCATCTGGCTCAAGTCCACTTGATACTGATCTTGCCTTCCCTATCCAATAATTCCTTTATCTCCCTTTTGGTGTTGATCCCCCTTTCCATGGTGGTCCACTCTATCTTTGCTAGACTTACGGGGCACGTTTGTGGTCACGCCCATCATTTCAACAAATACCTCGGGGTTTCGGGCTACCATAGGTGTGGACAATTGTTATGGCTATGTAAGATTTGTAGTTGCTGTTATATTGATTCCATGTCTAGCGGCATTTTCAATGGCTCTCCGCAGGGACTCTTAGACATGTTGGAATACATCTAGAGAAATTATTGGGGGATCGTTTGTGAAGGTTACTGCAGCTTGACCAGTTGAAGTTGGACTCACCAAGGGTAGGCTTCCTCCTACAGTGTTAGCGATTATCAGGTCAGGATCGTTACCAGCACGTAGGGTATCAACATCATTTGGAGACTGGCTTCCATCTCTGCCGTTTGCCATGTTGCTGCTTCACAAGTTGTTTTTAGAACTCTGTTTACGAATTTGCTCGATTGCGTATATTCTGATGCTGATAAAACTGATAATCCACCACCTAGCACCCTTTTTTTTAGCTTCCCAGAGTACCTCGGTGTTTCATCTGTTTATGTTGGTTCCTCAAAGTTGAGTTATACCCTCCTTCTAGCTCCAGTTGTTGACGGTGATTTTTGGATCGTATAGGAATAATCACGCGTCTAACATATTTTTGTAAATTGTTGAAGATGTTATGAGAAAGATAGAAAAAAGAAGAAAAACATGCATACATAAGTTTACGTGGTAAAATCCTAAAGTGGGGTAATGACCATGGTTACCGGTGACAGCAAGAAGAAATTAATTATATCATAATAATTACACACTTAATCCCTCATTCTGTGGCGTATCCCTCTCTCTCTCTCTCTCTTTCTTTTTTTTTGTATCTTTCCTATGTGTTGTTATATATGTCTAAGTTCCTCTTTCACAATGAGATTATGGGTCTATTTGTATATGCGTAGAACCCTAATCCTTGTTTCAAATAAGGAAAGGTGATAGTGTTTAATTAGAACTGGTTACTTGTTGAAGTTGTCTTTGTCTTCTTTCCTGTTTCGGAGATCTTGTGCATTGAATTAGAGTCTTTGTAGGATTCTAGTTAAATGGTCCATTTAGGATTTATTTCCTGATCGATGTGCATTCTTCTAGAAGAATTGAGTTATTGTTTGATTTGGACTTGTTTTCTGTTTTGTTTTTATCATTCTGAAAACTTTGAGTTCTTTCCTGAATAGAATTCTGACACTGAAGAGGAAATAAGGATATTTCCTTATTGGAGTGTGATTCTAGATTCCTTGTTTAAGTAAGAGAGTTCTTCTTCGTATTTGAGTCGTAGTTGCCTTTAATGTCTCCCACGTGTTGTTTAACTAACCAATTATCTACTCCCGACCATACCTCTTTTATCCTGATTTGATGGTCTTGATGAAGTTGTCTCTATCCGATCGGCTAGTTTCCCCGACCAAGTTATTTATGCCTGACCGGCTAGTTTTCCCCAACCATCTTGGAAAATCTTGACTAGGTCTTGAGATCATCTATTAATTGTCTTTAGTTGATCTTTCCTGAATCTTGTGACGTGGCATATCTTATCACCATGTTTTTAGGTGATCATAATGACTTGTCATGCTATCAAAAAATCCCTATAACAGAACTCAAATAAGTTGAACATCAAACAAGAATCAAGAGTTGGAGTGCCTATAAAATTCAAGAAGATATTAAACACAATAAAGTACAATGAATTGAACTAAATAAGATCAAACACTCAAAATATGGTTGAAAGCCCCTAATCCATGAATTATTATAATAACTCCCATATAGGGGTTTAGCTACTCATAGTTTGGATACAAAGGAAAAGTAAAGAAACAAGAGTAGAGAAAGAACCCATTGGAGTGCTGAGATTCCTCTTTCTTCAAGTCCTCTCCTCCTCCAAAGTTTACAAATCCAAATCTCCTTGAGTGGGTAATTGGGTTTTGGTGAAATGGAGATTGAATTGTTAATTTAGAGATTGATTTGGTGAAGGAAAAGATGTAGGATGGTTTGGATATGGTGGGAGGTGATTCCTCAATCTAAATGAAGTAAGGGTCTGAAAAGTATGTTGTAAGGGCGTATGGGTGATTTCAGAAAAGCAAGTATATATAGTATTACCGAAATAGGTCTGAAATGTTGATGTCAGTGAATATGGTGCAGTTCGATGCCCGATATGTGCAGGTAAGGACCCACGTAAAGTATTTTGGGCTTTTCTACCTCTCGGTTAGTGGTTGGTCTGCGGGTACTGTGCTGGTAAAGACCCACGCACTGGGAACTTTTGGCAATTTTTGGTTCTCGACCCGTGGGTCACCCTGCTGGTGTAGACCCACTCCCTACCAGGGATTTGGACAATCTTAGTCTTCATGGATAAGCTGTAGCTCTCGGGTCGCATGTCTTTTCATTGTTGTGGACCAACGAACTGAGCTTTGGAGGCAATGTCATGGTTGAGAATGTGCGGGTATGGTTACCTGCGCAATACCAATGAATTGGCACTTTGTAATCTTCTAAGCTTGCTCCACGAGTGTTCTTATGCGGGTATAGACCCGTAATAGGACCATCCAATTGGGCTCTTTTCTTTAGATTTTGACTTGTTTTGAGCTCAAAAGTCCCGATTTGCATCTTCTATACCTGAAACACATTGAATGCCTGCAATAACAAGAAAAGAGCCATTAGACAAACAACACGCCAAAAAACAAGCCAAAGGATGTGGAAATGAGGGCAAAAATATAACACAATTTTGGCACGATCACCAACTCCTCCATAGAACGTGCAAACTACAACTCTTGCTTGTTTTATTCATGAAACTATTGAAGACAATCTCTCCAGTTATCGATTTAAAGTAGCCATTTGCATAGCAAATTCATGGCTTTCTTCACTTTCCTCAGCGTGTTTTCCATATAAGTCCATTGTAGAAGAAAAAAAAAGTAAGATTAAAAAGAAAAAGAAAAAGAAAACAAAAATAAAAATAAAAATAAAAATAAAAATAAAAATAAAAATAAATTAGTAAATAATTACAAGATTACAAAAAAAGAAATTAACTAAAACTAGAAATAACCATTAAATTCAACTATTCCATGGTAGCGTGCCAAAAACTTGATGTGTAAAATTGTGTTATAAAAATTGAATTCGTAAGTGCACGAATTGTGAGATAAGTACAGTAGCAAGTAGAGATCGTTTACAAAATAAAAGTGATTTATTGACTAAAACGAATTATAATTAAAGTTAAATTAAAAGTAACTGAAAGATTGTTGAGAGTTTGATTAAACTAAAACTAAAATAAATTAAACTAAGAAAGCAATTAAATAGAATTTAATGTTGTGATCAAGAGATGAGAGAACTGGGTCATGAATACTCCCCAACTATATTTACTCATTGTTTAGAATTGACTTAGATAACAAAATATTATTTAAGTTTAAGATTTGTTTTTATCTTAAATATGGTTGTTACCGTATGATCCTAGGATGAATCAAATGTTCTCAATCATAATTTACCCATAAATCGATAGCGCAAACTTCAACCGAGAACCCATTTAGTGCAAGAACTAATGAACCAAAATCTACATGCATAAATCAATGCTAAGATCAATTTTATTCATTCAATTGAATATTAATTAAGAATAGGTGTCAATCAACACTCCAAACTCAATTGTTAAACCATCCAAACCCTAAAGTCATATCAGCGGATAGTAATGCATTAACATGAATAAAGAATTAAGAAATAGAATGGAATTGAATAATTAAAAACTTGAATTAATAAAAATATAGTCAATTCTAACACAAAACATTCATAGAAGTTTACATTGATTCTATAGTATGGAATTAATTACACATAAAAAGATTGAAAGAAGAAGAGAAAGGGTTGACAAAACTCATGAGTGTCTTCTTTAAGCTTTCAAGTGCATTAATGGTGGTAGGGTGATTGGGGATTGACCCCTTGGTGACTTAGGACCTCCCTTGGATTGTCTCCCCCAAAATTAGGGTTCAAAGGGGTTTAAATAGGCTTTAGAAGTTAAGCCAAGTCTTCAACCAATAAGGAAATTGACTCCTTTGAGAATACTTGTGTTTTTAGAATTCTATTTCTTTCCTAATCCATTAAAAAAAATTACTTATTGAAGGAAGATAAGGATTAGGTTTCTACATTCTTCCCAAGACTCATGCACACGTCCAAGAAAGTAATATTTCCCGTTCTGACAACTTGCAAAATAAATCTCGACACTATTCATAGAATTATTACTGATCTTGCCACAAATACTAAAATGAGCATAACTTCTTCTAGGAATATCGAAATTGAGATCCAAAAAATGCACCGAAAACTAAACTTCTGGGGTTTCCAAAAATATGTGGCAAGCATTCAACTTCAACCTGAGGATGAAGATATGGTCCCCGTAAGTTTTCTGTTCTGCATTGGCTGAAATTCATCTTTCTGTGGTTTGTGTCGCGGTACTTGTGACACATCCTATCTCATAATAAATCTCTGGAAATGACCGTGGGATACGAGATATGTCTCACCTACTTTAGTGCAAGTGGGAGATTGTTTGGGTTTATGCCCTAAAACTTGTAATTTGTAAATGTGAATGAAACATTAATAAAAGAAGCAGTTTATTCATTCTATATACTTGTCTCATACATTTATATCAGATGTACTTAACATCCAAGATTGCCGGATGCAATCTCTAACTGAGTATATGAGTGTCATATACAAAGGTATTCAGTTTGAGATGATCAATCTAAAGAATCCGTTGATAGCAAGTAGAGTTAGGTACTTTATTTGTGGTTAATCTACAGTTGCGGTCCATTCCGTAATATACGGTGGTCTAAACCTAGAATATTCATATAGTGATATGGAATAGAGTCACCTTATATGATGTGATCTTATAGGACTGGGCCGCTATTTATATGAATCTTTCACCAAGATCTGTTACATGAAGAGATTCATTTATATTGACTAATGATGGCTATATATAGGTTATAGGTGATATTAATCCTGAGCGTCTTATCGACTCCTTCATGTTAGATCGTTGTTTTTAATATACCATGGGTGAGATCAGAATTACATTCTCGGTCAATAACTTCATATGTTAGAATTACGATTTGGTATGTGGCTGGAAAGGTCTGTGCACAGTAGTGGAATCCACTTCTTCTTACGAGAAATAGATGACAGTTCCCTTAAGGGTTGATTCGGGGCTTGAACAATATGAGCGCTCTCCTTCTTCTATAAAGAAAGTTAGGATTTATCATTCATTAGAGAATCAATGGTACTTAATGGAAAATATATAATTAGAGGGGTATAACGGACTTTATGACCTAGCTCTAATTATGAACTACTTGTGGAGGATCATACCATATGCAATAAATATATCGATGGACAACTATAATTTCAGTAAGTGCAATACATCTACAGTTGAGAGAGTGCAACCTCGAGTTTTTAGTGGAATAACTCTGAGGTTAACAATCATTAAATATTAATTAAAGAGTTTAATTAATTTTTGTAAGTATTATTGGAGCTCCAAAATTATAGGTCCATTAGGTCCCCTTGCTAGCCCGATTGATTAAAGGTAAAAGGGTCATGGTTAATTAATTGGATTGTCCAATTAATTGCGTTACATAAGTTATTCAGGGATTAATTGAATAATGAGATTATTTAATTAATGTATTAATAATTAAATTAAAATAATCAATAAATTATGAATTAATTATTTATTGGAGGTTGGAGGTTCAAATCATTACTGACATAAAATTAAAATAATTAGATAATTTTATTATTTAAAAAGTCAAGTGCTTAAATTCAAGTCAACTAAGGTTATATGGGAGTTAGAATTCTACTCTACCTAGCACACATAAATACTACTTATCCTTTTAATATATGGAAATATATTTGGAAAAGGATATGTATCAAGTTTTTAAATATATATAGATATATTTACATAACAAGGATACAAGAGACTAATTGTGATTCTTTGAACCAAAAACACAAAAAAGCAAAACCTTAGAAAGTCTAGGAAGATTTCGACCAAAAAAATATATTATTGCTTGTGGTGGCCAAATTTGCCAAGAAGAAAAGGAGTCCTATTCTTCAAGCCTTTGTATCCTCCTGTACGTTCCTGAAAGATCATGACATGCCCATACACAGTTACCGGATCACGGGACATAGTGAGGAAGACATGATGGTTCATAATCGGATTAAAGCTTAGAGAAACGAAGGAGTTAGCATCAAGGGTATGATCTAAACCCATATTTATATATTCTTATATGTTGTATATGGTTTACAAGTTGCATAAAAATTTTAAAACCCCGTTTCAATTGCGCAAACTAAATCTGTGTTCCTACATGAACATCACTATAGGAGATTCAAGCATAAACATGTCAAGGAATAGAACAAAACCCCAAATCAAATCAAATATTAATCATACATATATTAACACAAGTGTAGTGTTACAAATATTCTCAAATGGGGATTACACATCAAATAAAGAAAATACAAAGAGAAAGAGTTATAGAATAAACCTTTGAAGTAATCTCCTCCAAGAATTCCATTTTGTTTCACTACTCGGTTTTGGTCATAAGAGCCCTCCTTTCTCCTTTGAATCCTCTCCAAATGTGGGTGGAAGAAGTGTGGAGGTGTTGGTGGTGAGCTTCCTAAAAGAAGAATCTTCATTGGAGCTTTGAAAGCTCCACACTCTCTCTCTCTCTCTGTGGTTGTGAGATTTCAAGAGAGGTGTCTCTTAGAATAAATGGGGAAGAATCAACTTGTCTTCTTTTTAGAAGAGAGGAAGGAGGTGTATTTGTAGGCTGGAAAAAATTAGAGCATGAATTGGGTGTGAAAAAACCGAAATACCCCTAAAATTAGTGTGATTTCAAATCTGTCGGGGCGAACACGACCTTGTAATGTTGGTTTGTTCTTATGGTGCAAACCCATGGTTCTCAATACGACTTCTTTCCACGGCTTTGTTCCCACAGTGCAATCTCGCACTGACTTCTGGAAATGTAGCACGAGTTCCTCGGTGCGGCTTTGAGCTCACGATACAATGGGTGATGAGGTCGCGAATTCTTCTAGAGTTGTAGCCGGCTTACTCATGGCGGCATATTCCCGCGGTGACAAGCCCCTAGTTTCTTCTATGATTTTTTCATGGGTTCATCATTTCCTCTAGTGCGGGTTCCAAACAACGATGAGCTAATTACTGGAATTTGGAGTGACTTCATTAGTGCGGGTTCATACCCGCAGTACGAACCCGCGATGGTCTTCTGATGTATATTTTTCCCTGTTTTACCCACTTTAGGTACAAACACCATCTCTGAGAGAAATTTGATTGCACTTGGCTAAAATACAAGTTATCTACACAAAAGATAAGAAAATGGAGCTATAAATATGAACATTTGTAGAGCGATCACCTACCCGTGGGCTTTTTATTAATGGAAGCTCGCACACTCAATTCCTAGATTTTTGGATGAAATCCTAGTTGAGATTCCTTTACAACATTTCACAAGGCAAAGATCTAAGTGAAGTGAAAACATGCAACCATGATGCAAACACAAGCAAATGGAGTATACAGATTAAGTACACTCCATATAGAGTTAGATCCATTCAAATCAAGCTCACAATAAAAAATATATAACTTTTAATAGCATGCAATTAGAAATCTAGACTATGCAATTAAATCCTTATACAAATGTTTCTCAAAAACTAAAAACATGTTAATTAAAGCTTGGATATTAAATCTATAATATCAAGCACAACGTTGGCTTCAAATCAAGTGGAAAAATTCAAAAGTTGAATTTCACGAAAACCTCACTCTTAGAAAAACTAGAATCATATAATCAAAATCACAATCAAAGTATTCTAGTCCTAAAACATGTGATTAAAACCTAGAAATCAACAATAAAGCACGTACACAAGTTTTCTAGATGCTAGTTCATGTGTCTCAAAATTAGCTTGAAGAATGTACAATTAAAAAAAACAAACTAATTTTGATATCAATTAAAACAAGTCCAAAAATAGGATCAAAATCAATATTCTCAACATATTTCAAAATCAAACCAAGTGATAAGAAGAAATAATCACACAAAACGATGAAGAGAAGATGATTTACTTACAAGCTCATGAACACTTCTTGAAAGCACAAGAACATCACAAAATATGGACTCCTATCAGATCTCTAAACACTTGGGATTGTTCTTAAAATGAAAATTTTGGCTTTTGAATCACTGAAATCGGATCTGAAATGAATGAGATTTGAAGAAAAAAACAAAAAAAAAAACTTATGAAAAATTCTGCACAATTTCAAATTTAAATGAGAGGGAAATGACGTAGAGAGAGAGGCACCAAGGAAGGTAAATCACACCATGCCACCTCAGATCCCTATGGAGGCATGTGGCATCAACGTTGGAAGAGAGGTGTTCTTCCCATGGAGGCCATGCGCCTCGTCGTGGGAAGGGATGGTTTGACAATTTGTCATCTCTTCTTTCCTTTCTTCCCTTCTCTAGCGTTCTTCGACCGTTTTCCTGCCTCAGAGCTCATAATTTGAATATTTTTTAGGATTACTGACCATTACTTACTCATGAACATGGAAGTATACTAAACTTCAATCAAAAACTTGGAATTTGACTAGATATATAAGGATAAAATATGTACAATAAACACACGAAAAGTTTCATAAAATCCATTTCGGAACTCAAAAATATATGTATGAGTAATCGAAACATTCAGAACTCAATAAGAAACAATATAAGAATATACTCAAGTCTTATATCAATAAAGCATAAACAAATACATACAAGAACACATAAGAATACCATTTCATAGAACTAGTCTTAGAACATGCATTTTCATGTACATTGTCAATATAAATCTAATGCATGTGCATACAACAATAAGTATGTGTATATGTTATATCAAATGAGTACAATGAAGCAGGGACAAAAATGAATGATATGTGTGTGTGCATGCCTATGCCTCTTAGAAGGAGAAAGAAACTCAATACATAAGCATCCAATTAAGCATTGTCCTCCTGAAGATGAAACCTGCATGTGAAATTGCTTTCCTCCTTAAAAGCTCGATCCAATCACGAACCACCTAAGCAACTAAGCAATACAAATAAAAACCATTTTGATATGGAACCAAGCCAACACAAACCTAAAACCTAACAAAAGAGTTGCACAAAAGTGAACCAAAGAGTGTACAAGAGCTACAAGAGCACCTTCAATTAAAGTGTGCAATACAGGAGGAGTATGAATCCTTGTTATGGAAAAAAAACATGAAATTCCTTCCTTACTATAAACAATACATTGTTGTAGGAAAAAATGGGTGTTCAAATCAAAGAATAACGTTGTTGGGACTATTCAGAGACACAAAACACCACTAGTAACTAAGGAATTCCATCAAAGTATATTGATTGACTTTAATGAAACTTTCAAGCCAAGTATCTCAAACAATTCGAATAATTCTCTCATTTGCAGTCTCTTTTGGTTGGGAAATCAAACAATTGGACATCAATACTGCTTTTCTTAGTGGAAAGTTAGATGAGGATGTCTACATGTTTCAACCTGAAGGCAATGTAGACTCTATAAGACCAGATCATGTTTTTAAACTTGTCAAGGCTTTGTATAGGTTGAAATAAGGCCTAAGAGTTTGATATGACAAACTAAAACATACTTTATTGCAGTGGGTAGGAATTCAAAATTAGATAGTTTTATATTTTTCTTTAAGAAAAACTAGAAGATATTGATACTACTTATATATGTTGATAACATTATTGTCACTAGTAATGACAGTACTCTTTAAGTATATTTGAAAAGGAGTTGAATAGAAAGTGACGAGTGATGTCAACTTAGGATATAATCAATTATTTAACTAGTGGAGTTTCTATGACTAAGTGCCTAGCGAGGCTAGTCTCGTGGTGTTTCCCAGTTGAAGGGTTTCCACGTAAAAATCAAGTTTTCATTTATATTCCACACTTTTACTTAATTTTTATGTTGTTTGAATTGTTTTTTGCGATTAATTTTGACTAATCGAAAAAGTTAATTTTGACTAATAAAAAAAGTTGGTAATTAATGTATAATAACACATTCAAAGCCACCCCCCCTCCTCAAATTGTTTAGACATATATTATGGTTCTTTTCATATTTATTGGTTAGCTCTCAAGTGTGTACTCAGGTTTGTCAAAGGAGCCATGGATTATGGATTACATCTTCAACTTTCGTAAAGACTAGCTCTTGTTGGCTTCTTAGATGCAGTTTGGGATTGTAATATAAGTGACATGAGATCTGTTGGAGCCTATTATTTCTACTTGAGCAAAAATATGGTGTCCTGGACACCACGAAAACAACATGTAGTCTCTAGATCATCAGTTGAATCAGAGTACGTACGAGGCTCTTGCATAGGTTACAGTTGAACTCATTTGGATTTAATAAGATCCTTATTAAAAGAACTCCAATTAACTCTTGATTTAGTTCTCATTACCTAGTGTGACAACATAAGTGCTACAGTAATTGCAACTAATCCAGTCTATCACTCCCTAAACACATTGAGATTGACTTGCTTTTTGTTCGAGATCAAATCATGCAAGCAAGATTCAAATCAAATATATTCCCTCATATGATTAGGTTACAGATTGCTAAACTAAATCCCTCTCACATTCTCACTTCCAATTCCTCACTCACAAATCGGGGTGTCCAAGACCCCTTCTCGTTTGAGGGGGATGTTAGAACAGAAAGTTAAATGACCTGTTATCTGGTCACTGCTACAATCACATGTAATGTTTCATTCAGGTGTCACAAAGTTCTAGAATTTCCAATCATTGGCATAAATACCAAAGAATATTCTCTAGGGTTTTTGTATATAGACACATGTTGGCTTCTTAGATGCAGTTTGGGGTTGTAATATAAGTGACCTGAGATCTGTTGGAGCCTATTATTTTTACTTGATCAAAAATATGGTGTCCTGGTCACCACGAAAACAACATGTAGTCTCTAGATCATCAGTTGAATCAGAGTACGTACAAGGCTCTTGCATAGGTTACAGTTGAACTCATTTGGATTTAATAAGATCCTTATTAAAAGAACTCTAATTAACTCTTGATTTAGTTCTCATTACCTAGTGTGATGACATAAGTGCTACAGTAATTGCAACCAATCCAGTCTATCACTCCCTAAACACATTGAGATTGACTTGCTTTTTGTTCGAGATCAAATCATGCAAGCAAGCTTCAAATCAAATATATTCCCTCATATGATTAGGTTACAGGTTGCTAAACTAAATCCCTCTCACATTCTCACTTTCAATTCCTCACTCACAAATCGGGGTGTCCAAGACCCCTTCTCGTTTGAGGGGGATGTTAGAACAGAAAGTTAAACGACCTGTTATCTGGTCACTGCTACAAGCACATGTAATGTTTCATTCAGGTGTCACAAAGTTCTAGAATTTCCAATCATTGGCATAAATACCAAAGAATATTTTCTAGGGTTTTTGTATATAGACACATGTAATGATCTCGATGTACATGATACTTGTATTTAATATAAAGTTCCCTCTGTAAGGTTCTTATAAATTCATGAGCAACATATGACATTATAACGTATAACGTATTACAGAATTGTCTCCTTATTAGACAATCTGAGAAAGGTGAGTAGAGAGTAGAAGACTCACTATTGTTTTAATTATTTTCTTTGTTTTTTTTTTCAGGTTGGGTTTCTTGTACTATTTAATGGATTCAAAAAATTCAGGTATGATTTCATGCTTATGTATTTAATACGAATATATATGTTTAATTACATACAATGCTAATAGTGGTATTAGAGCATTAGTAGTGTTACATAGACTGAATATTAAATTCCCATTATTATTCATCTACTGTTTTTAACATGAATATGTTGAATCCTTGAGTGAAATCTTTTGTTTGTTTGATGATTGGTTTCTAGATAAAAATCTTTAGCTTGATAGGATTCGACCAGTAGATGAACAAGAATTTAGGATCTAGGTTTTAGATTGCAATTGTGAAAAAACAAAATGAAATTAAAAGTTTGTATGTTGAAGGATCAGATCGATCCATATTGCATAAGAATTTGGGGTTTTGGGTCGATGGGTTTTTCAAACCAGACCCAACTCTGCTCAACGCTCAACAGACCCAAACCCGATCCACTTCGTCCGTGCACCTTTCATGTACGATTACGACGATGATCTTGATCGACGATCACCGATCATGACAAGACGAAGGCCGATCGACCATGCGAGTCGATCATCCAAGACCGTCGCTTGGAGGCAGATCGATCGTTCTTCCCCTTCTCGTTCCCGATCTGTTTTGTGGGTCAAAATCTTGAGTTTCAAGACCCACTTTCAGTCATGGGTCTATTTAAGTCGTCACCGTTCATCATCTTTCAGGTGACAAATGGGCTGGTAGGGCGGCAACGACAGTCCTAGGGTTTCCAGAAGAATGAATTTACTTGGGCCACCTTTTGAGAATTTGATATTCTTGAGGGACTAATTTAAATTATTTTAGGCCCTTTTGTAATTTTGATAAAAATGTGGGGTTTACCAAAACTTACTGGACCGATTTGCCATTTCAAAATAGTTTTGGGATCGATTTATTATTAATGAAAATTTATAGGGACACTTCGTAATTTCCAAAAGTTTAAGGGCCGATTTATAAATATCAAAACATATTGGGTCAGTTTGTAACTTTGACAAAATTCTTGGGCCGATTTATAATTACTGAATCTTGAGGGGTCTTTTTGTAATTTAGTAAAATCAGGGGTTGTTTTTGTAAATTTCAAAAAAAAATGTTTTGGGAAAAATTGCAGCTGATAATCTTTGTGATTTTGGATGATTATGTTTCTACGTAGTAGACTAATCATTAATTTTTCATTTTGATTATTTCGTTTGGAATTAATAATCTCTTTTATATATTCTCGTGAATCGGGTAGTTATGTTTTCACGTAGTGGTTAATCATTTTCATTTGAGAATTTAGTTGGCTAACGATTATTAATTTGATATTGAATACTCTCTTAATTGGAATATTATGTTTCACGTAGTGACTAATCATTAAGGATTTTGAGATATTCATCGGTAATCAATTATTAAATTAGAAATGCAAAGATGAAAATGCTTGTGTTAATCATCTCAGTAGGAGGGTTATCACGTGTGATATTTGATGTTCTTCTTCGTAGGAGGTTCATCATCTTGAGGAATTCAATTATAGAATGTAGTGATCTTTGTCCAATCATATGTTGAATTTTGTTTCTATAAATGTTTTGACTGTTATCTTATGAGCATGAAATCTTTGTTTTGATATTTAGTTTTCAATGTCAACAATTTTGCTTCACAATTGTCTGCTATTAAACCTTTGGATGAGACTAATTTCGAGGAATGGAAAGAGACTCTCACTGCTGTTCTAGCAATTTAGGGGATAGACCTTTCATTACGTGAGAAGAAGTCTTCTAAACTCACTGATGAGAGTACTGATAAACAGAGGTCTTATCGAAAGAAGTGGAAAGAGTCTAATCAGAAATGTCTGATAATCATGCGTTTGCCCATTGCCAAAACTATTAAGAAGAGTATTCCAAAATGTAAGGATGCAAAGGCTTTTCTTAAAGCTGTGAGTGGCAAGATCAATAAGCAAAGCAAGGCTGAGAGGGGAAAGTATCTGAGCCAACTGGCGACAACGGTTTATGATGGTACCGGTGATGTTCGTCAACATATTATGAAGATGACTAATATGGCCATGAAATTAAGAGATCTGGATACCGAGATCTCTGACTCTCACCTTGTATGGCAAGTCCTTGAGTCTCGTCCAAGTGAGTTTGATGTTCTGAAAACCTCTTATAATGCTCAAGAAACAGAATGGACTATGGACCAAATGACTGCTATTGTGTTCCAAGAGGAAGCGACTATTAGCAAGAGTAAGAAACAAAGTGCTCATATGGTTACTCATAGCAACAAGAGTAAGAAGAAGTTCAATAAGGGTAAGAAGTTTAAATATCATGGAAAGAAAGTTGGCAAGTCTAATGGGTTCATTAAGGCTAAGGATGAAGATATGAAAGACAAGTGTTTCTGGTGTAGCAAGAAAGGCAATATGAAAAAGGAGCTTCAAGTTTAAGAAACATATAGAAGGTACCCATTTAGCTCTCGTATGTTTTGAATCTAATTTAGTTGATGTCCCTTTGAATTCTTGATGGGTTGATTCTGGAGCTACTATTCACGTTACGAATTCTTTACAAGGCTTCAGAAGCAAAAGGAAACCAAGGGATAAAAAAGCTGTCATTTTCATAGGAAATGGAGAGAAGACTTTAGTTGAGTTTATAGGAGATGTTAGATTACCTTTAGTTTCAGGAAAGTTTTTAGATTTAGTTGATGTTGCTTATGTTCCTTCTCTCAGAAGTAATTTGATTTCCATTTCTAAGTTGGATATTAGTGATTATTGTTTTGAATTCATTAATAAAGGATTTGTTCTTTATCATGGTTCTATTCTCATTGGTTCTGGTTGTTTGTGTGATGTGTGATGGTTTTTATATGTTGAATTTACACTCTGATTTTGTTGGTGAATGTTCTCGTTACGCTGCTGTGATAAATTCTACCATTGGATCTAAACGCTAGAGAGAAAGTTGTTCGTCCATGCTATGGCATAGATGTTTAGGCCATATATATAAAGATCGAATTGAAAGATTATTTAGAAATGGTATTCTTGATTCACTTGACTTTTTAGATTTTGAGTCTTGTATTAATTGTTTGAAGGGTAAAATGACAAGAGCTAAAAAGAAAGGGGCTACCAGAAGTCAAAATTTGTTGGAAATTATCCATACCGATATATGTGGGCCATTTTCACCCGCCACACTTGGTGAATATAAATATTTCATTTCTTTCATTAATGATTTCTATTGTTATGGTTACATCTATCTCATTCATGAGAAATCCGAAGCCTTAGCTATCTTTAAAATATAGAAGGATGAGGTTGAACTGAAATCAGAAAGAAATATCAAATGTGTTAGATCTGATCGTGGAGGTGAATATTATGGTAGGTATGGTGAAGCTGGTCAGAATCCAGATCCGTTTGCATGGTTTTTACAAGAATATGGGATTGGTGCTCAATACACTATGCTTGGTGAACCTGAATAGAATGGAGTTTCTGGGAGGCGAAATTGTACATTAATGGACATGGTAAGAAGTATGATCAGTATGAGTTCTTTACCTAAATTTTTACAGGGTGATGCATTAAAAACGACAACTTACATTCTTAATAGAGTTCCCAGAAATCTGTGCCTAAGACTCTGTTTGAAATATGGTTTGGTTCGAAGCCAAAATTAAATCACATGAGAGTATGGGAATATCCTGCGGAAGTGATGCCCTATGATCCTAATTTGAAAAGGCTGGATTTTAGGATAGTTAGTGCATTTTTTGTGGGATATACGGATAAATCAAAAGGATACAGATTCTATTGTCCTACACACTCTATGAGGATCATTGAATCTTAACGTGTTGTATTCTTGGAAGAAAGTAATAAAGTTGAAAAGAATATGTAAACTCAGGATTTTGAGTTTGAGAAAGGTAATCGGGTAATCCGACATCTTTTACTTCATTAGATATTGTCATACCACCTCTCTTGGAGCATCATGATGAGTCTCTATCTAAACAAGAAGATGAGCCCTTCCAATTGTCATTGAACCTCAACCAGTTATTTATAAGCCCGAGCCAGCTATTGATGAACCCCAGCTAGTCGTTGATGAGCCACAACCAATTGTTGATGTTCCTTTAAGGAGATCTAAGAAAGTCTGAAGATCTGTCATTCCTGGTGATTATATTGTTTATTTACAGGAGCATGATTTTGACTTAGAAGTAGATGACGATCCTAGGACTTATGATCAAGATGTTCAGAGCCTTTAATCGTCAAAATGGAAGGATGCTATGATCGATGAACTGAGATCCATGGATACAAATCGTGTTTGGGATTTGGTTGAACTGCCTGATGGTTGCAAGCCCATTGGCTATAAATGGGTTTTTAAGACTAAACGAGACTCTAAAGGTAATGTTGAGAGATATAAATCTAGACTTGTAGCGAAAGAGTTCAATCAAAAGGAAGGTATTGATTATACTGAGACTTTTTCGTCTGTCTCTTCGAAAGATGCCTCTAGGATTATTATGGCCTTAGTTGCTCATTTTGATTTAGAGCTGCATAAAATTGATGTGAGACTGCTTTCCTAAATTGAGATCTCGTAGAGGATGTATATATGGTGCAACCTGAAGGTTTTCAGGCGGTTGGAAAGGAACATATGGTTTGCAAGCTCAGAACATCCATTTATGGTCTAAAACTAGCTTCAAGGCAATGGTATTTGAAATTTGATGAAGTCGTTCCATCATATGGTTTTGTTGAAAATTCGATGGATCGTTGCATAAACTTCAAGGGCAGTAGGAGCAATTTTATTTTTCTTATACTTTATGTTGATGATATTTTGCTCGCCAGCAATAATTTAGGGTTGCTACACGATACCAAGAATTTTCTATCTCGTAGCTTTGAAATGAAGAATCTTAGGGAAGCCTCTTATGTCCTTGGTATTGAGATACAACATGATAGGTCACGTGGTTTGCTTGGATTATCTCAAAAGGCTTACATTGATAGGGTACTAGAAAGGCTTAACATGAGTGTTTGGTCCCCATGTGAGGTACCTATTGTGAAAGGAGATTAACTTACGAAGCTACAGTATCCCCAGAATGAGCAAGAACGTTCTCAAATGAAAGATGTCCCATATTTATCCACTGTTGGCAGTTTGATATATGCACATGTTTGTACACCCCCTGATATTGCTTTTGTAATATCGTACTTGACAGATTTCAAAGTAATCCTAGCATTTATCATTGGACAGCAGAAAAGAAAGTTATAAGTTATCTGCAGCGAATAAAGAATTTCATGTTCACTTATAGGCGTTCAGACCTATTGGAAGTTGTGGGCTATACAGATACAGATTTTGCTGGTTGTACAGATGATCTAAAATCCACTTTAGGTTTTGTGTTTATGTTAACTGGTGAAGCCATATCGTGGAAGATTGTCAAGCAGACACTTACAGCTTCATCTATTATGCAAGCTGCGTTTGTGGCATGTTATAAGGCGACAATCCAAGCAGTTTGGTTACAGAATTTCATTTTAGGGTTACAGATTGTAGATTCAATTTCTAAGCCATTGACAATCTATTGTGACAATTCCTCAACAGCTTATTTCTTTAAGAACAATAAAAGGTCTTCAGGGTCTAAACATATGGAGATCAAGTATCTTGTGGTTAGAGAGAAAGTACAGGAGTTGAAAACTTCTATTATTCATATTACCACAAAAGAGATGATAGTTGATCCTCTAACTAAGAGACTACCTCTGAAGGTTTTTAAAGGGCATGCTACCCGTATGGGGTTAGTAGATAGTTATGATATGCTTGGTTAGTGGGAGTTATGTTTTGTTTTTAAATTAACTGCAGTTTTATGTTTAATAAAACTTTGTTCTCGAGAATATATTTGTACATTGTATATATATGTTATTTGCCATGATAAGTGCGTATGTATGTTTTTTATTGTGGCATGATATCTTAAAGATTTTGGCTTTGAGGGGGCACTTCACTCATAAGGTATAAAGTTTCCACCGATGAGTGAATATTACTTAAGACAGAAGGATTTACCCGTCTTAAGGGAGGTTGAACTCATGGTCAAAGTGTTTGACCAATGAGTGTAAAATGCTTAAGACATTAAATTTGCTCGTCTTAAGCTGCTTCGTATTATGCGAAGCTGAACCTATATGAAAATAGGCATTATGATCACATTTGCATGTAATTTCCATATCACACATACATAACATTTTACTCGGGTAAGTAGAGTTAATGGTATTTTGATTACATATGGTCATATGTTGATTAAAAATGTAATGATCTATATAGTTGGATACTTGAAGTTCTATTGGACTAAAGGGAAGGAAGGTGTTACTCTCTTAAACATTCCTTATGGCCACATATAATTGTTTACCAATTTGGAGAGTCGTTTTCTAAAATGAATTTTAAATTTAAAATAATAATGTCCATATAGCTCAAGTGGGAGAATGTAAGGTTCTTATAAATTTAGGAGCTACATATGACATTATATTTTATGTTTATGAAAACCGAATTGATTGGAATGTTTAAGTGAGTGAGAGTTGACCGGATAAAACCTGTTTGATTGTGATCAATATTGTTGGGCTCGGTGCACCTTAACTACATTAAATAAATGTAGAATATGGTATAGGCTATTGTAAATGTGTGAACCTAGTATTCCTTTTAGAACTAACCATTCTATTAGGGTTGAGAACTGAATCGTTTATGGGTTAGGATTCTAGGAAGTTATACTAGATATAGGGGGTCCCTACTCTCACTCATATAACGTATTACATAATTATCTCTCCATTAGACAATCTGAGAAAGGTGAGTAGAGAGTAGAAGACTATTGTTTTTATTATTTTCTTTGTTTTATTTACAGGTTGGGTTACTTGTTCTATTCAATAGATTCGGAAAATTCAGGTACGATTTTATGCTTTTGTATTTAATACGAATATATATATGTTTAATTACATACAATGCTAACACCCTCCTCTCACAAATAGCTGAGAGTTTTCCAAAACAATATCCTTTAGAAATTTCTCTCAATTAGTACTTAAAACATTTTTTATCATCTCTAAACTGGAGCTTAAGATTCTTTGTCATTAATGATAGGAAATTCTTGGCTTGCAGATCTTGAACCCACTTGATAAGGGAGACGCCTCTCGGCCTGGTGGTATGTCGGAGATGGCAGCCAGAATCTGGCGAATGCTAACAGAATGAGGAGGCTTGAAGCTGACTGATCTCATCATCTTGTTCTTAGAGAAGATATCCGAAGAAATGGAAAGGAATAGATATACCGGAACCTGAACAAGCACAAATATTCCTATCTTTGCCTGGACATCTTCTACTAATGGCAACTGCACCTCCGTTATATATGTCTCCAACAATTCACTTGATTTATTTTTTATTTTTTGGAGAAGTTCTTGGAGAGACTTGTTATATATAGAGGCCGGGGGAGAATAAAAAAGCTGAGTCTTTGACTACTACTGCGCTCATAGAAAAGTTTATAGAATATCCATATTCAATTGACCAAAAATAGTACACGATACGGTAATTTCTTAGAAGAAACAAAATCTTAAAGTTTCTCTCTGTAGTTTGCTCTGAAAGTGGCAAAATCCAGAATTAATTAAGGCAATTAAGTTTGTATGAACATATGACATGATTAATTAATTTAAAGGTCAAATTGATTAAAATATGTACGTACTTGGTGAGTTGGTGGAGGAACCATGCAAAAGCAGCCGCTACAAATGATAGAGTACTATTGCTTATTTAGTTATTTATTTTGTAGTTGATACACTATTGATTATTGGGGCCAGATTTTTTCCCTAATTATCATTTCCAATACTTTCTTTTCTCTTTTGTATTTTTAAATAAAATATATCTGACAAGAATGGTTTGATACTGGGGCTAGTTGTTCATTTGTTCAATAAATGATTTTGAGTATTGATCGTTTGATAAGATGATTAAGGAAATCATAATCCCAATTAGTTTGACCATATATGATTAGGCCGCCAATGACCAACACAAAGTTGATGATCAACAGAAACCTAATTAATTAATGCATGTGAAAAATACTGTGAATAATGTGTGTGACCCCATCGAAGAGATAGAATTTGTAGTACACTGAGCTGGCGGTCTTGACATCACATGCGCATATATGCCTTCTGAGTTTTTGTTTCCACTACGTTCACGCGTTATTTTGAAAATACTTCTAAGGAAGAAATCGCTTCTCCGGTAGAGTATGGCTTTATTTACTACTTGAATCATAATACGCACGTTAATAATCAATTTTGTAAGGCTCTCAACACTATAATAATCGATTTTGTTGATATATACAGGACTTGTAATTCTTAAGACTCGGGTTTATTTTTGAAATATTACATCAAACTGTGGTCCAAATTGCCAACACTTTTTAAAAATGAATTCTATAACCATGGACTTGGTGGTATGATGACTTGAGTGTAGGTGTTTCGTACCATCATGGTTCAAGCCAGCTTTGTAACAACATCAAAGATGTAGGTCAGCTTATATGTAATCTGTATCTCAAAAAAGGTATATGAAATCTAGCAAATCCTGAAAATTAAGCAGAAATCAATATTTTGTGCTTCCTGTAATATATATGTCAACAAGGAGATGAGTATATCATATTTGTATAAAATCTTCGCTGTATAGAATATTCAAAGAACAAAAGAATTACAATTATTACTTAAAACATTTTATGTTATCCGTAAAAAATGTCATTAATGATAGGAAATTCTTGTCCTGCTGATCTTGAACCTCTTGATAAAGGCGATGCCTCTCCGCCTGGTGGTATGTCAGAGATGGCAGCCAGAATCCGATGAATGCTAACAGAACGAGCAGGCTTGAAACTGAGCGATCTCATCATCTTGTTCCTCGAGAAGATATCTGAAGAATTCGAAAGAATTAGATACACCAAAACCTGAACAAGCACAAAAACACCTATCTTCAATAGGATGTCTTCTGTTAATGACAACTCCAGCTCCATATTTCTCCAACAAGCCAGCACTTGATGTTTTATCAAAAAGGTTTGAATGATTTATGTGTACATTCTAGCTCGGAGAGACTTTTTATATGGAAACAGAGTTGTTTTCTGACTGCATTGACCAAATTAAAGTAGTACATGAGAAGGACCCCCAAGAGATTTCTTGGACGAAACATTAATGTCTGAGAAGTTACACTTCACACTCAATGATCTGGCTCAATATTGTCATTATTAATCTATTACGTTATCTTTCTGCAATCTGCTCTAAAAATGTGTTGACCGAAATTAATTAAGGCAAGTTGGGTATAATATGTGATTATTTTAAGTTTTAATCGATTTAATGAACGGATTAATGTATTAACTTAGTGGATGAGCAATACTAATTAAAGCACCATTACAAATAAATGATTAATTATTAATGGATTATGTTAGCTTGTGCTGTTAAACAAACACTAACCTTACATATTATTAGTGTGTTCTCTAGATGACTAGACTCCATCAATTTAAAATCTTTTTGGTAGTTATTTTAAAAATAAAAATATATAAGATGCACTTCGAGTATTTCATTTGAAAAATAAGATTATGAAATGGCATTGAGTTTTTTTTGAAGAGTAATGATATTGACAATCTATACGATATCTATTCACACTCCATTTTTATATTTTTCCTGTTAATGATAATTTTATTCTTAATTAAAATTATTAAATTAAACAAAAGGTTCTAAATATATATACTTGCATACACGATTATTTAGAATACGTAATGTCTTATATCTTCTCTATCTTTTTAACATTTCATAAACTTTAAACCTTATAATTCTTCTCTTTCTCCTATATCCTTAAAGATTTATTTGATTTGAAAGTGACAAAGAATGTTATTATGCAATTATAAGCAAATTAACTATTATTATTCAGTTTTAAATTTGCGCTTTTTATTTTATCGGAAAGAAAAAAAAAGCTTATGTAATTTTTCTTAAAATGATCTGCCTTTGGAAGAAGTGTGGAAATATTAAAAATTATTTATTTATAATATTATGCGTCTCGACAATAACCGCTGTATAATCTTAAAAAGAAAATTGAATACAAAAACAAGGGTTTTCCAACTAAATGTTTTTACAAATTTATTTAGTTGTCTTTGGAAATTTTATAATTTTTGACTTTTAGTTTTTTATAATTATGTGTCATTAGAAAAAGAGTATGAAAAGGAAAAAAAATGGATTGTAAGGAAAAATATTCTTTTGAGGAATAGAATTATAAAACACAAATTCCTTTTCTAGCCCTTTTAAAATAATAATACTCCATTTTTTTTACAGAATAATAATACTACTACATGACGGGTTTTTATTGTTTTTTAGGGATATTATCGAAATCTACCCTCTAGTTTAACCTATTTCCTGTTTTCTCCCTTCTTGTTTCATTAAGAGCCAATATCCCCCTCTGGTTTATCTAATCTCCATTATCCATCTTTTTGTTACTTTTACAGTTAAAAGAATACATTGGCGGTTAATATTGAAGGACAAAATAGTAAAAGGATATCACTTATATTAATGGACATTAACCAAAAAGGTAAAATGATATATAAAGACATTAATTATGAAGGGTAAAAGAGTAAAATAAAAAAATGTATTCAATAATAATAAATTAAACAAAAAAATGAATGGATAGACGAGAATGACTTAAGATAAATTATTCAAAAAACTAAAATAATATAGTTATTGAAAAAAAAAACATACGGAGAATATTCCTTTCTCTCTCTAAACCATTTTTCCCATCCCTCTTTTTCTTCTTTCTCTTTCATCTCTCTTACATCCCTTGGCCGCCAGCAAGGAATGTTGATCGATCTCTTTTTATTTTTTACTAGATTATGTGTGTTGGAGGGGATTAACAATTATAGATTTGCACCCGATAACCTCAACTATTCAAGGACAAAGATGCCTTTTAATACAATGATTGCATCAAAATTCACGTTTTTAGCAAGAAAAGTAAAGGAAATGGCAATAATGGTGGAATAGGGGAAACTATAGGGGAATATTGGTCATTAACAAATTTAGAGATGGAAAACGAGAAATGCGTTAAACTAGAGGGATAATTTTTATAATATCCCTTGTTATACATATCCCAACATTATTTCTCAATTTCATTTGTATGAAAACAGTCTCTTTAAAAAGTGTTGTATGTGAAATTTGCTCAAGTGACATGTCATCTGAAAAGAGCAAAAATAGTGAAAGACCAACCATGCCACATCGACAAAAATCAACTAGCTAAACACATCCCAAAACACGTCATCTAAGTTCCATGTCACCATAATCCATTAATGAAGTCAGACACTTGCGCGTCAAGTAAACCAAATAGGCAAGAGATCTACTCACAAAAGATCTTTGTTTGTCGAGATCTCCTCGTCCATTTAAGAAGATTTGTAATTCCGCTAAACCACAAGAGATTTGCACCAAAAAGGAAACAAACATATCCTTTTTAAAAGATGTAAGAATCCCAATTAGGTAATGACTTAACACAAATCAAAAAAAGTTCTTAATCTATCCATAATATCTGAACTTCAGTAGGATTCAAATTGAGTCCACTACTCGTACGCCAAGAATAGGAAAACCCTAGAGAAAACGATACAAATACCGCCATGTATTCACTGCAATGAGAAAAATATATGAGCAGTATAGAAAGAGAGAGAGATCATAGGGTGTAACCAATCAAATTCATAGTGAACTCATTTCTTTGCCGTTAAGCGGTATCCCGTGGACGTTTCTCCGTTACTAGAGTTTTACCACTTAAAACTGTTTTCTTTATTATTCACTTTATCATACTTTATATGTTCACAGATCAGACGAATTGTATCGTTGACCGATTGACTTCCAATAAGTCCAAAAATCATCGTCACTAATTGGCACTAGAAGAAGAGGGAACACCTAACTCTGTAGACCCTTGCGAGTTATGGCTAACAACGAATGTGGCAGTGGTTCCAGGAACAACCAAAATTTGCTAGAGGATACAGGTGGGGGAGCTAACATTACTCCTGCAATAAGGGGACCGTTAGATACAACGTTGACTGTCGGAGAATCAATCAACAGTTGTTCCTAGCATTCAGAGGAGACCAATCCGATTTTATGGCTTGGACTGAGAAATCCAAGAGTAGAATACTAACCGAGGATGTTAAGGTTTAACCATCTGACAACGATTCAGCTCTAATGTGGAGCCAGAAGGCGAGCGGGATGTACTCATACAGAGGTTAACCTAGGAAGTCCAAAGTAATTTGCGATAGATGGACGACTTGATAAGGTGGTACGGGTGTAGTGAACTGTCAGATGGATGAGTCAGATAACCCGTTCACCAATAATATCCTTCGAACACTGTTCTCTTAGACATTCTTGATGCCTCATGTTGAGCAGTTTAAAAAGGACAATGACCCGAAGGAACACGTGAGATGATACAAGAGCGCAACGCCTCAGAAGACCAAGAATGATGCCCTACTGTGTCTCAATTTGCCACTGACACTTGAGGATCTAGGCTACAGATAGTTCGGAAGACTCCCTGCGGCTAGCATAAGAAGCTTCAGTGAACTTAGCAAGTTGTTCTCATGACAATTCCTTGGGAACAGGCACAAAAAGAAATCGGCAACACATCTTTCCCAGCTCAAACAGAAAAAATGTGTCACTAAAGAAATATTTGAACATATTCGGCTATGAAGTGTCAGAAATCAGGAGTGCAAATGATGTGGTGATCATAACGGCATTCGTCAACAACTTACAAAATGATCAGTTATCCTTTGATCTGAGGAGGGCTCACCTGAATAAATACGGCAACATGATGGACATGGCAGGAGAGTATGCTTTGGCTGAGGAAGAAGAAATTACAACAGAGGGAATTTTGTGCATAGGGGTTGCCTTGAAGAAAGAAAGCCTAAAGAGAATGATGGTAAAACCTAGAAGAGAGATAAGCACAATACGACTTCAAACGATCATCGAGATAATGACCCCAAGGTTGAGTAAACCGGTTCAAGATACTGGGGAAAATACACAAACTACACCCCAATGAAGAAAAAGCAAGAGGAAATCACCGCGATCATAGAGGAAAGGAACTTGTCAAAAAAACCACTCAGATGGTCAAATTTCCATCACCAAGTTACTACGAAGTACTGTAAATTCCATAAGGAAAACATGCATGAAACCTCAAAGTTATAGCACCTCAAAGATCACATCGAAACCCTCATCCGAGAAGGACACCTGAAAGATAACTTCTATAAAAAGGTATTGGATAATCAGCTTCGCCGGGACAATCGGCACAAAAATATAGAAGAAGAAATTTAAGCCGGAAGCAAACTAAAGATGAGGGAGCAACAAATAACATTTTTATGGACCTTTGATAGGGAAGAGCAACAAAGAGAGAGCGTAAGAAGTCCGAGAAGCCATTGAGGCGAGGAAGGGCCTCGATGTAAACTCCATTGAGTCTGACCCGAAGAGGGTCAAAGAAGGCTGGTATTCCATAATATTCATGAAGGTTGATTCGTATGGCGTGGATTTCAAGCCCAATGATGCTCTCATTATAAGTGTTTGGGTCGGGCTTAAGGACGTTCACAAAGTATTAGTAGATAATGGGAGTTCAGAAGATATCTTAAGTGCATGAGTGTATGACCAGCTAAGGTTGGATAAAAAAGACTTGCAATCCCTTCACATCCCACTTCGGGGGTTTGGGGGAGCAGAAGTGAGATCCTTGGGGATGACGAAATTGCCAGTGAAGATTGGAGAAGCCCTGTGTCAAAAGGCGGTATTACTAGACTTACAAAAGGGTATTAGAGAAACCCCGTGTTAAAGGACAGTAGTAGTGGACACCGAAAATGGCCTTACAATGCCCTACTGGGCCAACCATTCTTAAACAATATTGTTAATGGAAAATTTACTCGATGTGAGAAATTTCAGTTAACACCCTTAAGACCACTACCACGGAGGTGGTGGTCGGGGTTGGTACCTTTGATACCTAACTCATTCGAACAAATGTGGGTATTTAAATATGAATATAATGAGAATGAGAATATAGCTCTTTATTATAGATCATGTATGTCATACAAAAATCTTTCAAATACTCTCGATCTCGCTGGGGTACAGTAGGATGGCAACCCCGTGCCTGTTGAATAGTATAATACAATGATGGCCGTGTTCAGAAGTTCAAATTTAGGCCGAAGTCGACTCTCACTTTTTCTATGTTATTTTTTCTATCCCCTCCTCCTCCTCCTCCTCCTCCTCCTCCTTCTTGGTGACCATGCTTGGCTATACTTATACATGGTCCGAGTTGTTAAAACTTGTGAATCTCCCACCATGATTCTATGAATCCATTCCCTCCTTATTAGAAGGGATACTTTATTTAAAAGTCATTGACTTTGGCTAATGACAGAGTTGAGAATATCTTTGGTAGAGATAAGTTTATTTCCTTTTTAGACTCAATCACTTGCCCAACACGTACGCGGTCATTTATTGCTCGTTACAGTGTAGATATGATCTTGTGTACCTTCAAGGTGTGACGCCCCATGGAGGTCGTCGAGAACGGTGTTTGCTCTCTCAAAGTGTGGGAGGGGTATATCTGTGTCTTGGCACTAGGATCTTGGTCTGACCTTTCTTCGTTCACTTGGAGCTTGATATGACCTTGTATGTACCTTTTGGTGGTAACGGAGTTTCGGTGAGCTCCCTCCTTCTTATCCCGCTAGGTTTGAATCTTCTTTTGGTGAAATGGAGAGATGCTACAAAAATGAACCTAATGTTTTTATTGGTCCTTTTTATGCCTAGAGAGGACGACAGACTTCTGGGGAGGTTACAAGGTAGTTTCAACCTCGGGGAGCTTGGACAGTCATACGTCGGGCATCCCCTAAATTCTTGTTTTGGTGTAGGGAGCCCGATCCGATCGTATCAGGCTCCTCCCTAGGTGTTTCTAGAGCTTGTCGACTCTTCCTCGTATATACGGGGTGGCTCCACAGCTTACCCCAGGACCCATGGTTCTATGGTGGGTAATCTCGAGGTTGGATCCAGGCTAGGAGAGTGGAAAATTTCCCTTTTGTCCCTAGCCAAATTTGGCTATTAACAGAAGTCCCTTCTGACTTGAACACCAGTGATTGAATTGGGGTTGGTGTCATATTTCCTTTTTTAATTGGGAAACTTTCTCTTCATTCTCGCTACCAAAATCTTAGTGGAAATCTTCTCATTAATTGCCCAAGTGACGTGTCGAGCAAAGACCGGTTTATTCCCCAAAATAATTCGGTTGCATTAAGGCTGTTCCTATGATTCGAGGCAATCCCACCTGAAATTTTGTCGACGTCACCGCTCCACCCACTTCTATTTATACCTAGATGCTTTAGCGCCTTCCTCACACTCTCTTTTCTTTTAAAATTCAAATTCTCAACGAAGCCAAATTTTCTCTCAAGCAGTACCTTCACTTTCTTTTCTTTTTTCGAACTTGCAAAACTCATTCTACCATGTCGAAAGCTAGCCATGACTCCATCGATTCTCTTGTCGATGGTGAGAAAGTTTCTAGTTTTACCCATGGAAAGCGGGCTCAATGAAACTTAGACTGTGATGACTCACCTCCGAACCCGTAGTGCAGCCTGTCGAACAAGAATGTAACTATCGGAACTAGGTTTTCTAACCAACCAGATAATCCCTTGAGCTTGGTCGATGAAGATTCTGATGGGGAAAATAGGGACGGTGTTGCTGGGAAGGACCAAGTCTCAATTGCTAGTCCTTCTCTGGAGAGGCTTCCTTCTTATGACTTCATGGTCATCCTAGACTCCACCGTTGATCCGCAATTGATCAATCGTATGAGGTCCAAGTATGGCATCCCCAACAATGTTTCCATCTCAATCCCTCACAGAAATTATGACGTCTTTAATCCCCCCAAAGACATCTTTCCAATTCATGTAGCGGCCCTCGAGAACAGAGTCAGGCTTCCTCTTCATCATACCCTTCGACGGGCTCTCAAAGCTCTACAATTAGCTCCCCTCCAACTGATGCCCGACTTCTGAAGGCACCTGGTTGGTTTTCTCATGTTATGGAGGGAACAATGGGAGCTAAGCAAGGTCGCTAGGGAGCCCAGGGCAGAGGAACTGGTTTACCTCTTTCAGATTGGAAGCCTATCCAGAGCTCCCCGAGGTCATTTCTATGTGAAAGCTAAGAACAAGCTCAATTTCATCATTCCCGGCGCTTCAGAGAAAGACCCCGCTTAGAAGGATGAAAGGATTCTAGCAGAGGATGATTGGAGAAGCTCGTTCTTCATCGGTGGGTACGAGTTCATGGTCTTCACAACCTTTAATGATAAACCATCATGAGTCTGAGGCTGTATTGAGGGCCATCCTCGCTAGGAACTATTTAAACCTAAAGTGCCCAACTGTCGACCCCTTCGATTCTCACAGAGTTAATCACTATCTGTGAATTTTTGATGCTACTCCTCGTAAGTAACACTGAGCCATCCTGTTTTGTTTTGTTAACTAGCTCGATTTTGACAACTTCCCTTTTCTTTTCTTTTTTAACAGTTTTTATTGTTGCTCCAGTTCCTCAGAAAACCTAGCAAGCTGGCACCCCTCCTCCTTATGCCAGACTACCCCGGGGAACCCCTTTGGCTACCCCGGAGAAAGGGGTCCTACTGTTTCCGCAGAGGTCTCTCATACTTCTGCTTTATCTCCTTTCTAGGCTAGGTCTAGGATGGCCATTCTTGCGTCACTGCCTTCCAAGGCGCTAAACAGGGGAAACTCCACTTCTTAAGCTATTGATACTACCAACTCTACCTCCTCTGATCCTTATGTTGTCACCGCTACTACAATTGCTCCTCCGGTTAATCTACCCGGTGTCTCTGCCTTCTCACATATGCTCCCAGCTCTTCGAGCTTCGGAGGGCCTCGAAGCTGACGCTTCAGAGGTTCAACCCGCTCGCCCTCAACACCAATCAAGCTCGATGGGGTAAGATAAGGTCTTGGAGCAGTTTGTCATGTCTTGCCCTAGTGGTGGGCTCCCCAGGATGGCTTCAATGCTTGTCGACATCTTGTTTACCAAGGGGTCCTCTCTCTTGGCCGACGTAAATATTTTCTTATTCTTTTAGTTGTGGTTTGTTAGCTCAATCAATGTCTAAATTTAGCTTTGTATCATGTAGGCCTTTAAATTCAATGTTGTTATGGGCCACCAGGTTGCCTCCCTCTGTGACCGGGCTACAAAAGCTAAGGCCAAAGCTGAAAAGTCCATAGGGTTACTCGCTCGAGCTCAAGCTCTGGTTCAGGAGATGTGTTAGGTTTTAGTTTGTGTTGGCATGAATTCTATATCAAAATGATGTTTACTTATAATGACTTAGTTGTTTAGGTTCATGATGATTCAAGCTTCAAGGAAGAAGAAACAACAAGTCAAGCAAGTTCTAAGTCTTCAAAGAGAAATGATACAATTTGTTTCTGTTAAGGTATACTAAGACCTTATCTTTCTCTTACAAGGCTTAGGCACACACACAAATATCATACATTTGTGTCACTGTATCATTGTGCACCATGTATAACACATTCACACACTTTAAGATGAATGCTCATGCATTGGTTTGGAAATAACATATTTTGGAATATGCATGATTGGAAACTATCTCTATGTAGTTTGCATTCTAGTGTGAATTATGTTTGTGTGTGTATATATTTTTATAACATGGATATTGAACTTGGATTTAGTCTTAAATCATTCTTGATTGAGTTCCGGTCATTTCGGTTACTCATACTATTGATTTCAAGTTCAAAGTCAAAAGATACTACACTTTCAACTCAAGTTTCATACATTGTCTTCGTCTTCATATATCGAGTTGAATTATTATTTTCTGAGTTGATTATCTTATATGTCCATGTCCGTGTGAGAGTTATGGTTCATAATCCATAAACGGATTTGAATTCCGAGTTTGGAGGCCGGAGAACGGTCGAAGAAAGCGAGGGAAGCGCGAGGGGAATGCACCGTGGCCAAAAGACCATGAAGGTGTGCATGCCCGAAATGGCGTGTGGCCATCTTGGCCGCACAACCTTGCTGCCCCGAGATGCCCACATGCTATCTTGGGGAAGCACTTCCAAAGGAGGGCAATTTGGTCTTTCTTGCTTTCTTCTTTCCCACTCCTTTATAATCTCTCTCCCTCTCACATTTCATTCTAAGAAGAAATTCAAATCAAGTGTGCATAATTTTTCTCTCTAAATTTTCTCACATTCCAAACACCATAACTTCTTCATTTGAACTCCGTTTTAAGTGATTCGAAGTTGAGAGTGTTTATCTATTCATCTTCCATCTTTTCTCTGAAGGTTTGAGTTAATTTTGCTGCTTTTTTTGGTGTCTAATCATACAAAAACGGGACTGCACCTAGATCAACTAAGGTATTGATTTTCTCTCTAAGTTTTCTTTTAAAACTTGGTCAATTGCCTTGGGTTTTCTTCTTCTACATATATTTGTATGTTGTGAGTGTTTTGATTTGTGTTTTGAACACTTTCAAAGCTAGGTTGAATTTCAATTGAAATCATACATATTGAGTTAGGTTTTGATTTTGCCTATGTTATCACATGTTTGAGATTGTATTGTACTAGCTTTGATTTTAGGACTATTTTGTGATCTTTGATTGATTGATTTTGTGAAAAATAGTTCATCACATGTATTAGGCTCTCTTGGCTGAAATTCTCACATAATACATGTGCTTATGTTCTTTTGAGCTATTCATGTGATTTGTTGAATCTATGATTAGGAATATGCTCTAGAACTTATACTAAGATCTTAGATCTATTTGACATTGTCATATGATTTTAGCATATTTTCGGTTTATGTGATTTAAACTTGATCTTGTGATTTGTTGATCATATCTTGTGATTCAAGTTTAGATATATGCATGAATCTAGTTTGTGATTAATGTTGATCATAACTTACATAATCTAGATTGACTACTCATGCATGATAAACTAGACTATATGTGATTTGTGCATTCATGCTCATGTCTAGTATTTTCCTTAGGATGTTTTGATCATAGCATTCTATGTTGCGTGCTTGTTTGCCTTGTGAGAAGGAAGTCTTAACAATAGGTGTGAGACCTATGGTGTTGAGCAAGAAGTCTTGGCAAGAGGTGTGAAGCCTAGGATTGTCGAGCAACGAAGTCTTGGCTAGAGGTGTGAAGCCTTGGATAGTCGAGCAAGAAGTCTTGCCGAGAGTTGGGAGAGCTCGAATAGGTGAGCAAGGAATTCTTGACTAGAGTCAGGAAGACTCGGATAGTTGAGCAAGAAGTCTTGCCTTGGGTTGTGAATATCCGGATAAGGTGAGCAAGAAAGTCTTGACAAGAGGTGTGAAGCCTCGAATTGTTGAGCATAGGGCGACAACTTCTAGAGTAGGATAAGAGGGTAGTTACTAGGTGAAGAGGTCACTTGAGAGATTGTACTTGTCTTATCTACTAGTGGATTTTGTTTGCTGGTGGTTGCTAGCCTGTGGATGTTTCCTCTTCGAAAGTATACCACGTTATATCTTGTGTCAACTTTTCTCTATCCCTATCTCTCTAATATTTGTATTGTGGATAGAACTCTTTATGTATGTTGACTTCCTCTTTATAATAAAGATTGTGTATGTGTTACAATTACTTGTTTGTATCACACTTTACTTGTGTTTATATATTGAGTAATTGTCTTTAATTAATATATATATTGTGATACAAGCAATCTAGAGGGACAAACTTTTATTTGTTTCTAAGTGAGTCGAAAAAGGTGCCTAACCTATTCACCCCCCACTAGGTTAGCCTTGAGCATTTAACCGTGATTGTATTTTCAATTGGTATCAAAGCAGAACACTAGATTGCACTTAGTGTGAGTCCGGGGTGATACTTTCACAGTTTTTGTAAGGCGTTTGAAGTCATGGGTTTACAAGATGATGTAATGGCGGAAGGAGCCTCAAATACTAGGCCACCATTACTTCATGGCACTAAGTATTGGTATTGGAAGTTGAGGATGAAAGCCTACATCCGCTCTATTGATGAAAGGGCTTCGATGGTAGTGGAAGAAGGTTATAGTCTTCCTACAAAAGTTTTAGAGGATGGAACCATGATACTCAAGCTAAGGAGTGAATGGACAACAAATGAGTTTGAGGTTGCAAAATGGCACCATCGTGCTATGAATGCCATCTTTGGAGGAGTTGATGGGCATCAATTCTCCTACATCCAAAATCTTGAATCTGTAAAGGAAGCTTGGGATACTCTCCAAGTTACTAATGAAGGAACCTTAGCGGTGAAGAAATCGAGGCTTCAAATGTTGGCATCACAATTTGAAGGTTTAAGTATGGGTGAGGAAGAAAAGTTTGAAGACTTCCAATTCCAGCTTCTTAATATTGCTAACCAATATCAAGCACTTGGAGTACCTATCTCAAAAGAGCGTTTAAATTGGAAAATCCTTAGGTCTCTTCCTAAGAGATTTAAATCAAAGGTGACGGCCATTGAGGAAAGCAAGGATGTGGATAGTATGAACATCGATAAGTTGCTTGGGTCTTTCCAAACTTATGAGATGTGCTTGAAGCCAAAGATCAAGAGTAAGGGAATTGCTCTCAATTCTATTGAGGAGGAGAGTGATGATGAAAATGAAGAAATGACACTCTTGGTTAGAAGGTTCAAGAAGTTTCTAAAGCAGAATGTCAAACCTAAAGGCAAGTCTTCTAAGGAAAAAGGAGTCAAGAGAACATCATCTCCAAGGATTGTGAAGAATAGTCAAGCCATGAACAAGAAAGAGGTTCAATGCTATAATTGTCAAGGTTTTGGTCACTTTGCTAGTGAGTGCACCAAGAAGCCATCTAAGAAAGACAAGAAAGGCAAAGTGTTGGCGGCTAATTGGAGTGATGATAATTCTAGTGACAATGAGAGCTCTAGTAGTGAGTCGTCAAGTGATGAAGAGTTGGTGAGCAACTTTGTAGCTCTAACGGCTTCTCATTCTTCACTAGATGTTGGTAGTACAATATCTTTGAACAAGAACCTTGATGCAAATCATGATGGATGCTCTAGTTCCATTCCTACTAATCTTGAGTTGTTGAAAAAGATAGAAAAGCTTGAAGAAGCTAGAGACAATGCTCAAAGAGAAGTAGTTGAGAAGGATGATTTGATCAAGAAGCAACTAGATGAGTTTGTGGTTGTTACTCGTAGAATTCTTGGTGAAAAAGGTGATATTATGAAGAAGTTTAGAGAACTTGAAATGATTAACCTTGAGAAGGATAATGTGATATCTTCTTTGAAGAAGAGAGAACAAGAATTGATGGAAGAGATAGACACGGCTAAGGAGGCTATCAAGGATTTAGTGAATGATTCGGATAATGTGTCTAGTGTTAGGAATCTTGTTAACACTCATAGTGGTGGAGCTCTTGGAAGCACAACTTTTTACACACTTTGATGAAGTCGTGATTGATAAGAAAACACACAAGAAGAGAAGATCAAAAGCCAAGAAGAAGTTGGCGAACAAGGTATCTTTGCAAACTCCTAGTGAAGCTAGTTCAACTCCAAAAGGTACAATCTCATCTTTTATTCAAATTTGCCATTATTGCAACACAATAGGTCACATTAAGCCTAGGTGTTATAAATATATTGAAAAATGCAAATTAGGAAATGAATCTAGGGATAAGGAGATTAAACTTCAACTAGAACCTGCTAAAGCCTTGAAAGTTGAGAAACATGATAATTTTGCTAAGCATGAGAAAAAGTTGTGGAGTAGAAAGAATTCTAATCTTGTTCAACTTGACAAAGCATGTGTTGAAAATGTTAAAAAAGAGTGTGTTAATGATATTCTTGTTAATCAAGTCAATGAAGGACTTTACTCTAGATTTAACATTGTTGTCAAGGATGATATTGGAAATGTTTGTGTAGGTACACCCAAGAACAAGTGGTTCAAGGGTGAGTGCTATTATCGCTAATATAAGAAGTACATGTGAGATAACTTTGAGGCTATATATCAATTGTGTTGAGAATTATTGCTTGCTAGCTTTGAATACTCCATGTATTGTTATGAACTTGGTTATCTCACATCATGATTGTTATGATGGTCAAAATTTATTGATTAACTTTGAAGAAGTTCTCCTGTTGATTGAGTTGAGATATTATGCTTTTTATATTCTTGTTGTGAAACATCATCAACTTGGTGTCATGAGGACATTCAAGGCAAGAGTGCTCATAAAAAGGGCAGAAGTATGATATTTGGTGAATATAATGTGCAAAAAGGTATCTCTATACTCTAATGCATATTATCTTATATATTCATATTTTGACTCAATTTTTACATACATCTCATAGCATGTCATATTAGAGAATTTTGTATAGTATATATATGGTTCCCATTGACATTTGCTATTTTAGGATCTAATAGTGATATTATTCACATTGATCTGAACTTTGATGATTGTTTGTGTTTGGTATATTGAGTGACATTACTTTTGAAAATATGAGCTTCATATTCTTTGAAAACTACTCATTAGTGAAGTAATGATCTTGAATAAGTCTCTACTTATTGCTCTTAGATCATGTGCTTATGAGCCATAAAATCTTGGTTTTCAAAAAATTGCACCTTGCTTCTCTTATATGTTTTGCTAGTAGGTTGAGTTTACTAATATGTAAACATTGGATACATATTGAAGTTTTTGTGCTTAAGTACATTTAAAATGACCTATGGTTAGTATCCATTTTACTTCGGCAATTACATAGAACTCAACGAGCACCTTCATGAAAAGAGCTACACACATTGGTTGTGAAAGCTACCCAATGTTGGAAAGAGCTACACCATTGTGATGAGTGAAAGCCGTCATGAAGTGAATTTTTGTTTATGTAAAAAAAAAAGGAAAAATCAAAGAAGTGTTGAAATGAAATCAATAATAAAAAAAAATCTTTGATTCAAAGCCTAAAAAGAAAATGAAGAAGGCTTAAAAAGGAGTTTAGTTAAAAATCAAATGAGCTCGGGTTGAAAAACAGAAATGGTATGACGAGCCACATGCACACACACGCTTATATGTTGAAAATCTATTCTCTTAAAAACAAAAATACCGGATGATAATCGGTTTGACTTTTTATGGAAAAAGCTTAAGATGAATAGTTGTTGAAAATTGTTTGCATGTTGATTATCAAACCACTTCTTGATATATATTTGAAGCACATCTCTCTCACACACACTTTGTTTATGAGTATGATGATATCCTTGCAATTGTTGAAGAATTATGAGAGAACTTGAAAAATCTTTGTGTATCTCTCTTAGCATATGAAGCTTATTTTGTTGATATTTCTTCAAATTGCTTGAATATGTGATTGTGTGAACCTCCTTGTGAACCTTATGCTATCATAAGTCTTAGTCATGGCATTTATCAAGGGGGAGCATTGTATGCTAGACATTGTTCTCTTCTATGATATGTTCACATGCTTCATTTTGTTACATGTTGGTATATTTTGACTTAATGATACTTGTAAGATATTACTCACTATTTTTGTCTTGCATGATGATTCATTCTTAAGTCATATGTCATTGTTTTATATATTTGTGACTAAAAAGCTTGTTTTTTCTTTCACTCACTTTTGTATGTTTATAGCATTTTTTTTCACAAGAACAAATGGGAAGAACTAAAGTTACCGTAAGTGGAAATCAATTGAATCCCATTGTGAAAGCCAAGTCAACCTCAAAAAGATCCAAAGCTTCAAGGTCAAAGGATTTAGGGATCTTTGCAACTAAGAAGATATTTTAAGAGAGAGGCATTGACTTAGGTAAATGTAAAGATTCTTATGTTCTTAATTGCATTAATGATAGAAATTGGGAATCTTGGGTGAGCATGCTAGGAATAGTGAATGACACTATTGTTAGAGAATTTTATCATGAATATAGAGAGAGTGTCACCTTATTGGATGCTTTGATAGATGTTAGGGGTGTTGTGTTTAGAGTTAACCCGGTAAACATTAACAAGTTTCTTGGGCTATCTAGTGATAATGATTCAAACTTTCTAGATGTTGATATCATTGAGAATCTTAATACCATGGGTAGAACTCTATGTGACAATGCTTCTTTTGAGTGGAAAGGTAGAGCATATATTAGTCAACATGAGTTAACTAAGGCAAGTGCATTTTGGCATCTTTTCATTTGCCCAAATATTATTGGATCTTCGAATTCAACCGAGTTGAATAAAGACAAGATCAAAATAGTATATGCCTTAGTGACTAATCAACCTATAAACCTTGAGGATTTGCTTATGTTTTATTTGGATAATGCGGCTTTCTCAACTAGAGGAGATAAGAAGCTTGCATTACCGGGGTTTATAACTTCTTTGTGTTTAGCTCGTGGTGTTCAAAGTAGTGGAGATGATATGTTGGTACAACCCTTGGAAAAGTATAGTGATAAACGTGTGTCATACATGTCATATAAGGATAAGGGTAAGACATGTGATACTTTTGGACTTTTTAGTTCACAAGTTGATTGCCAAGAGACTAGCATAAACATTCTTCCGGATAGGGCTTTGCATTTGAAGAAGAAGGTTGATGAGCTTAGTGTTATAGTTGAAAAACAAGATGCTAGAATAAAAGAGTTGGATGAGTGTATTGCATCAAGTTCAAGACCACCTCTCAAGCATTATGTTAGGTCAACTACACGCACATCTTTCTTTGGTGGATCTAGTAGCTAGTATTTGAGTCTCATGGTATGTTTCTTACCTTTTGGCATCATTTCATGTCAAAAAGGGGGAGAAAGAGTTGTTATGAATTGCTAGTTACTTAGTTTCCTTTTTATGTTATTTTTGTGAACTTTTGGACTTTCAATGGCTTGTAATAATTAGTCTTAAGATTTGGTTAAGAATTCCTGTATTTGGCATGTATTGAGGGGGAGATACATGTATTTGTGGACTTAATTGTATATTCTTATCCATATTATATGTTGCCATTTGTTGTTTTTCTCTTGTATATGCATTGTGCTTTGAGATGATTTATAGGTTGCTTCAAGAGAAGTTCAAGATGAAGTTCAAGAGTTAGTGAAGATTAGTTATAGGAATCTTACTCATTGTAATGTGAGGGAGTGATTTTGTGACCTATATTCATTTTTATATTTGTAGTAAATGTATAGGTGTTTTGACATGGAATTTGCCAAAGGGGGAGATTGTTAGGTTTTAGTTTGTGTTGGCATAAATTCCATATCAAAATGATTTTTACTTGTAATGACTTAGTTGTTTAGGTTCATGATGATTCAAGCTTCAAGGAAGAAGAAACAACAAGCCAAAGCAAGTTCTAAGTCTTCAAAGAGAAAGGATGCAATTTGTTTCTACAAAGGTATACTAAGACCTTATCTTTCTCTTACAAGGCTTAGGTATACACACACATATTATACATTTGTGTCCCTGCATCATTGTGCACCAAGTATAACACATTCACACACTTTAAGATGAATGCTCATGCATTGGTTTGGAAATAACATGTTTTGGAATATGCATGATTGGAAACTATCTCTATGTAGTTTGCATTCTAGTGTGAATTGTGTTTATGTGTTTATATGTTTTTATAACATGTATATTGAACTTGGATTTAGTCTTAAATCATTCTTGATTGAGTTCTGGTCATTTCGGTTACTCATACTATTGATTTCAAGTTCAAAGTCAAAAGATACTACACTTTCAACTCATGTTTCATACATTGTCATCGTCTTCATATATCGAGTCAAATCATTATGTTCTGGGTTGTGTATCTTATATGTCCATGTCCGTGTAAAAGTTATGGTTCGTAATCCATAAACGGATTTTAATTCTGAGTTTGGAGGCCGGAGAACGGTCGAAGAACGTGAGGGAAGCGCGAGGGGAATGCACCATGGCCAAAAGGCCATGGAGGTGTGCATGCCCGAGATGGCACGTGGCTATCTCGGCCGTATAACCTTGCTGCCCTGAGATGCCCACATGCCATCTCGGGGAAGCACTTGAAAAGGAGGGCAATTTTTTCTTTCTTACTTTCTTCTTTCCCACTTCTTTATAATCTCTCTCCCTCTCACATTTCATTCTAAGAAGAAATACAAATCAAGTGTGTAAAATTTTTCTCTCTAAATTTTCTCGCCTTCGAAACACCATAACTTTTTCATTTGAATTCTGATTTAAGTTGTTTGAAGTTGAGAGTGTTCAAATATTCATCCTCCATCTTTTCTCTGAAGGTTTGAGTTAATTTTACTGCTGTTTTTGGTGTCTAATCATACAAAAACGGGACTGCACCTAGATCAACTAAGGTATTGATTTTGTCTCTAAGTTTTCTTTTAAAACTTGGTCAATTGCCTTGGGTTTTCTTCTTCTACATATATTTGTATATTGTGAGTGTTTTGATTTGTGTTTTGAACACTTTCAAAGCTAAGTTGAATTTCAATTAAAATCATACATGTTGAGTTAGGTTTTGATTTTGCCTATGTTGTCACATGTTTGAGATTGTATTGTACTAGCTTTGATTCTAGGACTATTTTGTCATCTTTGATTGATTGATTTTGTGAAAAATCGTTCATCACATGTATTAGGCTCTCTTGGCCGAAATTCTCACATAATACATGTTCTTTTGTTCTTTTGAGCTATTCATGTGATTTGTTGAATCTATGATTAGGAATATGCTCTAGAACTTATGCTTAGATCTATTCGACATTGTCATATGATTTTAGCATGTTTTAGGTTTTTGTGATTTAAACTTGATCTTGTGATTTGTTGATCATATCTTGTGATTCAAGTTTAGATATATGCATGAATCTAGTTTGTGATTAATGTTGATCATATCTTACATAATCTTGATTGACTACTCATGCATGATAAACTAGACTATATGTGATTTGTGCATTCATGCTCATGTCTACTATTTTCCATAGGATGTTTTGATTATAGCATTCTATGTTGCGTGCTTGTTTGCGTTTTGCATTCATGATCACCTAGATGCCTTGTGAGAAGGAAGTCTTGACAATAGGTTTGAGACCTATGGTGTTGAGCAAGAAGTCTTGGCTAGAGGTGTGAAGCCTCTGATTGTCGAGCAAGGAAGTCTTGGCTAGAGGTGTGAAGCCTTGGATAATCGAGCAAGAAGTCTTGCCTAGAGTTGGGAGAACTAGAATAGGTGAGCAAGGAAGTCTTGACTAGAGTCGGGAAGACTCAGATAGTTGAGCAAGAAGTCTTGCCTTGGGTTGTGAAGATCCGGATAAGGTGAGCAATGAAGTCTTGACAAGAGGTGTGAAGCCTCGAATTGTTGAGCATTGGGCGAAAACTTCTAGAGTAGGATATGAGGGTAGTTTCTAGGTGAATAGGTCACTTGAGAGATTGTACTTGTCTTATCTACTAGTGGATTTTTTTTGCTGGTGGCTGCTAGCCCGTGGATGTTTCCTCTTCAGAGGTTTACCACGTTATATCTTGTGTCAACTTTTCTCTATCCCTATCTCTCTAATATTTGTATTATGGATAGAACTCTTTATTTATGTTGACTTATTTTTTATAATATAGATTGTGTATGTGTTACAATTACATGTTTGTATCACACTTTACTTGTGCTTATATATTGATTAATTGTCTTTAATTAATATATATATATATTGTGATACAAGCATTCTAGAGGGACAAACTTTTGTTCGTTTCTAAGGGAGTCGAAAAAGGTGACTAACCTATTCACCCCCCTTCTAGGTTAGCCTTGAGCATTTAACCGTGATTGTTTTTTCAAGATTACCTCCAGTCAAGAGGGAATGAAGGCTGAGTTGGTCACACTACATTGCGACTATGAGAGGCTGAAGCAGTCCCATGATTAAGAAACCCTCTAATATGAACACCTAGCTAACCGAAGGGATTTCTGGAAAACAGAAGCCAAAATGTTGGATATCAAAAACCAGGGTTTACATGCCCAAGTGGCCAAGCTGCTGACCAAGGTGGATGCTTCCTTTAGCGATGGGTATTTTTATGCCTCCTTCAAGTTGTAGAAGCTCTTCATCTCCTATTCGACTGGTCCACCATTACCGATTAGGATAGAGAGGAGATCATGACCAGGGTTGCCGAGATGTCCTGCCCTGATGGTGATGGAACGGTTCCTTCTGGCCTGGCTGGAGCTGGAAAGCAACCTGTCATAGCAGATCCTCCACTTTCTCATCCCATTTTCCTAATCTCAAGTCTCGGGGAAACCTCAAGTGGGGTTCTGCCTGCGTAGTATATGGACATTCACCCAGAAGCCTAGGAGGAGGTCAGAGACCGCTCTAAAGAGCCCCTCTAGAGCAGAGTTGGAGGTTGAACAAAAAGGGATGGAGTCGATATCTACCATTCTTGATGAGGCCTTCCTTCTTGAGGTTATGGCGATAGTTAATAAGGTCCTGGAAGAGGACCCTACTAAGCAACAGGTAATTGAGGAACCTCTGGAGAAAGAGGTAGCATGTTAGGGCGGCCATGGCGAGCAACTATCTGAAGAAGGTGAGGATTATCAAGGAGAAGAAGCACCAGGAGGAAACCAGAGGGATGCTAGAGCTTGATGCAACCTATTCTTGACTTGCTTTGACTGCCCGAAAAAGGGGGTGTGCACCCCGCTTTATTTATGCCAAGTTTAATCATTTGTTTATAGCCCGGAACCATGGGTTACGGCTCCCTGTCGGGTGATTGTAGCCTTACAAGGGGATAGGCTCCCATGTTATCAATGAAAATTTGCTCAAGATTTCTTTCATGCTTGATTTAATTGACTCTGATCATGAACCTTGACTTGGCTGATATCTTCTTTCTTCAATCCCGATATCGACCATGATGCGACCTCTAAAAGTAACCACTTAACTAAATCCATTAATCAGAATCCATTAAATGTAAACCTACAAACTGGGTAGATATCTAGCTCCAATTTCCAGAACTTGGCAGCGATTTATAACTTTGGCGGAAGAGTCCCATTGCAATGTATCTTGTATCCTCGGTGATTCCTCATTCATACTTTAAGCTCTTCTCCAGTTAAACAAGAGGATATCTTATCTTGGCGACCTCGGTCGAGCAAACCAATTTTTTGACCTTTCTCGGGAATAGCCCATCCAAGGTATCAGGAGGGCTATCCAGCTGTTTCCTAGTCTCGAGATCTAAATGGCAGCTATGCTCTTACACTCAGATCCTTCTTGGGGTTGGTAGCCCGACCAAGGCATCAAGAGGGCTATCTAGCTATTTCCTGGTCTCGAGATCTGGATGGTAACTATGCTCTTACACTCAGATCCTTCTTGGGGGTGGTAGCCCAACCAAGGCATCAGGAGGGCTATCTAGCTATTTTCTAGTCTCGAGATCTTGATGGCAACTATGCTCTTACACTCAGATCCTTCTTAGGGGTGGTAGCCCGACCAAGGCATCATGAGTAGCGGGGGGGGGGGGGGGGGGGGGGGGGGCTTCCCTGGCCAGTTCCTAGTATTGAGATCTGGATGACAACTATGCTCTTACACTCAGATTTTTCTTGGCTGTAGGTGGTGCCCGACCGAGGTATCAAGGGTAGCGCGGGGGCTTCCCCGGCTTATCCCTGGTCTTGAGGTGGTTATGTCAAATTTATCCATGGAGAACCTAGTCGAATATGGAGAATTTTATAGCTTGTGGAGAACAAAATCGTAGATGGATAAAGCAGACTTTATTGATGATAGAAAAAAATGGAGTACATTGTTGTTAGGGATTCTGTTGAAACCTAAATGGAGGTAGTCTGCACACGAGTCCCCTACTTAGGGGTAGTACTTCCTCAAGTGATTTGCATTCCAGGTGTGATCAATGGGTCGACCATCCATGTTTTCGAGCTTGTATGCCCCGTTGTGGACCACTACCTTAACCAAGTATGGTCCTTTCCAGTTGGGTCCTAGGACCCCATCTGACCTCTTCCTAGTATTCAAGTTCACTTTCCTGAGAACTAGATCCTCTTCCTTAAAGTTCTAGGCTCTAACCTTTTTGTTGAAGTACCTATAAATCTTGCTCTGGTAAATCGCCACTTTCTCTGCTATATGGTCTTGTTTTTCTTTCAATAGATCTAGATAATCTCGGAGCTTGACGTCGTTGCTTCCATGTTCAAAGTGTTACACTATAAAGAAGGTTAGTTTATGCTGGATGGGAAGAACTTCTTCAACTCTGAAGGCTAGGGAGTATGGTGTCTCTCTTGTAGCTATTATCTTTGTAGTCCGGTAAGCCTAGAGAACCTCGGGAAGCTCCTCGACCTATTTACCCTTTCTTTACTGTAACTTCTTCTTCAACAGCTTCTTGATAGTCTAGTTGGTGGATTCTACCAGCCTTTTAGTCTGAGGGTGGGCTACTGAAGCGAACCTGAGGTTAATTCCCAAGCCTTCGTAAAAGTTCTTGAATTGGGCGTTGTCAAACAGCTTGTCCAGATCGGCTACAATGATGAGAGGGGTTCCGAATCTGTAGACCACATTGTTTTTGATGAAACTCATTGTATTCTCTTATGATATATGGGAGAGAGGTCCGGCCTCGACCCACCTTGTAAAATAGGCAATTGCCACAATAGCATGCTTGGCTTGCCTATGAGCGGTGGGAAGTAGCCCAATTAGGTTGACCCCTACAAGGCAAAAGGATAAGGCGAGCTGAGAGATGACAACCGCTCCGGAGGGGGGTGAGTCAAGTCTGAGGTTTTCTGGCGTGGTTCACAGGATTGTACAAAGCTCTTCGCGTCTTGATGAATAGTTGGTCAGTAATACCCCATGCAGAGCATTTGATATGCTAGAGCCTTCCCACCAATGTGGTTCTCGCGGTCCCTAGAGTGAACCTCTCTCAACGCCCATTTAGTATCATCGAGAGGCAAACACCGAAGCAAAGAAATGGACATGCCCCTCATGTAGAGGTATCCGTCTACCAGGCAGTATCGGACAGAGAGCCTCTAAATTCTTCAGGCTCATCGGGAAGCTTTCCTTCTTGGAGATAAACCACTATTGGATCCATCCAGCAAGGCTGACAATTTTGGGGGCAAATTTCCTTGCCCGCTGTTATGCTGGGTTGGGAGATCACTTTGAGGGTAATTCCTCGTGGTAAGTCTTGGCCACCATTCGTAGCTATCTTAGCTAGGACATCTACTCGGTGATTCTGTTATTGAGGAACCTGCTCGATCTTGAATCCCTTAAATAAGTGATCATATTATCCCCTTTCCCTGGTAAATCCCTGAAACCTTATTGACTACGAGTAATGAGTCATTCTTGACCTGTATATGGTCGGCCCCCAGCTCAATGGTTGCCTTCATCCCGGCTATGAGGGCTTTGTACTCCGCTTCATTGTTAGTAGCCTTAAACCCGGATCTGAAGCAGTGACAACATTCGGTCTCTTCCGGGTACATTAGAACTATGCCAGCTCCTCCCCCAGCTTGCCCGGACGCTCCAATCTTAGTTGAAGACCCAGGACTTGTAACATTCTGGCTAACTATCGACCTCTGAAATCTTCTCAGAAGCTATACTTGACGCTACAAGGGTCATCTGGCCTGGGAGCGCTGAGAATTCTTCCACGAAGTCAGCTAAAGCCTGGGTTTTGACCGTGGTCCTAGGTTTGTACTTCAAATCAAAATGGGTGAGCTCCAGGGCCCATAAAATTAACCTTCCGAATACATCCGGCCTTTGTAACAATTGGCGGAGAGGCTGGTCCATCACCACTGATATTAAGTGAGCTTGAAAGTAGGGACAGAGCTTCCTCACCGAAGTCACCAAAGCATAGGTGAGTTTCTCCAGAAGACTATAATTTTTCTCTGGCTTGGTTAGAGCATGACTCACGTAGTAGATAGGTCGTTGGACTCTGTCTCCATATTCCTTTATCAAAGCCCCACTTACTGTGGTTTCTGAAATAACCAAGTAGATTTGCAGCTCATCTCTAGGACTTGGCTTGACTAGCAACGGAGGGCTCGTTAGATACTTTTTTGAGGCTTGAAAGGCTTGCTCGCTCTCCTAGTCCAATTTCATGTTTCTTCTCTGCTTGATAACTTTGAAGAAAGGGAGACATTTATCGGCGGAGTGAGAAATGAACCTGTTGAGCGTTTCTACCTGCACCGTCAAGACTTGAACCAATTTAAGTGATGTGGGGGATTTTAGGTTCAAAATAGCCTTGATCTTTTCTAGGTTAGCCTTTGTGCCTCTCTCATTAACCATGAAGCCTAGAAACTTCCCTGCAGTTACCCCGAAAGCACATTTGGAGGGGTTCAATCTCATCTGGTTTTCCCTTAGGATCATGAAATTTCTACGAAGGTCGTCCTGATGTCCTCTATGGATTGTGATTTTGTGATCATTTCATCGACGTACACCTCCATCGACCTTCCAATCTCGGGCCTGAACAGCCAGTCAACTAGCCGCTGGTATGTAGCCCCAACATTCTTGAGACCAAACAACATCACCTTGTAACAGTACAAACCCTGAACGGTAATGAAACTAGTCTTATCCTGGTCGGTTGGATGCATCTTAATCTGGTTATACCCTGAGAATGCATCCATGAAGCTCAGGAGCTTATCCCCGGATGTGGAGTCAACCAACTATTTGATCTTTGGTAAAAGAAAACTGTCTTTTGGACATGCCCGTTTGAGGTCGATGTAATCTATGTATATACACCACTTCTCATTCGCCTTCGTGACCATGACCACGTTGGCGATCCGTTAGGGGTAGCACGTCTCTCTGATGAAGCCTGCTATGATTAATTTGTTCACTTCCTCCTGAACCGCAGTGTTTCTTTCTACGTTAAAGTGACTCATTTTCTACTTGACAGGCTTGAAGGTCGAATCCATTGCTAATCGGTGAGCAGCCAATGACATTAGGATCCCGGGCATCTCGTCGTGACTCAAAGCGAAGATGTCGTTGAAATCTTTGAGAAGCCCGATCAGATTTTCCTTCACTCCTGGCTCGAGGGTAGCTCTGACCTTCGATCTTGACGACCTTAGAAAGATCGTCCTTCCTGATGGATATCTCTTCTAGCTTGTCCACAGGATGCCCGCTGGCCCATTCCTTGTTCTGTTCTTCAAAATCCAGAATCACGGGGTTATTCTCTGGATGATCTGCGGGCTCTATATCTTCCAAGGCCATCCAGGATGTCTCTCCATCCTGGATCGTTGCAACCTGTACAAATTGTTTTGCTACAGCTGTCGGGTTGGCAAATACTGCATAGAACTTCCTAGGTGCTTACTGATCACCACGCACCTCCCTCACCTTGTCCCCTACTGGAAACTTTATGACATTGTGATAAATGGACATGACCCTCTTTAAGGATGACAAGAAAGGTCTTCCTAGTATTGCATTGTAAGACGATGAGGTATCTACCACAACGAAATCTGTCATAACATTTTGTTGGAGAGGTATTGTTCCAGCGATCACTGGGAGGATCTTCGATCCCACTGGTATGATTGAGTCCCCAGTGAATCCATACAGCAGGGTTGTACATCTATTATAACACCATTGTTTCAAATTCAGCTTTTTCAAGGTATCTTTAAAGAGGATGTCGACGATGTTGCCTGTGTCGACGAGCACGCAGTGGACCATGCAATTGGCAATATGTATCGTGACCACCATGGGATCGTCATGAGGCTGCACGGTGCTGTAGACATCCATCTTGTGAAAATAATCAATGTTGACTAGGAGGGGAAAGTCGAGCTCTGGTCGACCATGAAGATACCCTGACCTTTATCTACACAAGGAATCTTTCTTGTGTGTTTTTTTTAGAATAATTGAAGGTGCTAGTTAGAGTGGGCCCTCCGCTGATGGTATGTATCACCTGAATTTGCTGCATCAGATTCGTCTGCTCCCCATTTATCTTCTCGGCGTGCTTGCTGATCTCAGTTTGTACTTCCCTTCTAGTCCAAATATTATCCCTGACCTGTTGTAAGAACTCTATCAAACATCCTCCCGTTACTAGAGCCTCGATCTGGTTGTACAGGTTACAGCATTTTGAAGTGTTGTGACCCAAGTCGTTCTGGGAGTCGCTGTACTTATACCGGTTCCTCATATTAGGATTATGCTCGATAGCAAGAGTGTAATATTGTAATTAACAATCTTTTCATATGAATAAAGTGATTTCTAGTTTAACAAATCTTATAGCATTTATAGTTTAATTATTATAATTGTCAAAAGTAAATAATCATAAGGTCAAAAGACTATGAGAAAAGAAGAATTGTTCATACATCTAGATATGTATGAGGTAGACACAATTCTTTAGTTAGTCTTGAATAATATTCACAACTGAAGATAGAAGGTTGGGCACCTTTATCTTGTCAAAGTTGTAGATTCTTTTGCTAGCATTTGAGTGGGATCAAATGTGTTATGATGAGTCTAAAATCATCAAAGTGTGGTGTCTTTGGGCAAAAGAATCTAGTGCATCGGGTGCATTGAATATGATCAAAATGAAATACTTTACCTAGAACCGTCAATAGATAAAAGTTTTCATTTGAAGTCAATCAGAGAGTCTATCTCAATCCTGAGATAAATGATGGACTTATGGTTGCAAGTGTTATCATTTGAGCTATCAATGAGTACGATTATATAGCATAGTCTATCCTCGATAGTTTGGTGGTATTCATTTGTTAATCGATAGAGGACTTCATTTATAGATATGGACATCGTGGCTCCATTTATTGAATGAGAGTAGAATACCATCATATGGATGTTTTGAGGTATTGGATATTAAATCTTAACGTTAATTTTTCAATAGTGTCTATTGAAACATGACTTCTGGATAAGTCAAAATATCCAAGTTCAAAATTTGGTCATATGAGTAAATATGGTAACTTGGAGAGCTATAAGTAGTCTATGAGCTCTTGGCGATTACTGGTATTCTTCACGAGGATACAGTTTCTCCAATAAGGTTGTCTAGGGTATGAATGAGTAACATCAACTTATTCTATCTTTATTTAAGAGTTCAATTTTAATTCTTTAGTGGAATGAACTAAAATTAAATAGATTGGACGTAAGTGAATCATTTATTGATTGTGATTGGGTTGTGTTTATTGGAGCTTAAATTTAGATAGCCCGCCAAGATCCCCAATCCACACGAACTTGCATGGATCACTTGATAAATTATACCGGACCAATTTAGGGGTCCATCTAGAATTGTAATAAGGCATGTGAACTTGTTTCTTTTTGAAAGAATCGGTCTAGTTCACTTGTGGACTTTTTATTAAGGTCCAATGGATTTAATAATATAAGAAAAATAATATATGGCATTTATACTAGGTATGGGCAACAATGGCTATGGTGAATAGCTTAAATATATATATAATTTTTATTATTACTTAATTAAATAGAAATCAATTAATTTGTTGATTAATTAATTATTTAATTAAAAGTCAAAATCTTTTCCTAATAGGCGATGGTCTCCTAAAACTATACTATTGTTGGTAGTACAGTTAATGTTAAAGACTATATTTGATAAGTAGATAAATAAATGGAGTTATTTATTTAATCAAATTAGGAAGTCTTTAATATGTTTACAAATACACTTTTGAGTTGGATTAGGAGTCTTGGTGTTAGGATAGAATTCCTTTTTGAAAAGGATTCTTAACCACCAAGTAAATCTACCTAAGGAAAGGATTCTTAACTACCAAGTAATCCTTCTTAGAAAAGGATTTATGATCCTAATCTATATCGTATAAAATTTGGCTAGCCCATATATATATACAAAGGGATAGAATTTCTTTAAGATAAGGTTCTTAACTACCAAATAAATCTACCTAAGGAAAGGATTCTTGCCAACAAAGTAAATCCTTCTTAGGAATGGATTTGTTATCCTAAATATGTGTGTGTGTGATTTTCGGCCAGCCCTATGAATTTTAAGATGAAAATTTCGGCCACGCCTAGGCAATTTTCAAGAGAGAATTTAGCATAGCAAGAGTGAATTTTGAGGGAGAAAAATTATTTTTACTCTAGACAAAATTCGATCAACTCATAGATAAAGGGTGTGTGAATTCAACCTAGAAGAGAAAAAAGGGGAACGTTTATGTTTTCAATAGTATACTAGTATCCTTTACATCAAAACGGTTTTGTGTACAACAATGAATCAAGGTTCACATCAGTTTCAATCAAATTGATTGATAATTCACAAGTAACCGGACGTTCTTAGATTTTTCTTTTGGAGGATATTTGTAACTAATAAAGAAAAGATTTTTACTTTGTTTCCATCCTCAAGAATACAATTTAAAGAAAGGGAGCCCACACTCCAAGGTGATTCACGTTCGTGATTGGATTGGAAGATCTTGCGGAATCAATTCGGCCCTTGTTCAATCGTCACGCGAAAAAGGTACGATACTTTTATATACATCAATTAATCTAGGGTTAAGGTTCTTGTTGCATAAAAAGGAAAATTTTTATTTATACGCAAACCCTAATTTTTGTTTTTCTCACGCTTTCGTTGCATTTCTAAACCATTTTTTCCCTACAATTGGTATCAGAGTCTGGTTGTACCCTTGATTAATTGATGTATGTGTTCGTGAATCTTTTTCTTTTATTGTATATATGCATGTTTTAGAAAGAGATGGCACTCTAGTTATTCACATACATATTTACATTGGAATGTATAGATATATATATGTTTTATATGTGGATTGTTACTGCTCAATTTTGGTCCTAGAATTTCAATGTAATTTTGTTTTGGGATTGTAACAAGAAGGGTGGTCTATTATCGCCATAATTTCCTTCTTGGTAGTTGCTAAGTTTTTTTTTTATTTTGTTGTTGTAGTAAAAAAATAAAACTGCAGTATTTTGTTATGTAAATTCTTCTGTAATACATTCAAGTTTCGAAGACTCGAAGGTTTGAAGAATTAGGAGTAACCGGAACAAGTTTGGGACCGTGCGAGCCGTAACAACGAACGTGCGTGCAAAGAGCGCGCAGCGACGTTTGTTGTGGCATGGGCTGCGCACGGCAGCCCTTGTTGTAGCCATGGGCTGCGTATGGCAACCCTTTATGGGCTTGTTACATGCGCACATCCATGGGTAAGGGTAAGGGTAAGGGTAAGGGTAAGGGCAAGGGGTGCGCATGCCCATGGGAGGTAGCCAAGGGAGTCCGAACGACGAAGGTCGCGTGAAGACTTGTTCGCCAAGAAAGGAGTTCTTGTATTCCAAGATATATGTAATTTACTTGTTTTTTTAGGATGGACCAAAATTGTAGCTATTTATATATTTTTTCAAATATTGCAATGTTTGTCATTGTTTGATAACATGTCATATAGAGTAGGAGTGCCACTCATATATCTCTTTTTGTATGACATGCATTGAATGGTTTAAGTATCTAAATTGACATCTAGATAACTTGGTAAATCATTCTTTGGTATTCGATCACACGCCTTAAACAATTGAGTGGGAGAAGGTATTCTGGAACACCTACGGCCTCCAAGTTTAGTTGAGCTTTATGTTTCGTAAATAACCTCCCAAGAGGTATTCATGAATGGAATTTAGCAAGATACTTCCTTACAAGGATAGACTAGACAATTAGTCCAAACGATATCTACTCCCAAATGAGGGATATTCGTGAGGGATTATATTGAAGGTCGATAACTTGGTAACACACTCAATGTACTTTTATTAATATCCTCCCAAGAGTTCTTGTTAATAAAATTGCAAGGCTAAAATTGAAAACATTGGTTGTTATGTTAACAATTAGGTGGGACCTAGTCCAACTAGTAAATGGTGCTTACTCCCAAAGGAGGCGTGACATTTATGGGTGTTGGATCACCGTTGAATTTTTACGATTGAATTATTTTATTTCATTCAAGATAAATATTCAAAAGTGCTATATCATAATTGTTTACTTATATAATTTTTGTTATTAAAAAGAAATCATGACCCCATCCCTAATCAATATCCTAAAAGATAATACTTTAACTGGTGATAATTATGTCACATGGAAAAGGAATATTGGTTGTTGTTGCAAGCTGAAAAGTATAAGTTCATTTTGTATATTCCTTAACCACCAAACTAATGAATCTACTCAGGAGCAAAGAGATGAGTATCAGTAGCGGAAGTTTTTAGAAGAGATGGCTAAATGTACATTACATTATGGCCATCAACTCCAACGTGTTGCAACAGCAACATGAAGCAATTGAGACTATTGCCGATATTATGATGTCTCTAGACAATGATTCATATGGTTGGTAAAGTTGCTACTGTTAAGACCCGTTAGAAGGTCAGAGATAACAGAAGAAAAAGCAACTTGAGCCTTCTTAAAAGGAGACCAAGAAAGTAACCAAGATCAAAGGAAAATGTTTCTTTTGTGGAGAAAAGGGTCAAAGGAATAGACTGGATAAGAATGAATTCAACTTGCATTTAGGCAATGGAGCGTTGGTGTCTACTAGTGTAGTGGGAGATATTAGAATCAATTTTGATTCTTATAGGCATTTAGTATTAATAAACGTTTATTATGTACCAATATTCAAGAGGAATTTAATTTCGGTCTCTTGTCTAAATAAATTTGGATATTCGGTTACTTTTAATAAAGGTTTTATTATTAGTAAGAATAACAAATTTGTTTGCAAAGGTACATTGGAAAACAGTTTATTTTATTTGCATGGAAATATCTCTCACTTGTTAGACACGGAATCAACAGAACCCAATCATAAAAGAGTAAAATTATCAAAAGATGAAACCTGCCTATGGCATTTGCGCTTAGGTCATATCAACCTTTATAGGATTAAAAGATTGGTATGTGATGGACCTCTAAGTGACTTAAAGGTTGATGATATACCAACTTGAGAATCTTGTTTGGAAGGTAAAATGACCAAAAGGTCGTTTATAACCAAAGGCGCAAGAGCCATTGAATGTTTAGGATTGATACACACTGATGTATGTGGACCTATGAGCATTCAAGCTAGAGGTGGATATGAGTACTTCATCACTTTCACAAATGATCACTCAAGATTTGGCTATGTGTATCTCATGAGACATAAGTCGGATGCTTTTGATATGTTCAAAGCATTTAAAGCTGAAGTAGAAAATCAGCTTGAGAAACGCATAAAAATCTTGAGGTACGATCGTGGTGGAGAATATCTATCTGGTGAGTTTAGCAATATCTTATGATAATGGAATAATTTCTCAGTTTTCTACACTAGGCACACCTGAGCAAAATAGGGTGGCAGAAAGGAGAAATAGAACTCTTTTGGATATGGTTAGGTCTATGTTGAGTTATTCAACGCTCCGTAGTTCTTTTTGGGGATATGCTTTACAAACTGTCATGTATATTCTAGACGATGTACCATCTAAGTCGGTTCCTAAAACACCGCATGTGTTGTGGACTGGACGAAAGCCTAGTTTACAACACTTAAGGATATTTGGATGTCCTGTGCACGTGTTAAAAGGAAAGACAGATAAGATGGAGTCCCGTTCAGAAACATGCATATTTGTAAGGTATCCAAAAGGAACAAAAGGATATTATTTTTATAGTCCGTCAGATATTAAAGTATTTATTTTGATAAATGCCAAATTTCTGGAAGAGGACTATATGAATAATTTGTGCCTAAAAGTAGAATTGTCCTAAATGAGCTTTTAGGAGATACAATTCCACAAGAGGTTTCGCAACCAAGCCCAATTGTAAGTTCCGTACCAACACAATATCAACAATCTATCATACCTCGTCGTAGTGGGAGGGTTGTTAGACAACCCGAGAGATACATCGGTCTAGGAGAATCTGTAGAGAATCTTCCGGACGATGATGATCCCTATACGTACAAGGAAGCAATGGAAGATGTTGATTGTTGCCATTGGCAAAAGGCAATGCAATCCGAAATTGAATCTATGTTAAAAAATAAAGTTTGGTCTCTTGTAGACTTGCCTAAAGGGATAAAACCTATCGAGTGCAAGTGGGTATACAAGAGGAAAAGAGGAATGGATGGAAAGGTGGAAACAAGTTATATTCTTGGTTTAAATGCCTTATTACAATTCTAGATGGACCCCTAAATTGGTATGAAGGACTTGGGAGAAGCAAGTTATATTCTTGGTATCCAAGTAAAAAGGGATAGAAAGAATAGAATGATTGCATTATCCCAAGCTTTATACATAGATAAAATCTTGTCTAGGTTTTCCATGCAAGATTCCAAGAAAGGTATGTTACCTTTCAGGCATGGAATCAAACTTTCTAAGGAACAAGTTCCTTAGAATGAGCATGAAAAGCAATTCATGAGTAGGGTTCCATATGCATCGGCAGTTGGAAGTCTCATGTATACAATGCTCTACACTAGACAAGATATTTGTTTTGCTGTAGGCATAGTTAGCAAGTTTCAATCGAAACCTGGTCCTGATCACTAGACGGCAGTAAAGCATATTTTCAAGTATCTTAGGAGAACGAGAGATTATATGCTTGTATACTCTAGAGGGGATTTAATTCCCGTTTGGAATACAGATTCTGATTTTCAGTCAGATTCTGACTCCAGGAGATCGACATTAGGATCTGTATTTACTATTGGATGAGGGGCAGTCATATGGACGAGTATCAATCAATATTGTATTGCTGATTCCACCATGGAAGCCGAGTATGTTGCCGCATGCAAGACTGCTAAAGAGGCTGCCTGGCTCTGCCAAATCTTGATTGACTTGGAAGTGGTTCCTGAAGCGAATAAACCGATCACTATCTATTGTGGCAATAGTGAGTAGTGGCTAATTCGAGAGAACCAAGAAGTCATAAGAGAGGGTAACACATTGAAAGAAAGTATTACCTTCTAAGGGAAATTGTGCATAAAGGTGACATGACGATTACCAAGATCTCGTCAGCAGAAAATCTAGCGAATCCCTTTACAAAGGCTCTTCCTCAAAAGAGTTTTGATGGGTATCTAGAAAACATGGGGATGAGAGATATAACACATTTTCTATAGAGCAAGTGGGAGATTGTTAGGATTATGCTCGATAGCAAGAGTGTAATATTGTAATTAACAATATTTTCATATGAATAAAGTGATTTCTAGTTAAACAAATCTTATAGAATTTATAGTTTAATTATTATAATTGTCAAAACTAAATAATCATAAGGTCAAAAGACTATGAGAAAAGAATAATTGTTCATATATCTAGATATGTATGAGGTAGACACAATTCTTTAGTTAGTCTTGAATAATATTCACAACTTAAGATAGAAGGTTAGGCGCCTTTATCTTGTCAAAGTTGTAGATTCTTTTGCTAGCATTTGAATGGGATCAAATGTGTTATGATGAGTCTAAAATCATCAAAGTGTGGTGTCTTTGGGCAAAAGAATCTAGTGCATCGGGTGCATTGAATAGGATCAAAATGAAATACTTTATCTAGAACCGTCAATAGATAAAAGTTTTCATTTGAAGTCAATCAGAGAGTCTATCACAATCCTGAGATAAATGATGGACTTGTGGTTGCAAGTGTTATAATTTAAGCTATCAATGAGTACAATTATATAACATAGTCTATCCTCGATAGTTTGGTGGTATTCATTTGTTAATCGATAGAGGACTTCATTTATAGATATGGACATCGTGGCTCCATTTATTGAATGAGAGTAGAATACCATCATATGGATCTTCTGAGGTATTGGATGTTAAATCTTAACGTTAAGATTTCAATAGTGTCTATTGAAACATGGCTTCTGGATAAGTCAAAATATCCAAGTTCAAAATATGGTCATTTGAGTAAATATGGTAACTTGGAGAGCTATAGGTGGTCTATGAGCTCTTGGCGATTACTGGTATTCTTCACGAGGTTACACTTTCTCCAATGAGGTTGTCTAGGGTATGAATGAGTAACATCAACTTATTCTATCTTTATTTAAGAGTTCAATTTTAGTTCTTTAGTTGAATAAACTAAAATTAAATAGATTGGACCTAAGTGAATCATTTGTTAATTGTGATTGGGTTGTGTCTATTGGAGCTTAAATTTAGATAGCCCGCCAGGATCCCCAATCCACACGAACTTGCATGGATCACTTGATATATTCTACCGGACCAATTTAGGGGTCCATCTAGAATTGTAATAAGGCATGTGAACTTGTTTCTTTTTGAAAGAATAGGTCTAGTTCACATGTGGACTTTTTATTAAGGTCCAATGGATTTAATAAAATAAAAAAAATAATATATGGCCTTTATACTAGGTATGGGCAACAATGACTATGTTGAATAGCTTAAATATATATATAATTTTTATTATTACTTAATTGAATAGAAATCAATTAATTTGTTGATTAATTAATTATTTAATTAAAAGTCAAAATCTTTTCCTAATAGGAGATGGTCTCCTAAAACTATACTATTGTTGGTAGTATAGTTAATGTTAAAGACTATATTTGATATGTAGATAAATAAATGGAGTTATTTATCTAATCAAATTAGGAAGTCTTTAATATGGTAACAAATACACTTTTGAGTTGGATTAGGAGTCTTGGTGTTAGGATAGAATTCCTTTTTGAAAAGGATTATTAACCACTAAGTAAATCTACCTAAGGAAAGGATTCTTAACTACCAAGTAATCCTTCTTAGGAAAGGATTTGTGATCCTAATCTATATCGTATAAAATTTGGCCAGCCCATATATATATACAAAGGGATAGAATATCTTTAAGATAAGGTTTCTTAACTACCAAATTAATCTACCTAAGGAAAGGATTCTTGCCAACAAAGTAAATCCTTCTTAGGAATGGATTTGTGATCCTAAATATGTGTGTGTGTGATTTTCGGCCAGCCCTATGAATTTTAAGATGAAAATTTCGGCCATGCCTAGGCAATTTTCAAGAGAGAATTTGGCATAGCAAGAGTGAATTTTGAGGGAGAAAATTATTTTTGCTCTAGACAAAATTCGATCAACTCATAGATAAAGGGTTTGTGAATTCAACCTAGAAGAGAAAAAAGGGGAACGTTTATGTTTTCAATAGTATACTAGTATCCTTTACATCAAAACGGTTTTGTGTACAACAATGAATCAAGGTTCACACCAGTTTCAATCAAATTGATTGATAATTCACAAGTGACCAGACGTTCTTGGATTTTTCTTTTGGAGGATATTTGTAACTAATAAAGAAAAGATTTTTACTTTGTTTCCATCCTCAAGAATACAATTTAAAGAAAGGGAGCCCACACTCCAAGGTGATTCACGTTCGTGATTGGATTGGAAAATCTTGCCAAATCAATTCGGCGCTTGTTCAATCGTTACGCGAAAAAGGTACGATACTTTTGTATACATCAATTAGTCTAGGGTTAAGGTTCTTGTTGCATAAAAGGGAAAATTGTATTTATACGCAAACACTAATTTTCATTTTTATCACGCTTATGTTGCGTTTCTAAACCGTTTTTTTCCCTACACCTCTTTTCGACTGGGGGTTTCATGGGTGCGGGCTTCTGTAGTAGCCCATTATTCAGGATGGCGAAATAGATCGTTTCACTTGATGCATTTAAGGGGTTGTACTGATCATACACTCTCTCATCTCGCGTTATAGGGGTTACTGTTCTAAGAGGAGGTGAATCCCGCGGAGGGGTTTGCCTTGTTGGATACCTTTCTTTCTTGGGTTGAGAAAAGAAGAAGTAGTATATAGACCTATTGAGAGGTTTGTTCTGATTTTTCTAGGTTGGCTCAGATCTAGGAGCTTCCTTCTTCTAGCATTTTGTCTTTTTCATATCATCATGCTCTATCTTGACCTTGAGATGTTCATTGATTTCGACCTGCTTTAGAGTCCGATCATAGGCCTCCTAGTAGGTCTCTGGAGGTCGCTTCGTAAAGAATCGAAAAAGCTAATCAGCCCACAAGTTTCGTCGGAAGTTGGCAAGGGTCTCTTTCTCAGTAAAGACTCCCATTTGGATGACTTTCTTGTGGAAGCGTTCCACGTAAGACCGGAGTGTCTCACCTCATTCCTGGATCATGTACTGTAGGTGTATGGGATCATTTGTATGCGGTTTGACCCCTTGGAACTGCGAGCAGAAATCTGTTGACAGTTTTGTGAAAGAATACACGCTACCAACAGGCAGCTTCTTGAACCAAGTCTTTGCGTAGTTAATCAGGGTGGTAGGGAAAATCATACACACGGCAGCCCTGGTGGTATTCTGGACTTCCATTTGCTGGACGAAGCTCTCCAGGTGGCTTAAGGGGTCTTCTGTCTCGAAAAAATTATTTGTTGGCATCTTGAATTTCGGAGGGAGCTCCGCCTCTCGGATCTTTCTGGTGAATGGAGCATTCATCTCGCTCAAAGGATATTTCTTGTCCTCCATCTACTTTCCCTTCTTTATCTATTGGATCTCTTTCTGTAGCTTCGCCAACTGGTCTCTCAGGCACTTGTTCCCCGGTTTTTTTGAGTTGACATCGGACTCCTTATTGTCAGATCCTTCTGATGAACTGGTGATCTTTATCCTATCCTTTCTATGAATGGGATCTTCCTAGGGGCTTCACAGACTACCTTCCCCTCTACCTCGGGCTTCCCTCATTAGAGCCGCAGGGCGAGAACCCTCTCGTTGCTCCTGGGTCAGCACGTCCGCTGTAGATTTAACTTGCATTGGTTAGTACTGTGTTTGTCTTCCAGGAACTGGGGCATGAGCCCTAGCCTATCCCGGATCAAAGGTTGAGGCCCGATTCTATCGCGAGCTCGCTCTGAAGAATGAGGTCCCAGGCGATCGAAGGCGGGCTTCCTGGTTCCTAGCCTGATCGGTTCTCCCTAAGTGTTAGGATTTACTGTTTGGACCGCAGTGCCCTCAGTGAGCATGTGAACACAGACCTTCTCCATGAAGGCCGCTGCTTGTTGGTCGAGCGCGACCTAGCTTATCATAGGAGGACGAAAAGCATGGTTGTGGCTTCCAGATTTTCTCCCTTTCTTCGAGGCCTTTTGTGTTGATGCAACCGAAGGTTGTCCCGAAGCTTTGGGTTGTCCCTAGAAGGGGTGGAGCCTCATAATTCCTACAAAATAACAAATATATAACTGTTGATTTTATTAACTGGGTGTGGACGTTCCCCACAGACAGTACCAGAAAGTGTTAACAGAAAATTTACTCGAGGTGAGGAATTCCAGTTAACACCATCGAGACCACTACCACGGAGGTGGTGACTAGGGTTGGTACCTTTGATACCTAACTCATTCAAACAAAGGTGGGTGTTTAAATGTGAGTATAATGAGAATGTGAATATAGTTATTTATTATAGATCATGTGTGTCGTACAAAAATCTCTCAAATACTCTCAATCTCGCTGGGGTATAGTAAGGTGGCAACCTAATGTCTGTCGAATAGTATAATATAATGATGACCGTGTTTTGAAGTTATAATTTGGGCCGAAGTCAACTCTCTCTTTTTCTATGTTATTTTTTCTATCCCCTCATCCTTCTTCTTGGTGATCATGCTTGGCTATACTTATACATGGTCTAAGTCGTTAAAACTTGTGAATCTCCCACCATGATTCTCTGAATCCATTCTCTCCTTATCGGGCAGGATACTTTATTTAAAAGTCATTGACTTTGGCTTAATAACGGAGTTGAGAATATCTTTGGTAGAGATAAGTTTGTTTCCTTTTCGGACTCAATTACTTTCCAGCACGTACAGGGTCATTTATCACTTGTTAGAGTGTAGATATGATTTTGTGTACCTTCATGGCGTAACGCCTCATGGAGGTCGTCGAGCATGGTTTTTGCTCCTTTAAAGTGTGGGAGGGGTATATCTGTGTCTTGGTACTAGGAGCTTGGTCTGACCTTTCTTCGTTCACTTGGAGCCTGATATGGCCCTATATGTACCCTTTGGTGATAAAGTAGTTTCGGTGAGCTCCCTCCTTCTTATCCCACTAGGTTCGAATCTTCCTTTGGCGAAGTGGAGCGATGTGATAGCGTGAACTTGATGTCTTTATAGGTCTTTTTTACGTCTGGAGAGGACAGTAGGCTTCTGGGGAGGTTAGAAGGTAGTTTCGACCTCAGGGAGCCTAGACCGTCATACGTCGGGCTTCCCCTGAATTCTTGTTGTTAATAGCAAAATTTGGCTAAGGACCAAAGAAGAATTTTCAACCTTCCAGCCTTCAAGCAGGGATCAAAATCCGGGTCTATGTAGCGAGGTATCGAGGTCCTCTAGGTCGAGGTACCTTATGACCCCACAGAAGCAAGGCGAGGTAATCAACACCTTCTCAAACACCTTGCATGCATTCAGGCTCTCCAATTAGGAAGCGTGCATAATTAGGTCGAGCTCCATGATAAAGCTCGGTGTAGCTGAGCCAAGCTCCCAGCCACAAGGTCCATGGGAAGACTAACATGATTGATCTAGCTCCATGACAAACGAGAGGTCCCAGGGGGACCCCGCCAGTGTAATGGATCCTAGGGTACCTCGCCCTCAAGGAATATCAAATGTCACCTCAGGTAACCTTCATGAAATACCTCTCCAAAGTGACATACAGAACTAAAGCTCTCCTCTCGGCAACGTAGGAAGAGAGGGTTGACTTTCATGACATTTTAAGTACCATTAATGAGGTCAACCGTATTAATGGAGGTTGTCAACCCTATTAATGAGGTCAACCATATTAGTAAAGGTAGTCAACCCTATTAATGACATGATTAGCGCCATAAATAAGTGAATATTCAACTCTTTAATGGCCAGGAAGGATCTAGATGGCATAGATGCCTACTAGGATCATTTCGCCAGCTCGTCTAAGTATCGTGATTCCTGGAAAAGAAACTCTAGGTACCCATATTAGCCACAGAAGATTCATTCGACATGATCAAGCAATAATGTTTGTGACCTTTCTCACTTACCAAGTTTTATACTGACTAGAGCGTCAAAAATTCCACAAAGGGAATATCCCTTTCTGTGGTCCGCCATCGCTCATTTATTATACAGGTAACCTCCATGAAGTACCTCTTCATAGTGACATGCAGAACTAGAGCTCTCTTTTCGGCAACGTAGGAAGAGAGGGTTGAATTTCATGACATTTAAAGTACCTTTAATGAGGCCAACCATATTAATAGAGGTAGTCAACCCTATTAATGAAGTCAACCATATTAGTAGAGGTAGTCAACCCTATTAATGACATGATCAGCGCCATAAATAAGAGAATATTAAACTCATTAATGGCCACCATTCGTGAAAGAATCCAAAGAGGAAACAAATACCTTTACCTCCAAGATATCCTCTATATCCGATTCTTTGGGGTCAACTACAATAGAAAATCCCGTTTATCAAGGAAAGAAGAGTTCAAAGAGGAAACAAACACATCTTCTCTGAGATATTAGCCACAATCCGATCAACTACATTAAATGAAGAATCGTGTTCAATAAGGAAAGAAGAACAATTCAAGAGTCATGGACTTGCACGCCAAGGTAGTTACACCATGTATAAATACACATGTAATAGCATCGATAAAGGAGATCGAAGAACACACAATGGAGATCACACATATCATTTCCAATCCCAAAAACGACTAGCCTTAGAAATGTCTACATACTTCATTTAAAGTTCTCTCGACATAATCAATGCATGTGTTACCTTTACCTAGAATATGCCGGTATCGATCTACATTCGACCACCATTGTAAGCTCTCCAGAGCGACTACGTTGTATTATTTCACCATTCTTGTAAGCTCCCCAAAGCCTTCTTTGATACATACATAAGGAAGGGTATTTCTCATTCCTTTGGATACTGCCTTAGGGTTTTTCAGCATGTGATCATTCGTGATGCTTTTTCCCCCTTGGTCAGTCCACCTCCCTCTACAAAAGACTTGTGTTTCTCTTACTTGTGTTCTGTGTAATGCATGCGTATACGAGTGCAAGTTAGATTCCTACCTCACTGGACCTAGCGCTCTTATCCTCCCATCTACATGCCAAAGACGCACATCAAGATGATGAGAAACCACCCAGACCAGCTTGAAGGAAGTCGATGAGCTCTTCTGCATTATCTCTATGGAAGAAATCGAGCTCTCCGACACTGGAGCTAGATAAGCCCCCTTTTTTACTTACTATCTAGGTCGGGGAATTACAGAAAGGAATCATGCTCCAGAACCGGGCTCCAGGTACCATGACGGGCTCTGACCCTGACCGAGGACTAGGATCAAGATCAACCACTTCATACCAGTAAGGGAACCTCGAGCTCCATTCGTCTCCGACCTACCACGAAGCTCAACGGATGGGTTGACTCGTCTCTACCTACCACGAAGCCCGACGGGAGAGATGACCCATCTCCTACCTACCGTGAAGCCTGACGGATGGGTTGACTCGTCTTCTACCTACCTTGAAGCTCGACGGAAGGGATGACTCGTCTCCTACCAACCACAAAGCCTGACGGATGGGTTGACTCGTCTCCTACCTACCATGAAGCCCGATGAGAGAGATGACTCATCTCCTACCTACCACGAAGCCCGATGAGAGGGATGACTCGTCTCCTACCTACCACGAAGCCCAATGGATGGGTTGACTCGTTTTCTACCTACCAAAAGCTCGACGGGTGGGATGAATCGTCTTCTACCTACCACGAAGCCCGACACGTGGGATGACTCCTCTCCTACCTACCACGAAGACTGACGAGTGGGATAACTCCTCTCCTACCTACCACTCCATACTCCATATTCATACAAGATCACCAAGGTATCAACCCCGGCCACCACCTCCGTGGTAGTGGCCTCGAGGGTGTTAGCTGTAATTCCTCACCTTGAGTGAATTTTCCGTTAACACTTTCTGAGGCCGTCTGTGGTAAATGAAACAAATACTATCACAAGTGTAATAAGTGCGGAAATAATAAAGACACTTGAGATATACGTGGAAACCCTCCAAATGGAAAAAACCACGGGCTGTTACGTGCGCCACACTCGAACAACGAATCCACTTATGATAGAGGCGTTACAACCTACTCATGGTATACAACCCTACCACATGCTACTCCCCTAACACCACATGCTATGTCAATGCTACTCCTTCTTTTTGTCATGATATAGGCAAAGAAGAAGCCCCCAACCGGGTCACTCAAGGCAAAGAAAGAAAAGAGCATACAAGATTGTTGCATAATTATATAAGCCACATTTATGCAACTCAATTAATAGGAGAGAAACAAAGAGATTTATTTGAAGAAAATGTGTGAATAAAAAAAATACTTTGCATACAAGACATGTTGCATTCAAGTCCAAAAACAATTGCTTATGACAAGCGGCGTTCCAATGGAATGTTACGCTGGTGAGGTGCGTTGGTGGAGTAGCGCACCACCAGCGGAAAGCCTAATTTTTCAACACTCAAACACACATTTTCAACAAGTTCAAGAGTGATGAAGATGCATCCCATACCAATGCCTAACATGACATGAAACTTTAATTACAAGATGCAAATATATCAAACAAGAGTCATTTAAACCAAAATGCATACAAGTATAAATACTCAACGTATATGAATAAGAGTTATGCATAAATTTGTGAGTGTGTGCAACTATCTCTTCAAAGCAAATAAGCACAAGAATTTTACCTTAGGTGCTTCTCCTCTTAAGGTCTTGAGAGCCTAAGATACCCTTACATAATACCTCAAAAATGTGATTTGTTCACGAAATGAGCCAATCAATAATTGAAGATTTTACAGGAAACTTCCACACCCTTTTTTGAAAGCCTCCATGTCTCTACATAAATATCGTTATACTATCGAGGTAACAGATTCTGTGTTCATGGAATATCATTTACTACTTACGATGTCCTTTCTCCATACTTGTCAGTATCGCATACGTATCGCATGTGGTGTCCATTTTGTCATTTAACGAGTTTTGTTTATCGTGAAACGAGCATGGTACGTGGGATGCATGGTGGAACCGGCCTACTACACCATCCCAACGAAACAATGTTGCTCAGTTATTGGTAAAGCCCCTCTACAGTAACTCTGTGCCCGGAGGGCTTTTCCACAACAGATCTACTCTGGTACCGTTCGAGCACCTCTACAGTAGCTCTGCGTTTGGAGGGATCTTCCACAACAGACATGCCCCGGTACCATTATAGCTCCAGTGCAGTAGAGTTACACATCTCATGTTTCTTTACAGAGGATTTGCTTTGTACCGGTATATATCCTCTACAAGAAATCCTTTACGCGGCATTACACTTGGAAGACTCCTCCACAACTAGACAACTCCGATATCTGGAGAGCTTCTATGCAGTAGAGTTACACCTCTCATGCTCTTTTATAGTAGATTTACTTCGCCACCAGTGTATCACCTATCCAGTAGATCCATTGGGCTTCGACCTATTCATACAGATCACCTCATGCCTCCGGGTCTTCCCTTCATAAGCTTCCAGCTAGCGGTGGCAGGTCAACTCATGAATCCGATAAGCCAACTCAGCTGTGTAGCCTTTAGAGCAGCATCACCAGTAGAGGCTTAGTGGCTCCTCACTTCGTGTACCTGGCCGGTCAACACCCAAGTGAGCCACTAAACTCTAAGTTCATTCTAGGAGGGTCCAGATCTGCTTCTCAGTTGCTGGGGACTTCTAGGATCCCAAGCATGCTTCTGGACCTGTACCAGACTGGTGGCTTCGCTCCAAATGTACTGGGTATTTTCATCGCCCTAGTAAGCCACCGAATCCCGATCCGATCGAAGAGTTCCCAGAAGCTTCCCACATTTGGTAAGGCCACCTACATGCCTAAGCAAGCTTCTGGAGCAGTAGCTACGCTACATGACCGGTGGCTTCGTTCCATATGTACCGGGTCATTTATCGCCCTAACAAGCCTTAGAAGCCCGATCAAATCGAGGAGAGCCTAGAGGTTTCCCACTCTTGGTAAGGCCTCCTACAAGCCTAACCAAACCTCTGGAGTAGCAGCCTCACTGTAAGGCCAAGTGGCTCATCACTTCTTATACCAGGCCGGTCAATGCCCAAGTGAGCCACTAAATTCTATGCTCATTCCATAAGGATTCAGAGCTTTCTCTCAGTTACTGGGGACTTCTAGGATCCCAAGCATGCTTCTGGACCAGTACCAGACTTGTTGCTTTGCTCCATGTGTATTGGGTCATTCAGAACCCTAGCAAGCCACCGAAGCCTGATCTGATCAAGGACAGCATAGAGGCATCCATCATTTTACGTGGTCCTGAGCCTTCACTCAGTTGCTGGGGGCTCCCTGAATCCCAAGTAGTCCTCTGAATCGATACCAGACAGGTAGCCCATCTTCATTCATATAGGGTCATCCAATGCTCAAGTGAGTCACCACTCATCCCAGAGGGGTCCAAAGTCTTCTCTCAGTCGCGGGAAACTTCTTGAATCCCGAACATGTCTCTAGAAAGTTACTAGGTTGGTGTCTCCTCTCCACTTGAATGGGGCCATTCATCGCCCTAGCGAGCTACCTCAGTCCCGATCTACCTCTCTGGCTAGTCTCCTCAACAATAGCAGCTCATTCCTCCTTAGTCCCATTACTTGGTTGAAGGACGGGTCATCATCCCCTAACGCCGCAACTTCGGAGCCAGCTTCCACCACTTTGGTCGGATCAGCTTCAATCACCTTGACCTTCATCTTCTCAGTTAGATCAACCGAGATCTTTTCTACCTCATTTACCTCTCCTACCTTAGGGACTTGAGATAGGTTCTACCCTAGTATGGCCTAGCATGAATGTGGAGATGTACAACATGTCCTCCTCATCATCAGTGCACCTTGTGGCTCAAGATGGACCGGCTTCAGTGAGAGTGGACCCAATAAACTCTCAGCTCTCTCCATGATCTCCTTCAGAGAGATCCTTACAAGGCAAGGAGCACAGATTCGAGTCTCTTTATAACATATGCACATTACATTTGCTCTCTGTCTACCTGTATCTTAGTTGTCATTACCTCAGCTCTGGTCATGGCTTTGCTCAAGACAAGCACTCCTCTAATTATCTTGATCATCTACTCATTGGTATGCTCAAGCTCGACTTTAGCAGTAACAACCTACTCCTAAAAAGCACCATATCGGTGTATTTGCTCCCTCATTGCCCTAGCAAGCCACTAAAATCCTGGTTTATTCAAGATAAGCCCGGAGGCTTCCCATATTCAGTAAGACCTCATACGTGCTTGAGTAAGCCTCTGGAGCAATAGCAGCACCACTACAAGTCTTGGAGCCTCCTTGTATCTAGTACTAGACCGGTAGCTCCACTCCATTTGTACCGGGTCATTCATTGCTCTAGTGAGCTACCGTGGTCCCGATCCACATCCTTGGTTAGTTTCATCGACGGTTGCAGCTCCTTCCTCTCTGGTCCTACTGCTTGGGTAGAGGTAGAACCATAATCCTCTAGCACTACTACCTCAGAGCCAGCTCCACCACCTCAGAGCCAGCTCCACCACCTTGGTCGTGTCAGCCTGAATCAGCTCGGTCCATTATCTCTTCAGCTGGATTGATCGAGACCTCTTCCATCACTATGGCTTCAGTATATACCTCCACTTTCTTGGTAAGGTCAATCTAGATTTTTACCTCCTTGACAGATTCAAACGGAAAGATACGTAGGTTTGAAGCTCCAACTATATCTCTAACCTCTGCTGCAACCTACAGCTGCCAGACCAGTTCGGACCTCCATTTCCTTGGAAGGATCAAACTGGACCTCTACTTTGGATGATTCTGATGGAGAGGTAGGCAGGCTTGGAGCATCTCATGCATCTACAATAGCGTAGGACTTCAAGGTAGTTCCTACCCCAATACGACTAGACATGAAACCAGAATTGGGAACCAAGTCCTCATCATCACCTACTCACCCATCATCTCAAGAAGGTCCGGCTTCAGTCGAAGCGGACCTAGGTAACTTTCAACTTTCTCTGTGATCTACCTATGGTATTCATCCTCCAATGATGATCAGGTCAGAGGAAAGAAAAGCACGAGCTGCCTAGCAAGCAACACAGAAGCGTCCTTCAGTAAATGAAGCACCCACCTTGGCTTCCAAGGCAGTCATACTGCCACGAAAAGTTTAAACCACTCCCACAAGAGTTTACCTCATTCTTTAGAGCAATTCTCGCATGGCACGATGCATGGACCCGAGTCTTTCCAGATCATATGCATGTTGGATCTACTCCCGGGTTACCTGCACATTAGCCATGGTTACCTCAATTCTGGCCATGTCTTTATTCAGAATAACTGTGCCCCTCACTACCGTGGTCAGCTCCTCCTCCTTTTGGTTTGACGTCACCTAAGAGAGTAGTTATCTCCATCTGAAACATCTACTTCTGGATCAATCGGGGCTCACCTGCCATATAAACAACCACCTCAGTTGTGGCCTTTATTTGAGGGATAAGCTCCCTCTTCAGAACGATCCTCTACTGCACCATGGGATTTCGAGCCAAGGTCTGCTTCAGCAACTCAAGACTTGCCAGCTACGATAGGAACATACACAATCATCTCAGCAACTTTCTTCTTAATCCCCTCTCTTTTCCGTCCATCAATAACTCTTAAGTCAAAGGAAGAAAGTAAAGACAGCTCTACCTGGAAGGTTGTGAAAAAGTAACCATCCTCCTTGGCTTGCACGAGCTTGACCCTAGCAGCCAAAGATTATCACACCGATGGCTCTTCTCTATTTATACTGGGCTTTCCAATTCCCTAGTGAGCCATTGATGTCGCGATCCATTCAAGGAGTACCCAGAGGACCCGATTAGTTCAAATAGAGTCCTGAGCTCCATTACGATTGTTGAAGGCTCTTATCTACTCCAAGCGGACTTCCAAAATAGTTACATCACTTGGAGACTTGAAGCTCGTTATTCACTCCAGTAACCATATGGAAGGGGCAGTGACCCCAACGTGGGGCGATCTCTCTAGTGATTGGTTTAGAATAAAAAGTGTCTTTTACGGAAAGTCAGTCTATAATTTACACCCCTAACGCAGATCATATCAAGAGATTCTACTCGTGAAAAGGCTCTTAAAGCGAAGCTGGTTATCAACCGATACCACCTTGAATTGATACAACTCTATATCGGCTCACCATGAGTTTGCATCTCCTTCGATTTTGGTATCCGTCATAGTTCTCCTATGATCACCATTCGTTCACGATCGAGATGCCCTAGACCGGATAAAATCCCTCCAGAAGGATTGCCATTACCAAGAGAGCTACACCGCACTCCTTAAGCCCTGGACAATATAAAATCCCTCTAGAAGGATCACCATCACCAGTAGAGCTACATAGCCCTCTTGATGCCCTGGACTGGATAAATCCCTCCAGGAGGAACACCATGGTATTTCGATAATGATCGCCGCGAGACTATGAAATAACTAGATAGCGCTCCTGATCCCTTGGTCAGGCCACCACCCCTAAGAAGGTTCTGAGTGTAAGAGCATAGTTACCATCCAGAACTCGATACCAAGATACCTAGATAGCCCTTCTGATGATTCGACCGGGCACCACCCCTCGCTAAGAAGGGTCTGAGTGTAAAAGCATAGTTGCCATCCAGATCTCAAGACCAGGGATTTATCGGGGAAGCCCCCTCATCACCCATAATGCCTTGGTCGGGTGACCTCCCCCAAGAAGGATCCGAGTGTAAGTGTATAGAGTCCATCTGGATCAATATACCAGGATATAACTAGATAGCCCTCCTGATGCCTTGGTATGGTGACCTCCCTCATGAAGGATCCGAGTGTAAGTGTATAGTTGCCATCCAAATCAAAATACCAGGATATAGCTAGACAACCCTCCTGATGCCTTGGTCATGTGACCTTCCACAAGAAAGATCCGAGTGTAAGTGCATAGTTGCCATCCAGATCAAAATACCAGGATGTAGCTAGATAGCCCTCCTGATGCCTTGGTCGGGTGACCTCCCCCAAGAAGGATCTGAGTGTAAGTGCATAGTTGCCATCCGGATCAAAATACCATGATATAGCTAGATAGCCCTCCTGATGCCTTGGTCGAGAGACCTCCCCCAAGAAGGATCTGATCAAAATACCAGGATATAACTAGATGGCCCTTATGATGCCTTGGACCGGATTAATCCCTCCAGGAGGAATGCCATGGTATTTCGACAATGATAACCTAGAGATCAAGATAGCTCGCTAGCGTTCCTGATGCCTTAGTTGGGCTACCACACCCAAAAGGGATCTTAGTATAAGTGCATAGTTACCATCCTGATCCCAAGATCGGGGTAGCTAGCATTCATGATGCCTTGGTCAGGTGACCTTCCCGAAAAGGATCTGAGCGTAAGAGCATAGTTTCCTGCTAGATCACGAGATCAGAACAACCAAAAGGTCATCCTGCTGCCTTGGCCGGGCCAACCCTGCTAGGAAGGATCTAGATGGCATAGATGACTACAAGGATCATTTCGCCAGCTCGTCTAAGTATCGTGATTCCTGGAAAAGGAACTCTAGGTACCCATATTAGCCACAGAAGCTTCATACGACATGATCAAGCAATAAGGTTTGTTACCTTTCTCACTTACCAAGTTTTATACTGACTAGAGCGTCAAAAATTCCGTAATGGGAATATCCCCTTCTGTTGTCCGCCATTGCTCATTTATTATACAGGTAACCTTCATGAAGTACCTCTTCATAGTGACATGCAGAACTAGAGCTCTCTTTTCGGCGACGTAGGAAGAAAGGGTTGAATTTCATAACATTTAAAGTACCATTAATGAGGCCAACCGTATTAATAGAGGTAGTCAACCCTATTAATGAGGTCAACCATAATAGTAGAGGTAGTCAACCCTATTAATGACATGATCAGCGCCATAAATAAGAGAATATTAAACTCATTAATGGCCACCATTCGTGAAAGAATCCAAAGAGGAAACAAATACCTTTACCTCCAAGATATCCTCTATATCAGATTCTTTGGGGTCAACTACAATAGAAAATCCCGTTTATCAAGGAAAGAAGAGTTCAAAGAGGAAACAAACACATCTTCTCTGAGATATAAGCCAAGATCCGATCAACTACATTAAATGAAGAATCGTGTTCAATAAGGGAAGAAGAACAATTCAAGAGTCATGGACTTGCACGCCAATGTAGTTACACCATGTATAAATACACATGTAATAGCATCGATAAAGGAGATCGAAGAACACACAGTGGAGATCAAACATATCAACTCCAATCAAAAAAACGACCAGCCCTAGGAATGTCTACATGCTTCGTTTAAAGTTCTCTCGACATCATCAATGTATGTGTTACCTTTACCTAGAATATACCGGTATCGGTCTACATTTGACCACCATTGTAAGCTCTCCGGAGTGAATACGTTGTATTATTTCACCATTCTTGTATGCTTCCCAGAGCATTCTTTGATATATACATAAGGAAGGGTATTCCTCCTTCCTCCGGATACTACATTGGGGTTTTTCAGCATGTAATCATTCGTGATGCTTTTTCCCCCTTGGTCAGTCCACCTCCCTCTACAAAAGACTTTTGTTTCTCTTACTTGTGTCCTGTGTAATACATGTGTATATGAGTGCAAGCTAGATTCCTACCTTACTGAACCTAGCTCTCTTATCCTCCCATCTACATGCCAAAGTCACAAATCAAGATGAGAAGAAACCACCCAGGCCGACTTGAAGGAAGTCGATGAGCTCTCCTGTATCATCTTTATGGAAAAAATTGAGCTCTCCGACAATAGAGCTAGATAAGCCCCTATCCTTACTTGATATCTTGGTCGGGGAATTACAGGAAGGAATCGAGCTCCATAACCGGGCTCCAGGTACCATGCCAGGCTCCGACCGCAACCGAGGACTTGGACCAAGATGAACCTCTTCATACCAGTAAAGGAACCTCGAGCTCCCTTCATCTCCGACCTACCACGAAGCCCGACGGATGGGTTGACTCGTCTCCTACCTACCTTGAAAGCCCGATGGAAGGGATAACTCGTCTCTTACCTACCACGAAGCCCGATAGATGGGTTGACTCGTCTCCTACCTACCTTGAAGCCTGACGGGAGGGATGACTCGTCTTCTACCTACCACGAAGCCCAACGGATTGGTTGACTCATCTTTTACCTACCATGATGCCCGACGAGAGGGATGACTCGTCTCCTACCTACCACGAAGCCCAACGGATGGGTTCACTCGTCTCCTACCTACCACGAAGCATGATGAGAGGGATGACTCGTCTTCTACCTACCACAAAGCCTGATGGATTAGTTGACTCGTCTTCTACCTACCACGAAACCCGACAGATGGGATGACTCGTCTTCTACCTACCACGAAGCTCGGCAGGTGAGATGACTCCTCTCCTACCTATCACTCCATACTCCATATTCAAACAAGATCACCAAGGTACCAAATGTACCAACCCTGGCCACCACCTCCGTAGTAGTGGTCTCGAGGGTGTTAGCAGTAATTCCTCACCTTGAGTGAATTTTTCGTTAACACTTATTTTGGTGTTAGGAGCCTGATTCGATCGTATCGGGCTCCTCCCTAGGTGTTTCCAGAGCTCGTCGACTCTTCCTCGCATCTACGGCGTGGCTCTACAGCTTATCCCCTGGACCTATGGTTCCACCAATCTCCAGCTTGGATCCGGGCTAGGAGAGTGGAAAATTACCCTTTTGTCCTTAGCAAAATTTGGCTATTAACAAATACAAAGGCTGCCACGGTAACCTACTCTCTGATAATTGAATTTCTAACAGAATCGTGCGTAGGAATCTTCTAAAGATCTCTAGAGCTGGCCCGAAAGGTAAATCTTATGGTTTACAAGTGTTAATGAAAAATTTGCTCAAATATGAGAAATTTCAACTAACACTCTCGAGACCACCACCACGGAGGTGGTGGCCGGGGTAGGTACCTCTGATACCTGACCTTCCTGGATTGAAACGGATGTTTAAATGACCCTATAAAATCAGAGCTTTATTATAGAACACTTGTGATACACAGGAATCTCTCATATACACTCACAATCTCTCTAGTACATAGAAAGGTGGCAATTTCATACTTGTCGAATAGTAGATACATTTTGGTCGTGTTCTGATCACAGAATTTAGGCTCGACGCTATTCTTTCTTCCTCCTCTCTCTTTTCTTTTTTTCTTTTTCGTCTCCGTTCTTGGGAATACTTAGGCATATTTATACATGGCCGAATTAATTTGAACTTGTGTATCTCCCACCTTGATTCTCTAAACTTGTTCCCTCCTTATCGGACGAGTTCCTCTATTTGAAAGTCGTTGACTTCGAGTAAATAACAAACTCAAGATTATAGTTGGTGGAAATAAGTATGTTTCCTTTTTAGAAACAAACTCTTGTCTTACACGTATGTTGAATTTAATGTTCGTTATAACGTCGATATGATCTTGTACGTATGCATGGCATGATTCTTCATGGAGGTCATCGCATTAGTCGCTCGTTGTTTTGTAGAGCGAGGTAGATCTATGCTTTGGTTTTGTCTTCAGGAGCTTGGGATGGACGCCCCCTGTAGACATTCCTAGGAGGTAGCTCGGGTTTGATTCACTTAAAGGTCCTTTTTCTCCTCTTATCGTGGAGGGGACAGCGGGCTCTTGGAGAGGTTGTTAAGTTTTCGACTTTTAGGCTACGGGTTAAGCTCGACCTCCGGGAGCCGTAACCTTATGGGAGCTTGCTTTGCTTGTCGGGCTTCACTTCGAGTGTTTCTTGAGCTCAGCAATCCTTCCTAGCTTTCACGGGGTGGTTTTGGAGTCCTATCCCAGGAATCAAGGTTCCTGGATAAGTGGCCTCGAGAAGCCCGAATTCCAGTGTTCTCGTGAGGACTCGACTAAGTCGTGTCTAGCTTCGTCTATGATGGTCCTGAAGCCCGACGATCCTTTCATATTTCTATGCGGTAGTTTTATGGTCTGCCTGGGGTCTCATGGATGTCGAATATGGGTTTTGCTTCGGACTAGCAGAGTGAAAAATTTCTCTTTGACTCCTAGCCAAATTTTCCAATAATAGAAGTCCCCTCTGACTTAAACACCGGAGGTAGAGTTGGGGTTGGAATCAGATTGCCTATTTATTTAGGAAATTTTACGTTACAAAGTAATTAATGGGAATCTCAAATGAAATCTTCTCATTAATTATTCAGGTGACGTGTTGTGGGCGGATTGGTACGTTCCCTGAAATAGTCCGGCTACGTTACGGCTGCTCCGAGATTCGAGGCGATCTTACCGAAGATTTTATTGATGTCAATGGCTATTCTACCTCTATTTAACCCCCGGGCTCATCATCTCTATCTTCACACTTTCTTTCAATATTCAAAATTTTAAAAACTCTTCTCTCTTACTGTCTTCTCTGACCACATCATTATCTTTCACCAACCTTTAAGCTATTTTCATTTAACAATGTAGAATTCCTCTAACAGCATTGAAGCCATGGTCGAGGGCACCGGCGACTCTAATTTGAGAAATAAGTGCGAGGAATCTTGAGCGATGAGGACTCTTCCCCGGTCGGTCAGTACCGTCGCTCCAGTAGGAATGTTTCGATAATCTCTGGCTTCTCTAATCAACCCGACAATCCTCGGAACTTAGTTGACGAGAATTCTGACATAAGAGAGAGGGTTGATGGCGCTGGGGAGGTTCAAATTTTGAGGGTTGGGTCTACTTCAGCGAAGCTTCTTCCTCCTAGATCTAAGGTTATCCCCGACTCTACTATTGACCCGTAAAAGATCAACCGCATTCGGGATAAATATGGCATCCCTAAAGGTGTCACCCTCACAGTTCCCCATAGAAACTACGACGTTTTAAACCCTCCCGCGGGCGTACTCCTTATTCACTTGGCGACCTTTGAGAACAGGGTCAGACTCCTCCTTCAACCTACTCTTCGACGGGCTCTTAACTCCCTTCAACTGGCTCCCTTTCAGCTGACACTCAGCTTCTAAAAGCATTTGATTAGCTTCCTCGTGATGTGGAGGAAACAGTGTGAGCTGGCCAAGAACACCTGGGAACCCAGAGAAGAAGAGCTGGCCTACCTTTTTCAAATCGGGAGTTTATCTTGAGGTCCCTGGAGACAGTCCTATGTGAAGGCTAAGAACAAGCTCAACTTCATCATCCCCCGTGCTTCAAGAAAAAACCCAGCTTGGAAGAAAGAGTGGATATTAGCGGGAAGAGATTAGGGAAGCTTCATTTCTTCGGCGGGCATGAGTTCACTATTCCCATCGCCTTCAACGACAAACCCTCATGGGACAGGGACTCCATGCCTATAGAATCTGAGGTTGTGCTAAAGACCATTCTTGCCAGGAATTATCTGAACCTGAGGTTTCCCATTGCTGATCCCTTCGATCCCCGCAGGGTGAATAAATACCTGCGGATCTCCGATGCTTCCCCTCGTGAGTAATATTAATTTATTATGCTTTGTTTTGCTAGCTGACTTGCCTCTAACATCCTTTTTTTTAACAGTTTTTATTGTTGCTCCAGCTTCTCGCGAAGCCTGGCATGCTCGGACCCCTCCGACTCTTACTTGCCAGTCCCAAGGAACCATCTTGGCTACCTCGGAGAAAAGAGGGCTAACCCTTTTAGCCTCTGTTTCGCCTGCTCATGCTCCATCGCCTTCCCAGATGAGATCCAAGATGGCAATTCTAGCATCGCGGGCTGCTAAATCTTTAAGTCGAGGAGGGCCCGCTCTTAAGGCTGCTGATACGACCACCTCCGCCCCCTCGTCAATGGCCCCAATTACAGTTGCGGCTTCTTTACTTACATTACCCACCTCTTTAGGTGAACCATTTGCATCTCAAGCAGTTCAGGCTTCAAAGGATCTTGAGTTTGGTATTCCTGAGATTCCCCCTACTCGCATTCACCATCAACCGGGCTCAGTTGGTCAGGACAAAGTTTTGATGCAGTTCGTTGCGTCTTGCCCAGGTGGCAGGCTTTCTAGGATGATTTCCATGCCTATAGTCATTCTGGTTACCAAAGGGTCAGCCCTTCTGGCCGAGGTAGTCATCGCCTTTATTTTCTGTGATTGTGAGCTTTGATCGCTTTCTAACCTTTGTGTTAACGAAAAATTTATTTAGGATGAGAAATCCCTATTAACGCCCTTAAGACCACTACCACAAAAGTGGTGGCCGGGGTCGGTATCGTTGATACCTGACTTGATCTTGTATAATTATGGAGAATGAAGCGGTAAGGAGGATGATGTAGTAGATAGGAGACAAGCAATCCCGCCCGTCGAGCTTCGTGCTTATGAGGTAGATCTAGGGAGATCGAGCTTCCCTTGTTGGTGCGAAGGGGTGATCCTGGACCTTGTTCCTCCGTCAGGTTCAGAGCCCGTCCTGGTACCCAGAGCCTATTTCTAGAGCCCGATTGCTTCCTGTTATACCCCGACCTCGATAGCAAGTAAGAATGGGGGCTTATCTAGCTCCGGTGTCGAAGAGCTCAATTTCTTCCATAGAGAGGATACTGGAGAGCTCTTCGACTCCCTTCGAACTTGTCTGGGTGGCTTCTCTTCATCTTGATGTGCGACTTTGGCGTGTAGAAGAGAGGATAAGAGTGTTAGGTCCAGCATGGTAGGAATCTAGATTCGGTTCCTTAGGTCTTCGTTAGCGTTTCCCGATCTCATGTAAGAATGATTAGAGAGCTAGAACCAATGGGGTCGGTACCTAGCTCGCATACACACATGCGTAATACAGTGGATAATAGGAAAAACACAAGTCTTTTATAGATGTTAATGGACTGACCAAGGGGGGAAAAAGCATCACGAGTGATCACATGCTGAAAAACCCCTAGGCAGTATCCAGAGGAAGAAGGAATACCCTTTCTTGTATATATATATATATCATGCGATGCTCCGAGGAGGTTACAAAAATGTCAAAGTAGTATAACGTATATGCTCCAGGGAGCTTACAACAATGAGTGTTTACCGATACCAGTATTTTCCTGGTCGGGGTACACATACAATGATGATGTAGAGAGAACTTTTAACGAAGCATGTGTCTTCTGTTATTGATCAGAGCCCGCTCACTATGCCTTTTACAGGCATATTTATACATGGTGACTACCTTGGCGTGCAAGTCTAGGACTCTTCAATTAGTCTTTGTTTCCTTATCGAATACGATTCTTCCTTTCACGTAGTTGATCGGCCTGTAGCTATTATCTTGGAGAAGATATGATTGTTTCCTCTTCAGACTCTTCCTTCCTTGATAGGCGGGATTTTCTATTGTAGTTGACCCCTAAGAATAGGATATGAAGGATATCTTGGAGGTAAATGTATTTGTTTCCTCTTTGGATTCTTCCACTAATGTTTGCCATTAAAGAGTTGAATATTCTATTATTTATGGCGTTGATCATATCATTAATAGGGTGGACTACCTCTACTAATATAGTTGACCTCATTAATGGTACTTCAAATGTCATGAAAGTCAACCCTCTCTTCCTACCTTGCTGAGAGGAGAGCTGTAGTTCTGCATGTCACTTTGGAGAGGTACTTCATGGAGGTTACTTGAAGTGACATTTGATATTCTTTGAGGGCGAGGTACCCTAAGATCCAGTACACTGGCGTAGTCCTCCGGGTACCTCTCGATTGTCACAAAGCTAGATCGATCATCCTGGTCTTCCCATGGAGCTTGTGCTAACCATTTTAGGGGCAAAATATCCCGTAGGGTTCTAACCTTGTAGTTGGGAGCTTGGTTTAGCTACACCGAGCTTTATCATAGAGCTTGACCTAATCATACAGGCTTCCTAGCGGAGTAGCGGGCTTGGCTGGCAAGCCATGGTAAGGTGTTTGCCATAAACAGGCGACCTTGGCTTGCTTCTGGAATGGTGGAAAGGTACACTCGAATACTACTCTTGCTACTTGATTTAACCATGCCAGGATCTACAGTGGATCTTGGAGCTTTTGGTGATGATGGGGCTTTACGGGCTTCTACCTTTTATGCTCGGACAGGTCGAGATTATACCTAGATAGGATAGGAGGGCCTTTGCAAGACAAGTTCGGCACCTTCAAGGTCTCCAAGTGAAAGTAGAAATAGTAGCAAGCTCTAGGAGAGTGTCACGAGATACCTTGATGTCGGGGGACCCAGGTCTTTTCAAGTCGACCTAGCTTTGGGCTTTATCCTGATATAAAGAGCTTGACGTGGTCTCGTTAGGCTTTATTTGGTAAGCCTAGACACGTGCGAGATGCTCAGATGGTATGGGTGACCTCGTCTTGCTCCTGTAGAACCGTGTGGTAGCTCGACCTCGGGGACCTTGATACCCCTTCATATAAGCCCGAATTTGGACCCTTGCAGGAAGGCTGGGAATTGGAAAATTCTTCTTTGGTCCCTAGCCAAATTTTGCTATTAACACTTTGTTTCATACTTTGCAGGCTTTCAAGTTTAATGTAGCAATGGGTCACCAGATATCCTTTCTCCGAGATCAGGCAGCTAAGGCTGAGCGAGCCATGGGATTGCTGGTGCAGGCTCAATCCTTGGTCCAGGAGATGAGTTTAAGCCAAAGGGGAATGGAAACACAACTGGTTGAGCTTCAGTGCGACCACGAGAGGCTGAAGCAGTAATTTGATCAAGAAACTCTTTGGTCTAAGTGACGAGCCAGCCAGCGGGATGATTAGAAGGAAAAGGAAAAGGCACTGGATGCTAAGAACCAAGCTCTGCAGGCCCAAGTTGCCAAGCTTCAGGCTGAAGTGGAAGCCTCTTTCAGATAGGGGTATTTCTATGCCTCCTTCCAGGTCGCGAAAGCCCCCTTTTCCCTTTGACCTTTCCAGCACCACTGGTTGAGATAGGGAAGACATCATGTCTCGGGTTGCAGAGATGCCTCACCCCAACAATGACAAAGCTGGTCCTTTTACTGGTGACGGAGCTGGGAAGCAGCCTGAAATACCAGATCTACCTCATCTTGTCTTGACCTTCACTACGTCAGGTCCCAAAGAATCTTCAAGGGGGGTGCAACCCATGGAGGCAGAAGGAGGAGAGATCATGCCAAAGTCAGTGGCCAATCTTCTTGATGTTGCCTTTCCACCTGAGGTCATTATGGTGGTCAATGAGGTCTTGGAAGAGGATCCAGCTGAGCAACCGGCAATCGAGGGGCATCCCCAAGGAGATGTGGCAGAGGCGACTAACCAGGATAAGCGATCACCAAAAAGAGGCAGCAGGGGCGAGGTTCATTCTGAGGAATGGGAAGCTGGAGAAAATCATGAGGATGCAGAAGTTTGAATCCATCTTCTTGTAATTGGTTCTGAATGCCCGGAAAGGGAGTGGGCATCCCATATTTACTCATGCTTGATCATTATTATCATTCATCATTTTTTTGTATCCCGGAACCAGGGGTTGGGCTCCCTATTCTATTGCTGTAGCCTTACCGAGGGATAGGCTCCCCAATTCGTTAATGGAATTTAACTTTAGATCTGGTTCTGATTTTGATTTGCATGTACTTGCTTCATTTCTGATTTCCATCTAGGTTCAGCCTCTATAGCAACCTGACTTAGCTTAGGAAAAGTAACAAGATAGGAAAAATGCTTAAGTGTGAGTAGATAGCTAGCTCGAGTTTTTCGACTCTTGATAGAAACTTGTAGCTCGTTGACTTTAGTCGATAGTCCTTTTGTTTGGTCATAGACCTGTCACAGTAAGCAAACACGTGTACCCGGCTAACCCTTTGGCTTGGGACGATAATGTCAAAACTTCCATGTAGACCCAAATCATTGTAGAACATAGTTGAAGATGGAGAAAAAACAGGCTTTATTGATAAAAAGAAAGCAGTACATTATTGTTGAAGATTAAAAACTAGGTGGAGTAGCCTACTCATGAGTCCTCTATTCAGGGGTAGAATTTTCTCAAGTGATTTGCATTCCAAGTATGATCGATGAGTCGACCATTCAGGTCCTTGAGCTTGTACGACCCATTGCGGATCACCACCTTTACCAAGTACATCCCCTCCCAGTTTGGCCCTAAGATCCCTTCTAACCTCTTTTTGGTATTCAACGTCACTTTCCTGAGAACTAGGTCCCCCTCCTTAAAGTTTTGGGCTTGTGAAGTACACAAATATGATCAAGTCAATCACCTTCCACTCCAACAAAAGGAAGCATGGACCATTTGGAGAAGAAAAAGGATATTCATTCACCAGCAATACGGAAGCAGGGAAAAAAATCGTTGGGTTCCAAGGGAGAGAGGGTTTGTTTCTGGATGCCATTGGTGTACATGTAGTTGATATGGATATTCCTGACCGGCCTAACAAAGTAGAACCAACACCAACTGAACATGAGGAGTTGAAGAAATTTATGAACGGTAAACTTTATTTCAGGTTTATAAAGCATTTGACTTATCTTTGATGATGGGTTTACACGCTTGTAATTACAGTATATAACTTGATATTGTTGTAATAAATTAATATTATTATTAAAGATATCATAGTGATTTCCTAAACTGTCCACTCTTATTCATTCACTTGATTAGAATTTAACCCAAATGATGTGACAGCACTCCAGTCCATTCAATTTAAATCATGTAAATCTAATCCAATGTAAATGAACAGATTCAAGTATTGTTATGTCATTTGGATTCCACCAGCCAGTCGGAGTCTGAGGGTGGGCTACTGAAGCAAATCTAAGGTCGATTCTCAAGCCCTCGCAAAAGTCTCTAAACCGACCATTATCAAACTGCTTGCCGAGATCAACTATAATGATAAGAGGGGTCCCGAACCTGTAAACTACATTATTTTGGATGAATCAGTTGTATTTTCTTACGATATCTGGGAAAGTGGTCCAGCTTTAACCCATCTTGTGAAATAGTTGATTGCCATAATAGCATGCTTGGCTTGACCATGAGCAGTTGGAAGCGGTCCGATCAAGTCGACTCCCCACATAGTAAAGGAGTAGGGTGAGCTAAGGGATGATAATCGCTCTGGCGGTAGGTGACTCAAGTTTGCGGTCTTCTGGCAAGCTTCACATGATTGTACCAAGATCTTTACATCTTGATGGATGATTGGCCAGTAGTACCCCATGCGGAGTACTTGATATGCCTGATCCTCCCCACCAATGTGGTTCCCGCATTCCCTGGAGTCAACCTCTCTCAATGCCCATCTGGCATCTTCAGGATGCAAACATCGAAGCAAAGTAAGAGATTTTCCCCTCCTGTACAAGTACCCATCCACCAAGCAATATCGAACCGAGAGTCTCTTATCTTCCTTGATTGGTCGGGCTCCCAGAGAGCCGTCCTTCTTGGAGATAATCTACTATTGGGTCCATCTAACATGGCCGTCGATCCAGGGTATAAGTCTCGTTTCCTGCTGTTATGCTTGGTAGGGAGATCACTTGGAGGGTGATTATTCGTGGTATGGTCTGGCCTCCATTCACAGCTATCTTGGCTAAGACGTCTGCTCGGCGATTCTATTGTCGAGGTATCTGCTCAATCCTGAAACCTTTGAATTTGATCATAAGCTATTGAACTAGCTTCAAGTAGGCAATCATGTTATCCCCTTGTTAACGAAAAATTTGCTTAGGATGAAAAATTCTTACTAACACCCTCGAGACCACTACCACGAAAGTGGTGGCCTGGTTCGGTACCGTTGATACCTTACCTGTTTAGAGGTAAACGAGAGGCTGGATTGCAATAACACAAATGAGAGCTTTTATTATTAATTACTTGCTTCGATATACAGATCACTCTCTCATATGCTCATAGTCTCTCTAGGATCTAGGAAGGTGGCAGCTTTGTGCTTGTCGAATAGTGGAAACAAAGGCGGCCGTGTTCTGAATACAGAATTTAGGCATTCCCCTCTTCTTTTCTTTTCTTCTATATGTCGTTCTCCTTCTGTTTTTTGTCTATTTCTACTTCTTTTTTTTATATGTCTTTTTTGTGTAATGCTTGGCCCTATTTATATCGGGTCCAAGTAGGTTTGAATTTGTTGATATCCTGTCACTATCCTACGAATCCCTTTCCTCCTTATCGGGCGGGATCCTTTATTTAAAAGTTGTTGACCTCTAGTAAATAGCGGAAACGATGATATTGTTAACGAAAAAGAGTATGTTTCCTTTTTGGAATCAAACTCTTGACTCACACGTATATGGAATTAATGTTGGTTATCACATAGATATGATCTTGTATATTATCGCGGCATGGTTTTTCATGGAGGTCATCGAGCTAGCTGTCTGTCGTTTCATAGAGCGAGGTGGATCCATGCTTCGACTCTGTTCTTCGAAGCATGGGATGGATTTTTCCTAACCCTTGGGAGCTTGAGGTGTCCCTATAGACATTCCTGGGAGGTAGCCGAGATAGTGTAGATTTAGGGTGACTACTCTTTCATGCCGAGTAGGGACAACGAGCTTCTGGAGAGGTTGGTGGGCTTCTGTCTAAGACTACTGTTAAGTTTGTCCTCTGAAAATCTTAACCCGGAGGGGGCCTGCTTCGCTTTTCGGGCTTCTTTCGAATGTTTCTTTAGCTTGGAGACCCCTCTGGCTTTTACAGGGTGGTTGAGGAGCTCAACCTCAAGAACTGAGGTTCCCCGATAAGTGAACTGAGGAATCCCAATTTCCAGTGTTCTTGTAGGGGGGGCGGTCATGGTCGCGCCTAGCTTGCTTTCTGATAATTTTTAAGCTGGGTCGGCCTTCCCTGCTTCTATGGGGAAGCATTATGGTCTATCCGGGTTTTATAAACGTCGATTATGGGCTTTGACTTGTGGCTGGAAAGTGGAAAATTTCTCTTTGACCCCTGGCTAAATTTTACTATTAACAGAAGTCCCATTTGACTTGAACACCAGAGGTAGAGTTGGGATTGGAGTCAGATTCCTTAATTAATTGGGAAAAAAATTTCGTTATAAAACAACTAATGAGAATTTCGAACGAAATCTTCTCATTAATTATCCAATATTGAATTTGAATTAGTGTTTTCTTTGAGGAAAAACGGCTGCACTACAGCTCTCTCCGTGGCTCTAGGTGAACTTTCCGAGGATATCGCCGACACCATTACCCTTAAACTCTATTTAACCCTAGCATCACCATTCCTTTTCTTCATGCTTTCTTTTAATTTCCCAATTTTCAGATTCCTTCTTTCTTACTATCTTCTGCCGATCTCCCTTTATCTTTCGCGTACTTTCAAATTCTTTTCACCCATCAATGTTGAATTCCTCAGATAGCATCGAAGCCTTGGTCGAGGGCACTGGAAGCTCAAACCAGGTTCCTTAGAAACGGGTGTGAGGAATTTTGAGTGACAAGGACTCCTCCCCGGTCCTCAAGAGCCGTCGTTTTATTAGCAACGTCTCCATCGGCTCCGGCTTTTCGAATCAGCCTGACAACCCTCTAAACTTAGTTGATGAGGATTCTGATGCTGGGGAGAGGGTCAACGCAACAGGAGAGGTTCAAATTAAGGTGGCGGGGCTTCCTTCAGCAATGCCTTCTCCATTAGAATCTAGGGTCATTCTTGATTCTACCATTGACCCTCAGTCGATTAATCGCCTTCGGGATAAATATGGCATCCCTAACACCGTCTCTTTCACTGTCCCCCATAAAAATTACAATGTCTTCAGCCTGCCCAAAGGCGTACTTCCTATCCATGTTCCAGCTTTTGAGAGCAGGGTAAGGCTCATTCTTCATCCCACCCTTCGGCGGGCTCTCAACGCTCTTTAACTGGCTTAGCTCCAACTAACGCCCGACTTCTGGAGGCACCTAGTCGGCTTCCTCGTGCTATAGAATGAGCAGTGTGAGCTAAGCAAAATAACTAAGGAGCCCGAGGCAGAGAAGCATGCTTTCCTTTTCCAGATCAAGAGCCTGGCTGGGGTCCCTCGAGGTCAGTTTTACGCCAAGGCCAAGAACAAATTAAATTTCATCATCCCCGGTGCTTCGAGGAAAGACCCTGCTTGGAAAGAATAGTGGATACTAGCAGGGGGGACTGAGGGAGCTCCATATTCATCGGAAGGCATGAGCTCGCGGTTCCCACTGCTTTCATTGACAAACCCTCATGGGATCAGGACTCCTTGCCCGCTGAGTCCGGGGCTGTGCTGAAGACTATTCTGGCAAGAAATTATAAGAACTTGAAGTTTCCAACTGCTGACCCCTTCGACCCCCGCAGGGTGAACAAGTACCTGCGGATCTTTGATGCTACCCCTCGTAAGTAATGTCAAGTCGTTATGCTTTGTCCTTGTTAGATGGCTCACTTCTTACATCTTCTTTTTTTAACAGTTTTTGTTGTTGCTCCAGCTTCCAGTGAAGCTCAGCAAGCTCAGACCCCTCTCCTCCTGCTAGATTGCCTCGAGGGGTCCTATCAACTACCTCGGAGAAAGGGGGGCCTATCACCCTAACTACTGTTTTGCCTGTTTCAGCTCCATCTCCAACCCCAGCTAGGTTTAGGATGGCCATTCTAGCATCGCAGGCTTCTAGGGCGCTAATCAAAGGAGGCCCTGCTTCCCAGGTTGTTGCTCAACCACATATACCTTTTTATCAGTGGTCCCCGCTAAAGTTGTCGCTCCTTCAGTTGCAATACTTACTGCTCCCATCAACCTACCTGTGCCCCATTCAATTCAGGCTATGGGGGATCCAGAGGCTGGTGTTCTGGAGACTCTCCATTCTTGCCTTCACCATCAGTCGGGCTCAACTGGCCAGGACGAGGTTCTAAAGTAGTTCGTGGCGTCTTGCCCGGAGGGCTTTCCAGGATGGCTTCAATGCTTATGGACATCATGCTTACCAAGGGGTCTGGCCTCCTGGCCGAGGTAATCATTTTCTTTGTTTCTTGTGATTGTGAGATTTGGTTGCTCTATAACCTTTGTTTCATGTTTTGTAGGCTTTCAAGTTTAATATCGCAATAGGTCGATAGGTATCCCTTCTTCAAAACCTGGCTTCCCAGGCTGAAGCTGAAACTGAAAAGGTCATGAGGCTTCTCGTGCAAGCTCGGTCTCTTGTAGAGGAGATGACCTCCAATCAGAGGGAAATGGAAACTGAACTGAGCGAGATTCGCTACGACCATGAGAGGATGAAAAGATCCCTTGACCAAGAGACCCTCAAATCAGAGCGGCGGGCTAGGCAGAGAGACTCCTGGCCAAGGTGGATCCGTCCAATAAGTGATGACAACCCGGATTGCCAAGAAGCTGGTCGCTAAAAATCAAGATATTCATGCCAGGATTGCCAAGCTCCAGGCCAAGGTGGATCCGTCCTTCAGCGAAGGTTATTTCTACGCTTCCTACCAGGTCGCCGAAGCCCTCCCATCTCCCTTTGACCTGTCGATCATCGCTAATTAGAATAGGAATGAGATATTGGCCAAGGCCACAGAGATGTTTCGCCCTGTAAGTGATGACTTGGATCCCTTTAACGTGACCGAAACCAGGAAGCAAACAGCTGGATTAGACCTTATTTCTCCTTCTTACGTCTTCCCAACATCAGGGTCCTGGAGAGTCTTCGAGGGGGGCTCTACCCACGGAGCCAGAAGAAGATCTTATGGAAGCCTGATACCTCTCTAGAATTGCTTCAGAGGAAGAAACAGCAGGGGAAGAGAGCATGCCAGAGTCAATGGCCAATCTTCTTGATGCAACCATACCGCTTGAGGTTATGGCTGTGATCAATGAAGTCGAGAAGGAGGACTCTGTTGATCCTGAAGCAGTTTTGGTGGAGGAGAACCCTGCTGATCATAAAGCAGTCGAGGCCCATCCCTAGGAGGAGGTGACGGAGATGGTAGAGGCAGCTAACCAGAATGAGCGACCACTAGAAAGAGGAGCAGGGGGCGAGGTTCATCCTGTGGAAAATGAGGCTAGAGAGCATCGGGAGGATGCAACAATTTGAATTCTTTTTCTTGTAATTTATTTTGAATGCCCGGAAAAGGGGGTGGGCATCCCATCTTTACCCGTGCTTGATCATTCATCATTTCATTTTTTTTGTATCCCAAAATTAGGGGTTAGGCACCCTGTCTGTTGTAGCCTTACTAGGGAATAGGCTCCCCGTTCATCAATAAATTTTAACTTTAGATCTGGTTCATATTTCGACTTGCATGTACTTGTTTCTTTTATGATCTCCCTTTAGGTTCAGCCTCTATTGCAACTTGGCTTAGCTTGGGAAAAATAACAAGGTAAGAATATTGCTTAAGCGTGAAAGCAGACAGCTAACTCGGGCAATCTGACTACAAAGACTTGTAGCTCAACGTTTTTAGCCGATAAGCCCCTTGTTTGATCGTAGACCTGTTATAGTAAGCAATCACATGTACAAGGAGAATTAGTAACCAGTAATAACTGGGGTATTTAGAGTTTAAGTAAATCGATCCCTCCATCCTCAAACCTCTTTAGGTGGCTATAACCCGAGTGAGGGATCAAGTAAAGGACTGTTTAGACCCCTCTTAGGCTAGAAATCGGGAAGGCTTCTGCGCTCTTTAACTCGAATCCTTATTGGTGGTGGTAACCCGACCAAGGCATCAAGAGAACTTATCTAGCTATTTCCTGGTCTCGAGATATGGATGGTAACATTGCTTTTACATTCAGACTCTTCTTGGGGGTGGTAGCCCGACCAAGGCATCATGAGGGCTATCTAGCTATTTCCTGGTCTCGAGCTCTGGATGGTAACTATACTCTTACACTCAGACCGTTCTTGGGGGTGGTAGTCCGACCAAGGCATCAGGAGGGCTATCTACCTTTTTACTAGTCTCGAGATCTGGATGGCAACTATGCTCTTACACTCAGACCATTCTTGGGGGTGGTAGCCTGACCAAGGCATCTGGAAGGCTATCTAGCTATTTCCTAGTCTCTCGATCTGGATGGAAGCTATGCTCTTACACTCAGACCCTTCTTGGAGGTGGTAGCCCAACCAAGGCATCAGGAGGGCTATCTATCTATTTCCTGATCTCGAGATCTAGATGGAAACTATGCTCTTACACTCAGACCCGTTTTGGTAGGGAGTAGTGCCCGACTGAGGGATCAAGAGTGGCGAGGGGGCTTCCCTGGCTTACCCCTAGTCTTGGGGTGATAATGTCTAATTTTCCACATAAACCCAAATCATTGTAGAACATAATTAAAGTTGGAGAAAATAAGAATATCAGACTTTATTGATACGAAGGATGGAGTACATTATTGTCGGAGATAAAAAAACTAGGTGGAGGCCGCCTGCTCATAAGTCCCCTGTTCAAGGGTAGAATTTTCTTAAGTGATCTACAATCCAAGTATGATCGATGAGTTGGCCATTCATATTCTCTAGTTTGTATGCCCCATTACGGATCACCATTTTTTTAGGTATGGTCCTTCCCAGTTAGGCCCTAGGACCCAGTCTGACCTCTTCCTAGTATTCAACATTACTTTCCTGAGAACAAGGTCCCCTTTTTTGAAGTTTCGGGCCTTTACCCTCATGTTGAAGTACCTGGCAATCATGCTCTAGTAGATTACTACCTTCTCGGGCTATTAAATCTTGTTTCTCTTCCAGGAGGTCCAAGCTAGCTTGGAGCTTACTTTCATTGCTCCCTGGTTCGAAATGTTGGACTCTAAAGGAGGTCAATTTATGCTCGATAGGTAGGATTTCTTCAACCACGAAGGCTAGCGAGTAGGGCGTTTCCCAGGTAGCTGTTCTCGTTAGAGTGCGGTAAGCCTAGAGGACCTCGGGAAGCTCTTATGCACATCAGCCTTTCTTCTGTTGCGGTTTTATCTTCAATAGCTTCTCAATTTTTTTATTCGTAGATTCCACCAGACCGTTGGTCTGAGGGTGGGCTACCGAAGCAAACCGAAGGTAGATTCCCAAGCCTTCGTAAAAAACTTTGAATCGGCCATTATCGAACTTGTTAATAGTGAAATTTGGCCAGGGATCAAAGAGAAATTTTACATTCATAATCGACAATCATGAAGTCCGAAAAGACCGTAAAGCCACTCCACAGGAGCAGGGAAGGCCGGTTCGGCTTCAAAGCTACCAAAAGACAAGCCAGGTACGACCGGGATGAACCTTCACAAGAGTACTGGAAGCCAGGCTTCTACAGGCCATCTATCGGGGAACCTCGGCTCCATGGCCAAGCTCCATAACCGCCCCGTAAATGCCAGGGGAAGTCTCCAAGCTTAAGAGAGCTTCAAAAAAAGCCCACCAACCTCTCTAGAAGCCCGTTGTCCTTGCTGGATATAAAGGAAGAATCATGCCTAAATCTACACTACCCCAGCTACCTCCTAGGAGGGTCTATAAGAGCACCTCAAGCCCCCAAGGGTCAGGGAAAATCCATCTTCAGCTTCTAAGAATAGAGACAGAGCAGGGAACTACCTCACTCTGCGATGCAACATGCAGCTGGCAGGGTGTCCTCCATAAAGATCCATGACACGAGTGCACACAGGATTATCTCCACATAATATATACATGCCAAAAAGGAGGCATGCCAGAAGGCCGTAAATTTGAGTCACCTCCCTCCTGAGCGTTTGTCATCCCTTAGCTCGCCATATCTCCTTTGCTATATGGGGAGTCGATTTCATTGGACCGCTTCCTACAGCTCCAGGATAGGCCAAGCACGCTATCGTAGCATTTGATTACTTTGCAAGATGGGTTGAAGTTGGACCACTGTCCCAGATATCGAAAGAGAACACAACAAAGTTCATCAAGACCAATATAGTTGGAAGGTTCGGAACCCCTCTTATCATCATAACCGACCTCGAAAAAAAATTCGACAACGTTCGATTCAGATATTTCTATCAAGGTTTGGGAATCGACCTTCGGTTTGCTTCGGTAGCCCACCCTCAGACCAATGGTTTGGTGGAATCCACGAACAAAACCATCAAGAAGTTGTTGAAGAAAAAGCTACAACAAAAGAATGGCAGATGGGTAGAGGAGCTTCCCGAGGTCCTCTGGGCTTACCGCAATACAAGGAGAACAGCTACCGGGGAAACGCCCTAATCGGTGGCCTTCGGGGTTGAAACAGTCCTACTTATAGAGCACAAGTTGACCTCCTTTAGAGTCTAGCGATTTGAATCGGGAAGCAATGGAAGCAATGAAAGCAAGCTCCGAGCTAGTTTGGACCTCCTAGAGGAAAAGCAAGATCGAATAGCTTAAACGGTAGCAATCTACCAAGGCAGGATTGCCAGGTATTTCAACAAGAGGGTTAAAACCCGAAGCTTCAAAGAAGGGGATCTGGTCCTCAGGAAAGTGACATTGAACACAAAGAATAGATCAGACAAGGTCCTAGGGCCCAACTCGGAAGGACCCTACCTAATAAAGATGGTGATCCGTAATGGGGCGTACAAGCTCACGGATATGGATGGCCAACTCATCGACCATACTTGGAATGCGGATCACCTAAGGAAATTCTACCTTTGAACAAGGGACTCGGGAGCAGGCAACCTCTGACAAGGTTCATTTATTTTTTCTTCTGACAGTATTGTACTCCATCTTCCATATCAAAAGATCTTGCATTTTCCTGTTTACTCCTTCAATTATGTCCTACAAAGATTTAGGTCTACACTGAAAGTTTCGACATTATCGCCTCAAGACCAGGGGTAAGCCGGAAAATCCCCCTCGCTACTCATGATGCCTCGACTGGGCACCACCCCCCTCCAAGAAGGGTCTGAGTGTAAGAGCATAGTTACCGTATAGATCTCGAGACCAGAAAATGGATAGATAGCCCTTCTGATGCCTTAGTCAGGCTTCCACCCCCAAGAAGGATTTGAGTGTAAGAGCATAGTCGCCATCCAGATCTCAAGACTAGGAAATACCTAGAAAGTGCTCATGATGACTTGGTCGGGCTACCACCCCCAAGAAGGATCTGAGTGTAAGAGCATAGTTGCCATCCAGATCTCAAGACCAGGAAATAGCTAGATAGCACTCATGATGCCTTGGTTGGGCTACCAACCCCAAGAAGGATCCGAGTGTAGAAGCATAGTTACCATCCAGATCTCGAGACCAAGAAATAGCTAGATAGCCTTCCTGATACCTTAACCAGGCTACCGTTCCCCCCAAGAAGGATTCGTGCTTGAAAACACGGAAGCCCTCCTGATCCCGAGCCTAAGAAGGGGGCTAAACAGGCCTTTACTTAAATGTTCTATTCAGTCTATAGCCCCTCTAAGGAGCTCTGGGATTGAGGGCTCGATATACTTAAACTCTAAATGCTCCTATTATTTCAATAGATCTCATTGATACAGGGTTACTTACTACAGCCGACCCACAATCAAACACTTGAACTGTCAACAGAAGAAGTTAAGCCAGGAATTTCATTAGTATGGGGATCAATGCCAACAGTTTTTTTTTCTTATATTATTTTTCCCACAAAGATAGCTCGTTTCGATATAAAAGCTGGAAGACCAAGCAAGTACATGCAAGCCAGAGTTAGACCTGAGATTAAAATTTTAATATCAAGTAAGGGAGCCTATCCCCCAACAAGGCTACAACATGCAAGGGGGGCCCAATCCCTGGTTCCGAGCTACAAAAGAAAAATAATAAAAGATCAAACTCAGTTGAAGATGGGATGCCCACCCCCTTTTCTGGGCATTTAAAATAGATCACATGGAAGAGAACTCAAGCTTCTTCATCTTCCTAATGGCCTTCAGCTTCCTTCTCCATAGAATTGACCTCGCTTCAGCTTCTCATGATCGTATTGAAGCTCAGCTAGCTGCGTCTCCGTTCCCTGTTGGTTGGAGGTCATCTCCTGAACCAGGGTCTGAGTAGTGCAAGCAACCCTATGGCTCGCTCAGCTTCAGCCTCAGCCTTGGCTGCCCGATCACGAAGGAAGGCTGCCTGATGCCACATGGCCACCTGAAACTTGATAGCCTGTAAAGGAAAATCAGGTTAGAAAAATGACAAGTCAAAAAGCTCAATGAAGAAGTAAAAGCGACAATTACCTCGACTAAAAGAGCAGACCCTTTGGTGATCAAGATGTCCACGGGCATTGCGGTCATCCTAGAAAGCCTGCCGCCTAGACAAGATACGACAAATTGCTTTAGGACCTCGTCCTGACCCGCCCAACTCAATTGCTGGTGGGGGCGAGAATGGGCAACCTCAGAAATATCGGCATCTAGCTCTTTGGGAACCTTTACTACCTGGGATACAACCAGATCTGCAGAGAGGGCTAGCGAGACTCGGGGGGGCATCGTTTGGAGCAGTAACTTCTGGATGAGGGGTAGAAATAGACTTATTGATGACTTGGGAAGCAGACCCTCCTCGGTTTAAGGCCTTCGAAGCCCGAGATGCCAGAAGAGCCATCTTGGACTTCACCTGGGAAGGAGAGGAGGAATGAATGAACGGGGCAGCTACCTTAGTGGTTGACCCCCTCTTCTTCGGAACAGTAGGGAGAGCTTCTGGGGACGATCTGGAAGGAGGAGGAGGAGGTATCCCTGCTTGTCGGGCTTCGTGAAAAGTTGGAGCAACAACAAACACTGTTAGAGAAAAGAATCAAGATCATCAGATTTTAACCCCCTCCAATAAAAAAAAAAAAAAGGAAAAATAAGATAGATCGAGATACTCAATAGGGACAGCACCGGATATCCGCAAGTACCTGTTTACCCTGCGGAGATCTAAGAGGTCAGCGGTCTGAAACTTCAGATTCAAATAGTTTCGAGCAAGGATGGTCTTCTGTACGGCTTCAGACTCATCGGGCAAGGAATCCCGACCCCAGGTGGGTTTGTCACTAAAGGCGGTGGGAACCTCGAGCTCTTGCCCGCCGACGAAGACGGAGCTCCCCCAGTCTCCCCCCGCCAATAACCATTTCTTCTTTCCAAGCAGGGTCCTTCTTTCAAGCCCCGGGGATGATATAATTGAGCCTATTCTTACCCTTGGCATAGAATTTACCTCGTGGGACTCCTGTCAGGCTACCGAGGAGGAAAAGGAAGGCGAGCTCCTCAGCCCCGGGCTCCCTGGTTACGCCGCTCAGCTCGTATTGTTCCCTTTACAATACCAAGAAGCCGATTAGATAACTCCAGAAGTCGGGCGCCAGTTAAAGCGGAGCCAGCTAAAGAGTATTGAGAGCCTGTCGTAGGGTGGGGTGAAGAGGGAGCCACACCCCACTCTCAAAAGCCGCGACGTGGATAGGAAGCACGCCTTTGAATGGGCTTAAAGCATCGTAGTTTCGATGGGGGAGAGTTAGAGAAATGGTATCAGGAATACCATACTTGTCCCGTAGAAGGTCGATCGACTGAGGGTCGACAGTAGAGTCGGGGATGACCATGGGTTTGAAAGGAAGGGTTATCACTAGAGGAAGCTCCGCCACCGTAACTTAAGCCCTCCCGACCGTATCTTATCTCTCCCTGATGTCAGAGTCGTCGTCGACTAAGTTCAGAGGGTTATCAGGCCTGTTCGAAAAGCCAAAGCCAATTGAAGCGTTCCTGTTAGAACGAAGGCGCTGGAGGAGGGGGGAAGATTCCTCGTCGCTTGAAATCCCTTGCACCCGCTTAAGAGGAGCTAGGTTAGGGCCCCCGGAGCCCTCCACCAAGGCATCAACACTATCTGTGGAAGTCAACATTGATGGGCAAAAGAGATAAGAAAGCAAGCGGAAGATAGACACAGAGAAAGCAGGGAAGACGAAATTTGAAAGTTTGAAGATTTGAGGAAGAATGAAGAAAGTGAAGGTCAGGCCGGGATTTAATAGAGGTTTATTGGTGATATCCTCGGGAAGATCACCTAGAGCCATATTACAGCCGTTTTTCTTCAAATAACACTCAGTTTTAAATTCAAAATGTTGGGTAGTTAATGAGAAGATTTCGCTCTGATTAATTATCTTGATGGCGAAAAACTTTCTCAACAAAACAAGGAATCTGACTCCAACCCCAACTCTACCACCGGTGTTCAAGTCAGAGGGGACTTCTGTTAATAATAAAATTTGGCCAGGGATCAAAGAGAAATTTTCCATCCATAATCGACAAACATGTAGCCCGAAAAGACCGTAAAGTCACCCCGCAGGTGTAGGGAAAACCGGTTCGGCTTCAAAGCTACCAGAAGACAAGCCAGGCGAGACCAGGATGAACCCCCACAAGAGTACTGGAAGCCAAGCTTCTCCAAGATCTATCGGGGAACCTCGGCTTTGGGGTCAAGCTCCATAACCTCCCCGTAAATTCCAGGGGAAGTCTCCAAGCTCAAAAGAGCTTCAAAAGAAGCCCTTCAACCTCTCCAGAAGCTCGCTGTCCTTGTTGGACGTAAAGGAAGAATCATGCCTAAATCTACACTACCCCAGCTACCTCCTAGGAGGGTCTACAAGAGCACTTCAATCCCCCAAGGGTCAGGGAAAATCCATCTTAAGCTTCTAAGAACAGAGCCAGAGCAGGGATCTACCTCACTCTACGGGGCAACAGGCAGCTCGCAGGGTGACCTACATGAAGATCCATGACACGAGTGCACACAAGATCATCTCCACATAATATTTATGTGCACGTCAAGAGTTTAAATTCAAACAAGGGAACAAACTTATCTTCATCAACAATATCATCGAATCCGAAAACAATTCAAATTTCAATAACGAATCCCTCTCGATAAGGAGGGAATGAATTCATGAGATTACGGTAAAGTATTCCCATACTAAAAACCTACTTGGACGATATATATACATATATATATGTGAAGCCAAGCATGGTAAAAAGAGGAGACAACAAACGACAGAGATAGAAAATAAAAAACAACAAATATTGTTAATAGCAAAATTTGGCTAGGGACCAAAGAAGAATTTTCCACTTCCCAGCCTTCCCGTAAGGGTCTAAATTTAGGCTTATATGACGGGGTATCAAGGTCCCCGTGGTCGAGCTACCACTTGATCCTACAGGAGCAAGGCGAGGCCGGCCATACCATCTGAGCATCTCGCACGAGTCCAGGCTTACCAAATAAAGCCCAACAAGACCGCGTCAAGCTCCTTATGCCAAGATAAAGCCCGAAGCTAGGTCGACGTAAAGGAACCTAGGTCTGCCGACATCAAGGTATCTCGTGACACTCTCCTAGAGCTTGCTACTATCTCTACTTTCACTAGGTGACCTTCAAGGTGCCGAACTTGTCTTGCAAAGACCCTCTGGCCTCGTCGAGGTGTAATCTCGACCTGTCCGAGCATTAAAGGAAGTAACCCATAAAGCCTCTTTATCACCAAAAAGCGCCAAGATCCACTGTAGATCCTGGCATGGTTAAATCAAGTAGCAAGAGCAGTACTCGAGCGTACCTCTCCACCCTTCCATAAGCGAGCCAAGTTCGCCTGTTTATGGCAAACATCTTACCAGGGACTGCTAGCCAAGCCCGCTACCCCGCTAGGAAGCCTGCATAATTAGGTCAAGCTCCATGATAAAGCTCGGCGTAGCTAAACCAAGCTCCCAGCTACAAGGTTGGAACCCTATGGGATATGTCGCTCCTTAAATGGTTAGGATAAGCTCCGTGGGAAGACAAGTATCTAGCTCCTTGACAATGGAGAGGTCCCCGGGGGACCCCTCCAGTGTACTGGATCCTAGGGTACCTCGCCCTCAAGAAATATCAAATGTCACCTCGGGTAACCTCCATGAAGTACCTCTCCAAAGTGACAATCAGAACTAGAGCTCTCATCTCGGCAACGTAGGAAGAGAGGATTGACTTCTATGACATTTAAAGTACCATTAATGAGGTCAACCGTATTAATAGAGGCAGTCAACCCAATTAATGACATGATCAACACCATTAATAAAGAGAATATTCAACTCTTTATTGGTCTTCATTAGTGAAAGAGTGCAAAGAGAAAACAAATGCCTTTTCCTCCAAGATAGCCTCCACAACCTATTCTTTGGTTTCAACTATAATAGAGAATCCCGCTTATCAAGGAAAGAATAGACCGAAGAGGAAACAAACACATCCCCTCCGAGATATTAGCCACGATCTGATCAACTACATTAAAGGAAGATTGAAGAATCCTGGACTTGCACGCCAAGGTAGTCACCATTTATAAATATTCCTGTAAAACGCATAAAAAGGGGTCTCCGATCAATGACAGAAGACAGTCATGCTTCATTTAAAGATCTCTCGACATCATCAATGTATGTATTACCTTTACCTAGAATATACCGGTATCGGTCTACATTCGACCACCATTGTAAGCTCTCCGGAGCAACTACATTGTATTACTTCACCATTCTTGTAAGCTCCCCGGAGCATTCTCTGATATATACATAAGGAAGGGTATTCCTCCTTCCTCCGGATACTGCCTTGGGGTTTTTCAGCATGTGATCATTCGTGATGCTTTTTCCCCCCCTGGTCAGTCCATCTCCCTCTACAAAAGACTTGTGTATTTCCTATTATCTACTGTGTTACGCATGTGTGTATACGGACTAGGAACCGATCTCATTGGTCCTAGCTCTCTAATCTTTCTTACATGAGATCAGGAAACAACAACAAAGACCTAAGAAAACGAAGCTAAATTCCTACCCCGCTAGGCCTAGCGCTCTTATCCTCTCATCTATACGCCAAAGTCGCACGTCAAGATGAAGGAAGTTGATGAGCTCTCCGGCATTATCTTTGTGGCAGAAATCGAGCTCTCTGACACTGGAACTAGATAAGCCCCCCTCCTTACTTGCTATCTAGATTAGGGAATTACAGGAAGGAATCGAGCTCCATAATCGGGCTTCGGGTACCATGACGGGCTCCGACCAAGACCGAGGGCCAGGATCAGGACCAAGATCAACCCCTTCATACCAGTAAAGAAACCTCGAGCTCCCTCATTTCCTACCAACCACAAAGCTCGACGGAAAGGATAACTCAAGTCCTACCTACCATCAAGCTCAACGGAAAGGATGACTCGTCTCCTACCTACTACGAAGCTTGGTAGGTGGGATGACTCCTCGCCTACCTATCGTGAAGCCCGACGAGTGGGATGACTCCTACCTCCTGTTTCATCCACCTTCTTATTCATACAAGATCAGGTCAGGTATCAACGGTACCGACCCTGGCCACCACTTTCGCGGTAGTGGTCTCGAGGGAGTTAATAAGGATTTCTCATCCTAAACGAATTTCCAGTTAACACTTTCTGACGCCGTCTGTGGGAAGTTTCCATACCCTTTTTGAAAGCCTCTATGTCTCTACATGAGAATCATTATACTATCGAGGTAGCAGATTCATTATTCATGAATAACATTTACTATATACGATGTCTTTTCTCCATACATGTCGACATCGCCTATGTATCACATGTGGTGCTCATTTTATCATTTAACTCGTTTCGTTCATTGTGAAGTAAATATGGTACGTGGGATTTCTGGTGGAACCAATTCATTATGCTACTCCTAAGAAGTGAACCTGCTCAGATAATCGTAAAGCTCCAATACAATAGCTCCCCGCTTGAAGATCTCCTATATAGCTGAACCATTCTGATACATCGAGAGCTCCTATACAGTAGAACTGCACCTCTCCTGCCCTTCTACAACAGATTCATTCCGCCACCATAGTATCACTTATCCAACAAATCCACTGGGCTTCGACCTGTTCATACGGATACCTTCATACCTCCAGGTCCGCCCTTCGTAAGCTTCTAGGTAGAGGTAGCAGGTCGACCCATGAATCAAAAAAGCCACCTCAGCTGTATAGCTTCTAAAGCAGTACGACCAGTGGAAGATTAGTGGTTCCACACCTCATGCACCGAGCCAGTAAACGCCCAAGTGAGCCACTAAGACCCCGATTCATTCCAGCATGGTCAAGAGCTTCCTTTCAAATTATTAGGGACTCCAAAGATCCCAACATGCTTCTGGACCAGTACCTAAGGTGGCTTCGCTCCATTTTTACCGGGCCAATCAATGCCCTAGCAAGCAACTGAAGCCTGATCCGATCGAGGAGCTCTCTGAAGTTTCCCATATTTGGTAAGGCCACCTACGTGCCGTAGCAAGCTTCTAGAGCGGTAGCATTGCTATAAGATCGGTGGCTTCCCGCTATATGTACCGGGTCATTCATCGCTCTAGAAAGCCACCGAAGCCCGATCTTATCGAGGAGAGCCCAAAGGTTTCTCACTCTTGGTAAGGCCTCCTACATGCCTAAGCTAACCTCTGGAGCAACAACCGCACTGTAAGGCCAAGTGCCTCCTCACTTCTTATATAAGGCCTGTCAATGCCTAAGTGAGCCACTGAACTCTAGATTCATTCCAGCAGGGTCCAGAGCCCCTTCTCAAATAATAGGGACTTCAAGGATCCCGAGCATGCATCTGGACCAGTACCTCCGCTGGCTTCGCTCTATACATACCAGGTCATTCATCGCCCTAGCAAGCCACCGAAGCCCGATCTGATCGAGGAGAGCCTAGAGGTTTCCTACTCTTGGTAAGGCCTCCTACATGCCTAAGCTAACCTCTAGAGCAACAGCCTCACTCAGGGTCCAGAGCCCTCTCTCAGTTGCTGGTGACTTCTAAGATCCCGAGCATGCATCTGGACCAGTACCTCCGATGGATTCGTTCCATGTTTACCGGGCCATTCACCGCCCTAGCAAGCCACCGAAGCCTGATCCTATCGAGGAGCTCTCAAAAGCTACCCATATTAGGTAAGGCCACCTACGCGCCTAAGCAAGCTTCTAGAGCGATAGCATCGCTACAAGACCGGTGGCTTCGCTCTATATGTACCGGGTCATTCATCGCCCTAACAAACCACCGAAGCCCAATCTGATAGAGGAGAGCACAGAGGTTTCCCACTCTTGGCAAGGCCTCCTACATACCTAAGCTAACCTTTGGAGCAACAGCCTCACTGTAAGGCCAAGTGGCTCCTCACTTATTACACAGGGCTTGTCAACGCCCAAGTGAGCCACTGAACTCTCGATTCATTCCAGCAGGGTCCATAGCCCTCTCTCAGTTGCTAGGGACTCTTAGGATCCCGAGCATGCATCTGGACCAGTACCTCTGACGGCTTCGCTCCATGTTTACCAGGCCATTCACCGCCTTGACAAGCCACCGAACCCCGATCCGATCTAGGAGCTTTCAGAAGCTTCCCACATTTGGTAAGGCCACCTACGTGCCTAAGCAAGCTTCTAGAGAGGTAGCATCGCTACAAGACCGGTGGCTTCGCTCTATACGTACCGGGTCATTCATCGCCCCTGAAAGCCACCGAAGCCCGATCTGATCTAATGGAGCTCTCAGAAGTTTTACACATTTGGTAAGGCCACCTACGTGCCTAAGCAAGCTTCTAGAGCGGTAGCATCGCTACAAGACCGGTGGCTTCGCTCTATATGTACCGGGTCATTCATCACCCTAGCAAGCCACCGAAGCCCGATCTGATCGAGGAGAGCCCAGAGGTTTCCCACTCTTGGTAAGGCCTCCTACATGCCTAGGCTAACCTCTGGAGCAGCGGCCTCACTGTAAGGCCAAGTGGCTCCTCACTTCTTATACAGGGCCGATCATTGTCCAATTGAGCCACTGAGCTCTTATTTCGTTCCAGCATGGTCCAGAGTTTTCTCTCAGTTGTTGGGGGCTCATGGAAATCCCAAGTATGCCTCTGGACCGGTACCAGACAGGTTGCCCATCTCCATTGATATAGGGTCATCCATTGGTCAACCGAGTCACCACTCATCCTGGAGAGGTCCAAAGTCTTCCCTCTGTCGAAGCAAACTTCTAGAATCCCGAGCATGTCTCCAGACAGTTACTAGGCCAGTGTCTCCTCTCTACTTGTATGGTGCCATTTATCACCCTAGCGAGCTACCTTGGTCCCGATCTACCACTCTGGGCCAGCTTCCACCACCTTGGTTGGATCAACTTCAATCGGCCTTGACCTCCATCTCCTCAATTTGATCAATCGAGATCTCTTCTACCTCTCTTACCTATCCTACCTTGGCAACCCCAATCTGGACCTCTACTTTAACAGATTCAGATAGAGAGGTAGGCAGACTTGATGCCCCCCATGCATCTACAGCAGCAGAGGACTTTAAGGTAGTTCCTACCTCAACATGACTAGACATGAAAGTAGAAATGGGAACCAAGTCCTTCTCATCATCTGCGCATCCATCATCTCAATAATTTTCGGCTTCAATCAAAGAGAACCCAAGTAACTCTCAACTTTCTTTGTGATCTATTCAAGGCATCCATCCTCCAATGATGATCCGGTCAGAAGGAAGAAGAGCTCGAGCTTCATAGCAAGCAACACAGAAGCGTCCTTCAGTAAATGAAGCACCCACTTTGGCTCCCAAGGTGGCCACGCTGCCATGCAGAGTTTAAACCACTCCCACAATATGGTCGTGGGTTGAAGAAGTAACCATCCTCTATTATCATACTGATGGCTCATCTCTATTTGTACTGGGCCTTCCAATGCCCTTATGAGCCATCGAGGTCTCTAAAGGAGGTCAACTTGTGCTCTATAGGTTGGACTGCTTTAACCCCAAAGGCCAGCGAGTAGGGCATTTCCTCAGTAGTTGTTCTCCTTGTAGTGCGGTAAACCCAGAGGACCTTGGGAAGCTCCTATACCTATCTGCCTTTCTTTTGTTGTAGCTTTTTCTTCAACAATTTGTTGATGGTTTTGTTCGTGGATTCCACCAAACCATTGGTCCGAGGGTGGGCTACCAAAGCAAACCGAAGGTCGATTCCTAAACCTTTACAGAAATCTCTGAATCGACTATTATCGAACTGTTTTTTGAGGTCGGTTATGATGGCAAGAGGGGTTTCGAACCTGAAAACTACATTGGTCTTTATAAACCTTGTTGTGTTCTCTTCCGATATCTGGGAGAGTGGTCCGGCTTCAACCCATCTTGTAAAGTAATCAATCGCTACGATAGCGTGTTTGGTTTGTCCCGGAGCTGTAGGAAGTGGTCCAATCAAATCGACTCCCCACATAGCAAAAGGGTATGGCGAGCTAAGGGACAACAAACACTCTGGAGGGAGGTGACTCAGGTTTGCGGCCTTCTGGCATGCCTAGTAGGTTTACACCAAGTCCTTAGCATCTTGAAGGATGGTCGGCCAGTAATACCTCATGCGGAGAACCTTATATGCCAAGGCCTCTCCGCAAATATGGTTCTCGCATTCCCCAGAATGAATTTCTCTCAAAGCCCACTTGGCAACTTTAAGGTATAGACATCGGAGCAGGGAAGGGATTTCCCCCTTCAGTATAAATGTCCCTCCACCATACAATACCAGACCGAGAGCCTTTTAACCCTCCTAGCTTTGTTCTGGCTCCCCAAGGAGTTTCTCGTCCTGTAGATATTCTGCTATTGGATCCATCCAACATGGTTGCTGGTCCAGGGTACAAGCTTCCTTACCAGTCATAATGCTAGGTAAGGGGATTACTTGAAGATGGACTCCGTAAGGTAGGGTCTGGCCACCATAGGCAGCTATCTTGGCTAGGACGTCAGTCCGACGATTCAGCTGTCGAGGTATCTGCTCGATTCTGAATTTAATAAATCTGGTCTTGAGTTGCTGCTCCAGTTTCATGTAAACAATCATGTTATCCCCTTTGGCCTGATAATCCCCGGAAACTTGGTTGACCACGAGTGAAGAGTCGCTCTTGATATTCAGGTAATCAACCCCGAGCTCTATGGCAGCTTTTATCCCAGCTAGTAGGGCTTCGTATTCCGTTTCATTATTCGTGGCTTTAAATTCAAACCTGAAACAATGGCAGCACTCAGTTCCTTCTGGGTCGATGAGGACTATGCCCGCTCCTTCCCAGGACTGCTCGGAAGCTCCGTCAGTGTAGAGAGTCCATGACTCGCAGCTCTCCGGCCAGTTGCCAGATTCTGGAATCCTCTCAAATGTGACATTTGCTACCGCAGGGGTTGCCTGATCTGAAGGTACTGAAAGCTCGGCTACAAAGTCCGCTAGTGCTTGAACTTTTATCGCGGTCCTAGCATTACACTTAAGATCAAACTGGGTAAGCTCTAGGGCCCATGGAACCAGCCTTCCCAAAACAACAGGCCTTTGCAAGAACTGATAAAGGGGTTGGTCCGTCACCACTGCTATTGAATGAGCATGGAAGTAAGGACAGAGTTTTCTTGCCGAGGTCACCAAGGTATAAGCAAGCTTCTCCAACAGAGTATAGTTCTTTTCGGGCTTGGTAAGAGCGCGACTCACATAGTAGATAGGTCATTAGATCCTATCCCCGCATTCCTTGACCAAGTCCCAACTCACAGCGGTTCTGAAACGGCCAAGTATATTCGATGCTTTTCCCCAGGATTTGGCTTGACCATCAGTGGAGGGCTTGTTAGGTATCTTTTCAAAGCTTGGAAACCTTGTTCACTCTCCTGATCCCACTTCATGTTTTTCCCTGCTTGATAGCTTTGAACAACGGTAGGCACTTATCAGTAGACCGGGAGATGAACCTGTTGAGTGCTGCTACCTGACCGATCAAGGCTTGAACCTGTTTAAGAGATGTGGGGGATTCTAGATCCAGGATAGCCATGATTTTTTCTGGGTTAGCCTTTATGCCTCTCTCATGGACCATGAAGCCCAAAATTTCCCCGCAGTTACCCCAAAGGCGTATTTGGAAGGGTTCAACCTCATCTAGTTTTCCCTTAGGATTATGAAGGTCCTACAAAGGTCGTCCAGGTGGCCTTGCGAGGTTGAAGATTTAGTGATCATGTCATTGATATACACCTCTATCGACCTTCCAATTTCGGGCTTGAACAAACGGTTTACTAACCGCTGGTAAGTAGCTCCAGCATCACCTTGCAGTAGTACAGGCCTTGCGCGGTGATAAAACGAGTCTTTTCTTGGTCCGCGGGATGCATCATAATCTGATTGTAGCCGAAAAATGCATCCATGAAGCTCAGGAGCTTGTTCCTGAGGTGGAATCGACCAACTGATCAATTTTTGGCAGAGAGAAACTGTCCCTTGAGCATGCCCGATTGAGGTCGATATAGTCCACGCACATGCGCCACTTCCCATTCACCTTCGTGACCATGACCACATTGGCAAGCCATTCGGGGTAACGGGCTTCTCGAATGAAGCCTGCCTGGGTGAGTTTATCCACCTCTTCTTGAACTACCACATTTCTTTCTGTGTTAAAGTTGTGCCTTTTCTGTTTAACGGGCTTGAAGGTCGGATCCACTGCCATTCGATATGCAGCTAATGTCATCAGGATCCCCGGCATCTCCACATGACTCAAGGCAAAAATATCGTTTAATTTCGTAAGGACCATAATCAGGCTCTCTTTCATTTCTAGCTCAAGGGTAGCTCCGTTCTTGATGATCTTTAAGGGATCTCTTAGTCGAACAGGAATCTCCTCTAACTTATCGACTAGATGGCCGCTGGCTCATTCCCTTCTCTGTTCTTCCATGTCAGGCACCACAAGGCCTTCTTCGGGACAATCGGTGAAACCCGCATCTCCCAGGTTTAGTACTGGAGTTATCCCACCTTGGATAGTCGTCACTTGGGCGAGTTGTTTAGCTAGAGCTGGAGGGTTGGCTGACACTGCGTAGCATTTCCTAACTGCTTGATGATCACCCCAAACTTTCCCCACCTTGTCTCCGACTTGGAACTTCAGAACATTGTGGTAAATAGAGAGGACAACTTTAAAGGATGACAGGAATGGCCTCTCTAATATTGCATTGTAAGTTGATAGGGTGTCCACCACTACGAAGTCGGTCATGATGTTTTCCTAGAGAGGTGCGGCTTCGATGATCATCGATAGGATTTTTGATCCTACGGATGTGATGGAGTCCCCACTGAACCCATATAATGGAGTAGTACAACTGTTATAATGGAGTAGTACAACTGTTATAGCACCATTGCTTCAAGTTTAGTTTTTCCAAAGTGTATTTGAATAGAACGTCGACCCTGCTACCTGTGTCAAAGAGCACGCGGTGCATCATGAAATTGGCAATTTGAACTGTGATGACCATGGGGTCATCATATGGATGCACGGTGTTAAAGACATCTGCTTTTGTGAAAATGATCTGTGACAGTTGGGAGGGGTTGGTCGGTCTCTGGTCGACCTTGAAGATATCTCGCCCCTCGTCCGTACGAGAGACCTTCCTCGTATGGTTTTCCTGGAATTGTTAGAGGTACCGGCAAGAGTAGGACCTCCGTTAATAGTACGTATTACCTGAATCTGTTGCATAAGGTCTGTCTACTCTCCCTTCCTTTTCTCAGCATGCTCTCGGATCTCGGCTTGCTCCTCCCTTCCAGTCTGAATATTCTTCCTGACTTGTTGAAAGAACTCTATCAAGCATCCTCCCCTTATCAAAGCCTCAATCTGGTTCCGTAGGTTGTAGCATTCTGAAGTGTTGTGCCTTACGTCCTTGTGAAAGTCATAATATTTATAATGATTTCTTTTATCGACCGGGGCTTTCATAGGATCGGGCTTTTGTAACAAACCTTTGTCCCGAATGGCGAGGTAGAATGTTTATCGGGATGCATTTAAGGGAGTGTAATGGTCGTAGCCCCTCTCATCGTGGGATATAGGGGCCACTGTCCTGGGATGTGGTAAAGCTTGAGGAGGATCTCATTTATCCGGATACCTTTCTAATCTGGGCTGAGGAAGAGGGAAACCGTATGTTGATTTATTAGAGGGTTTGTTCCGGCTTTTCTGAGCCTGTTCGGGTCTGAGAGCTTCCTTCTTTTGTCGCTTTTCAGCTTTCATGTCGTCATGCTCCATCTTGACCTTGAACTGTTCTTCGACCTTAATCTGTTATAGAGCCCGATCATAGGCTTCCTGGAAGGTTTCCAGAGGTCTCTTGGCAAAAGACTGAAATAGTTTTCCCGTCCACAAGTTTCTTCTGAGGTTGGTGAGGGTTTCTCTCTCGGTGAAGACCTCCATCTGGATGACTTCCTTATGGAACCGCTCTACATAAGCCCGGAGAGTTTCCCTTCTCTCCTGGATCACGTATTGTAGATAAATCGGGTCCTTCAGTCAAGCTTAACTCCCTTAAATTGTGAGCAGAAATCGATTAATAATTTGGTGAAGGAATCCACGCTCCCAGCGGGTAGTTTCCTAAACCAGGTCTTAGCATAATCAGTGAGTGTAGTGGGGAACATTCGACACATAGCGGCCCTAGTTGTGTTCTGGACCTATATATGTTGAACGAAACTCTATAAGTGGCTTTCAGGATCTTCAGTCCCGGAGAAACTGTCAGCTGGCATTTTGAACTTAGGTGGGAGCTCTGCCTCCCGGATCCTTCTAGTGAAGGGGACGTTCATTTCGCTTAGAGGATCTTTCTTGTCCTCCTTGCACTTCCCCTTCTTCATCAACAGGACCTCTTTCTGTAGCTTTGCCAACTGGTCCCTTGGTCGCTTGCTTTCAGATTTCCTTGAGTCGATCTCGGATCACTCACCATCAGATCCCTCTGATGAACTAGCAACCTCTACCTGGTTCCTTCTTCGGAGAGGGCTTGCTCGGGGGCTTTGCTGACTTTCTTTTTCTCCACCCCAAGCTTCCCTCCTTATAGTCGTTAGGTAGAGTAGCTTTTTCAGTCCCCGGGGAAAAACATCTGCCGAGGATCTGACTTGTCTTGGTTGGTGGCATGGTAGAACTTCGGAAACATGGGGCATGGGCCCTAGCCTATACTGGATCGAGTCGGAAGCCCTCTCTGTTACGAGTTGATTCCCGAGGGGCAGGTCCTAGGCGATCAAAGGCGGGTTGCCTAGCCCCAGGCCTGCTTGACTCCCCCTAATTGCAGAGACCCGTTTGTTGGATAGCGATACCCTCAGCGAGTAATCGAAGGTGGACGTTCTCTACAAAGGCCGCCACTTGTTGGTCAAGCTCGACCTGGCTTCCCAGAGGGGGATCCAGAGCCCGTACAAAGGCTGGCAGGGTAGAAATCTGGCAAGGGAGCCCAGATTTTCTCCCTTTCCTCGGGGAATTTATTGTCGATGTAGCAGAAGGTTGCCCTGCTGCCCTTGTGAGGAGCGGAGCCTCGGATAACTATGAAACAACGAACTTTATGAATGTAAAGAGATGGTGCTGTGAGAGGTTTCCCACAGACGGTGCCAGAAAGTGTTGACGGGAAATTTGCTCGAGATAAGAAATTCCTGTTAACAACCTCGAGACAACTACCACGAAATTGGTGGCCGGAGTCGGTATTGTTGGTTCCCGACCTAGTTAAGAGATAGACGAGAGGCTGAAACGTAATAACAGTAAATGGGAGATTTATTATTGATATATTGATTTAAGATACAAATAGCTCTCTTGTTTGCTCACAGTCTCTCGGAGGTTTAGGGTGGTGGCAACTCGGTGCCTGTCGAATAGTGGAGATAAAGGTGACTGTGTTCTGAATCAAGAATTTAGGTCTTCCCCTCTTCTTTTTATCTTATATGTTGTTGCCTTTTTGTAAATGTCGTTCTCTGTTTTATTGTGTATGATTTTTCGACTTTTCTACCATGCTTGGCCCCTCATATATATCGTCCAAGTAGGGTTTTAGTTTGCAAATACTCTACCATGATCACATGAATCCGTTCCCACTTTATCGGGCGGGATTCGTCATTTAAATTTGAATTGTTTCCGGATTAGATGATATCGTTGACGAGGATAAGTTTGTTCCCTTATTTGAATTAAAATCTTGACGTGAATGAAAATATTATGTGAAGATGATCCTGTGTGCACTAGTGCCATGGATCTTCAAAGAGGTCACCCTACCAGCTGCCTGTTACCCCGTAGAGCGAGGTAGACCCCTGCTCTGGCTCTGTTCTTAGAAGCTTAATATGGATTTTCCTTGACCCGTGGGGGCTTGAGGTGCTCTTATAGACCTTCCAGGAAGGTAGCTGGGGTAGTGTAGATTTAAGCGTGATTCTTCCCTTATGTCTAACAAAGACAGCGGGCTTCTAGAGAGGTTGGCGGGCTTTTTTCAAAGTTCTGTTGAGCTTGGAGACTTCTCCTGGCATGTAAGGGGCGGTTATGGATGTCGAACTCAGAGCCGAGGTTCCCGGATAGATGGCCTGGAAAAGCCCGGCTTCTAGTACTCTTATGGAGGCTCGTCACGGTCACGCCCTGCTTGTCTTCTGGTAGCTTTGAAGCTGAACCGGCCTTTCACGCTCCTGTGGGGTGGCTTTACGGTCTTTCAGGGCTTCATGATTGTCGATTATGTGTGAAAAAATTCTCTTTGACCCCTGGCCAAATTTCACTGTTAACACATTCGAAGAAAGACGGCTGCAATACGGCTCCAGGTGATCTTCCTGAGTATATCGTCGATATCATTACCGTTAATCCTCTATTTAAATCCGGCCTTACTGTCACTTTCTTCACACTTTCTCAAATCTTAAATTTTCAGATTTCTTCTTTCCTGCTTTTCTCTATCGATTTCCCTCGGTCTTCCACTTATTTTCAAGTTCTTCTTACCCATTAATGTCGACTTCCTCAGACAGTATTGACACATTGGTTGAGGACATCGAAGGCCCTAACCTAGTTCCTCGTAAAAGGGTGCGAGGAATTTCCAGCTATAAGGAGTCTTCCCAGGTCCGCCAGTGCCGTCGTTCTGGCAGGAACGTCTCTATTGGCTCCGGCTTCTCGAACCAGCTTGACAACCCTCTGAATCTAGTAGACGAGGATTCTGATTTCGTGGAGAGAGTCGATGATGTTGGGAAGGTTCATGTTACAATGGTGGCGCTTCCTTCAGCGTCCTTTCGAACCCAGGGTCATCACTGATTCCACCGTCGACTCTTAGTTGAATAGCCATCTTCGGGATAAATACAGTATTCCTGACACCGTTTCCCTCACTGTCCACCACAGTAATTATGACATTTTTAGCCTGCCCAAAGGCGTACTTCCAATCCATGTCACAGCTTTCGAGAGCTGGGTGAGGCTCCCTCTTCACCCTACCCTTCGGCGAGCTCTTAATGCCCTTCAGTTGGCCCTGCTCCAATTGACGTCCGGCTTCTTGAGGCATCTAGTCGGCTTCCTTGTGTTATGAAGGGAGCAATGCGAGATAAGTAGTGTAACCAGGGAGCCTGGGGTTTAGGAACTCGCCTTCCTTTTCCAGATAGGTAGCCTGGTTGGGGTTCCTCGAGGCTAATTCTACGCCAAGGCCAAGAACAATTCAAAGAAAGACCCAGCTTGGAAAGAGGAGTGAGTACTGGAGGGGGAAGACTGGGGGAGCTCTGTATTTGTCGACGGGCACGAGCTAGAGGTCCCCACTGCTTTTAGTGACAAACCCTCGTGGGATCGAGACTCCTTGCCTGCTGAGTCTAAAGCAGTGTTGAAGACCATCCTGGCCAAGAATTATCTTAATTTAAAGTTTCCAACCACTGACCCCTTCGACCCCCGCAGGGTGAACAAGTACCTGTGAATCTCTATCGCTACTTCTTGTAAGTATCTGGCTTTATCAAGCTATTGGATTGTTTGATGGTTTAGTTCTGATGGCCTTAGCCCTTTTCTTAACAGTGTTTGTTGTTGCTCCAGCTTCTCACGAAGCCCTGTAAAAAATGATCCATCTTCCTCCTTCTAGATCATCCTCGGGAGTACTCTCTGCCACTTCGAAGAAGGGGGGTCAACCATTAAGGCTGCTACCTTGCTTACTTCTGCTCCAACACCTTCTCAGGTGAAGTCTAAGATGGTTATCCTTGCATCTCGAGCGGCAAAGGCTCTAAACCGAGGAGGGCTCGCTTCCCAAGCAGCTGATAAGTCCACTATTACCCCCTTACAAGTAGTTTCTGCTTCAAATGATGGTTCCCCAGTCACATTATCCCTTTCTACTTACCCGGTTGTATCCCAGGCAGTCCAGGTTCCCAAGGAGCCCGACGCCGATACTCCTGAGGTTGCCCTTTCTCAGCCCCACCAGCAATCGAACTCGATAGGTCAGGATGAGGTCCTAAAGCAATTCTTTGCATCCTGTTCAGGCGACGGGCTTTCTAGGATGACCTCGATGCCCGTGGATATCATGATTACATAAGGGTCTACCCTTCTAGCCGAGGTAATCGTCGCTTTTACTTCTTCATTCAGTAGCTTGATTTATCATTTTCTAACATGAATTTCCTTTGCAGGCCTTCAAGTTTCAGGTAGCCATGGGACATCAGGTGGCCTCCCTCCACGATCGGGTAGCCAAGGCTGAGGCTGAGGCTGAGCGAGCTATGGGGTTGCTTGTGCGGGCTCAAACTCTGGTCTGGGAGATTACCTCTAGCCAACAGGGAACGGAAACACATCTAGTTGAGCTCCAGTGTGACCATGAGAGGTTGAAGCGAGCTTTTGATCAGGAAACTCTTCAGTCGAAGCGACAAGCTAGCCAGCGGGATGACTGAAAGGGAGAGGCGAAGACTCTAGATGTCGAGAACCAAGCTTTGCAGGCTCAAATTACCCAGCTCCGGGCCGAGATGGAAGCCTCTTGTAATATGGGGTACTTTTATGCTTCCTATCAGGTTGCAGTAGCCCTTCTTCCCCCATTTGATCTCTCCAGCATCGCCGGCTGGGATAGAGAAGAGGTTATGTCATGGGCTGCTGAGATGTCTAGCCCTAAAAATGATAGAGTTGGTTCTTCTAGGGAGGGGGCCGGGAAGAGGTTAGAGGTGCCAAATCCACCTCCTTCTATTCCAATCTTTCCGGTGTCTGGTCCTCTTTAAGGGGGGCCCAGTCCGAGAAGTTAGAAGGAGGCCTTGCTGAAGCCCGAGATCCCCCCATAATGCTCTAAGGAGTGGAGTCAACAGAAGGCGGGATTATGCCTGAGTCAGTGGCCAGCCTTCTTGATGCAGCCATACCGCCTGAGGTTATGGCGGTGATAAATAAAGTCGTGGAGGAGGATCATGTTGATCCCGAAGCAGCTAGGGTGGATCCCCAAAGGGAGGTGGTGGAGGCAGTAGGTGCCGCTGATCATGATGAGCTACGACCGGAGAGGGGAGCAGGAGGTTAGGTTCACTCTATAGAAGATGACGCGGGAGGTCCTCAGGAAGACGAAGAAGTTTGAGTTCTCTCCCATGTAATTCATTTTGAATGCCCGAAAAAGGGGGTGGGCATCCCATCTTTAACCGTGTTTGACCTTTTGTCATTTTATTCTCTTTTTTGTAGCCCGGAATCAGGGATTGAGCTCCCTGCTTGTTTTAGCCTTATTGGGGAATAGGCTCCCCCACTTAATAATAAAGTTTCAATTTTAGATCTAACTCTCACTCCAACTTGCCGTACTTACTTGATCTTCTCTAGATCCAGCATTTATAGCGAAAAGAACTATCTTGGGGGAACAACAAGATAAGAAAACTGTTTAAGCATGAAAACGAACAGTTAGCATCGGGCTTCCTGACCACCGAATCTCGCAGCTCAACTTCCTTAGTCGATAGTCCCCTTATTTGATTATAGGTCTGTTATAGTGAGTGACCATGTATCAAGGAGGGCTAGTTAACCAGAACTAACTGGTATATTTAGAGTAAATCGACCCCTCTATCCCTGAATCCTTTTAGGGGGTTGTAGCCCAAGAGAGGCATTAAGCAAAGAAATGTCTAGTCCTCCTTTTTAAGCTAGGGATCGGGAAGGCTTCAATGTTCTTAAATTCGAGTCTTTCCTGGGGGTGGTAGCCCGACCAAGGCATCAGGAGGGCTATCTAGCTATTTCCTGGTCTCGAGATATGGATGGCAACTATGCTCTTACACTCAGATCCTTCTTGGGCGTGGTAGCCTGACCAAGGCATCAGGTGGGCTATCTAGCTATTTTCTGGTCTCAAGATCTGGATGGCAACTATGCTCTTACACTCAGATCCGTTTTGGGGATGGTAACCCAACCAAGGCATCAGGAGGGCTATCTAGCTATTTCCTGGTCTCAAGATCTGGATGGCAACTATGCTCCTACACTCAGATCCTTCTTGGGGATGGTAGCCCGACCAAGGCATAAGGAGGGCCATCTAGCTATTTCCTGGTCTCGAGATATGGATGGCAACTATGCTCTTACACTCAGATCCTTCTTGGGGGTGATAGCCTGACCAAGGCATCAGGAGGGCTATCTAGCTATTTCCTGGTCTCGAGATCTGGATGGCAACTATGCTCTTACACTCAGACCCTTCTTGGCGGGGGGTAGTGCCCTGCCGAGGCATTAGGAGTGGCGGGGGAGCTTCCCCGACTAACCCCTGGTCTTCAGGTGATAATGTCGAATTTTCTGTGTAAACCCAAATCATTGTAGAACATAGTTAAAGAAGGAGTAAACAAGAAAAGCAGGCTTTATTTGAAAATAAGATCACGGTTAAATGCTCAAGGCTAACCTAGAGGGGGGTGAATAGGTTAGGCACCTTCTTCGACTCCCTTAGAAACAAACAAAAGTTTGTCCCTATAGATTAATTGTAGCACAATATATATATTAATTAATGACAATTAATCAATATATAAACACAAGTAAAGTGTGATAAAAACAAGTAATTGTAACACATACACCATCTATATTATAAAGAGGAAGTCAACACACATAAAAAGTTCTATCCACAATACAAATATTAGAGAGATAGGGATAGAGAAAAGTTGACATATGATATAACGTGGTAAACCTCCGAATAGGAAACATCCACGGGCTAGCAGCCGCCGGCAAACAAAATCCACTAGTAGATAAGACAAGTACAATCTCTCAAGTGACCTCTTCACCTAGAAACTACCCTCATATCCTACTCTAGAAGTTGTCGCCCTATGCTCAACAATCCGAGGCTTCACACCTATGGTCAAGACTTCCTTGCTCACCTTATCCGGATCTTCACAACCCAAGGCAAGACTTCTTGCTCAACTATCCGAGTCTTCCCGACTCTAGTCAAGACTTCCTTTCTCACCTATCCGAGTTCTCCCAACTCTAGGCAAGACTTCTTGCTCGACTATCCAAGGCTTCACACCTCTAGCCAAGACTTCCTTGCTCGACAATCCGAGGCTTCACACCTCTTGCCAAGACTTCTTGCTCAACACCATAGGTCTCACACCTATTGTCAAGACTTCCTTCTCATAAGGCATCTAGGTGATCATGAATGCAAAACACAAACAAGCACGCAACATAGAATGCTATGATCAAAACATCCTATGGAAAATACTAGACATGAGCATGAATGCACAAATCACATATAGTCTAGTTTATCATGCATGAGTAGTCAATCTAGATTATGTAAGATATGATCAACATTAATCACAAACTAGATTCATGCATATATCTAAACTTGAATCACAAGATATGATCAACAAATCACAAGATCAAGTTTAAATCACAAAATCCTAAAACATGCTAAAATCATATGACAATGTCAAATAGATCTAAGCATAAGTTCTAGAGCATATTCATAATCATAGATTCAACAAATCACATGAATAGCTCAAAAGAACATAAGCACATGTATTATGTAAGAATTTCAGCCAAGAGAGCCTAATAAATGTGATGAACTATTTTTCACAAAATCAATCAATCAAAGACCACAAAATAATCCTAGAATCAAAGCTAGCACAATACAATCCCAAACATGTGATAACACAGGCAAAATTAAAACCTAACTCAACATGAATGATTTCAATTGAAATTCAATCTAGCTTTGAAAGTGTTCAAAACACAAATCAAAACACTCACAATATACAAATATATGTAGAAGAAGAAAACCCAAGGCAATTGACCAAGTTTTAAAAGAAAACTTAGAGAGAAAATCAATACCTTAGTTTATCTAGGTGCAGTCCCGTTTTTGTATAATTAGACATCAACAACAGCAGTAAAATAAACTTAAACCTTCAGAGAAAAGATAGATGATGAATAGATGAACGATCTCAACTTTGAATCACTCAAATCAGAGTTTAAATGAAAAAGTTATGGTGTTTGGAAGTTGAGAAAATTTAGAGAGAAAATTCTTCACACTTGATTTGAATTTCTTCTTAGAATGAAATGTGAGAGGGGGAGAGATTATAAAGGAATGGGAAAGAAGAAAGCAAGAAAGACCAAAATAGCCCTCTTTAGAAGTGCTCCCCTGAGATGGCACATGGGCATCTCGGGGCAGCAAGGTTGTGCTGCCGAGATGGCCACGCGCCATCTCGGGCATGCACACCTCCATGGCCTTTTGGCCATGGTGCATTCCCCTCACGCTCTTCGACCGATCTCCGGCCTCCAAACTCGGAATTCTAATCCGTTTGTGGATTACGAAATGTAACTCTCACATGGACATGGAAATAAATGATACTCAACCCATAATATAATAATTCGACTCGATATATGAAGACGAAGACAATGTATAAAACATGAGTTGAAGTGTAGTATCTTTTGATTTTGAACTTGAAAACAATAGTATGAGTAACCAAAATGACCGGAACTCAATCAAGAATGATTTAAGACTAAATCCAAATTCAATATCCATGTTATACAAACATATACACACACAAATACAATTTATAGTAGAATGCAAACTACATAGAGATAACTTCAAACCATGCATATTCCAAAACATGTTATTTCCAAACCAATGCATGAGCATTCATCTTAAAGTGTGTGAATGTGTTATACATGGTGCACAACGATACAGGGACTCGTATGAATGAATTGTATGTGTGTTCCTATAAAGGTGCACAATGATACAGGGAGACAAATGTATGATATGTGTGTGTGTGCTTTTAAAGGTGCACAACTATGCAGGGACACAAATGTATGATATGTGTGTGTGTGCCTAACCCTTGTAAGAGAAAGATAAGGTCTTAGTATACCTTTGTAAAAACAAATTGCATCCTTTCTCTTTGATGACTTAGAACTTGCTTTGACTTGTTGTTTCTTCTTCCTTGAAGCTTGATTCATCATGAACCTAAACAACTAAGTCATTACAAGTAAACATCATTTTGATATGGAATTCATGCCAACACAAACTAAAACCTAACAATCTCCCCCTTTGGCAAATTCCATGTCAAAATACCTATACATTTACTACATATATAAAAATCAAGATAGGTCACAAAATCACTCCCTCACATTACAATGAGTAAGATTCCTATAACTAATCTTCACCAACTATTGAACTTCATCTTGATCTTCTCTTGAAGCAACCTACAAATCATCTCAAAGCACAATGCATATACAAGAGAAAAACAACAAATGGCAACATATAATATGGATAAGAATATACAATTAAGTCCACAAATACATGTATCTCCCCCTCAATACATGCCAATTACAAGAATTCTTAACCAAATCTTAAGAATAATTATTACAAGCCATTGAAAGTCCAAAAGTTCACAAAAACTACATACAAAATAAACTAAGTAACTAGCAATTCATAACAACTCTTTCTCCCCTTTTTTGACATGAAATGATGCCAAAAGGTAAGAAACATAACATGCGACTCAAATACTAGCTACTATATCCACCAAAGAAAGATGTGCGTGTAGTTGACCTAACATAATACTTGAGAGGTGGTATTGAACTTGATGCAATACACTCCTCCAACTCTTTTATTCTAGCATCTTGTTTTTCAACTATAACACTAAGCTCATCAACCTTCTTCTTCAAATGCAAAGCCCAATCTGGAAGAATGTTTATGCTAGTCTCTTGACAATCAACTTGTGAACTAAAAAGTCCAAAAGTATCACATGTCTTACCCTTATCCTTATATGACATGTATGACACACGTTTATCACTATACTTTTCCAAGGGTTGTACCAACATATCATCTCCACTACTTTGAACACCACGAGCTAAACACAAAGAAGTTATAAACCCCGGTAATGCAAGCTTCTTATCTCCTCTAGTTGAGAAAGCCGCATTATCCAAATAAAACAAAAGCAAATCCCCAAGGTTTATAGGTTGATTAGTCACTAAGGCATATACTATTTTGATCTTGTCTTTATTCAACTCGGTTGAATTCGAAGATCCAATAATATTTGTGCAAATGAAAAGATGCCAAAATGCACTAGCCTTAGTTAACTCATATTGACTAATATATACTCTACATTTCCACTCAAAAGAAGCATTGTCACATAGAGTTCTACCCATGATATTAAGATTCTCAATGATATCAATATCTAAAAAGTTTGAATCAATATCACTAGATAGCCCAAGAAACTTGGTAATGTTTACCGGGTTAACTCTAAACACAATACCCCTAACATCCATCAAAGCATCCAATAAGGTGGCACTCGCTCTATATTCATGATAAAATTCTCTAACAATAGTGTCATTCACTATTCCAAGCATGCTTACCCAAGATTCCCAATTTCTATCCTTAATGCATTTAAGAACATAAGAATCTTTACATTTACCTAAGTTAATGCCTCTATCTTGAAATATCTTCTTAGTAGCAAAGGTCCCTAAATCCTTTGACCTTGAAGCTTTGGATCTCTTTGAGGTTGACTTGGCTTTCACAGTGGGATTCAATTGATTTCCACTTCCGGTAACTTTAGTTCTTCCCATTTGTTCTTGTGAAATAAGATGCTATAAACAAACAAAAGTGAGTGAAAGGCAAAACAAGCTTATTAGTCACAAATATATAAAACAATGACATATGACTTAAAAATGAATCATCATGCAAGATAAAGATAATGAGTAATATCTTACAAGTATCATTAAGTCAAAATATGCCAACATGTAACAAAATGAAGCATGTGAACATATCATAAAAGAGAACAATGTCTAGCATACAATGCTCCCACTTGATAAATGCCATGACTAAGATTCGTGATAGCATAAGGTTCACAAGGAAGTTCACACAATCACACATTCAAGCAATTTGAAGAAATATCAACAAAATAAGCTTCATATGCTAAGAGAGATACACAAAGATTTTTCAAGTTCTCTCACAATTCTTCAACAATTGCAAAGATATCATCATACTAATAAACAAAGTGTGTGTGTGAGAGATATGCTTCATATATATATCAAGAAGTAGTTTGATAATCAACATGCAAATAATTTCCAACAACTATTCATCTTAAACTTTTTCCATAAAAAGTCAAACCGATTATCATCCAGAATTTTTTGCTTTTAAAAGAATAGATTTTTAACATATAGTGTGTGTGTGCATGTGGCTCGTCATCTCATTTCTGTTTTTCAACCCAAGCTCATTTGATTTTTAACTATCCTCCTTTTTAAGCCTTCCTCCTTTTCTTTTTAGGCTTTGAATCAAAGATTTTTTTTTTAATTGATTTCATTTCAACACTTCTTTGATTTTTCCATTTTTTTTTTACATAAACAAAAATTCACTTCATGACGACTTTCACTCATCAGAATGGGGTAGCTCTTTCCAACATTGGGTAGCTTTCACAACCAAGGTGTGTAGCCCTTTTCATGAAGGTGCTCGTTGAGTTCTATGTAATTGCCGAAGCAAAATGGATACTAACCATAGGTCATTTTAAATGTACTTAAGCACAAAAACTTCAAGATGTATCCAATGTTTACATATTAGTAAACTCAACCTACTAGCAAAACATATAAGAGAAGCAATGTGCAATTTTTAGAAAACCAAGATTTTATGGCTCATAAGCACATGATCTAAGAGCAATAAGTAGAGACTTATTCAAGATCATTACTTCTCTAATGAGTAGCTTTCAAAGAATATGAAGCTCATATTTTCAAAAGTAATGCCACTCGATATACCAAACACAAACAATCATCAAAGTTAAGATCTATACGAACAATATCACTATTAGATCCTAAAATAGCAAATGTCAATGAGATCCATATGTTTACTATACAAAATTCTCTAATATGACATGCTATAAGATGTATGTCAAAAATTGAGTCAAAAGATGAATATCTAAGAGAATGTGAATTAGAGCATAGAGATACCTTTTTGCATATTATATTCACCAAATATCATACTTCCGCCCTTTTTATGAGCACTCTTGCCTTGAATGTCCTCATGACACCAAGTTGACGATGTTTCACAACAAGAGTATAAAAAGCATAATATCTCAACTCAATCAACACATATAACAAGAGAACTTCTTCAAAGTGAATCAACAAATTTTGACCATCATAACAATCATGATGTGAGATAACCAAGTTCATATCAATACAAGGAGTATTCAAAGCTAGCAAGCAAGAATTCTCAACACAATTGATATATATCCTCAAAGCTATCTCACATGTGCTTCTTATATTAATGATAAGAGCACTCACCCTTGAACCACTTGTTCTTGGGTGTACCTACACAAACATTTCCAATATCATCCTTGAAAACAATGTTAAATCTAAAGTAAAGTCCTTCAATTACTTGATTAACAAGAATACCATTAACACACTCTTCCTTAACATTTTCAACACAGGCTTTTTCAAGTTAAACAAGATTTGAATTCTTTCTACTCCATAACTTTTTCTCATACTTAGCAAAATTATCATGTTTCTCAACTTCCAAGGCCTTAGCATGTTCATGTTGAAGTTTAATCTCCTTATCCCTAGATTCATTTCCTAATTTGCATTTTTCAATATATTTATAACAGCAAGGCTTAATGTGACCTATTGTGTTGCAATAATGACAAATTGGAATAAAAGATGAGATTGTACCTTTTGGAGTTGAACTAGCTTCACTAGGAGTTTGCAAAGATACCTTGTTTACCAACTTCTTCTTGGCTTTTGATCTTCTCTTCTTGTGTGGTTTCTTATCAATCACGACTTCATCAAAGTGTGTAGGAAGTGGTGCTTCCAAGAGCTCCTCTTCAACTACCAAGTCGTCTTCACCACTATGAGAGTTAACAAGATTCCTAACACTAGACACACTAACCGAATCATTCATTAAATCCTTGATAGCCTCCTTAGCCGTGTCTATCTCTTCCATCAATTCTTGTTCTCTCTTCTTTAAAGAAGATATCACATTATCCTTCTCAAGGTTAATCATTTCAAGTTCTCTAAACTTCTTCATAATATCACCTTTTTCACCAAGAAGTCTGCGAGTAACAACCACAAACTCATCTAGTTGCTTCTTGATCAAATCATCCTTCTCAACTACTTCTCTTTGAGTATTGTCTCTAACTTCTTCAAGATTTTCTATCTTTTTCAACAACTCAAGATTAGTAGGAATGGAACTAGAGCATCCATCATGATTTGCATCAAGGTTCTTGTTCAAAGATAGTGTACTACCAACATCTAGTGAAGAATGAGAAGCTGTTAGAGCTACAAAGTTGCTTACCAACTCTTTATCACTTGAAGACTCACAACTAGAGCTCTCATTGTCACTAGAATTAGCATCACTCCAAGTAGCCGCCAACACTTTGCCTTTCTTGTCTTTCTTAGATGGCTTATTGGTGCACTCACTAGCAAAGTGACCAAAACCTTGACAATTATAGCATTGAATCTCTTTCTTGTTCATGGCTTGACTATTCTTCACAATCCTTGGAGATGATGCTCTCTTGACTCTTTTTTCCTTAGAAGACTTGCCTTTAGTTTTGGCATTCTTCTTTAGAAACTTCTTGAACCTTCTAACCAAGAGTTCCATTTCTTCATTTTCATCATCACTCTCCTCCTCAATAGCATTGAGAGCAATTCCCTTACTCTTGATCTTTGGCTTCAATCACATCTCATAAGTTTGGAGAGACCCAAGCAACTCATCGATGTTCATACTATCCACATCCTTGCTTTCCTCAATGGTCGTCACCTTTGATTTGAATCACTTAGGAAGAGACCTAAGGATTTTCCAATTTAAACACTCTTTTGAGATAGGTACTCCAAGTGCTTGACATTGGTTGGCTATGTTAAGAAGCCGGAATTGGAAGTCTTCAAACTTTTCTTCCTCACCCATACTTAAACCTTCAAATTGTGATGCCAACATTTGAAGCCTAGTTTTCTTCACCGCTAAGGTTCCTTCATTAGTAACTTGGAGAGTATCCCAAGCTTCCTTTACGGATTCAAGATTTTAGATGTAGGAGAATTGATGCCCATACCCTCCTCCAAAGATGGCATTCATAGCACAATGGTGCCATTTTGCAACCTCAAACTCATTTGTTGTCCATTCATTTCTTGGCTTGAGTATCATGGTTCCATCCTCTAAAACCTTGCTAGGAGGACTTTAACCTTCTTCCACTACCATCAAACCCCTTTCATCAATAGAGCGGATGTAGGCTTTCATCCTCAACTTCCAATACCCATAGTTAGTGCCACGAAGTAATGGTGGCCTAGTATTTGAGGCTCCTTCAACTATTACATCATCTTGTAAACCCATGACTTCAAACGCCTTACAAAAACAGTGAAAGTATCACCCCGGACTCACACTAAGTGCAATCTAGTGTCTTGCTCTGATATCAATTGAAAATACAATCACGGTTAAATGCTCAAGGCTAACCTAGAGGGGGGGATGAATAGGTTAGGCACCTTCTTCGACTCCCTTAGAAACAAACAAAAGTTTGTCCCTATAGATTGCTTGTAGCACAATATATATATTAATTAATGACAATTAATCAATATATAAACACAAGTAAAGTGTGATAAAAACAAGTAATTGTAACACATACACCATCTATATTATAAAGAGGAAGTCAACACACATAAAAAGTTCTATCCACAATACAAATATTAGAGAGATAGGGATAGAGAAAAGTTGACATAAGATATAACGTGGTAAACCTCCGAAGAGGAAACATCCACGGGCTAGCAGCCGCCGGCAAACAAAATCCACTAGTAGATAAGACAAGTACAATCTCTTAAGTGACCTCTTCACCTAGAAACTATCCTCATATCCTACTCTAGAAGTTGTCGCCCTATGCTCAACAATACGAGGCTTCACACCTATGGTTAAGACTTCCTTGCTCACCTTATCCGGATCTTCACAACCCAAGGCAAGACTTCTTGCTCAACTATCCGAGTCTTCCCGACTCTAGTCAAGACTTCCTTTCTCACCTATCCGAGTTCTCCCAACTCTAGGCAAGACTTCTTGCTCGACTATCCAAGGCTTCACACCTCTAGCCAAGACTTCCTTGCTCGACAATCCGAGGCTTCACACCTCTTGCCAAGACTTCTTGCTCAACACCATAGGTCTCACACCTATTGTCAAGACTTTCTTCTCATAAGGCATCTAGGTGATCATGAATGCAAAACGCAAACAAGCACGCAATATAGAATGCTATGATCAAAACAACCTATGGAAAATACTAGACATGAGCATGAATGCACAAATCACATATAGTCTAGTTTATCATGCATGAGTAGTCAATCTAGATTATGTAAGATATGATCAACATTAATCACAAACTAGATTCATGCATATATCTAAACTTGAATCACAATATATGATCAACAAATCACAAGATCAAGTTTAAATCACAAAAACCTAAAACATGCTAAAATCATATGACAATATCAAATAGATCTAAGCATAAGTTCTAGAGCATAATCCTAATCATAGATTCAACAAATCACATGAATAGCTCAAAAGAACATAAGCACATGTATTATGTGAGAATTTCGGCAAAGAGAGCCTAATACATGTGATGAACTATTTCTCACAAAATCAATCAATCAAAGATCACAAAATAGTCCTAGAATCAAAGCTAGAACAATACAATCACTAACATGTGATAACATAGGCAAAATCAAAACCTAACTCAACATGAATGATTTCAATTGAATTTCAATCTAGCTTTGAAAGTTTTCAAAACACAAATCAAAACACTCACAATATACAAATATATGTAGAAGAAGAAAACCCAAGGCAATTGACCAAGTTTTAAAAGAAAACTTAGAGAGAAAATCAATACCTTAGTTGATCTAAGTGCAGTCCCGTTTTTGTATGATTAGACACCAAAAAAAGCAGCGAAATAAACTTAAACCTTCAGAGAAAAGATGGAGGATGAATAGATGAACAGTCTAAACTTTAAATCACTCAAATCAAAGTTCAAATGAAGAAGTTATGGTGTTTGGAAGGTGAGAAACTTTAGAGAGAAAATTATGCACACTTGATTTGAATTTCTTCTTAGAATGAAATGTGAGAGGGAGAGAGATTATAAAGGAGTGGGAAGGAAGAAAGCAAGAAAGACCAAAATAGCCCTCTTTAGAAGTGCTCAACTGAGATGGTGCGTGGGCATCTCGGGGCAGCAAGGTTGTGCTGCCGAGATGGCCACACGCCATCTCGGGCATGCACACCTCCATGGCCTTTTGGCCATGGTGCATTCCCCTCGCGCTTCCCTCGCGTTCTTCAACTGTTCTCCAGTTTCCAAACTCGGAATTTGAATCTGTTTACGGATTACGAACCATAACTCTCACAAGGACATGGACATATAAGATACTCAACCTAGAATATAATAATTCGACTCGATATATGAAGACGAATACAATATATGAAACATGAGTTGAAAGTGTAGCATTTTTTGACTTTGAACTTGAAAACAATAGTATGAGTAACCGAAATGACCGGAACTCAATCAAGAATGATTTAAGACTAAATCCAAGTTCAATATCCATGTTATACAAACATATACACACACAAACACAATTCACACTAGAATGCAAACTACATAGAGATAGTTTCCAATCATGCATATTCCAAAACATGTTATTTCCAAACCAATGCATGAGCATTCATCTTAAAGTGTGTGAATGTGTTATACATGGTGCACAACGATGTAGTGACACATATGAATGAATTGTATGTGCGTGCCTATAAAGGTGCACAATGATGCAGGGACATAAATGTATGATATGTGTGTGTGTGCCTTTAAAGGTGCACTACTATGCAGGGACACAAATGTATGATATGTGTGTGTGTGCCTAAGCCTTGTAAGAAAAAAATAAGGTCTTAGTATACCTTTGTAGAAACAAATTGCATCATTTCTCTTTGAAGACTTAGAACTTGCTTTGACTTGTTGTTTCTTCTTCCTTGAAGCTTGAATCATCATGAACCTAAACAACTAAGTCATTACAAGTAAACATCATTTTGATATGGAATTCATGCCAACACAAACTAAAACCTAACATTATTGATATGGAGGAATATGGAGGAATATGGAGGATGGAGTACATTATTGTCAAAAAAAAAAAACTAGTCGAAGGCCGTCTGCTCCTGAGTCCCATGTTCAAGGGTAGAATTTTTTAAGGTGATCTGTATTACAAGTATGGTCGATGAGTCAACTATTCATATCCTTGAGATTGTAAGCCCTATTACGGATCACCATCTTTATTAGGTACGGTCCTTTCCAGTTGGGCTCTAGGACCCCGTCAGACCTCTTCCAGGTATTCAACGTTAGTTTTTTGAGAACCTGATCCCCTTCTTTAAAGTTTCGGGCTTTAACCCTTCTGTAGAAGTACCTGGCAATCCTGTTTTGGTAGATTGCTACCTTCTCGGCTATTCGTTCTTGTTTTTCCTTTAGGACATCTAAGCTAGCTCGGAGCTTACTTTCTTTGTTCCCTGGTTCGAAATGCTGGACTCTAAAGGAGGTCAACTTGTGCTCTAAAGGTAGGACCGCTTCAACCCCGAAGGCCAGCGAGTAGGGCATTTCTCCGGCAGTTGTTATCCTTGTAGTGCGATAAGCCCAGAGGACCTCGGAAAGCTCCTCTACCCATCTGCATTTCTTCTGTTGTAGCTTTTTCTTCAACAACTTCTTAATGGTTTTGTTCGTGGATTCCACCAAACCATTGGTCTAAGGGTGGGCTATCGAAGCAGAATAAAGCTCGATTCCCAAGCCTTCACAGAAATCTTTGAATCGGCCATTATCGAACTGTTTTCTGAGGTCGGTTATGATGGCAAGGGGGTTCCAAACCTACACACTACATTAGTCTTGATGAACCTTGTTGTGTTTTCTTCTGATATCTGGGAGAGTTTTCCGGCTTCAACCCATCTTGTGAAATAATCAATCTCTACGATAGCGTGCTTGGCCTGTCCCGGAGCTGTAGGAAGCGGTCCAATCAAATAGACTCCCTACATAGAAAAAAGGTATGGCGAGCAAGGGACAACAAGCGCTCTGGAGGGAGGTGACTCAAGTTTGTGACCTTCTAGCATGCCTCGTAGGTTTGCACCAAGTTCTTCGCATCTTGATGGATGGTCGACCAATAATACCCAATGCGGAGAACCTAATATTCCAAAGCCTCTCCACCAATATGGTTCTCGTATTCCCAAGAATGAACCTCTCTCAAAGCCCATTTAGTTTCTTTAGGGTGTAGACATCGGAGCAGGGGAAGGGATTTTCCCCTTCGGTTTAAATGCCCATCCACCATACAATACTGGACCAAGAGCCTTTTGACTCTCTTGGCTTGGTCAGGCTCCCCGGGGAGTTTCCCATCCTGTATATACTCCACTATTAGATCCATCCAGCATGGCTCTCAGTCCAAGGCATAAGCTTCTTTACCTGTCGTAATGCTAGGTAGGGGGATTACTTAAAGAGTGACTCTGTGAGGTAGGGTTTGGCCACCATATGCAGCTATCTTGGCAAGGACGTCAGCCCGATGATTTAGCTGCCAAGGTATCTGCTCGATTCTGAATACTTTAAATCTGCTCTTGAGTTGTTGAAACAATTTTAGGTAAGCGATCATATTATCCTCTTTTGCCTGATAATTCCTGGAGACTTGGTTGACCACGAGTGAAGAGTCGCTCTTGATATTCAGGTAATCAACCCTGAGTTCTATGACTGCCTTTATTCCAGCTAGAAAGGCTTCGTACTTGGCCTCATTGTTCGTGGCTTTAAATTTTTTAACAGGAAATTTGCTTAGGATGAGAAATCCCTATTAATACCCTCGAGACCACTACCACAGAGGTGGTAGTCGGGGTTGGTATCGTTGATACCTGACCTGATCTTGTATGAATATGAAGGAGGATGAAACAGGAGGTCGGAGACAAGCCATCACGCCCGTCCCGCTTCGTGCTTATGAAGTAGATCTGGGAAGCTCGAGGTTCTCTTGCTGGTGCGAAGGGGGTGATCCTGGACCTTGTCCGTCGGTCGGGGTCGGAGCCCGTCCTGGTACCTAGAGCCTGGTTTTGGAGCTCGATAACAAATTTCTGGTTAACACTTTCTGACGCCATCTGTGGGAAGTTTCCACAGCCCTTTTGAAAGCCTCTCTGTCTCTACATGAGTATCATTTTACTATCGAGGTCAAAAATTCATTATTCATGGAATATCATTTACTATATAAGATGTCTTTTCTTCATACTTGTCTATATCGCATATGCATCGCATGTGGTGCTCATTTTATCATTTAACGAGTTTCGTTCATTGTGGAGCAAATATGGTACGTGGGATTCCTGGTGGAACCAGTTCATTATGCTACTCCTATGAAATGAACCTGCTCAGATAATATTGGAGCTCCAATACAGTAGCTCCCCGCTTAAAGATCTGCTATATAGCTGAACCATTCTGATACATCGAGAGCTCCTATACAGTAGAACTGCACCTCTCCTGCTTCTTTACAAAAGATTTGCTCTGCTACCGGTAGACCTCTTATCCAGTAGATCCGTGGGACTTGGACCTGGTCATACGGGACCTTTCATGTCACCGTATCCACCCATCAGAAGCTCCTAGATAGAGGTAGCAGGTCAACTCATGAATCTAAGAAGCCAACTCAGCTGTGTAGCTTCTAGAACAGCACAACCAGTAGAAGATTAGTGGTTCCATGCCTCATGCACAGGGCCAGTCAATGCCCAAGTGAGCCACTGAACTCTCGGTTCACTCCAGGAGGGTCCAGAGCTTTCTCTCAATTGCAAGGGACTCCAAAGATCCCAAGCATACTTCTGGACCAGTACTAGACCAGTGGCTTCATGTTTACCTGGAAATTCACCGCCCTAGCAAGCCATCGAAGCCCGATCCAAAAAACAAGGTCTCAAAAGCTTTCCACATTTGGTAAGGCCACCTACGTGCCTAAGCAAGCTTCTAGAGCAATAGCACCGCTACAAGATCGGTGGAATCGCCCTATATGTACCGGGTCATTCATCGCCCTAGCAAGCCACCGAAGCCCAATCTGATCCAGAAGAGCTCAAAGGTTTCCCACTCTTGGTAAGGCCTTCTACATGCCTAAGATAACCTCTGGAGCAGCAGCCTCACTGTAAGGCCAAGTGGCTCCTCACTTCTTATACAAGGCCGGTCAATGCCTAATTAAGCCACTAAGCTCCTGTTTCGTTCCAGCATGGTACAGAGCATCATTTCAATTACAGGGGACTCCAAAGAGCCCAAGCATGCTTCTGGACCAGTACCAGATCAATGGCTTCATGTTTAACGGGCCATTCACCGCCCTAGCAAGCCATTGAAGCTCGGTCTGATAGAGGAGGTCTCAGAAGCTTCCCACATTTGGTAAGGCCACCTACATGCCTAAGCAAGCTTCTAGAGCAGTAGCACTGCTACAAGACCGGTGGCTTTGCTCTATATGTACCGGGTCATTCATCGCCCTAGCAAGCCACCGAAGCCCAATCTGATCGAGGAGAGCCCAGAGGTTTCCCACTCTTGGTAAGGCCTCCTATATGCCTAAGCTAACTTTTGGAGCAGCAGTCTCACTGTAAGGCCAAGTGGCTCCTCACTTCTTATACAGGGTCGGTCAACGCTAAATTGAGCCACTGAGCTCCTGTTTTGTTCCAGCATGGTCCAGAGCATCATTTCAATTGCAGAGGACTCCTAAGATCCCAAGCATGCTTCTGGACAAGTACCAGATCGATGGCTTCATGTTTACCGGGCCATTCACCGCCCTAGCAAGCCACTGAGCCTGATTCGATAGGGGAGGTCTCAGAAGATTCCCACATTTGGTAAAGCCACTTACGTGACTAAGAAAGCTTCTAGAGAAGTAGCACCGCTACAAGACCGGTGGATTCGCTCTATATGTACCGAGTCATTCATCTCCCTAGCGAGCCACCGAAGCCCGATCTGATCGAGGAGATCCCAGAGGTTTCCCACTCTTGGTAAGGCCTCTTACATGCCTAAGCGAACCTCTAGAGCACTAGCCTCACTGTAAGGCCAAGTGGCTCCTCACTTCTTATACAGGAATGGTCAACGCCCAATTGAGCCACTGAGCTCCTGTTTCGTTCCTACATGGTCCAGAGCCTCATTTCAATTGAAGGGGACACCAAAGATCAAAAGCTTGCTTCTGTACCAGTACCAGAACGGTGGATTCATGTTTACCAGGCCATTCACCGCCCTAGTAAGACACCGAAGCCCGATCCGATCGTTAAGGTCTTATAAGCTTCCCATTTTTGGTAAGGCCACCTAAGTGCCTAAGCAAGCTACTAGAGCAGTAGCACCGATACAAGACAAGTGGGTTCACTCTATATGTACCGGGTCATTCATAGCCCTAGCAAGCCACCGAAGCCCGATCTGATCGTGGAGATCCCAAAGGTTTCCCACTCTTGGTTAGGCCTTCTACATGCCTAAGCTAACCTCTGGAGTAGCAGCCTCACTGTAAGGCCAAGTGGCTCCTCATTTCTTATACAGGGCCGGTCAACGCCCAATTGAGCCACTGATCTCTTGTTTCGTTCCAGCATGGTCCAGAGAATCATTTCAATTGCAGGGGACTCCAAAAATCCCAAGCATGTTTCTAGACCAATACCAGATTGATGGCTTCATGTTTTCAGGGCCATTCACTGCCCTAGCAAGCCACTGAAGCTCGATCCGATCGAGGAGGTCTCAGAAGCTTCCCACATTTGGTAAGGCCACCTACGTGCCTAAGCAAACTTCTAGAGTATTAGCACCACTACTAGACCGATGGCTTCGCTCTACATGTACCGGGTCATCCATCACCCTAACAAGCCACCGAAGCCTGATCTAATCTAGGAGAGCCCTGAGGATTCCCACTCTTGGTAAGGCCTCCTACATTCCTAAGCTAACCTCTGGAGCAGCAGCCTCACTTTAAGGCCAAGTGGACGCCCAATTGAGCCACTGAGCTCCTGTTTCGTTCCAGAATGGTCCAGAGCCTCATTTCATTTACAGGGGACTCCAAAGATCCCAAGCATGCTTATGGACCAATGCCAGACCGGTGGCTTCATGTTTACCGGACCATTCACCGCCTTAGCAAGCCACCTAAGCCCGATCCGATCGAGGAGGCCTCAGAAGCTTCCCATATTTGGTAAGGCCACATGCGTGCCTAAGCAAGCTTCTAGAGCAGTAGCACCGCTACAAGACCAGGGGCTTCGCTCTATATGTACCGGGTCATTTATCGCCCTTGCGAGCCACCGAAGCCTGATCAAATCGAGGATAGCCTAGAGGTTTCCCACTCTTGGTAAGTCCTTCTACATGCCTAAGCTAACCTTTGGAGCAGCAGCCTCACTGTAAGAACAAGTGGTTATTCACTTCTTATACCATGTCGGTCAACGCCCAAGTGAGCCATGAAATTTTTGGTTCATTCCAGGAGAGTCTAGAGCTTTCTCTCAGTTGTTGAAGGCTCCTTGAAATCCCAAGTATGCCTCTGGACCGGTACCAGACAGGTAGCCCATCTCCATTCTTATAGGGGCATCCAATGCTTAAGTGAGTCACCACTCATCCTGGATGGATTCAAAGTCTTCTCTCCGTCGTGGGAAACTTCTAGAATCCCAAGCATGTCTCCAGACAGTTACTATGCCGGTGTCTCATTTCCACTTGTTTAAGGACATTCATATCCTTAGCGAGCTACCTTGGTCCCGATCTACTTCAACCACCTTGGTTGGATCAACTTCAATCAGCCTTCACCTCTCTTACCTCTCATACCTTGGTAACACCAATATGAACCTCTACTTTGACAGATTCAGATAGAAAGGTAGGCAAACTTGAAGCCCCTCATGCATCTATAGCAGCAGAAGACTTCATGGTAGTTCCTACCTCTATGCGACTAGACGTGAAAGCAGAAATGGGAACCAAGTCCTCCTTATCATCTGCTCATCCATCATCTCAATAATTTCCGGCTACAGTCAGAGCTGACCCAGGTAACTCTCAACTTTCTATATGATCTATTCTAGGTATCCATCCTCTAATGATGATCAGGTTAGAGGGAAGAAGAGCTCGATCTGCTGAGCAAGCAACACAGAAGTGTCCTTCAGCAAATGAAGCACCCATCTTGGCTTCCAAGGCAGCCACGCTGCCATGCAGAGTTTAAACCACTTCCTCAAGAGTTTGCCTCCCCCTTCGAAGCAATCCTCGCATGGCACGACGTATAGACCTGAATCTCTCCATATCATATGCATGTTGGATCCACTCCCGGGTTACCTGCACATTAGCCATGGTTGCCTCAATTCTAGTCATGTCTTCATTTAGAACAACTGCGCCCCATTCATACTGTGGTCAGCTCCTAATTAATTTGGTTTGACATCCCTGAGACAGAAGTTTTCTCCATCCGAAACATCTACTTCCGGATCAACCGGGGCTCACTTTCCATATAAACAACCACCTTAGTTGTGGCCTTTATTTGAAGAAGAAGCTCCCTCTTCGGATTAATCATCTACTGGACCAAGGGAGTTCGAGTTGGGTCTGCTTCAACAACCCAAGACTTGCCAGCTATAATGGGAACATACACAACCATCTCAGCAGCTTTCTTGTTAATCCCCTCCCTTTTCTTTCCATCAATGACTCTTAAGTCAATTGGGGGTAGTAGAGCCAGCTCCATCTGGAAGGTTGTGAAGAAGTAACCATCTTCCTTGGCTAGCACGAGCTCGACCTTAGCAAACGCCAGCTTGCTCTCGAAGATTATAATACCGATGGCTCCTCTCCATTTGTACTGGGCCTTCCAATGCCCTAGTGGGTCATCGAGGTCTCGATCTGTTCGAGGAGCACCCAAAGGTCCTGATTTGTTCCAGTGGGGTCTCGAGCTCTATTACGATTGTTGAAGACTCTCATCTACCCCAAGTAGACTTTCAAACCGGTTACATCACTTAGGAACTAAAAGCTTAATATTTTCTCAGAACTCCAGTGTGAAGGGCGATGACCCAAGAGTGAGACAATTTCCTCTAGTTAGAAATAAAAAGCGGTGTTAATAGCAAAATTTGGTTAGGAACAAAAGAAGAATTTTCCACTTCCCAGCCTTCCTGTAAGGGTCCAAATCCGAGCTTATATGACGGAGTATCAAGGTCCCCGAGGTCGAGCTACCACACAATTCTACAGGAGCAAGGCGAGGCCGCCCATACCATCTGATCATCTCGCACGTGTCCAGGCTTACCAAATAAAGCCTAACGAGACCACGTCAAGCTCCTTATACCATGATAAAGCCTAAAGCTAGGTCGACGTGAAAGGACCTAGGTCACCCGACATCAAGGTATCTCGTGACACTCTCCTAGAGCTTGCTACTATCTCTACTTTCTCTAGGAGACCTTCAAGGTTCCAAACTTGTCTTGCAAAAGCCCTCATACCTTGTCGAGGTATAATCTCGACATGTCCGAGCATAAAAAGAAGAAGCCCATAAAGTCCCATCGTCTCCAAAAGTGCCAAGATCCACTGTAGATCCTGGCATGGTTAAATCAAGTAGCAAGAGCAGTACACGAACGTACCTCTCCACCCTTCCAGAAGCAAGCCAAGGTTGCCTGTTTATGGCAAACACCTTACCAGGGCTTGCCAGCCAAGCCCGCTACCCTACTAAGAAGCCTGCATAATTAGGTCAAGCTCCATGATAAAGCTCGGTGTAGCTAAACCAAGGTCCCAACTACAAGGTTGGAACCCTATGGGATATTTCACCCCTAAACAGGTTAGCACAAGCTCCATGGGAAGACCAGCATGATCGATCTAGCTCCATGCCAATCGAGAGGTTCCTGGGGGACCCTGTAAGTGTACTGGATCCCAGAGTACCTCGCCCTCAAGGAATATCAAATGTCACTTCAGGTAACCTCCATGAAGTACCTCTCCAAAGTGAAATGCAGAACTAGAGCTCTCCTCTCGGCAACGTAGGAAGAAAGGTTGACTTTCATGACATTTAAAGTACCATTAATAAGGTCAACCATATTAGTAGAGGTATTCAACCCTATTAACGATATGATCAGTGCCATAAATAAAAGAATATCCAACTCTTTAATGGCCACCATTAGTGGAAGAATCCAAAGAGGAAACAAATACCTTTACCTCCAAGATATCCTTCATATCCGATTCAGGTCAACTATAATAGAAAATCCCGCCTATCAAGGAATGAAGAGTCCGAAGAGGAAACAATCATATCTTCTCCTAGATAATAGCTACAGGCCGATCAACTACATGAAAGGAAGAATCGTATTCGTTAAGGAAACAAAGACTAATTGAAGAGTCCTGGGACTTGCACGCCAAGGTAGTCACCATGTATAAATATGCCTGTAAAAGGCATAGTGAGCGGACTCTGATCAATAACAGAAGACACATGCTTCGTTAAAAGTTCTCTCTGCATCATCATTGTATGTGTACCCCGACCAGGAAAATACTAGTATCAGTAAACACTCACTGTTGTAAGCCCCTCGGAGCATATACGTTGTAATATTTTGACATCTTTGTAACCTCCTCAGAGCATCGCATGATATATATATATATATATAAGGAAGGGTATTCCTCCTTCCTCTGGATACTGCCTATGGGTTTTTCAGCATGTGATCACTCGTGATGCTTTTTCCCCCCTTGGTCAGTCCACTTTCATCTACAAAAGACTTGTGTTTTTCCTATTATCCACTGTATTACGCATATGTGTATGCGGGCTAGGTACCGACCCTATTGGTCCTTGCTCTCTAATCTTTCTTACATGAGATCGAGAAACACCAACGAAGACCTTGGGAACCGAATCTAGATTCCTACCCCGATGAACCTAACGTTCTTATCCTCTCATCTACACGCCAAAGTCGCACATCAAGATAAAGAGAAACCGCCCAGACTAGTTCGAATGGAGTCGATGAGCTCTCATGTATCCTATCTATGGAATAAATCGAGCTCTCTAACACTAGAGCTAGATAAGCCCCCCTTCTTACTTGCTATCGAGGTCGGGGTATAACAGGAAGCAATCAGACTCCAGAACTTGGCTCTGGGTACCAAAATGGGCTCTGATCCCGACCGAGGAACAAGGTCTAGGATCACCCCCTTCGTACCAAAAAGGGAACCTCGAGCTCCCTAGACCTACCTCATAAGTATGAAGCCTGACGGATGGCTTGTCTTCTATCTACTACATCAACCTCTTTACCACTTCATTCTCCATATTCATACATGATCAGGTCAGAACTAGGCTCTGGGAACCAAGACGGGCTCCGACCCTGATCCAGGAACAAGGTCCAGGATCACCCCCTTCACACCAATAAGGGAACCTCGAGCTCCCCAGATCTACCATATAAGCATGAAGCTCGATGGGCGGGATGGCTTGTCTCCTATCTACTACATCATCCTTCTTACCATTTCATTCTCCATATTCATACAAGATCAGGTCAGATATCAACGATCCGACATCGGCCACCACTTCCGTGGTAGTGGTTTTGAAGGCGTTAATAGGGATTTCTCATCATAAACAAATTTCCCGTTAACACTTTCTGGCACCGTCTGTGGGAAGTATCCACACCCCTTTTGAAAGCCTCTATGTCTTTAAATGAGTATCATTATACTATCGAGGTAACAGATTCATTATTCATGGAATGTCATTTACTATATACGATGTCTTTTCTTCATACTTGTCTATATCGCCAATGTATCGCATGTGGTGCTCATTTTATCATTTAACGAGTTTCGTTCATTGTTGAGCAAATATGGTACGTGGGATTCCTGGTGGAACCAGTTCATTATGTTACTCCTATGAAGTGAACCTACTCAGATAATCGTGGAGCTCCAATACAGTAGCTCCCCGCTTGAAGATCTCCTATATAGTTGAACCATTCAAATACATCGAGAGCTTCTATACGATAGAACTGTACCTCTCTTGCTTCTTTATATAAGATTTGCTCTACTACCGGTAGACCTCTTATCTAATAGATCCATGGGACTTGGACCTGGTCATACGGGACCTTTCATGTCACTGTATGGAAGAGGTAGCAGGTCGACTCATGAATCTAAGAAGCCAACTCAGCTGTGTAGCTTCTAGAGAAGCACGACCAGTAGAAGATTAGTGGTTCCACGCCTCTTGCACTGGGCCAGTCAATGCCCAAGTGAGTCACTGAACAATCGGTTCACTCCAAGAGGGTCCAGAGCTTTCTCTCAATTGCAGGGGACTCCAAAGATCCCAAGCATGCTTCTGGACCTGGACCAATACCAGACCGGTGGCTTCGCTCCAAGTTTACCAGGCCATTCACTGCTCTATCAAGCCACCGAAGCACGATTCAATCGACGAGGTCTCAGAAGCTTCCCACATTCGATAAGGCCACCTACGTGCCTAAGCAAGCTTCTAGAGCAGTGACACCGCTACAAGATCGGTGGCTTCGCTCTATATGTACCAGTCATTCATCGCCCTAGCAAGCCACTGAAGCCCGATCTAATCGAGGAGAGCCGATAGGTTTCCCACTCTTGGTAAGGACTACTAAATGCCTAAGCTAACCTCTAGAGCAGCAGCCTCACTGTAAGGCCATGTGGCTCCTCACTTCTTATACAGGGCCGGTAAACAACAAATTGAGCCACTGAGCTCCTAATTCGTTCCAGTATGGCATGACGCATAGACTTGAGTCTCTCCATATCATATGCATGTTTGATCCACTCCCGGGTTACCTTCACATTAGCCATGGTTACCTCAATTCTGGTCATGTCTTTATTCAGAACAACTGCGCCCCTTACTACCGTGGTCAGCTCCTCCTCTTTTTGGTTTGACACCCCCTGAGAAAGAAGTTTTCTCCATCCGAAACTTTTATTTCTGGATCAATCGGGGCTCACTTGCCATATAAACAACCACTTCAGCTGTGGCCTTCATTTGAAGGAGAAGCTCCCTCTTTGGATTGATCATCTACTGCACTATGGGATTTCGAGCTAGGTCTGCTTCAGCAACCCAAGACTTGCCAACTACGATGGGAACATACACAACCATCTTAACAGCTTTCTTCTTAATTCCTTCCATTTCCCGTCCATCAATGACTCTTAAGTCAAATGGGGGAAGTAGAGCCAGCTCTACCTGGAAGGTTGTGAAGAAGTAAACATTCTCCTTGGCAGGCACGAGCTCTACCTTAGCAAACGCTAGCTTGCGCTTGAAGATTATCATATCGATGGCTCTTCTCCAATTATGCTGGGTCTTCCAATGCCCTAGTGGGCTATCGAGGTCTCTATCTGATAGAGGAGCACCCAAAGGTCATGATTCGTTCACAGTAGGGTCTCGAGCTCTATTACGATTGTTGAAGACTCTCATCTACCCCAAACGGACTTCCAAACTGGTTACATCACTTAGGGAATAGAAGCTCAATATTTTCTCAGTACTCCAGTGTGAGGGGGGCTGACCCTAGCGTGAGACAATTTCCTCTAGTTCAAAATAAAAAGCATCTTTTGCGGAGAGCCATTCTACTATATACACTCATAATGCAGATCATCTCAAGAGATTCTACTCGTTAAAAAACTCCTATAACGAGACTGGTTATCAACCGATACCACCATGCATTGATACAACTTCGTATTAGCTCACCATGAGTTTTTATCTCTTTCGATTTCGGTATCCGTAGTAGATCTCATGTGATCACCATCACCAGGAGAGCTACATCGCACTCCCGATGCCCTAGACCAAATCAAATCCTTCCAGAAGGATCGTCATTACCAAGAGAGTTATACCGCACTCCTGATACCCTGGACAAGATCGAATACCTCTAGGAGGATCACCTTGTCTATGAGAGCTAGATAGCCTTCCGAATTCCCTGGACTGGATTAATCCCTCTAGGAGGATCGCCATAGTATTTTGATAGTGATCTCCTTACGACCAGAGACTGGTCGGGGAAGCCCCCTCACTACCTCTGATGCCTCGGCCTGGAACCACCCGCCGCCAAAAAGGGTCCGAATGTAAGAGCATAGTTGTCATCCTGATCTCGAGACCAAGGATTGATCGGGGAAACCTCCTAATCACCCCTGATGCCTTGGTTGGGTGACCTCCAACAAGAAGGATCCGAGTGTAAGAGCATAGTTACCATCCGAATCAAAATACCAGGATATAGCTAGATAACGCTCCTGATGCCTTGGTCGGGCTACGACCCCCAAGAAGGATCCGAGTGTAAGAGTATAGTTGCCATCCAGATCAAAATACCAGGATATAGCTAGATAGCACTCATGATGCTTTGGTCAGGCTACAACCCCCAAGAAAGACCCGACTGTAAGAGCATAGTTGCCATCCAGATAAAAATACCATGATATAGTTGATAGCGCTCCTGATGCTTTGGTCGGGCTACGACCCCCAAAAAGGATCCGAGTGTTAGAGCATAGTTATCATCCGGAACAAAATACCAAGATATAGCTAGATAGTGCTCCTGATGCCTTGGTCGGGCTACGACCCACAAGAAGGGTCTGAGTGTAAGAGCATAGTTACCATCCGGAACAAAATACCAGGATATAGCTAGATAGCCCTCCTGTTGCCCTGGACCGGATTAATCCCTTCAAGAGGAATGCCATGGTACTTCGACATTGATCGCCTCGAGAACAGGGTAGCTAGCATTCTGAATGCCTTGGTCGGATGACCTCTCCCAAGAAGGATCTAAGCGTAAGAGCATAGTTTCTACTAGATCATGAGACTTGAACAACCAAAAGGTTATACTGTTGCCATGGCCTGGCCAACTCTGTCAGGAAAGGTCTGAGTGGCATAGTTGCCTACCAATTCCAGGAACAGAAATTTCAGGCTCTCAGATTAGCCATTAGAGCTTCATCCAACATGATCGAGCAATACGGTTTGTGACCTTTCTCACTTACCAAACTTTACACTGACTAGAGCGTCGAAAATTCAACAAAGGGAATATCCCTTCTGTTGCCTGCCATCGCTCATTGTTTTTATAGATACGTCGAATGCACCTATGTTTCGCCTATGTATAAAGGCCTGGTGAGAAAGTAGCCTTAGTTTCCTGCCAAGATCTTCTTCGCCAAATGTATCATGACTCCTAAAACAGGAATAGCTTGTCTCTTACCTCCTGTTTCATCCTCCTTCATATTCATACAAGATCAGGAAGCAATCGGGCTGTAGAACTAGACTCTGGGTACTAGGATGGGCCGACCAAGGAACAAGGTCTAGGATCACTCCATTCGCACCAGCAAGAGAACCTCAAGCTCCTCAGATCTACTTCATAAGCACAAAGCCCGACAGGCGTGATGGCTTGTCTCCTACCTCCTGTTTCATCCTCCTTCATATTCATACAAGATCAGGTCAGGTATCAACGATACCAACCCCGGCTACCACCTTCATGGTAGTGGTCTCGAGGGTGTTAATAGGGACTTCTCATCCTAAGAAAATTTCTCGTTAACAGAGGATATCTTAGAGGAAAAGGTATTTGTTTCCTCTTTGGACTCTTTCACTAATGATGGCCATTTAAAGAGTTGAATATTCTCTTATTAATGGTTTTGATCATGTCATTAATTGGGTTTACTGCCTCTATTAATATATTTGACCTCATAATTAGGGTTGACTACCTCCATTAACATGGCTGACCTCATTAATGGTACTTTAAATGTCATGAAAGTCAACCCTCTCTTCCTATGTTTCCAAGAGGAGAGCTCTAGTTCTGCATGTCACTTTGGAGAGGTACTTCATGGTGGTTACCTGAGGTGACATTTGATATTCCTTGAGGGCGAGGTACTCTAGGATCCAGTACACTGGCGGGGTCCCCCGGGGACCTCTCGATTGTCACGGTGCTAGATCGATCAAACTGGTCTTCCCATGAAGCTTGTGCTAACCATTTTAATGGCGAAATCCCATAGGGTTCCAACCTTGTAGTTGGGAGCTTGGTTTAGCTACGCCGAGCTTTATCATGGAGCTTGACCTAATTATGAAGGCTTCCTAGCGGAGTAGTGGGCTTGGCTGGCAAGCCCTGGTAAGGTGTTCACCATAAACATGTGAGATTGGCTTGCTTCTGAAAGAGTGGAGAGGTACGCTCGAGTACTACTCTTGCTACTTGATTTAACCATGCCAGGATCTACAGTTGTTCTTGGCGCTTTTGGTTACGATGGGGCTTTACGGGCTTCTTCCTTTTATGCTCGGACAGGTCGAGATTATACCTCGATGAGGCAGGAGGGCCTTTGCAAGACAAGTTCGGCACCTTGAAGGTCTCCTAGTGAAAGTAGAGATATTAGCAAGCTCTAGGAGAGTGTCACGAGATACCTTGATGTCGGGGGACCCAGGTCCTTTCACGTCGACCTAACTTTGGGCTTTTATCCTGGAATAAGAAGCTTGACGCAGTCTCGTCAGGCTTTATTTGGCAAGCCTAGACACGTGCCAGGTGCTTAGATGGTACGGGCGGCCTCACCTTGCTTCTGTAGGATCGCGTGGTAGCTCAACCTTGGGGACCTTGATACCTCGTCATATCAGCCCGAATTTAGACCCTTGCAGGAAGGCTGGGAAGTGGAAAATTCTTCTTTGGTCCCTAGCCAAATTTTTCTATTAACAGAAGTCTCCTCTGACTTGAACACCGGTAAGTATTTGGGGTTTGAGTCTGAATCTCGTACTACATGAAGAGTTTTGCTTGTCGCTTCTTACTTGTAACCAGAATTGCTCCCAGTGTTTGGCTTAGCAAACCTAGAAACTAGTCATTCCTGATTAAGGAGTCATGGTACATTTGGCGAAAAAGATCCTGGTAGGCAACTAAGGCCACTTTCTCTCCAGTTCTTTATACATAGGCGAAACATAGATGCTTTCGGCGTACCTGTAAAATAAATGAGAGATGGCAGACCACAGAAGGGATATTCCCTTTGGGGAATTTTCGACGCTCTAGTCAGTGTAAAATTTGGTAGTGAGAAAGGTCACAAACCGTATTGCTCGATCATGTCGGATGAAGCTTTAGTGGCTGAGAGCCTGGAATTTTTGTTCCTAGAATTGGCAGGCAACTATGCTCATACACTCAGACCCTTCTAGGGAGTCGTAGCCCGACCAAGGCATCAGGAGGGCTATCTAGCTATACCCTGGTATTTTGATCCGGATGGAAACTATGCTCTTACACTTAGACCCTTCTTGGGGGTCGTAGCCCGACCAAGGAATCAGGAGCGCTATCTAGCTATATCCTTGTATTTTGATCATGATGGCAACTATGCTCTTATACTTAGACCCTTTTGGGGAGTCGTAGCCTGACCAAGGCATCAGGAGCGCTATCTACCTATATTCTGGTATTTTGATCCGGATGGCAACTATGCTCTTACACTCAGACCCTTCTTGGGGGTCATAGCCCGACCAAGGCATCAGGAGCGCTATCGAACTATATCCTGGTAATTTGATCCGGATGGAAACTATACTCTTACACTCAGACCCTTCTTGGGGTCGTAGCCAAACCAAGGCATCAGGAGCGCTATCTAGCTATATCCTGGTATTTTGATCTGGATGGCAACTATGCTCTTACTCTCAGACCCTTCTTGAGGGTCGTAGCCCGACCAAGGCATGAGGAGCGCTATCTAGCTATATCCTGGTATTTTGATCCAGACTGCAACTATACTTTTATACTTAGACCCTTTTTAGGGATCGTAGCCCGACCAGGGCATCAGGAGCGCTATCTAGCTGTATCACGGTATTTTGATCCAAATGGCAACTATACTCTTACTCTCAGAACCTTCTTGGGGGTCGTAGCCAGACCAAGGCATCAGAAGCGCTATCTAGCTATATCTTGGTATTTTGATCCGGACTGCAACTATGCTCTTATACTCAGACCCTTCTTAGGGGTCGTAGCCCGACCAAGGCATCAAGAGCAATATCTAGCTATATCCTGGTATTTTGATCCAGATGGCAACTATGCTCTTACACTTTGACCCTTTTTAGGGGTCGTAGCCCGACCAAGACATTAGGAGCGCTATCTAGCTATATCCTGGTATTTTGATCCGGATGGCAACTATGCTCTTACTCTCAGACCCTTCTTGAGGGTCGTAGCCCGACCAAGGCATCAGGAGCGCTATCTAGCTATATCCTGGTATTTTGATCCAGACTGCAACTACGCTCATATACTCAGACCCTTTTTAGGGGTCGTAGCCCGACAAGGGCATCAGAAGTGCTATCTAGTTGTATCACGGTATTTTGATCCGGATGGCAACTATGCTCTTACTCTCAGACCCTTCTTGGGGATCGTAGCCTGACCAAGGCATCAGGAGCGCTATCTAGCTATATCTTGGTATTTTGATCCGGACTGCAACTATGCTCTTATACTCAGACCCTTCTTGAGGGTCGTAACCCGACCAAGGCATTAAGAGCAATATCTAGCTATATCCTGGTATTTTGATCCGGATGGCAACTATGCTCTTACACTCAGACCCTTCTTGGGGGTCGTAGCCCGACCAAGGCATTAGGAGCGCTATCTTGCTATATCCTGGTATTTTGATCCGGATGGCAACTATGCTCTTACACTTAGACCCTTCTTGAGGGTTGTAGCCCGACCAAGGCATCAGGAGTGCTATCTAGCTATATCCTGGTATTTTGATCCGAATGGAAACTATACTCTTACACTCAGACCCTTCTTGAGGGTCGTAGCCAGACCAAGGCGTTAGGAGCGCTATCTCGCTATATCTTGGTATTTTGATCCGGATGGCAACTATGCTCTTACACTCGGATCCTTCTTGGGAGAGGTCACCCGACCTAGGCATGAGGGGTGATGGGGGGGCTTCCCCGATCAATCCCTGGTCTCGAGATCTGGATGGAAACTATGCTCTTACACTCGAACCCTTCTTGGCAGGGGGTGGTGCCCGACCGAGGCATTAGAGGTAGTGAGGGGGCTTCCCCGACCAATCTCTGGTCATAAGGAGATTACTGTCGAAATACTATGGCGGTCCTCTTGGAGGGATTAATCCAGTCCAGAGCATTAGGAGGGCTATCTAGCTCTCCTAGTCAAGGTGATCCTCTTGGAGGGATTCGATCCGGTCCAGGGCATCGGAAGTGAGGTGTAGCTCTCCTAGTGATGGTAATCACATGAGATCTACTACGGATACCGAAATCGAAAGAGATGCAAACTCATGGCTAGCTAATACGAAATTGTATCAATGCATGGTGGTATCGGTTGATAACCAGTCTCACTCTAGGAGTTTTTAAACAAGTAGAATCTCTTGAGATTATCTGCATTATGAGTGTAAATACTAGAATGGCTCTCCGTAAAAGATGCTTTTTATTACGAAGTTGAGGAAATTGTCTCACGCTAGGGTCATTGCCCTTCATACTGGAGTACTGAGAAAATATTGAGCTTCTAGTCCCCAAGTGATGTAACCGGTTTGGAAGTCCGCTTGGGGAAGATGAGAGTCTTCAACAATCGTAATCGAGCTCGAGACCCCACTGTGAACGAATTAGGACCTTGGGGTGCTTCCCGAACGGATCAAGACCTCGATGGCTCACTAGGGCATTGGAAAGCCCAGTACAAATGGAGAGAAGCCATCAGTATGATAATCTTTGAGAGCAAGCTGGTGTTTGTTAAGATCTTCACAACCTTCCAGGTAAAGCTGGCTCTACTTCCCCCATTTGAATTAAGAGTCATTGATGGACAAAAAAGAGAGGGGATTAAGAAGAAAGCTGTTGAGATGGTTGTGTATGTTCCCATCAGAGTTGGCAAGTCTTGGGTTGCTGAAGCAGACACGGCTCGAAATCCCATGGTGTAGTAGATGATCAATCCGTAGAGGGAGCTTCTCCTTCAAATAAATGCCACAGCTAAGGTGGTTGTTTATATGGCAAGTGAGCCCTGGTTGATCCAAAAGTAAATATTTTAGATGGAGAAAACTTCTCTCTCAGGGGATATCAAACAAAAAGGAGGAGAAACTGAACATAATAGTGAGGGGTGCAGTTGTTCTGAATGAAGATATGACCAGAATTGAGGCAACCATAGCTAATGTGCAGGTAACCCGATTGTGGATCCAACATGCATATGATATGGAGAGACTCAGGTACATGCATCGTGCCATGCGAGGATTGCTCTGAAGGAGGAGGTAAACTCTTGAGGGAGTGGTTTAAACTCTGCATGGTAGCATGGCTACCTTGGGAGCCAAGGTGGGTGCTTCATTTGCTGAAGGACGCTTCTGTGTTGCTTGCTAGGCAGCTCGAGCTCTTCTTCCCTCTAACCTGATCATCATTGGAGGTTGGATACCTTGAATAGATCACAAAGAAAGTTGAGAGTTACTTGGGTCGGCTCTGACTGAAGCCAAAAATTATTAAGATGTTGGATGCGCAGATGATGAGGAGGACTTGGTTCCCATTTCTGCTTTCATGTCTAGTCGTGTTGAGGTAGGAACTATCTTGAAGAACTTTGTTATTGTAGATGCATGGGGGGCTTCAACTTTGCCTACCTTTTTATCTGAATATGTCAAAGTAGAGGTCCAGATTAGTGTTACCAAGGTAGGAGAGGTAAGAGAGGTCAAAGCTGATTGAAGTTGATCCAACAAAGGTGGTGGAAGCTGGCTTAGAAAGGTAGATCGGGACCAAGGTAGCTCGCTAGGGCGATGAATGGCCCCATACAAGTGGAGAGGAGAAACTGGTCTAGTAACTGTCTGGAGACATGCTCAGGATTCTAGAAGTTTCCCGTGACAGAGAGAAGACTTTGGACACCTCCGGGATGAGTGATGACTAACTTGAGCATTGGATGACCCTATATGAATGGAGATGGGCTACCTGTCTGGTACCGGTCCAGAGGCATACTTGGGATTTCAAGGATCCCCCAACAATTGAGAGAAAGCTCTGGACACTCCTGGAATGAACCAAGAATTTAGTGGCTCACTTGGGCGTTAACCGGTCCGGTATAAGAAGTGAGGAGCCACTTAGCCTTACAGTGAGGTTGCTGCTCTAGAGGATAGCTTAGGCATGTAGGAGGCCTTACCAAGAGTGGGAAACCTTTGGGCTCTCATCAATCAGATCAGGCTTCGGTGGCTTGTTAGGGCGATGAATGACCTGGTACATATAGAGCGAAGCCACCGGTCTTGTAGCGGTGCTACAGCTCTAGAAGCTTGCTTAGGCACGTAGGTGGCCTTGCCAAATATGGGAAGCTTCTGAGACCTCCTCGAAAGGATTGGGCTTCGATGGCTTGCAAGGGCAGTGAATGGCACGGTAAACATGAAGCCACCAGTCTGGTACTGGTCCAGAAGCATGTTTGGGATCTTTAGAGTTCTCTGTAATTGAAATGAGGCTCTGGACCATACTGGAACGAAACAAGAGCTCAATGGCTCAACTGTGCGTTGACCGGCCTTGTATAAGAAGTGAGGAGCCACTTGGCCTTACTGTGAGGCTGTTGCTCCAGTATTTAGCTTAGGCATGTAGGAGGCCTTACCAATAGTGGGAAACCTCTGACCTCGCCTCGATCAGATCGGGCTTCGGTGGCTTGCTTGGCCGATGAATAACCCGGTACATATAGAGCGAAGCCACCGGTCTTGTAGTGGTGCTACTGCTCTAGAGGCTTGCTTAGACACGTAGGTGGCCTTACCAAATGTGGGAAGCTTCTGAGACCTCCTCGATCGAATCGTACTTCAGTGGCTTACTAGGATGGTGAATAGGCCCAGTAAACATGAAGCCACCAGTCTGGTACTGGTCCAAAAGTATGCTTGAGATCTTTGGAGTCCCCTGCAATTGAAATGAGGCTCTGGACCATGCTAGAACGAAACAGGAGCTCAGTGGCTCAATTGGGCATTGACCGGCCCTGTATAAGAAGTGAGGAGCCATTTGGCCTTACAGTGAGCTGCTACTGCAGAGGTTTGCTTAGGCATGAAGGAGGCCTTACCAAGAGTGGGAAACCTCTGGGCTCTCCTCGATCAATCGAGCTTCAGTGGCTTGCTAGGACAATGAATGACCCGGTACATATAGAGCGAAGCCACTGGTCTTGTAGCGGTGCTACTGTTCTAGAAGCTACATAGCTGATTTGGCTTCTTAGATTCATGAGTCGACCTGCTACCGCTACCTAGAAGCTTCTGAATGGTAGATACGGTGACATGAAGGGTCCCGTATGACCAGGTCCAAGTCCCACGGATCTACTGGATAAGAGGTCTACCGATAGCAGAGCAAATCTTCTGTAAAGAAGCAGGAGAGGTGCAGTTTTACTGTATAGGAGCTCTCGATGTATCAGAATGGATCAGCTATATAGGAGATCTTCAAGCAGGGAGTTACTGTATCGGAGCTCCATGATTATCTGAGTAGGTTCACTTCATAGAAGTAGCATAATGAACTTGTTCCACCAGGAATCCCACGTACCATATTTGCTCTCAATGAACGAAACTCGTTAAATGATAAAATGAGCTCCACATGTGATGCATAGGCGATATAGACAAGTATGGAGAAAAGACATCGTATATAGTAAATGATATTCCATGAATAATGAATCTGTTACCTCGATAGTATAAAGATACTCATGAAGAGACATAGAGGCTTTCAAAAGGGGTGTGGAAACTTCCCACAGACGGCGCCAGAAAGTGTCAACGGGAAATTTACTTAGGAGGAGAAATCCGTATTAACACCCTCGAGACCACTACCACGAAAGTGGTGGCCGGGGTTGGTATCGTTGATACCTGATCTGATCTTGCATAAATATGAAGGAGGATGAAACAGGAGGTGGGAGACATGCCATCATGCCCGTCGGGCTTCGTGCGTATGAAGTAGATCTGGGGAGCTCGAGGTTCTCTTGCTGGTGCAAAGGGGGGTGATCCTGGACCTTGTTTCTCGGTCGGTGTCGAAGCCAGTCCTGGTACCCAGAGCCTAGTTCTGGAGCCCGATTGCTTCCTGTAATACCCCGACCTCGATATCAAGTAAGAAGGGGGGCTTATCTAGCTCCAGTGTCAGAGAGCTCGATTTCTTCCATAGAGAGGATACAAGGAGAGCTCTTTGACTCCCTTCGAATTGGTCTGGGCGGTTTCTCTTCATCTTGATGTGCGACTTTGGCGTGTAAATGAGAGGATAAGAGCGTTATGTCCAGCGGGGTAGGAATCTAGATTCGGTTCCTTAGGTCTTCGTTGTTGTTTCCCGATCTCATGTAAGAAAGATTAGAGAGCTAGGACCAATGGGGTCAGTACCTAGACCACATACACACATGCATAATACAGTAGATAATAGGAAAAACACAAGTCTTATGTAGATGGAGGTGGAATGACCAAGGGGGGGAAAAGCTTCATGAGTGATCACATGCTGAAAAACCCCTAGGCAGTATCCAGAGGAAGGAGGAATACCCTTCCTTGTATATATATATATATATCATGCGATGCTTCGAGAAGGTTATAAAGATGTCAAAGTAGTACAACGTATATGCTCCGGGGAGCTTACAATATTGAGTGTTTACCTATACCAGTACTTACCTGGTCGGGGTACATATACAATGATGATGTAGAGTGAACTTTTAACGAAGCATGTGTCTTCTATCATTGATCAGAGCCCGATCACTATGTCTTTTACAGGCATATTTATACATGGTGACTACATTGGCGTACAAGTTCAGGACTCTTCAATTAGTCTTCGTTTCCTTATCGAATACGACTCTTTCTTTCATATAGTTGATCGGCTTGTAGCTATTATCTTGGAGAAGATATGATTGTTTCCTCTTCGAACTCTTCCTTACTTGATAGGCAGGATTTTCTGTTATAGTTGACTCTCAATAATCGGTTGTGGAGAATATCTTAGAGGAAAAGGTATTTGTTTCCTCTTTGGACTCTTTCACTAATGATGGCCATTTAAAGAGTTGAATATTCTCTTATTAATGGTGTTGATCATGTCATTAATTGGGTTGACTGCCTCTATTAATATATTTGACCTCATTAATAGGGTTGACTACCTCCATTAATATGGTTGACCTCATTAATGGTACTTTAAATGTCATGAAAGTCAACCCTCTCTTCCTACGTTGCCGAGATGAGATCTCTAGTTATGCATGTCACTGTGGAGAGGTACTTCATGGTGGTTACCTGAGGTGACATTTGATATTCCTTGAGGGCGAGGTACCCTAGGATCTAGTACACTGGCGGGGTCCCCCGGGGACCTCTAGATTGTCACGGAGCTAGATCGATCATGTTGGTCTTCCCATGGAGCTTGTGCTAACCATTTTAGGGGTGAAATATCCCATAAGGTTCCAACCTTGTCGTTGGGAGCTTGGTTTAGCTACACCGAGCTTTATCATGGAGCTTGACCTAATTATACAGGCTTTCTAGCGGGGTATAGGGCTTGGCTGGCAAGCCCTGGTAATGTGTTCGCCATAAACAGGCGACCTTGGCTTGCTTCTGGAAGGGTGGAGAGGTACGCTCGAGTACTACTCTTGCTACTTGATTTAACCATGCTATGATCTACAGCGGATCTTGGCCCTTTTGGTGATGATGGGGCTTTACGGGCTTCTTCCTTTTATGCTCGGACAGGTCGAGAATATACCTCGACGAGCCAGGAGGGCCTTTGCAAGACAAGTTCGGCACCTTAAAGGTCTCCTAGTGAAAGTAGAGATAGTAACAAGCTCTAGGAGAGTGTCACGAGATACCTTGATGTCGGGGGACCTAGGTCCTTTCACGTCAACCTAGCTTCGGGCTTTTATCATGGTATAAAGAGCTTGATGCGGTCTCGTCAGGATTTATTTGGTAAGCCTGGACACATGCAAGGTGCTCAGATGGTATGGGCGGCCTCACCTTGCTCTTGTAGGATCGCGTGGTAGCTCGACCTTGGGGTAGAATATTCTAGAACCTTGTAAAAGCATGTAAATACATGTAGAGTATTCTAGTTAGGTGTAGATTATTCTGGAGACTTAATCTCCACTATTAGACTAGATTAGTCTAGAACATTTCTTAAGGAGGTGGCTCACCTATAAATATCCAACCCCTCTCATTTGTAAACCATCCTAGAATTCTTTCATTAATACAACTCTTCCTTTGAGAGTGTTTGTGAGCATTCTAGCGATCCAGAGCATAGTGGTCTTCCTTTGTAAGTCCCATCGATCCTCTGTCTCCGGGCTCCCTATTTCAACCATCTCCAGACTGTCCACACTCTAAATCGCTTCCGCATCTTCACACTCGGCCACGTTCGTTCAAGAACGTGCCCGAGTTTCCCTCTTACAATGCTTACTTAGCAACATTCCCACGGAAGTTGCCTAAGTGCCGCACGGGTGTGCCTAGATGAAATCTCACCCTGTGACAAGTAGCACCGCTACAAGTCCGATGGCTTCGCTCCATATGTACCGGGCCATTCATCACCCTAGCAAGCCACCGAAGCCCCTATCTGATAGATGAGAGCCCAGAGGCTTCCCACATTTTGGTAAGCCCTCCTACATGCCTAAGCAAGCCTCTGGAGTAGCAGCCCCACTGCAAGGCCTAGTGGTTACTCACTTCTCATATCGGGCCGGTCAATACCCAAGTGAGCCACTAAGCTCCTGTTTCATTCTAGCATTGCCCAGAGCTTCATTTTAGTTACTGGGGACTTCCTGAATCCCAAGCGGGCTTCTGGACTAGGCGTTCCTCAGGACCAGTCCCAGACCTGTAGCTCCATTCCATTTGTACCGGGCCATTCATCGTCCTAGAGAGCTACCTTGGCCCCGATCCACCTCTTTGGTTAGTCTCCTCGACAGTAACAGCTTTTTCCTACCTGGTACTACTGTTTCATTGGAAGAAGGGTCGTCATCCCCTAGTGCCGCTACTTCGGAGCCAGCTTCCACCACCTTGGTTGGATCAGCCTGAATCAGCCTTGACCATCGTCTCCTCGACTAGATCAATCAGGACCTTTTCTGACTCACGGTGAACTTCGAGATAAGTTCTACCTTAATACGGTTTAGCATAAGGTGAATATGGGCACCATACCCTCCTTATCAGTGCATCCAGCAGCTCGAGAAGGACCAGTTTCAGTAGGAGCGGACTCAACTAAACTCCAAGTTTCCTCCATGAACTCATTTAGAGTGGTCCTTAAAAGGCACGGAACATGGATTTGAGTCTCTCCATATCATATGCACACTGCATCCACTCCCTATCTACCTACATCACAGCAGCAGTTGCCTCGGCTCTGGTTATGGCTTTACTCAGGACGATCGCTCGTCTTGTTACCTTGATCATCTACTCTTTGGTCTTCCAAGCTCAACTTTAGTAGCATCAACCTACTCCAAAAGAGCATCATACCGGTGGCTCTGCTCTATTCATACTGGGCCACTCATCGCCCTAGCAAGCCATCGAAGCCATATCTGATTGAGGAGAGCCCATAAGTTTTCGATCTTTGGGCCATTCATCATCCTAGCAAGCCATCAAAGCCCGATCTGATCGAGGAGAGCTCAGAGGCTTTCCACATTTGGTAAGGCCTCTTACGTGCCTAAGCAAGCCTCTAGAGTAGCAGCCCCGTTGCAAGGCCTAATGGCTCCTCACTTCTTGTACCGGGCCGGTCAACGCCCAAGTGAGCCACTACGGCCCCGATCCATTCCAGCATGGTCCAGAGCCTCATTTCAGTTGCTGGGGACTTCTGAGATCCCAAGTATGCTTTTAGACCAGTACCAGACTGGTGGCTTCACTCCATGTGTACCGGGTCATTCATTGCCCTAGCAAGCCACTGAAGCCCGATCTGATCAAGGAGTTCCAGAAGCTTCCCACATTTTAGTAAGGCCTCTTACATGCGTAAGCAAGCTTCTGGAGTAGTAACACCGCTACAAGTCTGGTGGCTTCGCTTCATATGTACCGAGCCTTTCATCGCCCTAGTAAGCCACCGAAGCCCGATCTAATCGAGGAGAGCCCAAAGGCTTCCTACATTTTGGTAAGGCCTCTGACACGACCTAAATAAGTGTTCCTACTCCCTAGTATAAGAGCGTCATAGTAATAAATTAACCGGAAAGATCGGGTCGAACCATAGTGAGGTTGTTCACTTGTCCTTGTAAAATTAATTATCTAGATTAATTAATAAGTTTGTTATAAAAATGTAAATCAATTAAAATAAAAACTGGGGCTAAGGGATGCACTGTTGGTAATTCGAATATGATCCAATAATTAATATTTAGTCCAGATTAATGGGAGGGTATTTCACTCCACTGACCACTCTCTGATAGATGTGGATAAAAGTACTCATTGTGCTAGAAAACATCTGTCTGTCAACAGTGAGTCAAAACTCCATAAAAATTAGAGGGGATAAACCACTCTCTGATAGATATGTGTAAAAGTACCCACTGTGCTAGACAATATATGTCTGTCTACAGTGAGTCAAAAACTCGGCAAAGATCAGAGGGGAGAAAGCAAAAAAATAATAAACTTACCATAATTGGATCATATTTTCCATACCAACAGTATCACCTTTGGCCCCAGCTAAATAAAATTAGCCAGACATAATTTAACTAGAAAATAGCTATTTTATTTAAACTGAGAATTTGAGAACAAAAGAGAGAAATTTCAAAAATCTAATATCATATTTGGATTCAGAATATGTAAATTAGGGGGGAGAGGTCCCCTATTTATATAAAATACGGATGAAAATTGACCATCGGATGAATTTAGAATGGAGCGTCCAGATTTCACCACGTCATCAGTGAATAATGAATAGTGAATAGTGAATAGTGATAATGAACAGTAAACGCATCCGTGAAAGTCAATAGTGAATAGTGCACCAGCTTCTAGAATATGATTCTCTACAGCACGTGTACGGTGCACTCACAACTCGGGCCAATAGAATTATGTCACGTCATTGGTCAATAATCTTCTATAAAGTCAACTATGAATAGTGCACCGACTTCTAGAATATGATTCTCTGCAACCGCGTGTACGGTATACTCGCAGTTTGGTCCAATAGTAATGTGCCACATCATCAGGAACAGTGAAAGTCAACTGTAAACAGTAAACAGTAAACAGTAAAAGTCAACTGTGAAAAGTGAATAGTCAAAATTATAAAAATACCATTCATGGCCTTCCTAAGGTTTTTGACGTTCTAAACTTGAAACGATGTTTGTTTTGCCGTCTGAAATACAAAGAGAAATACAAAGAAAAATACATTGATTATTACACAACACATTTATTTAAACGAGCGAACGAAATTATGTCTAAATTAGGGAATTAATCATATTGGAAGTGTAAAATGATGATATTATCCATTATTAAACATACACTTTTCAGTATTAATCAGCCTCTTGTTGGGGTTTATGCCCTAAATATGTAATTTGTAAATGGATTTATGAAATAAAAAAAAGGAAAAGTTCAATTTATTCTTGTTATGTTGTTTATTTTATAACTTGTGCATATATTTAACATCCAAGATTGCCGGATATAATCTCGAAATGTGTATATGAGTGTCATATACGGATGGATACAATAAGAGACGTGCAATCTAAAGAGTCCACAGATAGCAAATAAAGCTGGGTACTTTATTTGTGGTTAATCTATAGCTGCGGTCCATTCTGTATTGTACGATGATTCTATCATGAATCATTCATATGAGATATGGGAATGGAGGCACCTTGTATGATGTGATCATATAGGACTGGGCCATGATCTATATGAATCTCTCACCAAGATCCGTTTACCGATGAGATTCATATATATATCAATTAATGATGGCTATATGTCGGTGATCTTAATCCTTAGTGTCTTATCGACTCCTTCAAGTTAGATCCTGGTCTTTGATATACCATGAGTGAGGACGGATGTTGTTCCCGATCAATATGCTCCGTATGTTAGGATTGCAGTTTGGCTTATGGCCGGGAAGGTTTGTACACAATAGTGGAATCCACTTCTTCTTGTGAGAAGTAGATGGTAGTTCCCTTAAGGGTTGATTCGGGGCTTGGTCAATATGAGCGCTCTCCTAATTCCGTTAGGAAATAGGATTTATTGTTCATTATATAATCAACAGTACTTAAAGGATATATATAATTAGAGGGGTATAATGAACATTATGACCTAGCTCTAATTATGAACTACTGTGGAGGATCACACCATATGTAATAGCTATATCGATGGACACCGAGTTGTATCGGTCTGTGTAAAAGCGTCTACAGTTGAGAGAGTACAGCTTCGGGTTTTTAGTGGAATAACACCGAAGTTAATAATCAAGGAATATTAATTAAAGAGTTTAATTAATGATTACGAGGATTATTGGAGCTCAAAATACTGTGGGCCCATTAGATCCCCTTGCTAGCCCGATCGATTTAGGTAACAAGGGTCACGGTTAATTAATTGGATTGTCCAATTAATTGTGTTACAAAAGTGACACGTATATATTCTGGAATTAATTGAATAATGAGATTATATAATTAATTAATGTTAATGGTTAAATTAATTAAATAATTAGATTATTTAATTATATTGATAATTATGAATTATTAATAAACTATTTATTGGATGGTGTTAGTTGATATATGGATTTAGGTGAATATAAAATAATAGGATTATTTTATTTTACTAAATCATTTATCTAAGTATTTGAATTTAAGTTTAAATTTAAAATACTTATTATCACTTTTAATATATTAGATATATTTGAAAAGGGTAATTAAAATATATATATCAATTATAACATAAGAGATTGCATATGATGCAAATTGGTGTGTGCAGATATATAAGTGTTTGTATAGGATACAAACAAGGATATATATATATAAGAAGAAGAAAAAGATGTTGACTTTTATCAAAAATCAAACGCAGCACAAGTTATAAGATATATATATTGTGAAAGAAGGCGGGTTATAGGAGATTGGTGATAAAAACAAGCTTAAGGATTGAGTTAGATATATAAATATATTTGGCAAAGGCGTGAGTTGGATATATAAATATAAAGCATTGCGTAAACAGATATATATATTGGTGAGGCAGGCGTGTGTGATATATAGATACGAAACCACATCTGTCAATATATGTTTTGCATAAGATGCAATTCATTTGTGCGTAAAATCAATACACCAAATTGAGAAGAAAGAGTTTCTTTAAATTGAGAAGAAAGAGTTTCTTCAAATTGAGAAGAAAGAGTTCCTTCAAATTTTCTCTACATCCTCCATTCAAGTTCTTGAGACCGTGACGCGCCCACACGCAGTTACCAGATCCGGGAGATAGCGAGGAAGATGGAGTGGTTCAGACAGGAGAATATAGTATTTCAGACAGGAGCACATCGTAAAGTGAAGGAGCCTACAAACATTGGTATGTTCTTCTGATTTTATCGATTTCAATTTCTGTGTATACATGTTGTATGTATTGGTTCCAAAAAATAATTACAATCCAAAGTTTACTGGTCCCATATACAAATATGATCTGTATAAAAAATTTAAAATCTAGTTCCGCTGCGTGATCGGTGAACGGGGTTCCAACACCTCCTACATGCCTAAGCAGGCTTCTGGAGCAGTAGCACCGCTGCAAGTCCGGTGGCTTCGTTCCATATGTACCGTGCCTTTCATCGACCTAGCAAGCCACCGAAGCCTGATCTGATTGAGGAGAGCCTAAAGGCTTCTCACATTTTGGTAAGGCCTCCTACATGCCTAAGCAAGCTTCTGGAGCAGTAACACTGTTACAAGTCCGATGGCTTCGCTCTATATGTACCGGGCCTTTCATCGCCATAGCAAGCCACCGAAGCCCGATCTAATCGAGGAGGGCCTATAGGCTTCCCACATTTTGGTAAGGCCTCCTTTATGCCTAAGCAAGCCTCTGGAGTAGCAGTCCAGTTACAAGGCCCAGTGGCTCCTCACTTCTTATGTCAGGCCGGTAAATGCCCAAGTGGTCCACTGAGCTCCTATTTTGTTCCAGCGTGGTCCAGAGCCTTCGCTCAGTTGCTGGGGGCTCCTTGAATCCCAAGTATTCCTCTGGATCGGTACCAGACAGGTAGCCCCTCTCCATTTATATTGAGTTATCCAATGCTCAAGTGAGTTATCATGGTTCCTACTAATTCTGGAGGGATCCAGAGCCTTCTTTTAGTAGCGGGAAACTTCTAGGATCCCATGCATGTCTCGAAAGTTATTAGGCTGGTGCCTCCTCTCCATTTGTATAGGGCCATTCAATGCCCTAGCGAGCCACCGTGGTCCCAATCCACAACTCGGGTTAGTTTCATCGACAGTGAGAGCTTCTTCCTCTATGGTCATGCTGCCTAGGTAGAGGAAGAACCACCATCCCTTAGCACTGCTACCTCAGAGCCAGCTTCACCACCTTGGTCGTGTTAGCCTGATTCGGCCTGATCCACTGTCTCTTCAGCTGAATTGATTGGGACCTCTTCCATCCTTATGGCTTTAGCATAGACCTCCCCTTCCTTTGTAAGGTAGGTCTAGATCTTTACCTCCTTGACAGATTCAGGTGGACAAATTCAGGTGGACAGATATGTAGGTTTGAAGCTCAACCTGTATCCCAAACTTCTGCAGTAGCCTCCCTCTACCAGATCAGTTTAGACCTCGCTTTCCTTTGTAGGATCGATATGAACCTTTAACTCTTTGACAGGGTTTAGATAGAGAGGTAGGTGGGTTTGAAGCTCATCCTACATCCTAAGCTTTTGCATTAGTTGGGTACTTCGAGGTAGTTCCTACCCCAGCACGACTAGACATGAAAGTGGAGATGTGAGCCAAGTCCTCATCATCACCTGCGAACCTAGCGGCTCAAGATGTAACTCTATAGCTTGCTCCATGGTCACCTCTCGGTTCCCTCCTTTGATGACTCTCAGATCAGACGGTGGAAGAAGAGATTGAGTCTTCTGATAAGTGGCATTCTTCAACAAAGAAAGCATCCGCATTGGCTTTCCAAGCAGCCACGTTACTGCACAAAGTTTAGACCTCTTCCTCCAGATTTTATTTCCTCCTTCAGAGTAATCCTTGTGAGGCACAGAATATGGACTTGCGTCTCTCCGTATCATATGCATCAGCTCTCTATCTACCTGCGCCTCAGCAACGTTTGCCACTGCTTTGGTCAGAGCTTTATCCAGAACGACTGCATTCTCCACTACCTTGGTCAATTCCTCATACTCCTGGTTTGACCTCCTTTGAAATGGCAGTTTCTCCATCCGAAGCACCTACCTCTAGATCAGTTGGGGGCTCACCTGCCACTTACGTAACTACCTCAGTTGTGGCTTTTATTTTAGCAAAACCAATAAGAATGTCCACCACCTTAGCTATGTCAGCCTTGACCACAACCCTCCTCAGGGTAGGATTAACCCGGGTATCTCCCTCCTTAACCAAACCAGTCTGAACCTCCCCCTCTTTGGTAGTTTCAGTCTCGTCCAGTACATCTTTGGCGCAGGTAGAGAGGTAGGATGGTTTGAAACTTCTCCTTTGGATAGATCATCTGCTGCGATATGAGACGTTGCACCAGGGTCTGCATCAGCAGCCCCAAGACTAGCCAGCCACGGTGGAAGCATACCCAGCCATCTAGGAAACTTTCTGATCTCCTTCCCTTTATATCCATCGTTGACATTAAAGGGGGAGAGGTCGATCCAGCTCTACCTGGCAGGCTGTGAAGAAGCAGACATCCTCCTTGACCTGCCCGACTTTGACATCGACAACATCAGCTTGCTCCTAAAGATTATCACACTGATGGCTCCTCTCCATTTGAATCGGGTCTTCCAAAGCCCCAGTGATCCACCGATGTCCCGATCGGTTCGGGGAGCACCCAAAGGTCCTGATTCACTCATAGTGGGGGCTCGAGCTCTATTATGATTATTGAAGACTCCCATCCATCTCGAGTAGGATTCTGAACCGTTTACATCACTTGGGGACTAGAAGCTTGTTATTCTCTCTAGTATCCATGTAAAAGGGACGATAACCCTAATGTGAGACGGTTTCTCCTAGTTCGCAATAAAAAACGTCTTTTATGGAAGGTCACTCTACTATCTACACCAATAACACATATCATCTCAAGAGATTCTACTCGTGAAAAAGCTCCTAGAGCGAGGCTGGTTACCAATCGATACCACCTAGAATCGATACAACTTCGTACCGGCTTGTCATGAGTTTGTACATCCTTTAATTTTGATATCCATGATAGTTCTTCTGTGATTACCATTCGCCTATGATTGAGATACCCTGGACTGGATCAAATCCCTCCAGAAGGATAGCCATTACCATGAGAGCTACATAGCACTTCTGATGCCCTGGACTAGATAAATCCTCTAGAAGGATCGCCATGGTATTTCGATAATGATAGCCTCGAGATCAGGGATTAGTCAGGGAAGCCCCTTCACTACCCTTGATGCCTTGGTCGGGCTACCACCCCCAAGAAAGGTTTGAGTGTAAGAGCATAGTTGCCATCCAGATCTTGAGACCAGGGATTAGCCGGGGAAGCCTCCTCGCTACCTTGATGCCTTGGTCGGGCTACCACCCCCAAGAAGGGTTTGAGTGTAAGAGCATAGTTACCATCCAGATCTCGAGACCAGGATATAGCTAGATAGCCCTCCTGATGCCTTGGTCGGGCTACCACCCCCAAGAAGGGTCTAAGTGTAAAAGCATAGTTACAATCCAGATCTTGAGACCAGGATATAGCTAAATAGCCTTATTGATGCCTTAGTTGGGCTACCACCCCCAAGAAGGGTCTGAGTGTAAAAGCATAGTTGTCATCCAGATCTCGAGACCAGGATATAGCTAGATAGCCCTCCTGATGCCTTGGTCGGGCTACCACCCCCAAAAAGGGTCTGAGTGTAAGAGCATAGTTGCCATCTATATCTCGATACCAGGATATAGCTAGATAGCCATCCTGGTGCCTTGGTTGGGCTACCACCCCTAAGAACGATCTGAGCAGCATAGTTGCCTACTAGATCACAAGACAAAGATAACCAAATGATCATCATGCTGCCTTGGCTAGGCCAACCCCGCCAGGAAGGATCTGGATGGCATAGTTGCCTACTATGATCATTTCACCAGCTCGCCTAAGTACCGTGATTCCTGTAAAAGGAATGTTAGGTACCCATATTAGCCACAGAAGCTTCCTCCCACATGATCGAGAGGTACGGTTTGATCTATCTTACCTTTCTCGGTTATCAAATTTTACATTGATTAAAGCGTCAGAAATTCCACCAAGGGAATATCCCCATCTGTGGTCCACCACCGCTCATTTATTTCCAGGTACCCTGGGTTCGCTAAGCCAAGCACTGGGAACGGTTTTGGTTACCAGTAAGAAACGACAAGCAAAATTCTTCATGTAGTACAAGATCCTGACTCCAACCCCAACTACGTACTGGTGTTCAAGTCAGAGGGGACTTCTGTTAATAGCAAAATTTGGCTAAGGACCAAAGAAGAATTTTCCACTTTCCAGCCCTCATGCAAGGGTCCAAATTCTAGCTCATGTAACGGGATATCAAGGTCTCCGAGATCGAGCTACCACACGATCCTACAAGTGCAAGGCTAGGTCGTCCATACCCTTAGAGCATCTCACACGCATCCAGGATCGCCAAATAAAGCTCGACGTGACCACGTCAAGCTCTCTATACCAAGATAGAAGCCTAAAGCCAGGTTGACATGGGAGAACCTAGGTTCCCCGAGGTCAAGGTATCTCGTGACACTTTCCTGGAGCATACTACCATCTTTAGTTTCAGCAATAGACCTTCAAGGTGCCGAACTTGTCTTGCAAATGCCCTCCTACCTCGTTGACGTATAATCTCGATATGTCCGAGTAGAAAAGGAAGAAGCCCACAAAGCCCCATCATCACCAAAAAGCGCCAAGATCCACTGTAGATCCTGGCATGGTTAAATCAAATAGCAAGAGCAGTACTTGAGCATACCTTTCCACCCTTCCAGAAACAAGCCAAGGCTACCTGTTTATGGCGAACACCTTACCCGGGCTTGCCAACCGAGATTCGCTACCCCGTTGGATTCTAGCACGGTCTAATCGAGATTCACTGAAATCCTTATAAGGTCGAATCAAGCTCCATACAACTAGATTAGAACCTTAAGGTATCTCGCCCTCAGATCGATACCCGAGTACTGGGATACCAGCTTCGGGACCCATTCGGGGTACGCCTCCTCCGCAAGGTTAGAAGACTGATATCAATAAGATACCGTACCACCAGAATATAGAACCAGAGTTCTCCTCTAAGAAAGAGGGTTGACTTTCATGATTACCATTAATGAGGTCAACCGTATTAATAGAGGTGGTCAACCCTATTTAATGAGGTCAACCATATTAATAGAGGTAGTCAATCTTGTTAATAAGGTCAGTCGTATTAATGGAGGCAGTCAACCCTATTTAACGAGGTCAACCGTATTAATGGGGGTATTCAACCCTATTAATGAGGTCAACCATATTAATGGAGGTAGTCAACCCTATTAATGACATGATCAACACCAGTAATAAGAGAATATTCAACTCTTTAATGGCCACCATTAGTGAAAGAGTCCAAAAAGGAAACAAATACCTTTACCTCCAAGATATCCTCCACATCCGATTCTTTAGGGTTAACTACAACAGAAAATCCTGCCTAATAAGGAAGGAGGATCAATACATAGTCTGAGGAGTGGGCAACAAGCAACTGGAACCTATAAATATGACAAAACTCTCTAAAGAAGGATAGGCAAAATGATATGCACAAATCGACTTCCAAAATACGAGATATTCAACATCTGATATACGATCTACTACACATCTCATATTCGGTCTAGAAATTGACAAAGTAGAGAAAAGTCTACATAGTTCGCCTAGATTCACCCTACGTAATCATTGTATGTGTTACCTTTACATGAAATATACTGGTATCGGTTTACATTCGACCACCATTATAAGCTCTCTGGAGCTACTACGTTGTATTATTCTACCATTCTTGTAAGCTCCCCGGAGCATTCTTTGATATGTACATAAGGAAGGGTATTTCCTCTGAATACTGCCTTGGGGTTTTTCAACATGTGATCATTCGTGATGATTTTTCCCCTTGGTCAGTCCACCTCCCTCTACAAAAGACTTGTGCTTTTCCTATTATCTATTGTATTATGCATGTGTGTATACAGGCTAGGTACCAATCCTATTATTCCTAGCTATCTAATCCTTCTTCTATGAGATCGGGGAAATACAATGAAGATCTAGGGAACAGGATCTAGCTCCTACCCCGCTAGACCTAGCACCATTGTTCTTTATACATGTCTGCCAAGTCGCATGTCGAGATAGGGAGAAACTACCCTAACCCGTTTAAAGGAAGTCAATGAGCTCTCCTGCAATTTCTCTATGGAAGCGAGCATGGATCCGGCACAGAAGCCAGGCAAGCCCCCTCCTTAATCTCCGTGTAGGTCGAGGAACTACAAGAAGAAATCAGGGTCTATAACCAGGCTCCAGGTACCAGGACAGGCTTCGACCCGTACCGAGGGCTAGAAACAAGGAACAAGGACCAGGATCAGCCCCTTCATACCAGCAAGGGAACCTTGAGCTCCCCGTATCTCCTTCTTAAGCATAAAGCCAGACGGACGGGATGCCTCCTCTCCTACCTGCTGCATCATCCTCTTTTACCACTTCATTCTTCATAGTCATACGAGATCACCAACGTACGAGGTACCTACCCCAGCCGCCACCTCCGTAGTAACAGTCTCGAGGGTGTTAATTGAAATTCCTCACCCTGGGTGAATTTTCGGTTAACAAATACAAAGATGTATTCGCCTAGAGCTATGAGGACATGCTAGGAATCGACACAAAAGTGATATCACACAACTTGGTTGTTAACAAAGAATCCAAACTGGTAGTCCAGAAGAGACGATTATTTAATCTAGAGAGAAGCTCAACAATCAAGGAAGAAGTGGAAAACTTACTCGCCACATGATCAATTAGGGAAGTCAAGTACCCACAATAGGTGGCAAATATGGTACATGTGAAGAAGAAGAACAATCAATGGAAGATGTGTGTGGACTTCACCAACCTAAAATAAGTCAACCGTGTTGGAACCCCGTTCACTGGTCACGCAGCGGAACTAGGTTTTAAAATTTTATACAGATCATATCTGTATCTGGGACCAGTGAACTTTTGATCGTAATTATTTTTCGGAACCAATACATACAATATGTAAACACAGGAAATTGTAATCAATATAATCAGCAGGAGATATACTTACCAACAGTTGGAGGCTTCTTCATTCTACGATATGCTCCTGTCTGAACCACTCGATCTTCCTCGCTATCTCCCGGAACTGGTAACTGTGTGTGGGCGTGTCACGGTCTCAGGAACTTGAATGGAGGATGTAGAGAGAATTGAAGAAACTCTTTCTTCTATGTATTTCAAAAACACATAAAACATGAAACAATATATATATCACTGCTGCTCTCGCTTTTACACAAATATATATATATATATATATATATATATATATATATATATATATATATATATATATAACTCTGCTTCATTTATTTTTTTTGCACAAATATATCTATATCACTGCTTCACAAACAAATATATATATCTCACTGCTTCACAAACAAATATATATCTATAACACTGCTTCACAAACAAATATATATATCTCTATTTTATTGTGCAGCATTCTTTATATATATATATTCACTACACACAATTCTTATATATATATATGTATATATATATATATATATATATATATATATATATTACTGCACCACGCAACCACTTTTTTTACACAAATATATATATATATATATATATATATATATATATATATATATATAATTCTTTTATATCTATATAAATCTATTTGTATCTGTTAATAGTGAAATTTGGTCAGGGGTCAAAGAGAAATTTTTCACCCATAATCAACAATCATGAAGCCCGAAAAAACCGTAAAGCCACCCCGTAGGAGCAGGGAAGGCCGGCTCGTCTTCAAAACTGCCAGAAAACAAGCCAGGCGCGACCTAGACGAGCCCCCACAAGAGTACTGGAACCCGGGCTTCTCCAGGCCATCTATCGGGGAACCTCGGCTCTGAGGTCGAGCTCCACAACCACCCAGTGAATGCCTAGGGAAGTCTCCAAGCTCAAGAGACATTCGAAAGAAGCCAGCCAACTCTCTAGAAGCCCGCTGTCCTTGCTGGACATTAAGGAAGAATCACACCTAAATCTACACTACCCCAGCTACCTCCCATGAAGGTCTACAAGAGCACCTCGAGCCCCAATGGTCAGGGAAAATCCATCTTAAGCTTCTAAGAACAGAGCCAGAGCAGGGATCTACCTCGCTCTACGGGGCAATAGGCAGCTGGCAGGGTGACCTCCATGAAGATTCATGGCACGAGTGCACACAGGATCGTCCCAATGTAATATTTACATGCACGTCACGAGTTTGATTCAAATAAGGGAACAAACTTATCTCCGTCAACGATATCATCGAATCCAGTGACAATTCAAATTCAAATGGTGAATCCCGCCTGATAAGGAGGGAACGGATTCATGGGATCGCGGAAAAGTATTTGCGAACTAAAACCTATTTGGGCGATATATATATGTGAAGCCAAGCATGGTAGGAGGAAGAAAAACAGAGAACAACCGACAACGACAGATACAAAAATACAACAACATATAATATAGAAAACAAAGAGATAGAAAGAAGAGGGGAAGGCCTAAATTCTGGATTCAGAACACGGTCACCTTCATCTCCACTATTCGACAGGCACAGAGTTGCCACCCCCCCCCCCACACCTTCGAGAGATTATGAGCATACAAGAGAGCAATTTGTACTTTAAAGCAATATATCAATAATAAAGCTCTCATTTACTGTTCAGCCTCCCGTCTATCTCTTAAACAGGTCGGGAACCAACGGTACCGACACCGGCCACCACTTTCATGGTAGTGGTCTCGAGGATGTTAACAGGAATTTCTCATCCAGAGCAAATTTCCCGTAAACACTTTTTGGCCTCGTTTGTGGGAAACCTCTCACACCACCATCTTTTTACATTCAAAAAGTTTGTTATTTCATAGTAATCATCAGACTCCGCTCCTCACAAAGGCAGCAGGACACGTCGGGACAACCTTCTGCTACATCAACACAAGGAGAGAAGCCCGGGGTAGAGAAGAAGAAAGTCAGCAAAACCCCTGAGCAAACCCCCTCCGAAGAAGGAACCGGGTAGAGGTCGTCAGTTCATCAGAGGGATCTGATGGTGAAGAATCCGAGATTGACTCAAGAAAATCCGAAAGCAAGAGTCTAAGAGACCAGTTGGCAGAGCTTCAGAAAGAGGTCCAATTGATGAAGAAGGTAAAGTACAAGGAGGACAAGAAAGATCCTCTAAGTGAAATGAACGCTTCTTTCGCCAGGAGGATCCGGGAGGCAGAGCTCCCGCCTAAGTTCAAAATGCCAACTGACAGGTTCTCCAGGACTGAAGATCCTCTGAGCCACTTAGAGAGCTTCATTCAACAGATGGAGGTCCAGAACATAACCAGGGCCGCTATGTGTCTAATGTTCCCCACTACACTCACGGATTATGCTAAAACCTGGTTTAGGAAGTTACCCGCCGGAAGCGTGGATTCCTTCACCAAGTTATCAACTGATTTCTGCTCACCATTCCAGGGAGTTAAGCCCCAATTGAAGAACCCTATCCATCTACAATACGTGACCCAGGAGAGAGGGGAAACCCTCCGGGCTTATGTCGAGTGTTTCCATAAGGAAGTCATCCAGATGGGCGTCTTCACCGAGAGAGAAACCCTCGCCAACTTTAGAAGAAACTTGTAGGAGGGAAAACCGTTTCAATCTTTTTCCAAGAAACCTCTGGAAACCTACCAGGAAGCCTATGATCGGGCTCTGGAACAGATTGAGGTCAAGATGGAGCATGACGACATGATCACTAAATCTTCAACCTCGGAAGGCCACATGGACGACCTTCCTAAGACATTCATGATCCTAAGGGAAAACCAGATAAGGTTGAACCCTTCCAAATGCGCCTTTGGGGTAACTACGGAGAAGCTTCTAGACTTCATGGTCCATGAGAGAGGCATAGAGGCTAACCCAGAAATAATCATGGCTATCCTGGATCTAAAATCCCCCACTTCTCTTAAACAGGTTCAAGCCTTGACCGGTCAGGTAGCAGTGCTCAACAGGTTCATCTACCAGTCTACCGATAAGTGCCTACCATTCTTTAAAGCTATCAAGCAGGGAAGAAACATGAAGTGGGATCAGAAGAGCGAACAAGCTTTTCGAGCTTTGAAAGGATACCTAACAAGCCCTCCACTGCTGGTCAAGCCAAATCATGTAGAAGAGCTCCAAATATACTTGGCCGTTTCAGAAACCGCTGTGAGCGGGGCCTTAGTCAAGGAATGCGAGGATAGGATCGAGCGACCTATCTACTATGTGAGTCACGCTCTAACCAAGCCCAAAAAGAACTATACTCTATTGGAGAAGCTCGTTAATGCCTTGGTGACCTCGATAGGGAAACTCTGTCCTTACTTCCATGCTCATTCAATAGCAGTGGTGACGGACCAACCCCTCCGTCAGTTCTTGCAAAGGCCGGATGTTTCTGGAAGGCTGGTTCTATGGGCTATAGAGCTTACCCAGTTTGATTTAAAGTATAAGCCTAGGACCGCGATAAAAGCTCAGGCACTAGCGGACTTTGTAGCTGAGCTTTCAGTACCTTCAGATCAGGCAACCCCCGCGGTAACAGATGTCACCCTTGAGAGGACTCCAGAATCTACCAACTGGCCAGAGGGTTGCGAGTCATAGACTCTCTACACTGTGAAGCTTTTGGGCAGTCTGGGGGAAGGAGCGGGCATAGTCCTAATCAACCCAGAAGGAACTGGGTGTTGCCATTGTTTCAGGTTCGAATTTAAAGCCATGAACAATAAAGCGGAATACGAAGCCCATCTAGCTGGGATAAAAGTTACCATAGAGCTCAGGGTTGATTACCTAAATATCAAGAGCGACTCTTCACTCGTGGTCAACCAAGTTTCTGGGGATTATCAAGATAAAGAGGATAACATGATCGCTTACCTGAAATTGGTGCAACAACTCAAGACCAGATTTAAGGGATTCATAATCGAGCAGATACCTCGACAGCTAAATCATCGGGCTGACGTCCTAGCCAAGAAAGCTGTTTATGGTGGCCAGACCCTACTTCACGGAGTCCCTCTTCAAGTAATCCCCCTACCTAGCATTATGACAGGTAAGGAAGCTTATACCCTAGACCGACAGCCACGCTGGATTGATCCAATAGTAGAGTATCTAAAGGATGGAAAACTTCTCGGGGAGCCCGACCAAGCTAGGAGGGTTAAAAGGCTCTCAGTCCGGTATTGTATGGTGGATGGGCATTTATACCGAAGGGAGAAATCCCTTCCACTGCTCCAATGTTTACACCCAGAAGATGTCAAGTGGGCTTTGAGAGAGGTTCATTCCGGGGAATGAGGGAACCATATTGGTGGAGAGGTCTTGGCATATCAGGTTCTCCGTATGGGGTATTATTTGCCGACCATCCATCAAGATGCTAAGAACTTGGTGCAAACCTGCGAGGCATGCCAGAAGGCTGCCAACTTGAGTCACCTCCCTCCGGAGCACTTGTCGTCCATTACCTCGTCATACCTCTTTGCTATGTGGGGAGTAGATTTGATTGGACCGCTTCCTACAGCTCAAGGACAAGCCAAGCATGTTATCGTAGCAATTGACTACTTCACAAGATGGGTTGAAGCCGGACAACTCTCCCAGATTTCGGAAGAGAACACAACAAGGTTCATCAAGACCAATGTAGTTTGTAGGTTTGAAACCCCTCTTGCCCTAATAACCGACCTCGAAAAACAGTTCGATAATGGCCGATTCAGAGATTTCTGTAAAGGTTTGTGAATCGACCTTCATTTTGCTTCGATAGCCCATCCTCAGACCAATGGTTTGGTGAAATCCATGAGCAAAACCATTAAAAATTTATTGAAGAAAAAGCTACAGCAGAAGAAAGGCAGATGGGTAGAGGAGGTTCCCAAGGTTCTCTAGGCTTACCGCACCACAAGGAAAACAGCTACAGGGAAAGGCCCTACTCGCTGGCCTTCGGGGTTGAAACGGTCCTACCTATAGAGCACAAGTAGACTTCCTTTAGAGTCCAACGATTCGACCAGGGGAGAAATGAAAGCAAGCTCTGAGCTAGCTTGGACCTCCTCGAGGAGAAACAAGATCGAATAGCTGAGAAGGTAGCGATCTACCAAAGCAGAATTGACAAGTACTTCAACAGGAGGGTTAAAGCCTGAAGCTTCAAAGAAGGGGACTTAGTCCTCAGGAAAGTAATGTTGAACACCAGGAAGAGGTTAGACGGGGTCCTAGGACCCAATTGGGAAGGACCGTATCTAATAAATATGGTGATCCGTAATGGGGCGAGCTCGATGATATGGATGGTCGACTCATCGACCATACTTGGAATGCGGATCACCTAAGGAAATTCTACCCTTGAACAGGGGACTCAAGAGTAGGCGGCCTCCGACTAGTTTTCTTTTTCTTCTGACAGTAGTGTACTCCATCTTCCATATCAATAAAGCTTGTTTTTTCTTGTTTTCAACTATGTCCTACAATGATTTGGGTCTACATGAAAAAATCGACATTATCGCCTCAAGACCTGGGATAAACCGGGGAAGCCACCCCCCTACCCCCCCCTCCCCCCCCTCCGCCACTCCTGATGACTCGGTCGGGCACTACCCTCCGCCAAGAAGGGTCTGAGTGTAAGACCATAGTTTCCATCCCGATCTCGAGACCAGGAAATAGCTAGATAGCCCTCCTGATGCCTTGGTCGGGCTACCACCCCCAAGAAGAATCTGAGTGTAAGAGCATAGTTGCCATCTAGATCTCGAGACCAGGAAATAGCTAGATAGCCCTTCTGATGCCTTAGTCGGGCTACCACCCCCAAGAAGGATCTGAATGTAAAAGCATAGATGTCATTCAGATCTTGAGACCAGGAAATAGCTAGATAGCCCTCCTGATGCCTTGGTCGGGCTACCACCCCCAAGAAGGATCTGAGTGTAAGAGCATAGTTGCCATCCAAATCTCGAGACCAGAAAATAACTAGATAGCTCTTCTGATGCCTTGGTCGGGCTACCACCCTCAAGAAGGATCTGAGTGTAAGAGCATAGTTGTCATCCAAATCTCGAGACCAGGAAATAGCTAGAAAGCCCTCATGATGCCTTGGTCGGGCTACCACTCCCAAGAAGGATCTGAGTGTAACAGCATAATTGCCATCCAAATCTCGAGGTCAGGAAATAGCTTGATAGTTCTCCTGATGCCTTGGTCGGGCTACCACCCCCAAGAAGGATCTGAATGTAAGAGCATAGTTGCCATCCAGACCTCGAGACCAGGAGATAGCTAGATATCCCTCCTGATGCATTGGTAGGGCTACCACTCCCCCCAAGAAGGAATCGAGGTTGAAAGCACGGAAGCCCTCCTAATCCTGAGCCTAAGAAGGGGCTAAACAGTCCTTTACTTAATGTTCTACTCGGGATACAGCCCCCTAAAAGGGGCTCGGGGATGGAGGGCTCAATTTACTTGATTTCTAAATATTCTGATTATTGATGATCACTATTTTTTCCATTATACGTGGTCACTCACTATAACAGGCCTATAATCCAACAAGAGGACTATCGACTAAGGAAATTTAGCTGCAAAACTCAGTAGTCAGAAAGCCCGACGCTAACTGCCCATTTTCACGATTAAACAGTTTTCTTATCCTATTGTTCCCCCAAGATAGTTTGTTTCAAATGTTGGACCTAGAGGGAGATCAAGCAAGTACGTGCAAGCCAGAATTAGATTTGAGATTAAAAAAATTTCATCAAGTAAGGGAGCCTATCCCCCAACAAGGCTACAACAAGCAAGGGGGGCCCAATCCCTGGTTCCTGGCTACAAAAGCAATAATAAAATGGCAAACACAGTTGAAGATGGGATGCCCACCCCTTTGTTCTGGGCATTCAAAATAGATTACATGGGAGAGAACTCAAGCATCTTCTTCTCTCCGAGGACCTCCAGCCTCCTCCTTCACATAATGAACCTCGCCCCCTACTCCCCTCCCTGGTCGTAACTCGTCCTGGTCAGCTGCATCTATCGCCTCCGCCACTTCCTCCTGGGGATCAATTCCGGCTGCCTCGGGGTCAACAAGATCCTCCTCCATGATTTTATTGATCACCGCCATAACTTCAGGGGGTATAGCTGCATCAATAAGGCTGGCCACTGACTCAGACAAGTTCCTTCTTTCTGTTAACTCCATTTTTGAGAGCACTGTAGGGGGGTCTCATGCTTCAGCAAGGCCTCCTTCGAGCTCCTCGTTGTGAACCCCCTTCGAGTATTAGTCGGGACCAAAAGCTAGAAAGGCTGGAACAAAAGGAGGCAGATTTGGCACCTCCAACTGCTTCCCAGCTCCCTCCCCAAAAGAACCACCTCCATCATTTTTAGGGCGAGACATCTCCGCAGCCTGTGACATGACCTTTTCTCTATCCCAGCCAGCAATGCTGGAGAGATCGAATGGGGGAGGAAGAGCCTCTGCAACCTGGTAAGAGGCATAGAAGTACCCCTCGTTAAAAGAGGCTTCTACCTCGGCCTGGAGCTTGGTAATTTGAGCCTGCAAGGTTTGGTTCTCAATATCCAAGGCCTTCGCCTCTCCCTTCCAGTCATCTCGCTGGCTAGCCCGCCGCTTCGACTAGAGAGTCTCCTGATCAAAAGCCTGTTTCAACCTCTCATGGTCGCATTGAAGCTCAGGTAGCTGCTTCTCCATTCCTTGTTGGCTGGAGGTCATCTCATAGACCAGGGTCTGAGCCTGTGCAAGCAACCCCATGGCTCGCTCAGCTTCAACCTCAGCCTTGGCTGCCCGATAACGAAAGAAGGCTACCTGATGCCCCATAGCCACCTAAAACTTAAAAGCCTGCAAAGGAAAATCAAGTTAGCAAATGACAAATCAAAATATTGAATGAAGAAGTGAAAGCAACGGTTACCTCTGCTAGAAAGATGGACCCTTTGGTAATCATGATGTCCACGGTCATCCTAGAAAGCCCGGCGCCAGGACAGGATGTAACATATTGCTTCAGAACCTCATCCTGACCTGTCGAGCTCGATTACTGGTGGGGGCGAGAAGGGGCGATCTCATGAATATCGGTATCGGGCTCCTTGGGAACCTCAACTGCCCGGGTTACAATAGGATCATCAGAAAGGGATAATGTGACTCAGTGAGCATCGGTTGAAGCAGAGACTACTGGTAAGGGGGCAGGAATGGACTTTATAAAGACTTTGGAGGCAGACCCTCCTCGGTTTAGAGCCTTCGCTGCCCGAGATACAAGAAGAGCCATCTTGGACTTCACCTGGGAATGTGAGGGGGAAGGAACGAACGGGGAAACTATCTTAGTGGTTGACCCCAACTTTATCGGAACATCCGAGAGAGCTCTCGGGGCCGATCTGGAAGGAGGAGGAGGGATCCCAGCTCGCCGGGCTTCGAGAGAAGCTGGAGCAACAACAAACACTTTTAGAGAGAGGAATCAAGATCATCAGAACTGAACCATCCAAAAAAAAAAACAAGATAGATCGAGATGCTTACGAGGGGTAGCACCGGATATCCGTAGGTACCTATTTACCCTACGGGGATCGAAGGGGTCGGCAGTTGGAAACTTCATATTCAAGTAGTTCCGAGCTAGGATGGTCTTCAGCACGGCTTTAGACTCAGCGGGCAAGGAATCCCGACCCCATATGGGTTTGTCACTAAAGGCAGTGGGAACCTCGAGCTCATGCCCACCGATGAAGACAGAGCTCCCCCAGACTCCCTCAGTCTCCCCCCGCCAGTACCCATTCTTCTTTCCAAGCGGGGTCCTTCTTTGAATCCCCGGGGATGATAAAGTTGAGCCTATTCTTAGCCTTGGCATAGAATTGGCCTCGTGGAACCCCAGCCAGGCTACCAATCTGGAAAAGAAAGGTTAGCTCCTCAGCCCCTGGCTCCCTAGTTACGTTGCTCATCTCGCACTACTCCCTCCATAATACAAAAAAGCAGGCTAGATGCCTCCAGAAGCCGAGCGTCAGTTGAAGCGGAGCCAGCTGAAGGGCATTGAGTGCCTGCTGAAGGGTGGGGTGAAGAGGGAGCCTCACCCCGCTCTCAAAGTCTGTGACGTGGATAGGGAGCATGCCTTTGGGCGGGCTAAAAACATCGTAACCTCCATGAAGTACGTCAGTGTACTGGATCCCGTCAGTGTATTGGATCCTAGGGTACCCCGCCCTCAAGGAATATCAAATGTCACCTCAGGTAACCTCCATGAAGTACCTATCCAAAGTGACATCCAGAACTAGAGCTCTCCTCTCGGCAACGTAGGAAGAGAGGGTTGATTTTCATGACATTTAAAGTACCATTAATGAGGTCAACCGTATTAATGGAGGCAGTCAACCTAATTAATGACATGATCAACACCATTAATAAAGAGAATATTCAACTCTTTAATGGCCATCATTAGTGAAAGAGTCCAAAGAGGAAACAAATACCTTTTCCTCCAAGATATCCTCCACAACCTATTCTTTGGGGTCAACTATAACAGAAAATCCCACCTTTCAAGGAAGGAAGAGTCCGAAAAGGAAACGATCATGTCTTCTCCAAGATAATAGCTATAAGCCAATCAACTACATTAAAGGAAGGACTTTATTCGATAAGGAAACAAAGATGAATTGAAGAGTCTCGGACTTGCACGCCAAAGTGGTCATCATGTATAAATATGCCTGTAAAAGGCATATTGTGGTGGTCTCCGATCAATGACAGAAGACACATGCTTCATTAAAAGTTTTGTCTACATCATCATTGTATGTGTACCCTGATCATGAAAGTACTGGTATTGGTAAACACTCATTGTTGTAAGCTCTCCGGAGCATATACGTTGTACTACTTTGACATCTTTGTTGTTGGTTTCCCGTTCACCGGTCACGCAACGGAACTAGGTTTTAAAATTTTTATACAGATCATATCTGTATTTGGGACCAGTGAACTATTTAGAACTAATACATACAATATTTAAACACAAGAAATTGTAATCGATAAAATCAAAAGAACATACGAACGTTTGGAGGCTCCTTCACTTTACGATGTGCTCCTATCTTAAATACTACGTGCTCCTGTCTGAACCACTCGATCTTCCTCGCTATCTCCTGGATCTGGTAACTATGTGTGGGTGCGTCACGGTCTCAGGAACATAAATGGAGGATATAGAAAAATACTTAAAGAAACTTTTTCTCCTCAATTTGGTGTTTATTTCATGCACACATGAATTGCATCTCATGCAAAAAAAAAAATTAACAGATGTGATTCCGTATCTCCAAAAACAATATATATATATATATCAAATATATATCACTCTGACACGCCTTTGTTGAATATATATATATATTAATATCACGCCTTTGCTTAATCTATTTTTGATTTCAAAAAACTAACTCCTCTGCTTGCTTTTTCACTAATATATATATTCACGCATCTATATCTCATGTACTTTCATAAAATAAAATCACGCATCTGCATCTCATGCACTTTCATAAAAAAAAAATAACTTTATATATATATCTATATATTGTTTGTATCATATGCAAACACTTATATACATATACACACCAATTTGTATCCTATACAATCTCTTATGTCATAGTTGATATATATATTTTAATTATCCTTTTCAAATATATCTAATATATTAAAAGTGATAATAAGTATTTTAAATTTAAACTTAAATTCAAATACTTAGATAAATGATTTAGTAAAATAAAATAATCATATTATTTTATCTTCACATAAATCCATATATCAACTAACACCCTCCAATTAATAGTTAATTCATAATTCATAATTATCAATATAATTAAATAATTTAATTATTTAATTAATTTAACTATTAACATTCATTAATTAAATAATCTCATTATTCAATTAATTCCCAAATATATACGTGTCACTTTTGTAACACAATTAATTGGACAATCCAATTAATTAACCGTGACCCTTGTTGCCTAAATCGATCGGGCTAGCAAGGGGATCTAATGGACCCACAGTATTTTGAGCTCCAATAATCCTCGGAATCATTAATTAAACTCTTTAATTAATATTCATTGATTATTAACTCCGTTGTTATTCCACTAAAAACCTAAAGTTGCACTCTCTCAACTGTAGACGTTTTTACACAGACCGATACAACTCGGTGTCCATTGATATAGCTATTACACATGGTGTGATCCTCCACAGTAGTTCATAATTAGAGCTGGGTCATAATGTCCGTTATACCCCTCTAATTACATATATCCTTTAAGCACCGTTGATTCTATAATGAACAATAAATCCTATTTCCTTACGGAATTAGAAGAGCGCTCATATTGTCCAAGCCCCGAATTAACCCTTAAGGGAACTACCATCTACTTCTCACAAGAATGAGTGGATTCCACTATTGTGTACAAACCTTCTCAGCCACAAGCCAAACCGCAATCCCAATATACGGAGTATATTAATCAGGAAATGACTCATGGTATATCAAAGACCACGATCTAACCTGAAGGTGCCTATAAGACACTCAGGATTAAGATCATCCACATATAGCCATCATTAGTTGATATATATGAATCTCATCGGTAAACGGATCTTCGTGATCATGGCCCAGTCCTATATGATAACATCATACAAGGTGCCTCCATTCTCATATCTCCATATGAATGATTCAGGATAGAATCACAGTACATTATGGAATGGACCGCAATTATAGATTAACTCTATATTCTCCATTCAAGTTCTTGAGACCGTGACGCACCCACACGCAGTTGCCAGATCAGAGAGATAGCGGAGGAAGATCGAGTGGTTCAGACAGGAGCACATAGTATTTCAGACAGAAGCACATCGTAAAGTGAAGGAGCCTCCAAACTTTAGTATGTTCTTCTGATTTTATCGATTACAATTTCTTGTGTTTACATATTGTATGTATTAGTTCCAAAAAATAATTACGATCAAAAGTTCACTGGTCCCAAATACAGATATGATCTATATAAAAATTTTAAAACCTAGTTCCGCTGCGTGACCGGTGAACGTGGAACCAACAATTGGTATCAGAGACAATTTATTTTTCGGAACAGGAAATTGTTTTCGATGCTCCTGTATGTATGAATTGTGTAGGCACAATTTAAATTGACTGTATGATGTTTTTGTATGTATATTATTATTATTATTTTTTAATTTACAAAAACATGATTGATCGTTAATTATATGGTACTGTGGATTTAGGGTTTATGGGTTGTATAATTATTATTATTATTATTATTATTTTATATATATATTTTATTATTATTGTATTTAAAAATAAAAATAAAAAATGTAACCTATATTGAAGACCTGGAAAAATCGTGAAGATGGATTCATAAGATGAATCGGAGTGACCTGAAGAGACTGGAAGATATCTGAAGTTACTAGAAAACCAAGGAATGCCTTGGGAAATTTTTGTAATTTTAGATTCCAATTTTTAGGTTAAATAATCCACAGTACTCGGTCAATTTATGTATGCTTTATATTATGTGATGATAAAAGCATTGTCATGCATACGTATGTCATTTAGATTAGATGTGCCTACACAAATATATTTGATATGTCATACATGCATCATAGCCTGATATTTTATGTATTTTTTTTACGTGATTAAAATGGGCAATATACATAATTGGCTATGAATAATGAGATTAGTTTTTTTAATGGTTAGAAAACTTGGTAATTCTCATTAATATTAATTAGTTATTAAAGAGTTTAATAAGTTAGATTAATAGAGTCATTTATTGTAATTAGGATTAATATGATTAATTACCTAATAATAAATTAACCGAATAAAGTGTTAGAGTTTTAATAGTTAAAATTTGGTAAACACTAACAAAATAATCTAACCCTAGTAAATAGTTTACAAAGGCTTAAATTATTCACTAATAGATTAGATTTTTAATTGTTAAAAATCATTAATAATTTATTAGTTAATTAGAATTTGGTTCTAATTAGTTAATGCGCTAGATAACTTGATTAAAGTTAGTCGTTTAATCCGGTAGGGTCTAGGTGCATTAACAGTTAAAAGAAAACCCTATTTTTAAAATAGTGAGTGGGAGAGGGATATATGACATATATATCCCGCGGTCTCCATCATTAGTTCAACACCGTGAGATCCGAGTGGGGCCTCGTGACGGTTTTGCTTTCGTCCTCCCCAAGGAGGGTTTCCACAAAGGTCAATATCAAGGTTGACTTCCTAACGGATAGGATTTCTGAGGGTATTTCAGGATTGACCGACCCTAAGGCGGCAATTCTCGAGTTAAGCTCGTGAGATCTGAAATTGTGGGTTACACTCATCAAGGTTTTGATTAAATTTGTTAATTAAAAACCTGAATGAATGAACGATGGTTGAATGATATGGAATAAGAGTTATTCTAGAATATCATTTGATTGAGAATGTCTCGGTCCAACATGCAAAGACTTGATCGACCCTAAGGCGGCACTTCTTTGTGGTATGTTGGATTGTCGTGGTATAGTAACTAGTTTTAGGGTAGTTCTAGTTCGTTAAGCATGTGCATGCATCATGTTTAAATTTATGCCAAATCACTCGCACTTGTTTTTAAACAAATGATTGAATGAATGTTTTTATTTATTTCAGCAATAATGTCTTCTGCATTACTTCAAATTCTCGCAAACGACAAATTAACTGGTGATAACTACACTAAGTGGAAACTTAACATTAATGCAATATTGGTCACCAAAGACCTCAAGTTTGTGCTTACGAAGGAATGTCCTCCAGCGCCTGCTGCCAATGCCACAAGAACTGTTCATGAGGCATATGAGCGATGGGTCTCATCTGATGAGAAGGCCCGAACATATCTGTTGGCTTCTATGATAGACGTGCTTGTCACAAAGCATGAAGCAATGACTTCAGCATTCAAAATCATGGAGTCATTGCAAGCCATGTTCGGGCAGCCCTCCGAGCAAAAGCGACACGAAGCCATTCGCTCTGCTATGCTCGCTCGCATGAAGGAAGGAACTTCAGTTCGGGAACATGTCCTGAGCATGATGTCCTACTTCAACACGGCAGAAGTCATACTGACAACTCTTCCGAAGAGTTTCGATCATTTTAAGAGCAACTATGGGATGAACAAGTTAAAGTTTAGTCTTACTCAGTTTCTCAATGAGCTTGCTACCTTTGAGTCTTTAATTAAGGACAATAAGGGAAAGACCGGTGAAGCAAATGTTGCTTAAACCATCTTCTTCCTTAAATAATAAAAAGAGGAAGAGGTCTGCTGGGAAGGCGAAGGGTAAGCACAAACCCAAGAAAGCCCAAAGCAATAAGAAGTCTAAGAAAAGTAAATATGATTTACTTGTTCTTGAGTCATGTTTAGTGGAAGGTGATTCTTCACCTTGGATAGTTGATTCGGGGGCCACTAACCATGTTTGTTCTTCTTTACAGTGGACTGATTCTTGGACACAGCTAGAGGAGGAAGCCTTCTCAATGCGTGTGGGGTCAGAGGATGTCGTGTCGGCACGAGCAGTGGGCATAATTAAATTACGTTTTTGTAATAATTATATATTGTTAGACAATGTATTTTATATTCCTGAATTTACACGGAATTTGATTTCCGTTTCTAAGTTGTTAGAACAAAAATATACTATTTCTTTTAATAATAAGTCTGTTATTATTGAAAAGAATGGTCTGAGTATTTGTTCAGGAATTAATAAAAACAATTTGTATGTGTTAAGACCGTTAATACATATTACACTGCTTAACACCGAAATGTTTAAGGTTGAAAAACCAAAAACTAAACAACATAAGATTTCTCCAGATAATGACACGTATCTCTGGCATCTAAGGCTTGGTCATATCAACCTTGACCGGATAGACAGACTAGTAAAAAGACCTTTAAGTGAGTTAAAGGTTTGCACCTTACCTGTCTGTGAATCTTGTCTGGAAGGTAAGATGACTAAGAGACCTTTTACTGGAAAAGGGCTAAGAGCTAAAGAACCACTAGAGCTTATACATACAGACGTCTGCGGACCGATGAATGTTAAAGCGAGGGGTGGTTATGAGTATTATGTCACCTTTATAGATGACTACTCAAGATACGGATACGTCTACGTCTACCTGATGTAACGAAAGTCGGAAACATTTGAAAAGTTCAAAGAATTCCAAGCTAAAGTTGAGAATCATTTAGGTAGGACTATCAAGTCACTACGATCGAATCGTGGAGGTGAGTACCTTGACCAAGAGTTTGAAGACTTCATGGTCGAGCATGGGATAGTTTCCCAACTCACAGCCCCTGGTACACCTTAGCAAAATGGTGTAGAGGAGAGGAGAAATAGAACCCTAATGGAAATGGTGAGATCTATGATTAGTTTATCATCATTACCAAATTCCTTCTGGGGATATGCGTTACAAACAGCGGCATACATTTTGAATGTAGTGCCATCCAAATCTGTTCCTAAGACTCCCCTAGAGTTATGGAATGGTCGTAAAGCTAGTTTGTGACATTTCCGCATATGAGGGTGTCCAGCACACATGCTAAAGAATAGAACTGGAAAGCTAGACTCCAAATATGTTGTCTGCCTATTTGTAGGATACTCTAATGAGACCAGAGGTGGACACTTCTATAGTCCTGAAGATAAAAAAAGTATTTGTATCGACAAATGCAATGTTTCTTGAGGACAATTACATTAGTGACCATAAACCTCGTTCAAAGATTGTATTAAATGAGTTGGAGCCTGGTGAGACTAGTGCTTCATCAACAAGAGTTGTTGTTCCATAAACATCTGAGAGTCAGATGGTTCCTGATCAGGATACACTACCACCTAGATGTATTGAGAGGGTTATGAGACAACCTGAATGCTATTTAGGTATAGGTGAGGGACAAGGTGTTGTCCCACTGATAGTGTTGATGATCCATTGACATTTAAGAATGCAATGGAAGAACTTGATAAAGAGGAATGGCTTAAAGCCATGAATCACGAGATGGAGTCCATATACTCTAACTTAGTCTGGGATCTTGTAGACTTACCGGATAGGGTAAAACCCATAAAGTGTAAGTGGATATACAAGAGAAAGAGAGGAGTAGACGGAAAGGTAGAGACCTTCAAGGCAAGGCAAGGCTAGTGGCCAAGGGTTAAACCCAGAAAGAGGGGGTCGATTATGAAGAGACCTTCTCGCCAGTAGCCATGTTTAAGTCTATTAGGATTCTCTTATCCATTGCTGCCTATTTCGATTACAAAATTTGGTAAATGGACGTCAAGACTGCATTCTTGAATGGCAATCTTGATGAGAGCATCTATATGATGCAACCAGAGGGATTCGTGTCTCCAGATCAAGAGCAAAAGGTTTGCAAGCTGCAAAGGTCCATCTATGGGCTTAAGCAAGCATCTAGATCTTGGAACATCATGTTTGATGATGTGATCAAAACCTATGGCTTCGAGCAGAATGTCGATGAGCCTTGTGTCTACAAGCGCATCATTGATAAGAAAGTAGTTTTCTTGGTCCTATACGTAAATGATATCCTACTCATTGGGAATGATGTGGGAGTATTGTCTGATGTAAAGGGCTGGCTGGCTAGCCAATTCCAAATGAAAGATTTGGGAGAGGCGAGTTAGGTTCTTAGGATCCAGCTTATAAGGAATCGTAAGAACAAACTCATAGCACTGTCTCAGGCATCATATATCGATAAGATTCTTGTACGATTTTCGATGCAAAACTCTAAGAAAGGTAATTTACCTTTCAGGCATGGAGTTCACTTGTCTAAGGAACAGTGTCCTAAGACACCTCAAGAAGTGGAGGATATGAGACGTGTACCTTATGCATCGGCAGTAGGTAGTCTCATGTATGCTATGTTATGCACGAGACCGGACATCTGCTATACAGTGGGAGTAGTCAGCAGATACCAGTCCAACCCAGGATTGGATCATTGGGTTGCTGTTAAGACAATTCTCAAGTATCTTCGGAGAACAAGAGACTATATGCTAGTGTATTCTGGGAAAGATTTGATCCCGTTAGGATACATGGATTCTGATTTTCAGTCAGACGGAGATTCTAGAAAATCCATGTCTAGATCAGTATTCATCCTGGGTAGTGAAGCCATTGTGTGGAGAAGTATCAAGCAATCTTATATTGATGACTCCACCATGGAAGCCGAATATGTAGCTGCTTGTGAAGCTGTTAAAGAGGCTGTTTGGCTCCGTAAGTTCTTGAGTGATCTGGAAGTTGTTCCAGATTTGGATATGTCCATCACACTTTATTGTGATAACAGTGGTGTTGTGGCTAATTCACAAAGAACCAAGAAGCCACAAGAGAGGGAAGCATATAGAGAGAAAGTATCATCTTATTAGAGAGATAATGTAGAGAGGATATGTGATCGTCACAAAGATAGCCTCACAAGACAATCATGCTGATCCATTTACAAAGACCTTACCGGCTAAAGTGTTTTGGGTCACCTAGATGGTATAAGGTTACGAGACATGCCTCACATGCTTAAGTGCAAGTGGGAGATTGTTGGGGTTTATGCCCTAAAGATGTAATTTGTAAATGGATTTATGAAATAAATAAAAGGAAAAGTTCAATTCATTCTTGTTGTGTTGTTTATTTTATAACTTGTGTATAAATTTAACATCCAAGATTGCCGGATGTAATCTCGAACTGTGTATATGAGTGTCATATACGGATGGATACAGTAAGAGACGTGCAATCTAAAGAGTCCAAAGATAGCAAATAAAGCTGGGTACTTTATTTGTGGTTAATCTATAGTTGTGGTCCATTTCGTAATATACAGTGATTCTATCCTGAATCATTCATATGGAGATATGAGAATGGAGGCACCTTGTATGATGTGATCATATAGGACTGGGCCATGATCTTTATAAATCTCTCACCAAGATCCGTTTACCGATGAGATTCATATATATCAACTAATGATGGCTATATGTGGATGATCTTAATCCTAAGTGTCTTATCGACTCTTTCAGGTTAGATCGTGGTCTTTGATATACCATGGGTGAGGTCAGATGCATTTCCTGATCAATATACTCCGTATATTGGGATTGCGGTTTGGCTTGTGGCTGGAAAGGTTTGTACACAATAGTGGAATTCACTCCTTCTTGTGAGAAGTAGATGGTAGTTCCCTTAAGGGTTGATTCGGGGCTTGGACAATATGAGCGCTCTCCTAATTCCATAAGGAAATAGGATTTATTGTTAATTATAGAATCAACGGTGCTTAAAGGATATATGTAATTAGAGGGGTATAACGGACATTATGACCCAGCTCTAATTATGAACTACTGTTGAGGATCACACTATGTGTAATAGTTATATCAATGGATACCGAGTTGTATCGGTCTGTGTAAAAACGTCTATAATTGAGAGAGTGCAGCTTCGGGTTTTTAGTGGAATAACACCGGAGTTAATAATCAAGAAATATTAATTAAATAGTTTAATTAAAGATTACGAGGATTATTGGAGCTCAAAATACTGTGGGTCCATTAGGTCCCCTTGCTAGCCCGATCGATTTAGGTAACAAGGGTCACGGTTAATTAATTGGATTGTCCAATTAATTGTGTTACAAAAGTGACACGTATATATTCGGGAATTAATTGAATAATGAGATTATTTAATTAATGAATGTTAATAGTAAATTAATTAAATAATTAGATTATTTAATTATATTGATAATTATGGATTATTAATTAACTATTAATTGGAGGGTGTTAGTTGATATATGGATTTAGGTGAAGATAAAATAATATGATTATTTTATTTTACTAAATCATTTATTTAAGTATTTGAATTTAAGTTTAAATTTAAAATACTTATTATCACTTTTAATATATGAGATATATTTAAAAAAGATAATTAAAATATATATATCAACTATGACATAAGAGATTGTATATGATGCAAATTGATATGTACACATATATATAAGTGTTTGTATAAGATACAAACAATATATAGATATATATATATATATATATATAAAAAGTTATTTTTTTTTTATGAAAGCACATGAGATGCAGATGCGTGATTTTATTTTATGAAAGTACATGAGATGTAGATGCGTGAATATATATATCAGTGAAAAAGCATGCAGAGGAGTTAGTTTTTTGAAATCAAAAATAGATTCAGCAAAGGCGTGATATATATATATATATATATATATATATATATATATATATTCAGCAAAGGCGTGTCAGAGTGATATATATTTGATATATATATATTGTTTTTAGAGATTCGGAATCACATCTGTCAATATTTTTTTTTTTGTATGAGATGCAATTCATGTGTGCATGAAATCAATACACCAAATTGAAAAGAAAGAATTTCTTTAAGTATTTCTCTATATCCTCCATTCAAGTTCCTGAGACCGTGATGCGCCCACACGCAGTTACCAGATCCGGGAGATAGCGAGGAAGATCGAGTGGTTCAGACAGGAGCACATAGTATTTCAGACATGAGCACATCGTATTTCAGACATGAGCACATCGTAAAGTGAATGAGCCTCCAAACATTGGTATGTTCTTCTGATTTTATCGATTACAATTTCTTATGTTTACATATTGTATGTATTAGTTCAGAAAAATAATTACGATCAAAAGTTCACTGGTCCCAAATACAGATATGATCTGTATAAAAATTTTAAAACCTAGTTCCGCTGCGTGACCGGTGAACGGGGAACCAACAACAAAGATGTCAAAGTAGTACAACGTATATGCTCCGGGGAGCTTACAACGTATATGCTCCGGGGAGCTTACAACAATGAGTGTTTACCGATACCAGTACTTTTCTGGTCGGGGTACACATACAATGATGATGTAGAGAGAACTTTTAATGAAGCATGTGTCTTCTGTCATTGATCGGAGACCACCACAATATGCCTTTTACAGGCATATTTATACATGATGACCACTTTGGCGTGCAAGTCCGAGACTCTTCAATTCATCTTTGTTTCCTTATCGAATACAGTCCTTCCTTTAATGTAGTTGATTGGCTTATAGCTATTATCTTGGAGAAGACATGATCGTTTCCTTTTCGGACTCTTCCTTCCTTGAAAGGTGGGATTTTCTGTTATAGTTGACCCCAAAGAATAGGTTGTGGAGGATATCTTGGAGGAAAAGGTATTTGTTTCCTCTTTGGACTCTTTCACTAATGATGGCCATTAAAGAGTTGAATATTCTCTTTATTAATGGTGTTGATCATGTCATTAATTGGGTAATACGGTTGACCTCATTAATGGTACTTTAAATGTCATGAAAGCCAACCCTCTCTTCCTACGTTGCCGAGAGGAGAGCTCTAGTTTTGAATGTCACTTTGGAGAGGTACTTCATGGAGGTTACCTGAGGTGACATTTGATATTCCATAAGGGCGGGGTACCCTAGGATCTAGGACACTGACGGGGTCCCCTAGAGACCTCTCGATTGTCACGGAGCTAGATGTTGGTCTTCCCATGGAGCTTGTGCTAACCATTTTAGAGGCGAAATATCCTATTGGGTTCCAACTTTATAGTTGAGAGCTTGGTTTAGCTACGCCGAGCTTTATCATGGATCTTGACCTAATTATGCAGGCTTCCTTATGGGGTAGCGGGCTTGGCTAGCAGGCCCTGGTAAGGTGTTTGCCATAAACAGGCAACCTTGGCTCGCTTCTGGAAGGGTGGAGAGTTACGCTCGAGTACTGCTCTTGCTACTTGATTTAACCATGCCAGGATCTACAGTGGATCTTGGCGCTTTTGGTGACGATGAGGCTTTACGGGCTTCTTCCTTTAATACTCTGACAGGTCGAGATTATACCTCGATGAGGCATGAGGGCCTTTGCAAGATAAGTTCGGCACCTTGAAGATCTCCTAGTGAAAGTAGAGATAGTAGCAAGCTCTGGGAGAGTGTCACGAGATACCTTGATGTCGGGGGACCCAGGTCCTTTCACGTCGACCTAGTTTCGGGCTTTATCCTGGTATAAGGAGCTTGACGCGGTTTCGTCAGGCTTTATTTGGTAAGCATGGACACGTGCAAGATGCTCAGATGGTATGGGCGGCCTCGTCTTGCTCTTGTAGGATCGTGTTGTAGCTCGACCTCGGGGACCTTGATACCCCGTCATATAAGCCCGAATTTGGACCATTACGGGAAGGCTGGGAAGTGGAAAATCCTTCTTTGGTCCCTAGCCAAATTTTGCTATTAACAGAAACAAATTCTAATTAACTAATAAATTATTAATGATTTTTAACAATTAAAAATCTAATCTATTAGTGAATAATCTAAGCTTTTGTAAACTATTTACTATGGTCAGATTATTATGTTAATGTTTACCAAATTTTAACTATTAAAACTCTAACACTTTATTCGGTTCATTTATTATTAGGTAATTAATCATATTGATCCTAATTACAATAAATGACCCTATTAATCTAACTTATTAAACTCTTTAATAACTAAATTAATATTAATGAGAATTACCAAGTTTTCTAACCATTAAAAACTTATCTCATTATTCATAGCCAATTGTGTATATTGTCCATTTTAATCACATTAAAAAAAATACATAAAATATCAGGCTATGATTCATGTATGACATATCAAATATATTTGTGTAGGCACATCTAATTTAAATGATATACGTATGCATGACAATGCTTTTATCATCGCATAATATAAAGTATACATGAATTGACCGAGTACTGTGGATTATTTAACCTAAAAAATTGGAATCTAAAATTACAAAAAAAAAAATCCCAAGGTATTCCTTGGTCTTCTTGTAATTTCCGAGTCTTCCAATCTCTTCAGGTCACTCTGATTCATCTCATGAATTCGAAACGGGAAATCTGCACGGAACGCACTAGGCAACACTTGCCAACGGAACCGTGCGTGAACAGTACTCGGTGAACAGTGTCGGTGAACAGTACCCACCGTGAACAGTACCGCCATCGCGCGCGTTTCCAGTTCTTCGTTTACAGGTTATAATTTATTTTTTTATTTACAATACAATAATAGTAAAATAAAAAAAAATATACAACCCATAAACCCTAAATCCACAGTACCATAAAAATTTACGATCAACCATGTTTAAATTAAATAATTTAATTATAAACATTCATACAATCATAAAGATGGTGCCAACACATTCATACATACAGAGGCATCGAAAACAATTTCATGTTCCGAAAAATAAATAGGCTCTGATACCAATTGTTGTAACCCCGTTCACCGGTCACGCAGCGGAACTAGGTTTTAAAATTTTTATACAGATCATATCTGTATCTGGGACAAGTGAACTTTTAATCGTAATTATTTTTCAGAACCAATACATACAATATGTAAACACAGAAAATTGTAATCAATATAATCAGAAGAAGATATACTTACCAACGTTTGGAGTCTCCTTCATTCTACGATATGCTCCTATCTGAACCACTCGATTTTCCTCACTATCTCCCAGAACTGGTAACTGCGTGTGGGCGCATCACGGTCTCAGGAACTTGAATGGAGGATGTAGAGAAAATTGAAGAAATTATTTCTTTTATGTGTTTCAAAAACACATAAAACATGAAACAATATATATATATATATATATATATATATATATATATCACTGCTGCTCTCGTTTTTACACAAATATATATATAATTCTGCTTCGTTTTTTTTTTACAAATATATCTATATCACTGCTTCACAAACAAATATATATATATATCTCTATTTTACTGCGCAGCATTCTTTTATATGTATATATTCACTACACACAATTCTTATATATATATATATATATTACTGCACAACGCAACCATTTTTTTTTTCACAAATATATATATATAATTCTTTTATATCATATACAAACATTTATATATGTGTACACACCAATTTACATCCAATACAATCTCTTGTGCTATAATTGATATATATCTTTTAATTATCCTTTTCAAATATATCTAATTTATTAAAAGTGATAATAAGTATTTTAATTTAAACTTAAATTCAAATACTTAGATAAATGATTTAGTAAAGTAAAATAATCATATTATTTTATATTTACCTAAATCCATATATCAACTAACACCCTCAAATTAATAGTTAATTAATAATTCATAATTATCAATATAATTACATAATCAAATTATTTAATTAATTTAACTATTAACATTCATTAATTAAATAATCTCATTATTCAATTAATTCCTGAATAAACACGTGTCACTTTCGTAACACAATTAATTGGACAATCCAATTATTTAACCGTGACCCTTGTTACCTAAATCGATCGGGCTAGCAAGGGGACCTAATGGACCCACAGTATTTTAAGCTCCAATAATCCTCGAAATCATTAATTATACTCTTTAATTAATATTCTTTGATTATTAACTCCGTTGTTATTCCACAAAAAACCCGAAGCTGCACTCTCTCAACTGTAGACGCTTTTACACAGACCGATACAACTCGGTATCCATCGATATAGCTATTACATATGGTGTGATCCTCTACAGTAGTTCATAATTAGAGTTGGATCATAATATCCGTTATACTCCTCTAATCACATATATCCTTTAAGTACCATTGATTCTCTAATGGACAATAAATCATATTTCCTCACAGAATTAGAAGAGCGCTCATATTGTCCCAGCCACGAATCAACCCTTAAGGGAACTTCCATCTACTTCTCACAAGAAGGAGTGAATTCCACTATTGTGTATAAACCTTCCCAGCCACAAGCCAAACCGCAATCCCAACATACGGAGTATACTGATCAGGAAATACATTTGAACTCACCCATGGTATATCAAAGACTACGATCTAACCTGAAGGAGTCGATAAGACACTCAGGATTAAGATCACCCACATATAGCCATCATTATTTGATATATATGAATCTCATCGGTGAACAGATCTTGGTGAGAGATTCATATAGATCATGGCCCAGTCCTATATGATCACATCATACAAGGTGCCTCCATTCTCATATCTCCATATGAATGATTCAGGATAGAATCATCGTACATTACGGAATGGACCGCAACTATAGATTAACCACAAATAAAGTACCCAGCTTTATTTGATATATATGGACTCTTTAGATTGCACGTCTCTTAATATATTCATCCATATATGACACTCATATACACAGTTCGAGATTACATCCGGCAATCTTGGATGTTAAATTTATGCACAAGTTATATAATAAACAACACAACAAGAATGTATTGAACTTTTCTTTTTATTTATTTAATAAATCCATTTACAAATTACATCTTTAGGGCATAAACCCCCAACAAACTGCACATATGAACAATATGTATGTGTATAAGTGTTGCACAACGATGTAAGGACTCACATGCAAATTGTTTGTGTGAACCGAATCTCTTCAAGAGGAAAAGTCGAGTAGATTATACTTTTGAGGCTCGGTTCTTGAAGATCTTTGGTTGCCTAGAAAGTTGTCTTCAACCACGATCACAATGTTATTGACCACGAAGAACCTAAATTACCCATACAAAAGCAACCCAATGGTTTCGTCACAGAAATAAGTCAATCACAAAATATTTGCAGTCACACGATCACAATCTTTCGTTTCACCCTGTTTTTATATTCAATCCAAAAAATAATCAAATATTCAATTCAAAATATATAATTGATTTAATTTAATCCAAAATGCATACAAATGCTTTTTGTAATAGAGTAGTACATGATAAAAGTCAAAACAAAATAAATACCGGTGTGATTTAGACTTAATACAAGGGTTAGAGACTTTGAGTTGAATTTTTTTGTTTTTAAAAAGAAAGGAAATATATAAATCTCAAACTAAATCAACTTAGATTTATGACTTAAAATTTTGACTTTAACATCTCAATCATACATGTGTTTTCATCCAACTATTATAAATGCATTTGAATCTCAATTATTAGATTAAAAGTACATGGGTAGCTGAGATGTTGAAGTTAATATTTTAAATCACAAATCTAAGTTGATTTAGCTTGACTATATACATACATACAATTTTTCTATTGTCAGTTTGAACTGATATAAGATATATCAGTTCCTTACACGTAGACCATTAAATTTAAATGTTTTGACTTAACTATATATATTTTTTAAAATATCTTTTAGATCCAATAACATACATCCAATAATATACATATAAGAAACTGATATTTTAAATTGATAATAAAATAGGCCATATATTTATATGTAATATTTTGAAGGAACCCCATTTCCGACACCCACTCTTATTTAGGATTTGGAGGTCAAAGTTGCCTACCCCCATCACGGGCCGTTCTTGGAACGGCCCGTGAAGGAAGAGGGCCAGGCAGCTGCCTGGACCGGGACGGGCGTCGTGCCGGGCCTCTGGGAGGAGGCCCGGCAGGCCGGCCCGCCTGGCACTCCAATCCGGCGTGCCAGGCCTATCGGACCGGCCCGACGGACCGGTCCGCAGGTCTGTTCGGTCAATTTTTTTTTATTTTTTTTTCAAAAAACCTCCAACAGCTGAAATTTATTTCTAGCCGTTGGAGGAAATTAAAATTACCAAAACCCCCCCTACAATCTTTTAAATTACATTTTGACCCACAAATCAAATTTTTCTATAAATACTTCCATCCATTTCATTTTCCATTAACTCTCTCTATCATTCTTTCAATATCTCATTCTCTCAAATCTCAATCTCTAATATATTCTCCAATTCTCTAAACTTTTTCATTCATTTTGGTTATTACTCTCTCTACAAAATTCTCTACGTTTTCCACCAACATACCAAATTTTAAAGGTACAATTTTGTTATTACTTTTGGTCTAACATATTATCATAGTAAAATTATATGTTTATGTTTAGATTTGAGTTACTTAATGAAAACATTATCTATTTAGTTAGTTAGTTTATCAATTTTTAGGCTTTAATGTTAATATTATTTGTTTAGTTTATTAAGATTTTTAAGTTTAGTAGTAATTTTAATATTTGTTATTAATAAATTTAGAAAGTTAATTTGTATTACTGAAATTACTTTTTGTAATAAGTAAATGAGGAATGTTAAGTGTAGTAATTACGTTTGATATTGTTTTTTTCATAAATTAAAATTTTTCATTTGTAGATTATGATAGTAAATTTAAGAGTAGTGGTTCAAATCATCAATTTTATGTTAGTATATTATGTTAGTAAATTTATCAATTTTATTTGTAGTAGTGAACTAGTGAATTTAAAATTTTATGTTAGTAGATTATGATTTTTTTTGTTTATTTAATTTGTTTTTTAAGTAAATAAATTATTATAAGTGTCGTATTAGTTATAGTAATTATTGTTAGTAAATTAAGATTACTGTTAGTAAATATTGATTTTTAATTTGACTATTAACTACTATAGTGCTCATATTTTTATTCAGATAATGGATCCTAACCAGCAGCCTTATTTTCAGGACGGTTTGAATATGCTCAACGATGAATTTGATATTTCAGAACCGACCCATACTCAAGCGGGACCTTCTGGTTCCGGCGTTACACCAACATCACGTCCTAGAAAATTAACATCATATGTGTGGCAATGTTTCAACATAGTCCAAATGACCCTTCAGGTAGTGGCCAAGACCAGAACTAGGTTATACTTTTACATATGTATTTATTATTTACTTGTAAGTTGTAAAACGGTTGCACTCTTTTTCCCTTACCAAGTTTTTATCCCACTGGGTTTTTCTTGGTAAGGTTTTTAATGAGGCAATCATGTAGATATGTATTACTGAATTCCATAAGTGAAAAATAAATAAATAATTAAAAAATTGTTCGTTCTCTTTATTCATTTCAAATCCTAATAATTGTTCGTTCTCTTCATTCATTTTAAATTCTAAACCCTTAACCATAAACTATAAATCCTAAACTCTATACCCTAAATCCAAAAAAACGTAATTTGGAAAAAAAAATTGGACCAAAAAACTAACCTGCCGGAGGGGCCCGGCGGGCCGGCCTGGCACGGCACTCAGGCACTGCCCGCCTGAGGTAGGCCGGCGTGCCGTGCCGGGCCTGCTTCTCTGGAAACAGGCCGGCCCGGCTAGACCTGTTTCCAAAAATGGACTGGCCAGACCGTCCCTAATGGGCCGGGTCAATCCTTTTTTACACCTTTACCCCCAGCTCCAATATTTGGGAGTGAAATTTGCCTTCAAATGGGATGGAGCCCATAGAAAAATGCTCATCCCTAGAAGGTTAGAACTCATGCCATTTATGTCTGAATTTGAACTATTTTGTTAGAAAGTCTACCATAAAGATGAATTTTAGTAAATGAAGTGAGAAAAAAAAATTGGATTTAAAATAGACATGTGTCGAACACATAAGCGTGATCGATATCAGGCGTGTGATTGTTAGCTTTGGTTGCCGGTTGGTAATTAGTCATCTCTATTCCCAATAAGGTCACCGAAACCTCACCGCACTTGATCATAGCCACCAGCCTCTTTATTTTTTATATTTTATTATTATTTTCAAGCCTGTAACGGCCACTTTACCTGGAAATCAAATCAAGATGAATTGAATTTTTGAAAAACGTTGCGTGTTGGAAATGTCACCTTCGCACACTGTAAATCCCAAAGCCAAGAAATAAATAAAATATTGAAAAACAAATTATTAATAATTGGAGATTTGCAAAACAGTCCTGATGTTTGATTTAATTTGCAAAAACAACTCTCGAGTCCCCAGTTCCGAATTTAGTTAAAAATCTGCTACGCATATACAAAAACCACTTTAAAGTTACAAAATTTAATTAAAAACCCTTCTAAGGCGACCTTTGGAAATTGGAAGAACTTCTCAAATTACAATTTCTTACCAGCAAAGATTTTGGTGAAAAGTTGTTAATCGGTTTAGTTTCAATAGTGTGATTGTTTAATTTTGAAAATAAAATAAAATTATATTTAGTTAATTTATAAAAAATGACATATAAGAATTAGAGTTTAATAGGTTTGTCAAGATTTTTATTTAAAAGGAGTGCATGTAATTAATGAATTATATTGAGAATACTTTTTTATATTTTAAAGTTTAAAACCATACTCAAAATAATATTTTAATGCAATCTAAATTTTGAGCTTCTTTCGCTAGGCTAGACAAAAATAACTTATTTTTAATAGTCTAAAAGCTTTATTGAAGTATAAACTAAACAAGAACAAAAATTTAATACTCTTTTAGCTGGTAGAAAATCCTTGTAAAAAAAGATTTAATTTAAATTTGGGGATGGTGTATTCAATGTAGACTTCATTGGAGTTTTATGGATTCGTTTTAAATGATGGAATTATCGGATTCCACAGATTTCATTTAGATTTTGTTAGAATTCTCTATATATTTTATTAAAAAATTACACAAAATTATATAAAATTGGATGAATTTTTAATAATTTGTCTTTAAAAAAATAATATTTGATTTTTCATCGTATAATAGTTTGAGGCAGATTAAAAAATATAATAGTTTGAGAATATCGATCACCAACAAATTTATACCGGCCGCACTTTTATTTATATTAATCAAATTATGAAATTTTGATATTATAAAACGAATAATTGACTTTTTAAATTTTAATTATCAAGACCAAATGTTTATATATATATGTAAGATTTTTATAAAATTGTGAGCAACATATTACATTATATTTTGAGTTTGTAAAAAACCGAATTGGTTAGAATATTTAAGTAAGTGGGAGTTGACCAGATAAAACCCGTTATTAATGTGATCAATATTTGTTAGGCTCGATGCACTTTAACTACATTAAATATATGTAGGATATGGTATGGGTTATTATATATGTGTGGGTCTAGTATTCCTATTAGGTTAGTCATCCTATTAAGGTTTTGAGAATCCTTTATGAGTTATGATTCTATGAAGTTATACTATATATATAGGGGGTTCCTGCTCTCATTCACAATGAACGTATAACAGAATTGTCTTCCCATTAGACGATTTGAGGAAGGTGAGAAGAGAGTAGAAAACTCTCTATTGTTTTAATTATTTATCTTGTTTTATTTTCAAGGTATTGTGTTATTATGGATTCGGAATTAAGTCACTACGAATTGGATGTTTTTCGTTGCGTTTCAAGGTACGCATCTATTCATACTTATGTATGTAATACGATATCTAATTATATTTCGTTATATAATGCTTACAGTGGTATCAGAGTCGCTCGTATTGTTACATAAGTTGAATGTTCTTATGATATCGTATCTATTTTTATTTTTACACACCGGATTAAATTAATTATTGATACTATAATAAATATATGTTACATATATTATATTAAGGATTAGTATCGTATACTTTAAACAACAAAAATTAAAATATATGTTTTATTTTATGTTGTTTTGACTAATCCGTTGGTATGAATATAGTGCGGAAGAGATTGATATCACATGTGTGGATTTGAATCTTATTGAATGAATATAATATGGTGGTTGTTTTCAGATCAAGTCACCTGAAATTCGTAATGTAGTTTATCAATGTCTACCGACATGATATTATATATACTAGCGAATCATATGTGAACAACAAAATTAATTTTGATGGTTGAATTCTTTGTTGATTTGACAAGTGTTGATATGAATTGATTATTACTAATGTTGTGCACTATGGCCGTATGGCGTGTGTTCTAGTGTGTAAAAGAATTGTGTATTAGAACTTAGAACCAGTGTGTGAACTTAGACTTGGATCTATGTTTGGCGTTGCCTTCCCGACGACAGTCTGGATCGTCGTCGCTTTCCCGGTTAAAACGTCGGCGAAACGGATCTGTCTTGGATCTTGAAGATCCGCAATTTTTCACGGATTGAACAACGTGGGTCGTTTTTTTTTAAGATCCGAACACAAGTCCAAGCATCGTCCGCCGTGGTTCAAGGGAACCGCTGAAGTTTGAACGACGGCGTGAGTCGTTGTTCCGAATATATTTGCGGATCTCGTAATATGGAACCGTTTCGGGTGGCTTGCAGCTGTTGTTGCCTCCGTTTTGGTGGTCGTTGGAGCAAGAACGGTCGGCGGCATAAAGACTAGGGTTTTCTGGTTTGTTTTGGTTTGGGCCACTTGTTGAGAATTAGATATAGTTTTCGACTATTATGAAATTTTCCTAGGCTCTTTTGGAATTAGATATAATTATGGGTTGTCTTGCAATTTTTCAGTGGTCTGTTTGAATTAATTAAAACATTAAGGCATCCATATGTAATTGGGTATTTGGGGTAGATTTATAATTTCAAAAGATGTTTGGGGCCAATTTAATATTTTGATAAATATAAGAGCCAATTTGAAATTTATCAAAATATGAGGCAATTTTAAATTTTTTCAATTTTTATGAAAATAATTGCAGTTCATAAATAATTATTATGATTTCGGATGATTATATTTCACGTATTGACTAATCATTTAGTTTTCATAATAATTATTAGCTTGTTTTACATTAATAATTGATAAAATTTTCTTATGAATCGGATGATTATGTTTCACGTAGTGACTAATTATTAAGATTTTGAAAGAATTCGTCAGTTATCAATTATTAATGATTTTGATTCAATAATTGATAGAATTTTCTCGTAAATTGGATGATTATGTTTCACGTAGTGGCTAATCATTAAGATTCGTCGGTTATCGATTATTGATGAGGTTAAAATTAATAATCTGTTTTTAATATTCTCGTGAATCGAGTGATTATGTTTCACGTAGTGACTAGTCATTTCGTTTTTGAGAATATAGTTGGCTAACGATTATTAATTTGGTAAGTTTTAATAATTGATAGAATATTCTCGTGAATTTGATGATTATATTTCACGTAGTAAGTAATCATTAAGATTTTGAGATGTTCGTTGGTTATCAATTATTAAATTTGAAATGTAAATATGGAAATGCATATTTTAATCATATCCATAGGAGGGTTATCACATGTGATAGGTGATGTTCATCTCCGTAATAGGTTCATCGTCTTAAGGTATTCATCTATAGAACTGCAATGATGGAATTATATGCATGTGATAAGTGATGTTCTTATCCGTAGGAGGTTCATTATCTCGAGGTATTCACTTATACAATATGTTGTGAATGTTAGACACATGTGATGGGTGATGTTCTTCTTCGTAGGAGATTCATCATCTTGAGGTATTCATTTATATAATGTGATATAAATATTTGAAATTTTGGAAATTGTCTCTAATATATTTTCATTTAATTGAATGAAATTGCCCAACACTTAATGATGTCTACCTATATGCTCACAAATAATATCTATTCAACATAAATTTAAGAAGGTTATATATTTCTCATTATTTTACATAATTTAAAATAAAAATTATGTATGACCGTGTCAGATTGATTAAGAGAAATATATAAATTTATGTTGGGTGTAATGATATTAGATTTGTAGTTCATGTTTTACAAATGTATAACCTAAGAAATTATTATGGAATTGTATGGTTACATTTCTACATAGTTGTCTAACTATTAATATTTTATTATGATTTGTTTATTTCATTGAGGACATTAATTGATTATATTCGAAATTATTATAAAGTTGGATGGTTATGTTTCTACGTAGTGGACTGACCATTAGGATTTTATAATTATATAATCAATTGTGTTTGGAATATTTGTGGAGTTGGATGGCTATGTATTCACGTAGTGAACTAGTTGTTAAGATTTCATAATATTCGTTGGATTATCAATGATTAAGGTTTTGAACTGCACTGAGGTAAAACTATACATGTGTTGATCATCTGTCTAAGGGAGACATCACTTGTGTAAGTTTTGTGAGCATTGAAGAATAAAGAGTGATACGCATCTCCCAAAGAAGTTAATCACTTGTAGGAAAGTATTAACACATGCATTGTGGTCTTTGTCCAAAAGACAGATCATGATGTTGTGTTGGATTTCCTATGAAGGTTAAATCATTATTTATAATGATTATGGAAATCGGTATGAGCATGAATATACTGTGATTTAATTCATTTTTAAACACCTCTACTATTTTTTAAATACATGTCATTAAGATATTGGTTGATGGACCTTTTTGGTGGATTAGATGAGACGCTCCAATTGGTTTTTACCTTAACGAGGATTAAAGGATAAATAAAGATTAGTGAACCCACTGTCGAAGTTTGTTAAGATCTAATGCCTTATAAATAGATGGAGAATAATCTATTCTATAAAGGTATGCCTTTTGTTTGTCATTTTGATAATGGTGATAAGGTACAATCACCATAGAAAGTAGTTTGGAAATTTTTACAATTCAACATAACAAGTCAAAGAAAATACTGAGGAAATAAAATAATTTGTTATCGCAAGAAAAGGTACTCCTGGATTTATGTTTTAAATTATCTGATTGATTATCAATTAAGCTCTTAGTGGGTTATTTCTTGTGATACATTTTATATTATAAATTCTTCTAAGGAACTCGATATTTAATAGAGACCAAGTAGTTAGAGGTTTTATTAGAATTCAATTGAATTTATGATAATATTTAGATTATCTTTAACCTCTAAAAGTTTTATTGGATGATATTTCTGATTTTGGTCTTGTATAGCAAAGTACAATTTTCATAATAATACTGAAAATTTAAATTAATATCTTTAAGCTTATTCAAGATAATATATTTCACATAGTGAGTTATATGGTGATTTCTGTAAATAATATTTTTTATGGGTCTTCGAACTCTTCTCGAATTCTAAATTCTACTTTTAGGTTTTAGAATTAGATTTAAGATTGTTCTTGTAGTTTAGATATAATCTTTTTAATCACATGACCAAAGGTAGAATTGAGATAATTGATTCCTATTTTGATTATTTTAAATTCTCAATTTTAAGTCTTTTGATTAAATGAATTAAAAGTAATCTCATAAAATATAAGGATAGGACTGCAAATATTAGAAACTATTAGGAATAGTTCATAGAACTTGTCTTGTTTTATTTATAAGAATAATTGTATCTAGGATTATACATTCTTAGGGGGAGAGAGTGATGTTGTTAAGAATGTATAATTTCAAAGACTTGCGTTTAAGGAAGAAAGCTTGTGTTTAGGATATTTATGTTGAATAAATGTCAAGTTTGTTGAATTGTAATTTTGGATGTCATTGGAGTTAGGGTTTTGACTTAGTTGTCAAATAGTTGAAAGTCATATGGTCAGATTTATGGATTGAAGGTTTTCTTGGAAAACGAGTATTAAGTTTGTATATTTTAAAACTTCGTTGATATAGTTAATCAAGTTTCCAGATAATGGTGTTTAGTTTAATAAAGTATTGACATTTTATGACTTTGTTAAAAGTTTTATTTTACCTTTAGACATAACCGAGGGTCAGTGGGAGTAAGTTTATTTTCCATGTACTCTATTTTTTCATTTATGTGACATTAAGAATCTTTTCTCTAGTATTTTGAGGTGAAAAATCTCGAACAAGCATATTTTGATAATGCTATTGAGAAAATATATTAATAGAGCACTTGAAGGGGTAGTATGATTACAAGTTTACTTGTTTGAGGTATCTCTTAGTAAAAGTGATAAACTTACATAAGTTTTTAATTCCTCAAGTAAATTGGAGTGTTCTTATAAGAAAAAGGTCATTTATATATCCGTAAATGATAGTTTGATGTAAACTTAATATATATGTATTGATTCTATTATTACATTAGTAAACTTTACGGTTCAAACCAATTTAGCATGTATTATTGAATAAAAAAAAAGGAGGTTTCATAGTATTTGTAGAGTTTAATTGCTTCATGTTCACGTGTATGTATAGATAAAGAAATATGTGGCTTTATATATTGTAACTCTAAAGAATTTTTTATTGTGAAATCATATTTTGAGGTAGATTGTGATAATTTCACTGTATTTATCTTCTCTGAATATGTTAAGAGATCTCGGAGGTTTAACCATATGAATATTGTGGTGAGAGAAGATTTAAAAGTTGCGAGAATCTAATAGCCATAAGTAAAATAACTCTTGATACACTAATCAAGATATATGACTCCGGAGGTTTTGTGGAGCATGTTATATCATGTATTGGATAATTGATATTTTTGATGTGTTTGGTTAGTGGGAGTTGTCTTTAATTAGATTAACTATATTTATTCTATGCATGTTTGTTTCATATTCTCGAGAATATATTGTATATGCATGTTAAGATGTTTGCCATATTTGTTATTGTGTGCACACGGATGGTTGATTATGGCAAGAAATCTCAAGCTTTTAGCTTTGAGGGGGCCATTCACTCATAAGGTATAAAGTTACCACCGATGAGTGAACATTACTTAAGATATAAAGTTTTTGCCCGTCTTAAGGGAGGTTTAACTCATAGTCAAAATGTTTGGTCAATGAGTGTAAGATGCTTAAGACATTAAGTTGTTCGTCTTAAGCTGCTTCGCATTAAGCGAAGTTGGACTTATATGGAAATAGACATGATGATCACATCTGCATGTAATTTCCATACCACACATACATATCATTTTTCCTAGGTAGGTAGAGCTAAGGGTATTTTGATTACATATGGACTTATGTTGACTAAAGATGTAATGATCTATGTAGTTGGATACTTAAGGTTCTATTGGACTAAGGGAAAGGAAGGTGTTACTCTCTTAAACATTATTTGTGGCCACATATAATTGTTTGTCAATTTGGAGAGTCGTTTTCTAAAATGAATTTTTAAAACTAAAATAATAATGTCTATATAGCTCAAGTGTGAGAATGTAAGATTTTTATAAAATTGTGAGCAATATATTACATTACATTTTGGGTTTGTAAAAAAAACCAAATTGATTGGAATGTTTAAGTAAATGAGAGTTGACCGGATAAAACCCCGTTATTAATGTGATCAATATTTATTGGGCTCGGTGCACCTTAACTACATTAAATATATGCAGGATATGGTATGAACTATTATATATGTGTAGGCCTAGTATTCCTATTAGGACTAGCCATCCTATTAGGACTAGCCATCCTATTAGGGTTTTGATAATCCTTTATGGGTTAGGATTCTAGGAAGTTATACTATATATAGGGAGTCCCTACTCTCACCCACAATGAATGTATAACAGAATTGTCTCCCCATTAGACAATCTGAGGAAGGTGAGAAGAGAGTAGAAGACTCTTTATTGTTTTAATTATTTTTCTTGTTTTATTTTCAGGTTATTGTGTTATTATGGATTCAGGATTAAGTCACTACGAATTGGATGTTTTCCGCTGCGCTTCAAGGTACGCGTCTATTCATACTTATGTATGCATATTCATACTTATGTATGCCATACAAGATCTAATTATATTTCGTTATATAATATTTACTATATATATATATATATATATTAAAAAAAAACATTTTGATTCCTCTATACCGAAAGACAAAATGTCTCATAAAAAAATAATATAAAAGTGGATATTTTAACGATTCAATCTCAAACTCCATAACATAACAACTTTGAAATGATATGCATTATAAAAGTCTCGAAAGAAATTATTCCACGTGTACTTACTTATTCTCCTTCATTGTCATAGTTGTCATTTTGCATAGCAACAAATTTGAACGGGATTTTTGTTTATATTAATCACAATCACAATAACGATGATTTTGTTATAATTAAATTGAAATAATAGATAAAACAATAAATATTTATAATAATATAAATGAATAAATGAATAAAAGTAAGAAGACTAGAGAGATGAGATATACATTTCAATTGTAAAAGTTTTGTATTGATTCTAGTGTTGAGAATACAAAGAGAGGATTTCATGGATTACCCAAAAACAATAAAATATGGGAACCTATTTATAAGATTAAACATCCAATTATACAAAGGCAACAAGCTTGCCATTTGTCATCAAGATGATGAGTCAATCTTTGATTTGTCTCCAAGTGTTCTCCATGCTTGCCTCCACGTGTATGGTGATGTGGTGGGAAAAATCCACAATATTCCATAATACTCCCTTGGATTTTCACCACTTGGATTTTTACTACATGTATTTTAATTTGTTAGAAAAAACCCAATGGGACAAAAACCTTAGTAAAAATATATACAACGATCTTTTGGATATAGTTATATTGGAAGTATTCAGAGTTGCCTTATTAAAACCTTTCGATAAAACCCAGTGGGATAAAATCCGGTAAAAGAAAAAGAGTACAATATGACCATTCAAATTTTGCTCCCCATGATTGAGAGCTCGCCCTGAACAAAACTTCAATATTAATCCTATAATTTATACGCATGCCAATTCCATATACCAGTTTCTCAAAAGTTGATGTAGGCAATGTCTTGGTAAACAAATCTGCAAGATTATCTATAGACCGAATTTGTTTAACATCGATATGTCGGTTCTGCTGAAGTTCATGAGTATAGAAGAATTTAGGAGAAATATGTTTGCTTCTATCTCCTTTGATATATCCTTCTCTAACTTGAGCAATACAAGTTGCATTATCTTTGAATATTGGTATTGACATTTCTGTAGATAATGAGAATCCACAAGTCTTTTGAATATGATGAATAACTTACCTTAGCCAAATACATTCTCAACTTGTTTCATGAAGTGCAAGGATCTCCGAATGATTAGAGGATGTAACAACAATAATTTGCTTTTTGGAGCGCCAGGAGATCGTTGTGCCGTTATATGTAAAAACATATCATGTTTGTGAACAAGCTTTATAGGGATCAGAAAGATATCCAGCATTAGCATAACCAAGTAAACCTAAAAAATTGTTAGATTTCGAATAAAATAATCTTAAATCTTTCGTGCCACGAAGGTAACGAAAAAGATGTTTAACCCTATTCCAATACCTTCGAGTTGGTGTTGAACTAAATCTAGTAAGCAAATTTACTGAAACTGCAATGTCTGGTCTAGTACATTATGTCAGATACAACAAAGCACCAATTGTATTAATATATGGTACTTCAGGGCCAAGTATCTTTTCACCATCTTCAAGTGGTCAGAATGGTTCTTTTTTAGGATCAAAAGTTTTAACAACCATAGGAATACTCATTGGGTGAGCATTATCCATATGGAATCTTTTCAGGATCTTTTCAGCATATGTCGATTGATGGATAAGTATTCCATTTGATTTATGTTCAATCTCTAGACCGAGACAATATTTTGTCTTTCCCAGGTCTTTCATCTCGAATTCCTTTTTCAAATATTCAGTAGTTTTTAGGAGCTCTTCTGTAGTTCCAATTGAATTCATATCATCAACATAAACTGCTATGATAGCAAACCCAGATTCTGATTTCTTTATGAAGATACAAGGGCATATAGGATTATTAATATATTCCTCTTTAATCAAATATTCACTGAGACGGTTATGCCACATGCGCCCAGATTGCTTTAATCCATACAAGGACCTTTGTAATTTAAACGAGTATAAATTGTGAGGTCTCGAGTTGTATGCTTTAGGTATTCTAAACCCTTCAGGGATTTTCATATAAATATCTGAGTCGAGTGAGCCATATAGATAGGCAATTACAACGTTCATAAGATGCATTTCAAGTCTTTCTAAGACAACCAAACTTATTAGAAATCGAATCGTAATTGTATTCATTACTGGTGAGTATGTCTCATCAAAATCAATACCAGGTCTCTGTGAGAAACTTTGTGCTACGAGTTGTGCCTTATATCGCACTACCTCATTTTTCTCATTAAGTTTTCGTATAAAAATCCATTTGTATCCAACAGGTTTGACGTCTTCAGGCATTTGGATTATTAATCCAAATACTTTACGTTTGGCTAATGAATTCAATTCAGTTTGAATTGCTTCTTTCCATTTAGGCCAATCAGACCTTGCCTACAATCATCAACACTATGAGGCTCAAAATCATCATTTATAATTTCAGTAGCCACTACATATGAAAATATATCATCGATGATTGTTTCATCACTATAATTTATAGAAATTTCCTCATTTTTATGTTCTTGAATCTCTTCAGGGATTTCTTCCACTACAGGGGTTTCTGTTACTTTAGTGACTTGTGTACTTTCAGAGATATCTTACTCTTGTGGAGTTGATTTTAAAAAAGTGGATTTATTTATAATCTCAAGAATATGATCCTGATAATTTCTTTTCCTTTTCCGAGGAATAATATCTTTTGAACCAAGTGGCTTACCACGCTTCTGGCGTGCAATAGATGGTTCTTTTGCTATCATTTGTTTAGATCGTTCTTCTGGAACAATCACCCATGCCGGTACATTAACGGTTGGAATGTATGATTTTATTACCCTAGTAGCATCAGTAAATGCATCTGGTAACTGATTTGTTATTGTTTGAAGATAAACTATCTTGTGGATTTCATTCTCACATTGAGATGCGTATGGGTCAAGATGAATTAAACTAGAGACTTTCCAAGAAAGTTCACGCTTCTCTTTAGGAGAAGTTTTTCCTAATGATAGGAAATTTCTCTCATCAAAATGACAATCAGCAAATCGTGCAGTAAAAATATCACCAATTAAAGTTTCCAGATATATAATAATTGATGGTGAATCTAAACCCATATATATTCCCAAACGCCATTGAGGTCCCATTTTAGTTCTATGTGTAGGTGCAATTGTGACATATATTGCATAACCAAAAGTACGCAGATGAGAAATATCTGGTTGATGGCCAAATACAAGTTGTACTGGTGAATATTGGTGATAAGCAGTGGAACGAAGACGAATTAATGCAGCAGCATGTAAAATATCATGTCCCTAAACAGAAATTGGTAATTGTGTTTGCAACAATAAAGTTCTTGCAATTACCTGAAGACTCTTGATAAATGATTCTGCTAATCCATTATGAGTATGAACATGTGAAACTGGATGTTCAACATCAATCCCAACTGATATGCAATATTCATCAAATGTCTTAGAAGTAAATTCACCAGCATTATCAAGGCGTATTGACTTAATTAGATTATCAGGAAAATGTGTCTGAAGCTTGATAATCTGTGCAGATAATCTGTGCAAGTAATCTTGAAAAAGCAACATTACGTGTTGATAATAAACAAGCGTATGACCATCTGATGGATGCATCAACTAGGACCATAAAATATCGGAATGGTCCACTTAGTGGATGAATAGGTCCACATATGTCCCCTTGAATCCTTTGTAGAAATGATGGGGATTCAAAACCAGGGATGGTTTTATTACTAATTTCCCTTGTGAACATGTAGTACATAATTTTTCATAGGATAAAATAATATTTTGGTTCTTTAATGGATGCCCATGAGAATTTTCAATGATTCTTCGTATCATTGTAGATCCTGGATGACCAAGACGGTCATGCCAGAGCATAAATGTTTTTAGGTATGAGAACTTCTGGTTCATAACTGTATAAACTTCTACACATCTTATAAAAGTGTAATATAATCCAGATGATAAAGCACGTAGCTTTTCCAGAATGAGTTTCTGGCCGAAATTATGGGAAGTAATGCACGGATATTTGATATTCACATCATTTTTGGTTTCTATGTGAAATCCATTACACTGTATATCCTTGAAACTTTGTAGATTTCTTCTGGATCTACTTGAATATAAAACATCATTGATACATATTTTAGTATTGTTTGGTAACAATATCATGGCTCTACTGGAGCCTTCTATTAGATCTGTTGGACCTGATATTGTTTTAACATTTGCCTTAAGCAAAGTTAAATTCAGAAAGTATTTTTGATTCCGTAAAATAGTATGTGTCATTGCACTAACGGCTAGACATATATCTCTCGTACCTTGCTTTTCAATAATACTCAATTTATCGTTTAGAGACATATTTGTTGTGCTTCACAAAGAAAAATAAAATGCATATTAGATGGAGTAATCAAAAGTATATATTATATTAGGAATATTTACATAAGCATTTCATATGCTAACAAAAATATTACAAGTAGTACTTAATTGGTATGGATATTTTCATCACCAATTGAAGTGGTCACATTGTCATTTGGATCATTTAGAAAATCAGAAACATTAAGCTGAGTAATATCTATAAAATCCGAATCCTCCATAAAGTTGGTTTTAATATTCTTCCCCTTTTCCTTTCCTTTGATCGATGCTTAATAAAGCTCAACCAAATGTTTGGGTGTGCAGCATGTACGTGACTAATGATTATGACAGTCATATCTGAAACATACACCATCATCTTTCTTAGGCCCCTTTTGAATACTTTTTCCTTTATTTGACCTGAACTTATTAACATTCTGTTTTTAGGGAATGTTTTGATTATAACCATCCGAATTAGAAAAATCATAGGCTATTCCGCGACCCTGACCACAGCCACGACCACGACCACGGTAAGGACCCCGACCCCAACCCCGACCGCGACCACAATTATGTCCCCCAATAGTATTAGCATTCACTTCTGGGAATGTTGTAGAGCCGATCAGGCATGATTCATGATTTTTTATTAACGGCTCATTATTTTTCTCTGCAACCAAGAGACATGAGATTAACTCTGAATCTTGAGAATCGACGTTCTCGATACTGCTGCTATAATATCATGTTTGAGGCATGAAATATTGTAAATATTTTTTTCAACATATCATTTTCTGTTACCTCCTGACCACACAATTTCAGTTATGTATCGATTTTGAATAAAGCTGAGTTATATTCAGAGATTGACCCATAGTCTTGAAAACGTAAATGTTGCCACTGATACCTGGTATTTGATAATGCAACATCTGGTTGGTTATCAAATCGGCATTTTAATTATTGCCACAGAACTTCCGGTTCCATGACAGTTAGGTACTGGGCTTTTAGATCTTCATATAAATGGTGACAGATAATGACCATAGCAGTGGACTTGTCTTGTTCAGTTGTCTCTGTCCCTTCTTCAATGGTGTAATATAAGCCTTCTGATTTTAATAATAATTTGGCGTCAATTACCCAGGACATGTAGTTGTTCCCAGATACTTCTAGTGCAGCAAACTTTAGGGTTGCAAGTTTTGACATTTTTGTAGCTCTGGTTATCTGAAAATCGTAATCGGAGTCAGAACTTCTGGTATGATAAAAATCTGAGGAATTTAATTTTTCAGATATATAAAGGAATATTTGTGAGTAAATAAATCCAAAAGTTTCATGTTCTAGTAATGATAAATAAATCCATAAACTTCAGGTTTTTAGATGAGTGACCAAATTGTTTAAATAAAAATTAAGTAAAGGTAAATAAATTGTGAGAAAGTAAATTGCGTAAAAGTAAATAAAATGCGAGAAATGAAATCCAAAACTATAGGTTCTGGTATTGATAAATAAAAATCTAAAAGCTTCAGGCTACAGTAATACTAAATTCAAAAGTTTCGGGTTCTGAAAATAAATTTAGGAACTTCAGATTCCAAATGGTAATAAATTCAGAAGCTCCAGGTTCTGGAAATAAATTTAGGAACTTAAGGTTACAATGGAAATAAAATTCAGGAACTTCAAGTTCTGAAAATAAATTTAGGAACCACAGATTCTAATGGAAATAAAATTCAGAAACTTCAGGTTCTGATATTAACAGTATCGTACTGATAACGTGTTATAATTAAATTGAAATATTAGATAAAGCAATAAATATTGATAATAACATAAAATAATAAATGAATAAAAGTAAGAAGACTAGAGAGACGAGATACACATTTCAATTGTAAAAGCTTTATATTGATTCTAGTGTTCGGAATACAAAGAGAGGATTTCATGGATTACCCCAAAACAACAAAATATGGGAACATATTTATAAGATTAAACATCCAATTATACAAATGCAACAAGCTTGTCATTTGTCATCAAGGTGATGAATCAATCTTTGGATTTGTCTCCAAGTGTTCTTCATGCTTGCCTCCACCTGTACGGTGATGTGGTGAGAAAAATCCACAATATTACACAATAGATTTGATATTATAAAAAAATTTGTTAATTTAATTACAAAGATCAATCATTGGATATTCTTTTTTGTTAATTTCGATACATTATAAATGTCAAATCCATCGAAATCTACAAATGTTTGGAAAGATTTGTTATAGGCTTTTTTTAATATATATAAATCGAATTTTAAAATCCATCCAATTCCATCAGATTCAATTACTTACAATGTGTTTGAATTGAAGAAATAGAAATGAAATGATATGTTAAAAGGAGAAAAGGAAAGGAAATTAGAGGAAATAATAGTGTTTTTAATGATTGTTGTTTGGACTATGGATATAAAGAAAATGAAACAAATGCAAGCGGGTTCAGTTTCAGTTTCGAATTCTGAAAACACGTTTGGTAGCATATACTGAAAACTGTATTTTAAAAATGAAAACAGAAAAAATACGTCTGATAGGTTAACTGTATCAATTTTTGCATTTTGTTTAATATTATTACAATATAAATAAATTGATTAAACAATTAACCAATATATTTTTTGTATTGTAATTTATAAATTAAACAAAAGTAACACATCACAAATTACTTCAAAAAATCAAAACTAAACTCTTAAATTATAAATAAGTATTAATTTAATAATTATAAATAACAGTATATATATAAAAAAAAATTAAAAAAGAAACAAATGAAAGGAAACTAGATTGGTCAAGAAGAAGAATAGAAGAAAAAGAAAGGAAAAAGATCGGAAAAGGAAAAAGATCGGAGAAGAAGAAGAATAAGATCGGAGAAGAAGGTTCAAAGAAGAAGAAGAGGATCTAAGAAGAAGAAAAAGAAGAAGAAAAAGAAAAAGAAAAAGTAAAAAAAAAAGTGAAACCAAAAACATAGTTTTGTTTTTCATTTTATTTTTCGAATTGTTTTTTTTTTCTTTTTTTCTTTTTCTTCATCGATGTTCTTAAAAAAAAAGTGAAACCAAAAACATAGTTTTGTTTTTCATTTTATTTTTCGAATTGTTTTTTTTTTCTTTTTTTCTTTTTCTTCATCGATGTTCTTCTTCCTCATCATCTTCTCAACGACAAAATGGAGCAGCCGACGCCGGAGGATGAGAGATTCTCTTCCGGTGTCACCGATCTGGCCAGATCGGCATCGCTGGAGGAGGAACTCACCAACGACGGCTGCTTCTGCTTTGGCTTTTGGGTCCTTCTCTTCTGATCTCCCTTCTTGCGTCCACATGGTATCACTGGTTCTTCTTTCGCTTTGACGATATACAATCGTCAAAACCCCGTGTCTTGATATTTGGATCTAGCTATTTTTGTATTATCTCTTAAAGTGGGGTCTGTGTTTTTATGTGATTTTGATTGAATTTTTGAGCAGGTGTGGATCTTTGATCGGTTGTTGTGATATCTAATTGGTCTTGGAGGTGCATTAATTTGATTATTGGAAGTCAAATGAGTGAAATTGTTCAAAATTGCATCTGTTGTTTTGTTCAAGGAATGGTTTTGTTGGGTGTTCAGAAAGCCAATCCCACCCAAATCAAAAGATTGTTCTAATGGGTTATTGGAGACAACATTAAGGAAGATATGATGTTTTTTGGTGGCATAATGTAGTGTGCTTGAGAGGCATCAAATTGTTGAAAATAGAGTTGTTTTGTGAGCAAGAAGGGTTAGAATCAACTTGGTTGAGCAACGGATTATTGGCTGTTAGGTCACAGAGATTTGGTTGGAAAAATGTCTTGTTGGTTGTGTCTAGACATATAACAGTCGTCCACTTCAAGCATGGATTTGAAGGTAGAGAGAGACCCATTTCTTCTTCATTTTGTGTAAAATTGTTGTTGATCATCAACAAGATGATATTGTTGTTGTTATTGTTCATGTTGACGAGTTGTTGTTGGGATAAATTATTATCAAATTTTGATATTTTTCGATTAACCTATCAGATGCGTTTTTAGTATTTTTATTTTCAAAATACTGGTTTCAGTATATACTACTAGGTGTATTTTTGGATTTTGAAATTGAAACCAAAAACACCATTTTCATTTTCGTTTTTCTTTTCGAAAAAAAGTAAATGAAAAATGATGGGTCGGGATGAACATTTGGGGAATGGGGATGGATATAGGTCCCCCCATCCCCACTTCCTATACCCCCCCCCCCCCCCCCCTACATTTCCCTATTTGGGGGATTTTGGGGGGAGGTATATCCATTCCCATCCCCATTTCCCCATTTTCCCATTTTTTTTTCGTATTTCTTCGTTTTTCCGTTTTTACCATTTTTCCATTTCGCCATTTAACTAAAAATTACAAATTTAACTAAAAAAAACAAACATTCCATTAGAAATACAAAATAAAACCCATTAATATATTACAAATACAAATATATATTATAATTAATAATATATATTATAATTATATTTATATATGTTTGGGAAAAATGGGGAAATAGGGGTGGGGGATCTCATCCTTATCCCCACAATTATATTGAAATGGGGATGGGGAGGGGTTCTCCCCCATCCCCATTTCCATTTCAATTTGGGGATGAATTTCATCCTCATCCCCCACCCCCCCCCCCCATTTCCCCATTTCCCCCCCAAAAAAAATCCCCAAATGGGGATGGGGACGCGGGGAATTGGGGCCCCGGGAAAAATGTGCATCTCTAATGATGGGGCCATATATATTTTTTGTTTTTTAAAATATTTCACTGCTAACACTGGTTTTGTTTTATTATTTTTGAAAATAAAATGAAAGCGGAAAACAAAATGAAAAACGGTTAACGAATGTGAATTCAAAATCATTTTTGAAAAACAAAAACGAAAACGGACTAAAAAACAGCAGTAGGACGGAACCTTAGTTTAGGGTATTGAAAAAAGAGTGATGTGACACACCCCTTGTTGGTCTATTTATGTTCAACTTTTTTTTAGGAAAGTTTCTGCTTACAATCCACAAATTATCTATTTACAATTTAATTTAATTTTTTAATTAATAACAATTTTAACCTAAATTAAAATTACTACACAAGATTAAAAAAAATTAAACACTCCAAACTAATTAAATTATTAAAATAAAAGAAATTCTCTCTCTTAAATCATTAAATTTATATTATATATTAAACTCTCTCTCTCGATTAATAGATAAAGAAAAAAAAACTCATAAATATTTTAGTCTTTTACTAACAGTAATATATATACACATTAAAAAGTCAATACAAATACCTTGTTTTTTGAAGAAAAAAAACTTGATTTATTACAACTAGATTGGATTAAAAGAATTTTCATAATTCGATTATTTCTTTGAAAAAAATAGTACTTATTTTTTTTAATATATACATATACGGTTCCTAAAAATCAAGTTTATTCATAAGTTTTTTACTTAATTGTTAGTCTTGCATGAGAAAGAAAGGAAATAGAAAATTAGAGATATGTATTGAAGGAGAGAGAAATTAATGTGGTAATTAAAAAATTAGGAGATGGTGTTTAATATGTAATACTTAATTTAATGATTTATGATAGATAAATTTCTTTTTCAATAATTTAATTAAAAAAGATTACTCACCGGATAAAACCAAAGGCTATGATGGTTCGTCCTAACTTTTATAAAAATAAAATGGAGTGTTTTTAGATATTTATTTTTTAAAATGTAATGTCTTTAGAATAAAAGTGTAAAAAGATAAAAAGGATAATTTTGGAACAAAAGGAAATATCTTTATAATTTTTTAAAATTTAAATTTTAAGAATGAAGTATGTTTAGAAAATAATTGTAAAAAGAAAAAAATTGAATTGTTAAAAAAAAAGAGCTTTTGTAATTATGTAGTATTTTTTTTTCTTTATCAAAAGAGTAATGCTAGACGTCTCAAATTCTGTCTTAAATGATGTGGCACGTGAGGTGTCAACCTCTTATAAATCGTGATATTATATGGTAACTGATGTGATGTTGACACCACATCATTTGAGACAGAATTTGGAAAAGAAATTTGGAACGTCTAGTTAGGGGTGGGCATGGTTAGGTTCGGTTCGGTTCGGTTCGGTTCGGTTCGGTTTTGACCAAACCATATTGAACCGACATATATTCGGGGTTTTAAAAATGTGAATCGGTTTGAACCGTTTGAACTTGAAAACCGAATTGAACCGAACACTTTTATCTCGGTTCGGTTCGGTTCGGTTCAATTCGGTTTTGGGTCTAATGGGCTTTAAAGGTTTTTTAATATGTTTTTTTAATTTTTTAGATTTTTAAGTTGCATTTTTTGACATTTAGCCTTAAACTTTTTAAGAAAGCATAATATGTAAAAATTAATTTAAACAAAATACAATCCAATTTTGAATCCGAATCTAAAATTTCAATCATATTCGGTCTACATACTCAATTAAAATATAAAATCATCTTAACTTCTATAAATAGAAGTAAAAAAATGTAATATATATATTTAGTCTAAAAAAAACATCATCAACAAACAAATCATAATAAAATTGAACCTTACAAAATAATTAATTAAGACAATTCGGTTCGGTTTTGTATGTCCAAAACCGAAACCGAACCGAATTCAATACGGTTTTTAAATTTCAAATCGGTTTGAACCGAATAGAAACTATGAACCGAACCAAACACCCTTTTTCGGTTCGGTTCAATTCGGTTTCGGTTTTTATACCCACCCCTACGTCTAGCATTAAAGGAAAATACAATTTAAGAAAAAAAAAAAAACTTTTTGAATACACCTAGATTTTTTTAGATTTTTAAAAGTCTGAATTGATACACCTATCTTTTCATGGAATCTTTACAAAACATCTAAACTTTTACAGACCCTTTACAAATCCGAATTTCATACATCCAGATTATAAAAATCTTTTAGATGCCATTTGCCATCATTTTCAATGACATATTTTCTGTTTTTAGAGTCTCAAAACATAAAAAACCATGTTCGGCAGCTGTTTTCACAAAAAAAAAGAAAAATAAATAAATATAAACATGCAAAACCGTTTTTTAATTAATGCCTTAAGGCCCAATTTGGTATATGAAATATGATAGGATTATTTTCATATGATATGATTAGATATGATATTATTGGATTAATTTTAATATTATTATGTGTTTTGTACGATAAATAATATAATTAAAAATAGGGTAATCCTATATTTGGTATATCGTGGGATTGGATACAATATAATGAAACATCCGTTCAACTTTCATCAAACACCCACTCTCTCTCTCTCTCTCTTATCTTCTTTTCAACATTCCACTGCAAAACTTTACTCTCTCAACTACACATGTACCAAAATCATCATGAGCAAAAACCAAAAACATTTCATTTTTTGTTGTCTTCTGTTTCTATTTTTCCTTGCTGTTTGTCTTTGATCTTATTATCAAAAAAATAATAATATAAAAGCCAAATAAATATAATAAGGATCCGTCCTGTAAGCGTTTTTCAGTTGATGTTTTTTAAAAATAAAAATGAAAATGAAAACAATGTTTTGGTTTCAGTTTCGAATTCTAAAAACACATCTGGTAGCATATACTAAAAGCTGTATTTTAAAAATGAAAACGGAAAAAACACGTCTGGTAGGTTAATCGAAAACTATCAAAAATTGAAATATCAATTATGGCATTTTGTTTAATATTATTACAACTATAAACAAATTGATTATATAATTAACCAATATAATTTTTGTATTGTAATTTTTAAATTAAACAAAAGTAACACGTAAAAAATTAATTCAAAAAAACATATTAAAAAATGAATTAATCAAAACTAAACTCTTAAATTATAAATAAATAATTACAATATATATAAATACATTATTATATGATAAAAATATAACTGTATATATTAATAACATATTATAATAATATATATATTATAATATAAATATATAATATTTGATATTACATATATGTATATATATAATATAATATAATATATTGTTGTATATAATAACATTATAAATATATATATATATTAATATATATATATATTATAATATTATATATAATAATAAAATATTATATATATATATATATTATTGTATGAATGCTTTTAGTTATAGTTGGAAATAAATTATTCTGGAATATATATATATATATATATATATATATAAGAGGGGTAATTTGGTCATTTAAAAATCTTATCTCGTCTTTTCTTAACCATATGAAACGCATAATAGTATAATTAATAGTTTAAAAAAATGATTTTTTTTTATATAAAAAAAAGTGAAAAACAAAAACAAAAACAAAAACAAAAAATAAGTTTTTTGTGTTTTTCAAATCTTTCACTTTTAACACTGGTTTTGTTTTTTTTTTTTTTTTTTTTTTCAAAAATAAAATGAAAAACGGTTAACGAACGAGTTTTTGAAATCGTTTTTGAAAAATAAAAACTAAAACGGACTGAAAAACAATTGTAGGACGGGGCCTAAGATTTCCAGCTTTCTAGCTTTCTCTAAATCAAACATCAAAATATAATCCCATCTACCGATCTACATTTTGTGGGACTAAAATTATATTAAATTAAATTCTAACTCCAATTTGATCTATGAAATAAAAAACAATTGGAGAAATTGAAACAAACCCATATCCGAATCGGAACTAAGAAGATCAAACCTAAATCGATTAGACTCGAACAATCTGGAAATGAAGGCAGGATAGAAAAAAAGAAAAAAAAGAAAGAAATGGTTTCTTTGATTTGGTTTCATTATTATTATTATTTTTTGAGAAAAAGAAGAAGAATTAGAGAGGGGTCTCTTTTGTTTTTTGTTTCGAGAAGAATAAGAAAAAGAGAAGAATAGAATTGAATAACTGGTTGGAGATGGGGTTTTATCGGTTGTTGAAAGCCAAAACCATCTCCGATGCATATAGTAATGCCAATGCTAAATTTGACACCAAAAATAGTAAAATATTATATTTGGTACATTATTTTAGTATTGTACTCCAATGTATAATTTCATTTGAAATGCTATTTTTATTTTTTTATTATTTAAAATTATAGAAATCAACAAATTTAATTAATGCATTCAATTTATATAATAGTTTTATTGTTTAAAATTATAAAAGTCAGCAATTAATGCATTCAATGTAATAAAACCGTGATATTTTTGTAATTAAAATAGCATTTATTGCTATGCCAAATTTGACATATGCTATTATTTGTACCAAATTTGGCATTGAATGATGTTTTTTTTAACTTTATGTCAAATTATAGCATTAACACATCCAAATAGCATTACATTGGAGATGTTCTAACAATGGAGATTTTGGCTGAGAATATGGAACGGTCAAAAGGGAAGAAGTGGTCAACGATGGAAACAAACGAATCCCATGTCTTTTGTTGGGACTATTTTATCCAACAACAATGAGATAAAAAAATCTAGATGGGATTAATTTATATTATCTTATAGTCGAGCCAAACATGAGTAAGGGACTAAAAATAAGCCCTTTTCTATCTTATCCTATATACAAAACAGGCCCAAATGGTGCGTTTGGCACGGAGATGTGACAGGACAAGGTGAGACGGGACAGGACGGGACAGGACGGGACGTATTATTCTGTATTGTGTTTGGAAGGTCTGGAACAGAACTGTTAGCTGTACTGTTATACGTTTGGTATGACTGGGACATGGCGGGACAAGAGGTACAAATGACCAGAGTACCCCTCTTGACATTTCTAATATTTATAACAATTTTATTAAATGTGAAAAAAAAACCTCCTATTTGGATCAAATTCATATTTTTTCATTAATTTGAAAAATATCAAATATTACTTGATTAAAAGTAATTAAAATTCATTTAATTCCACAAACTCTAATTAATTTTTTCGTCAGTGAAACTAATTAAACTAACTAAATTTTTCTTAACTGATTCTTCAATGAAATTAAATATTTCTTCATCGATTCTTCAATGAAAACCCTGCCAAACAACCAAAAATTATTGAAAACAACCAAAACTGATTGAAACAACCAAATTGCTCCAATTCAAACAATTCAAACAAATAAAAAACAAATCAAAAACTGATTGAAAACAACCATCATCGTCAACACCAAATCATCATCGGCAACAAATCAAAAATTTCTCCAAAAACTGAAACCCAGATCTCCAAAAATTGAAACCCAGATCGTCAACACCCCTCAATCAAACTGGAACCCATATCGCCAAACCCAGATCCCAAAAACTGAAACCCAAATCGTCAACATCTCTCAATCAACGTCAACACCAAACCCAGTTCCATCCACCCTTATAACCACCACCAAATTAAACAAACCCAACCATCAACACCGAACCCAGCTTCAATCAACCCTAGAACCATCTTGGCGGCCTTGGTTCGGCGGTGTACGAGCGCACCGGTTCGGCTGCCCTGCTTTCAATCAACACCTCAGATCGCAGCCCTGGTTCGACGGGAGAGACTGAGATCTCTGCTCCTCGCCGTCGGCCAAAGAAAAGAGAATGGAGAGAGAGAGAAGCGTGAGCATGTAAGAGAGAATGAAGGGTTGAGTTTTATTTTATAATTGGTATTTTTATAATTTTTACAATATTTGAGGGCAAAAATGTCTTTTCCAGACTTGTCCCATGCATGAGACAAATCTGGCCGAGGGTCTGAGGTGGGACAAGATTTTATGGTTTTTGTCCCACCTTGTCCCGTCCCGTCCCGTCCCGTCCCGTCCCGTCCCGTCCCATGCTAATGGCGTGCCAAACATGGGATAAGAGAAAGTTGTCCCATCATATTCCACGTACCAAACGCACCCTAAAAGAAGAAAAGTGCAGTGGAAACAAATTATTGATTTTTTCATTGTTTTATTTAATTTTCACGGAGCCCATTAGCAAGATTATTAACTATTTTATTTTCCTCTTTACATAAAACTATATTTTTAATATATCCATTACGAGATAATGATATTTTCATTTATCCACTTACCACGTGGAACAATAATAATAACAATAAATTATTTATATATATAGGTCATATCAATTTAAATTTATAACTTAAATTTTTGATTTCAATATCTTACATATTGGATTAAATAACACATATATAAATACGTACGTGGTTGAGACGTTAAATCAAAAATTAAATTAGAATTTTAACTTGATATACTTGACCATATATACATATATACATATTATATGAGTTTATCATTTAACTACGTTATATTATTTTTATTCTTATAATATATTGTAAAATATGTTTTCAAAATAATTTCAATAAATACATATTACATTAATGAGCTTTTTTTAGTAGTAATGTTTTCAATTAGTTAAAAAAAAACATGAAAAATCACTGATAAATTTTAAATTAATTTCAATTGATTTAATAAAATCAATTGAAAATGTTTATATTCTCTTAATTTTTTATAATAAAATCGATTTAAATTAGTTTAACTATACACTACAACACTATATTGCTTTTACTCTGTGCTGAAAATATATCTTCAAAACAATTATATTGAATGCATATTATAATAATATATATTTTTTATACTGCTGGTTTTAGTTTTACTATCGATGATTTTTCAGATCTTTAAAAATTTAAAATACAAAAATCAATCTCTTCAAAAGGAAATATATAAAACTGAAAACTGAAAACTGAAAAAAAAAAAAAAAATTACGAACAAAATCCTTAACACTAATGTTTGGATTGGTGGAATATGAGATTAAGGAAAAGAAAAGAAAGTAATTTTTTAATGATTGTTGTTTGGATGGATGTGAATATAAAAGAAAGGAAAGGAAACCAATTTTATTTGGAGGGAAGAAATAAATGAATTCATTTTATTCTATTTACGAAAATACCATTATTTTATCAATATGAATACCCAATATTAATAGGGTTAGTTTTTGGATATTGAAAAAAATCAATAATTCCGAATTCCTTTCCCATATTTTCCTCCCAAATTTGGATGAAAATCAAATTGGATGAAACAAAAATAAATTATTTTCCCATTTTCCTTCAATTTCCTTTCCTTTCTCTCTCATTTAACAATCCAAACAAAATATTAGAAATTCATCCAAATCATATCCTTTTCTTTCTTTCATATTCCATCAAACCAAAACCAAATATAGTGTAAAATCTAACCAATACTTGATCGAACACATCCACCATTCCTCCTTAAACATAAAGGTTTTTCTTTTAAAATGATTAAGCTTTAGGGGTAGTTTTGTAATTCGCTCCAATTAATCAATCGATTAATTTAATAAAAATAAACCGAGTCACCATTAAACAAGAAGCAACTCACCAGAAACCAAACCAAACCAAACCCCACATGAAGAAAAAAGAATCTTAAAACTGCTTCTTAAGCATGCAAGGTGTACAAAGTTCCATGCTCGATTTCAAATTAAAAAAAAAAAGTTTCAATTTTTTTAGACGGGTACAATGAGAGGAACCAAATCTTTGACTCTTGTTGTTTTGTTTGTCTGAAAAAAATATAAATCAAGTTTAGACACGTAATCTGCGGGAGCCAGCTTTAACGGACATTTCTCCACGTTGATGTCTTTGTGTCTTTCTTTTATGGGTTCTAAAAGATGCAATTATTGGAAGCTAAAGTGAGTGGATGATAGATTGAATATTCAAAGAGTTCACAACAGCAATTTCTCATCTGGGTAAGTTTCAAAATTTCAAGCTGTGATTTTTACTCTTCTTTTTTTATGATGCCTTTCTTGTTGGTTGATCGAGTTCTTGGATTCAAATTCTCATCTGGGTGTTACTGTTTTCGATCGAATTTATTTTTCTTCTCTTTTCGTGATTCTATGCAACTTGATTTTTACTTCAAGAGTAGAATCTTGATTGATTTTCTAATTAGTTGATCTAGTTTCTGTGTTTTCTTTGTTTATTGATGTGATTTTGATTGGAAACTTCAATGAAGTTTGTGAGGAAAGGTAGTACAGGATAAGTTTTGTTCTGAAGTTTGTGCTAATTTAGACAGGTGAATTCAACTGTGTAGAGCAATAGAAGTCATAATTTATGCTCTCTTATTTGTTTCTTATTATTCCTTGTAAGATTTTTCATTTGAAGTATGTTCTTTGTAAGCTTTTCATTTTATTTAAGTGGCTGCCATTGAAGTGAAATTTCATGCTATCAGATTTTGAGTTGGGAGACACAGATCTTTTATGGTCCTACACAAGTATTGTCATTATTAAAAACACCCCCATGTTGATACCCCTACAGCATTCAATCACCATAATCCAAAGACAGACTTGAATTCCATAAGAAGCATAGATAGCTACAGACTTTATTAGCATGTAACTACAGACTTAAACCGGTCACACTTATGGTATGTAATCACTTGATCTGTCACGAAGGGTAGAGATTGAAAAATGAGGTAAAGTATTTAAAGAAAGCAATCCAACAGAATAAAGTAAATATTCCTTTTATGGAGAAAGGTGAAAGGACCATTCAAAGAGTTTGGAAATGAAAAAATATCAATGAGCAAGATGCGATACAGGGTGAGACTACTCTTTCATGGTCTAGGAACAGTGACAGATGATTGTATATTGGTTCCTACACAGGTAGTCATTATTCAAAACACTCCCATGTTGATAACCCTACGATATTCAGTCACCATAACCAAAAGATAAACCAATGAATTCCATAAGAAGCATAGATAGAAACATACTTTATTACTACAGATCATTGATTTCAACCAATCAAGGCAATGTCGGGTAATTAATTCAGAACATGAATTGAACAGCTCAGAATACCAGAACAGATATGTCTCCCAAATCAAAACCTGAAATAGCATGAAATTTCAGTTCAATGGCAATCACTAATTTAGATAGGTGAATTCAGTTGTGTAGAGCAGTAGAAGTCATAATTTATATACTCTTCTTTGTTTCTTATTGTACCTTGTAAGTTTTTTCATTTGAAGTGTGTTCTTTGTTAGCTTTTCATTTCATAGTAGTGGTTGTCATTGAACTGAAATGGTTTTAAGTTGGGAGACATAGATCTTTTTTGGTATTCGGAGATGTTCATTTCATATTCTGAAATTTCATTGGCTTGATTGGTTGAAATCAATGATATGTAGTTGCATGTTAATAAAGTCTCTTTCTATCTATGCTGCTTATAGAATTCAATTGTTTGTCATTTGCTTATGGTGACTGAATATTGTAGGGTTATCAACATGGGAGTGTTGTGAATAATGACTCTGTATGGAGACCATATACAAGCATTTGTCACTGTTCCTGGACCATAGAAAAGCAGTCTCACCCTTTATAGCATCTTTCTCATTGATATTTTTCTTTTTTCAAACTCTTTAAATGACCTTTTTCGCTTTTCTACATAAAAGGAATTTTAACTTTGTTTCGTTTTCTTGCTTTGTTCAAATACTTTACCTTTTTTTTTTAATCTCTACCCTTTGTGACAGATCAAGTGATTACATACCATACTGTAATATAATAAACAATAGGATCATTTAAACCGGTTTTTTTTTTCCTGTGAATTAGAGATTTTGCAGGATGTTTATTTTTTAATGTCTGTCATCCTATTTTTCACAGGGTAAATCCACTTATGAATATTATTCTATTGATCTGATTTGGAGACGAAGAGAAACGTTATAGCATTGGCATTTAAGGGACGAAAGTATGGCTCCAGGAGGAGGAATCTGCAAGGAAATCATTGAGTCTCGCATTGCATTTGCAGATTATGAGACGACAACTTCCAATGTAGAGTTGAGGGGTTCCCCATGTAGAAAAGCCACAACTGGTTTTGGTGGGAATACAACATCAACTAATGATGTGCACGAGCTACTTGAGTGCCCTGTTTGCATGAATTTAATGTACCCGCCAATTTATCAGGTACATCCTTTTGCTTACTAAAATTCAAAACAACAAAACATTTGGACATTTCCAATGTTTGCAAGCATTATGTCAAAATCAATTAATAAACAAAGTTCCTAAAATTGGCATTAATTGGCATGGAGAGGAATCGTACGAAGTAACGTAGAAGGGAGATGTCATACGAAGTAAAACAATTTAAAATTTGTTAACTACTTGGAGTAATTATATTGTGCTAATTTACCAAAGCTAAAGTAACATATTGAGCATTATGTCAAAATCAATAAATGGACAAAGTTCCTAAAATTGGCATTAATTGGCATGGAGAGGAATCGTACGAAGTAACGTAGAAGAGAGATGTCATACGAAGTAAAACAATTTAAAATTTGTTAACTGCTTGGAGTAATTATATTGTGCTAATTTACCAAAGCTAAAGTAACATATTGTAGAAATTTCTGAGTTGTGATTGTTAATTTTTTGGAAATGCTGTTCTTCTTTTACTCTGATTTGCTACTCAACTTTGTCAGACTATCCTTACTAATATCGATGAACATACATTTTCCCACAGCCTTTAGTGAACAAAGTTCCATATTTCACATCTACCCCAATTTGAGAGTTATTGAATTATGACATTTCACCATACATGCATAAGTAGTAATTGTAACACAAATAGCAAACTTAATCTTCTTGTAGTGATAAGTTCTCTGATTTTCTATGGTAGTGTCCAAATGGCCACACTGTGTGCTCAAATTGCAAGGCCAGAGTACGCAACTCTTGTCCAACTTGCCGCCATGATCTTGGAAATATAAGGTGCTTGGCTCTGGAGAAAGTAGCTGAGTCACTGGAACTTCCTTGCAGATATCAGATTTTGGGCTGTCATGATATATTCCCGTATTACAGCAAGCTAAAGCATGAAAAGAACTGTAAATATCGACCATACAATTGCCCCTATGCTGGCGCTGAATGTTCTGTCACTGGTGATATCCCATCCCTTGTCGTGCACCTCAAGAATGATCACAAAGTTGACATGCATGATGGGAGTACTTTCAACCACAGATATGTGAAAGCCAATGCCCAAGAAGTTGAAAACGCTACGTGGATGTTAACTGTAAGATCTCTCTCTCTCTCTCCATAAATCATATATTCTATGATTTTGCCTATTGAAATCTGAATTGTATACACAAATCAATTGACCAGACATATAAATCCATTTCTCTCACTGTTTATTTAACAAATCGTGAATAATTCACTAATCTTGATTATTGAACCATCAATTCTGACATAAGTTTAAAATGAAACTACATTTGTGTTATAACTTCTGTCGTTCTTTCAATCAAATCGCTCTTGAGCTTTTAAACTCATCATGAGATATATTTGTTCCATTCAAATTATAAAAGGGAAGTGAACATCTTTAGACAGGTCTTGGTATTATATTTCATTTCGTCCATATTCAATTGGGGCTGCTTATTTAGTTTACTGCAAATTCCGCATATAGAAAAGTTGAAATATCAATCGAAGAGGTGAACTTTATTTAAGCTGATATGTATGACCTTTTGCAGTAGTGTCCACCACTCAACCCAATAGGCGGCCATCCTATGATTGAACGGTTTAGACCTTTCAACTTGCATGTATTTGACATGCAATGAAATTGATCCTCTACTACAACCAGCATTGCAATGTTCTTTCAACATGTTAGTTATGTTGAAGGTTAATTATCCTAGAATTCCATCTCTGTTTCCTCCCTGTTGAAGGAAATTTGTTTCGAGTCTGCATGATTTCTGGCATAGAGTTTATTTTTATCTCCTTCCCCGCATCACTAACTGTCAACAGGTTGTGCCCAAGATGCAACTCGAAATCGAAAATAGTAAAAATTTAATAGAACAAATTGAGTTTGGATCTGGTACCGAGGGGTTTCCATTTCCTTAACATGGATTCAAAAGTAAATAGCTTTTGTAAACTCTTGTTATTTCAAAAAAATTATGAGAGGGAAATAAAGGAAATGCTTAGAAATGATTCTCTTTTCTTGTTTAGCATTTCCATATATTTTCTGGTTTTACACCATGATTTCTGAAAAACAGATAGTAGTGAGTGAGTGCGCTTGTGATGGTAGAGAGTTTTGTCAAGTTCCATTTTTGTTTATTAAGCCAAATCCATTTACAAATGCTAAAACTACTCAGATCTGGTGGTGCAGGTTTTTAATTGTTTTGGCAGGCAATTCTGTCTGCACTTTGAAGCTTTTCACCTTGGATCAGCACCCGTCTACATGGCCTTCCTGCGATTCATGGGTGACGAAGATGAGGCAAGACAGTTTAGTTACACCTTGGAAGTTGGCGGAAATGGCAGAAAACTGACATGGCAAGGGATACCCAGAAGTATCCGCGATAGCCATAGGAAGGTTCGAGATAGTCAAGATGGACTAATCATTCAAAGAAACTTGGCACTTTTCTTTTCCGGTGGTGATAAACAAGAACTGAAGCTGAAAGTAGCCGGCCGTATATGGAAAGAACAGTGAAAGACAAACCAGAAACTACATCATAGATTATTCTGTACTAGAAAATTTGCATCGGATATATGAGAGTCGAATAAAAAAAATAGGCCGGTATATACTAAACAACTTTTAACTTATGTACTTCTCTGTAAATTGTAGATATTGATCAATATCACTTTATTTTAACTTAACTGATCTATTTGCTGAGGATATCTACCTTTCATTCACAGTGATGTTGATTTTCTCCTTCTCATACTCATGTTCAAGTTCCGAGGTTAGGTCTGTGCATTTTAATGTATCAGACAATAGCAAATCCAATACCCTGTCCCGTGTAGAAACTATCATGTAAGCACAATTTGCATGTACCCTCTTTTAAATTAGTGGTCGGAGGTTTGATTCTCCTTGTATATATTTAACCAGTATGTGGCGGGTTCGAGCTGTGCATAAATACCGTAAATATATGACTGTTCCAAAAATTTAAAGTACAGTGTACACTTTTGTTTAAACGATGCACCACAAGGTCCACAATACGTTATACGTCCATCAGATCATGACATGAAACGATGTTGTTTTACTCCAAGACTGGCCTTTTGAATAGGTCACTAAAACCCTAAACCCTGATGTACGCTCAAAAAAGTATAGAAGAAATGCTGTTGAGAGCCAGAAATCTATCTCAATCGAAACTGAAACCCATTGTTTCTCAATCTCTAACCAGAATCACAAAACCCCATCTTCAAAACCCAACAAATTCAACTTCACAGCTGTTGTCAACAACAAAAACATCGCTCTTCTTCACTTCCTTTTTCTCTTCACAACCCACAAGCTCACCACCACCACCACCTTCTTCTTCATGTTTGGCCATAACCAGAGATGGAAATTACGACGATGCCACGCCAAAGAACGCCGTCTGTCCCGGCTGCGGGGTCCATATGCAAGACAAAAACCCGAAAAAGCCGGGTTATTTCACCAAACCCACCACCCAAAATCCACACGCTCTCAGAAATGCCCATCTTGTTCCAGTTTCAACAGAATTGGAGTTGTCGAATTCCGTCAAACAGGGTGGATTCGTTTTCGAACCCGAAAACTCGGACAACCCAGATGTTCAATTCGTTAAAAAACCCGAAAGGCCGGTGGTTTGCGCAAGGTGTCATGCTCTCAGACACTACGGGAAGGTGAAGGATCCGACGGTGGAGAATCTGTTGCCGGATTTTGACTTCGATCACACGGTTGGGAGGAAGTTGATGTCCGCTTCAGTGACGAGGTCGGTTGTGCTGATGGTGGTGGATGCATCCGATTTTGACGGGTCGTTTCCGAGGAAGGTTGCGAGGATCGTGTCGGAGACAATCGAAGATAACAAGATTGCTTGGAAGGAAGGTAAATCCGGTAATGTTCCTAGAGTAGTTTTAGTAGTTACCAAGATTGATTTATTGCCTACTTCGTTATCACCTACTAGGTTCGAACATTGGGTGAGACAGAGAGCTAGAGAGGGTGGTATTAATAGAATTACTAAGTTACATTTTGTTAGTGCTGTGAAAAACTGGGGCTTGAAGTGTCTTATGGATGATGTTGTCGATTTGGCGGGAAAAAGAGGGAATGTATGGGCGATAGGGGCACAAAATGCAGGGAAGAGTACGTTGTTGAATGCCATTGCCAAGTGTGTTGGTGGTGGTACAGGAAGAGGAGGAGGAGAGGAAGGGAAGAAGGTTGTAAGTCATTTGACGGAGGCACCTGTGCCTGGGACTACGCTTGGGATTGTGAAAGTGGAAGGAGTTTTTCCCTCTCAGGCGAAGTTGTTTGACACGCCCGGGTTGTTGCATCCCCATCAGATTACCACTAGGTTGACTAGAGAGGAGCAGAAGCTTGTTAGTGTTACCAAGGAGTTGAAGCCGAGAACGTATAGGATCAAGGTTAGTATGTGCTTGGATAATGGTTTTGGTTGACAATATATAAAATGACTAACATGATAAAGTTGTGATCTTTTTTCCTTTTTGGAAATATGTGTTCAAGTGCTTTCATTTAGTGATGAATAAATTAAATGATTTTATTGATTATATGATCGGAAGATTCTTTTACTTTAAACAACTGATACATTTTAATATGTTTTTGGGGTGGATTGAACTGTATAGTAGGGATTCAAGAGCTACACTCAATTAATATTTTCCAAGTTTTTGTAGTTGGGAATTGAGTTTTCAGATTTTAATGTTCTGGCAGCAATGAAGTCTATTCTAAATAATTAACGGTGGTTTTTATTTTGTTGCATTGTTCACTCTTAAAGGCACTTTTCTTTAGAGTGTAGACAGCAGCGAGACATGAAATTAGAATTTCACTATAATTTTATTTGCAAGACTTAGTCAATGTCAAATCCATCCGTAGGATTCCAGTGATCATTTTTTTAAATTCATCAAGAAATTATTTATTATTTAGATGCTTACTTTTCTATAATACTATTATATACTAGTTTGTGCGGTCATGGAGTTTGATTCAACCCAGGAAGGATATATATATATATATATATATTCTGGTTTATAAGTTTTCTACGACCTAGTTAATAAGATCCGTGTACGTGGTTCGATGTTCTTATTTAAGTAAGATAGTGTTTCTGATTGCTTACGCAATGTAAGATTTTGGGTGATAATTTTTTATCTCCATTAAATGTTTATCTCATCTTAGCATCATTTGTTTGTGGCAGGCAGGTTATTCAGTCCACATTGCTGGGCTCATGAGGCTGGATGTTGAAGAATTATCGGTAGATTCTGTTTATATTACTGTATGGGCATCACCTTACCTTCCACTGCACATGGGGAAAACAGAAAGTGTCCACACGATGCTAGAAGCTCATTTTGGTCGTCAGTTGCAGGTACATTTTTTTTTTCTAGTTCAATTGATGTTAGTTTTGTTCATTTTACAGAACTGTAACTAGTTGAGTCTTGTATGAGTATATGAACTTTTATAAACACCACCTGCCTGCTTCTCTGGCTTCTAAGCGGGATCTCATGGATGTATGTGTAGTTCATAAGCATAAAAAGCTTGACAATGATTACATTGTCACTCTAAATGGTTCATTTTTTGTTCTTTGAGCCTTGAATCATATTTTCGCAATCCAATAATGAAGTTTTTGGCTTTGGCATGACTATATATGCCTGACTGACAGTGTTTATCATTGTCTTCTAATCTCTGTGTTTTTTATTTTTATTTTTTACTTCCAATATTTTTGAAAGTTTTTTTATTCTTAAATGAAGTAATGGCATTGCGATGATGAAGATTTTGGTTTTACAATTATATAAATTTAACACCATCTCCATTGGTTCTTGCCTTAGCCACCAATCGGAGTGAAACGAGTCAAAGAGCTAGGAAAATGGGTGAGAAAGGAATTTAAGGTCTCAGGCAACAGTTGGGATTCAAGTTCTGTAGATATTGCTGCTGCAGGACTTGGTTGGTTTGCTGTTGGACTTAAAGGCGAGGCAGTATTAGGAGCTTGGAGCTATGAAGGAGTTGACATTGTCGTCCGCAATTCCTTACTTCCTCATAGATCCCCTTTGTTTGAAGTTACAGGATTTACAGTCTCAAAAATAGTCTCCAAAGCCGACCAAGCTCTTAACAAGGCCAAGCGGCAAAGTGAAGGTAAGAGGAAACAGAAAGACCCAGAAGAAACAATACCTGCTGAATCATCATTATTAACAGCTGGTTCAGGATCAAGTTCATGCTAAGACCGGCAGCGTTATTAGTGTAAGAAGGATAGAGTATAGGAAGGTCATGCAACACACTCGAGCTGCAAATGGATCTGTCAATATTTATTTGATTTGGAGTAGACTGTGACTTCATTCTGGACAAATATTCTCAGGGTATAATATCTAGAAGATTGATTTTTCAATTCAACCAGAAGTATAAGCAAACACAAATTGCAGTGATTTGGGTGGATAGCACAAATGCAGCTAGATTCTTCATCTGATATACCAACAAATGGTTTCCAGATTGATATTTGTTGTTTTTTGATTATTCAAATGAGTATCTGTCTGTATAAATATTTTTCTCCGCTCCACAAACAGATAGATAATAGATAATTTCAGATTCCCGGAAGAAAATTTTAGTCAATAAATGTTGGGATTTCTCTTATTTTGGTCTCAGGGTACTATGTGCTAGTTTTGTCATGGTTTGGGGATGATTAGTGTACAAGTTTAAATATTTATTTATTTATTATTGTTATTATTATTTGTAGATATTCTAGTTTCACTGTTTAGTGGTCATATTTAGTGAAACAATACTGCTCATATTTCTTCCATAAGCGCTCCATGTCCATGGAAGGTTTGCTTTAACAATACTAGTTATGTTGAGCCTTATTGTTGTAAAATATTTCCATGTAAAAATTGCCGTAATGTGTTGTATAGGCAATGTATCTCTTTCCCTCTCTATTTTTTTTTTAAAAGGTCTAGCCCATCCTATTATTTTTTAATTATAAATATAATTATTACCATTTAATTTCCGACCCAATCAATACATCTAAGAAAATTTAACGTGAGGCAGCACCATCTGCTATGAGTCTATGTCCATAACTGTTTTAGCAAGAAATTATTCATATGTTCCTATTTAATAGTGTATCTAATGAAATGATATAAAGGAGATTACTAACCATGCATGGTCACTATCTACTCTATTGAGTTTTACAACAAAAATCTCAAGACATTTAACAATTAAGAGATTGGATGTGATACATTATTCATTTTGTAAGCCATGCAATATAGATGTTCCATATATAAATGCTTGTTACATTCTAATTGTTGGAAAAATTATGTCCAAGTGGTCAAAAAAAAAAAACGTTTGGCAATTAATTGAATTAATTGACCAGATAAGATACCACATGATAAGTTTGTTTTTTGAATTAAAGAGATAATTCAAATTAAATTCAAACTTATCAGTTAAATGATAGATAGTGATAAAATGAGATATTAAATTTAAATAGTAATTTAAATTTAAAGTTTATCTCATCCAGATAGAGTTCTGGACTCTATAAATAGCAAAGTGTGCTATTCATTTAACTTATTACATACTTAGCGTATTTTCACAAAAAAAAAACACAGAGTGTTTTATTTATCAGTTTCCTTTTTGCTGGTCTTTTTCGAGTTACAGTAATACGGTGAGTCGATTGTATTTTTCTTATAATCATACATCGATCGCATGTAACAATCCCAGTATTCTTTCCGCTGCGATGATCTTTGATCTCCAACATTGGTATCAGAGCCAGGTTTATAGGATTGTTATTACGTTTAATTTTATGTATATTATTTATTTTATGTATATTTAATATATATGTTCTCTAACTTCTACTCTATAATTATTATTATGTTCGCATATATAGATTAATATTTCGAAAATATAACTGGCTATCTGATCATTTTTTTTTGTAATCCGAACCGTAAGAAAAAATACCAATTTATTTCTTTACCAAGCTTAAATCGCTAAGAAATTTTATTTTTCATCAAAAAAAATATATCGGATTTTGACTGAGCCAATTTCTTATCTGTGTGAATCGAGAATATTTTTTTAATATAGTATGTTGATTTTTTTTTTTTGAAAAATTGTCACAAAGGAAATTGTAATGAAATTTATATTTTGGCTACGCAATGGCATGTGTGCATAAATTTTTTATGATACGCAATATATATTGAGTTCTGTGTGAATTGGTACAAGCGCACAACTTTTATATTTTGTGTGAAACTGTTCACAACTTTTATATTTTGTGTGAAACTGTTCTAGAACTGTTGGGCATTTATTGTGCCAAAAATCATTTTAATTTTTAAAATGAATCTGTGCACCCATTTTCTGTAAAAAAAAAAATTACAGGTTCAATTTTTTTTAGTGTCCAGATTTTTTTTTCTTTTAAAAAAACATGCACTATATAATTATTATTTTTTTAGGCGATCACTTTTTTTTTTGGACGGCATGTATTGTATGCACAAGATGAGAGAATTTTTTGCTACAGTTTTGCCAAGCGCATGAAAGGCATGCGCCGGACCCACAATTAAAAAAAAAAAATCATACAGTGGCCAATGGGTTGTTGGACATGCACGAAAATAGATATAAACATATGGGCTGATGGGTATGTACCACAAAATTAGAGACGTCCATTTTATCTCGGGATCTCAAACCCTTGCTTCCCCATATCTATTTGGGGAAAAATAAGAAAATGGGGTGGGGGTGGGGGTGGGGGTGGGGGGACCCGTCCCCATCCCCATTTTTCAATTTTCCCTATAAATTCCTTGAAATGGGGATGGGGTTGAGGTTAGGTGCCCCCATCCCCATTTCCCTCAAATATTATAATATTATATAAAAAATATATTAATATATATTTTTATTATATTTTCAATATTTTTATTATTTTTATTTTACTAACTATATATACATATTTATAAACTATAACTTAAATTACACACCAAGCAATCTAACTATATATACATATTGATTTTCTTATTAAATTACATACCAAACAAGCTCCATATAATTTATTAACATATTTTACGAACTATATATACATATTAAACAATTTAACTTTCATTTCAATTTGTATGGAATGTTATTTTGTATTTGAATTTATTGGATTGTGAATTTATGTGTTTCTTTAATATGTAATTTTTACTGATACAGGAAAAATCGGGGAATGAGGGAACATAGGACTTTGGGGAAATGGGGAAAAATGGGAGAAATGAGGAAATGGAGGAAATGAGGATGAGGATGAGGATGAGGATGGGGATGGGGGGACCTCCCCCCAAAATTACCCCAACCCTATATGGGGTGGGGATTGAAGAGGGTTTGGAAAATGGGGTTGGGGATGGGGAGACCTACATCCGCCCCTATTTCCCCATTGGTCATCCCTACACAAGAGATGAAATTAAGCAGTCGGATTACAAAATTTTCTTTTATATATAATTTTTTTAATTATTCTGAAATATTACATTTTTTTTGTATAGATGGAAAATGATTAGATTTATTTCGCTGAGGAAAAACAAGAAAAAACTGATTTTTTAGAGAAGTTAGGAGAGTTCAAAATGAATTCTGAAATTTCTCTTCATGAAAATATTATGGTTTTTATGAAAATAGCGGATAAGTTATGATCATTTCAAAATATTACTTCCTTTGATTATTGGATCCCAATTGCAAAGATATTGTTGAGAGCTCTCCCACAAGAGCTGCAATACATAAAAACTATTATTCTTAATAACATTAATAAAAACAATATTGTTTTGCTTAATGATGTTATTGATGAGATAGAAATATCACAGGAACGCCGTGTTATGATGAGCATGAGGCGTACTACAGCTTTGAGCATGTTTCCAAACCTCGTAGCGCAAAACACATGGGCCATTGCACACACGAAAATGGGTCCATGGTTTGGAAAAGTGGTAGCAGCAAGGGTTAAGAAGTCAGAGAAATTATGCATTAGGAGTGATAGAAATTACTACAATATGCATAATATAACTAAGTTCAAAGTTTCTTATTTCAAAAATAGTTATTAGATTTACATTATAAACTTTTTATTGTTTATTTATGTTTATTTAAATTTTGCTTTAAACTTATTGAATCATGCTTGATTGTTATTGCTTATTATTAATAATATTTGCTTAGTGGGAGTTCTATGAATTGTTAGAACTGTTATAGTTGCGCAAAATACACTAATACTATATGCTAGTTTTAATATTGGAATTAGATGATGATTAAAAGCCTCGATTGATTTTCGAATATATTCCTATATATTACTCTATTTTATTTCTTAGTGTAAATGTTTGATGCAATAATAAGTGTGAACTTGAAAATCTGCTAGCACTAAAGAAAATATACCTCTTTGTCTAAATTACAGAAAATGTCTTCTGCTACCAAAAATATTGTGGCCGAATTGAACAAATGAGAGAAACTAAACTGTGAAAATTATGATATTTGGCACCGCAAGGTTCAGTACATCCTTACTGAGCAAGGGGCTCTTGAAACAATAACCAACACCATGGTTGAACATGCTGTAGGAAATATGGCTCAACACAGAAGGGACATGGAGGCTAACCAAGCCTGGAAAAGGAAAAACAACATAGCTCGAATAACGTTGCTAAGCAGTATGGGAGATGACCTTATGTGTGAGTTTGAGGAGTATGAAACTGCTGAAGCAATGTTAATTGCTCTGAAGGACAAGTTTGGTGGTACATCAACCACTAAGCTTAGGAGGCTCACAATCAAGTTCGACACATATAGGAAGCACCGAAATCATACGATGAGGCAGTACCTAAGAGAGATGTCAAACATGATGTGCGAATTGAAAAATGCTGAACATGTCCTGACTGACAAGCAACAGGTTCAAGCTGTTATCCGATCTCTCCCTGATAGTTGGGAGCACATGAAGATCAATATGACACATAATGATAGAGTCAAAACTTTTGATAATATATTGCGCCATATGGAAGTAGAAGCTGAGCGCCTAAAGGCTGTTAAGGCTTCTGGACAGCTTTATATGACGACACTAGACTCGCGTAAGGCTTCGGGCCCAAAGCCCAGTGGAGGAAAGAAACCTTTCCAAAAGGGAAAGGGTCATAGTGTCAACAATAAGAAAGTTGAGATTGGAAAACAGAAGAGAGGCATGCGTACTGGAGTTAAGAATGATAAGGCTAAGGCAACTTGCTACAACTGTGGCAAACTGGGTCACTTCGCTCGTGAATGCACTGAGCCGAAAATGGTAAAACCCAATTCCATAAATAAATATGCTTATGTTTCTAGCATTGTTTTACTGACTGAATCTCGTCCTCTGTGGACTGTAGAATCAAGAGCAATAGACCATGTAGCTAGAGACCGGGGAGCATTTATGGAATATCGTTGAATCCCATAGAGAACTAAGTGGATATACGTGGGAAACAACTAAAGAGTGGAAGTCAAGAGTATAGGCACGTGCAAACTAGAGTTTTGCAATGACAAAACTTTTTATCTCCATGATGTGTTGTAAGCACCAGAGATCCGACAAAACTTAGTCTTTATTACTACTATTCTTACCCTAGATTATGCTTTAAATTTCCATGGAAATAATTTAAACATTTATTTGAATTCTATTCAAATTGGTACTGGTTATTTGTTAAATGGTTTTATGGTTTTAGATACTGGTTTTAACAGTATTAATAATGATAGTAGTTTTTTCTTGATATTTGCTTATGATAATATTGATGTTTATACTTGGCATGCTAGACTAGGCCATATTAGACAAGATAGAATGAACAAATTGGCCAAAGAAGGTCTATTGGGCTCACTCACCAGAATAGAGATGTCTATTTGTGAGAATTGTGTAGCAGGAAAAACTATAAGAAAACCAATTGGTAAAGGAACTTGTGCTGAAATTCCATTGCAATTGGTTCATTCACACATATATGGTCCAATGAATGTAAGAGCGAGGCAAGGATCTTCCTATTTCATTACATTCATAGATGATTTCACACGTTTCGGTCATGTCTATTTGATTTCTCATAAATTCGAAGTATTGGATTGCTTCAAAATATTTACGAATATAGTTAAAAATCAATTAGACAAGAAAATAAAATTTTTGAGAACTGATCGAGGACGTGGATATCTTTCCAATCAATTCAAGGAATTGTGTAATGAGAAATAAATAGAAAGGCAATTGACTATTCCTTACACTCCGCAACAAAATGGTGTAACGGAAAGAAAGAATAGAATATTAATAGAAATGGTTAGGTCTATGATGGTGCAAGAAAATCTACCAGTATCATACCAGGGAGATGCTTTATTGACTACAGCCTATATATTTAACTATGTGCCTTCAAAATCAGTCTCCTCCACCCCATAAGAGTTATGGATAGGTAGAAAACCTGTTTTAATAAACCTGAGACCCTAAGGGTATGCGTGTTATGCTCATGATCTATCCAGTCAATATGGAAAGCTGGGTGTGAGAGCGAAAAAACATATATTTATTAGATATTTAGGTTTTAGATTGTGTTGGCATTAATTCCATATCAAAATGATGTTTACTTATAATAATTTAGTTGTTTAGATTCATGATGATTCAAGCTTCAAAGAAGAATGAACAACTAGTCAAAGCAAGTTCAAAGTCTTCAAAGAGAAATGATGCAATATGGTTCTACAAAGGTATACTAAGACCTTATCTTTCTCTTACAAGGCTTAGGCACACACACACAATTCATACATTAGTGTCCCTGCATCGTTGTGCACAATTATATGCACACACACAATTCATTTATATGTCCCTGTATCAGTGAGCATCATGTATAACACATTCACACACTTGAAGATGAATGCTCATACATTGGTATGGAAATAACATGTTTTGGAAAATGCTTGATTGAAGACTATCTCTATGTAGTTTGCATTCTAGTGTGAATTGTGTTTGTATGTGTATATGTTTGTATAACATGGATATTGAACTTGAATCTAGTCTTAAATCATTCTTGATTGAGTTCCGGTCATTTCGGTTACTCGTGCTATTGATTTCAAGTTCTAAGTCAAAAGATACTACACTTTCAACTCATGTTGCATACATTGTATTCATCTTCGTATATCGAGTCAAATTATTATTTTTTGGATTGAGTATCTTATATTTCCATGTCCATGAGAGAGTTACAGTTTGTAATCCATAAACGGATTCGAATTCTGAGTTTGGAGGCCGGAGAACGGTCGAAGAACGCTATAGGAGTGCAAGGAGTTGCACCATGGCCAAAGGCCATCAATTGGTGCAAGCCTGAGATGGCATTTGGCCATCTCGACTGCAACTCCTTGCTGCCCCGAGATGCCCACGCACCATCTTGGGGAAGCATTAACAAAGAAGGGCATTTTGGTCCTTATGTTTCATTCTTTCCCTCTCCGTTATATTTCCCTTCCCTCTCACATTTCATTTTAAGAAGAAATTTAAAACTTGAGTGCAGAAATTTTCTCTCTATATTGTCTCACCTTCCAAGCACCATAACTTCTTCATTTGAACTCTGATTTGAGTGATTCAAAGTTGAGAGTGTTTGTCTATTCATCCTCTTTCTTTTTTCTGAAAGTTTGAGTGAGTTTTATTACTTTTTTTGGAGTCTAAACTCATAAAAACGGGAATGCACCAAAATCAACTAAGGTATTGATTTTCTCTCAAAGTTTTCTTTTAAAACTTGGTCAATTGCCTTGGGTTTTCTTCTTCAACATATATATATATATATATATATATATATATATATATATATATATATATATATGTCTTGTGATTGTTTTGATTTAAGTTTTGAACTCATTTAAAGCTAGATTGAGTTCCAATTGAAATCTCACATGTTGAGTTAGATTTTGATTTTGCCTATGTTTTCACATGTTTGAGATTGTATTGTGCTAGCTTTGATTCTAGGACTATTTGATGATCTTTGATCGATTGATTTTGTAAAAAATAGTTCCTCACATTTTTGGCTGATTTCTCACAATGATACATGTGCTTATGTTCTTTTGAGTTATTCATGTGTTTTGTTGAATCTATGAATATGAATATGCTCTAGAACTTTAGCTTTAATCTAAATGACTTTGTCATATGATTTTAACATGTTTTTGGTCTATGAGATTTAAACTTGATTATGTGTTAATTGAACATATCTTGTGATTTAAGTTTTAGATCTCTGCATGTATCTAGGTTGTAATTAATGTTGAACATATCTTATATGATCTAGATGGATTAAACATGCATGATTGACTAGACTACATTTGATTTGTGAATTCATGCTCATGTCTAGTATTTTCCATAGGATGTGTTGATCATAATATTCTATGTTGCGTGCTTGTTTGCGTTTCGCATTCATGATCACTTAGATGCCTTGTGAGAAGGAAGTATTGACAATAGGTGCGAGACCTATGTTGTTGAGCAAGAAAGTCTTGGCAAGAGGTGTGTGACCTTGGATTGTCAAGCAAGTAAGTCTTGACTAGAGTCGGGAGGACTCAGATAGTTGGGCAAGAAGTCTTGCCTAGGGCCGTGAGGATCCGAAAGGGTGGGCGAGGAAGTCTTGACTAGAGTCGGGTGGACTCGGATAGTTGAGCAAGAAGTCTTGCCTAGGGTCGTGAGGATCCAGAAGGGTGAACAAGAAAGTCTTGACAAGAGGTGTGAGGCCTCGAATTGTTGAGTAAGAGGGCGACATCTTCATGAGTAGGATAGGAGGGTAGTTTCTAGGTGAAGGTGTCACTTGAGAGATTGTACTTGTCTTATCTACTAGTGGATTTGTTTGTCGGTTGTTGCTAACCAGTGGATGTTTCCTCTTCGGAGGTTTACCATGTTATATCTTGTGTCAACTTTTCTCTATCCCTATCTCTCTTATATTTGTACTTGTTATTTGAATACTATGGATAGAACTCTTTATGTAAGTTGACTTCCTTTCTATGATATAGATTGTGTATGTGTTACAATCACTTGTTTGTATCACATTTTACTTGTTTTATATATTGATTAAGTGTCTTTAATTGATATATATATATTATGATACAAGCAATCTAGAGGGACAAACTTTTGTTTGTTTCTAAGGGAGTCGAAAAAGGTGTCTAACCTATTCACCCCCCCCCCCCCCCCCCCCCCCCCTTAGATTAGCCTTGAGCATTTAACCGTGCTTGTATTTTCAATTGGTATCAGAGCAGGACACTAGATTGCACTTAGTGAGAGTCCAGGTGATACATTCAAGGTTTTTGCAAAGCTTTTAAAGTCATGGGGTTACAAGATGATGTAATGGCGGAATGAGCCTCAAATACTAGGCCACCATTACTTCGAGGCACTAACTATGGGTATTGGAAGTTGAGGATGAAGGCCTACATCCGCTCTATTGATGAAAGGGCTTGGATTATTGAAAGAAGGTTATAGTCCTCCTGCTAAGGTTCAAGAGGATGGAACCATGATACTCAAGCCAAGGAGTGAATGGACAACGAATGAGTTTGAGGTTGCTAAATGACAACATTTTGCTATGAATGCCATCTTTGGAGGAGTTGATGGGCATCAATTCTCTTACATTCAAAATCTTGAATCTGCAAAGGAAGCTTGGGATACTCTCCAAGTTACTAATGAAGGAACCTTAGCGGTGAAGAAATCGAGGCTTCAAATGTTGACATCACAATTTGAAGGTTTAAGTATGAGTGAAGAAGAAAAGTTTGAAGACTTCCAATTCCAGCTTCTTAACATTGCTAACAAATGTCAAGCACTTAGAGTACCTATCTCAAAAGAGCGTTTAAATTGGAAAATCCTTAGGTCTCCCCTAAGAGATTCAAATCAAAGGTTACAGCCATTGAGAAAAGCAAGGATGTGGATAGTATGAACATTAATGAGTTGCTTGGGTCTCTCCAAACTTATGAGATGTGCTTGAAGCCAAGGATTAAGAGTAAGGGAATCGCTCTCAATGCTATTGAGGAGAGTGATGATGAAAATGAAGAGATGACTCTTTTGGTCAGAAAGTTCAAGAAGTTTCTAAAGAAGAATGCCAAGCCTAGAGGCAAGTCTTCTAAGGAAAAGGGAGTTAGGAAATGAATCTAGAGATAAGGAGATTAAACTTCAACTTGAACATGCTAAGGATTTGAAAGTTGAAAAACATGATAATTTTGCTAAGCATGAAAAGAAATTTTGGACTAGAAAGAATAATAATCTTGTTCAACTTGACAAAGCTTGTGTTGAATGTGTTAAGGAAGAGTGTGTTAATGATATTCTTGTTAATCAAGTCATTGAAGGACTTTACTCTAGATTTAACATTGTTGTCAAGGATGATATTGGAAATTTTTGTGTAGGTACACCCAAGAACAAGTGGTTCAAGGGTGAGTGCTCTTATCACTAATATAACAAGCATATGTGAGATAGCTTTGAGGCAATATATCAATTGTGTTGAGAATTCTTGCTTGCTAGCTTTGAATACTCCATGTATTGATATGAATTTGGTTATCTCACATCATGTTTGTTATGATGGTCAAAATTTGTTGATCAACTTTAGAGAAGTTCTTTTGATATATGTGTTGATTGAGTTGAGATATTATGCTTTTTATACTCTTGTTATGAAACATCGTCAACTTGGTGTCATGAGGACATTCAAGGCAAGAGTGCTCATAAAAAGGGCAGAAATATGATATTTGGTGAATATAATGTGCAAAAAGGTATCTCTATACTCTAATGCATGTTCTCTTAGATATTCATCTTTTGACTCAATTTTTGATATACATCTCATAGCATGTCATATTAGAGAATTTTGTATAGCATACATATGGTTCTCATTGACATTTTCTATTTTAGGATCTAATAGTGATATTGTTCACATTGATCTTAACTTTGATGATTGTTTGTGTATAGTATATTGAGTGACATTACTTTTGAAAATAAGAGCTTCATATTCTTTGAAAGCTACTCATTAGAGAAGTAATGATCTTGAATAAGTCTCTACTTATTGCTCTTAGATCATATGCTTAATACAATTTTGGTTTTCTAAAATTGCACATTGCTTCTCTTATATGTTTTGCTAGTAGGTTGAGTTTACTAATATGTAAACTTTGGATACACCTTGAAGTTTTTGTGCTTAAGTACATTTAAAATGACCTATGGTTAGTATCCATTTTGCTTCGGCAAATACATAAAACTCAACGAGCACCTTCATGAAAAGGGCTACACACATTGGTTGTGAAAGCTACCCAAATGTTGGAAAGAGCTACACCATTGTGATGAGTGAAAGCCGTCATGAAGTGAATTTTGTTTATGTTTAAAAAAAATTGAAAAATCAAAGAAGTGTTGAAATGGAATCATAAAAAAAATTTCTTTGATTCAAAGCCTAGAAAGAAAAAGAAGAAGGCTTAAGAAGAAGTATAGTTGAAAATCAAATGAGCTCGGGTTGAAAAACAGAAATGGGATGACGAGCCACATGCACATACACGCTCATATGTTGAAATCTATTCTCTTAAAAGCAAAAAATTCTGGATGATAATTGGTTTGACTTTTTATGGAAAAAGCTTAAGATGAATAGTTGTTAGAAATTGTTTGCATGTTGATTATCAAACTACTTCTTGATATATATTTGAAACATATCTCTCTCACACACATTTTGTTTATGAGTATGATGATATTTTAGCAATTGTTGAAGAATTATGAGAGAACTTGAAAAATCTTTGTGTATCTCTCTTAGCATATGAAGCTTATTTTGTTGATATTTCTTCAAATTGCTTGAATGTGTGATTGTGTGAACATCTTTGTGAACTTTATGCTATCATTGATTTTAGTTATAGCATTTATCAAGGGGGATCATTGTATGCTAGACATTGTTCTCTTTTATTATATATTCACATGCTTCATTTTGTTACATGTTGGCATATTTTTGACTTAATGATACTTGTAAGATATTACTCACTATCTTTGTCTTGCATGATGATTCATTCTTAAGTCATATGTCTTTGTTTTTATATATTTGTGACTACTATGCTTGTTTTGTCTTTCACTCACTTTTGTTGTATGTATATAGGCATCTTATAACACAAGAACAAATGGGAAGAACTAAGATTACCGGAAGTGGAAATCAATTGAATCCCGTTGTGAAAGCCAAGTCTACCTCAAAAGGATCCAAAGCTTCAAGGACAAAAGATTTATGGATCTTTGGAACAAAGAAGATATTTCAAGAGAGAGGCATTGACTTAGGTAAGTGTAAAGATTCTTAAGTTCTTAAATGCTTAAAGGATAGAAATTGGGAATCTTGGGTGAGCATGTTAGGAATTGTGAATGATACTCTTGTTAGAGAGTTTTATCTTGAATATAGAGAAAGTGCCACCTTATTGGATGATTTGATGGAGATTAGGGATGTTGTGTTTAGAGTTAACCCGGAAAACATTAACAAGTTTCTTGGGCTATCTAATGATATAGATTCTAGTTTTCTAGATGTGGATGTCATTGAGAATCTTAATATCATGGGTAGAACTCTTTGTGACAATGCTTCTTTTGAGTGGAAAGGTAGTGCATATATTAGTCAACATGAGTTAACTAAGGCTAGTGCATTTTGGCATCTATTCATTTGCACTACCATTATTGGATCTTCGAATTCAACCGAGTTGAATAAGGACAAGATCAAAATAGTGTATGCCTTGGTGACTAATCAACCTATAAACCTTGGAGATCTTCTCATGTATTATATTGATAGTGCGGCTTTCTCTACTAGAGGTGATAAAAAGCTTGCATTATCAGGGTTTATAACTTCACTATGTTTAGCTTGTGGGGTTAAGAGTAAAGAAGATGATGTGTTAGTTTAACCCTTGGAAAAGTATTGTGATAAACGTGTGCCATACATGTCATATAAGAATAAGGGTAAGACTTGTGATACTTTTGGACTATTTAGTAGTTCTCAAGTTGATAGTCATGTGATTAGCACAAATATTCTTCTGGATTGGGCTTTACAATTGAAGAAGAAGGTTGATGAACTTAGTGTTATAGTTGTTCAGCAAGATGCTAGAATAAAAAAGTTGGAGGAGTGTATTGCTTCAAGTTCAAGACCACCTCTCAAGCATTATGTTAGATCAACTACTCGCACAACTTTCTTTGGTGGACCAAGTAGCTAGTATTTGAGTCTTGTGGTATATTTCTTAACTTTTGGCATCATTTCACGTCAAAAAGGGGGAGAAAGAGATTCTAGTTACTTAGTTTCTTTTTATGTTGTTTTTGTGAACTTTTGAACTTTCAATGGCATGTAATAATTAGTCTTAAGATTTGGTTAAGAATTCTTGTGTTTTTAGCATGTATTAAGGGGGAGATACATGTATTTGTGGACTTAATTGTATATTCTTATCCATATTATATGTTGCCATTTGTTGTTGTTTTCTTGTATATGCATTGTGCTTTGAGATGATTTGTAGGTTGCTTCAAGAGAAGATCAAGATGAAGTTCAAGAGTTGATGAAGATTAGTTATAGGAATCTTACTCATTGTAATGTGAAGGAGTGACTTTGTGACCTATCTTCATTTTTATATTTGCAGTAAATGTATAGGTGTTTTTGAAAATTCAATCACGGTTAAATGCTCAAGGCTAACCTAGAGGGGGGGGGGGGGGGGGGGGGGGGGGGGGGGGGGGGTGTTGAATAGGTTAGACACCTTTTTCGACTCCCTTAGAAACAAACAAAAGTTTGTCCCTCTAGATTGCTTGTATCACAATATATATATTAATTAAAGACAATTAATCAATATATAAATACAAGTAAAGTATGATACAAACAAGTAATTGTTACACATACACAATCAATATACATAAAGAGTTTTATCCACAATACAAATATTAGAGAGATAGAGATAGAGAAAAGTTGACACAAGATATAACGTGGTAAACCTCTGAAGAGGAAACATCCACGGGCTAGCAGCCACCGGCAAACAAAATTCACTAGTAGATAAGACAAGTACAATCTATCAAGTGACCTCTTCACCTAGAAACTACCCTCCTATCCTACTCTAGAAGTTTCCGCCCTATGCTCAACAATCCGAGGCTTCACACCTCTTGTCAAGACTTCCTTGCTCACCTTATCCGGATCTTCACAACCCAAGGCAAGACTTCTTACTCAACTATCCGAGTCTTCCCGACTCTAGTCAAGACTTCCTTGCTCACCTATCCGAGTTCTTCCAACTCTAGGTAAGACTTCTTACTCGACTATCCAATGCTTCACACCTCTAGCCAAGACTTCATTGCTCGAAAATCCGAGGCTTCACATCTCTTGCCAAGACTTCTTGCTCAACACCATAGGTCTTACACCTATTGTCAAGACTTCCTTCTCACAAGGCATCTAGGTGATCATGAATGCAAAATGAAAAAAAAGCACGCAACATAGCATGCTATGATCAACACATCCTATGGTAAATACTAGACATGAGCATGAATGAACAAATCACATATAGTCTAGTTAATCATGCATGAGTAGTCAATCTAGATTATGTAAGATATGATCAACATTAATCACAAACTAGATTCATGCATATATCTAAACTTGAATCACAAGATATGATCAACAAATCACAAGATCAAGTTTAAATCACAAAAACCTAAAACATACTAAAATCATATGACAAAGTCAAATAGATCTAAGCATAAGTTTAGAGCATATTCCTAATCATAGATTCAACAAATCACATGAATAGCTCAAAAGAACATAAACACATGTATTATGTGAGAATTTTGGCCAAGAGAGCCTAATACATGTGAAGATTTATCTCAAAATCAATCAATCAAAGATCACAAAATAGTCCTAGAATCAAAGCTAGCACAATACAATCCCAAACATGTGACAACATAGGCAAAATCAAAACCTAACTCAACATGAATGATTTCAATTGAAATTCAACCTAGCTTTGAAAGTATTCAAAACACAAATCAAAACACTCACAATATACAAATATATGTAGAAGAAGAAAACCCAAGGCAATTGATCAAGTTTTAAAAGAAAACTTTGAGAGAAAATCAATACCTTAGTTGATCTAGGTGTAGTTCTATTTTTGTATGATTAGACACCAAAAACAGCAGTAAAATAAACTTAAACCTTCAGAGAAAAGATGGAGGATGAATATATGAACACACTCAACTTTGAATCACTCAAATTGGAGTTCAAATGAAGAAGTTATGGTGTTTGGAAGGTGAGAAAGTTTAGAGAGAAAATTTCTGCACACTTGATTTGAATTTCTTCTTAGAATGAAATGTGAGAGGGAGAGAGTTTATAAAGGAGTGGGAAAGAAGAAAGATGAAAAGAAAAAATTGCCCTCCTTTGTAAGTACTCCCCCGAAATGGCGTGTGGGCATCTCGGGGCAGCAAGGTTGTGCGGCCAAGATGGCCACGCGCCATCTTGGGCATGCACACCTCCATGGCCTTTTGGCCATGGTGCATTCCCCTCGTGCTTCCCTCGCGTTCTTTGACCGTTCTCCGGCATACGAACTCAGAATTCAAATCCTTTTATGGATTAAGAACTGTAAGTCTCACACAGATATGGACATATAAGATACTCAACCCAAAAAATGATAATTCGACTCGATATACGAAGACGAAGACAATGTATGAAACATGAGTTGAAAGTGTAGTATCTTTTGACTTTGAACTTGAAATCAATAGTATGAGTAACCGAAATGACCGGAAATCAATCAAGAATGATTTAAGACTAAATCCAAGTTCAATATCCATGTTATACAAACATATACACACACAAACACAATTCACACTAGAATGCAAACTACATAGAGATTATCATGCATTTTCTAAAACATGTTATTTCCAAACCAATGCATAAGCATTCATCTTCAAGTGTGTGAATGTGTTATACATGGTGCACAACGATGCAGGGACACATATGAATGAATTGTATGTGTGTGTGCCTATAATGGTACACAACGATACAGGGACACAAATGTATGATATGTGTGTGTGTGTGCCTAAGCCTTGTAAGAGAACGATAAGGTCTTAGTATACCTTTGTAGAACCAAATTGCATCCTTTCTCTTTGAAGACTTAGAACTTGCTTTGACTTGTTATTTCTTCTTCCTTGAAGCTTGAATCATCATGAACCTAAACAACTAAGTCATTACAAGGTAAACATCATTTTGATATGGAATTAATACCAACACAAACTAAAACCTAACAGTTTTGACATGGAATTTGCCAAAGGGGGAGATTGTTAGGTTTTATATCGTGTTGGCATTAATACCATATCAAAATGATGTTTACTTGTAATGATTTAGTTGTTTAGATTCATGATGATTAAAACTTCAATGAAGAATGAACAACAAGTCAAAGCAAGTTAAAAGTCTTCAAAGAGAAAGGATGCAATATGGTTCTACAAAGGTATTCTAAGACCTTATCTTTCTCTTACAAGGCTTAGGCACACACACACAATTCATACATTTGTGTCTCTGCATCATTGTGCACAATTATATGCACATACACAAAATTCATTTATATGTATCCCTGTATCATTGAGCATCATGTATAAAACATTCACACACTTGAAGATGAATGCTCATACATTGGTATGGAAATAAAATGTTTTGGAAAATGCTTGATTGGAGACTATCTCTATGTAGTTTGTATTCTAGTGTGAATTGTGTTTGTATGTGTATATGTTTGTATAACATGGATATTGAACTTGAATTTAGTCTTAAATCATTCTTGATTGAGTTCCGGTCATTTCGGTTACTCGTGCTATTGATTTCAAGTTCTAAGTCAAAAGATACTACACTTTCAACTCATGTTGCATACATTGTCTTCGTCTTCGTATATCGAGTCGAATTATTATTTTATGGGTTGAGTATCTTATATTTCCATGTCCATGAGAGAGTTACGATTTGTAATCCATAAACGGATTCGAATTCTGAGTTTGGAGGCCGGAGAACGGTCGAAGAACGCTATAGAAGTGCAAGAGAGTTGCACCATGGCCAAAGACCATCAATTGGTGCAAGCCCGAGATGGCATTTGGCCATCTCGACTGCAACTCCTTGCTGCCCCGAGATTCCCACGCACCATCTTGGGGAAGCATTAACAAAAAAGGGCATTTCAGTCCTTATGTTTCATTCTTTCCCTCTCCGTTATATTTCCCTTCCCTCTCACATTTCATTTTAAGAAGAAATTTAAAACTTGAGTGCAGAAATTTTCTCTCTATATTGTCTCACCTTCCAAACACCATAACTTCTTCATTTGAACTTCAATTTGAGTGATTCAAAGTTGAGAGTGTTTTCCTATTCATTCTCCATTTTTCTCTGAAGGTTTGAGTGATTTTTATTGCTGTTTTTGGAGTCTAAACTCACAAAAATGGGACTGTACCAAAATCGACTAAGGTATTGATTTTCTCTCAAAATTTTCTTTTAAAACTTTGTCAATTGCCTTGGGTTTTCTTCTTCAACATATATGTGTCTTGTGATTGTTTTGATTTATGTTTTAAACTCATTTAAAGCTAGATTGAGTTTCAATTGAAATCTCACATGTTGAGTTAGGTTTTGATTTTGCCTATGTTTTCACATGTTTGAGATTGTATTGTGCTAGCTTTGATTCTAGGACTATTTGATGATCTTTGATTGATTGATTTTGTGAAAAATAGTTCCTCACATGTATTAAGCTCTCTTTGGCCGATTTCTCATAATGATACATGTGCTTATGTTTTTTTGAGCTATCCATGTGTTTTGTTGAATCTATGAATAGGAATATACTTTAGAACTTTAGCTTTAATCTAAATCACTTTGTCATATGATTTTAGCATGTTTTTGGTCTATGAGATTTCAACTTGATTATGTGTTAATTGAACATATCTTGTGATTCAAGTTTTAGATCTATGTATGTATCTAGGTTGTAATTAATGTTGAACATATCTTATATGATCTAGATGGATTAAACATGCATGATTGACTAGACTACATTTGATTTGTGCATTCATGCTCATGTCTAGTATTTTCCATTGGATGTGTTGATCATAACATTCTATGTTGCGTGCTTGTTTGCGTTTTGCATTCATGATCACCTAGATGCCTTGTGAGAAGAAAGTCTTGACAATATGTGTGAGACCTATATTGTTGAGCAAGAAAGTCTTGACAAGAGGTGTAAGACCTTGGATTGTCAAGAAAGGAAGTCTTGACTAGAGTCTGGAGGACTCAGATAGTTGAGTAAGAAGTCTTGCCTAGGGTAGTGAGGATCCGGAACGGTGAGCAAGGAAGTCTTGACTAGAGTCGGGAGGACTCAGATAGTTGAGCAAGAAATCTAGCCTAGGGTCGTGAGGATCCGGAAAGGTGAGCATGGAAGTCTTGACAAGAGGTGTGATGCCTCAGATTGTTGAGCAAGATGGCGACATTTTCATGAGTAGGATATGAGGGTAATTTTTAGGTGAAGGGGTCACTTGAGTGATTTCACTTGTCTTATCTACTAGTGAATAGGGGTGGGCATGGTTCGGTTCGGTTCTATTTTGATCAAAACCATATTGAACCGATATATATATATATTCGTTTTTTAAAATGTGAATCGATTTGAACCGTTTAAACTTGAAAACCGAATTGAACCGAACACCTTTATCTCTGTTGGGTTGGGTTCGGTTCAATTCGGTTTTGGCCCTAATGGGCTTTAAAGGTTTTTTAAATTTTTTAGGTTTTTAAGTTGCATTTTTGGCATTTAGCCTTAAACTTTTTTAAGAAAGCATAACATGGAAAAATTTATTTAAACAAAATACAATCCAATTTTGAATCCGAATATAAAATTTCAATCATATTCGGTCTACATACTCAATCAAAATATAAAATCATAATAACTTCTATAAATAGAAGTAAAAAAATGTAGCATATATATGTTGTCCAAAAATAAAACATCATCAACAAACAATCCATAATAAAATTGAACCTTGCAAAATAATTAATTAAGACAATTCGGTTTATTCGGTTCGGTTCGGTTTTGTATGTCCAAAATTGAAACCAAACTGAATTCAATTCGATTTTTAAATTTCAAATCGGTTTGAACCGAATAGAAACTATGAACCAAACCAAACACCCTTTTTCGATTCGGTTCGGTTCGGTTCAATTCGGTTTCAGTTTTTTTTTTCTCACAATGATACATGTGCTTATATTTTTTTGAGCTATTCATGTGTTTTGTTGAATCTATGAATAGGAATATGCTCTAAAACTTTAGCTTTAATCTAAATGACTTTGTCATATGATTTTAGCATGTTTGTGGTCTATGAGATTTAAACTTGATTATGTGTTAATTGAACATATCTTGTGATTCAAGTTTTTGATCTGTGCATGTATCTAGGTTGTAATTAATGTTGAACATATCTTATATAATCTAGATGGATTAAACATGCATGATTGACTAGACTACATTTGATTTGTGCATTCATGCTAATGTCTAGTATTTTCCATAAGATGTGTTGATCATAACATTCTATGTTGCGTGCTTGTTTACGTTTTGCATTCATGATCACCTAGATGCCTTGTGAGAAGGAAGTCTTGACAATATATGTGAGATCTATGTTGTTGAGCAAGAAAGTCTTGGCAAGAGGTGTGAGACCTTGGATTGTCAAGCAAGGAAGTCTTGACTAGAGTCGGGAGGACTTAGATAGTTGAGCAAGAAGTCTTGCCTAGCGTCATGAGGATCTGGAAGGGTGAGCGAGGAAGTCTTGACTAGAGTCGGGAGGACTTAGATAGTTGAGCAAGAAGTCTTGCCTAGGGTCGTGAGGATTCGGAAGGGTGAGCGAGGAAGTCTTGACAAGAGGTGTGAGGCCTCAGATTGTTGAGCAAGAGGGCGACATCTTCATGAGTAGGATAGGAGGGTAGTTTTTAGGTTAAGGGGTCACTTGAGAGATTGTACTTGTCTTATCTACTTGTTGATTTTGTTTACCAGTGGTTGCTAACCTGTGGATGTTTCCTCTTCGGAGGTTTACCACGTTATATCTTGTGTCAACTTTTCTCTATCTCTATCTCTCTTATATTTGTACTTGTTATTTGAATACTATATGTAGAACTTTTTATGCAAGTTGACTTCCTTTCTATGATATAGATTGTGTATGTGTTACAATCACTTGTTTGTATCACACTTTACTTGTTTTATATATTGATTAAGTTTCTTTAATTGATATATATATTGTGATACAAGCAATCTAGAGGGACAAACTTTTGTTTATTTCTAAGGGAGTCGAAAAAGGTGTCTAACCTATTCACCCCCCCTCTAGGTTAGCCTTTAGCATTTAACCGTGTTTGTATTTTCAAGATACTCTTAGCACTCCAAAGGATATACACTGATAGGTGAGAATTCTGATGAAAGTGTGACTGAATTGGAATCATGAGATGCCAATTTCTTGGAAAATTAATTTCCAAACAGAGGTGAGGTTTATAAAGATGTTCGATTCTTTGAATTGGATGATCTTAATGAAGATGTAAATCTAAACACTCTAATTGAGATATGTACAAATTTACCTAGGACTTGTATCCCTAGTGGGAATAACATGATTGTTGAACCAACTTCTATAGATTTACAAACTCGAAAGAGTAACCGAAGAGCTATCCCACATCGTCGTTTTGAGATTGAGAGGGAAACATTTATGGTTGCTTCACATTATAGTGATGAACCTAAAAATGCAAATGAAGCTATCACCTCACCTGTTAAGAAATTTTGGATGAAAGCCATGGAAGAATAGATGGAGTCGATGAAAAATAACTATGTATGGGACTTGGTTGATTTACCATCTGATCGTCGAGCCATTGAAAACAAATGAAAACGAAAGGCGAATGGTACGATTGAGAGGTACAATGTGCGTCTAGTTGTAAAAGGATATACTTAACAAGAGGGTATAGATTATGAAGAAACCTTTTCTCCTGTAGTAAGGTTTGCTTAGATGCACCTTATTCTGGTAATCGTCGAACATATGAACCTAGAATTACATCAAATGGATGTAAATACAACATTTCTGAATGGAGAATTGGAGGAAGAAATTTACATGGTACAACCTGAAAATTTCATTTCAAAAGTCAAGAGCATAAAGTTTGCAAGCTCAAACGATCGATATATGGTTTGAAACAATCCTCCAGACAGTGGTATCTTCGGTTCCATCAGGCAGTAATGTCGTATGGATTTACAATGACTGAAGAAGACCATTGTGTCTATATGAAAAGGTCTGAAGGCAATTTTATGATATTGTCATTATATGTGGATGACATACTATTAGCTGGAAATGATAAGAGTTTTGTCATGGCCATTAAAGAATGGTTATCTTCAAATTTTGAGATGAAAGATATGGGCGAAGCTGCCTATATTTTAGGAGTAAAGATTACAAGAGATCGTTCAAAGAAACTTTTAGCTCTATCACAAGAGCCTTACATTAGAAATATTCTAGAACGATTCAATATGGCTAACTGTAAGCATATGGATAATCCTATCTCAAAAGGATAAAATCTTAGTCTTGAAATGTGCCCCAAGACTTCGGAATAACGAGATAAAATGAGCAGAGTTCCTTACTTCAATGCCATTAGGAGTCTCATGTATGCAATGATGTGTACATGGCCTGATATATGTTTTGCAGTTGGGTTTGTGAATAGATTTCAATCTAACCCTGGGCAGAAACATTAGCATGCAGTCAAAAGGATCTTAGCATACCTCAAGGGAACTACAAGCTATTCTCTATGCTACCAATGAGGATATTTACGCTTAGTCGGATATACAGATGCCGACTGGGAAAGTGATCTAGATGAGCAAAAATCAACATCAGGGTATGCATTTTTGCTTAGTCGAGACGCTATCTCATGGTGTAGAAAGAAACAGACATGTATTGCATTGTCTATGATGGAAGCTGAATTATTGGCGTGTTTAGCAGCAGTACAGGAAGATGTTTGACTCAAAAGATTCAGTGACGATCTAGAAATAGTTACCGGTGCTTCAAGACCAGTAACTATTTACAGTGATAATCAAGCAGTCATTGCTTACACAAAGGATTTGAAATATCACAGTAAATCCAAACATATAAAGACAAAATATAATTTTATCAGAGAGGTCATAGGAAAAAAAGAAGTGATTATTCAATACATATCTACACATGAAATGGTAGCCGATCCATTTACAAAAGCAGTGACTAAAGATGTTTACTCGTTATATGCTAAGTCTTTAGGGCTACGTAGATTGTAATCATGATGACTTGTTTGAATTTCACTATTTTATATGAATAAATCTTTTTTCCCTTGCTAGCATATATTTCATACAAATGTTGTTTAAATGTGTCATCAGGTTGAGACCGGCAATCTTACACATGCAGTCGCCTTTGATATTAAGATAGTATGCTGAGATGAGACATACATATATAGAAGAGAATAAATTAGAGGATTTATTCTCATGGAGCTTATATATATGAATATGCCGCATTGACTATGTCAAGATGAGGTTCTTGTATTCTTTTGAACCGATCATGACACAGTCCCACTATCATGAAACCTGATTAAGCCAGATGTGAGTACATAATTAGCGCCTAAGTAAGAAATGACGAGCTTTATGAACTCAGGTTAGGAACTGTAGATAGCGAATGGACTCATATCTGTACAGTGAATATTTTAGACATATACATTCTTTGTGAGAATGAAATTCACTGTAGCGCGTGATTCATACCATGTGTGCTTTGTGATCAAAAGGAAAATGAGAGAATGAATCCCTGCTTCCTCATTGTGTAAGTTCCTTGAGGTTTCATGAAACCTCAAATGGTGTCCTTATGACCATTGACTTTGATTTAAGGTGACAAAACAATGCTAGCTTCTTTAGCATGTTTTTCTATGGCTATGGTACTATTCGATCTATGAAACACGACTAGGATAACAATTGTCTTTGAAACTGAGATACAAGTGTTCGATGGGAAGATATAATGTTTCTTCATTAATATTTGGTATTCTTGTCGACCAATTGTATTATCTATGATAGAATACAAATGTGAATACTCAAAGATTTGAAATGGTCAAGCATGACTTTGTATACTGAAGGGTTAAGTATGCTTGGACTAATGAATGAAAATTAAATCTGGGACACATATGAACAATGATTTTGATATATGAAATATCAAATTACATACTCCAATACTTTTGCAGAATATTGTTCATCGATCATATTGTGCGTTTGCTTGTATGAAGGATCTGTGATTAGACCCAAAAGTTAAAGAAACGTGACTCTGTAAAGTTTGCATTCCACTTGTGCGAGTGGGAGATGTTGGAAAAATTACGCCCAAGTGGTAAAAAAAGAAAAGAGTCTGGTAATTAATTGAATTAATTGACCATATAAGACACCACATGATAAGTTTGTTTTTTGAATTAAAGAGATAATTCAAATTGAATTCAAACTCATCAGTTAAATGATAGATAAAGATAAAAGGAGATATTAAATTTAAATAGTAATTTTAATTTAAAGTGTATCTCATCCATATAGAGTTCTGGACTCTATAAATAACAAAGTGTGCTATTTATTTAACTCATTCCATTCTGAGCGTACTTTCACAGGAAAAATAACTCAAAGTGTTTTATTTATCAGTTTCCTTTTTGTTGGTCTTCTCCGAGTTACAGCAAATAGCACGGTGAGTCGAGTGTATTTTTCTTGTAATCATACATTGATCGTATGTAACAATCCCAATATCTTTTCGGCTGCTATAATCTTTGATCTCCAACAGTAATACGAGGTCGAACTCATCATCAAAAATTATATACAATTGAGTAGTATTAACTAGGTAGATATATTTTATGTTGCAATTGTTTCCCAATTACAAAAATTAAATATCAGTATAGATTCGATTATACGTGAATTTTACGATTTAAAAAAAACGGCAAGTTCCATTTTAATTCATAATGCTTGTGTTTTTATTTTATTTCTTAATTATGAGACTAAACGATATTGTAGTTTTTTAATAATTTAGTTTTTAATTGTTAATATAATTGTCTTGTACAAACTTGATTTTTTTTTCTCCGCCGTCCAAAGTGAAAATCCTGGCTTCGATCTTTAGTTGTGGTGATGGTTTATTTTAATGTGTCAAAGGTAGTTCCCAATACAAGTAAATTGAGTTAAAAAAACAAAATAATTTGACACTTTGATTTCTTTGCTTTTCTGGGGAAATAAATTGGACAAAAGAAATAAGGGTTCTAAAACTGTTTAGAGCTCTATACTCCCCTGCTTTTGAAACTATAACTGATTTATTAATTTGAGTTCAAATGGCACCAAATGATAAAAATACTCCTATTTTTTCTTTTATTCTCATCTCTACATATCTTTTTTTTCTTTTGATTTTTTTTCTTCAGAAAACCTCCATCAAAGACCTCGACCTCCAATGGAGGCCGAATAGACCTCGACTGGAAGTCAAAAAGACCTCAATTGACGGTCGATGAAGAAGATTTAAAAGATAAGAATAAAAAAATGAGCGTGGTTGGGCACCCGAGACTTATTTTACCCAATGTTATTGTTTTTTTTTTAAATTTTTTAGATTAGCACCAGTAAGTTTCAGAAAGACCAATATAAGTCTCCAAAATACTAAAACAAAGTCTTTGAAATACTAGAAAAAGTATCGGAAAGACTAATCAAGACTTATTCTCTTGAATCTGAGACTTATCTTGTGGAAATTATTATAGATCTGTTTTCTTTTGATTTATTTTCTTAACGATTTTTTTTTTGTTTCTTGAGAGATTCTTCCTTTTTCTTGGAAAAAAGTTATTTTTCTTGAGAGAAAGCAAGAAAAAGGAAAAGTGAAGTCAAGAGTATTTTTGTTCGTTATTATACCTTTGTGCCATTAAAACTTAAATTATTAACTCAGTGTTGTTCCACCGACAAAACTCACCAAAATGTGCAACGAAGAAGTCGTACGAATGACTTGTCTAAAAATCAAGGATGGCAGGACTAAGGAGGGAGGTCCCTAGAGATCGAGCAAGGAGGGCTCAAGGGGTAAGAGCATCTCCAATAGAGCACAACCCCAACTTGGTGCAAATTGGTTCTTCAAAGTCCCCAAAAATATTTTTGGTGTGGATCTACAAAGTGTAGCTCAACTTTTTTTAAGGTACCATCAATTACTTTCAAACTTTCAAAAAATCCCAATCCAATTTTTTCATATTTTTTTAAAACAATATTTATTCCAAACAATATATCGTTGGAAAGATTTCGTTAAGATCTTTAAAATAACACCAATGTTAATCATGTCAAAAAAATTTATCAATATTGTATAAGTTAACTAATAGATATTAATTAACATTGTATAGATATTTATTAAAAGAATATTCTTTAAATATTCTATTTACACCAAATTGATATAGAATATTGTTAACAACAATTTCTTGATGGTCAAGAAAGTCAACAGTATGAACTTCTGCAATCTGTAATAGTAAAAGGATCATAAAAAGTAACTGTAACGCAACCAAGAAATACGTGGTAAAACTCCAATGACCGGAGAAATAGTTACATATGCAACCAAGTCAAATTTAGTAAATAAATATTTGAATTAAAGCACTAGATCCCTCTTGCCTCTCCTGCCGTTATTTTGTGTATTTACAACATGATTTAGAGACATATTTATACATATTTAGCTAGGGTTTCGTTTATTGGCGTGCAAGCCAAAGATTTACAAAAGAGAGATCTTTCCTATTTGGGTTTGTCTACTTAATGGCATTAATTGTATGGATCCTTCATGACGACGTATATCTTGAGGAGAATATATTTGTTTCCTTTTGAAATTCCTTCTTGTGTTTGCATAAGTTTGTATTGTTGTTACCATCTTGGGAGTCTCGTGGCTTAAACTAGAAAGGCAAAACTTTATGGGATCTTCTTTGTTGTCCCGAGTAGAACCGAGTACGCGATAACACTTGGCTCATCCTTACTCTGATCTACTTGAACTTCCACTGAATATTCCTATGATTGGCACTTTGACACCATCCAGGATATTGACCTGGCGATTCTTACTGATGAAGTGTCATGCTTACGTGGTTTTGCGATGATGTATATTTTCGACAAGATTTATGTATAACAATACCCCCTTAAAATACTTTTGCCGAGTACAACTTATTCTTTTCTTGGTAAAAGTTTTTAACACATGTTTGCTTGACTATGATGGCTTTGTTGGTTGTCTTTTCCTTTATAAATACTTTATAAATCAGGAAATTATTATTATTCCTCGTTACTTCGAAGTGTTAATGACGTGTTTTAATGGCATCAATGTACGCATGTTTTGTCTTTCACACGAAATCTCACTGATTGTGACATTTAGATGTTCTGGCGGCCTGAAGCCCCTTCTTTATGCCACTTGTCCTATTTCAATTTTATGTTTCTGATGGCATTAAAGAGACGACTTTCTGACTATCTGATGCGTCACCCACATCAATTCTTACACCTTTTCATTTCCCGCTTTTCCACGACTTTAACACATGGTTTCGAATTTCGAAACAACTAATTTTGCTATTTAAACCAGCATGAAACAATTTTTTAGGTTATTTGTCTCCTTTTTTGTTTAAGAGAGAAAACCCTAGAAGATTTCAGGCTACTCTTTCTTTTCCCGTTTCCTTTTTCAATTTTATTTTATAGATTTCTCTCTCTATATTCGTTTTACGTTGAAGGATGTCCTGTATTCACCAGTTCACTCAACAAACAACTCAAGGTTAGTTTTCATTGATCCTATTGCTAGACATCGTCTTTTTGCTGTTGCAATGAAGGTTATTGAGAAAGGTGATACTTTTACGGCTTCCCGTATTTATAGGTTGATGAGGGATACACCCTCTGACCAGCCTTATTTCTTGAATGATGATGTTTCGAGGCTTCATCGTGAAGTTTCCCCTGCCCCTGATTCTTAATCTTCCCACACTCAGGCCCAATCTGACCCATCTATTTCTGTTCGCAACAATTTTCTTCCTTGGAAGAAAATGGGAAAGCATACAAGCCAACGTCGCGATATTCGGGTTGAGGTTCAGGTGTTGAATGAGAATGATGTAGAAGAGGAGCATCGGGCATCTCGTATACATTTTTCCAATGAACGCATATGCGTTTTTGACGTTGAACCAAACGTGGTTGGTGAAGCTGAGATTGAGAAGTATTTCCGTCGATTTGACTTGTATGCAGATCTTGTACGACTGGAAATGGTAGGGGATAGAGCTACGTGGAATCATCCGTCTGGATGATGGCTATTTATGAAGCAATGCTCTAATGTAACATAACACTCCCTCTCCAACCCTTAATCTTTCTATTCCTAGCAAAAACAGGAATTGCTCCGACCCAACTTACCCCAAATAGCTACAGGATCTTGATGTGCATGTGGCACATGTGAAAGAGAATGGGTTTACCCTCGCCTACCCCTCTTGAAATTAGGCACTTCTATACTTTGAGGCAATCTGTTCAGACGGGGATCTACTTTCTCCTTTCCAATCAGTCTGACAATTGGATCCCGAATGAGGTAGATATTGATAGGATGGTCAAAGCGTCTACTGAAAACAAGAAAAAGGACTTCATTTAGGGTTTTCCCTTCTCTAACAAATACTCGAAGAACAATTGGTTTTTTGTTGAAGGGGGTTGGGGACGTTCGATTGACTTTGACCTAGATGGTGTTCGGTTGACTTAGAATTTCCCTCTCTACTTTTGCTCACTTGATGCCTGGAACCACACACCATCTACTTTTACAACTGTAGAGTTGGTCAGTCTGGCCAGAGCTGTCGTGCGACCTTTGGAAAATTGAAATAGGTCATATCTTTTAAATGATAAGAAGATGATCAAAACCGACCTTTATGCTCAGATTTTTACCCGCCGCAAATGCTGTAAGTTAGCATTTTATATTTCTTTTTTTTTTTGTTTTACTAACTAATCTCAAATTCCCAGTGTATGACTCGAATATTACCTGTGATGCTTAGGCTCGCCAGGTAAAACTCATTATTCGAGCGAGTCGTAAAGAAGCAGCTCATCAGGAATCAGTGGGAATTTTTTCACCTAACGATGAGTCAGATGCAGATTCTGAGGGTGTTGAAGTCAACGAGCAGGCACCCAAGTATATTCCTGAGGAAATCCCTAGACCGGCCGCATGTGAATTGAGTAGGCTAGGGAGCCTGGATGGTTTTGGCAGCGAGCAAAGAATGCCTAATGATTGGGACGTATAGAGGGGTCGTGCTGCAGGCAAGGCAACTGTTAGGTTCAGTCATGCCAATGAGGCATCTGCAGAACAGGGTCAGGCCGCCGAGGCAGCTACCGAGCAACCTTCTATGAAGGGAAAGCAAAAGGTAGGGGAATCTCCCGCCGAGCCAATTAATCTCTCTTGTCACACTATTTTTGAATCTTTCCTCATTGTGGTTGAGGAGGCAAGTGATGAAGATCTTGTTGCTGATCTTGACACTCGCTTCAGGCAGGTTGGGAAGAGGAAAACGTCATTTTCATCAATCTGACCTCTCCAAAAATTTCTAGGGTTGTGGCATTTGTTGAATCTTCTAGTGATAAAGATATTGGTGCAAGGAATTCTACGGGTGTCCAGACTAAGAAAACTGCTGTAAATTTATCTGGTTCGTTCACTCGGGGACACCCGCTAGACGACTCGGGCAACAAAGATCCCCACATTCCTGCTGCCAATGCTGCTGATGCAGGGTCATCAGGTCGATCTATAGATCCTTCCCCCCATGACATGTTGAAAGCCATGTCTTCAGGTCATGCTTACATCGGAGACGACCATTGAAGTCGTCTCAAGAATGGGACTGCAACCGTGCACCTTTAAAACTTTTTTAACAGTGTTGCCTACATACGTATTCGTCTTTGTTGCACATTATTGGACATTTCTTTGCCTTTCGTTTTGAATTTCAGTTCACAATAACTTGATTTCTTTTATAGATGGTGGTAGAAGTTTCTGAGGCTTTCCAGACCCAATAATCACAAGCTGATTGATTAAGACATCTGGAAGCTCAATTAAAAGAGAGTGAGGACAACTGTGCTCGAGTTAAGGCTGTATACCAGAAAGAAATTAGCACGAACCAAAAATACATAGATAGGTGCTTAGCAAGACAATTAGAGGTCGAGGAAATGACTTCATTTGTTGAGGAAAAAGAAAAATCCGTTGATAGTCTATTGTCTACTACTCAAGAATCGATGATTCATACTGAACAAGAAGCTGAAGAGGTTAAGTTGTCCTACGAGTGTAAAGTTGAAAATCTTAAGTGCCGAACTTTAATTGTTGAATCTCTTTCTAAAGAGGCTAAATGGGAATTAGAGGTGTAAGGGGTCGATCATTTTAAAAGGTCTCTAGCTTACGATGTCCTGCTCCTCAGTGAGTTCCAACGTTGGATGGTCTCGGCCGGTGAATTCTTTAAAGTGAAGATCCAAGCAACGGATAAGGCCCAATCAAATTGGGAATTATATATAAAGAATCTCGTTGATCGTTCCTTAAAAACCCTTCAGATTCAGATGAAGGGGTGGCGAGCCTACTGCCATAGTCGAGGTAAGGACCCCTACCCCATGCATATGGATGTCCCTACTAAGCATGTATTTTTAACTTTCCGTACGAGTGAGAAGAGTATGATGAACATGGAAAAACCCGACGTTGGTCCCATAGCCGAGAATGACTATAGCGCTTGGATGAACAACGAAGTGGATGAGATTACTTGGACTTCGAACGAAAGTCTCCTGAATGAGTACGAAATGGTGCCTTACCCAGGCGTAGGTGGTAGTAGCTCAAAATCCCCGGTAACACCTTAATGTTCAGTTTTCTTTTGTATCTTGTATATACTGGTTTGACTTAATACATTATTTTTCTTTTTGAATTATCTTTTTTGGATTATCTTGCATGACTTACCATGATTCGAGATTTCATGGATGATATAAGCTTGGCTGAGTAGTACATCTAAGCCATTTTGTTGAGTGTTTGGCTACCAAGTTCACGTTTGTAATGCCAAGTATCTCATTTAATTGGCTAGTGTTTTTAATCCAGTAGCTTCATAATAAAACCGAGTTGTCTTCTGAACCCATCACTATGCCTTACCCAGTTTCTACCCGAGTGTTACATCGAAGCTTACCACGATCATACACTTGGGTCCTTACACAAGTTACCGAGGACGTCTCTTGGTTTTGTCTGTGTAAGGGTTTGCTGAATCATTGGATAACGAATTACCCAACACAATTGTACAACTCACCAGGTCTATCCTGGCGGTGCCCCGAGACATTTTCCAGGCGTGCTGGTGCTTCCGGTTTACCTTTTTGCTAAGGTTTAGATTTTAACCTTGCTCGACTGACATGCTATCTTAAGCTTCTCCGCCCATTCAGGTGTAATTTTACAAAATTAATGGTACCCGAGCATTTTATTTGTCATTTCATGTTCTTACTATTTATGATCATTTTTCTAGAAGGGTTCCGCGTAGGAATTTTATTCATTTTCTATAAAAACTAAACTTTCAAAACTTAGCATCTAAAAAGAAGCCTGAAAAGAATTGAAACTAAAACTAAAACTGAAACTATGCTAATTTAAGGTTTTTCAAGAATCCCTCAAGGATAAAATATCTTCATGTACTGGGCATTGCATGGCCGTGGTAAGACTCCTCCTCCTGGTCGGGCGAACCAATATGCTCCGTGTCCAGCTATCCCCTTCAATTAAATACGGTCCTTCCCATTTGTCGCCGAGGGATCCCGCCACTTTATCTTTGGTGTTCAAGGATACTCTCCTGAGCACAAGGTCTCCCAACTAAAAATTTATAACCCGAATATGCGAGTTATAATATATGGCTACCATTTGTTGACAAATCGTGTTTCGTACTTAGGACCTCTCTCTTACTTCTTCCAACTCATTCAGGTTCTGTAACAAAGTGTCAACATTGTGCCTTTTGTCATATAGCTGGACCCTAGTGGATATATAAGATGTCTCTACCAGGATTACGGCTTCCGTTCCATATGCTAAAGAGAATGCGGTTTCCCCCGTAGGGATTCTTGCAGTTGTTCGGTATGCCCATAGAACCTCAGGTAGTTTCTCTCCCCAACTGCCTTTTTTTGCATTAAGTTTTGCTTTGAGGGTGTGTTTGATTACCTTGTTTACTACTTATGCCTGCCCATTCGTCTAGGGATGAGTAGGTGTAGCGTAGTAGTTGGAGATCTTGTATTCAGCATAAAGTTTTCTAAATTTCTAATTATCAAATTAAGTGTCGTTATCAATGATGATGGTGTTTGAGACTCTAAATTTATAGAGTATGTTCTTCTTCACAAAGTTTGTGGTGTTTGCTTCTGTGATATGCACTAATGCTACTACCTCTACCCACTTTGTGAAATAGTCAACTATTATGATCGTGTGTTTTGTGCCCCCTGTCGTAGCTGCTGTCATTGGTCCTATCAAATCCAAACCCCACACGGTGAACGTCTAGGGTGAAGTGAGACTTTTCAAGTACTCGGGGGGCTGCCGGATATCATTGGCAATTCTCTGACAGGTATTGCAACTGTTCAAGAATTGTTGTGCATCGAAAAATAAGGCAAGTCAGTAGAATCCTTACCTGAGTACCTTGTGTGCTAGGCTCCTACCCCTTGCATGATTCACGCACACACTATTGTGGACTTTCTTCAGTATCTGTTTGGCTTCCTCTTCTGCTACGCATATTTGGAGTGCCCTTGAAAATCATTTTCTGTACTGTTCTACTCCGATCATAGTATATCTGGCTGACCTATACCTGATGTGTTTTGCCTTTAGGGGATCCTCTTCTAAATATTTCTTTAGCTAGACCATCCAACCACTTCGTTGAACTCGAATTTCTGCTACACCAAGATCTTCTGATTCTGATATGCTTGGTCTGAGTAGGTGTGCCATTGGAACAGTTCTAAATCTGATGCAAGTTGTGGTTGACACCAATTTGGACAAAACGTATACTTTTTCATTCTTGTTACGTGGGATCTAAGTAACCTTAAATTCCTTGAATCGCCTAAGGAGTTGCTTAGCGATATCCAAATAAGCGGCCATGCTTCCATCCATGGCTTGATATTTGTCTAGAATCTGGTTGATGATAACCTGAGAGTCGCTGAATATTTCTACTTCATCTGCTCTGGGTGCAATGCACACCTTGAGGATTGCCAGTATTGCCTCGCATTCCACTTGATTATTTGTTGCTTTGAAGTCGAATCTCATAGCACACTCGTGTCGTCTTTTTCTGGAGTGGATACTACAATCCCTGTTCTACTGCCATGAGTATTCGACGAACCATCAACATGCAATTTCCATGAAAAGTTCTTTCCTTCTAATATCCTCCTGACCTCCAGGTTGGGTTCAGTGAATTCAGCTACGAAATCCACCACAGTTTTTCCTTTGAACGATGCCCTGAGTACATATTTATGTCAAACTCGTTTAGTTCGATTGTCCACTTTGTCAGTCTTTTCGACAACTCGGGTTTCTCTAGAGTCTGTTTGAGCGGGCAATCGGTAAGCACCTCCACTGTATGTGCCTGGAAATAGGGCCTTAATTTTCTAGCAACTGAAATCGATGCCAGGGCCATCTTTTTTGCCTGTGAGTACCTCATCTCTGTTGGGAGAAGGGCTTTACTGGTATAATATATTGGCTTCTATATCCCATCTTCTATCCTAACCAACACTGAACTTACCACCAGTTCCATGAAGGATAAATACATATATAGAATTTCTCCTGGCTTAGGTTTGGAGAGAATTGGTGCTCAGCCTAGGTATTCCTTTATCTTTTGAAATGTTTGCTCACATTCTGTGTTTCAATCAAGTTCTTTGGCCTTTTTAATTGCTTTAAAGAGCGGTGCACATTTGTCAGTTGATTTAGAAATAAACCTGCCGAGTGAAGCAAGGAATCCCATCAATCGTTGTACTTCTTTCAATGTTCTCGAAGAGGCTATTTTTGAGAGGGCCTTAATCTTATCCGGATTCACTTCGATTCATCTTTGATGAACCAGAAAACCCAGGAATCTCCCTGATTGTACCCTAAATACACATTTACATGGATTAAGCTTCATCTGGAACCGTTTTAATACATTGAATGTCTCTTTCAGGTCTGTTGCATGCCTTGTCGCTGTGATGCTTTTGATCAGCATGTCGTCTACATAAACTTCCATGTTCCTTCTTATCTGCCGAGCAAATACCTTGTTGACCAATATATGGTATGTTGCCCCATCGTTTTTTAGCCCAAAAGGCATCACCGTGTAACAGTATAATCCTTGGTCGGTTGTGAACGCTGTCTTATCCTCATCTATTTTGTGCATTCGGATTTGGTTGTATCCCGAATAGGCATCCATAAATCTTAGTAACTCATGACCTGACATCCACCAGCTTATCTATTCTTGGTAGGGGAAAACTATCCTTTAGGCAAGCTTTGTTCAAATCTATAAAATCCACACATATTTTCCACTGGCCATTCTTTTTTTAAACAATATGGCATTGGCTACCCACTGTGGATATTTCACCTCTCTAATGGATCTGGCAAGAGGTAACTTTTCCACTTCCTTTTTAATCGCTTGACTTCTCTTAAAGTTGAACAATCTTCTTTTCTGGATAACAGGTTTAACTCCAGGGTCAGTGGTTAGATAGTGTGATATTACCTGTGTATCTATCCCCACCATGTATTCATGGCTCTAAGCAAATACGTCATTGTATTCCCTAAGCCGGTTGATGAGACTTGTCTTGACACCTTTATCTAAGTTAGCCCCAATCTTGACTTTCTTGTTGACTCATCTTCCTTTAAAGTTATCTCCTCTGTTGGCTCATCCTTCTACGTCTTCAGATCTTCCCTTAGGTCAAGCTCAAACTACAAGGGCATCATGTTACTGCTTGATCGGGCAGAGAGAGTGTGCATACTTGATACCCATTATTCTCCCTATCTCTGTAAACTGGGAGATTCGCACTTCTTGCCATCTCTTGTGATCCCTTGAAGGATCATACCCCCCATTCGGTCAGGAATTTAATCATTAAAGTATAAGTAGCAGTCACTGCCTTAGTCTTGTTCAGGAATGGTCGGCCCAACAAAGCATTGTAGGGCCAATTTTCAATATCTACCACCACAAAGTCTAGTAACACTGTTTTCTGACAAAGGGATTCTCTGATCTTTACCGGTAACTTCACGGTCCTTAGCGATCTGACCTCAACCCTTCCAAATCCTCAAAGCGGTGTATGGAAGGGTTACAAATCCTTTCGATCCAATCTGAGCTGGTCGAACCCCCTTGCACTAAAAATATATGCTGAACTCCTATTGACAATCAGTACCTGGTGGACCTCTCGGTGGCTAATTCGAGCACTTATAACTAATGCATCATTTGGCTGAACGTCCACCCCATGAGAATTGGCTTCAATGAACACTATTGGATCCCATCCTTTCTTGATCCTTTTTGGGTCAATTTCAACAGAGTTTACATCGAGGTTTTCCCTTGCCTCGATTGCTTCTCGGATTTCTTGGGCTCGTTCTTTGTTGCTTTTACCGGTCAATGGTCCTCTGAAAATGGTATTTATTGCCCCTTTCCTCGGTCCTTTTTGGACTCTTCTTTCTATTCTGATCCTCTAACTTACTGTCTTTCTAGGCCTTTATATTCTTATCCTTCTTTAGAATAATGTCTTGTAAATGCCCTTCTCGGATAAGAGTCTCGATGTGGTCTTTGAGCTGGTAACGCTTAAAAGTTTCATGCCCATTCTCTTTGTGAAAACTATAATATTTTATGGTGTCTCTTCGGGCGTATTACGACTGTCGTCGGGGTTCCTGAACCAAGTTTTTGTCTTACAAAATAGCCAAGATCTCGTCTTGTCTTTTCCTAAGGGGAGTATAGTTTGTGTATTTTCTCTAAAACTTATCCTTCGCTTGGTCAGTGCCCCTATATCCACTATTCCTATCCTTGTTCCTATCGTCTTTGTTGTTACCCTTCTGTTAACCTTATTTTTGGCTTTGGGACCGAGTCTCAGCCTTCTTGGGCTTTGGTTATTCAGGCCGCCCTCTATGCTTGAAGTGACCCCGGTTGTAATTTCTTCTTCATTGGCCAGTGCATATCCACCTACCATGTTCATCAGATCTGCATACCTGGTTAGGCGGGCTCTTCTCAAGTCAAAAGATAATCGGTTGTTCTGTAAATTGTTTATAAATGCGGTGATGATTGCTTCATCATTCACGCTTTCGATCTTCGACACTGCTTGACTGAATCTCCCTAGTTATTTTTTTAGAGACTTATCATTTCCTTGCTTTAACTGGGAGAGATGAGATACTAATTTCCTCCTTCGTACATTCCCGAGAAATTGTCTTAAGAAGGCTCTGCTTAATTCGCCAAAGTTTCTAATACTTACGGTAGGTAGTATGCCAAACCATCAGAACCCTACGTCTCCTAAGGTCTGAGGGAAATTGAGGCACAACACGGCATCACTGTAGGCATACTGGGCCATGGCACTCCTGTATCGCCTGATGTGTTCTTTGGGATCGTGTCCTTCTTGAACTGCTCCACATGCGGCATCCTGAATCTATCTGGGAACGTTGTTCAGAGGATATTGGTTGTAAAAAGGCTATTAGAATCATCATCCGACAACTCATTGCGTTCGTAACATCTAACCATCGCGTCCATTTGACACATGTTTTTTTGAACCTCTCAAGTTTAACTTTGTATTAAGATGTCTCTCTCGCCTACTGGCTCCACCTGACGGTTAAATTACAGGGTGACTGTTAAGCCTATTCTGGGCTCTTCCTCCTCTTGCCTTCTGTTTTCTCGAGTCAAGCCTTGTAGGCGTATAGTTCCCATGTGGCACTTTCGATGATGATAGTCGTCCTCTGATGATGACGACTGGTCCATTCGTCGGGTATATTTATGATATCGGTCATGCCTTGGTTGTTCATGACTACGCCTCCGATGATGTCAACTCTCTGTGGGTGCTCCATGAGCTCAGGTTTGTTCTCGTAGTGTATCCCTTGACTGGAAGACAGGATCCAGATTTGTGTCTATTCTTGGCGCATCTGACTCTGGTCCGACTATGATCAATTGGAGCCTGCTTGGTGGGTGATCTAAGAGAGACGGTTGACTTAGTGGAATCAACCCTTCTGTGGTGGACAGGTCTACTCCTTTCTTGGCTACATCTGCCAATAGTTGCAGCAGTGCCTCCCTGAATCGCCATGCGATGTCCTCACTGGTTGGAGGGACCTTTTAGACGCCTGCTATAGGTGTTGAATGATTCCCATTCGTAATTCTTATAGGATCTTGGGAGGCATCAACTCTATGTATATCATCCGGCAAGTCTCAGATGTTCCTGGAACCATCTCCGTTTTCGTCGCTGGTCATTGTCTCAAGGGAGTTTTTTAAACGAATTTAATCAGCAGTTGTCACCCCTCACCCTTCTTCTAGTGCCAATTGTTGACAACAATTTCTTGATGGTCAAGAAAGTCAATAGTATGAACTTTCGCAATCTGTAATAGTAAAAGGATCATAAAAAATAACTGTAACGCAACCCAGAAATACGTGGTAAAATTTCGATGACCGGAGAACGTCCACGGATAGTTGCGTATACAACCAAGTCAAATCCAGTAAAGAAACATTTGAATTACAACACTTGTTCTCTCTTGCCTCTCTTGTCGTTATTCAGTGTATTTACATTATGATTTACTGACATATTTATACATGTTTAGCTAGGGTTTCATTTGTTGGCGTGCAAGCCGAATATTGACAAAAGAGAGATCTTTCCTATTCAGGTTTGTCTACTTAATGACATTAATTGTATAGATCCTTCATGACGACATATATCTTAAGGAGAATATATTTGTTTCCTTTTGAAATTCCATATTGTGTTTGCGTAAGTATGTAGTGTTGTTACCATCTCGGGAGTCTCATGGCTTAAACTAGAAAGGCAGAACTTATGGGATCTTCTTTGTTGTCCTGAGTAAAACTGAGTACGCGGTAACACTTGGCTCATCCTTACTCGGATCTACTTGGACTTCCACTGAATATTCCTATGATGGGGACTTGGACACCATCCAGGATACTGACCTGACGATTCTTTCTGATGAAGTGTTCTGCTTATGTGGTTTTGCAAAGATGTGTACTTTCGACAAGATTTACGTATAACAAATGTATTGGAGTGGAAAAAAATTTGTATAAGTATATTCCCTAAAGATTTTTTTTTTCAACACCAAAATTGTGTAAAATTTGGTGTGTCACACTAGAGATACTCGTGCTCTAATGATGATTAGAATGCAAGTTTGGACACCTAAAGGAATCACAACCAATGTGCTAATTTAGTAACAAACCTTTGTTACAAAAGAATCTAGAAGGATTTGGAGGCAAAGTGGACTTCAGAAGGGCATGATGTTAGGTATCGTTTTTAAAATGAAATCTTTGAAACTATTTAAAAAACGAAAATCAAGTTTTAAAAATGATGTTTTTAAAAATACAGATATGTTAGGTAGTGTTTTCTAAAAGTAGTTTTCAAAAACGAAAACGCTGTATATATGCTTGGTAATGTTTTTAAAATGGGTAAAATAGTTGTTTGAAGGGAAACATTATAGTTTATTTTAAAAATCTGTTTTGAAAATGATGAAAAACAATAAAAAAAAATGTTCTTAACTTTCTAGTTATAGCTCTTTTTTTGTTTTTTTGTTTAATTTAAAATATACAATTTTACAAAACGATTAACTAAGGGGTCATTTTGTAAGCGTTTTTCAAAAAGAAAAAAGAAAATGAAAATGAAAACAATGTTTTCTGGTTTCAATTTCGAAATCCAAAAATGCGCTTGGTAGCATATGCTGAAACCTGTATTCTAAAAATAAAAATACTAAAAACGTGTCCGATAGGTTAACAAAAAAATATCAAATAATCATCCCAAACAATTAAGTCAAAAAAGAATTTATTAAATAAAAATTACATTCAAAGAAAGAATTTATATGCTGAAGTATAAGGCGGAGTGCCAACAAACTTCAAGAAAATATTGGGTCTCCAGTTGAAAAACTCTACTACTAAAACAAAACCTATCAAGATCAAAGACTCTTACAAGCTCTTTGGTAAAAATAGACAACAAAAAACCAACACAAAACAACAACAAAACCCAAGACCACCACCACCATCACTAGGGATGGTAATGGGGCGGGTCGGGATTGGGGAATGCTTTTCCATCCCCTTCCCCACCCTCTAAAACCATCCCTATTCCCGTCCATGTCCTCGCATTAAGAGAAGCGGGACCAGGGTATGAGATTCCTCGTTGGAGGGGCTTTCCCCATACCCGCCCCATTCCCCGTCTAATATAATTATGCATTTAAAAATTACACTTAAGACAAAGAAACCAATATTTTAAGTTTAGAATCTAAACATATGTAAACATATCTTTTTTTAGTTAAAAAAAAAACTATTTATGTTTAAAACATTAATATTAAATAATTTTAAAAATTTGAATATTATATACACACACACACACACACACACACACACACACACACACACACACACACACACACACACACACACATTGGGACGGGGAGTGCTTCCCTCATCCCCGCCCCGCTTCACCTTCGGGGACAAGACTTTGTCCCCGTCCCCATCCCCATCCCCATCCCCGTCCCTGAATATTATCACCCATCCCTGCCCCATTCGAGGCGAGACCCACGGTTCCTCATCCCCGTGGGGGATACTACCATCTCTAACCATCACCAAGAAGAGAACAAGGTCTTCAACTACTAGCACAAAGGCCACCAAACCAGAGCCTCCAAAGGAATGTTATCCGAAATCAGCTTCCAAAAATAAAATTCCCGCTTCCTACAAAATCATTAATGTTTTCTAGTCCCTTAATTTCACACACAAACCCAGAAATCTAAGACAAAAACCTCATCAAGAAAGAGCTAAAACTACACAAATCATTTTTCCTCATTTGACATGTCATAGGGTCCATTTTTCCATTTTCAAAATTTTTGCCCCGGACCCTAAAAACTTCAAGGCCGGCATTAAAATATAAATGTATCAATATATTTTTTTGAACAAATTACACCCAACTCCCTTGAGTTTGCTATTTTACATGCGTAAACAACTTTATCGTTAATTGACACTCATCTCCCCTACTGTTAGGGTTTGATTGTTAAGTATGAGAGTTGACAGTTAAAAAATGATAAAATATAGAAATACTCATCTCCTCAGAGGTTAGCTATTTTACACACAGAAACAACTTTATTGATAAATAACACTCAACTCTCTTATTGTTAATCAAAGTAGGTTAAATTAAATCGTAGACTAATTTTGACTATCAAAACTAAGGATAGTTTAATCATTTGAAGCATTTTAAATATATAATTTTTTTTAAAATTGAATGAATATTTTTAAACGGAGATTTTTTTAAGGTATTTTAAAATGAAAATTAAGTGAACAAAAGAAAACTGTTTTTAAAATTAAGATTTTTTTTTTGCAAAGAAAAATAAGATTAATTGAAAATTAAGAATTAAAAAAAAAACAGAATTTTTCATTAAAAAAATGAACAGTCCAATCTAATTTTAAAAAATTCAAATAAAAAAAAAAGATTTTTAAAAAAATCTTAATGCCTTTAACAGTTCAACAGTCCTATTAACAACACAAATCACAATCCCTTCCTAATTTGTTCAATCTCCTCCATGAGAGATTGAGTCAGATTTCTTCCTAAAATGGAGTCAGCTCGTCAGTTCCACTAATAACACAAATCACAATCCCTTCATAATATGATACAATTTGTTCAAAAAAATATAAAGGACAAAAAGCTAAAAATATATTCATAAATAATAACAAATATGTTTTCCAAAGAAATATAGTTAAAATTTTTAAGTTTTTTAATAAATAGAAAAATAAAATAAAAAAAATTAGATTGGAATTGTGATTTGTGTTGTTGGTGGAACTGGTGAACTGACTCTGTAAGTTCCTCGGTGTTTGATTGGCTTATTTCGTTGACAACCACATTTGGGGATCTGTATGTAACGGTAGTTTATGGCTTCATTGTTTGTAATCAAACTCAAGCATCAAAGGTAAAATTACTTGCTTAACTTTTATTAAAGAGGTATTAGTGCACACACACACTCATACATTTTCTTTTAATTATCTTGCTTGCATGCTTATTTTCCATTTTGAGTGCCTTGTGTGTCTTATTTTTATTTGAGTGTTAAATGTACGCTTGTGCCTTAAATTGAGGATTTTTTCCTCTATATCGCGGTCTAGATTGCTCTCTGTGCAATGCCCTCGCCGCGGCCTGCACATCGGTGTTTACCAGAGGATGCCAGCTGTGTCTACCGTGGTCTGTGCTTGTTGCATAAGCCGCAGTCTCCCAAACGGAGTTTCACAGACATTGCATGCTGTCCAGACTGCTGTCTGTGCACACTACATGCACAGTGGCCTATATAGCGGCGTTGTCCAGGCGATACACCGCTCTCTGTGCCACGGTTTGGACACTTATCTGGACTGCGGTACAACCAGCGGTCCTGACGGGATTTGGTTGCTTTTTGCCAAAATGACGTAGCTTCACGTTAGGCTTCAGATAAATATACCATCTTCTTCCCAACTCGTTTTTCAGAGCTTCCTAACCTATTTTTGAGAGAGAGATAAGGTTCTTTAGTGAGAGAAGCTCCAAGAAGCCATTTTTACTCAACCATCCTTAAAATCCAAATCATCAAACATCTTTCAAGCATGGGTTTCTTGTGTGTTCATAACTAGGTATTCTCTACATGCTCTAAATTTTACGGTTTCATTACTAAGACATGTATACTTAGGGTTTTAGTCTTTATTGCATATTAATTGCTTGCTTGTATGTTTAATTGCTTTTATGACATGCTTGTGTATTGATTGTTGGTTGAGATGCATTAATTTGTGATAGCTAGAATTTAGGACGGTTTTACCCTTCTAGCTAATTCTTCTTGCCTTTGCATTTAGAATATTGATATCTAGGATTTGCTTTAATTGTCATTATTAATCCTAGATAAGCATGAATGTCTTGACCTAGCATTTTTGCATATAGAATATTCTTGTATATTCACTTAGATTGTCATTATCTCTTCATTGTTGGTTAAGCTTGTGGCTATGTGATTAGTGCACAAGGTTTGTGATCCAAAATCACTATTAAGGCCCGTTGGGTAGAGTGAAAGGGTTAGTAACTGGAGGGTTAGAAGAGAGGTCAACCTAGGTTGTAAACTTTTACTCAATAGTGGATTTTGAGGATCAAGGGTGACGCTCTAAACAACCCGTAGTTTTTTCCCATTTGGAGGGTTTACAAGTATATATTGCATGTTGTTATTGTTTTATGTTTGTTGTCTTTTATTTGAACATTTAGTAGAATGGGGTAGAATTGTTAATATTGATTAATTCGCAAAATTGGTAGTCTATCGAATTAAAACCTATTCACCCCCCCCCCCCCTTTAGGTTATAGACACACTTTCTAGGGAATTTCAGACTCAATCTGGCTTAATCTCTCATAGAGGAGATCGAACAAATTAGGAATGTATTGTGATTCGTGTTGTTAGTGGAACTGTCGAACTGTTAAAGGTATTACGATTTTTAAAAAAATTTTAAACTTGAATTTCATTTAAATTAGTTTGGATTGTCCCATTGTTTTCAATGAAAAGTCCGTTTTTATTTTTATTTTTAATTAATCTTAATTTTCAATTAATCTTAATTTTCTTTCTGAAAAAATCTTAATTTTAAAAACATTTTTTTTCACTTAATCTTCATTTTAAAATACCTTAAAAAATCAACATTTTAAAATATTTATTCAATTATATTTATATATATATATATATATTTAAAATTCTTCAAATAACTAAATTATCCTTAGTTTTGATAGTCAAAATTAGTCTATGTTGTTTAATTTGATTAACTTTGACTAACGGTAGGGGTGGTAAGTGTCAATTATCAATAAAGTTATTTTTGAGTGTAAAAGAGCAAACCTCAGGAGAGTTTTGTACAATTAGTTTTTTTATATTTTTGGTGAATCATGGGTATTTATGTATTTTATGATTTTATAACGGTCAACTCTCGTAATTAATGTTCAAACCCTAATGGTATGGGGGATGAATGACAATTAATAATAAAATTGTTTTCATATATAAAAGAGCAAACTTTAGAGAAGTTTGGTATATATATATATATTTTTCGGTGGCAATAGAGTCCACATTAGTTTTTAATGTTTTTTTATCTAATTTTTTTTATGCACGGAATGAAACCTACTATTAAACCAAATTTGAAATTTTGTTAAGCCCTGCTACTAGACATGATCACGGTTCGGTTCAAACCGTGGAACCGAACCGTAACCGTGTGAAATGAACCGGAATCGTAACCGTAACCGTAACCGGAACCGTAACCGGAACCGGAACCGTAACCGGAACCGTAACCGGAACCGGAACTGGAATCGGAACGGGAATCGGAACGGGAATCGGAACCGTGGAACCAGTTCCGAACCGGAACCGGAACCGGAACCGGAACCAGAACTGTGGGGGAGGCTGTTCGGTTCCGGTTCCTTCTCTGAAAAAACGGCCCTGGAACCGGCGGTTCGATTCCGGTTCGGAACCGCCGGTTCCAGAATATATATATATTTTTTATTTTTCTTATGCTAAATTGAAAAAAAAAAAGAACCGAACAGACAGAACCGATGGAACCGATAAAATCGAAATCGGAACCGAAACAACCAACCTACGGTTCCGATTCCAGTTCTGATTTTGGCTCCTTTCGAAACCGAAACCTGTTGGAAGTATGAACATGCCTACCTGCTACTAGCCTACTAGTTTTCTCAATTTTGTTGAAATGAAGTAAAAAAAACAAGGACAAAAAAATTTGACTGCCCAAAATAAAGTGGGCCATGCCATTTTAAGCTGACGTGTCAATGTCAAGCCCATGTAAAACATAAACGATTGGATTTTCATCTTCTACCTCTTACTCTCTCTGTTCTTGAAAGCACACAGGGATTTTGGTGAGAGAGAGACACAGGATAAAGAGAGAGATGACATCTCCTTATAGTCTCTCAGCTATTCCACAACTACTACCGTTAAACCCCAGAAGCTCTTTATGCCACTGTAAGTTCATTGAGCTTTCTTGATTACAGTCTTCAACATATCATTTCATTTGTGTAGCTTCCAGTTCAGTCTTTGTTAACTTTGAGTGATAATTTGATTTGATATTCACAACTTTGAACCCCTTTTGTTTTCCTAAAATTTGCAGATTTGGATTGCTTCTAGTGTGCTTTGCTTATGTCATTTTTTTGTGTGGGTAAATTATGATTGTATTGATGGATTCTTACCTTTCAATTACAAGCATAACAGAAGTTTGTGCCTTTTGATAATATCAATTTAATTTCTGTCAATGGTTTGAAGCATTGGATTCATGTGCATGACTTGTTATTGTTTGATGATGTAATTGTAATTTATATTCTTGCTTTTGTATAAATGGCAGCTAAGTCGAACTCAGTTAGAATTCGTGTCAAGTCCAGCTTGGAAAATGAGAGCTCTAGTCCAGGAGTTTCCGTCTCCTCTTCAGAGGGAGACAAGATTAAGGTTTAGAGTTTTTTCCGTATCTCTAGTTTATTGTAATGCATCATTATTCGTGGTTTCAAAAATTTCAGCTATATCTGTAAAAATACTGCTGTTTGTATCGAAAGGGCACACAGAGAGTATCGGGGATTATCTTTATTAATGTATTGTTTCCACGATAATGATAGTATGTCACAAAATGAATATTAGGAAGCTTACAATCTATCACTTAAAAGTTTCATTTTTCACCACAGAGGTCTCAAGTATCAATGTCTCGCCGTTGGTGTCTTACATGTTTATGTTCAACTGTATCGTTGATTAACATTGCTGGCACATCAGTGTCTGTGCCTAAAGCAATGGCTACAGAAGGAATGGAAAGACCTGGATGCAGAAATTGTGGGGGTAGCGGTGCTGTACTCTGTGAGTATTATTTCGTGTTCGTTTATCATCTAACTTGCATAATCTGAACATCTTAATACTTTCCATCTACATTCTTAAACAACTTGAAATAATATGTTCTCACCTTTACAATTGACACGAACTTTCCCAGATTGCATCAGTGTAAGAACCCTTGAGACTTTCGAAATTGCTAGACCTAGAGACTTTCGAACCCTTGTAGCTTCTGCTTAACTTTTACATGGGTGCATGAGTGGATACTTCGATATGAGTGTGGACATTTCTTTCATGATAGTTTGGATAACAATAAATAGGAGTCTATCCATTTTATTATTTTGTATTTGCTAGCCTGTGGATACCTTTGTGTATCATTTAGACTGCTTTATCTTGTTGTCTTAGTGTGGATTAAATCTAATTCAGTTGTTTGTATTTCTAGTTAGTTCAATGAAAATTACAGGTTCATTTATCTGTTCAAATTTCATGGTCTTTTAGTTATTGAAGGTGTGAAGTCTGAAAGTTTATATTCTTTTTTATTTGCAACTTAATAGAGAGAAATTAAATCCTCCTTGATAGCAACTTTTATTTTGATAACATTACACATTGAATGGCCTGACTCTTTCTTATCTGATTGATTAGATTATGATTAGATTATAATTTTTGGCTGCAAATGAACCATAAATTGTAACTTGAAAATTTTCTATCTAAACAATAACTATTGAATAACTGTTGTGTCAATTCTGACTTTCCTCCTCTGGTTATCAATATTTTAATTTTATTTCTATTTAGGTGATATGTGTGGTGGTACAGGAAAATGGAAAGCTCTCAACAGAAAACGTGCTAAAGATGTTTACGAGTTTACAGAATGTCCAAATTGTTATGGTATGTACTTTTCTTGTACTTCAACTATACATATAGAGATCACTACAAATATTGTATTCCTTTGATGCTTCGTATTGTAGTGCTGACAGACAGTTCCAAGTATGTATTGGCATGCAAATTACTTCATGTTAGTTGATTGATTAGTTCCCTAGGAGACCTTCAAATTTTGGACGGATTCTCATCTTGCTGTAATGGCATTTGACACTTGAAGTATCCATAGCTATATCCGTAGATAGATACATTCTATGTATTGTTACAGTATGGAAGACATGTGTCATTGGAGGTGGAGTTACATGATGAATGGTTTCAAAGACCGATGATAAACTCTTTTTGGTCCTTGAGAAAAGAAGTCCGTTTCCCCTTTTAATCCTCAGACTTGAATTGCTTTCAAGCCTCTCTGTACATATTTGCTATTTTGAAACATAATTATGGTTATCATGTATTGTTAAGTTAAAATATCTATATATCACCCTTTGGACAGCAAGAATTCCGTGTTGAGTAAACTACGAAGAATTTATTAAAGAGGTAAGTTAAAAAAAAAAATGAGTCGTGTACAGTGAAAAGCAATAAGGTGAATCAGTGGCTGGCTGGTTAGTCTGATATGCTGATTTCCAATTAAAGGACTAATGTGGATGAAACTTTGACAATTTGGAATGAAATTTTGAAAAGAAGGATGTAAATTTCTGTTCAAGCTTTTGAATACGCTGAAGAAATGATTTGAAGGCTTAATAAGAGCCCCATCTTTAATTAGTTCAGTCAGCATCTTTGGGGAATGACCAAAATTACTCTGGCCGCAGCCATACATTGTTGCTATCATCAAACTTTTGAATAGTGAAATTCTCCAAGAATTTCTTTGTAAATTTCCTCATAAATGCCATATGGATTCTTAATTGTTTAACATTGTTGGCCTTGTTGCATGGTTAGGTATATTCATTCTTGTTCTTACTTTTTACTGCATGTCTACCCTATTTTATCAATAATTGTCAAATGAGTTATCTTAGACTTGTACTATTTTCTTTTCCAATTACCATGGACCATTCACTTTGGTTTCTTACATGATTACTATATATTTCACTGGCAGGTCGTGGTAAACTTGTGTGTCCGGTTTGCTTAGGCACAGGCTTACCAAATAACAAAGGCCTTCTTAGGAGGCCTGGGGCACGGGAATTACTTGATAAGATGTATAATGGTCGGTTACTGCCAAAATCTTGAGTATGTCCTCTTACTGTGTATTCTCTGCAAGATGTAGATTTTGATCTGTGTAATCTTTCTTTATAGCAATGAAAATCATTGTTCACCGTATTGGATGATCAGTGATATTTGTCTGGTTAATTACCGTGACAGCGTGACTAGACTAGCCTTTACAAACCACATCAACTTGATTGGAGTGTTTATGTTATTTTAATCTGTGTTTTGTGGAACTCTACAGCTGTGGGATTTATGACTGATTATGATTCAACAAAAAGAACAAAACCCGGAGCAGTAGATACTGTCAATGTTACTCCTAGTATAGTACACACATGCAGCTTTTTTGTCTGTAGAAATAGTCCTAAAAGAGGCCTAAGCAATATATCATACAGGCTTTCTTTCTTCATTTTTCATTTGTATTTTCTTTTCATTTCTCTTTGCAATGGAATTCCAACTATTAAAGTAAGCAGTTTATCTCTCATCAATGGCTTCTGCTAGAATTGAATTGAATCAGTTGTTGATTCTTGTTATTTACAAGCCCAAGTATGAAAACTAAAGGAGAACATTATAAATGCAAATCAAGGCATTTTAAGTAATTGATTCCAATGATGATCAATCTGTCAAGTTTTTTCCATATTCAGAAAGTGGAAACGGTGAGAAATGTCATTTTTTTTGGTGCATTGCACTGATATCGCTATTTTAATAAGTTAAGTTTAAAAGGTATATATTCCGGTGAACTATCCAAATTGTCTTTAAATAATCAATTTATAATTTTCTTTGGAATTCCATCTTTACACTTTGATCATTTAAAACAATAACTTCTCTTTCCAATAAACTTGTAAAAAATCGATCTGCAACTTGTTTGAAAGTTATGTGTTTTAGCACAATAAGATATTTTGGGTTTTGTAACAATTTATCCATTCATTATGATTTGTTGTCGGAGTCTTTACGAGAACATGAAACTGGTATTGTGAACTTTGAATTTTGAATTTTGAATTTTGAATCTTCGAGCCTTTGTAGACTTTATTTATAGCAGACTTTATTTATAGCGTATGAGCCTTTGTGTAAATTATAGTCTTTGAGTTTTTTTGTAAAGGCTTCAAGCTTTTTTGTATTGTCTCCGAGGTTTTTTGTAATGTAAATTATTAGAGACTTTGTGTAAAATTTGAGTTTTTTTGTAAAGTCTCCGAACTTTTTTATAATGGTTCCAAGCTTTTTTGTAATGTAAATTATCTGAAATTTTATGTAAAGTTTTCAAGGTTTATTGTAAAGGCTCTGAGCTTTTCTGTAAAGTCATTGAGTTTTTCTGTGAAGGCTCTGAACTTCTTTTTTGTAATGGCTCGGGGCTTTTTAATAAAGGCTCTGAGACATTTATTAAAGGCTTCGAGCTTTTTACTAAAGGTTTCGAGACTTTTGTAATTACATTTCGAGCTTTTTAAAGCACTGCCCTTACCCACTGCGAGCTGACCGGGCCACCGCGAGCTCGACGGTAAGTTCGACCCTTGAATAAGTCTGTGTAGTGTCACTCCGCCGCCGTTCGAGTGATTGCTTGGGTTTTAACGGGACTTTATCTCTACTTCACAACTTTATCACTGTAAAGTGAATTAAAGAAATCTGATATGGAACAACTATTGGGGATATTTTTATCCGTTCACCATAATATGCCTTTTAAAGATAAGTTATTAAAATAGTGTCAAGGTTGAAATGTCACCTTCAAAAACTGTCATCTAATTTTTGAACTCTATTAAGAAATTACCTGATCATCATTAAATTGGATTCTATATTCTTAGAAGTCAGAAAACTCGTAGGATTTTATATATTCAAAATATGTGACTTCTAGAGGATTTAAAATACATGAACTATGGGTTAGAGCCAAATCTTTTGCCACTTCTTCAACTAGAGCTTGACATATAATGTAAGACTGTTCTGTTAGGAAGTCCTGACCTGTTTTACATCAAATCTTACAACCTTTATAGTCACGACAACACTCATAAACTTCGGATAATTCATACACAGATCTTTTAATTGAAACCAAAGATCTTTTATCAATAACTTGAATAACACTTAACAACTTCAAATTGTAAAATTTTAGTTCTTGAAAATCTACAAGCAACTAAACTACCACCTAATTTGCTTCTTGAAAAGAACAAAGTTTTGCCAAACATTATAAAAGCCGAACTTTACAACAAATGCCACTCCAGTCTCTTCTCCACCCAATCTCCAATTCTCCTTACACCTTAATCATCCACCAGCAAAATAAATAAACAGTTACTGTGTGGAAACACCACCCACATCCTAAATCACAAATGCAAGTAATCTTAATGACAGGAGAGAACAAACACTTCGCGAAGCCAAGTAATCACATACCTAGATGATGAAAGGATCAACCCTGACTGCTTGGGAGTTTGTTGAGAATTGTGTGCTCAGGCTTGTGTTCACATTCATAGTCAAGATGAACAAAAGCTCGTTCGACTTCAGGTAGTTTCTCAATTTTATTCTGCAACGTTTCTCCTATGGCATGTGCTTCTATTAAAGGCAAATCTTCTGGTAGCTCAATGTCGACCTGTTTCAAGAGAACGATATAGATTTACCGGCTTGCTTAGAAGAACAAAACTATTGATATGACATGACACGTATTCAACGTGATATTGTGGAATCCATAAAACCAAAAGAAATCAATTTCCCAATTGCAAGATAGTTCCCAAAAAACTAGACCAGAAACTAGGGAAAATAGAACCAACCTCTACAAAATAAAGAACACCAAAAGTATAAGCACGAACTGTGTCGATGCGCTTGACTTTGGGGTGCCTTATGACAAGATACGTCAATTTCTGCATGATCTCAGGGGGGGCCGATTGTCCCACTAGTGAAACTGCATCAATAAGCCACATTTCAGTGACAACCAGTTGAATATAAAAACTGAGCAAACAACTGTAATTTATTCGCCTCACCCTTTTTCCGGTTTACAAGGATCATACAAGAAAATATTCGATCAAAGAAAACAAAGATGGGTGAAGAAGGTACCTGCATTTTCCATAACAGTTTCAGACCAATTTGTGATTGTGTAAACAGCAAGGAGAATGGCACCAGCAGGGTCGATCCACCAGAAGTATTCATCACCAAGAACAGCTGCAATTAATCCTACTACATTTGTTACCACATCGAAATAGTGATCCTGGACATCAACACAATAACAAGTAAAAAAATTGATCAATAGAAGGTAATTATTACAGTAGTGATTATTAAATGGTAGAGAGGCAAAAGACCTTCGCATAGGCACGGACAATCTTATTCCCTGAGCTTTTGCAGTAAATCCAGAGAGCGAATTTTACTACAGTAGCTGAAATCATGATTGAGTACAGCCATATCAATTGGTCACTGGTCATCTTTTTCGATGCTTGATCTTTAATGAGCTGTTCTATAGCCTGAACCAACACCTGAAAGCCTGCAACAAAATGGAAGGACATGAAAATTTTCCTTTCTTAAAAAACAAGTTAACAACTTTGTTTAATTAAGGTCAGTAAATCTAGTATATTTGGTTACGGTGTTCACTGTTCAACCTTGTAAATCATCTACACCAAAAAGTAAAACCTCACAAGGGACAAAATTTAGCATAAACATTCAAGTGCGCTGGCAACAAATTGGAAGGCACTAGATGATCACATATGATGTATGAAACACAGGAAACTCACCATAAATATCACAATTAACAATCACGAAACAGAAAGTAAAGGCTTGCTGACATACCGAGTGTGGCCATGATTGCAGCAAAGATGATTATTCCCACCGGCTGCACCCTCAATTTTCCAATAGGATACTTGTAGATATTTATGTTTTTCATCGACAAGTGAGTAAACCAAAGTATGCCACCAGCCATTAGATCGAGTAAAGAATCAAGAGTTGATGCAGCAATTGCTATTGATCCACTCTTAATTGTCGCATAAATCTGCATCCCACACAACACTGATTGGAATAATTGACATTCACACATTGCATCATGTACAGCAAAACAACTTCTATGAAGACATGACACTTTAACATGTCTCAAATCTATCAAACAAGTCCTAAAAGAGTTTAAACAGAAAAACAAGTTGAAATTTGATTGAGATTGATTAGTAAATTTCAATTACCTTCAGTGCCAGCAAAATAATATTTGCATAATTGGAAATCTTCATTGCTCTCTCTGCTTGGTTTTGTTCATCAAGATTATCCTCATCAACAACAGAGTCAGAATCCACCAAAGCATCCACCTCCTCGAATGATTTCAAAGTAGAAAATTGCTTCTCATAGTACTCTTTTTCTCCTACAAACAACACAACATTATAGGAAGGTTAAAATAAATAAATTAAATTTTAACTCAACCCCATCAACCATTACATCTGTTTGTTTCTCGAGAAAGTAATAGAAAACACACATATACACATGTATGAACGTGTCCTGTGTAAATAGTTGAAGTTGGTTTTGATCCAGAAAATACAGAAAACCCCGATCAACTATCCCATTCCCCTTCACTTTCCCAGCAAGCAAACATCCAAACAAAAATTATACACAAAAAAGAGAGAGACCTTGTGTTAAGGATTTAGTTTTAGAGGTATCGACATGAAAAGGAGACTCTGCATCGAGACCAGACAAGACCTTGTCTGGCAATCTAGAAACGAACTCGCTCCTCAACGAGTTGACGGAGTTACGTCGACCCTGTCTCTTTAACAAAGGTGTCTTCGTCTCCAAACCCGAATATCCCTCCATTTTACCAATATCTCTGTTACAAGTCACCGCCCGGAGCTGAAATTCAATATCTCTGTTTTCGAAAAAAGTTTTTGTCTTTTTAAGTTGATATGATTTTTTTCATTATTTATGTAAACTATTATGATATGATTAGATTTCTCCTTTTAGAAATGTTACTAGTTTTTTTCCTTCTTGTCGTTTAGTTTCAGATATGAAGTAACAACAACCGGGGAAGACAACATCACATGAATGAAATATATATATATTTCTTCTTCTTATTTTTTTTTTTACCATCGAGACGGTGACTTAATCGGATTAACCTCTTGTCCTGGTGGTTGAAGTCTTCCTGTGAAATTCCACCACCATGGTTCAAGCCTTTATAGTTATAAATATTTTTCTTAACTTTGGTCATAAAATTTCAAGCTGTGTGGAGCCTTCTCCTATAACTTTTCTTTGATAGTGGGAGTAGTCTTTCAAACCGAATCTAATCTCACTAGATCATAGTAATAGTTATATATAAAAAAAAGGACTTAGGGCTCGTCCTATAAACGTTTTTGGCATTTTGTTTAATATTATTAAAATTATAAACAAATTGATTACATAATTAACCAATATAATTTTTGTATTGTAATTTTTAAATTAAACAAAATTAATACATTAAAAATTAATTAAAAAAATATATAAAAAAAATAATTAAGCAAAACTAAACTCTTAAATTATAAATAAATAATTACAATATATATATATATATATATTATAATAAAAAATAATATATAAAATATACATTAAATCTTATTATAAGATATTAATAAATAATATAATATAGATAAAATATATTGTTTTATAATATATAATATTATAATACATATATATATAATAATAATAATTATAATATATATATATATATATATTATTGTATGAATGTTTTTAGTTATAGTTGAAAATAAATTATTTTAGAATATATATAATATATATATATAAGAGGGACACTTTGGTCATTTGAAAATCTTGTTCCATCTTGTCCTAGCTATATCAAACGTATAATAGTACAATTAATAGTTATATATATATATATATATATATATATATATATATAAAACGAAAAAAAAAACAAAAACAAGTATTTTGTGTTTTTCAAATCTTTCACTTTTAACACTGATTTTCTTTTTCATTTTTTTTGTTTTTCGAAAATCGAATGAAAAACGGTTAACGAACGCGTTTCCAAAATCGTTTTTGAAAAATAAAAACGAGAACGGACTGCAAAATAGCTGTAGGACGGAACCTAGGGTCCGTCTTGTAAACGTTTTTCAGTTACTGTTTTTTGAAAATAAAAATATTGTTTTCGGTTTCAGTTTCGAATTCTGAAAACGCGTCTAGTAGCATATACTGAAAGCTGTCTTTTAAAAATAAAAACGGAAAAAACGTGTCTGGTAGGTTAACTGAAAAATATCAAAAATTGAAATATCAAATTTTATATTTTGTTTAATATTATTACAATTTTAAACAAATTGATTAAATAATTAACCAATATAATTTTTGTATTGTAATTTATAAATTAAACAAAAGTAACATATCACAAATTACTTAAAAAAAAATCAAATAATCAATTAATCAAAATTAAACCCTTAAATTATAAATAAGTATTATTTTAGTAAATAAAAATAACAATATATATATATTTATATATATATATATAATTAAAAAAGAAGAAAAAGAAAGGAAATCGGATTGGTCAAAAAGAAGAAAAGAAGAAAAAGAAAGGAAGAAGATCGAAGAAGAAGAGGAAGAGGATCGAAGAAGGAAAAAGATCGGAGAAGAAGAAGCCCCAGAGAAGGAGAATAATAGGATCGGAGAAGAAGAAGAGGATCAGAAAAGAAGAAGAAAAAAAAAGTGAAAAACAAAAACATTGTTTTTTTTAACAAATAAAGTAAAAAACAAAAACAAAAACATAGAAAATATATATTTTATGTTTTTTTTAATATTTCGCTGTTAACATTGGTTTTGTTTTTTATTTTGTTTTTTGAAAATAAAATGAAAAACGTTAATGAATGTGAATTCGAAATCGTTTTTGAAAAACAAAAAAAGAAAATAGACCGAAAAATGCTACAAAACAGGGCCTTAAGACTTCACAAAATTAGTTGTATGTAATAGATTTTTTGTTTAGGCGTGTATTGACTATCTGGTTATAAACATTCACTGTACGCTATGATTATAGATCATTTTGACGTTTAAATTCCATTATAATTGTAAATCCTTTAAGGGTTATGATTATTATTATTTTGTTGAAAGATTTATAAGTTATGATTCAAGTAAAATTATACATATAACTACGTAAGGGTTGATTTTTTTTTTCCTCCTAGGAAGGATGTTCATATTAGTTGCTTGGATAGTCGAATGTGGAAATGATGAGATATATCACCTTTTTATTGTGTGTTTGTAATCAATTACCGAAAATATCCATAAAATAATCGATTCTTTATGCTTTAAAAGGCACATCCCCTCTCTCTCTCTCTCTCCAAAAGAGTTGTCTGAAAGTCGATCTACAAATCCCCTCTTTAAAAAAAAACCGTGTCTCGAGATATTGCACAAAAAAGTAACAAATATTTCTGATCATCTTTTTTTTTTCATGCATTTTTGTATGGCTTAACAATGTATGAACATGTACGGACATTTTTTCTTCAGTTTTTTTGATATGTTTACGAGCTATTATATATGTGCCAAAGATTTCGTTACATTGATCTAAGTTTTTTTTGAAATGTTTTGGAGTGTTTTTGTAATTGGTCCTAGGATTTTGTTTTTTTTTTAAAAAAAAATTATGAGTTTTTTTTTACATTGGTTTAAGCTTTTTTTAACTAGTGCAAATAAGTTTAAAATATTAGGAAAAAAAGCTCGAACCCTTAAGAAAAAAGCTCGATCATTCACAACAAAAAAAACAATTTAAAAAAGCACGAACCCTTAAGAAAAAAACTCGATCCCTTACAAAAAAAGCTCGATCTTTAGTAAAAAAGCTCGATTCCTTAGTAAAAAAGCTCGATCATGTAGAAATAAAGCTCGATCCCTTACAAAAGAAGCTCGATCCCTTACAAAAAAATGCTCGAACATGTACAAAAACAGCTTGATCCCTATCAAAAAAACTCGATCGCTTACACGTAAAGATTTTAGTTGAATTCTTTATTAATTGTAAATTTAATATTAAATATTATTTTCTTAATATTGGTATGTGATGAAGATTTTCACAGGACAATGGATCGGGTGAGAATAGTCATATCTTATAACGGTCGACGAGAGCAATTACTCGACGGAAGTCAGAGGTTTTTTCGGTTCCGATTAGGGGTGTGCAAAAAATTGCCAAACCGAACCAAGCCGACCAACCCATAAAGTTTGAGTTGGTCCAATTACAAATATAAAAAATAGGTGGGTCGATTTGTCCTTTGGACAAACCGATTAAAGGTGGTTCAGTTTGGGTTGAGTGAAATAATTCACCAACCCAAACCAAACCACATAATTTAAAAAGTAAGACTAAAATATAAAATTCACCTATGTTTTCTTTTCAGTCAATGTTTTATAACTTTTACCGATTACTTTAACCATTTATAGTTTATTTATTTGTTTTGATAATATTCTTTTGATTGATTGATGTATTAGGGTTTCAAAAGGATAGATAATGTCAAACATGCCTGTAATTGGTACTTACTCATTTGATTTTTTTGTACTTCCTTTATATATATATAATTAATATTTCATGTTATGATTATTTTATTTAAATATTTTTTATAATAAAATATAAAAAATAAAAGATTTTTGAGTTCAAATCTAAATCGATAAACCAATCCAAACCAACTCGACCTTTTTTGGTTTGGTTTGAATCGGTTTGAAAAATCAAATTGGTTTGGTTTGGGTTGAAATATAGCCAAACCGATCCATATTGGTTTGGTTTGACACTGAGCTTCAACCCAAACCAAACCAAAAATGCACACTTCTAGTTTCGATAGCCAAGGTTTGTATGTGTCAAAGAATATGACTTACGACGAACTGGTGTCAATCGTGCAAACCATTGTGAAGTATGATGAGAACAAATACAATAATAATCTACAGTCTATATCAATCGTTCTTGGGACTACATGTCTTACATTTATAAAAAAACGATGATGATTTTTAGTTTATACTAAAGGAAGATAGGGTATCAACCGGAAGTAGCCGACCATGCTGATATAGTGGGACCTCAATTCAACGATGTCTTTGGTTGTCAAATTCAGATGAACGGTATGCAGTACAACCACTAATACAATGAGATCTACAATGACTTAAACAATGAGAAGAATACAGAACCGAATGTTGGGCCGATTAATGAGGTGGATAATGAGACAAATTATCATCCAGTAGATAATTTAGGGAACAATGAGGAAGATAAAGAACCTGTCCAAATGGAAAGACGTGCAAGACGTGTATACAGATTTAGTTCCAGTGCACCAGATATAGCTGAGACCTCCGAGGTCCGGGCTAATGTAACTCCAAATGATTCTAATAATACCACAACGTGTGTTATTCCAGGAGTAGAATCATACTCGTTTGGTATGGATAGAAGCAGGAACATGGTAGAAGATTAACCTACATGTATGATATATAAGGGGCAATTTTTTCCTAGTAAAATAGATTTGAGGAGACTTGTTGGACATTTTGCAATGCGGCACAACTTCGAGTGGAAGGTGAAATGGTCGAATAAGACAACGTTACATCTTGTTTGTTTGATGGAAAATTGTACGTGGAAGTTAAGAGAGCGGTGATGAGAGATGAAGGGACATACTTCTAAGTAAGAAGTTTTATCAATGAACACACTTGTCTGTTGGAGGAGATTCACCGACGCCATCGACAAGCTAGTGCAGTCATAATTGGAGAAGTGGTTGCACCTAGACTTCAACAACATGATGGTCAACTAATGCGTCTGAAGGACATAATCGCCGACATGAAAACAATGTATATCATCCAAATAATGTACAGTAAGGCATATCATGCCCTCGATTATACGTTGTCACTGACCTATGGAACACATGAGGAAACCTTCCAACTGTTGCTATCATTCGGTTACGTTTTGGAACAAAACAATCCTAGCACAATAACTGACTTACAGTGCAAGAAAGATGGTAAATTCCTCTACTTTTTCATGTCGATTGGTGTCTCACTTAGAGGATTTCGGATGTGTATGCGTTCAGTTATTGCCGTTGATGGTACCCATTTGAAGGGATGATTTAGGGGTACAATGTTTGTTGCAACTGCACAAGATGGGAATGAACATGTGTATCCAATTGCTTTTGGGTACGACGACATAGAAAACAACCTTGCATGGGAGTGATTTTTGGATTGCTTGAAGGGTTCCCTTGGTCATATTGATGATCTGGTTTTCATTTTCGATAGACATGCAAGCATTGAAGCAGGGATTTCTAATGTGTTCCCTAATGCCACCCATACCATATGTTGTTGGCACTTTTCTAAAAATATTAAGATGCTATATCACATAAAGGATGTTGCCGTAATAATGGACAAAACAGCTCGCACGTACACTGAGTTGAAATATAACGGGCATATGAAAAAGTTAAGAAACTTGCACCAGAATGCATATGATTATGTAATTGATGTCGGTCAACACAAGTGATCCCCGTGTACACTGTCTCGAAAGAAGGTACATGGTGATGATAATAAATGATGCAGAATGCATAAACTCATGCCTCAAATTTGTAGAACAACTGCCAATTTTGACTCTGGCTTAGTTCATTAGGAATATGCTACAGTGGTGGTTTCATGATCGTTATCGAGTTGCACAGTCCATGTGTCATCAGTTGACCGATGCATTGCATCTTGTGATCCTAAAACATTTGGAGAAATACGGTTTTATGACCGTAAATACAGTCGACCAAAACATATTCTCGGTGAAGCGGTCTAGAAAACAATGGACTGTGACTTAGCCTGAAAGACCTGCACTTGCAATAAATTCCAAATGGACCAACTTCCATGTTCTCACGCACTCGCTGCCACAAGGTACTTCATAAGTTTTAGTGTACGGTTTATATTACTAAAATGTGAAAATCATCCTTTTCAATGTTTTTATAGGGAGCGAAACTTAGATTTCACATCCCTATGTGCGGACTACTACAAGAGACAGACACTTATTAATGCGTATTCGGTTCCTATTATATCGGTTGGACATCCTTCAACATGGGTAGTGCCATATGATATCACTGACGGGTGGTTTTGAATCCAATCTCCAGAAGGCAAGCAGGACGTCTGAGGGCGGGGCGACATGTCTCATCTTCGAAAAGAACATCCACACAATCATGTAGAAGATGTGGACAAATCGGGTCATAATTCCATAAGGTGTTCTAACCTACCTTTGATTAATGAAGGTCCAAGCAGAGTTGTTCCAGAGGAATACCGCCGTAAGTGTAGCATCTTTCATTCAGTTGGACACAACAAACAGATGTGCCCTAACAGGGACTGTAATGCGGAATGAATGACGACGTTTCGATTGATGACATTGTAAACATTTGGAATTGTATTACATTGTAATAATTTGGAAGACACTTCAAACAGAAACATTTTTAAAACAATTGAAATAATATAATTGAAATAGAATGTCTTTGTCCAAAAAAAAAATACAACAAATTAAAAAATTAAAACAACAAATATACAACTAATCTCTAGGCAGGCCTGGAGTTATAAAAAATCTCCACAACCATTTTCTCCCGAATGATCCCCATGTCGTCCTCTAACCAATCGAAAGGCTGTCGATCCGCTAGTAAGTTCTCGATCAGTCTCAATGTATAGGGACCACAGTTACCCCTGCAATTGGACACATATACACGCGTTACAATTCGTTTTCAATGAAATATAAGCAAGATAATGAAATATAATGTCTTACGATTGTTTCTATTGGGGGACCGTAGAAGTGGACACCACGCTGACCGTGAAGAGCTTATTTTCTCTAGTAAATGGTCGATGACCACCTCGTCGCGCAGTGTGGAACCCTGCGTCATTCAATAACGATGGCAAAACTATCGTAAATGGGCAAACTTGCTGCTTCCTGATATACACGGGGACATTCTATCTCTAGGGGTCCAGTATCTCCAGGTTCCAGAGAATTAGGTCGTCGTTCACTAGAAGCCAATGTTGGCGCCCAACGTTGGCGCCCAACGTTGTACGGTAGGACCTGTAATAATATTCAGAAGGTGTTAGGAAATATGAAAAGTTTTTAATTGAAATCATTTACATCGTGTAACACTCACTAAGTCAATCTCGTGCCATGGACAGTTTCCACTTGTGGTAGCTCCACAGACCGTCTGAAGGTCCTCATCCAACCATCGAGACTGCAACACATTCCACATCGCCGTGGTCACAACCACATGAGCATCACGAGGCATCATTCTCTCCCACTGCAACATCATAAGTGGTTGCACATACAATCATTTACAGGAAGTTATCAACAATAAAAAACCTGAAAACTATACGCGATAACATATAGGTATAAATACATATTGTCATATGTAAATTTTACTAGACGTACACGTCATCGATAAAGAGGATAAAATTGCCAAGTGGACATCCAAATAGGCATTCAGAAAATATCCTACAAGACATCACTAAAGAAGAGAAGCCCGAGTAAACAAGTATTGAACAAAACCTACTCAACGTCATATACTACTCGGGGTCAGTTAAAGATACTCGGGGATAGTTGATTACATTTTCTACACGGGATCAGATTACGTCACTCGGGACCATCTGATATCGTGTTCTACTCGGGACAAACATGAAGAAAACCGAATAAAAAGCTCAGTGCGTAACTCATACGAATCGAGTCATTAAAATACGTGAAGATATCCATATCAAAGAGGGATTCCAAGAAGAACAGAATATCAAACAGAAAGGGTTCCTAATCAGGCAACAATCTTATTTCTTTAAAAAATCTGCGCTATTATAAGGAAATAAGTCTTAACTGGACTACATTGCTAGAGTCCCATTCGATCTCAATACAAGTCTCCAAAACAGGAAAGAAGACAAACTACTTCGAACAAGTAAACAATCATAATTAAATACAAAGATCTTTTATTACTTGTACAAAGAGGATTATGGTTCTATGGACATATAAATAGACCCATAATCTCATCACAGAAGATACAGAGAATATACAGAAATCATATAGAAAAATACAGAGAGAAAAAGAGAGATCGAGAATTATAACTATTATATTCATAGTGGATTTTAGCTCGATTGATCATTCAACCACCCGTGGACGTTTCTCTGGTCATCGGAGTTTTACCACGTAAAAAACTTACGTCCAATTACTTTCTCCTTCTTTTTCTCTTTGAGATCACAACTAAAATCCAAATCTTGTTGACTTTTCTCATACATCCAGAAATCGACGCCAACAATTGGCGCTAGAAGGAGGGGTTCTCGAACCTCCGATTTAATTAAAGGTAATGGCAGGAAGCAGAAGCAGTTCAAGAGATGTCTAAAAATCTCCAGATAACTTCCATGTTGGCAGTAGCTCGCGAGATCTCACTGCAATCATGGAGAACCAACCAACATCCCTGGCAGGGATCCAGCAAGTTCCTCTAACCAGCCAAGACCTGACACAACTCTTCCGAGAGGCGCTGCAACAGTTGGTGGCAGACACAGCAAAGAAAGGAGTTGATTTACTGGCAGCAGAAGAAGCGCAACCTCCGAACCTCCCACCTGCAAGGCTTCGTTCGGTTGTAGTGGAGCAAGGACTAAATACACCGAAAGCCGGAAGAAAATCTTCTCTAATCAATCAGGCTGGACGTGAAACACCCGAAGAGGAACGACCACGCCATAAGCAGAACCAGGATCAGACAACCCGTGCCAAACACCGCAAACATGACCAGTACAGGGATAGGTCGTCATCAGAAGATATCAATCGATACCATCGCAAGCGTCATCACGGAACCATACATGAAACCCGACATCATAGTGAAGAGCCAGAGAGAGGAATGATAATCACTTAGCGGTTCAACCATCATGGAAGTCCGGTGAGAGACAGAGACGTCGAAATTCAGAGCCTAACTCGAGAAATAGAAAACAATAGGCGTCAAATGGACGCACTTGTCAGATGTTATAGGTACAACGATTTATCTGACGATGAATCCGACAGCCCATTCACTAGGGAAATCTTACAGACCTCATTCCCATAAAGGTTCAGGATGCCGCACGTGGAGCAGTTCAAGAAAGATACAGACCCTAAAGAGTACGTCAGACGATATAAAAGTGCTATGGCCCAGTATGCCCACAGCGATCCCTTACTATGCCTCAACTTTCCACAAACTCTAGGAGACACGGGCTCAAGATAGTTTGGGAGATTGCCCCCAGCAAGCATCGGAAGCTTCAGTGAACTAAGCAGGAGTTTCTCAAGGTAATTTATGAGCAACGTTCACATGAGAAAATCAGTGGCTTACCTTTCTTAGATAAAACAAGGTAAAGATGAGTAGTTGAAGAAATACCTGGGGAGATTCGGCCAAGCAGTTTCAGAAATTGGCAGCACAAACGATGAAGCGATAATTGTTGCGTTCAACAACAACCTACAGAATGGACGATTATCTTTTGACCTGAGAAGAGCCCGTCTAACCAGATATTCATATATGATGGACATGGCAAGAGGATATGCACTAGCTGAAAAAGAAGAATTAGCCATAGGAGGATGCTATATGCATGGAGGAAAGCCCGAAAAGGACGCTGAGTCCAATGTGCAGAACCAAAAGGGAAAAAAGAAAGGAAACAGCAAAGAAAAAAGTAAGGATGGGAGAAACGGGCGTAGTGCCGAACAAATCACAGAGAAATTCCGAGGTAGATAAGCCAATTACACCCCACTTCAGAAAAAGAAGGAGGAAATCTTGGTCATACTGGAAGAGAAAAATCTGGTAAAAGAGCTACACCGACAGTCTCAGTTTGCTCGGTGAGATACAAACAAATACTGTAGGTTCCATAAGGAAACCGGTCATGAGACTAGCAAGTGTTACCAGCTCAGAGATTACATAGAAACCCTCATTCGGGAGGGACATCTTCAGCATGTAATCTTGAAAAGAGATGAGAAGTCGGAAACAAAGAAATAGATCAGGGCCGCTCACAGTTCTGGTCGAAATCAAAGTGCCAGTCCAGAGGCCAATGAAGTAATACATACAATCTTTGGAGGACCGTCCACTGAGAGAAGTAACCCAGAGCGAACACATGAAATCAGAGAAGCAGTAGAAGCAAGACATAACTTCGATGTGAACTCGGTCGAGCCAGACCCGAAAAGGGTAAAGGAGGGATGAGACCCAATAATATTCACAGTAGCAGACTCACATAGGGTCTATGTCTGACCAAATGACGCCCTGGTCATAAGTGCCCAGATTGGTCACCGGGAAGTCAGGAGAATCTTGATAGATAATGGAAGTTCGGTAGACATTCTTAATGTATCGGTCTACGATCTGCTCAGGTTGGACTGAAAGGATCTACAATCTTTCCATACTCCACTCAGAGGATTCGGAGGAGTTGAGGTCAGGTCACTCGGGACGGTAAAGCTACCTGCGAAGATTGGAGTGGCATCTTGCCAGAGAACTGTATTGCTAGACTTCATGGTGGTAGACTTAGACAATTGGCCGTATAATGCGCTGTTGGGTCGGCCATTCCTAAATAAAACTAAGGCCGTAACAACCACTTATGCATTGATGATCAAGTTCCCGACCGAGCAGGGGGTCGGTGTAGTCAAGGGATCCTAAGAGATGGACCGAAGAGCTAACCTGTCAGTATACAAAGATAAAAATGATGGTGAACAAGTATGCACTATAACGCAACCGAGTCAGAACAAAGAGTCACTGTCATTCAAATTTGATCCAAGAGAAGAGTCGAATGAGTCCAAAAATGAACCGGTCGAAGAAATTATCTTGAAAAAGATGAATCAGATAAAAAGGTCAAGATCGGGGCCAATTTGGAAGGAAAAGTCAAACAAAGCCTCACTGATCTGCTCAATTAATACAAAGATGTGTTCGCCTGGAGTCATGAAGACATGGTCGGGATAGATGCCGGAATAATATCTCACCATCTCGCAGTAGACCCGAATGTAAAACCAGTGATACAAAAGAGAAGATCATTCAATCTTGAAAGAAGTCAGGCAATCAAACAGGAAGTGGAGAAGCTACTCGCTGTAGGGTTAATTAGAAAGATCAACTACCCTCAATGGGTAGCTAATATAGTCCTCGTCCAAAAGAAAAATGGACAATGGAGAATGTGCGTAGATTTCACTGATTTAAACAAGGCATGTCCAAAAGACAGTTTTCCACTTCCAAGGATAGATTAGTTAGTGGACGCTACATCAGGCCACGAATTGCTCAGTTTCATGGATGCCTACTCGGGATATAACCAACTCCGGATGGACAAGGCTGATGAAGAAAAACAACATTCACAACTGATCAGGGCTTGTACTATTACACAGTAATGCCCTTCGGATTAAAAAATATAGGGGCAACATATCAAAGACTGGTCAACAGAATCTTCGCACAAAAAATATGAAGGAACATGGAAGTGTACATTGATGACATGCTGACCAAGAGCATCCTCGACAGACAAGTATACCTCAGACCCGCGAGAGAAGTTTGATGTTTTGAGGAGATATCAGATGAAGCTGAATCCGAACAAGTGTTTATTCAGAGTTCCTTCAGGAAGGTTCCTGGGTTTTCAAGTTCACCAAAGGGGATTCGAAGTCAATCCTGAAAAGATCCTGTAGAAAATGACCTCACCAAGGACATTAAAAGAAGTACAGCGCACAACAGAATGTTTAACTTCCTTGGGAAGATTCATCTCAAAAGCCACGGACAGAAGCGCACCTTTTTTCAGAGTAATCAATAAGGGAAAAGGACTCGAATGGAATGAAGAGTGCGAGCAGGCTTTCTTAAAAATCAAAAAGTACCTGGGGCAGGCTTCTATCCTTTCGAAACCACAAATGAGAGAAATACTCCATTTATACTTATCAATTACAGAACTAGCAGCAAGCTTAGTCCTGGTTAGAACAAAAGATGGAGTACAAAAGCCAGTGTATTATACCAATAAGGAACTCTTACCAGCCGAGACCAGGTATTCACAAGCAGAAAAAATGGCCCTAGCATTGGTTTCAATGGCAAGGAAGCTAATGCCATAATTTCAGGCTTATACAATCCAGGTTCTCACCGACTGCCCATTGAAACAAATTTTACAAAAGCCAGAGATTGTAGGAAGACTAACCAAATAGGCAATCGAGTTAAGTGAATTCGATATCTAGTATGTCCCCAGGACATCTCTCAAGGGACAAGCAGTGGCATATTTTATAGCAGAGTTCACAGAACCAAACCTGGAAGCAAAAAAGATGTTAGGTAAAAATTTCTCATGGAAATTATATGTTGATGGCTCATCAAACACTCACGGTAGTGGGGCATGGATCGTAGTATGCACTCCAGAAGGATATGATGTCGAATGTGCCATGAGGTTTGACTTCAAAGCAACCAACAATCAACCTGAGTACGAGGCGCTACTAGCTGGACTCAGAGTCTGCATAGCTCTCGGGGCGGATGAAGTCGAGATATTCAGCGATTCACAGGTAGTTGTCAACTAAGTCTTGGACGAATACCAAGCCAAGGATGAAGGCATGATAGCCTACCGTGACATTGCAAAACAGCTAATCTAGAAATTCAAAGAATATAGGATTGCCCAGATCCCTAGGGAGGAGAATGAAAAGGCAAACGTTTTATCCAAATTAGCATCGGCAACAACAACGATCAAGCCAAAAAAAATATTCTGGTTGCACATCTCCTCAAACTGAGCACAACTGAACTGAAAAACTTAGAAATTTCAGAAATTTGAACACCGTCAGAGGGTTGGATGACTCAGCTTAAAAGGTTCCTGGAAGAAGGCGTGCTCCCGGAAGATCTCTTACAAGCAAAACGCATCAGGTATCGATCAGTAAGGTACACGTTGGTTGGAGGAGAACTATACAGAAGGGGATTTTTCCGAACACTCCAAAGATGTGCGTTAGAGGATGAGTATATCGGATATTACAGGAAATCAATGGAGGAGTTTGCAGAAACCACACTGGGGGTAAAATTTTAGCACACAAGGTACTCAAGCAAGGTTATTATTGGCCTACTTTATTCTCAGATGCACAACGATGTTCGAAGAGTTGCAATACTTGCCAAAGGATCACTATTGATATCCGACAACCTCCTGAACAACTCAGAAACCTCACATCCCCATGGCAAAGTGCCATGTGGGGTTTGGATTTAATCGGCCCAATTCCAGCCGAGACAGGGGGTGGAGCAAAGTATGCCATAGTAGCCGTTGACTATTTCACGAAGTGAGCAGAAGCTGAAGCGTTAGTGCATATCACAGAAGCAAATACCATAAATTTTATGAAAAAGAATATACTCTATAGGTTTGGAGTCCCAGATGCTATTATCACTGATAACAGTACCCAGTTCGATAACCCGAAATTCAGACAGATGTGCAAGGAATACCAAATTGCCAATACTATGCCACACCTACCCATTCTCAAACGAACGGGCAGGTTTAAGCAGTGAACAAAATCATCAAGCATACACTCAAAGCGAAGCTAGATGCCAAGAAAGGGATCTAGGTTAAAAAGCTTCCCGAAGTATTATGGGCGTATCGGACAACAACAAGAACGTCAACAGGAGAGACTCTATTCACTTTAGCGTTTGGAACAGAAGTTGTTATCCCCATAGAAACATCATATGCATCACCCCGGGTCAGGCTATATGATGAAGATCAGAATGTTGATATGCTATTACAAAGTCTAGATGAGCTAGAAGAGAAAAAGGAGAAATCCCAAATACGAAATATGGCATATCAGTAAAGAGTAGCTCGCCACTACAACTCTCATGTTCGGGTCAGGAAATTCCAACTAGGAGATCTGGTACTCAGGAAGGTGTCATTGAACACAAAAAATAAAACTACAGGTTCCCTGGCTGATAAGTGGGAAGGCCCGTATAAAATCGAAGGAATAACTGACCATGGAGAATATTGGATTGCACGACCCAATGAAGGGGTTTTACCCCGACCATGCAATGCCCAATATATGAAGGTTTTCTATCCTTAAGTTATTTTTTGTTCTCTTTTCTAGTAAGGACAATTTTAGTTACGTCAGATATTAGCTTTGGAATTTAAATATTTGTTGATTTTGCAGTTATAAATAAAAATCAAACTCGGGATTTTCGAAAGATAAAACATATGATAATAAGAACATTTGGAAGACAAGCATGATAATAAGAACATGCAAATAGAATACTCGGGACCATTCGAAGGAGCATGCTAACCGAGCAAGGTCAATTGACCTTAGCAAAAAGGCAAGCCTGACGCACCAGATTCTGGAGAAAGGCTCAGGACGCTATCGAAAAAAATTCTGGTGAAATGCGTAGTTGTGTTAAGCAATTCGAAAATCTTAACGATTCGGCAAACCCTTGCACAGAAAAATTGGGGAGACGTCCTCGGTAACGTGTAAGGACTCAAAACATAAGATCATTGTGAGCCTTGATGTAATGTTTGGGTAGCAACCGAGTATGAAACACAAGTATAAATCTACTTGCCTGTTTTAAGATGACTCGGTTAATAATACAAGCTAGTTTAATAAGTTACTTGGCGTTAAAAATTATTCGGGTGACAAAACCAGTTTAATAAGATACTCAGTGAGGTTACCCGAACATCAGAATAAGCCAGTTTAATAAGATACTTAACGTTAAAAATTATTCGGGTGACAACCGGTTTAATAAGATACTAGGTGAGGTTACCCGAACATCAGAATTAGCCCGTTTAATAAGATACTTGGCATAAAGATTGCAATAGCCAGTTTAATAAGATACTCGACAACAACAATCAAGAAAGAAGATACTTGGTGGAATTCCTTGAGCAATAAATCAGATCAAGACCACTCGGTTTTCAGAATCAGCTAAACTCGGGATTTTATTAATCTCTTTAAAGAATCGTTACAAAGAATTGTTTCAAAGAATGTTACAAAGAATCTCTACAAAAATTCTATAAGAATCAGGAGGATTTTGAACTCTTGTCGATGCTCGGGTCGGGCACCATTTCATATTCACGAAGCAGACTTTTGTTAGAAGGCCAAGCAATAGTGTCGATCGAATAGTCCATCCACCGGCTGTAATCTTCTCTTGGGATCGGTCCGACATCAGGCACCACACCCTCCACGACCGACTCCTGACTGGCATAAAAGGTCGAGAGGGAGTGCTCAGATGGAACCTCCAAATGCATGGGATGAGGTTCTTTGCCTCGACTACGACAGTAAGCTCCCCACTCCTTCATCTGAGTCTAAAGAGATTCTATTGACCGATTCACGTGATTCTTGATCGACAGCTCCCAGTTGGTTCAAGCCTTTTCAGTTGCCCGATTCTTAACCTTGAAGAACTCGCCAGCTAAAACCAGCCCCCGCTGAAACTCTTGAAGGAGAAGGGCATCGTAGGCAGGGGATCTTTTAAAATGATCAACCCCATGGACTTCAAGTTCCAACCTGGCCTCTTTGGATAGGGACTCGACTGTCAAAGCTTGGCGTTCCAAGTCCTCGATCTTCTGTTCGTATACCGACTTGGACTGATCCGCTTCCTGCTCGGCCTTAAGCATTGATTCTTGGTCAGAAGACAATAGGTTTTGAAGTGACGTAGCCTTCTCTTCTACTAAAGAATCCCTCTTCTCGGCCTCCACCTGCTTCTCCAAACAGTGGTCGGTAAACACTTAGGCACTGCCGACTTCTTTCTGATAAGCCGATTCGACCTTGAGCACGGCTATCCTCACTCTCTTTCAGCTGAGCTTCCAGACACCTTATTCGATCAATTTGATGTTGCTGCGTCTGAACAAGCTCAACGAACTCGGCCACCATCTAGAAAAAAAAAATGAAATTAAAAATCTAGCAAGCAAATGGGCAAGGCAAGATTTAGGAATAAAACCTATATAAGATGCACCATTGAAGATATTTTGAAGACGACTCGTCAGAGGCGCGCCCCTGAGATGACTCCAATGATCATCCCCGATAAAAGCCCAACCAGATGACATCATCCCGAGCATATCCTGAGGTGAAGGATAGGATAGACCTCTCGAGGGTTCAACCCTTAGATCTTCAACCTCGGGGGGAGAGGAACCCCTGTTAGGCTCAGAAGTCTCCACACCCACCGATGCTTTGACATGAGCACTCGGGGGAATCTCAGCCCCAGTATCTTCATCACTGGAGTCAATAAATGAGACCATCCGAAGGACCTTCTAATGGTGAACGGGAGAGTCGACCGCTTTCCGTTTCTCAGCCCGAGAACAGTGGAAGCTGAGATCAGCTGTGAAATCTTCCTGAACATCATCCCGGAAGGATTCAAAAAATTCAGGACCTGTATGAACTTGGCCCTAAGAGGTTTTACCTCCATCACCGGCGTCTAACCGCTTGACAGACCCTTCACCAAGACCCTCATTTTGCCTCACCCCATCATTAGGCAACTCCTGAGTGTGATCTGTTAGGCCATTAGGACCACTAGACTCCTCTATGGTCGGCCGAACAACTTCCTCGGGACATATTCGGGGATCTGCTCATCAGCCATGTCAGGTTCCTCATCAGACTCAGGTGGGGCAGTACCATCTTCGCTCTGACGATAAGCTTATTTTCGACTTGTTTGAAGAATCGACTTCACTTGGCGAGCTTGAAGGTCGCAGACGATGTCCGTATCGTACACTTAGAAGAAATAGAGGAATCACGTTAGAAAATAAAAATAAAAATATATAAAATAAAAAAAAAGGGTTACAAAGATTACTTACATTGCCTGCAGTAGCCCGAAATATGACTGAAGAAGCCGAGCTCTATCATCTTTTTCTCATTAGAAAGGTAAGTTCTGCTCCTCTTCTCCAGGGTGCAAACTGCTGCCCGAGCAAGTCTGGTTAGCTCAGCATCGCTGAATTCAAGCTTTTTCTTGTTTCATACCTTAAGGGAACAAAAAAAGCGGGGAACTTTCAACACTCTCCGAGTTTCCCCAGCCTAGAGAGCGAATTCAAGATCGAGATTCCCTCCGGTAAAAAACCAACTGTTCTTCAAAAACTTGTTGGATGAAGGGAATCCTCATTCAAAACCCCTCTTTTGGGGTCATCAGAGGTATCAACTCTCCGATTCATATTTGTCCCCTCATTGACCCAGCAATCTGGCAGATAGGACATAAGGAAATAGGTTCCTATCTTGCCAGACTGCCTCAGTGTGAAGAAGTGCCTGATTTCACTCGGGAAAGGCGGTGAAAAGTTCATTTGGCTCCACATATGCCACAATGCACATCAATATCTTATAGCTATTCGGGGCCAGTTGCGCCGGAGCGATCCTTGTTTCAGCCAAAAACGAGGCAATGAACGGCTGAAAAGAAAGTGTGACACCGCAGCAGAGCATGGACCCATAGATTGCCACCATGCCCGGGGGAGGATTCCACGCAGCTCTATCATCCGCAGGAATCAAGGTAACTGAGTTATCTAGGTCGAATCGGGCATGATATTTCCCGATTTCATCTGCCCCGACCATATTCGATTCAGTATCAAACCCACTTGGGCGATCAGCAGAGAAAGTGAGACGAGATACTCTGAATGCCTCTTCAACATCATTCTCGTTAACAGTCTTCTACCTGATCCGAACACTGCCCGAACTATGCTTATAGACTTCACTTTTGCTTTGATGTTTTCCCATCCTTGATCAAAGTGGCACCCTGTGATTAGAAACGACAGATTCAGAACAAGATGAATCAGAGTCAGAACTGGAAAAAGAACTAAAAAGGACGTTAGGATGAAGCCCAGAAACGTCGACTTCTAAAAAAGGGGTTCATCAGGGGGGATTTCCCCAATAATCTTCGAATACAGCAAACTAATTGAAAATCCCCACGATTGAGTGCTTCAAGAGCTATAGTACAGAGTCGAAGACGGGAAGTTGGTTCCATTAAAACTAACCTTGAATAAAATCTGATGCAGAATCTTCTCAATGGAGAATGGCGATTTTCTGCGCAGAGAAATCTGGGCTAGGAAAATTTTCTGGTGTGAATTTTCGAGAATGAACCAGCACAACCCCTCAGTGAAGAATTTAAAAGGGCAGTAGCACGAAACCCTAGGGTCTCAAGGCGGGAAAAATCAATGACAATATTTGATGTCGTAGGCGGTGCACGGGGGAACTAGCTTTGGCCGTCAGAATTACAAAAAGTCGCAATCATTGAGATCTCGCGTGAGGAGGCAAATCGAATTTACAGGGTCACCATCAAGACACGCCATTATGACAAGACATTTACTCTGGCACTGAATAGATATAAAAATTGAAGAATTGATTAAAATACTTTTGCCCGAAACAAAACCCTGTTCGGCAAAAATATTTTAAGGGGGTATTGTCGTTTGTAAATTTTACTAGACGTACACGTTATCGACAAAGAGGATAAAATTGCCAGGTGGACGTCTAAATAGGCATTCAGAAAATATTCTGCAAGACATCACTAAAGAAGAGAAGCCAGAGTAAACAAGTATTGAACAAAACCTACTCGGGGTCAACTGACGTCATATACTACTCGGGGTCAGTTAAAGATACTCGGGGTTAGTTGATGATATTTTCTACTCGGGATTAGGTGACGTCACTCGAGACCAGCTAATATCTTGTTTTACTAGGGACAAACATGAAGAAAACCCAATAAAAAGCCCAACGTGTAACTTACACGAATCGAGTCATTAAAATACCCGAAGATATCCATATCAAAGAGGGATTCCAAGAAGTCAGGAAACAATTATATTTCTTCAAAAAGACTGCGCTATTATAAGGAAATAAGTCCTAACCGGACTACATTGCTAGAGTCTCATTCGATCTCAATACAAGTCTCCGAAACAGGAAAGAAGACAAACTACTTTGAACAAGTAAACAATCATAATTAAATACAAAGATCTTTTATTACTTGTACAAAGAGGATTAGGGTTCTATGGACTTAGAAATATATTCATAATCTCGTCACAAAAGATACAGAGAATATACAGAAATCATATAGAAAAATACAGAGAGAAAAAGAGAGATCGAGAATTGTAACTATTATATTCATAATGGATTTTGGCTCGGTTGATCATTCAACCACCCGTGGACGTTTCTCCGGTCATCGAAGTTTTACCACGTAAAAAACTTGCCTCCAATTACTTTCTCCTTCTCTTTCTCTTTAAGATCACAACTAAAATCCAAATCTTATTAGCTTTTCTTAAACATCCAGAAATCGACGTCAACACATATATAGAATTGTGTATCCAATATGTTGATCCTCTGGTTGTACGCAGCGTGGAAGCCTCGCTGACGCTTCTAAAGAATATGGAGGTACGCGTCATATGCTGACAATATATAAAAGTAATGAATTGTTAACAATACATCATTTTTTAAACAAACGTTAATTTGAAAATGACGTAAGTACGTACCATGTCCTCCAAGTCCATGAAGTTGGGCTACATCCGCATAAACCATTTGGTGTTGATTGGTATCAGCATGTCCACATCACATCTTTTTAATTGTTGGATTAACTTTATAAAAAATTGATTAAACATAAAAACACTACCAAATTCATAGAAGAAGTTGTACTCACAGTTTCCCGTTGATGTTCTTCTTGAATGCTTTGTATGCCGCTAGCTGGTCGGCGTCCACCGGTCCGTGGGGGTAAAAAACATGTTCCGTAAACTGGAGTCGTGTCCTTAACCTCTTCGAATAGTATGGATTTGTGTAAGGGCTCAACAACTGCGACCCGTGCTTCAGTATACGCTTCTTGGGCGGGATCGTTGTGTTCTATGATGGAGGTGGGTGGGAGCTCTAGAGCTCGGTTGATGTGCTAGCAGGTGAAGGGGACCACTGTGGGATCGATGTACTTGGTGGTGGTGGAGGTAGGTGAGAGCTCTGGAGCTCGGTCGATGTGCTGGCTAGTGGAAATGACTGTTGCAGGATCGATATGGTGGGTGGTGGAGGGGACCGCTGCAGGATTGATGTGTTGGTTGGTGGAGAGGACCGTTGTGGCTAAATCGATGTGCTCAGTGGTGGAGGGGAGGTTTGGAGCTCGGTCTCTGTGCTGGGTGGTATAAGGGACCGTTGCGGCTGGATCGATATGCTTGGTGGTGGGGGTGGGGGGTGGGGGAGCTCTGGAGCTCCTTCTTTGGGCTGAGTGGTGGGTAAAGCTGGGCAGAGACCAGACTGTTGTATGCGTAGCAGGACTAGTTTCACTAGTACGAGACTGAGCCTGACTATCCAGACCTGGCCCCTCGGTTGTTTGGTGCTCGCTACGTCCATCTGTCTTGTTTGTCCCCCCCCCCCCCCCCCCCCCCCCCCCCCCCCCCCCCCCCCTTATATACCCACTTGTCCTGTCTCCGGGACTAAAGTCTGGATCAGAAGGTGGTGAACCATTCCTTTGTGTATGTGTTGTCGACCTCTAAAGCCCTTAGATCATATCCAGCAAAACTTGTGTTGCTGCTGTCGATCCTCATCACTTTTCCAGATCATATCCAGCAACTCCCGGTGTTGATGCTGTCATTTCTCCTCACTCTTCCGGAGGGCTTCACGTACATCGTTCAACAGATCTTCCTATGAAGCTTGAAATCATGTCTACATTATTAGTATAAAACTATCAACATGTTACGTTAGTAAAAAATTAAAATTTCATTTCATTTTACCTCTACATCATGTCCACCGACCCCATGGGAATCCCTGTAGATGTAGTAGGTGCACAGGTGGTAAACCGAACCCATCTATGCCTCTCTCGCTGAGGGTCCGACTGATATGCCTCACTGTCATTGGCCCTATCCCTGAAACCCCCACCCTCTGTCCCATTGTTCCCGTAAAAGGTAGTCTGATCAGGGACCAGAGGCAAAATCTGAGGCCGGTTCTCCTCTACATACAGGCTCCCCCCCATTTAGCCCCGTATAGTACTATGCCTCTTTCTTGGCTGGTGTGGGCACTAGTTTTATCCTCGCAAACATCTTAAATCTTAGTTAGAATAATGTAAATGTATACTTAGTAACTAATATAAACATTAACAAATTAAATACACAGCCTGGCTTTAAAAATCTTGGCCAACTTCTTCTGTCTTGGTTGTTTGCTCAACTCCCACATCAAAATACGGGGAGACAGAACCACAACCCTCTGATTACTAAACTAGAGGGCCAAATCAGGGATCACATCGAAAGAAAATATCTACATCAAAGATAAGTACGATAACAATGCATAACATTTAGGACACCATCAATAAAGTACAGGTTGTAATTCAAAGTTCTTACCAGTAGGGCGTGAGATAGACTGTAAATGTTGTAGGTCTCCACCGTATATACGTGAGCACCCTTTTCTTGCCGGTGTCTCTCAAACCCATCTCGTCGCCCATCAAACGCATCATTGAATGAGTAAATGGAATGCATGTACACTTGGTCACCCCACGGGAAGGCGTCGAACTCATCGAGGTCCTCCACCAGCCGAAACTGCCAAACTGGAATCTTGAATCTCTCATCAAACCCCATTAGTATCCAGTTCAACATATATATGAGGTAGAGCTTTACAACATCGTACGCCTCCTGAAACTCTCTGAGGGTGAGAACAACCCTTATTTCCTCGAACGAAACATCATTGGCTCTGAGAAAGTACCACTGATGTATGCAATTCTCCACTTCTGCTTACACGCTCGTGTCCGGTACAACTCCAAATTGTAATTCAGTGATTGGGTAAAATTCCACCTTGGAAAACATCACCGACTCGTTCCCTAACATGAACTGCATCTCATCTGTTGGGCCCATATGATGTAGCTCCCTCAAAAGCAAACGATGGACAACACCACCTGAAAACTTCATCTCCCGATGCATCGTCAGAAAATGCCCGAAACACGAAGCCATGAACCGACATCGGTCTTCATCAGTAAATTCTGTAAGGACCCGGTTCAACACCTCGTCTATATGGTAAAGGGCGTCAAAATGGTCGTGTCGAGTCAATTTGCCCTCGTACCAGTCTCCTTCTGGAGTTTTAAGAAAATATCTCAACATATTTCTCATTTGCAATGTCACTGAGATAATACTTTATTAAACTGAAAAAAGCTCGGATCAAACATGAAAAGTCTCAGCCAATTTTAAAAAAAGCTCAGGCCTTTGTAAAACAAGCTCGGGTCTTTGCAAAAAAGCACTGGCCTTTGCCAAAAAAGGTCAGGCCTTTGTAAAAAAGTCTCGGGCCTTTAAAAAAAATCTTGAGCCTTTGATAAAAAAACTCGGGCCATTGATAAAAAAGCTCGAACATTTGATAAATAATCTCGGACCAAACCCAACAGTAAATTATCTTAAAAAAACCTCGATTATGTTTTATAAAAGCCTGGGTTCACAAAAAAAAGCTCGATAATTTGAAAAAAAAAGCTCCAACCATTGAAAAAAAAACTCGATCCAATGAAAAACAAGTTCGAACCAGTGAAAAAAAAGCTCGATCCAATGAAAAAAACATTGATATAATGAAAAAAACTCGATCTAATGAAAAAAAAGCTCAATCCCTTAAAAAAAACTCGAATTACCAAAACCTTATTTTCACCAAAAAAATACTCGAATATCTATAAAAAAAACTCGATTCAACTACGAAAAAACTCGGAACCCCTTCAAAAAGTCTTGGTTACCTAGAATTCCATCTTCCTCAACAGATTTTTAACCAAATTTCAAACCCTAATCTAAACCACAACCATTCTCAGATCTCTATTTTAAATCTAATCTACAATTTCAATTAACAAAACATGAGTCTGACATGCAATGCAAGTTATCAACAATAAAAATGAGAAAAAAACAAACTCAACTTACCTCTGTCGATTGCAAAAAAACTGGTGTAATGTCGATCCGGTCACTTCGTTGTCGATTAGCTTTCAGTCGATTTCTTTCTCTCTCTTGCTTTTCTCTGATTTTGAAAACGATAACTTTCTCTATTTTTCAATAATTCGGGGTATTTTCGTCTGATCACGTTAAATGGTGCATTTTAAACATATATTAGTAAAGTGGTGATATTTGCACAATACCACCCACCAAATAGTGCCAATAATTTTTCGAACCCTAATTGAATTGTATTAATGTAATTGGAATTTAGAAGCGTGTGTTATATATTATCACATGATTCTAGTGAAGTTATCCTAGCATAAAGATAGATCGATTTTTTTTTATTAATAAGAAAGGAAAAAAAAAAGAAATAGAAAAAAGAACATAGTATTACTAGAGTTAAAATGAATATAAATATGTTGAATAATGAAGGATATCTCAATTTGTATTTATACTGCCGTTTTTTAATTCAGCTAATATATGACAGTTAATTTTATACATTACCCCCTTAAAAAAAGTATACATTACCGATGTTATAAATTGATTAAGAATAAATAAAAATATAAAACATAAACTTATAGAAGAGAAGAGATAAAAAACTAGCTAAAAGAGAAGTATTTTATTCCTCAATTGTTCTCATCACAAAGTGTATGAAATACAATGGTTTGAGACCCTTTTTATAGTCTCACAATCCCACATTACATTAAGTATATATAAATTACATTATAATGAATCATAAAATTGATCATTATGATAAAGTTAATGGGAATACAAAAGGATGAAAGTTTCTTCCATGGACTGATGGATATTTATTCATATATACTTGCATTATATTCATAACACTCCCCCTTGAATTAATATACATCAATCATACAGTGAATATGCCTCGTTAAATCCTTTGCTAATAAAAACCCGGTGGGGAAAAAAATAGCAGAGGAAAAAGAGTACATTATTCATCTGTATCTCAAATTAACCTTTAATGGTAATAGGGGTGCAAAAACTGTCTCATTAAAACCTTACTAGTAAAAACCCGATGGGATAAAAACCTAGTGAAGGAAAAAGAGTACAGTTGCATTGTATTTCCTCCAAATCGTAAAAACCCTTGATAAATATGCTCCCCCTCATTCTTATATGGATGTTTTAATATTTTGCTAAGATATTTCTATCTATCACATCCCAACCTTTTGGAAATCTTGTATGAAGAACTTTACTAATGTTGCTTTTCAAATTGGTGCAACCTGTTATATATAACATTATGTTATTTTATAATAAAAAAACACCATTTGAACATAGATTTGGTATTTCAAGACCAAAAGGTTCATCATTATTATTTTCATTAATGAATGAGGATTATACATCACTTTAATTTTATGTAACAAGCATCAAGGTATCCATTCAATAAGTTTTATCTATGAAAAAGTACTTCAGGACCTTTTCTTATATATGTTGATTCATGTATTATTATGTTAATTGAAAAACACTCAATACGGCCATTAATCGAGACTAAATATCATTTTCCAAGATTTTTTTCATCTTAGAAATTATTCCTTATAAACGTATAATTTGTAAACTCATCGGGAGTATTAATAAGTCTCAAACGATCAACATATACTTCTTTGGAATCAAATTTGTGGATTCTTCCAACACAATATTCATAAATACATATGTACTACATGCATTTTGTTATATTAAATTCAATATATACAAAATGTAGTATCAAATTACTTGCTTCAGGTATTTAAATCCTTATAGGATTTTTATTCATTGTCAAACTAGGTTTCTGCAGTAAACATTTTATCATAATTCGTACGAAAATAATTATATTCAATAAATTTGATGTCATCAAACATTTGAACTGCAGGTCCAAAATTTTCAAAAATAAGTATAACTCTGCCTTTTATTTTTCACCATTGTGTCGACATATATACAATTTATAGTTTAAGACCATCATCATATTTTCATAATACACATATCAATATATGATCTCAATTTCTATATTATCAATATAATTGATTTACATTTCGTATTCCAGGTGCCTCTTCAGGGGTTACTTAATCCTCTTTAATATTAAGTACACATGCCTCTTTATACAATTTTTTTTTTTCGGAGAATATAATCTCTTTATTTCTAGTACATGTGTCTCTACTGGGATAATTGAGATTTTTCTACTTTCTACTCCAAGAGTCTCATAGGGGGATTAACATTTTTCTATGTATCTTCAGGATTTTATTTTTTACTTATGAGAGACTAACTCTTTGGGAGTCTTTGATGATGATGATTTAATTATCAATTGAGTATTATTTTCACTATGTTTATGATATTTCAAATTCCACTTCTAAGGAACCTTATCATTTGAACTAAATTGTCTTTCATTAACAGATGCTATTTTTTTGTCATTTCATAAATTGTTCTACAGAAACAACCACTCGAGTTTGTTTATTGGTAGAATGTAATTTTATTATTTTCTTCGAATCATCTGAAAAATTATTTGCATGCTATGCAAATCACAAGATGATGCATACAATGTAATTTCACGTCATTTATCAATTTATGACAATTCTCCCCCTAACGACGAGAAAATTAAATTTCAAGAAAATCTTATGCATCATCGTAATTTTCTATATGATCTCGTTTATTATGTCATATTGTACTTTAAGTACTATCGTCTTATGTCCTTCGGAGACATTCAGTAGCAAAAATATTTTTCATTGAGGAAAAATATTTCAATATTTCGATGCATCATTTTCTTTAATTGAACTTCTAGTTTATAACATAATATTAATCATATGATATTATGACATGATAAACTATAAAAACAGGCATTCTTCTGGCATGTAAAATATTTTTTAATTGACACAAAATAATTTCTTTGTTCATTGATCTTCTAGATCTAATAAATACAATGTATTTTCATGTAATTATTTTTCACTTTGTATCAAAATAATAGCTTTTGTAGAGCATTCATTTTTTCTAGTTAAAAATCAATAAAATATTAAAATTTACCGTATATGCTCTTTTGTCATTTTATTTAACACCTAAAGCAAGCAGAAAGATTTTATAATTCCTAAAAGGTGTATTCAAAATGATTTCAAATTTTCTTGCTTTGTTTTGGTGTTATTCCACTTCTGGTGGATTAAAATGAATTTCTCGTAGTAATCACCTTAGCTTCAATAATTATTTTAAATATCTATATTTGCAATCACAACAATGACATTTTGAAAGAAACATCATTCACTTCAAGGAATGATATTAATCCAAATATTCTCAAATTACTAATATCAATATTGCTCCTTTAATAGCAGATTAGAGGCATATAATTATCATAATATATATTGTTACTTCATGAACAAATATTTGAGTCACGACGTGTAATATATTTCAATCATGTCTTTTCTTGGTAATCAAATCCTTCATCTTATCGAATCAAAAGGACTATTGGATCTTTACCATGAAATACTTATATTTCAACTTATCATAAATAAATAAAAACAATGATACAATATAACAAATCAATATGATTTTGAGTAACAATTTAAATGATGAAAATCTAAACACAAAATATATCTAATTTTAATAAGAATTCTAGATATCATAATTGTTATATGTAATATATATTAATTAGCAAATATATTAAGTGTTCATATGTATTATGTAAATATATCAAGATGTACATATGACGGTAAAATTTATATGATGCAAATTTTGAAAATTCATATTTTCTATGAAAGTTTTGATACCTTACAGACATCACAAAGAGAAAGAATTATAGAAGAAATAACAATATTTTAATTAAAGATGAGAAATTAAAGTAAAATTTAATTCATAAAGAATCAATATCAAGTATTAGATAAATCAACCATGAAAGCAACCCCATGTTATGATAATTCAAAGCTACTAAAACAATACAAAAACTTAATTTTAAGACCACGTAAAAGCAAATTATTTTCATAATAAAACCACCAATTTAAAAAAAGCACAAAATTTAAGAATCATAAAACTAAATATCGCACGGTGAATTCATAGACCAATAAATGAATAATAGAAACAATTTTTGACTAATAGATGTACGAAATACCAAAATTCATATTGTCTTGTATGTGAAAAAATAATCTTTTACACTCTACATACCATGATAAGAATGAACAATCACATTGTTGGAGTCTTTTCATATGAAATATAAACAATGAATATGAGGTAGAAATATCATAACTGCAAGAAACTCAAGAGGTTAGAAAAATTAATTTTGAACCTACTTATATCATAACTTTATGATTATGATGTACAAATTCAAAACTTTAAGTTTAAAAAAAAAATCACATTCAATTAAAATTTTGAGTTTCATTAGAACTTCAAATTCATATATAAATTTCATAGATATAATTAAAGATTAACTTCAGGCTCCAAATAATAATAACATAAATTGAAATTCAAAATTTTAAGCTCTAATTTGATTTAAATTCAAAATTTCATGTTTTGATTTGATTATGATTCATAATTAGATTGAGCTTCTAGTTCTTCAGGATCAAATTGAGCTTCAACTCTTTGATTTTGCAATTGTAAAATCTCACATTTACTTGAGTTTTAATTTATGCAATCTTTAGGTTGCAAGTCGTTCACTACATTTTTGCAATCTTCAGGTTGTAATACAATCATCTATTTTTTTTTTCATTTCTTCACAACCCAAAACTAAAATAATGTGAATAAAATAAAAGAAAGAAAATAAAATCATCTTTCGAGATAGAGAAATATATATTTTACAATTTGTTGGAACTTTTGGTATCACCATGAGATTGTGATTTACTATTTCAAGATGCTAGATTCTTAATAAAATCGTATTGCCTATTGAAACCTCTGATTCATCTTTAAATTTAGAACTTCAGGTTCTCAATTTGATTCAAATTTAGAACTTTTAGTTCCTAATTGGATTTGAATACAGAACTTCTGGTTAAATATACATCGATAAATTTCAATCACAACATTGAAATATGAACCGCTGAAAATAAAAATAAATTTATTTTATGTTGTAGAAGATCCAATATAGTGGTAACCATAAAGAATACTCATAAAAAATAGTTGTATAAATAAATTAAATCTAAACAACAATAAAGTAAATCATATTAAAATACTTGGATCGTGCTCAAAATTTGAAAAAATATATATACCCTTTTTTCAAATTTCGGACTTTATTTTATAGTCCATGTCCCATAAAGTAAATCACAAAAGTAATTACACAATATCTATGAATAAATAGATATTTGGTTATAATTGTATCACAATATTAAGTTCATGATTTTCTGTTTCGGAACTTCAGGTTCTTAACAAAATTCATATTTGATAGATGTTTAAAACTTCATTATGGCTCTACATGCATATATAAACATCGAGTTTATATTTTAAAATAATAGTTTTTTGGAACTTCGGATTCCAAAAATAATTATTACTTCAACTGTAATTTATAATTTAAGGTTCTGATTCAATGTATATTCATTATTTGAAATCGATAAATTCCAATAAGATTTTTTATTATCATTATGTTAAGCTTCAGGCTTTTTGTTATTGCAAACTTAAAACACTAAATTGGGTTTCAGGTTAATCAAGCTTTAGGTTAATCAAGCTTTAAGCTTATCAAGCTTCAGACTTTTTGATTTAACATTTATCAAATATATATCAAATCAAGCTTCAAACTCTCTGATTTTACAATCTTTGGGTTGCAATATAATTAATTTCATTTTTGCAATCTTCCAGTTGCAATACAATCATTTAATCTTTCTTTTCTTAGCAACCCAATAAATATTTACAACAAAAATTAAGAAGTGAAATAATATAAACAATTTTTTTTCTTAGCTCAAAATTAGAGGAAGAAATACTTTACAATTTTTTTTGGATCTCTCGGTCTCATCATGAAGGTGTTGTCTCTTATCACGTATCGAATTTGATCATATGACTGTTAGGTTTTAGTTTGTGTTGACATTAATTCCATATCAAAATGATGTTTACTTGTAATGACTTAGTTGTTTAGGTTCATGATGATTCAAGCTTCAAGGAAGAAGAACCAACAAGTCAAAGCAAGTTCTAAGTCTTCAAAGAGAAATGATGCAATATGGTTCTACAAAGGTATACTAAGACCTTATCTTTCTCTTACAAGGTTTAGGCACACTCACACATATCATACATTTGTGTCCCTACATCGTTGTGCACCTTTATAGGCACACACACACAATTCATTCATATGTGTCCCTGCAACGTTGTGCACCTTTATAGGCACACACACACACATATCATACATTTGTGTCCCTGCATCGTTGTGCATTATTTATAACATATTCACACACTTGAAGATGAATGCTCATGCATTGGTTTGGAAATAACATGTTTTTGAATATGCATGATTGGAAACTATCTCTATATAGTTTGTATTCCATTGTGAATTGTGTTTGTGTGTGTATATGTTTGTATAACATGGATATTAAAATTGGATTTAGTCCTAAATCATTCTTGATTGAGTTTCGGTCATTTCAGTTACACATACTATTGATTTCAAGTTCTAAGTCAAAAGATACTACACTTTCAACTCATGTTTCATACATTGTCTTCGTCTTCGTATATCGAGTCGAATTATTATTTTTTGGGTGGAGTATCTTATATTTCCATGTCCGTGTGAGAGTTATGGTTCGTAATCCGTAAATGGATTTGAATTCCGAGTTCGGAGGCTGGATAACGATCGAAGAACGCGAGGGAGCACGAGGGGAATGCACCATGGCCAAAAGGCCATGAAGGTGTGCATGCCCCAGATGGCGCGTGGCCATCTCTGCCGCACAATCTTGCTGCCTCGAGATGCCCACGCACCATCTTGGGGGAGCACTAACAAGTGAGGGCAATTTGGTCCTTTCATCTTTCTTCTTTCCCACTCCTTTATAATCTCTTTCCTTCTCACATTTCATTCTAAGAAGAAATTCAAATCAAGTGTGCAGAAATTTTCTCTCTAAATTTTCTCACTTTCCAAACACTATAAATTCTTCATTTGAACTTCGATTTGAGTGATCCAAAGTTGAGAGTGTTCATCTATTCATTCTCCATCTTTTCTCTGAAGGTTTGAGTTAATTTTGCTGCTGTTTTTGGTGTCTAATCATACAAAAACGGGACTGCACCTAAATCAACTAAGGCATTGATTTTCTCTTAAAGTTTTCTTTTAAAACTTGGTCAACTACCTTGGGTTTTCTTCTTCTACATATATTTGTATATTATGAGTGTTTTGATTTGTGTTTTGAACACTTTCAAAGATAGATTGAATTTCAATTGAAATCATACATGTTGAGTTATGTTTTGATTTTGCCTATGTTATCACATGTTTGGGATTGTATTGTGCTAGCTTTGATTCTAGGACTATTTTGTGATCTTTGATTGATTGATTTTATGAAAAATAGTTCCTCACATGTATTAGGCTCTCTTGGCCGAGAATCTCACATAATACATGTGCTTATGTTCTTTTGAGTTATTCATGTGATTTGTTGAATCTATGATTAGGAATATGCTCTAGAACTTTTGCTTAAATCTATTTGACTTTGTCATATGATTTTAGCATGTTTTAGGTTTTTATGATTTAAACTTGATCTTGTGATTTGTTGAACATATCTTGTGATTCAAGTTTATATATATGCATGTATCTAGGATGTTATTAATATTGAACATATCTTACATGATCTAGATTGATTACACATGTATGATTGATTAGACTACATGTGATTTGTGCATTCATGCTCATGTCTAGTATTTACCATATGATGTGTTGATCATAGCATTCTATATTGCATGCTTGTTTGTGTTTTGCAATCATGATCACCTAGATGCCTTGTGAGAAGGAAGTCTTGACAATAGGTGTGAGACCTATGGTGTTAAGCAAGAAGTCTTGGCAAGAGGTGTGAAGCCTTGAATTGTCGAGCAAGGAAGTCTTGGCTAGAGGTGTGAAGCCTTGGATAGTTGAGCAAGAAGTCTTGCCTAGAGTTGGGAGAACTCGGATAGGTGAGCAAGGAAGTCTTGACTAGAGTCGTAAGGACTTAGTTGAGCAAGAAGTCTTGCCTTGGGTTGTGAAGATCAGGATAAGGTGAGCAAGGAAGTCTTGACAAGAGGTGTGAAGCCTCGGATTGTTGAGCATAGGGCGACAACTTCTAGAGTAGGATAGGAGTGTAGTTTCTAGGTAAAGAGGTCACTTGAGAGATTTTCTTGTCTTATCTACTAGTGGATTTTGTTTGCCGGTGGCTGCTAACCCGTGGATGTTTCCTCTTCGGAGGTTTACCACATTATATCTTGTGTCAACTTTTCTCTATCCCTATCTCTTTAATATTTGTATTGTGGATAGAACTCTTTATGTATGTTGACTTCCTTTCTATGAAATTGATTGTATATATGTTACAATTTCTTGTTTGTATCACAATTTACTTGTGTTTTATATATTGATTAATTGTCTTTAATTAATATATATTGTGATACAAGTAATCTAGAGGGACAAACTTTTATTTGTTTTTAAGGGAGTCGAAAAATGTATCTAACCTATTCATCCCTCCTCTCTAGGTTAGCCTTGAGCATTTAACCGTGATTGTATTTTCAATGACGTATTGTCTTCAAACGAGAAACTTTCATATCCGAAACCTGAAACATATAATGGTTAGAGATTTATGTTGATAACGTGTTATAAATTGATTAAGAATAAATAAAAATATAAAACATAAACTTATAGAAGAGAAGAGATAAAAAATAGCTAAAAGAGATGTTTTTTATTCCTCAATTATTCTCATCACAAAGTGTATGAAATACAATGGTTTGAGATCCTTTTTATAGCCTCACAATCCCACATTACATTAAGTATATATAACTTACATTATAATGAATCATAAAATTGATCATTATGATAAAGCTAGTGGGAATACAAAAGGATGGAAGTTTCTTCCATGGATTGATGGATATTTATTCATATATAATTGCATTATATTCATAACAACTGAATTATATTCACTGCTAGTATGATTTTATTTGAAAATACTGTTGAGATAATCTGTTTCAATCAAATTTTAAATATTGCTAATATAACACAATTTAGAGCTAGCTCATAGAATTATGACTAATAAACAATTCATCTCTAATTTTAACTTGAATTTTATCGAGCTTTAAATGAAGTTTTGAGTTCATATAGGCAAACTATTATATTCTTAGTTTCTTATATTATTCTGAGACTCCAAACAATTATATATTTGGATAAAAACAAATTTACACTTATTCTCAGATCCTTCAAAACTAAAGAATTTGTTTTTATTAAAACCGCCAATGTTTTGAGTAAGAAGAACCCTACTCGTGTCGTCGTGTTTTTCCAAAACTTCCAAAGCTAGATTTATTTTTTTAAACGTTCCAAAGCTAGATCTTAACTTATTTTTTTCAAAAAGAAATTAATAAAATGATATGTGGAGTGAACTAATGTAAATAATAATAATAATAATAATAACAATAATAATAATAATAATAATAATAATAATAATAATAATAATAATAAAACTAACGTAAATGCCAAGGATGGGTCAATTTTGCATTAACAAAACATGGAAAATGGGTTGTGCATCATTCAATTTCATGAATCTTAAATTAGGATAAGATGAGGTTGACCCAACGACATGCCCCTCACACTCACACTTTGGATTGGGCAAAAAAACTTATAAATCACTGAATCGAACTGAATCAAACCAAACTGTTTTGTCTAGTCTGGTTTTCAATTTATTTTAAAAAAAAAACCGTTTGGTTTTATTATAAAAAAAATCATATAGTCTGGTCTTGTTTATGGTCAAAGTCTAGCAAACCCGAACCAAACTGTAACCCGAATACATATAAGACACATATTTTAGTTTACTATAAGCCACAACCAGTGTTGTAGTAAATGTTAGACGCTAGTCGGACGAAGACCCAGCGTATAGCGCCTAGGCCGATTAGTCAACAATTAATCGGGGATTGATTGGAAAACATATTTATAAAAAAATTCCAATTATTAAAGGACACATCCAAAGAAAATTCAAATTACCAACCAAGTTATTATAGCTGGATGCCTGGATCTAGAGGTGTCCACGGTTCGGTTAAACCATTCGAAACAGAAGCGAAACCGGCCTCTGGAAACCGAAACCGTAACCGTAACCGAAACCGTCGGTTACAAAACAGGTTGGAAACCGGATCCGGCGGTTCGGTTACGGTTATGGGATATGAAAAACCGACCGAAAACCGCCGGTTTCGAAAAAAAAAAACAACCAATGAAATGCTGACAAGTGGCAGCATTTCAGAAAAAAAAAATGACCGTTGGGCGTTGGAGGATGATGACCGTTGAACAACGGTCATCTTCCTTTTTTGTTTCCAACGCCCAACGGTAATATATATATTTTTTCTTTCTTTTATTTTCCAAATTATCCCTCCACACTAATTCTATAAATCGCCCACCCACCCCCCCCCCCCCCCCCCCCCCTCCATCCCACAATTCATTCTTCTTCACACCACTCCCACCTTCTCTACAATTATCTTCTTTTTTTTCAATTAGTATTTATAATTAATTTTTTAATGGCAAGTGGGGGAGAAGGTTCAGGTCCTACAAATTTGGACAGAGGAAAGGGTCCATTGCAAAATTTGTTGGAACACGAAGGTGAAGACGTTAATTACAATGACCGACTTTACCACGAGTTCCTTCAAAGTCATTTTGAATCCGATCCCCCTCTTAATCCTAATCCCCCCCCTTTTGTTGCTGAGCCAAATCCCAATATCCCCATTAGTAATAAAAATATATCTACCCCTTCTACTATGCCACCCCCTTCAGATGAATTTGATGCAGATGAAGAAGAAAAGCCATTGAAGTCCGATCTCTTCAGAGTGCATATGAAGAAAATTGAGTTAGATGATGGAACAATCAAAATCATGTGCAACTACTACCCCAAAACATACAAGGCCGTTAAGTCCTTTGGATATGGCACGTATTGGAACCATGTTAAAAGAAATCATCCATCCAAATTGGTGAAATCTAGTAACCAAGGGCAAATATCCAGGTATGGTACCTCTACCAATCAATTATTTCATTATACGTCTGAAAAAAATAAGGAAGAATTAGCAACAATGGTTGCAGTAGAACATTTACCTTTTAGTTTTGGTGAGAAAGTTGGTTTTGTTAATTATTGTCAAACTGCATTAAATCCTGCAATGCATCGTGTTCCTAGAGTCACTCTCACACGTGCACTGTTTTCCATTTACAAAAAAGAAAAACACAAATTGAAATCATTTTTTTTTCCAATATCAAGGTCGCGTTTCCGTATGTGCTGATATATGGACCGATAATTTTTGTAGCCACCATTACATGGGTGTGACATGTCATTATATTGATAATAATTGGAACATGCAAAAAAGAATTATTGCATTTCGTGTTTTTGATGAGTCACATACAGCTCATAATATTTTTCGACACCTTAAAATTATTTTTGAAGAGTTTCATATCCAAAACAAAATTTTTGCAATTGGTTTTGATAATGCGGCGAGCAATACCGCATCTATTCCTATGTTAAAGGAATTATGCAATCCCTATTTTGGGGGTCAATTATTTCATCAACGATGTGCATGTCATGTTTTAAATTTGTGTGTTCAAGCTGGATTACAAATTCTTTCTGTTTATATTAGACCAATTAGAGATAGTATTAATTATATCTGGACGCATAACAAAATCCAAAAACAATGGTTGAAATTTTGTTCTCAAAATAATAGGCGTCCCATAAAATTTTCTCGAGATATTAGTACTCGTTGGAATTCTACTTATAAGTTGCTTAATGAAAGTGTTGAATATAAGGAAATATTAGTTTCTTTTATTACTTATAACGTTCCTTCAATTTCGCTTCAATTGAAGCATTGGGATGTATGTATAAAAATTCTTGAATTGTTACGTGTTTTTAATGATGCTACCAATGCTTTATCTGGTATTTACTATCTCACTACTCATTTATTTCTTGTTCAAAGTGTTAATATTGCTGGTACATTCAGTGACTGTGAATTAGATGTTCAATTGAGTCAATGTGTTGCTGCAATGAAAAAAAAATGGATACAGTATTATAAGGATATTCCAAATATTTATTTGCTTGCATCTTGTTTTGATCCCCACTTTAAATTAGAATGTTTGCATGATTATTTAACTCATTACTACAATAGTTTAGGAATAGAAACTGATGTTCTTAGTTGTTGTAATTCCGTTAAGACTTTACTATATGAATTATATGATGAATATCTTAAAATATATGGTCCGTCTTTGAATATATCGGTTTCACAACCCCAACCCACATCTGATGGTACTACCAGTTCCTCACAATTTAAATTAAAGGGTTTAGGGGATCGATTGTTTTCCCAAAGAGCCAAAAAGTTACGAGCATCTTCTTCATCCTCTAACACACATTCTGAGCTTGACCGATTTTTAGAAGCCAATCATGTATTTTTAGAAGATAAATTTAGTATCCAGGGTTGGTGGAAGGATTATGAACAAGAATATCCAATTTTGGCTATTATTGCCAAACAAATTCTTGGAACACCGGTTTCTACCGTTGCTGTGGAACAAGAATTTAGTGCAGGTGGAAATATTTTGGATCCAAGACGGTCGGTTCTGTGTCCACAATCACTTGAAGCCCAAGCATGTGTTGATGATTGGACAAAGGCGAAATTTAGACAACAAGAACTCAAGCCAGAAATAGTGAATGATTTCTTCGAAGATGATCAAACCACGGGAACAGAAGGCAGCGTATAGATTCTGTTCTAATCTTCCAACCACTAACACCGACTATCCCACTACAGGTAAAAGAACTACGTGGCCTTTGATTCCTCTACATTGGCGGAGGATACGTAGGCAGCTTAATTGTGGTCAACATTAAGTGCAAGGCTAATTTTTTCTTTTTTCAATGTGTTATTTGAACTTTGTTAGATTTTATATTCAATTAAGGCTAATTTCTAATTTTTTTATATATAATTTAGATGCAATTGTAAAATTTTACTTATTAATTAATGTCAATTTCTTTTATTTTTACATATTCATTGTTAAATAGTTCAACGGTTCAATTGTATATTTAAATAATTGTATTTCATATTTTATGTGAATATTTAAAATATAGACATTGTAAATGAAATTTGATTACAAATAAAAATGTTTGGCCATTTTTTAAATTTTAAGTTTATCGATTTGTAATTTTGTATTAGTAATTAGACTATTAGTTGTATACTTGTATATACTTGTATAGTTCCATTAAAAACAAAATCACATTTATGTGTATATAAAAGTACAAATATTAGTTGCATAGTTTCATTTAAAAAAAAAACATATGTATATATATATATAAATTAAATGTATATAAAATAATATATATATTAATTTTTGTAAAAAAAAAAAAAAAAAAAAACCGATCGAACCGAAACCGAACCGAAACCGAACCGAACCGTTCGGTTTCACAAACCGAAACCGAACCGAACCGTTCGGTTTCACAAACCGAAACCGAAACCGAAACCGAATCCGAACTGGAACTGAACCGTTCGGTTTCGAAAAATCGAAACCGAACCGAAAACCGCCGGTTCCGAAACCGCCCAAAACCTTTCTATTCCGGTTACGGTTACGGTTCGGCCTTTCCACGGAACCGGAACCGAAGGTTCGAAACCGAAACCGACGATTCGAAACCGAAACCGAACAGAAACCGAACCGTGGACACCATTACCTGGATCCCACCGTGTGACTCTTTTCTTTTATCTATTTTTTCTATTTATTTATTTATTCAATTTTTTTTTTATTGGCTCATTTCAACACGTCATCATCATTTCTACCAAATACCAACCATATATTAGACCATCTCACATTTTTTTCCTTTATTTTTTTATTTTTATTTTTATTTTTATTCAGTCTTATCATACATCTGTCTGTCACTCATCTTCTTCTCCATTTTGCAACACGCCTCCACATTTCAAAATTTCAGAACTCCTCTCTCTCTCTCTCTAAACTCCATCATTTTCGTTTCTTCTTCTTCATCTACAACTCATCTTCTTCTTCTTCTCAATCATCTTCTTTTTTATTATTGATCGGTTTATCTTCTTCTTAATTGCTATAGGTTATAACGACGTTTTTTTGGCAAGATTAGAAGACGTTTTCCGGCAAGATCAGCCTCCGTTTTTTTTTTTTTTTTTAAATCTGTCTCCGTCTAGTCTGCCGAGGGCGATTAGTTGGAAAGCCGTTGACTAGTCGTCCTTCGCCTACTAAAACCGATTTTCAGCTTTTTGACACGGTGGAAGGCTGTCTAGTGGATTTTCGGTGACTAATCGGCTGATTTTTCCGATTACTAGAACACTGGCCACAACCAAACTAGTCTATAAAGTAGTAAATTTGACACAAATTGTATTTACTTATCAAACCTTATTTACAATGAGTCCAAATTTTAATATAAAATTTAAATTCTATAATCATAAATACAAAAGCCTAAAAAAATTTAGTAATGTATTGGTCCAATATAATACAAATTTTCACTAGATCAAAATTTTTTGTCCGACTAAACCAGACCATGCTCCTAGCCATACTCATATTGTTAAGCTTGTCAGTTCGAGTCATATTTCCCTCTTCCAAACCTCTAGTTAATTGTAATAAGCAAGGACGAAGCCACGTGAGGACGAGAGGGGACAACTGTCCCCCTGAAGTTTTATAGATTTCTAAAGTTGTCTCTTAAGTTTTTAGAGTTTTATATTTTTACCCTTATTTCATATTCCTTGAAGTTTTACAGTTTTTTAATCTATTAAACTTTCAGATTTATATGCTTTTACCTTTCTTTGATGTTGTATGTGAATTTTTTAATAGCCGACACGTGAAAAAAATCAATAAGAATATTAGAGAAGGGTTGCGTCACGTCATCAAAAGTCGCCCGATCATTCGATCCAAAGTAGAATCTTTGCCAGACGATAGAGTAACATCATTCTAAGGAGGGGTTGCTCGATCAGAAGATGACCTTGCCGAATAATGAAATTTTGGTCGGCCAGAGGATTCCCTTATAAAAGATCACTTGTCCGAGTTAAAGCTCAATGTACATCACTAATACATGGCGACCCTAAAAATGAATCCTACCAAGATATGAGGGTCAAGAATTACAATTCAATAAGGAAACAACCATATCTACTTAAAAAGGAATCAAAGCTCAAATTAAGCACAATGTCAACTGTATTTAACTATTTATCATGGGATACACATCAAATGGGGAACAAATCAAGATAAATGTGGAGATCCATGCTAGAAGAATCATGATAAGTTTCTACAAGTCATCTACTTACGTGCCAAAAAATTTCTAGTACTCTTTGTTTCCTTTAAGACTAACACCAACTTAATAACTTAAGATTTAATAGCACTTAAAGTGTTGTTTAGACAAAAAATACTCTTAAAACACACTAAAAAAAAGTTTTGCTCTTTTTTCTTCCGAAACTTACTTCGGTGTTTCTGAGACTTTGTTTGGTATTTTCGAGACTTATTATGTATTTCTTATACTAATTTTATAATTTTCAAGACTTATTTTGTAGTTTTCGTGAGTTATTGAGTATATTTACAACTTTTTAGACTTATTGATGAAAAATGAAAATTTTCAATTTTTTTTGTTCATCTTCTTCATCGACCTTCAATGGAAGTCGATTTCGACCTCCAATGGAAGTCGATTTCGACCTCCAATGGACATCTTTGACTACCATTGGAAGTTTGTTCCGTCTCAATTGACCGAGGTCCTTTATCAATAGAGGTTTTTTAAAGGAAAAAAACCCTAAAAGTAGGAAAAAAATATAATAAAAGAAGGAGATGAAGTTATTTTTTTCTATCGGTACAATTTACACTTAATTTATTAAACTAGTGTTGCTTTTAAAAGTCAACAACAAAAAAAGAGTGATATTTCCCATTATTTCCATTTTTATTAGTTAAAAAAAAAATACACTTATTTATGCACACGCACTCTTAGTTCAAGTGGTATGCACTTCCCCTCCTACAGTTGAGGTGGGAGTTTGTATTGTTCGGTCTTGATAAGTTTTGATAGATCCCTAATCCGTTCAGTGTCAGATTAAAAAAAGAGTAGTGCTAGATAACCCAAAAATTTAGTCCAAATTTCAACTTAAATGATATGACAAATGAGTTGTCATCACCACACAACATGAGATGATGTGGTTAATGAAAAAATCACTTGCCACATCATTTGAGTTGAAATTTGGACTAAATTTTTGAACAGTCTAGGATTACTCTAAAAAAGTACACTGATTTTAAATATAATTATATTTCCGAATAATATTATTATTTATTTTTATCTAAAAATATTGCACATAAAAATTAACTGATTATGAAAACACTATACTGGAACGTCCGAGGCTTGGGTAATCCTTGTGCGTTCCAAATTCTTCAGAGATTTCTAAAGGCTCACAGCCCGGATGTTCTTCCTTATGGAAACAAAGGTGTACAACTTTGTGATAGAGAATATTCATGTTAAAACAGGTTATTATGGTAAATTTATGGTAAATTCAGTTGGTAGGAGTGGAGGTTTGTGCCTTTTGTGGTCATCTTATGTTGATGTAAGTTTAGTTTCTTATTCTAATTTTCATATTGACGTTGATATTGTGTCTCATAAGGATATTAGATGGCGTTTTACAGGATTTTATGGTAATCTTGAACCTAGTCAAAGACACCATGGTTGGACATTGTTGTGAAGACTTAGTAAATTGTCCAGTAGTCCATGGTTTTGTACAGGGGACTTTAATGAGATCCTCATGGACTCGGAAAAATCTGGTGGTATACAAAGACCTCAAAATTTAATGGAAAACTTCCGTTCAGCTTTGAATGATTGTGGACTTCAAGATATTGGGTTCGTTGGCTCGACTTTTACTTGGTGCAATAAGCGGGATGGAGAGGATATGATTCAAGAGCGACTTGATCGGGTAGTTTGTGATTGCCAATGGTATAATTTATTTAGTTGCTCAGTTGTGAATCATTTATAATTTTGGAAGTTGGACTATAGGCCAATCCTTCTGGAGGCTCTTCAATGTAGTCGGTCTAGTATGAACCCACCCAAGAACCGTCGCTTCAATTTGAGGAGTGCTGGGCTGACCATGAGGAGTGTGTTACTGTGATCAAGAATGCTTGGGCAGGTTGCGGTTATTGGAGAAGTATGATTGATGTTGTAAATGGTATCCAGAGGTGTACAAAACAATTGGCTCAGTGGTATTCTAGAAGTAAACGGGACTAGTTGAAAGCTACAAGGGATAAACATGAGGAGTTAAAGATGTTGTCCACAAATGTTACTACTGGGTCGTGGAAGAAAATTAGAGAGGTAGAGAACAAGCTTGATGTCTTATTGGACAAAGAAGAACTGTATTGGAAGCAAAGATCTTGTGAATGCTGGCTCAAAGGGGGTGACCGAAATTCTAAGTATTTCCACTTTCGTGCCTCTTCTCGTCACACTCGTAATAAAATTAATGGGATTTTTGATGTTGTCGGTCAGTGCGATATTGACCAAGACAGTATTGGCAGTGTGATTATGGATCATTTTGGGAAGATTTTCCAATCGAAATATCCGTTTCAAAATGATATGGATTTGATGTTAAGGTGTGTGCAACCTTGTTTACCGGAAGAGAATAAGACCTTCCTTGATGCTAATTTCTCTTCGAAAGAAATCCGAGCAGCGGTGTTTGATTTGCATCCCACTAAAGCTCCTGGTCCGGATGGCCTTCCCACGGTTTTTTTTCCAAAAATTTTGGTTGGTGGTTGGTGAAGGAGTGAAGAAGGCATGCCTTGGGGTGCTTAATGATGGCCACCCTTTGGGTAATATTAATGAAACTCTTGTTACTTTAATACCTAAAGTTAAAAGAGAAACTCAGGTCTCTGACTTTTGGCCCATTAGTTTGTGCAATGTTGTGTATAAAATCATGGCAAAGACTATTGCTAATTGTCTCAGAGTTGTTTTAGGTGATGTGATCTCAGAGTCTCAAAGTGCTTTTATACCCGGTAGACTTATGTCGGATGATGCCATCGTGGGTTTTGAGTGTATGCATGCGCTCTGGACGAAAAAAAGGGTAAGATTGGATCCATGGCTTTAAAACTAGATATGTCCAAAGCCTATGATAGAGTCGAATGGTGTTTTATCACATGCATGATGGACAAACTGGGTTTCTCAAGATCGTGGATTGAAAGAATCAAGAGGTGTATTTCTTCGGTTTCTTTTTCTTTCCTGGTGAACGGAGTTATTTATGGATCTCTTAAGCCTTCTAGGGGGATCCGTCAGGGTGACCCTCTCTCCCCTTATTTGTTCTTGTTTTGTGTTGAGGGTCTGTCTTGGTTAATCCACTATGCGGAGTGAAAAGGTGACCTTGCTGGCTTTCGCTGTAGTATGAGTGGCCCAAAAATATTCCACCTTTTCTTTGCTGATGATAGCATGATGTTTAATAGGGCGCATGAAAAGGATTGTAGGTCTATTAAGGGGATTTTGGATTGTTACTATAAGGCTTATGGTCAAATGGTAAATTTCCAAAAGTCAGCTATGTGTGTTAGTAAATGTGTTTCCCATATGAGAGCTTTGGTTTTGTCTAATCTTTTGGGAATTCAACTGGTGAAATGTCATGAGCGTCATCTCGGGATCCCTAGTTTTGTAGAGAAGAATAAATGGCAATTGTTCACCTTTATTAAAGATCGAGTATGGAGACGTATCAAAGGGTGGCAAAGTAAGCTATTTATTTATGGTGGGAAGGAGATTTTGGTTAAAGCTGTCCTCCAAGCTATTCCAACCTACTCAATGTCGCTGTTCAGATTGCCAAAGTCTTTGATTCAGGAAATCCATCAGCTTTGTGCTAGATTCTGGTGGGGTTCCAATGATGAGACTCACAAGATACACTGGGGAACCTGGAAGAAATTTTGTCGAAGTAAGGATATGGGTGGACTGGGGTTTTGGGATTTTGCTATTTTTAATCAGGCACTACTAGCCAAACAAGTTTGGAGACTTGTCCATTTCCCAAACACCCTTGCAGCTAAGGTCCTTATGTTAGGTTTTAGATTTGTGTTGGCTTGATTCCATAACAAAACGCTCTTTGTTTGTATTGCTTAGTTGCTTAGGTGGTTCGTGATTAGATAGAACTTCAAAGATGGAAAGCGACTTCGTATGCAAAGTTCGTCTTCAAGAGGATATATGCTTACTTGGATGCTAAGGTATCAAGATTCTTCCTCCTCTTGCAAGGTGTAGGCGCACGCACACACAATTCATACATATGTGTCCCTGCATAGTTGTGCACCATTAAATGCGCACACACACAATTCATACATTTGTATCTCTATATCGTAGTGCATCATTTGGTATAATACATTCACACACTTGAAGTTGAATGCTTATACATTGGTATGAAAGTAACATGTTTTAGAAAATGCATGATCGGAGACTATCTCTATGTAGTTTGCATTCTTGTGTGAAATTTGTTTGTTTGTTTATATGTTTGCATAGCATGGATATTTAAATTGATTTTAGCCTTAGATTGTTCATGATTGAGTTTCGGTCATTTCGGTTACTCTTACTATTGATTTCGAGTTCTAAGTCAAAAGATACTACACTTTCAACTCATGTTGCATACATTGTCTTCGTCTTCATATATCGAGTCGAATTCTTATTTTCTGGGTTAAGTATCTTATATGTCCATGTATATGAGGGAGTCCTGGTCGTAATCTTCAAACTGATTCGAATTCGTAGTTTGGAGGCCAAAGAACGGTCGAAGAAAGCGAGAGGAGCTCAAGGGAAGAGGTGCGATGGCATAAGCCATCACTTGGCACCTTCCCGAGATGGCGCGTTGCCATCTCGATCCCAAAGCCTTGCTGCCCCGAGATACCCACGCGCCATCTCAGGGAGGTACTAAGGCATGAGGGAAATTTTTTCTTTTGGTTTGTTTCTCTTTAAAACATCTCCTTCCCTCTCATTCATTAAAAATTGAGAAAAACGAATTTGAAGAAGATGTGCAGAATTTTTCTCTCAACTTTTTTATTTTTGTTTTTGTGATAACTTCTTCATTTCAACTCCGAATCACTTGATTCAAAAACCGATTTCGAGTTTCTTGAAGATTTCTACAAACCCCAAGCTTTTCTAGAACCAAATGATGTCTAGATCCTTTGTTGTGATCAGATCTTCAGTTCGTGATTTTCATCCTTGTTGGTAAAATCACCTTTTTCTTAGTTTTCTTCTTAGATCTTCTTATTTATTGATGCCTTTTGATTAAGAAGCATGAGCATGACTAAGATGATTTTGATATCATTTTATGGTTTTTTGATTTGATTTTCAAGTTTAGCTAGATTTGTGATAAGTTGATTGATTTGTGCTAAACTTGATAATCGTGAAATTGTTTCTAGAAATCTTTTGTTCTTATGCTTGATTGACTATTTCTAGATTTAATTTCATTTTCTAAGAACTAGGTCTACATCAATTGGTATATTCATTTCATTGATTTGGTTCTTAGTTGATAGCATGCTTAGGTTGCCTAGATACATTTGTGATTGTTCTTTGAAAGCATAATCTAGCTATCTAGTTGCATGTCCATAGAATTTGTTCATCATAATTTTCTATATTGAGTGCTTGTTTGCATTTTGCATTCATTATCACTTAGAAGCCTTGTGAAGAGGTAGGAAGTCTCATATCTTAGAGTGATTCTTTGATTTGAGCAATTGGAAGTCTTAGCTAGAGTCAGGAGGACTTGGATAACTAAGCAAGTGGAAGTCTCGACAAGAGGTGTGAGACCTCAGATTATTGAGCAAGGAAGTCTCAACTAGAGTCGGGAGGACTCAGATAGTTGAGCAAGAAGTCTTACCTAGGGTCGGGAGGATCAGGAAAGGTGAGCAAGGAATCTTCCTAGAGACAGGAGGTCTTGGATAGGAAGTTGGCTTAGCAGATCACTAGGTTCAAGGGTAGAGTAAAAGTGATAGCTTGGAGAGCATGTGTTGATTGCTTGAGTGTGTAACTCTTATTTGAAATAGTGTATTTGCTTTTACCGGTGGTTGTGGTATCAACCCGTGGATGTTTCCTCTCATGAGGTTTTACCACGTAAATATCTTGTGTTGATTTTTAGCATCTTTAATTTCTTCACTTAGTTGATTTGTGTTGCTTGAACATTTGCTTTGTCATATATCATTTTAGATATTATACTAAGTGTTGTATAAGATTGCTTGTGTTTTTAAAGAAGATTAAAATTTGAGCATATACTTATTCATCCCATGTATATTTTACACTATAATTTTTTAAGGGAATTTACAATTGGTATCAGAGCTGGTGCGTAGAAGTAATTAGATATGTCCATATTATAGTGTTCGTTGTTTTTGTGTTATGGGTGATTCTATGTTGGAAGGTGCATCTAGTGCTAGACCTCCACTCTTGAATAGTGGTAACTACTCCTTTTGGAAAATTTGGATGAGAGCCTACATTAGATCCATTAATGAAAAGGCATGGATGAGTATTGAGGAAGGTTATGAGATACCTACCAAAAGGCAAGAAAATGGCACTATGATTTTAAAGCCTAGAGCCGAATGAATGGCTATTGAATTTGATAATGCTAAGTGGCATCATAGGGCAATGAATGCAATATTTGGTGGTGCAGATGGTACTCAATTTATCTACATCCAAAACCTTGAATCGGCAAAGGAAGCATGAAATACTTTGCAAACTATCAATGAGGGTACGTTGGCGGTTCGAAGGTCAATAGTACAAATGCTTACCTCTAAATTTGAAAGTCTTGTTATGGATGAGGATGAGAAGTTAGTAGACTTTCAAACTAGACTCTTGAATATCACCAATCAAAGTCAAACTTTGGGAGACCCATATCCACAAGAGAGAATTAATTGTAAAATCTTAAGATCCTTACCTAAGAGATTTAAAGCAAAGGTGACCGCAATTGAAGAAAGCAAGAACGTCGATCTTATAAGGGTTGATGAGCTTCATGGGTCTCTACAAGCATATGAGCTTGGGTTCAAACCAAGGTTTGAGGATAAGGCAATAACACTCAAAGTGACTAATGAGAAGAGTGAAGATGATATGGTTAGTATGGTGATAGCTTTCAAGAATTTTCTAAAGAACATATGTTTTAAGAGAGAGGAAGTTGATAAAAAGATCACTCTAAAAGAAATGGTAGATTGCAAGGATAAATCTAAGAAGAAGCTAATTTGATGTCTTGAATGCAATGGGATTGGATTTATTTCTACCAAAAGTGCTAATGAGAATAAAGAGTCTAAGAAAGGCTTAGCAATGGCGGCTACTTGGAGTGATGTGAGTGTGAGTGATGTAAAAGAGGAAGAGGAGTCCTCGGATGATCGAAAATATGCTAGCAATTACATTGCTCACCCGACTATATATGAAGAAAGATTTGAGGATAGTGGTGAAGACTCATCATGTAGTGAGGAAGTGAATACTCTTCAAGTAATGAAGATAGTGAATTCTCCTCAAATCATGATGAAACAAATTTCAATGACAAGTTCTTTCAACTAACCAGTGAAAATGTCAAGAAGAATGATGAGAATAATAAGTTGAAGTTGATCAATGCTAATTTAGTGGTGATAATCAAAGCTCTTGAAAATGAGAAGAATATGTCTTTGGAGAAGATAAGCAAGCAAATTGAAGTCATTAAGGAGCATAAAGAAACCATTGAAAAATATTTTTCAAAGATAGAAGAAAGTGCTCAAGAGCTAGATGATTTAAAAGAATACTTTACTACTATGAGGTTGTTTATTAAGGAAGGAGAAAATAAGCAAATATAGAATAAAGAGCTTAAAGACAAAATCCTTAGACTAGAGAATAACTTGAAAGATAGTAATGAAAGACTAGGAATTTTGAAACAAGAAGTTGAGCAAAGAGATGATTCTCTTGATCGTGCTAAAAGACTTGAAAATGTGCTTAGAGTCAAAATTAGTAAGCATGAGTGTCAAGAGAAGATTCTTTATGATAAGCTTGATGAGGTTAATAAGATGATAGGTAAGATGTCATCTAGTGCTAGTAAAGTAGAAACTATCATCAAGATTGGTAAGCATCCTACTGACAAAAGAGGATTAGGTTATGTGAATGAAAAGGTTACACCTTCATCTAAGAATTCTACTTTTGTCAAAGCAAGTGGTAAAGTCAATGTAGGTACTCTCTCTAACGGTGAAGCCATGGATGTAACCGGAGGTGCCTCAACATCAACAAGAAGCAACAAAGGAAATTCTCAACAAGGTCAAAGATAAAAATCATAATTTTCTCATGCAAAAGACAAAGCATCAAGGAATGGACATCAAAGAGGTAACAATGTGAGAAGGTATACTACTTCAAATGCTCAAGCTAAAGGTAACCCTCTCAAATTTGTACCTATTTTCCATTTTGTAACATGGTAGGACATATAAGACCTAGATGCTATGAATACATTCGTAAATGCAAATATGAGAATGATTTGTATGATATTTCTTTGATGAATGGTCCTAGGCAATCATCCATGTATATATCTAGATCTAGACCTAGGAAGACCTTGGAAAAGTATGTTGAGAAAAATATTGTTGATGACTTGCTTGTGAAAACACATGTTGTGCCTCATACTAATGCATAAAAAAGTTGATAATACTTTGTTTGACTTGTTTGAAAATGTGACTAATAAAGTCGATTTGCATGATAGTAAGCCAAAGAATAAGTCAAAGCATGTTGTTAGTAGTAATGAGAAGCATAGTGTTAAGAAAATTTGGATTAGAAAAGGCTCAGCTACTATTTCTTCCAAAACCAAAGACAAAGACAAGAAGAGCTATGGAATTTCTCAACCAACTTCTAAACCAAAGCATGCATACTCAAAAGGTAATTTTTCTAAATTTATTCCAGTTTGTCATTATTGCAATGTAATTGGTCATATTAGGCCTAAATGTTATGGATATATTAGACAATGTAAACTAGGGAATAATATGCATGCTAGTGAGTTGAACAAATATTCTTTGAAAGATTCTAAACATGATAATGGTTTTGATGTTTTGAAAAATGTGCATATTGGTCATGATCATTAGAAGAAACTTACTAGGAAAGTTTGGATTAAAAATCATGATGTGATAAAGGTTTCTAGTCATTCTTCTAAACATGTTAATATTGATAAATCTTTAAATGTTGTGCATAATAATGATAAACATTTGAAGAAGAATGTCAAGAAGATTTGTATGGATGAGAATGTGAAAAAGCATGATGGTCATATATCTTGTATTGATGAAAATTTTGTGTGTGGCAATAACAATGCATTTAAAATGAGTGATATTTTCATGAAGAAGATAGTTGATGATTTATCATCTAGATTTCATATTGCCATGAGTAATGATCATGATGTTATTTGTGTTGGTTCACCTAAGACCAATATGGTCAAAGGTGAGTGCTCTCATACTTGATTGAGTAGCACATATGAGAATATTTTTTTTTCTTGTTTGATAAGAGTTCTAAGTTTGATGCTTGACTAAGTCATTAGTAATATGCTCGATTTACTATTCAAACTTGGTGTCTCTAGTCAATACATGGACTTAATATTCTCATACTTTTACTATGATGGTCAAAATTTATTGGTTGACTTTAGAGAAGTCCAATTTTGAAATCTATTTGGTGTAATTTGTTAAGACTTTTGGAGAAAGTCATTTTATATGTTTGTTTGAGTTGAGATGTTTAGTCTTTATTCTCTTAGGAAGATACACCAACAACTTGTTGTCATGAGGACAAACAAGTCAAGTCATGACAACAAGTCAAGAGAGCTCATAAAAAGGGTGGAGACTTTACGTTGATGAAAACGCTTGCTAGGGTATATCTCTACTCTAAAGCTTGCTTTCTTGATTCATCTTTTCAACTCTATGTGTGCATTACATCATGTAGCATGTCATATTAGAGAACTAGTATAGCCTTCATACGGTTCTTGGTGAAATTTGCTCTCTAAAGATCATTTAGTGATTTGTTAACAATGTTCTTATATATGATGTGTGAAATGCTTGTTTGATTGATGAGTGACATACTTTTGAAAAAAATATGAGCTTCATATTCAATGAAAGCTACTCTATAGAGAAATAAAGATCTTAAGTAAGTCTCTTTGTATTGCTTTTATATCATGTGCTTTTAAGCTTAAAAAAAATGGTTTTCAAAAGTGCACACTTTGCTTCTCTCATATGTTTAGTTTGAGTAAGTTGAGTTTGAAGATATGTGAGTTATGGATGCACCTTGAAGTCTTTTGACTAGTACATTTAAGATGACCTATGGTTAGTATCCATTTTGCTTCGGCAGCTACATAGAACTCAACGAGCACCTTCATGAAAAGGGCTACACACTTTGGTTGTGAAGCCACCTAATGTAAGAAAGAGCTACACCATTGTGATGAGTGAAAGCCGTCATGAAGTGTATATTTTTATGTTAAAAAAAATATCAAAGAAGTGTTGCAAAGAATCAATAAAAAAAATCTTTGATTCAAAGACTAAAAAGAAATGGAGGGTTGAAAAACAGAAATGGGATTACGAGCTTATGCACACACACGCTCATATGTTGAAATCTATTCTCTTAAAAGTAAAAATTTCTGGATGATAATCGGTTTGACCTTTTATGGAAAAGCTTAGGATGAATAGATGTTGATGATCCAATTTCTCCTTTATATATGTTTGAATCAAATCCACACACACATTTATTTTGCTTACAAGTGAATTTGATTTGCTAACAATTTTAGAAGAATTATGAGAGAGATTGAAAATCTTGGTGTATCTCTCATAGTTTGTGAAACTTATTTTGTTGAATTTCTTTAAAATTGCTTGATTGTGTGATTGTGTGGATATCATTGTGAACAATATCCTATTTTAATCTTAGATAGAGCACTTATCAAGGGGGAACATAGTATGCTAAACTTTGTTCTCTTTTATGATAAGTTCACATGATTTTATTTAGATAAAAACATGACATACTTGAACAATGAAAATGCATGTTACTTATCTCATATATTTGCTTCGCTCCCTTATTAAACCCTTGTTTGTCTCTTTGACTATTCCTTGACAAAAAGGGGGAGAAATGTATGCTTCACCATGTGTGGAAGAAATGTACCTCTTTGTGGATTATTGACATTCTTGTATTAAGGGGGAGTAAAGAATTCTTGTATTTTGAGGTTAAGGAACTAAAGGGAGTGCTTTAAAGTGAACTTTTATATGAGATAAATGATTTCTTGTTTGATTTTTATGGATATATCTCACCAATCTTCTTTGTAGAAGATCTCTTGTTTGTTTGGTTGTGCTTGTCTCACAGGTGCCTTGATAATTAAATAGGAGAATCTTGAAGACTCATGAAGACTTGAAGATATGTTAGTTTAGGGTTCTCATTGTCATGTGAGGATGTGAGAATGCAATCAACTATAAGTGATCATTGTATGGTGAGGTTGAGGTTTTGCCATGGAATAGCCAAAGGGGGAGATTGTTAGGTTTTAGATTTGTGTTGGCTTGATTCCATAACAAAACGCTCTTTGTTTGTATTGCTTAGTTGCTTAGGTGGTTCGTGATTAGATCGGACTTCAAAGATGGGAAGCGACTTCGTATGCAAAGTTCATCTTCAAGAGGATATATGCTTACTTGAATACTAAGGTATCAAGATTCTTCCTCCTCTTGCAAGGCGTTGGCGCACACACACACAATTCATACATATGTGTCTTTGCATAGTTGTGCACCATTAAATGCACACACACAAAATTTATACATTTGTGTCCCTGTATCGTGGCACATCATTTGGTATAACATATTCACACACTTGAAGATGAATGCTCATGCATTGGTATGAAAGTAACATGTTTTGGAAAATGCATGATCGGAGACTATCTCTCTGTAGTTTGCATTCTTGTGTGAAATATGTTTGTTTGTTTACATGTTTGTATAACATGGATCTTGAACTTGATTTTAGCCTTAGATTGTTCATGATTGAGTTCCGGTCATTTTGGTTACTCGTACCATTGATTTCGAGTTCTAAGTCAAAAGATACTACACTTTCAACTCATGTTGAATACATTGTCTTCGTCTTCATATATCGAGTCTAATTCTTATTTTCTGGGTTGAGTATCTTATATTTTCATGTCCATGAGGGATTTACGGTTCGTAATCTTTAAACAGATTCGAATTCGGAGTTCGGATGCCAAAGAACGGTCGAAGAAAGCGAGAGGAGCGTAAGGGAAGAGGTGCGATGGCATAAGCCATCACTTGGCACCTTCCCGAGATGGCGCGTGGCCATCTCGGCCCCAAAGCCTTGCTGCCCCGAGATGCCCATGCGCCATCTCGGGGAGGCACTAAGGCATGATGGCAATTTGTTCTTTTTGTTTGTTTCTCTTTAAAACCTCTCATTCTCTCTCATTCATTAAAAGTTGAGAATTTTTTTTTGAAGATGTACAAAAGTTTTCACTCAACTTTTTTATTTTTGTTTTTGTGATAACTTTTTCATTTCTACTCCGAATCACTTGATTCAAAAACTGATTTCGAGTGTCTTGAAGAGTTCTATAAACCCCAAGCATTTCTAGAACCGAAGGATATCTAGATCCTTCGTTGTGATCAGATCTTCAGTTCGTGATTTTCATCCTTGTTGGTAAAATCATCTTCTTCTTAGTTTTCTTCTTAGATCTTCTTATTGTTTGATGTTATTTGATTAAGAAGCATTACTAGGATGATTTTGATATCATTTTGTGGTTTGTTGATTTGATTTTCAAGTTTAGCTAGATTTGTGATAAATTGAATGATTTGTGCTAAACTTGATAAACATGAAATTGTTGCTAGAAATCCTTTGTTCTTATGCTTGATTGATTGTTTCTAGATTTAATTTCATTTTCTGAGAACTAGATCTACATCAATTGATATATTCATTTCATTGATTTGGTTCTTATTTGATAACATGCTTAGGTTGTCTAGATGCATTTGTGATTGATCTTTGAAAGCATAATCTAGCTATCTATTTGCATGTCCATAGAATTTGTTGATCATCATTTTCTATGTTAAGTGCTTGTTTGCGATTTCATTCATGATCACTTAGATGCGTTGTGAAGAGGTAGAAAGTTTCATATCTTAGAGTGATTCTTTGATTTGAGCATTTGTAAGTCTTAGCTAGAGTCGGGAGGACTTGGATAGCTAAGAAAGTGGAAGTCTCGACAAGAGGTGTGAAACCTCGGATTGTTGAGCAAGGAAGTCTCAACTAGAGTCAGGAGGACTCGGATAGTTGAGCAAGAAGTCTTGCCTAGGGTCGGGAGGATCCAAAAAGATGAGCAAGGAATCTTCCTAGTGATAGGAGGTATTGGATAGGAAGTCGGCTTAGTAGATCACTAGGTTCAAGAGTAGAGTAAGAGTGATAGCTTAGAGAGCATGTGTTGATTGCTTGAGTGTGTAACTCTTATTTGAAATAGTGGATTTTTGCTTTTACCGGTGGTTGTGGTATCAACCCATGGATGTTTCCTCTTAGGGGGTTTTACCACGTAAATATCTTGTGTTGATTTTTAGCATCTTTAATTTCTTCACTTAGTTGATTTGTATTGCTTGAACATTTGATTTGTCATATATCATTTTGGATATTATACTAAGTGTTGTATAAGATTGCTTGTGTTTTGAAAGAAGATTAAAATTTGAGCATATACTTATTTACCCCCCTTCTAGGTATATTTTACACTATAATTGGTTAAGGGAATTTACACCTTAAACATTGCTATTATCCTGATTCTTCTACTTTGCAGGCTTCAGAGGTTTCGTCATGCTCGTAACTTTGGAAGAGCTTACTGTAGGGTAAAATATTATTGAATGCTGGCTCCAGATGGTGGATTGGGAATGGAAGATCTATGTTGATTTATCATCAGAAGTGGCTCCCAAAACCCACCTCTTTCAAGGTTCAATCGCGTCAAACTCAGGATAATTTTTCTACGGTGGAGTAGATCAAATCCCCTTCAGGTAGCTGGAATGTACCGCTGATTTGGAGTTCCTTTTGGCCAGAGCAAGCTGAGTTAATCCTGAACCTTCCTTGTACGAATCCCTCTACCCCGGATTCCTTATTGTGGCACTATGAGAAGCTGGGTTCTTACTCTGTCAGAAGTGGTTATCATCTTGGTTATGAGTTGGAGTCCGATTCGGGCCCCTATTGTCTGAAATCTGATGACTCTTGCTGGAAATTCCTTTGGCGGTTGAAGATTTCGAGCAAGATTAAGCTGCTTATATGGAGAGCTTGCCAGAATTGGGTTCTTACAAATGGTAATTTAGCGAATCGGGGTATCAAAGTTGACCCCTGCTGCTCTTTTTGCCACATCTCCTTGGAATTGTCTTTCCGTGCTTTGTGGGGTTGTAGATTGATGAAGAAGATACGCACTTCGTGTGGCTTTATAGCTGGTATTCATATGCCTTCTCACTCCCAGTTCATTGATTTCGTGTCTTGTTGAAGATACCAATTGCGGATTGATGATTTTGAGTTGCTTTGTGTCGTGATCTGACGTATCTGGAATCGTCGGAATGGTAAAGTTCACAATTCTTTATCCATGATGGATGATGAGGTTGTTCTTTGGTCCTCCTCTATTCTGGATGATTTTCGACGGGCGAATTTCAACCCTCCTCTTGTCAGGCATGGCTTGGTTGATGAGTCTATTAAATGGAAACCCCCCGTTATTGGTATTTTCAAAGTAAACACGGATGCGGCCATCGATTCCAAGGAGGGGCGAGTCGGATTGGGTATTATGATTCGTGACTGCGAAGGCTTTGTGCTAGCTTCTAGTGCTCAAATAGTGAAGGCCAATTTTCCTCCTCAGCTGGCAGAGGCTTTGGCTCTCCTGAAAGGATCAATTCAGTTTGCTTATGATTCAGGGTTGTGGCCTTGTCAGTGTGAATATGATGTGCTTGCTGTTGTTAATATGGTGTGCTCAAATGATCCTATTCTCACTGAAATTGGCATTGTCATTCAGGATTTCAAATCTTTGCTTTTCAGGTGTAATGATAATTCTATATCTTTTGTTCCTAGGATGGCCAATATGGCTGCTCATTGTCTAGCCAAGATTGGGCTTGACAATGGTTTTGATAGTTTCTGGCTGGAGGAGTTCCCTACCGGTTTGAATGCTATTGTTTTGAGCGACTTGTCACCGAGTGAGAATTTCATCTAGGCACACCCGTGCGGCACTTAGGCAACTTTCGTGGGAACGTTGCTAAGTAAGCCTTGTAAGAGGGACACTCGGGCAAGTTCTTGGACGAACGTTGCCGAGGGTGAAGATGCGGAAGCGATTTAGAGTGAGGAGAGTCGGGAGAGGGTCGAAATGGGCCCAGAAGCAGAGGATCGGTGGACTTGCGAAGGAAGACCACGATGCTCTGGATCACTAGAATGCTCACAAATATTCTCAAAGGAAGAGTTGTATTAATGTAAGAATTCTAGGATGGTTTACAAATGAGAGGGGTTGGCTATTTATAGGTGAGCCACCTCCTTAAGGAATGTTCTAGACTAATCTAGTCTAATAGTGGAGATTAAGTCTCCAGAATATTCTACACCTAACTAGAATACTCTACATGTATTTACATGCCTTTACAAGGTTCTAGATTATTCTACACATATCTAGCTTAGTACAAAAATGGTGTAGAGATGGTTGAGTTGCTAGAGACTTCCAGAAGTTTGACCAATGTTGGAATTATGGAGAGGTCTCTAGAATCTTCCAGGAGCTGCGCAGAGTAAGGGCCTTTGTTGGACTCCTGAGCTTGTAAGCTTGCGGCCCGTGACATCCTCCCCCAGCTAAGTTCCCAACGTCCTCGTTGCGTGGGCGCTGAGTATGTTGGAGTTAGCCACAAGTTGGTTCATTCATGCGGAAGGTCTTCGGCTTGGGAAGCCTCCCTTGAGAGACCGAATTCGAGTCTCGCATCCTTAACTCGACGTAAGTGGGCTGGCTAGGTTTCGAAGGTGATCCAGCATCTCGGATGCCTTCTCTCGGTGCCTTCGATCGCTTCCCATGGCTTGCGCACTTCTTGCTCCTTCGAACGCCTACGGTAGGCTGGTTCTGTGGAGAAGTTGGAGAACTAGATGACACCTCAAGTTTTACGGCGGGCTGCATCCTGCATGGCTCGGGCAGGGATTCCGCCTGGATGGAGAGTGTCTTGGACTTGCTTTGCTTGTTGTGGGAACGTTGGTCACCACGAACAAGCATTTGGATTTTGAATCGAGCAACTTCGCTATCAGAGAACGTGGCTCGTGCTAGCTGTGATTGCTCTATGGTGGCAACTTCGCTATCGGAGTGCATGACTCGTGCTAGCTGTGATTGCTTTTTGGTGACAACTTCGCTATCGGAGTGCATGACTCGTGCTAGCTGTGATTGCCTAGTAACGAGCTCCGAACCCTGCTGCTTGGAACTGACCTGCTCTGATACCACTTGTCACGGGGTGAGAATTTCATCTAGGCACACCCGTGCGGCACTTAGGCAATTTCCGTGGGAACGTTGCTAAGTAAGCCTTGTAAGAGGGACACTCGGGCAAGTTCTTGGACGAACGTTGCCGAGGGTGAAGATGCGGAAGCGATTTAGAGTGAGGAGAGTCGGGAGAGGGTCGAAATGGGCCCAGAGGCAGAGGATCGGTGGACTTGCGAAGGAAGACCACGATGCTCTGGATCACTAGAATGCTCACAAATATTCTCAAAGGAAGAGTTGTATTAATGTAAGAATTCTAGGATGGTTTACAAATGAGAGGGGTTGGCTATTTATAGGTGAGCCACCTCCTTAAGGAATGTTCTAGACTAATCTAGTCTAATAGTGGAGATTAAGTCTCCAGAATATTCTACACCTAACTAGAATACTCTACATGTATTTACATGTATTTACATGCCTTTACAAGGTTCTAGATTATTCTACACATATCTAGCTTAGTACAAAAATGGTGTAGAGATGGTTGAGTTGCTAGAGACTTCCAGAAGCTTGACCAATGTTGGAATTATGGAGAGGTCTCTAGAATCTTCCAGGAGCTGGACAGAGTAAGGGCCTTTGTTGGACTCCTGGGCTTGTAAGCTTGCGGCCCGTGATAGACTGCCCTCCTGCTTTGTAATTCCTTTTGGTTCTTTATAAAATTCAGTTAAAAAAAAAATTAAAAAATTGACCGATTTAAAGAAAAATAAAATAAAATTGGTAGGACATCCCATGTTAAACCGGTAGGTTTCTTTCTTTATTTGGAGTTTGCATCTAGAACCATAAATGAAATGATTTGATTATTGGTAGTCAGCAATGGCAATTTCAAAACAAAACAAATATGGTGATTGGTGACCAATCCCACACAGAAAATACAAGCAGTTGTACTTTTAAGTTATAATAGTCAGTTAAATATCTTTTCAAAATAAAAATAAAAGTAAATAATCAGTTAAATATATGTATCGGCGTATCACAAGATGATTCCACTGCAATAATAACAATAGACTTTAGTTATATATTTATAAAAAATCTCAATTAATTTTCAATAAATGATAGATGTCAATAATTAAACTAATTCTATTATTTAATTAGATGTAAAGTATACCACCAATAACTCAATAAGTGGTGCCAAACATGCTTATTTAGTATAGTTGTTTTATAATATTGATGATGATCAAAAGTCAATTATACCACTTAATTGTAATTTGTATAAGAAATTGTTTAATAGAATAGAATAAAATGTTTAATATGGATTTAACAACTAATAAAATAAGAAATTGCAAGAAAAAAAGCAGTTATCATCTAGACAAAATTTGTCAATTTGATATGTTAAAAGGACGAGAATCTGACTAGTAAAACTTATGAGATAGGTCATAGGTGTTAATTTTTGTTAAATGTATCTTTCAAATTATATTTAAAATTTGGATTTTATTAAGATTTGATCTGTTACGGAGACAAAAAAAAATACAGATAAAAGATTTGACATCTTCGGATTTTATTTAAAATCAGAACTCCTAATAAGATAACGACAGTTAATTTAAGTATTTAAAAGTTATATTAAAAATATTAACACAGCTTTGATAACTATATATATTAAAGTTGCCTGTCTCAAGACTGTCCAAATCAAGGAGACATGGTTCACCATGTTAGATAATTTTTTTTTTTTTTTTTTTTTTTGTTATCATTAATCAAAAAGAAAAAAAAAAGAGAAAAAGAGAAAAGCAAGTCATGTCTAAAGGTCTAAAGATAATTTGAATCAAGGTGTTAAGATTTATTTCCTTTTCTCACTTGTTCTATATTAACGACTAATCACAAAAGGCACACATACATAACACGTACTCAAGTGAAAACTCGATCATATTAGATCAAGGTGGACTGGTTGGTGTGAAATGTTGGTATACGAGACATGTTTATGGATCGAAGCCAATAGAAACAGAGAAAAGCATGTGAATGATCGATGGGAATAGATACAAAAATGTGGCTACAAAACAGTGAAAGGTAGACATCAAGCTTGGATCAACTTTTTTGAGATCTGGCTTTGCCTGTTGCATGAGCAATGAGTTTGAGGGCTAAAATTCCTTAGAAGTTAGAACATGTAAACCGCAGTAAACAGATCAATCAAAGCCATAATTTTAAGGCCCAATCAGGCTTGAGAGCCGCGTACAAACCAACCTAGAATTTTTGGGGCCCGACCTGCCCCTGGCCCAAAATAATCATTGTAATTTTGCAACTAATCCATATATATATAATTCTCCCGTCAAGACCACATCTGAATTTTTTCATAGTCTTAAGAAAATTAATATCTAACGGATTATCACGTGTGCTAATTCTTGAAATTGTACAAAAAATTTCAGGCCTGGTATTGCCCGGGGAAAGACATACCCTATATAAGTGAAGGATCCGAAATGTGCAACTCCAACTATAAGTGAAGGATCATGGCGAGATAAACTAGCTATAATCACAGCTGAGAATGTGCAACTCAGACTATAGAGAAGGGAAATCCATGTCCACACTTTGGAGTTTAATGAGAAAATGTCAAACCTACAACTATAGGGGAGGGATCTTAACGAGATCAACTACTATAAATACAGTCGAGAATATGGAAACTCCAGCTATAAAAGAGAAATCTCCCCATATCTTGAAATTTAATGAGTATATATATAACTCGAATTCCTAAAATAAAATAAAGTAAAGTCGGCAGTACAAAACCACTTTATTAAGAGTACACGTGAATACTATTGTTATATATTTTAGAATATTTAGTATTTGGTAGTTAGGATTTGCTCATCTCAAGGTTTTGTCCACATATCGATTATGATTTTTCTTTGTATGGTTTAGCCCCACCATTGCATTCTTAGCTCAGTACATGAAATATTAAAATCACCCATAGTTTTTGCCATTCTATTATCTAACATATTGATTATGGTTCATGGTTGTCTAAAACATAACCGAACCGAGCCCACAACCCACCCCTAGTTTTGCATTATATTATTTAACATTATAATTCTCTCCTGATCAATTTTCATCTACGTTCGACACCCTAAAGAGGCCAAAAGGGAGAAAATAGAGGGTTATATCACTATTTTAAAGTGGGTTCGTAAGAATGTCACCACTTTAATAATTTAATTTTAAATAACACTATTACGTTGAATGTACAAAAAAATCCCATAGTTTTGAATTTTTATTTTAAGAAAATCTTTAATGGGACGGTCTTATTGCCACTTGGTGAGACCATTCCAATGAGATTGCACAATTTATCTCGAGTACATAAATATATATTATAAAATTATAATTTGGTGCAATCTCATTGGACGGTCTCACCAAGTGTTAATGAGAGCGTCCCATTGAAGATTTTCTCTTTTTTTTTTTTTACTTTTCAGTTTTCCGATTTATAATATTGTTTTGTTCTTCATCTTCTTCATTGGACATCCATTGGAGGTCGAAATCGAGCTCCAATTGAGGTCGACCTCCGTTGGAGGTCTAATCGACCTTCAATGGAGATTGAAATCGACCTCTGGTGGAGTTCGATGAAGAGAATGGAAAAATAAAAATAAAAATTGAAAATTTTCATATTTGTTCAGTAAGTCTCAGAATTTTTTTTAAAAAATATCCTAAAAGTCTCGGGATCTACAAAATAAGTCTAAAAAATACCCAATAAGTATCGATCCAAGACTTATTGGCTATTTTCGAGACTTATTTTGTAGTTTTCGAGACTTATTAGGTATTTTATAATTTTCGAGACTTATTGGGTTTTTTTATAATTACCGAGACTTATTAGACTTTTCTATAATTTCCGACCAATAAGTCTAAAAAATTATAGAAAATTCCAATGAGTCTCAAAAGTTATAAAAGCACCCAAAAAGTTTTGAAAATATCTCAAAAGTCTCGAAAACTACAAAATAAGTCTCGAAAGGGTATTTTCGAGACTTATGATGCAGTTTTTGAGACTTTTAGGGTATTTTTATACTTTTCCGTGACTTATTGTACAAAATGAAAATTTTCAATTTTTTTTAAAATATTTTAATCTTCTTCTTCATTGGCCTCCATGGAGGTAGACCTCGAACGGTAGTCAAAAGACTTCAACCTCCAATGGAGGTTGAAGTCGACCACTATTGGAGGTCAAACGAGCTGGTCTGTTCAACCTCCATTGGAAGCCATTGAAGGTCGATTTCGACCTCCATGGAGGTTAATTATTAGACCTCCAACGGTTGTCAAATGACTTCGACCTCCATTAGAGGTCGAACCATTGGAGGTCGAACGAAGAGGTCTGTTCAACCTCAATTGGAGATCCAACGAAGAAGAATAAAAAAAAATTGGAAAAATGAAAACTAAAAAACAAAAGAAGAAAAAAATCAAAATTGTGAGGGTATTTTTGTCTATTTACTATAATATGTGCCGTTTAAACTCAAATTATTAAAGTTACGATAACCTTAAAATGCACCCTCAAAAAGGTGTTAAATAATTTTCGAACCCTTTTCTCAATGGGTTCGAGCTTTTTTACCAAGTGTCCGAGCTTTTTAGTAAAGGCTCTGAGACTTTTACAAAAGACCCCGAGCCATTTGTAATTACATTTCGAGCCTTTTAAGTACTGACCAGAAAAAAAAAGATCTGGGGACGTTGCCCAGCGAGCTGACCAGGCCACCACAAGCTCTGCGGGAAGCTTGATCCTCGAATGCGTCTGCGTAGCGCCACTTTATCGCCGTTTAAGTGATTGCTTGAGTTTCAACGAGACTTTCTCTCTCTACTTCACAACTCTGTCACTGTTAAAATGAATGAAAAAAATCTGATATAGAACAACTATTTAAGGTATTTTTGTTCGTTCACCATAATATATGTCTTTTAAACATAAGTTATTAAAGCAATGACAATGTTGAAATGCCACATCCAAAAAATGCCATTTTTTTAACCCAATTATGGCATCCTGTAACTTATATTCCAAACATCATTTGGAGGGGATGCAAATGTGGTGACATTTACTATATATATATATATATATAGAGAGAGAGAGAGAGAGAGAGAGAGAGAGAGAGTATAGACTGCAATCAATCTGGAAAACTTAACCATTTCAAAGAAGATATAGATAGAGATATTACAAATTACAAGTTCCAAGAGGTCACTGATCAGAGACAGAGAGATGGGTATGCCTTAATTTGTTCTTGCATATATATATATGCAAGAAAGATTACCTTATTGTCAAATTTGTACGTAAGCTAGAGAAGTTTTTCGTTACATAATTGTCACAAATTATTTATAATATTGTCTCATTACATCTCATTCATTGATCATATATATGTAGAGGGGTCAAAACAATTATTGGCACTATTTGAGGGGGGGTGTTGTGCAAATATCACAACTTTACTAATGTATGTTTAAAAGACACCATTTAACGTGTTCAGACGAAAATACCCCGAAATATTAAAACAATGAGGAATTTATCGTTTTCTAAGTCAGAGAAAAGCAACAGTCAAACGGATGGGAAAGTAATCAACGGTGAAGTGATCGGAACGAGATAACACGAGAACAGCTGTGATTGAGAAAGGTAAGATTTGTTTTTTTTCATCGTTTTTGTTGTTGTTAACTTGCATTACATGTTAGAATTGAGTTTTGTTTATAGAAATTGTTGAAACCGGTTTAAATAGAGATCTGAGAATGGTTGTGGTTTAGGTTAGGGTCTGTAATTTGGTTGAATATCAGTTGAGGAAGATGAAATCTGGGTTATCGAGACTTTTTGCAAGATAATCGAGCTTATTTGTTGTTGAGTCGAGATTTTATTTTCGTAAAAATTAGGTTTTGGTAAGTCGAGCTTATTTTGTAATATTTCGAGCTTTTTTTGAATTGGATCGAACTTTTTTGAAAGGGATCGAGCTTTTTTGAAAATAATTCGAGCTTTTTTCAATAGGGTCGAGCTTTTTTTTTCATTGGATCGAGCTTTTTCATCATGACATCGAGTTTTTTTTAAAATAATATCGAGCTTTTCTTACATAGGATCGAGCTTATTTGTTATAGGATCGAGCCTTTTTGAAAGGGATCGATATTTTTTTATATTGGATCTAGCTTTTTCATCATGGGATCAAGTTTTTTTTACATAGGATCGAGCTATTTTGTTATGGGATTGAGCATTTTTTCATTGGATCGAGTTTTTTTTTAAAGGGTCTAGCTTTTTTGTCCTTGGATCGAGCTTATTTCTTATTGGACCGAGCTTTTTTTTAATTGGATCGATCTTTTTTGTCCTTGGATCGAGCTTATTTCTTATAGGACCGAGCTGCTTTACATTGGATCTAGACTTTTAATTTTGGTTACGAAATTTGTTCTGTTTAATGATGTTGTATTTGTGCTACATTGCAGATGAGAAATAGGTTGGGGATTTGCTTAAAACTTTAAAAGGAGACTGATACGAGGGCAAATTGACTCGACACAACTATTTTGATGCCCTTGGCCATATAGACGAAGCGCTGAACCGGGTCCTTGTAGAATTTGCAGATGAAGATCGCGTCGATTCATGGCATCATGTTTCGGCCATTTCTCGACGATGCATCGGGAGATGAAGTTTTCGGGTGGTATTATCCATCGGTTGCTTTTGAGGGAGCTGCATCATAATGGCCCAACAGATGAGATACAGTTCATGTTAGGGAACCAGTCGGTGAGGTTTTCGAAGGTGAAATTTTGTTTGATCACCAGATTACGGTTTGGAGTTGTACCAGACACGACCAAGTATACAGCAGTGGAGAATGGCATACATCAATGGTACTTTTTCTGGAGCCGATGAGGTCTCGTTGGAGGAGATTAGGGGTGTTGTCACCGTCGCAGAGTTCAGAAAGGCGTACGATGCTGTCAAGCTCTGCCTCATATATATGCTGAACTAGATACTGATGGGGGTGGATGAGAGATTCAAGATTCCAGTTTGGCAGTTTCAACTGGTTGAGGATCTCGATACGTTCGACGCGTTCCCGTGGGGTGCCCATATGTTCATGCATTCTATTTTCTCATTCAAGCATACACTTGACGAGCGATGAGATGGGTTCGAGTGATGCCAGCAGGAAAAGGGTGCTGACGTACACACGGTGGAGACCTACAACATATACAGTCTATCTCATGCCCTATTGGTAAAAACTTCGAATTACAAGTTGTACTTTATTGGTGTTGTCCTTAATGTTATGGTTAGTTATCGGAATTATCTTTGATGCAGGTACTTGCTTTCGAGGTGATCCCTGATTTGGCCAAAGAGTTCGGTGCCCGGAGGGTTACAGATCTGACTCCCCATATTTTGAAGTGGGAGTTGACCAAACAACCGAGAGTTAAGAAGTTGGCAAAGATTTTCAAAGCCAGGGTATGTATTTAATTTGTTAATGTTTTTATTAGTTAATATTTGTACAATTACATTGTTCTAACTAATATTTCAGATGTTTGCGAGGAAGGAATTGGTGGCCACACCAGCTAAGAGACAGACAACGTACTATACCGGGCTAAACTAAGGGGGAGCCTGTATTTAGAAGATGACAGGGATGATATGCCGCCTCCGGTCCCTGATCAGACTACCTTTGGCGGGAACAGTGGTATAGAGGGTAGGGGTTCAACAGACAGGACTAGTGACAGTGAGGGATCTGAGCCCGCTGTTGGGGGTTTAAGGCCCAGTGATAGTGAGAGATATGAGACAGACCCTCAACGAGAAAGGCATAGGCATAGACGGGTTCAGTTTACCACCCCCGGACATGGTACATCTGTAGGGGATTCCCGTGGGGGTATTGGACGTGATGGAGAGGTAAGTTGAAAACAAAGTTTAGTGTATTTTTTAACACGTGTTGATAGTTTTGTACTAACAATGTAGACATGATTTCAGGCTCCGTGGGTAGATCTGTTAAAAGATGTACGTGAAGCCCTCCGGAAGAGTGAAGAGGATCGACAACGTCAACACTTGGAGTTGGTGGATATGATCCGGAAGAGTGATGAGGATCCAGGGTTTCAGGGGTCGACCATGCGTACACACCGGGATGACCCCCCACCTCCTGATCCAGACTTTAGTCCTAGAGACTGGACTGATAGGGATACTGTGGGGACAGACATGACAGGTGAAAGTATCTAGGACCCGCCTACCAGGGGGTAGGTCTGGAGAGGCAACCTCAGTCGCATACCAGCGATAGTAGGATTGCTTCACGTACAGTTGTCGGGTCGGACCTCCTAACTGTCCTATCTAGGTCTACCTAGGCTTAGCGGTCCCCCCCACCTCCCAGCATATCGATTTAGCCACATCGGTCCCCTCCCCCACCGAGCATGTCTGTGGTGTCGGCACGGTCCCCTCCCCCTGGATAGCATGACGACCTAGGGTCTGTGGTCCCCTCCACCGCCCATCACATCAATTCAGACTCAGTGGCCCACTACACCGCCCAGCACATCGATCGAGCTATAGAGCTCATCGGAGGCTGGACTACCGTACAGGAAGCGTTTAGTTAAGCGCAGATGGCAATTGATGAGCCCTTACACAGATCCATACCGGCCAAAGAGGTTGAAGAAACAGCTCGAGTTCGTGGAACACATTTTTGACCCCTACAGACTAGTGGACGCTGACCAGCTTGCGGCATACAATGCCTTCAAGGGGAACATCAACGGGGAACTGTGAGTCCAACTTCTTCTAATAAAAATGGTTGTATATTTAATGTTTATTCAAATTTACCTAAAGCTAATTCAATCATTAAACATGCATGATGTGGACGTACTGGCACCAGTGGACGCCGGATGGTTCATGCGTATGCAGTCCAACTTCTTGGACTTGGAGGACACGGTACGTACTTACGTGATTTTCATATTGACGTTTGTGTAAGTAATGTTGTATTGTTAACAATTCATTAGTTATATTGTCTGTCAGCATGTGGACGTATACCTCCATATTCTTTGCAAGCGTCAACGAGGATTCCCCACTGTGTACAACCAGAGGATCAACGTATTGGGTACACAATTTTATGTAAGTAGTTTTAATTTTTTGGAATTGAATCGCATTTTATGGTTTTTTATTATTAATACGATATTGTCAATGATTGTATGTACAACCACTTATGTTGTTACAGTGGGAGAGGATAATGCCTCATGATTCGTACGGGGATATGACCACGGCAAGGTGAAATGTGTTACAGTCCCGATGGTTGGAAGAAGACCTTCAGACGGTCTGTGGAACAACCACGAGTGAAAACCGCCCATGGAACGAGGTTGACCTGGTAAGTGTTAGACGATGGAAATGATTTAAAATATAAACTGTTCATATATCCTGACCTAACACCGTATGTATACTATTATAGGTCCTGATTCCATGCAATATTGGGGGCCAACATTGGGTGATGGTGACCGTCGACCTTATTCTCGAAAAGATTGAGATATTTGACCCCTGGAGACAGGAAGTCCCTCATTATATCGGGAAGCAGCAGGTCCGGCCATTACGGTGGTTTTACCCTCCATGTTGAATGACACGGGGTTCCACACTGCACGACGAGGTGGTCGTCAGCCGTTCCCTAAGAAAAATAAGCCCTTCTCGGCCAGCGTTGCCTACTTCTACAATTCCCTACAAAAAAAATCGTAAGACATTCTATTTCATTCACGTGCTTAGATATTCTTTAAGAACGATTTATAACGGTTTTTTATGTGTCCAATTGCAGAGGTAATTGTGGTCCCCATAGTTTGAGACTTATCGAGTACCTACTGGCTGGTCGAAGCCCTTTTGATTGGTCAGAGGACAACATGGGGATAATTCTGGAGAAAATGGTTGTAGAGATTTTTTGTAACTCTAGGCCCGCCTAGTGATTGGTTGTATATTACCATTTTTTTATGTACAAAGACATGTAATTAATTCATGAATATTAATTCATTCAGTATTAATTCAATAATATTAATTCATTCATTAATAAGTAATTATTGCAATTCCAAATTATTACAATCTGATACAATTCCAAATGTTTACAATGTGCTCAAAACTTTGTCATTCAGTCCCTATTAGAGTCAATGTTAGGGCACGTCTGTTTGTTGTGTCCAATTGAATGGCAGATGCTATACTTGCGACGGTATTCATCGGGAACACCTCTGTTTGGACCTTCATTAATCATAGGTGGATTAGAACATCTCCTGGAATTATGCTCTGGTTGTCCACATCTTCTACAGGATTGTGTAGTTGTCCTCTTCGAAGACGAGATATGGCGACCCGCCCTCAGACGTCCTACTTGTCTCCTGGAGTTTTGATTCAAAATCACCCTCTGAGCAATGTCAGATGGCACAACCCAAGTGGAAGGATCTCCTACTTGCATAATAGAAACCAAGTACGCATCAATAAGTGTCTGTTTCTTGTAGTAGTCCGAACACAAAGTTGTCAAGTCCAAGTTTTGATCTCTGTAAAAAGCATTGAAAACGATCAGCTTCACGTTTCAGTAATAATCACCTCACAATAAAACTTGAAAGTAATGTACCGTGCCACCGCAAGAGCGTGAGAACATGGAAAATGATCCATTTGGAATTTGTTGCAAGTACAAGTCTTCCAGGCTAAGTCAACAATCCACTGTTTTCCAGACCATTTGATCGAGAAAATATTCCAGTCTACTGGATTAACTGTAAAAAAACCACACTTATCCACATGTTTTAAGAGCACAAGATGTGCTGCATCGGTCAACTGATGACGCATGGTTTGTGCAGCTCTATAGCGATCGTGAAACCACCGTTATAGCATATTCCTAATGAACTCAGCCAGAGTCAACATAGGCAGTTGACATGCAAATTTTAGGCATGAGTTTATGCATTCTGCAGCATTTGTTATCATCACCCTGTACCTTCTGTCTGGGCAGTGTACACGGGATCACTTGTGTGAACCGACATCAATTACATAATCATATGCATTCGGGTACAAGTTTCATAACTCTTCCATGTGCTGGTTCTATTGCAACTCGGTGTACGCTCGAGCTATTTTATCCATTATTACGGCAACATCCTTTATATGATATCGCTTCTTAATATTTCATAAAAGTGCCAACAACATATGGCATGGGTGGCAAAAGAGAACACTATAGAAATCCCTGCTTTAATGCTTGCATGTCGATCATAAATGAATACCAAATCATCTATATGGCCAAAGGCACCTTTCAAGCAATCCAAAAACCACTCCCATGATAGGTTGTTTTTCGAGCCACCGTACCCAAAAGCAATTGGATAAACTTGTTCATTCCCATCTTGTGCCGTTGCAACAAACATTGTGCCCCCGAATCTACCCTTTAAATGGGTACCATCAACGACAATAACTGGAAGCATAAACGTCCGGAATCCTCAAAATGAGGCACCAATCGACATGAAAAAGTACAGAAATTTACCATCTTCGTCGCACTGTAAGTCAGTGATTGTGCCAGAATTTTTTTGTTCCAAAATGTAACCAAATGATGGAAGCAGTTGGAAGGTTTCCTCATGCGTTCCATATGTCAGTGACAACGCATAATCGAGGGCAGCGTGTGCCTTACTGTACATGATTTGGATTCCATACATTGATTTCATGTCGGCGATTATGTCCTTCAGACGCATTAGTCGACCATCTTGTTGTTGAAGTCTAGGTGCAATAACTTCTCCAATTATGACTGCACTAGCTTGTCGGTGGCGGCGGTGAATTTCCTCTAACAGATAAGTGTGTTCGTTGATAAAACTTCTTACTTGAAAGTATGTGCCTTCATCTCTCCTCACCGCTCTTAACTTCCACGTACAATTTCCCATCAAACAAACTAGATGTAATGTTGTCTTATTGGACCTTTTCACCTTCCACTTGAAGTTCTGTCGCATTGCAAAATGGCCTACTAGTCTCTTGAAATCCTTTTTCGTTGGAAAAAATTGCCTTTTATATATCATGCTTATAGGTTCATCTTCAACCAAGTTCCTGCTTCCAGCTATACCAAACGAATATGATTCTGCTCCTAAAATAACCCATGTTGTGGCATTATCAGAATCATCTGAAGTTACATTAGCCCGAACGTCGGAGGTCCCAGCTATATCTGGTGCACTGGAACTAAAGTGTGTACATGTCTTACACGTCTTACACGTCTTTCCGTTTGGACAGGTTCTTCATAATCCTCATTGTCCTTTACATTTTCTACAGAATTTGAATTGCCTTTCTTATCCACCTCATGAATCAGCCTAACATTCGGTGTTGTATTCTGCTTATTGTTGATGTCATTGTAGATTTTATTGTATTGGTGGTTGTACTGTCTACCTCATCTCAATTTGACAACCAAGTACATCGTCGAATTGAGGTCCCAGTATATTATCATTGGTGGCTACTTCCAGTGGGACAACAAATATATTTTCCCGACCATCAATCCTACTTCTTTCTGTGAACAACTGGTTGATTCCGCCTGACGATCAAAATTGTTGGGTGTTATCACGATGAGGGATATCTTCACCAATGACACTTCATGCTGGCCTCTTGATTAGACTAACACATACTTGAGGCATCATTCTATCTTCCCCTAGCATAAACTGAACATCATCATTGTTTCTTATAAATATACGACATGTAGTTCCAGGAACAATTGATATAGACTGTAGATCAACACTGTATTTGTTCTCATCAAACTTCACAGTGGTTTGCACTTTCGACACCAGTTCGTCGTAACTTAAATTCTTTGACACATACAAACCTTGGTTATCGGAACCTAAATACCTATGATTTCGGTCGGGTAATTGCTCCCATCGACCGTTGTAAGATATGACTATTCTCACCATATCCATTGTCCTGTCCATCATCAAAAACCAATATTAAGAAATAAAAATTTAATATTAAATTTACAGTTATAAAGGATTAAACAAAAATCAAAAGTATAACCGATCGAGTTTTTTTTTACTGATCGAGCTTTTTTTGTACATGAACGAGCCGTTTTTGTACATGAACGAGCCGTTTTTGTACATGATCGAGCCGTTTTTATACATGATAGAGTTTTTTTGAACGGGATCGAACTTTTTTTGTTAAGGACCGAGCTCTATTTGTACATCATCGAGCTTTTTTTAATATGGCTCTAGCTTTTTTCAAATATGGCTCGATCTTTTTATTTCAGGGATTGAGCTTTTTTGTGAGGAATCGAGTTTTTTTTGTTAGGAATCGGGTTTTGTTTTGTGTCGGATGGAGGTTTTTATGTGAGGGATCGAGTTTTTTTTTAGGGATCGAGCTTTTTTTCAAATGTTTCGAGCTTTTTTTAAATGCTTCCCAGCTTTTATACCCAAGATTTTAAACTTGTTTGTACCACTTCAAATCAAGTCGGCTAAATATATATACAAAAAAAATGCATACATGTTTATTCATTATTTTTTTAAAGTTTACAACTCCCAGAAATAAACAAAAAAAATTGAGACAACACGTTCATAAATATTCATACATTGTTATACCACACAGAAATACAAGAAAAAATAGAAATGAAGATTAGAAATATTAATTTACCTTCTTGTGCAATAACTAGAATAGAGCTCGTTTTTTGAAGAGATACCCGGAGTAGTTGATTGATTTTCAAACAACTTTTTTGGACGACAGAGGCTTTTAAAGAATAAAGAATCGATTATTTAAGGGCAATTTCTGTAGCTCACCATAATAGGTGCCTTTTAAACTTAACTTATTATAACGGCGACATCACTGCAACTCACCAAAAAAAAGGTGACATTTCTCACCATTTCCACTATATGTAGAAAATTCCACTGAAGATTCGTCGTATATCTCTCACTGCAACTACAAGCTGGTATGCTATTTCAAATTATTTTCTGTAATTGTGTCGACAGATATATGAAATGAGAATAATTATCAATAAAAAAAAACATATAATAATTTATGATTCACTAATTAACTAGGAATTATATGTGTTATCTTTCATGTAACCAAATAGCAATATAAGGCTTAAATCTTTTCTCGAAGCTAATTATATATGTGTTTGTTCATGAATTTTGATATCATTTAGTCTATATACTCCTTTTTATGGAATTAAATTCTATTTTCTGGACATGTCTGATTACAGACATCCTCGTTCTCCACTCTGTCTCTATGAATAAATAATAGAATTAAGAAAGTAGATGATAAAATTGTGATTCTTTTTTTTTCTCTCTTTCTCTCTTTTGTTCAAATTTTACTACAAAACATCTTCATGACATTATCTTGGGAAAATTGCACAAACATTCCCAAAATTTTATCAATATTAGGGATGTGCATTTTCCTATGGGGCTCCATCCCCATTTTGAAGCAAATTTAAAAAATTTGTCCCTGAAATTCTAAATAGGGGCGGGGGCGGGGGCGGGGGCGGGGAACCTCCTCCACACCTATTTTCCCATGTCCTAAATGGGGGTGGGACGCATTTCTCCATTTTACTCATATTATATATATATATGTATGTATATATACAGTGGTTTTCCAGTCGGTGCACACTGATATAAGCGTTGCATGTGGACCATTGATTATGAAGAAGTTTTGATAAGTGTATACACTTTGAGTCAAAGTATGTAAATCTAATGGTCCATATCCAACGCACTGACAAATTCATATCAGTGCGTACTGACTTAAAATTTTTTATATATATATATATATATATATATATATATATATATATATATTGTTGAAACTAATTAACTCGATTAACCCTACTAAATGCAATAAAAGTAGTAGGCATAATGCTTGTCTTGGATTGGTTTTCTAATTCACTAATATGCAAAAATGCAATAAACTAAATGACACAAAAGCTCACACAAAAATATGAATATGAGGGAAGCGCTAGGGAATCAATGCAACCTAATTAAACTACTCAATGTAATCCACAAGTCTCATTAAAGTACTTAAATCCAATTGATAGGGTTTGTTTCATGAAGCACCTAATCCTTCCTATTACTCACACACAGTCATGTAATGAGTAATGGTTAGAATTAATTTTTAATTAAAACTGTAAACCAAATCACACATAGCATGGTCATGCATATGGAAATTTTCTCAATTATTAAGCTTGTAGTTAAGGATTAAATGGGATGGTCACCCACATCTAACCCTCGACATCATATATAAAATAATCCTAACACAAATATTCATTGAGGTCTCGTTTGAATATAAGTAAAGGAATTAGAGTAAGTATTTCAATAAAAGAGACTAATAAGGAATTTAATTAAAAACTATTAGACTATAGGATTACAAAGAGTTGTTTAACCGGTTACATTAATCCCTGAACTTAGAGATTAGTTACACATCAAGGAAAAGAAATAAAACCAAGAAGAGTTAAAGAAGAAACCCAAGTTGGTCATTTGAGGTTCCTTGATTTGTAAGCTACCTCTTATTGCTTTCCAAGGTTCCAAGATGGATGAAGAATGAAAATGTCTAAGGATAGTCATAAAAGGGTAAAGGTGTCCAAAAGTTTGTGTGGCTAATGTTACATCACCAAAATCTAAGATGGGTATTTATATGGGTCAAAAAACAGGTCAGGAATCAACCAAGAAACACGTGCTGATGGACTGTCGCCTTCTAACATGCCGTGGTCGTCTATGACGACAATTCGACCGTGACACCTTGCTTTTTCGTTTCTGCATCTTCTTTCCAGATGACACTTCGAGTGACACTGGTTAGAAAGGTTGTTGTCGCTTGATGTGTCGCGGTCTCCCATGACGACAATTCGACAGCGATACATCGCTTCCTTCTTTTTCACGTGTGTTCTTCAAGTGACACTATATGCGACACATAAAACACGTTTTTGTCGCCTGTTATGTCGCGTCCTTCCATGACGACGCACAATGACCTTGACATCTTGTGTCTTTTTGTCCAAGTTTCCAATTTCTAGCTCTTTTGGGTCCGAACTTTACTCATTTCTCCCGTATGATGCCTCTAATGCAAAATCTTGCAAAAACACTTAATCGAGCCATTAAACACTTGACTTTACCCGAGAATTGGGGAATAAGCATAGGATTGGGAACTCAAATTCTAGTGTTATTGTGGCTCGATCAACACCCCCAAACCTAGCCTTTTGCTCGTCGTCGAGCAAAATCAAGAAAATAAAATCAAAAACATACAAGCTAACAACACGAAGACTCGATAAAAGTAAAAAAAGAAATTAGAACAACAATAACTCAAAAGCCGCATTTTCAACTAGTGATGAGATACAAAGAAGTGCGTGTAAGAAGAGTAGATACATGCCAAACATTCTCAAGCAACTCGAAGGCACTAAAGGGCACCCGTATAACATGAATCCCACACTTAAATTGCTTTTCATGTCAGGAACCACTAACTCTCCCACCTCAAGCGTAATTCGCTTCGACTCTAGGCCTCACATGGATACTCTTTTTTCTTTCCTCTTGGAGTCCTACGTTCACACTCATGCAAGGTATGCAAAGATAGAGTTATGCATAGGAGTCTAATGCATTGCATACAATTTATCAATGAAATAACGCTATTTTCTTGGTGAGCTAACCTAGGAAATGAATCATATGCCATGGATGAGGAAGATCATGATTCAACAAGCATTCCCAATCAAGACAAGTTACGAATCAAATAGGACTTTCCTTTTGGTTGTAATGGGGCCATGGAGTTAGATGTAGTGAGCAAAGAAATAGGAAAAGTTTTGAGTTCAAATATCACCAATCATGTGTAAACATACTCACACATTAATACACTTAGCAATTAGGCATACATATACACACATTTGTGCTTCAAAATTGTACTCTACATTCGAGTACTTAACAATTACTTTCAAGGCTCTTTTCTTTACTTTGCTTTACTTTGTCTTTTTCTTTCTTTTTGATTTTCTCTTTTATTTTGCACACTTAATTATGAAATCTTGACAATTAAGCTCATAAGTGCAAATTTGGCACTTTTACATATTGAGCCATTTTATGTACGATTACATTGTTGCCTACATACATGCTATTCTCTATTAGAGCTTTTACCTTTCAAACCAAACACATAACACATGCATACCCCACATGATTGGCAATAAAGGTAGGTTTGTGTTTGGCTATGGTTATATGGTTTATTTTTGTTCCAAATGAAAGATAAGTGTTTGGCCACAAATTGGGTATGAAGCATACATAAGGGAATAAGGAATGTGTTTAGGCATTTTTAGTAGTTAATCACACACATTGCCTAAAATCATTTTCGTAATTAGTCTATCAAGGGAATGAATGCATCCATCAAGCAATCCACAATATATGTGTAATGTATGTCTTATGGCCTGAGACACTTATGACGAGAAGAGTATTTAAAGAATAGAACAACATGTACACTCAATTACGCATTTTAAGGCTTGTGTTTGTGAACTCACTAGGTGATCTCCACTATTAGAACAAGGTGTTTGAGTACCGAGTCCCCTCAACTTGAACACTAAAGGATGGAACAATCCATGAAGTGCAAGTGAGACCCTAAAGTGACAATAAGATGCTCAACCGAGCACGTGATGCATAAATCAACTCTCACATAAACACAACTCTACGCATCTCATCCAAACTATTTAAATCTCAAAAAATTTGGTCATGCGACATTTTGAAAAATTGGACTACAAAATACTTGAAATAATAAAAACATAAAACAACGGCGTTGGCACCCCAAACCTAAACTTAACATTGTCCCCAATGTGGACAATGAGAGCCCGGCGAGAAAAGCGTTTATACCACAACAAACACAACAAGTAAACGAAAAAGAAAACATATAAAAGCTCGATCAAGATGGCATGTAAAGGCTCTTCAAGGCAAGTAAACATCAATCATAACATAATACAACACACACCTTTATTCTAAACACAAATAAAATAAAATAAAATAAATAATGCAAAAGTACCACTACGATAGAAATCAAATAATAAGAGTAACTAAAGCAAGTATGAAATATAACTGAAAGCAGTATAACAAACAAAACAAGTCTAGCTATACAAGAACAACTCAAAGCTAATAATGAGATGATGGTGATGGTGATGGTGATAGTGGTGGTGGTGGTGGTGGTGGTGGTGGTGGTGGTGCCTATGAGGTTTCGGGCATCGTATCTTTCCCTTTCTAACCAGCCTCGGTTGTTGCTCTGTCCTCTGCCTCTTTTCTTAATATCACCATAACCCTACGAATAGCAGCGTCCTCCTCTGAAACTCGTGGTTCCCCGATCGGGTAAACTGGAAATAGGGGCTGGTATCCTGGAACTGGATATGGGTATCCGGACACTGATCCTGAAGCTGCACTCTGGAACCATGGATAGAGAGGTCAGAAATCTGATACTGGAGGTGTGGCCTGGTAACCTGTAACTGGATATGAGTGCCATGGATATGGAACTGGTTTCATTTCTCTCTCATATGACCAGAGGAGGTTGAGCTCATGTCTCAACTCTGTAATATCATACCGAAACCCTACATCGACCAAATCTATCTAGGCCATAAACATTTGCTCCATCCACTGCATATGTTGTAGTATTGAGTCATAGGTCTCACTAGGGAGGTTCTTATCATTTCCTATATTGTAGTCTGGATCCTCATCTGAATCATCCTCTGTCTGATCACCCAGATCGGATCCCATGTCCTTTTTATCTGAGTCATCCTAGCCTACTCTAGCCCTTTCTTCTTGGGCCGGATGCCCTCTTTTCTATTGGGTCTCATCATACTCATCCATAAAATAGTGAATACCATGTACGGATCCCAAAGTCAGGCCCGGTCTCTACGAACTCATTGACGACATGTCAACCCCCGCATCCTGGTAGAAAAAGGTTATCAGAAAAAGGAACACCATTTCTTGCTTTCTTTCCTGTCTTATCTCTCGCTGCCTTGTGAATCTCTACTTTCACAATCACCCCCACATTAAGAGGATATCCATGCTGAAGGCAATAGAGAAAGGTGGCCACACTGTAGGCCACTGTAGTGCGATGTCCATATGGTCTCAAGGAGTGCGAAATGAAGATGAGCTAGAATGCAAGCTCTATCAACAAATTCTTTTGCTTGATCGGTTTGGATCTCAAATTCCAGAACTCCATTTACCGAATAATAAGGCTGTTGGCTAAGTTAATGTTCATCTCAGTGAAAATTTATAGCTGAGAGACCCCTTTGAACATGGCAACTGTGTCGTCCGAAAGTGTGGTCTTGAAGTGCCTGTTAATATCTCCTGAGTTGATGTGTACTGCTTTACCACGAACCAACACCAGACTCCTTAAATTATAATTTTGCTCGATTACCCCTGCATAAAATTCCTTTACAATCTGAGGGCAATATTTGGCAAGCCTCTAAACAAATGTGTCCCAACTTCGGTCCCAAACCATCTCAGGAATCAGAGTCTCATGCAGCTCGCTCATGTTGATTCCCCTCTCAGGTATGAACTTCTTCCTACTGAATTTTACTATCCTAGCCAAAAAATCAGGGTTTTTGGCACAATGTGGAATCTGCCTCTTTCCTTTTTCTTGGCCCCTCCTCGGCCTCTCCATACTGCTGGAATCCCCTGTCTCATTATGGCCAGAATCTACCCTAGTTGTCTGCTTGGTTCTAGCCATTACAACACCTAGAAAAATGATGTCGCTTCAATTCAGATCATACAATCGGACAGCACTCCAGCATAACTCACACAATTCCAGTAATCCGATATACCACGGATACCATAAACCACCCCCACAATCATAATATATGCAATAAAGCACTACCAAACACCAATTACTAATAATCCCAAAATTCACCCCGAAATGTGCCCTAATTCCACTAAACTTAACCAATTTCATCCACAGATCCTCCGAAAATACGAAATCACTACAAAAGATGCTTTAATAAACTTCACAAACAAAAACCCATACTTCAATTCACACAAATATGCACAAAATTGCTTCAACCCCAAAGATTTCAAAAATTCCCTAAACCAAATGACCGTAGAATTAGGGATTTGGGACTAGCAAGGGCCTAAAGTAAGTGAAAAGAATAAGTAATTACTGATTACGTGGGCTAGAAGTCTTCAATGTCTCGTGGAGAGAGAATTTGTCATGATTGAGGTTTGAATTTTAGGTGAGAGGCTGCCCTACCACGAATTGATACTTTTATACCTGGTGTCAGTTGCGGTCGAACTGTCGTGGTCTTCCATGACGGAAATCATGGCCGCGACACACCGTCTTTTTTTCATGGAGATTGTCGCGTTTGGCACACCACGCCACTCACAAGCGACACCTCAAGCGATAACAACTTATCTTTGTTGTCATGTGGTATTATCACGGCCTTTCATGACGACATCATGACTGTGACATACCCGAAAAAATTTCCCTTTAAGGTCTTTCAATGGTACTAAATGCCTAATCTGCACACATACTCAACAATAAACATATCAATGGCATTTGCTTGAACAATTGAGTCGGGAAAGCTTGAAATTTAGTTACTAAACATGTATGTAAAATGAAAATCACCCCAAACCTATGTTTTTCCACACCTTGCACTATAATCACAATTTATCTCTACAACTAAGGTATGGATCAACTTAGACTTGGAAGTGAAGTAGAATCACTACCATTCACATTTATTTTTGAAAATAAAAAGTTATTGAAAAGAAAGATACCTAGGTGGGTTGCCTCCCACCAAGTACACTATTTAATGTCTAGGTAAGACGTGGTGGGAGCACTACGGCTCTTGAAGCTCTATCTCTTCCAACCAGGCAATGTTTCCATCAACAATAATATCTCTTGCTTTGTCAAGTTCATCTTTTCGGACCCAAACTTGTCGAATTTTCCTTGGCTTTCCTTTAGTCATGCTTCGTCTCTTTTTGCACACTTCCGTAAATTCAACACATTGGGCCTTTTTATAGTCTATAGTGTGGCAAAAATGACATTTGTAAGGAAAATATGATGAACTACATCCGGTCTTCTTAATTCTTGCCTTTGGATGATTTGCATCTCTCTTAATGGTGTGGAGTTGCTTGACAAGTCCTAAAGCAGTGTTCCTACTCCCAAGTATTAGAGTGTCATAGTAATAAATTAACCGGTAAGACCGGGTCAAACCATATGGAGGTTGTTCACTTGTTCTTATAGAATTACTTATCTAGATTAATTAAGAAGCTTGTTATAAAAATGTAAGTCAATTAAAATTAAAACTGAGGTTAAGGGATCCACTGTTGGTAATTCGATTATGATCCAATTATTAATATTTAGTCCAGATTAATGGGAGGGTATTCCACTCCACTGACCACTCTCTGATAGATGTGGCTAAAAGTACCCACTGTGCTAGACAACATCTGTATGTCTACAGTGAGTCAAACCTCCACAAAGATCAGAGGGGAGAAACCACTCTCTGATGGATATGAGTAAAAGTACACACTGTGCTAGACAATATTTGTCTGTCTACAGTGAGTCAAAAACTCCACAAAGATCAGAGGGGAGAAAGCAAAAAAATAATAAACTTACCAAAATTAAATCATATTTTCCATACCAACAGTATCACCTTTGGCTACAGCTATATAAAATTAGCCAGACATAATTTAACTAGAAAATTACTATTTTATTTAAACTGAGAATTTGAGAACAAAAGAGAGAGAATTTCACAAATATAATATTAGATTTGATTCAGAATGTGTAAATTAGGAGGGAGAGGTCCCTTACTTATACAAAATACGGGTGAAAATTGACCATCGGATGATTTAGAATAGAGCGTCCAGATTTTGCCATGTCATCAGTGAATAGTGAACAGTAAACGCATCCGTGAAAGTCAATAGTGAATAGTGTATCAGCTTCTAGAATGTGATTCTTTGCAACTGCGTGTACGGTGCACTCGCAGTTTGGGTCAATAGAATTGTGTCACATCATCGGTCAACAATATTCTAGAAAGTCAACTATGAACAGTGCACCGACTTCTAAAATGTGATTCTCTGCAGCCGCGTGTACGGTGCACTCGCAGTTTGGTTCAATAGGAATGTGCCACGTAATCAGGAACAATGAAAGTCAACTGTGAACAGTGAATAGTTAAAATTACAAAAATGCCCTTCGTGGCCTTCTTAAGGTTTTTGACGTTCTAAACTTAAAAACGATGATTGTTTTGCTATATGACTTCTCTATAATTCTGAATTGATCGAATTGCCTCTGAAATACAAAAAGAAATACACTTATTACTACACAACACATTTATTTAAGCGAGAGAACGAAATTATGTCTAAATTGGGGAATTAATCATATTGAAAGTGTAAAATGATGATATTATCCCTTAGTAAACATACACTTTTCAGTGTTAATCATTGCTTCATCTATGCTTCGGTCCTTGGTCAAGGTTTCAATTGTTCGTTCGGCTCTTTCAAGCTCCATTAAGCAGTCACATTCCTTGACCCTTGCTGCCTTTAAAGCAATTTATTTTCTGCTCAACTCCTCCTTTACGACATTAATTTCCTTGTCTGCTTGTTCCACTTGCCATTGCAACTTCCTAGTGCTTCAAGCAAAGTTTTCTTATTACTATTCTACCAACCTTGCAAGATCTTTCGCCCCTCTTGATTGCTTCATCCCTTTCTTTCCTCAGGGTTTCCACTTCCTTCATTAAGTAGACATTGTCTTTCTTAACCCCATCGATCTCTAAGGATGCATATTTCTTGCAATTTTTTTCTACATGGACGTCTTCCTCACCCTTGTCCTCAAAAAGCACTAGGATCTTATTTAAATATTCAATTGGATTCCTAGAATAGTCTACTGATTGAAGTGTACCCAAATCAAGGTAATCAACTGAGTTAATGACTTTCTTCAACCTTTCCGAAAATAAAACCAGTGGAATGTAGTGATCGGGTGACTTATGTAAAAGAAAAGTCTTCTCATGAATCTTTTCTACTACTACTTCCTCTTCTTCTACCAAAGTCTCCTCCTAGATTTCATTTTTCGATTCTTTAGCCTTTTTCCTTTTAGGCTCTCCACTTGTATCTTCGGTGTCTAACACTCGGCCATTCCTCAAAACTGTCACTATCTTAGCTTGGTCTGATTGACTTAGAAACCTACTCGGCCTGTTCTTGTGCATTGTGTTCGCCATTTGCCCTAATTATGTCTCCAAATTTTTTATGGATGCCTCTAAGTTAGTGAACATTTGCTTACATGCTTGAATAAAATTGTTTAGGTTTTGGTCTGTTTGTTGTGAACTTTGAGCAAGGGTAGTCATAATGTCCTCCGAATGACTCTTCCTAGGCTGATATGAAGTCACATCTAGATAACCCAAGTTGTTCCACTGCTGCCCACTTAACCCTTGGCCTTGGTAGTTCTGAGCTTGTTATTCAAAGTGTTATTTGGGTCGGACCATAAGAAGTTGGGATGGTTACACCACCTCGGGTTATAAGAGTTAGAATATGGGTCATTTCTTCCTCTTTGATAATTTAGGGCTTGGACATCCTGCGTATCATATAGTACCATCTCTCTTCCTTGACGGTTTTCATCACACAACAAGTTTGCCCCACTATGTTGTTGACCCATATTTCTTGCCATCAACTCCACTTGCTTGGTTAGCCTTTCCATTTGGATTTCCATGTCCGTGTCTCAACTAACCCCATGCTTTCCTCCCCTTCTTGAAGTTGAACTTCTATGTTGGGAGTTGAGAGCCAATGTCTCATATATTTCAAAAATCTTAGTGGCCGATTTATTGGTGATTAAACCCCCACATGCATTGTCCACCGAAGCTTGAGTAAAGGTTGTCAACCCATCATATAATGTGCAGACTTTGTACTCAGCGGTCACCATGTGAGGAGGAATTTGTTACAAAAGTTGCCTATATCTTCCCTAAGCCTCATGAAAGGCTTACCGTATTCCTTAGTGAAACTTGCAATTTGGATCCAAATTTCTTTTATCTTCACGACCGAAAAAAAACTGTTGATAAAGGCTTGGCACACTTCATCCCATGTAGTTAAAGATCCCGCCATCAAAGATCCAAACCACACCTTGGCTCTATCCTGTAGGCAAAACCTAAAACATCTCATCTTTAATTATTCTTCGGTGAGTCAGCCTATCGGGAAGGTCTCCAAAATGGAATGATAATCCTTCAAGAATTGCAAACAATCATCGGTCAGGTGGCCATTGAAAGAAGGAAGCATGGCAATGTGAAGTCCATTGTTCTCATAGCTCCTAGCTGCTGCACTCAACACTATAGGTGATGGTTGATGCTCCATCATAGGTTGGCCGGTTTCCCTAATTGCTATAGAACCCTCGTTTTCCTGATGTGTAGGTGCCCTTGGTGGGTCTACATTCACATTCCCCTCTTGATCTTCCATTTTCGGAATCGATGTACCCTCTAGATCGAAAAATATGTTTATACCCTCAAACTTCCTAGCAAGCTAACCTACCCAGTTTATGTTGTCAACGACCGGAAAAAAAATTCTTCCAAGACAACAGCAACCGTGCATACACATGTACCCCTGAAACACCAAAAATAAAAATACTAACGAAGTAAAAAGAAACTAAAAATGAAAATAAAACTAACTAATAAAATAAAATACAATGAGACACACTACCTAAATCAAACTAATTAGACTCAACTAATGAATCTAAGCCGATCCCCGACAGCGGCTCCAAAGTTGACACTAATTAACTCGATTAACCCTACTAAATGCAATAAAAGTAGAAGACATAATGCTTGTCTTGGATTGGTATTCTATTTCACTAATATGCAAAAATGCAATAAACTAAATGACACAAAATCTCACACGAAAATATGAATATGAAGGAAATACTAGGGAATCAATGCAATCTAATTAAACTACTCAATGTAATCCACAAGTCTCATTAAAGCACTTAAATCCAATTGATAGGGTTTATTTCATGAAGCATCTAATCCTTCCTATTACTCACACATGGTCATGTAATAAGCAATTGTTAGAATTAATTTTTAATTAAAATTCTTAACCAAATCACACATAGGATGGTCATGCATATGGAAATTTTCTCAATTACTAAGCTTGTAGTTAAGGATTAAATGGGATGGTCACCCACATCTAACCCTCGACATTATATATAAACTAATCCTAACATAAACATTAATTGAGGTCTCGTTTGAATATAAGTAAAGGAATTAAAGCAAGTATTTCAATAAAAGAGACTAACAAGGAATTTAATTAAAAACTATTAGACTATAAGATTACAAAGATTTGTTCAAACGGTTACATTAATCCCCTAACTTAGAGATTATTACACATCAAGGAAAAGAAATAAAACAAAGAAAAGTTAAAGAAGAAACCCAAGTTGGTCTTTTCAGGTTCCTTGATTTGTAAGCTTCCTCTTCTTACTTTCCAAGGTTCCAAGATGGATGGAGAATGAAAATGTCTAAGGATGGTGATAGAAGGGTAAAGGTGTACAAAAGTTCATGTGGCTAATGTCACATCACCAAAATCTAAGATAAGTATTTATATGGGTCCAAAAATAGGTCAGAAATCAACCTAGAAACTCGTGTTGGTGGAGTATCGCCTCTCTGCATGTCGCGGTCGTCCATGACGACAATTCGATCATGACACCTCGCTTCTTTGTTTCGTGTCTTCTTTCCAGGTGACACTTCTAGCCACACTAGTTAGAAAAGTTGTTACGCCTGATGTGTCGCGGTCTCCCATGGCGACAATTCAACTGCGACACATTGCTTCCTTCTTTTTCCCGTGTGTTCTTCAAGCGACACTTTAGGCGACATATAAAACATGTTTATGTTGCATGTTATGTTGTGTCCTTCCATGACGACGCACCATGACTGTGACATCTCGTGTCTTTTTGTCTAAGCTTCCAATTTCTAGCTCTTTTCGGTCCCAACTTCACTCATTTCTCCTATATGATGCCCTTAATACAAAATCCTGCAAAAATACTTATTCGAGCAAATAAACACTTGACTTTACCCGAGAATTGGGCAATAAACATAGGATTGGGGACTCGAATTTTAGTGTTATCGTGGCTCAATCACTTATTTATTTTCACGATAAAATATTTTATCGGTTTCTTTAACGACTTTCTTTGTTTGTACACATGTTATAAACAGTTACTCTTAAAATATAATTTTCATTTTTCTCTTAAAAGTACCTTAGAGAGAGATTGCACGTGAGCAATGGCTGATGCAATAGTCTCTATAAGAAATTTGATTTATGGTAACACGCAAAATATGTTGTTTAAACCTTTCGCAACAAGCAACTGTATGTTGTTGATAAGCCTATTGCCAAAAGTCCAAAAACTTTTCGCAACATTCAACGTGAGTTGTCTTAGAACAATGACAACATACTGTGTGTATTGCGGTAGAGAAAAGACAACACACATTGGACGTTGCCTTAAACATTTAAGACAACTCTCTGAGTGCATTGCAGTAGATAAAAGACAACACGCGTTGACTTTTTTCGTATATATTGTCTTTAACATTTACAACAACAAACCTTAGACAGATACAACAACGCGCACTGTGTGTTGTTGAAGCCGATGAAAAAAAAATTGGCTCGCCTCATAGAACCAATTATTGGGCTCAACTACTATTAGACCTATGACCCAATTGATAATGACACTTAGGTCTTCATTAATGAGAGTGAATGTCTTACCGGTTTACTATGAGCTTAACTTTGTTATTATTATAAACTTATTTTCATATAACTTATATATGTTATAAATTTTTTATTATTTTTTTAAATTTATATTTTATTTAATAACATTATTACTCTATAATTAAACTCATTCTAGTAATAAGTGATGTTAGACTCATAAAAATATTTGTTTAAAATCATGTCCAAAAGATGACATATGAGTTGTCGAGATCATATCACACACTCAATGAGATGAATATGGTCCATTGATATATCTATCACACCTGTATCACGAGGTTATGGGTTCGAGTTCTCTCACTTCTAAAAAAACCCTGAATTTATATAATACTTCAAAAGAAAAGATCATATCACTCACACCATAATTTATGATTTTTTGAATCTTAGCAACTCACATGCCTTATCATTTACACAAATACTTTTTGCATTCTAGAATTATTTTTCCGGTAATTGATTTAGATAAATATTGTTCTAACTTTAAAAAGTGGTCAGTTTAAATTTATGTAGAAATTAATTTTACGATGAAGGATATCAACACCATTATTTTTGAAAAATAATATTTAAATAAATTTAATAAATCAAAAAACATTTGACAATATGAAAATAAGATTAATAAAAGAAAAATAAGACTTTTGACAACTTAGTAACCATGTTGTCAAAAGTCACCTACCGTAACGTATAAAAAATGTGTATTGTGAAAGTGACTTACATCAACACAAACGTTTGTTGCCAATAACAAGACACATAAAATAACGTCAAAATAGAATGTCCAACTTCTAATTCCATGACTCCCTAAATGTTTATATATCTTCTGCATTGAATAAGAATACATGAGATTAAATATATTTAAAGATCTAAAAAATCAAAATAATAAATTAGAATATAGTGGTTTAGTTATTGTTATATATCTTTTTATATATTGTTAGTATACATATAGTTGTCTATTTATAAACAAATTTGTAATTTTAAAACTAAAATTGTCAGATTAAATTAATGTAGAAAATAATTTTACAGATGATAACAACACCACTATTTTTTTTTAAAATTAATGTTTAAATAAATTTAATAATTTAATAGACCTTTGTTAATATGGATAAAATGCTGTTAAAAAATATATTAGAATTACTTTTAAAAAATAGACGGTTGACAACATACAAATATATGTTACTAATGTTATCTCTACCGTAACATACAAAAAATATATATTGTTAATTGTCACTCTACGACAAAATATAAAAAAAATACATACTGCCAAAGATATATCTACAACACCTATGTTCCCTTTTGCTGGCTAATCCATCATTTGGTGGCAGAGGGTTTCATACCACAAGATGAAGATCATATCATGGAAGATATGGCCAAAGATTACTTAGACGAGTTGATTAATAGAAGCTTGATTCAAGTCGAGAAAAGATATTGGGGAAGAATAGCAACACGTCGAGTCCATGACCTTCTACGTGATATTGCAGTTGAAAAGGCAAAAGTTCTTAATATCCTTTATATTTATGATGAAGTTAAACATTCAAATATAATCATCTCATCGTGTCCGCGACAACCTATTTCTTCTGGGACAGAAAAGTCATTGTGGCTTCGAGAATGTAAGCCACACCTACGTTCCCTTTTCTTATTCGGCAGGAGACAACACATAGTACCTACGTCCAGGAAGTTCATTTCTTTAAGAGTGCTCAATATTGGATTTTACATTGACCGGGTAGAGCTAGAGATGTTAGCCAAAGAGATAGGAAAGTTAATTCATTTAGGCCATGTTTAGTGCGTTTGATTGGATTGTATTGGATTGAAATACGATTGGTATTAAATAGGATAGGATTGGATTGGATATGACTAAACTAATACTATAATGTGTTTGAAGAAATATGATATTATACTGAATTAATACAGTGTTTTGTTTGATGAAATACCGGATTGGATTAAATATAATAATTTTTTTTGAAGGAAAATCATTTTTTTGAAAAATAATAATGCTATTTTAATTATCATCTCTCTCCTCTCACCTCTCTTTTAAGTTTCCAGTTTCGACTTTCATCCTCTATTCTCTCATCATCAGACTCTCTCTCCTCCATTGACTCACTTTCTTCACTCATCACTCCTCTCTTTCTCTCTTCTGTTACCATCACACATCTCTTTCTCTCCTCTCTGCTCTCTTTCATTTTCAATGTTCGAGAGAGAAAGTTGTTGACTGAATGTTGGAATAAGAAGACGTGGATGGCAGAGGCGACACGACGACAACGACAACTACTTCAACGACAATTGTTGGATCGATTGTAATGTTTTATTTTTCAATTAATTTTGTTTCGGTTTGTTTCGAAAGAATTTGTGATCTAATTTGTGCTTTGATGAATAATGGGGGCTTGAGATTCAACGAAGGAGAAGAGTTGAAATGTGACGAGAAAGGGATGGTAGGATGAATAAATGAGCGGAGCCCATAAGCAAAAATAGAAATGGGATTAATAGAGGTGAGGTGGGATATATGCTCTATCAAATTAGTATGTCTATGTTAAAATTTAACGTACAGTGTAAAATTCTTCCTTTAATACAGTGTTAAATACTGTGTCAAATTTGGCATATGTTATATTGTGTGTCAAATTTAACACATAATATAGAATATGTCAAATTTAACACAACAATAAATGTTTCTTTTTTAATTACAAAAATATCACTATATATTTATTTTAAATATTTTAAATAATTTAAATTTAATGCAAATTAATATTATTTCAATCTAAATATATTTAATCAAACTATTCTTCAACAATTTAATCAATTCAGTAATGGTAAGTGTTGACTTTTATAATTTTAATTAATAAAATAATAAAAATAACATGTTAAATATAACTATACATCGGAGTATAAAGCTAAATTATTATATCAAATATAACATTTTAAACTTTTTTTTATACCAAATTTGGCTTTGACAATAGCACACGTATCAGAGATGGAGTCATGACACTATTTTGATGTTGGGATTAGTCTCCTATTTCAGACCATCACCAGAAGCAGAACTGAGACTAAATTTATCCAATCTGACGTGCAAACATCGCCTTAAGGTATTTGGGGTTAAGGGGAGCACAACTTAATATCTCTGCATCATTGATTTTAAACCTGCGGAGACTACAGATTTTGGACATATATAGTGTGGATTGGCATGTCAAGCTACCAGTTGAAATTTGTAAGTTGCAGGAGCTGAGACATGTGATTGGAAGCTTTAGAGATGGGCCTTTGCCTATAGAAAACTTGACAAAGCTTCAAACTCTCAAGTATGTAAAGAACGAAAGCTGGACTGAAATCAAAACTGAAAAGTTGATAAATCTTGTAGAGTTGTGGCTTCACGGATACTTGAAGGAACAAGTGCTTTCACTGGACTCAATGGCCAATTTAAAAAGCCTTCGAATACTGTCAGTTGAACTGGATGATGATAAATCTTTCGTATCACTCCAACCACTATGTAATTGCCCGCAGCTCATAGATTTACGATTAAGAGGGAAGATGAAGAAATTGCCCGAAGACATACATGAAATCCTGCTGAATCTCGAATGCTTATACTTGGGAGTTTCACGTCTTGAGGATAACCCAATGCCTCTACTAGAGAAGCTACCAAACCTCCTGATTCTTTACTTAGACTATGAATTTAACTGTGGTAAGAAATTGATCTGCAGCGCCAAGGGTTTTCTTCGGCATGAAATTCTACCACTTGATGTGGATGATGATTTATTAAAAGAGTGGCAAGTAGAGGAAGGAGCCTTGCCTAGGCTCAGATGTTTGAGGATCGACCCAAATAACTCCAAGTTGATAATGCCAGAAATATTGAGAACAGTGCCTCCTCCATGCTTATTTGAATGCACCAACACTTTGCTTGACGAAGCTTTGCATTACAAGATACTTCCAATTCTCCATCTAATCCTCTCATTGTGTATAAATATGATATATCTATCTCTTTGTTAATGAGTGGCTTTTCTCCATTATTCACTCGAAAAACTTTTTTTTTTTTTTTTTTTAAGTTGTACTAGTTGAATTCTCGTATTGTTATCATAACACTAGAGATTTCAGCCTTTTTTTCAACATTCAAGAGATTAAGGGCCAATTTGATATTTTACTTTTGAAAAGTTAAAATCTATTTATTTAATAATTTGAATTTAAATTAATGTTCGGTAAAATTTCCAAAAAAAAGATTAATTGATAATCTGATAAAAGGTAGGTTACTAGGTGATGATTAATGAGTTATTTTTAAAAATGATTATGAAATAATCTATTTTAGCATTTACAGAATATTTTAAAATATCATTATTAGCCTTATGAAATCAAGATAAAATCATTTATACATTATTACATCTTAAAATTAAATATTCTACTCAAATATTGATTTTATTCATAAAATCTTTTCAAATATCATTATTGTTCTTTTGGATTTTTTTTTTCTAATTTAAATATTCTACTGAAATATTAATTTTATTTTTTAATTAATAAAAAAAAATAAGTATGGTTCTAAACTTATGTCTATTTTAGTCATTGTAACTAATCTCAGTGCCTCTGTAATTAAATTACCAAATATATGTATACTGATTTTGAGTAGTAGTTTTAAAACTACAAGCAACTAAATATTTACTGATTAACTTCACAGATGATTATTTCATCAGTACAACAATTATAGTATAAGTTACAGTAATACCAAACTGACGAGACATGCTTTGATATTAGGGTTTTATTGAAAACTAACTTTTTTTTATGGATCAAGTCAACATTTAACCTGATTTTGAAATTCTTACCAAACTAACTCATTTGGAATTATTTAAGGACAATATTGCCCTTATATAATTTTAAAATTACAATCATATCATAACACTCTAAAGTGAGTGTATTCAATTGGGATTTCAAAATATTTTTAAAGATTTTATGGAATTTAAAAGTTTGGGTATATTCAATATAAACTTTTAAAGACTCAATAAAAGTTATGGTGCATTCAATACAGACTTTAGTATAATTTTAAAAAGTTATTAAAAGTCATGAGGTATTTAGTACAGACTTTTAATGACTTTTAAAAAGTCATTAAAAGTCATAAGATATTCAATTAAGATACTTTTTAAAATTATGTGAAAGTTATGAGGTATTCAAAATATTAAAGACTTTTAATGACTTTAAAATATCAATGACTTTTAATGATTTTCTGTTATATAAAATATCACAAATTGTCTTTCATTTATACCAAAGACTTTGAATGATTTTTTTTAATATTTTCTTTAGAATTTTACTTTACAAAAAAAAACATAAAACTCTTCGAAAACACTAACCGTCAAGTATATATTCTATTTTCAAATAAGAACACATTCATTACTAACAAATTTCACATATAAAATAAAATGAATATTTTTTTAAAAGAATAAATATTATCTTAAAAAAAATACAATTATTAACGATCTATAACAAAAAAAATATATAAAACAACTCTTCGTTGGATAAGTGATTAAAGATGAAATATTTCAATTTTTTTACCTCTATTTTCAAAGTGACTTAAACATCGAAACAAATTAAATGAACTTCATTTATGTTAATTAAAAATAATAAAGGACAAAAACCATTACTGAACCATGACAATATGTCATGATCAAAGTTGCCTATGACCTTGACACCATATAATTGTGATCAATATCAAACTACTCACTTTAGGCATGAGTATTGTTCAATAACTAGGTGCATTTTTTATATTTTATCTTTCGAAACTTGAATTAATTTTGTGTAGATTTTTTATATTCATTGTCAAACTTTCATGGAGATATGTAAAAGTTAATATTATTATCGGTTTGCTGCAATAAAATAATTATAATACTTTAACTAATTATAAAAAACAAATAAAAGTTGACTTATTAGGTGTATAATTGTCTTTATGATGTAAAAAAAAACAAATCAGAATTTTAAAATCACATATATAGGTATGGATGCTTTTGTCAAGTTTAATTAACGATGATATTGTTTTATATATATTCTTATCGAAAATATTTTATTGTCATGATAAATATATATAATTTTTAAACCAAAGTACATAATATATTTAAAAGTCAATGAGAATCTATAAATGTCTATGAAAGTCTTTTAAAATAAAAGTCTATGAAATTATTTTGAAATAAAAGTCTATGAAAGTTTTTTTAAAATGAAAGTTTATGAAAGTTTTTCATAATTCTTCAAAGTCTATAGAAATCCGTAAAATTCCATGAAATCTACAAAAGTCATCCACTTAAAAAAGTCTTTAAAAACATTTGAAATCCTAATCGAATACACCATCTTAAATCTCTAATCTCGCTCAAATCCCTACCAAATATCTCTCTCAAACGAGAAAAAATCCCTAAACGAGCAAAAATCTCTAACCTCTCTAAAAACACAGTGAAACCCTAACCTCTGGCAAAGTAACTGAAGCAAGAAGACGAAGGAGTCCGAGGAAGCTCAACGACGCGGCAGAAGCGATCACAACTTGAAGATGAGACGAAATCACGATGACGACTTGAAAAAAGTAGTAGGACGGTATGACTGAATCTGGATGATGACGATGATCGCATGACAATGACGACAACTCTATTCGGACTTTGTTTTGATTTTTTTTTTGTGTTGTTTTGTGGTTTGTAAATTCTGTCGAGGTCTTCTTCAATTTGTTTCGTTTCAAAAGTCCTTAAATCGAAGTCCATATCCTCTGAAACCCTAACCACTCTCAAAGTCTCCTAATTTGGAATCCTTATCAAATGACTCCTAATTTTTCTCACCCTAAATGGGGAATGTGGATTATAGTGAAATTTACAAGGACATGATGCGATTATATTGCGATTATATTTCTCTTCATGATATTGATCCCTAATATCTTTGCTTTGGATTTTAATGGTGCAAAAGCATCATATTTCAAACTTTGTTTATAGTTGATTCTATATCAAAGAGACAGTTTTGTTTTTCTTTTGTTGAGGAAGTTTTTTATCTGATGTTATGGTTTAGAATTGAAATTAGTTTATCATATCATACATGCTTCATAAACTAAAAGGTAAAGGGGAAATTTTGAGATATGTCACATTTTTTAACTTGTGTTGTGATAATGTCACCATTTTAATAACTGAAGTTTAAAAAGCACCTATTATGGTGAACTACCCAAGTTACCCCTAAACTTTAATTTTTAAAAGGCAACATGCTGATTGTCAGAATGTCCCCAAAAAGGTTGTCTGGAAAACCTGTCTCTCTCTCTAAAAAAGTTGTCTCTCTCCAGATTATGCACTAGAAGATAACAAATATTTAGATATTCACTTAAATTTCTTTTATGCATTTAAGATATTTTGCATTCATTTGTGTGGGTTAACATTGTATCCATTCCTCGATAATATATGTTGTTTCCAGTCTTTGTAAGAACATGTATGAACATTGAATAGATCCGAGCTTTTTTCTTGTGTTACCGAGAATATTTAAAGATGAATCGAGCTTATTTTATATTGGATCGAGCTTTTGTTTATTTTGAAAAAAGCTTGATTATTTGAAAAAATTGCTCGACAAAAAAATGCTCGATCCCTTAAAAAGTTCTCGATCCCTTGAAAACATTCTCGATCTCTTAGAAAAAATTCTCGATCCCTTAGAAAAAATTATCGATCCCTTGATTAAAGTTCTCTATCCCATGATAAAAGTTCTCAAACCGTTATCAAAATTTCTCCATAATTTGACAAATATTCTCGATCCGTTAGAAAAAGTTATGGATCCCTTGATAAAAGTTCTGGATCCCTCGATAAAAGTTCTCGAATCGAACCGTTATAAAAGTTCTCGATCCCTTGTAAAATATTCTCGAACCCTTGAGAAAGTTCTCGATCCCTTATAAAAAGTTCTCGATCCATTTGGAAAAAGCTCGATCACTTAGAAAATGTTCTCGATCCCTTTCCAGAAAGCTCGATCAGTTTGTAAATGTTTTCGATCCCTTACAAAAAAAGCTCGGTACCGAAGAAATGTTCTCGATCCCTTACAGTTGAGAAATATTTGTAATTCTTAGTAATTGTAAAATTAATTTTTTTATTTGTTAATAATGGTTTGTGATGATGATTTTCACTGGACAATGGATCGGGTTAGAATAGTCATATCTTACAACGGTCGATGGGAGCAATCACCTGATGGAAGTCAGAGGTTTCTTGGTTCTGATAACCAAGGAATGTATGTGTCCATAAATATGACTTATGAAGAGCTGGTGTCGATCATGCAAATCGTTGTGCAGTACGATGTGAACAAATACATTGCTGATCTACAATCTATATCAATCGTTCCCGGGATAACATGTCGCACATTTATAAGAAATGACGACGATGTTTTGTTTATGCTAGGATAAGATAGGGTGATCCCTCAAGTATGTGTTAGTCTAATTGAGAGGGCAGCAGAAGGTGTAATTGGTGAAGAAATCCCTCCTCATGATAACACCTAACATTTTCGATCTTCAGGCGGAAGCAACCGGTTGTTCACAAAAAGAAGTGGGATTGAAGGTAGGGAAAACCTATGTGGTGTCCCATCGGAAGTAGCCGACCATAGTGATATAGTTGGAGCTCAATTGGACAATGATTTTGGTTGTCAAATTGAAATGAATGATGAGCAGTACAACCACCAATACAATGAGATGTATAGTGACGTGAACAATGAGTAGAACAATGAACCTCATAACTTACCAATTCATGAGGTGGCTAATGAGCCAAATTTGCATTCGGTACATAATGTAGCGAACAATGAGGAAGATGAAGAATTGTTTGAAATGGAAAGACGTGCAAGATGTGTACACAGATGTAGTTCCACTGCAGCAGATATAGCTGGGACATCTGAGGTCCAGGCTAATGTAACTCCAGTTGATTCTGAGAATGCCACAACGTGGGTTATTCCAGGAGCAGAATCATACTCGTTTGGTATGGGTGGAAGCAGAAACTTGGTAGAAGATGAACCTACCAACATGATATATAAAGGTCAATTTTTTCCTACTAAAAAAGATTTGAAGAGATTGGCTGGCATTTTACAGTGCGGCATAACTTTGAGTGGAAGGTGAAAAGGTCGAATAAAACAACATTACATCTGGTTTGTTTGATGGACAACTGTACATGGAAGTTAAGAACGGTGAGGAGAGATGAAGCGACATACTTTCAAGTAAAAAGTTTTATCAACGAATACATTTGTCCGTTGGAGGAGATTCATCGCCGCCATCGATAAGGTAGTGCAGTCATAATTGAAGAAGTGGTTGCACCTAGATTGCAACAACAGAATGGTCGACTAATGCGTCCGAAGGACATAATCGCCGACATGAAAACAATGTATGGCATCCAAATAATGTACAGTAAGGCATATCAAGCCCTTGATTATGCATTGTCACTGACCTATGGAACACATGAGGAAAGCTTCCAACTCCTATCATCATTCGGTTACGTGTTGGAACAATTAAATATCGGAACAATCACTGACTTACAGTACGATGAAAATGGTAAATTCCTCTACCTTTTCATGTTGTTGGGTGCCTCACTTAGAGGATTCCAAAGGTGTATGTGTCCAATTATGGCCGTTGATGGTACCCATTTAAAGGGTAGATTCGGGGGCACAATGTTTGTTGCAACTGCACAAGATGGGAATGAACAGATTTATCCAATTGCTTTTGGGTACGGTGACTCGAAAAATAACCTATCATGGGAGTGGTTTTTCGATTGCTTGAAAGATGCCCTTGGCCATATAGATGATTTGGTATTCATTTCTGATCGACATGCAAGCATTAAAGCAGGGATTTCTATAGTGTTCTCTTTTGCCACCCATATCATATGTTGCTGGCACTTTTATGAAAATATTAAGAAGCGATATCATATAAAAGATGTTGCCACAATAATGGACAAAGCAGCCCGAGCGTACACCGAGTTGCAATAGAACCGGCACATGGAAGAGTTACGAAACTTGTACCCAAATGCATATGATTATGTAATTGATGTCGGTTCACATAAGTGGTCCCGTGTATACTGCCCCGACAGAAGGTACAGGGTGATGACAACAAATGTTGCAGAATGCATAAACTCATGCCTAAAATTTACACGGCAACTACCTATTTAGACTTTGGTAGAGTTTATTAGGAATATGCTACAACGTTGGCCTCACGATCGTCATAGGGCTGCATAATACATGCTTCATCAGTTGACCGACGCAACACATCTTGTGATCCTAAAATGTGTTGATAAGTATAATTTTATGACCGTAAATCCAGTTGACTGGAACATCTTGGTGAAACGGGCTGGAAAACAGCGGACCATTGACTTAGGCCGGAAGACCTGCACATGCAACAAATTCCAAATGGAACTTCTTCCATGTTCTCACGTTCTCGCAGCCGCAAGGTACATCATACAATTTTGTCTACGGTTAATATTACTGAAACGTAAATCACATCGTTTTCATTGTTTTTATAGGGAACGAAACATGGATTTTGCATCCCTGTGTGCGGACTACTACAAGCGACAAACACTTATTGATGCGTACTCGGTTCATATTATGTCGGTTGGACATCCTTCCACTTGGATTTTGCCATCTGACATGGCTGAAAGAGTCGTTTTGAATCCAAGCTCCAGGAGACAAGCAGGCCGCCCGAGGGCTTCACGCCATATCTCATCTTCGGAGAGAACAACTACACAGAATTGTAGACGATGTGGACAACCAGGGCATAATTCCAGGAGATGTTCTAACCCAGCTTTTATTAATGAATGTCTGAGCAGAGTCGTTCCTAAGGAATACAGACGCAAGTGTAGTATCTGTCATACAGTTGGCCACAACAGACAGACATGCCCTACTAGAGACTCCATCGTGGAATGATTTGAGGCGTTATCATGATGACATTGTGATAATTTGTACTCATATGACTTGTTCATTAACTTAAATGCAATTTTATTTAAATATGATTTGTATATATACAAATGTAAATATTTTTATACAAAAGAATTGGTACATATATAAATGAATTACTACATCAATCTAAACGGACCGGGAGTTACAAAATATCTCAACTGCCATCTCCTCCTGAATGATTCCCATATCGTCTTCCGACCAATCGAAATCCTTTCTGTCGACCAGTAAGTACTCGATCAATCTCAACGTGTGGGGACCACAGTTACCCCTACAGTTAGACATATTAACAAGCATTAATAAAACATTAGGTTTATAATAACACAATCTCAAAGTTACCATTACAAAATGTATTACGATTTCTTCTGTTGGGGGATACGTGTTTCGAACACCACGCTGACTGAGAAGGGCTTATTTGTCTTGGCAAATTTCTCAAGTCCAGCCGGTCGTGCAGTATGAAACCCAGCCTGATGCAATATTGAGGGCACAAACCAGCGCAACATGGCTATCTACTGCTTCCGGATTTGCACTGGGACCTGTTGTCTTCAGGGGTCGGCTATGAACATCTTCTCGCATGTGAGGTCGACAGTCACCAGTAGCCAATGTTGGCACCCAATGTTGCATGGTATCAGGACCTGTAAACATAAAAAGAAGGTGTGAGGATGTACAAAGACATTTATATTTGTAATTGCAAACCAAGTAACATTTACCATGTCAACCTCGTGCCACGGACGGTATCCAATCGGGGCACCACCAAGCACCGTCGTAAGATCATCATCCTTCCACCAAGACCTCAAAACATTCCATCGCGCCGTAGTAATCTCCCCGCGAGCATCACGAGGCATCATTTTCATGTACTGGTGCTCTAGATAAGACTGTAGAAACAGTTGATCAACACAAAATTATTAATATTTTCCATACAAATCTACAAACATGAGTAATCATTACTAATTTCAGTACTTATAAAAAACTGCGTATCCAATATGTTGACCATCTGATTGTACACACTCGGGAATGCTCGTTGACGCTTCCGAAGAATATGGAGGTACGCGTCCATATGTTAGGAATATATACACGTAATAAAGTGTTAGGCGTGTTACACATCTAAAAAAATTATTAAAAAAAGAATTACCTGTCCCACGTACCTCATCATCCAAATCCATGAAGTTGGTCTGCATATGATGGAACTATACAGCATCAACTGACTCCAGTAAATCGATATCACATCTGTATTAATTTTCCATTAGCTACACAATTATTTAATTCATTAGAAGAAAACCTGCCACCTAAATAACAAAGAAATTTACTTACAGTTCTCTGTTTACGTTCTTCTTGAAGGCTCAGTAAGCCTTCAACTGGTCACCATCCACCAGTCCGTAGGGATTAAAAACGTGGGCAGGTCCCTCAAGTATTACCCTCGCTCTCTTAGGTTGGCACAGATCTGTGTACGGGCTAAGCAACTGCCAAAAGCGCTTCAGTACACGCCTCTGCTGTTCAACTCCCCCCGCTGGGGTGTGAAGCGATGAGGAGCTTCGTTCCATATGTGGCTGGATCGAAATAGTCAGTGGAGGGGGAGTCTGTTGCTCGCTCAGAGCGGGAAGAGGAGCTTGCTGCTAGATCGGAGTGGGAGGGAGAGGGGGAGGGGGAGGGGGAGGGGGAGGGGGAGTCTGCTACTCAAGGGGAGGTGGAGAGGGAGCCTACTGCTCGATTAGAGGAGAGGAGGAGCTTGCTGCTCGATCGGTGGGGGAGGGGGAGCCTGCCGCTCGAGGGGAGGTGGAGGGGAGCCTGCTGCTCTATCGGAGGGGGAGGGGGAGGTGGAAACTGAGCCCCACTCTCCGGAACTGCCCCTTCGGTATGTGGATCTTCTCTATGCTGATACGTATGCATCCTGAAGCCCTGAAGACCCTTGATCAATGAAAGCAACTCCATATATTATTGCTGTTGATCTTGCTCGCTCTTTCAGATCATATCCTGCAACTCCCGGTACTGTTGTTGTCAATCATCCTCACTCTTCTGGAGGGCTTCATGCAACTCGTTGAACTGATAGTCCCATGAGGCCTGAAATCATGTCAACATTGTTAGTACTAAAGCAATCAATAGATCTTGTTAATAAAAACAAAACTACCATCTCAACTTACCTTCCCATCACGTCCAATGCCTGCACGGGAATCCCCTGTAGCAGCACCAGGTCCTGGGGTGGTAAACCGAACGCTTTTACGCCTCATTCACCGAAGAGACGGCTCAGATCATCCAGTGTCCATGACACTGAAATCCAGACCCATTGAGTCTGAAGCCTCCGTCTCACTACACCTCCCACCCCCACCCTCCTCCTCAGGATGATCTGCACTACTAATCCTATCAGGAACAATCGGAAGGTGAACCCTGTCGTCCTGTATGTACAGGCTCCCCCATCACTTAGGCCTGCGAAGTACGGTGCCACCGCCTCAGCTGTTGTGGGCACGATTTCCTCCTCGCAGACATCTGAAAGATTAGTTAGATGAATGTCATTGTAAACATAGTAAGTAATATAACGATTAACAAATTAAATAATTAACCTAGCACTAAAAATCTTGGCCAGCTTCTTCCCTCTAGGTTGTTAGGTCAACTCCCACTTCAACATACGAGGAGAAAGCTCTATAACCCTTCGGTCCCTGTAATCGATGCTCTATTGGGGATCACCTCGAAAGCAAATATCTGCATCAAAGATAAGTACAGTTATAATCCAAAAAAAAAATTGGAAACGAAATTTAATGTACATGTTGGAAATCAAATTTCTTACCAAAAAGGCATGTGATACACCTTAAATGTTGTACCCCTCCACGGAATGTACAACATCGCCCTGTGATTGCTGGCATCTCTCCTCACGTCATCGCGGTAACGCATGCTTGAATGAAAAGATAGAATGCCTATAGACGTGGGCACCCCACGGGAACGCATCGAAGGCATTAAGGTCATCTACCAACCGAAACTGCCAAACTGAAATCTTCAATCTCTCGTCCACCCTTATAAATATCCAGTTCAACGTGTAAATGAGGCACAACTTCATAGCATCGTACGCCTGTTGAAACTCTCTGTGGGTAAGAACAGCCCTCAAGTCATCCAACGATACCTCATCGTGTCTAGGAAAGTACCGTTGATGTATGTCATTCCCCACTGCAACATACAAACTCGTGTCCGGTACGACTTAAAAACGTAATCTGGTGATAAGGCTAAATTCCACCTTCAAAAATCTCACCACATGGTTCCCTAACAAGAACAGCATCTCATCTGTCGGCCTGTCGTGGTCCAACTCCCGCAACAGCAGATGATGAATAACACTACCCAAAAACTTCAGCTCCTGGTGCATCAGCATGAAATGCCAGAAATATGAGGCAATGAACCGACGTCGATCCTCAACAGCAAAATCTTCAGGGACCCAATTAAGTGCATTGTCTATACGGGCGAGGGCTTCAAAATGGTCATGTCGAGTCAATTTTCCCTTGAACCAATCTCCCTCTGGAGTTTTAAGCAAATCCGTCAACCTGCTCGTCATCTGCAATGTCACGGAAACAATACATAAGTAAACTGGAAAAAAAATAGAAAATATTCTCGATACTTAGAAAATATTCTCGATCCATTAAAAAAGTTATCGATCAGTTGAAAATAGTCTCGATCCTTTGAAAAACTTCTCGATTCTTTGAAAAATCTTATCGATCATTTTAAAAAATCTCGACCCTTTAAAAAACATTATCGATCGTTAGAAAAATATTCTCGATCGTTTGAAACAAATTCTCGATCCTTTGAAAATAGTCTCGATCCTTTGAAAAACCTCTCGACTTTTTGAAAAATCTTCTCGATCATTTAACAAAATCTCGACCCTTTGAAAAACATTCTCGATCGTTAGAAAAATATTCTCGATCGTTTGAAACAAATTTTCGATCCTTTGAAAATAGTCTAGATCCTTTGAAAATAGTCTCGATCCTTTGAAAAACCTCTCGATCCTTTGAAAAATCTTCTCGATCATTTAACAACATCTCGACCCTTTGAAAAACATTCTCGATCGTTTGAAAAAATTCTTGATCCTTTTAAAATAGTCTCTATCCTTTGAAAAACCTCTCGATTCTTTGTAAAATTTTCTCGATCATTTTACAAAATCTCGACCCTTAGAAAAATATTCTCGATCGTTTGAAAATAGTCTCGATCCTTTGAAAAACCTCTCGATTCTTTGAAAAAATCTTCTAGATCATTTTAAAAAATCTCGACCCTTTGAAAAACATTCTCGATCGTTAGAAAAATAATCTCCATCGTTAGAAAAATATTCTCCATCGTTTGAAACAATTTCTCGATCCTTTTAAAATATTCTCGATGCATTGAAAATGTTTTCGATCATTTGAAAAATAATCTCGATCGTATGAAATATTTCCTCGAATCTTTTTAAGAAATTCTCGATACTGTTCAACAAAACCTCGATTTCGCTTGAAATATTCTTGATTTATTTTTTTATATAAAAAAACAATCCTCAATACCTAGAATTTCATCATCCTCATCACATATTCAACTTCATTTCAAACTCAAACCTAAACCACAATCATTCTCAATCCTAATCTATAATTTCAATTAACAAAAAAATAGTCTAAAATACAATGATAAGTTATCAACAACAAATCGATAAATAAAACAAACTGGACTTACCTTTGTCAATCGTTGCAAAATCTACTGTATTCCCGTTCCAGTCAATTCGCCGTCAATTTTCTTGTCGTAGGTTTCTTTCTCTCTTGCTTTTCTCAGACTAACAAAATGACAACTTTCTTTTTTTTTTTAATTTTGTCGGGGTATTCTCGTCTCTTTACGTTAAATGGTGCCTTTTAAACTTACATTACTAAACTTGTGATATTTGCACAACACCCCTCTTAAATAGTTCCATTTATTTTTCGAGCCCAAAGGTAAAAGGAAGTCTTATGTTGCGTTTGATTTTTGACTGAAAACTGAATAGTGTTAAATTTTACTAAAGACTGAATAGTGACTGAAAATTGAAAGCTGAATATAAGTGATAAATTGTTTATTTTTTTAAATTACAAATATCTAAAAATAGTTATTTTTACATCTATACCCTTTCAACTATTATTTGTTATATATTTATATTTTAATGTGTTCAATGTTTATAGATGGAATTATAATAATAAAATTATACATTTATAATGAAATCTATATGCTCTATCAATGTAAACATAACATACCATTTAAATATGTCACAAACAGATATAATTTGATTATATATATATATATATTTATATATATATATATGTAAATTAACAAAATTAGTGTCAAATTTAGGAGTATCTCATCTAGACATATAGAGATGATATTGTGGTGCTTACGACACATGTAAACTGCATGTAGTTTATGATTAAGTTGGTATAAGTTTGTTTGCAAAACCGGTTAATTTTTTTTTTAAATGCTAATTTTTTCCAATCACATAATATAAAAATTAATCAAATCATGATTAAAATAGTCCTTACCGATATATAAATAGAAATCGAAATAGATTTGAATACAATTAAAAAAACATTCAAATGGAGATTTTTGAGTCTTGAAAAAACTAGGTTTAATGGTTGTTAAAATTATTTAAATAGTGAGAAGAAAAAAAATATTAATATGGTTAAGGATATGAGAAAAGATAAAACAATAAATTAAATAATATTTGTAAGGATAAATTTGAAAGAATTAATATACATTCAGTTGATTTGCTATTACATGAAAAATGAAAAAATTTCACATTTCATAACTAGTGATTTTAAGAGTCTATTCAGTGTTTTTATCTTTTAAAAAATCAAACAAAACAACTTAATGGCACATATTAAGTATCATTAAGTGTTAAGTGAAAAAATCAAACAGATTCTCAGTATCATCGCTGAGAGCTCAAGGAACATGTAAGAACTGATGTTTTCTAGAATTTTGAACTAGTGATTACAGATCCTATCAGCTTAGTATCATTGGTGAGAGCTCAAGGCACATGTAAGAACTGATGGCTTCTAGAATAGGACTGATGTCTTCCAGAATTTTGAACTTGAGAATTTTGAACTAGTGATTACAAATTCTATCAGCTTTTATGGTTGGAGTGTCAATTGTTAAAAAAAATGTAATAGGTATCATTATAATTTATACTAAAAAGCAGAGAACCAAAAGCACATGAATTGAAACAAGTATTCACCGATTACAAACTTAAGATCGTATCATGCGAGTTTTTTTTTAACTTTTGAGTGCACTAAACTGAAATGTCTATCTCAAAAATCCCTAAATCAAAATCTCTAACCACTGAGCCCTAACCTTATTGAAAGTTGAAATTGAAGCTGGAAGACACGACGAGGTGACAGAATCGAAGCAGGACGATGCAACAGAAGTTGGACGACGACGACCGCAACACTTTCACTAAGACGACATCTCAGTTTGGCTTTAAGGTCATTGCTCTTCCTCCAATTTCTTGAGTTTGTTTTTTCTATTATTTTGTGTGTTTACTCTCAATTGATGCAGTTGATATGTCTGTTCTCCGATAGCTATCTTTTGATTGTGCGCGTCACTCACCCCTCCTGATATTTCAAACTAACCCCATAATTTTTACGATTTACAGTCTTGTTCAATAATAGTTAATTAGATATATACCCTATATTTTATTTTTTGCTTTAATTTTAGCATAATGATGTTTGATTTTCTGTATTGATAGGTTTAGAGTTCCTATAATGAAATTACAACAAGTAGGTGTTTTGCCATCTGATTGTTGTGGTTGTGTGTGGTGTTAGGTGATGACAACAATATTTAGGTCTTGTAGTGGTTGTATAGTTTGGAAATCGTAACAACGTTTGTAATTCACAAGCAATAGTCAGAATTCCTAACTTCGTCTAGAATTTTCAACTGCATTGTGAATTCATAATTGTATTTGGAATTCTCAACTGCAGTCGGAATTACTAACTCCGTTTGAAATTCTCAACAATAGAAGGAATTCCTAACTGCTTTTAGAATTCTTAACAGTAGTACGAATTCCTAACTATGTTTGGAATTTTCAACAGCTTTCGAAATTCCTAACTGCATTTGTAATTCTTAACTGCAGTAAGTTACAAAGTTCACTTTTAAATGCTTAACTGCATTTTGATTAGGAAGAATTTAGTTGAAACACGAGTATTGATTTTAATTTTGTATGGTTTTAAATATTTCAGGATAATACTAAAGTGGGAGAAGAGGATGTAAATATTTTCAGGCAGCTGATACATCATCTACTTCTTAGACAAAAACAATCTCATAATAACTCTGCGGTGTAGATATGTTTGTAATAACAGTGACTAGGAATGACAACGGGTTGGGTCTGGGCGGGTTTGGGGATAACAAAACCAAAACCAGCGACAGAAAATGACATCCAGACCCACTTACGAACCCGCACAATGTAATGAGTTCGGGTTCGAGTTTCACCCACGGATTTTAGCAACATCCAAACCCGACCACGAACCCTAAAACCTCTGTACATATTGACACGAAAATATTTCGACATGTACAACCATAGTCCTTGTATTTACCGTCAATTTCTATAAACCTCTGTGCATATTTCGTCGATGCTTCAAAATTCTCTGCATCTATAGCTGTTTTAATGCCTTCCAAGTTCTAAGCAGTTGTTCTGCTCCACGATAACGTAGATACGGAAGCACATGTCATTAACGCGTGACTGAACCAAGTTTGGCTCTCAGACTTTGCCACTGACTTGATCAGTGAGGTCACTAGTGGAGCGGACGTTGGAGAGCATGTGATCTGAATCTGCCTTAACTATGTCTAGCACCTCTACTGATTTCTGGAGGTGGAGGAGATGCTTGTCAAGGTCTGACCGTTGAGAGAGAAGTAGAAGTAGCATCGCAAGATTAAGTAGCAGCAACAAGAAGAAGAGATGAGAGTGTGGCAACATCAAGATGAAGTAACAGCAACAAGAAGAAGAAGCAGTATCAAGAAGAATATATGAGAGTGTGGCATTAGGGAAGCAATGAAAAGTATGAGATGGGCGTCTAGGGTGGTTTTAACTCAGAACTACGTAGTTTTGATGTTTGACATTTTCTTAAATTAATATAAATTATATATTATTTAAATCAAGCGGGATTGGGTTTTTTTTTACAAACTCACACCCCGAACCCGAACCCGAACCTGTGACGGGTTTAAATTTCAAACCCAAACCCGTCACGAGTTCTATTATCAGAATCCAAGGTAATCGGGTTTGGGCGGGTCCCACAGGTTCAGGTTTAATTGTCATCTCTAATAGTGACTTCTGGTGAAGTTATAGATATAGATATGTTTCTATTCTTGAATAATTTCTTTGTTTATTCATGGTGAATTTATATATATGCTTATATATTTGTAATAACAGTGACTTCTGCTGCTGCCACCATGCCTAGAGATGTCTGTGGAGATAGCTGCCAAAATATATTTATATACACCTTATAACAATTGCAAACTTGCTTGTGGCCAGAAATTTGTGGACCACACAAGCAAATGTATCAAGCAACACTCTAGTATGGGTAAAAATGCTAAATCATGAAAACTGTAATTACCCAAATCATGTTTTTCGTTACAGGTTTCGCCCCTTGAGGGGGCGAAGAGTTTGGAAGTGAAAATTGCTGCCAAAAGTTTCGCTGCTTGTTTCGCACCAGGAGGGGGTAAAATTTTGGAAGCGAAAATTGCTGCCAAGATTTTTGGGGCCATTTTCGCGTGAGGCTCGCGCGAATTCAACTCTCAGCCCACCAGCTTGAAATTCAAGCAGTTCAAATCATTTACCAAATGACTTTGAAACCTTTCGTATAAATTACAGTTGGAAAGGTATGGAAGTATAATTTCTACTCCAATTAACAAAATGTGATTTGGATGACTATAGAAAAAGTTATGGTCAAATGAGTGACCAAAGATCAGAAACGGACAAAAAAGAGATGCCCTGTTTGTATGGTCACTTTGGAGATTTCAAAACCAATCCAAACGGTCATGAAATATTACAAATACTATACAATTTGAAAGGTATGGGAGTCTAGTTTTTACAGAATTTTTCAAAACTCATTTTGAAGTAATGTACAAAATGTTATGGTCACACGACCATACAAAGGTCAGTTTTGAAAATCATTAAAATCATTGGAATCCACTCTTTTGAAACTAGACACCTTACTCTATATAACCAAACCAAGAGAAGAATAAGACTTTCTCAAATGGTCACTCAATGTGTTGAGACAAGCACACCACCGAGCAAGTGTGAACACACACAAAACCACACTATGAATACACATAGACAACAATGAAGCACACATGCATAACAAACCAAATGCAAGTGAGTGAGTGTGTGTGAGCAACACATAATGCATATCAATACAATTGCATAAAATGTGAGTGTGTGCAATTAAACCCTCTTTAAGGAAAGTTAAGCAAGCGATATACCTTTGAAGCTTGAACTTGGTCACGAGCAAAGCCAGCCTAAACTACCCTTATATTTTAATCCCCAAACATGTGGTTTGTCAACCGAAATAAGCCAATCAAAAATCGAGGAACTTACAGTATGCACATCACCTCTTAGCATAGGTGGTCGTGCACCTTCCTTCTATATAGGTGGTCAAGGGTTCGAGTCTCATCATACGTATTTAAAACCATATTTACAGAGTTTTCTTCCGGTTTATAGGAGTAGATATCCGAACCACATATATGGTAGGTCCTGACAGTTCTATTGTAATAGTTTTAATACATAAAAAAAACCCTTTTCTGTGTTAGCCTCACAAACTAATCCAATTAAATTTATATGTTTAATATATGATGATTAATTAAACTGTTCGGACAAATCAAACGGGTGTATTTATGATGACAAGATCAAAGGATGAGAAATTAAAGGATTCTAATCCTTTATGTTTTAACTAAATAAAATAAAATATAAACAACTTTTTGTAATGCAATTTAATGATCATGCTCACTAAGTCACTAGGTAATAAATATAGGGATATTACTATTTCCTCCCTGACTTTTAGAGTATTCGTCATTTTAGTCCCCTTTATTTAGGTATTGGACATTTTCCACCTTTTGAAATTAAGATCTATTAACATTTTCAACAGAAATACAATTTTACCCTTTCTATTTCTTTTTAAATATGTACCCATTCTATTTAATAGTAAAATTTTAAAAACTTAATAATAATAATAAAAAAATATACCATGACCTACAAACATACCACCGTCAACCAACCCACCATGGCACCATCAAAAAAAAATCGGAACCTAGAAAATCAGAACAAATCATTACCATTAATTAGAAACCCAGAAAATCTAACCCTCCCAAAAGAAATTAGAAACCAAAGAAAATCATTTTCAAATAAAAAAAGAAAAAGAAAAAGAAAAAGAAGAATTAGAAAATCAAACTCCCTCACAATCAATAAGTTGCCCAGAAAATCATTTCCAAACAAAAAAAGAATTAAAGAAACGTAGAATATCAAACCCTCCCACCATCCTAATCGAAACCTAGAAAATCATTAAAAAACACAAAGAAACAAAACCTAGAATAGTCGATTGGATCTCTATCAAATGCAACAGAAAAAAAAATCAGGGCCACAAACTGAAACCAACGCTCACCCATCTAAAACACACTTTCATGGCGAACGGAGCTGCAAACCTTGAACTGTTTGTGGCCTTGTTCTCAATCACTAGACCAAGACCCCAAATCGTCAAAAAAACCCACCAAACCCAAATTTCTAGCCGCCACCCCCAAATCAACCACAAGCCGCCAACGCCATCTGAGAGATTTGGAAGAGATAGAGCGAGTGAGAGATTTATAAGAAATAGAGTGAGGATGAGAGAGATTGAGATTGAGTTAGAGATAAGGATGAGAGTTTGAGGTAGAGAGGGAAAGAGAGAGTGCGTGTGAGTGTGTGAGTGATGATGAGAGAAGAGAGATAAAGTGAGTGTTTTTTAATGTTTATTTTAATATTTATTTTTATTTTAATTAGTTTATATAATCTGTTTATTTAGTTTTATATTAAATGATTGGTTTATTTTATTTTTTGATTTTTATTAACTTTCCCATGTGTAGTTACCATTATGCCTTCTACTAACCTAAGGGATTATTCAGTTGTTTAACGAAATAGTAATGGTAGGGGGCATATTGATAATTGCTTACAATCATAGGGCACAAAATGGCCAATACCGAAACAAGGGGGACCAAAATGACTAATACCTCAAAATTCAGGGTGGAAAATAATAATATTTCATAAATATATTAAATTATTAGGGATGGTAAGTGTACCCGACCGGACCGGGCATCTGGCCATAACCGGCACCTGGAAAGGAATATCTAGGTACCCAATTGGTTGTGTACCGGCTCAGGTCCGAATATACCCGGTACCTGGCCGAAATCCAAATTTTTTAAAACATTAAAAAAAACTGTCAAATTTTAAAAAGTTAATAAACTAAACCCTAACTTTTTTTTTTTCAAAATAACTCTTCCCTGTCATCTCACTTTCCCAAATCTCCCTAAGTAAACCATCTTCCGTCGTCGACCTTGAATTATTTTTTCTTAAATGTTTTTGATTTATTTCAACAAAAAAAAGAAAAGGAAACACAATAAAATATACAAACCTTTCTTTACCAATCTTCCAAAAAAAAATTACACCAAAAATTATCAAATCTCTACTAGGACGTCAATACTACTTGAACTAAAATATTTGTGAGCCGTAATTTTTTTTGTCATCATTATTTTTCTTCAATCAAATTCTCACCATATGATACAAATAGTAGTGGAGGGAGGTAAAAAAATGATTTGGGTAGTATCATGTGTTTCAGATAAAAAAAAAAGAGTTTGAAGGAAAAAAAAAGAGGGGCTAGAGAAGACTATTGATGATGATTTTTAGATTACGTAAATTCAACCACGTGCCCAAAAAGATAATACAAATCAATAATCAAGAAATAAAATGAAAAAAGAAAACAAACATGCACACACAAGATTTTACGTGGAAAACCCAAGAAGGGAAAAAATCACGGTTGCGGGAGACGGCGAAAAGAAATTCATTATGAGTAGAATGATTAAACAATCAGTCTCTCCTACCCTTTCGTTGTTGTTATATCGTTAACCCTTTAATGAGTGTTTTTATGGTCTATTTATACATGTATAGAACCCTAATTCTTAATGTACAAGTAAGGAAAGTTATTAAGATTTAATGAGACTCTGACTTGTTGGAGTCATTTTATTATTCTTCCTTATTCCGAATTGATCGTATTTTTCATGTGTTAGATCTCTTGTCTAATAAAAACTTTGATATCTATAACGAAGTTTGCCTCTTTATCAGAGTGTGCTTCGAGATATCTTATTCAAGTAAGACTTATTCTTTGCATAGCTGAGTTATGATTGCATTAAATTCAGCGTTGTCCACATGTCACTCAGCTGACCATCTACCAGACCCGACTAGATCTTAATCACCCCGACCAATGATTTGATCCCTACCAGATGTTTTTACCCGACTGTCTTGATATTCTTGACTGGGTAATTGATCGTACCGATTTATACACCTTTTGAGGTCCCCATTTATTAGTTTTTATTCTCGTTTTTTAGTACATTTTTGTATTTAATGTGTTTTTAAGTCTTGTGTAGGTACATGTTCCCTATGGAAGGTATTTAAGCTTAATTGAAGAGTTAAGAGATTATTTAGACTGAAATGGTAATGGCTCATGAAATACACTCAACTTTTGGGAGCTATATCTCCTTCCTTAGATCAAACCACATTAAGATCCATATATATTTGGAAAGCCCCGAATTTCTAATTTTCAGAACATTTTATGGATTATAATTCCGAGCTTTCTAAAGGAAGTTATGACTATTTTAGTAACTGGTGCGCGATGCTGAAAATTCTTCTCCAAAGGGAAAAGTGACTTGGGAAGCGACTTCACCCAGGCAGCCTCCTAAGTCGCCTTTTACACTATTAAAACTCATTTTCTAGCCCAAAATGTTAGGCGACTTGGTAGGCTACTTCCCCAATTCGCCTTTGATGTTGCCTTTTTGCCCAGGACTACCATTTTCAGCTCATTTTTTAAGGGCAATCTTGTATTTTCACACCTAATTATGGCCCTAACCTCCCATACTATATATACCCTATTATCCCCTCATTTTTCAGACTTCTCTCCCCGTCCCTCGTGCCCAAACTCTCTTTCTCATCATCTTCTTCATCTTCTTCCCTAAATAAGGAGAGAAATTGCTTCCATGGAGTTTTTCCTCCATCAGAGCTCCCCATACACCTCTCCACCACCATTTTACACCTCTCCATCCATTTTAGAACCCATTTCAAAGGAAATGTGAGTGGTTCTATGACCAACTCCGAGCTAGGAAGGTTTGGAGCATCTTTAGAGGACTTGTCTTCAAAGGTTTACTCATATTTACTCATTTATTTGTAATTTTCCTTTCTTTAATGTGTAACCCTGAATTTGGAAATTTATAATCCTTTCACATGGGCTATATATGTATTTTTGTTCATTAATTCGTTTGGGTTTTGTTTTGCTCTTTGATTTATATTGTTTTAATCTCTTATTGTGAAATGCATGTGTGTAGAGGCTTGAAATTGATATTTATGCATGATTGAGATTAGGAGTAAAGTAATTTAATGAAGAAGTATAGTAATTTAGTTTTCCATGATTGTTTGTATGTTAATGGATAACCAAAATGCCTTGTATTGAATGATTTGAGTGTTAGAGATTTTATCCCCAAAGAGTAGAAAATGTTTCAGTTCATGCATTAAGTTGCTTAATTGGTCTTGGTTCACGTCCTTGTGCTTAATGAGTCTTTTTAAAAAACATTTGCCCTTCCTTTATAGGATTGGGTGATGAATTAATTTAGGGATAATTCCCAAATTTAGAAAATGAACCTTTAACCTTAATTGAATGGTCTTAATGTAAACAATTGCATTGATGCACATTAGTCTTAGGTGAACTTGTTTTCCATTTTTGTGTCATCCTAAGGAGATAGATAAAATCGAATCCTTGTCTTAATGGTAAAGATAAATTGAGTTCCTCTTGTGCTTATGTGGTTATAGGGATGTTTCGTGTACTTAATTCTTTCACTCGGTTAGCCACATTATGGATGATATTTAGGTTGTGTGTTATATATCGTGTGATTCATATTAACATGCTCTGCGTGGTTACATTTGACCAGTAAGACAGAAATGTGTGAGGCTGGCGGTGTAGAGCTCGTATGTGTGTCCCACAGGCCTTAATGGACTCATGCACTTGTTAATGATTCGCTCTGGCATTTGCATGAGTGCAATCATCTATGCCCTCGAGAAAGGGTAGATGGTTAATTAAGGGTACATGAGCATACAACCTACGTGTTGTATAGGTACCTCATATTCTTAATGCTTCCACTTGGCCACTTTCCCATTTAAGGTTATCCATATGGATGAACCTTTGGTTGTAATATGGCTATACGGTTGCGCATTACTGTTGGGGTTTATGGCCTAAAGATGTAATTTGTAAATAGATTTATGAAATAAATAAAAGGAAAAGTTCAATTCATTCTTGTTGTGTTGTTTATTTTATAACTTGTGCATATATTTAACATCCAAAATTGCTGGATGTAATCTCGATTTGTGTATATGAGTGTCATATGCAGATGGACACAATAAGAGACGTGCAATCTAAAGAGTCCATAGATAGCAAATAAAGTTGGATACTTTATTTGTGGTTAATCTATAGTTGCGATCCATTCTGTAATGTATGGTGATTCTGTCCTGAATCATTCGTATGGAGATATGAGAATGGAGTCACCTTGTATGATGTGATCATATAGGACTGGGCCATGATCTATATAAATCTCTCACCAAGATCTGATTACCAATGAGATTTATATATATCAACTAATGATGGCTATATATGAGTGATCTTAATCTTGAGTGTCTTATCGACTCCTTCAGGTTAAATCGTGGTCTTTGATATACCATGATGCATTTCTTGATCAATATATTCTGTATGTTGGGATTGCGGTTTGGCTTATGGTTGGGAAGGTTTGTACACAATAGTGGAATCAACTCCTTTTTGTGAGCAGTAGATTGTAGTTCTTTTAAGGGTTGATTCGGGGCTTGGACAATATGAGTGCTCTCCTAATTCCTTGAGGAAATAGGATTTATTGTTCATTAAAGAATCAACGGTACTTAAAGGATATATGTAAATAAGGGGGTATAAAGGATATTATGACCCAACTCTAATTATGAACTACTGTAGAGAATCACATCATATGTAATAGCTATATCGATGGATACCGAGTTGTATCGGTCTGTCTAAAAGCGTCTACAGCTGAGAGAGTGCAGCTTCGGGTTTTTAGTGGAATAACACCAGAGTTAATAATCAAGGAATATTAAGTAAAGAGTTTAATTAATGATTCTGAGGATTATTGGAGCTCAAAATACTGTGGGTCCATTAGGTACCCTTGCTAGTCTGATCAATTTAGGTAACAAGGGTCACAGTTAATTAATTTGATTGCCCAATTAATTATGTTACAAAAGTGACACACACACACACACACACACACACACACACACACACACACACATATATATATATATTCGAGAATTAATTGAATAATGAGATTATTTAATTAATGAATAATGGTGATTAAATAAATTAAATAATGAGATTATTTAATTTATTATTAATCACTAAATGGATGGTGTTGATTGATATTTAATTTTTAAAGATAAAATAATTTGATTATTTTATTAAATTAAATTTTTAATTTTGAATTTAAAGAGTTTGAATTCAATATAAATTGATTAATATCTTTAAAAGTTTTAGATATAATAAATATATGAGATATATTTGATGCCAAAACAAGAAAAAAGAAAAAAAGAATCACACGAATCATAAGTGATTCAATTTGCATGTGATGCAAATTGTGTAGTGTGCGCTTGTATTTAAAAAGAGAAACAAAAACGTGCAAATAAGATTTTGTATATGAGTCAAATTCTAGGTACAGGTTTGGATCAATAAGAGAGAATGAATAATTTGCATTAAAAGCAAATTGGATGTGCGTTGAAAATAACACATCAAAAACGCACATCAATGTTATATATATATATATATATACATAAAAGGTTTTTATATTTTTTTGAAAAACTTGATATGATATTAATCAACGCAAATCAAATATAGTGCAAGTGTTGCTCAATGAATAAAAGAAATTGTTTCTTCTTCATTCTTTCTACATCCTCCATTCAAGTTTCTGAGATCGTGATGCACCCACACGCAGTTACCAGTTCTGGGAGATAGTGAGGAAGATCGAGTGGTTCAGACAGGAGCACATTGTAAAGTGAAGGAGTCTCCAAACGTTGGTAAGATTAGTTCAGACAGGAGCATATCGTAAAGTGAAGGAGCCTCCAAACATTGGTAAGATTTTCTTTTTCTGATTATATCGATTTCAATTTCCTGTGTTTTCATATTGTATGTATTAGTTCCGAAAAATAATTACGATTCCAAGTTCACTGATCCTAGATACAAATTATGATCTGTATTAAAAATTTTAAAACCTTACTTCCGTTGCGTGACCGGTGAATGAGGTTCTTACAATTACATGCCCAACAAAATAGCAAATGTGTTTGTCCAGTAAGACAGAGATGTGCGAGGCTGGCAAATGGTGTAGTGCTCATGTGTTTGTCCCACAAAGCTTAATGGATTCATGCATTTGTTAATGATTCGCTCTGGCATTTGCATGGGTGCAATCATCTATGCTCTCTAGAGAGGGTAGATGGTTAATTAAGGGGACACAGGTATATGGTATACTTGCACATTGAGGGATTATGTGAGTCTAGTGCTTAATTATAAGGATTGTTACGGTCGAGTCATTTCTCTAGTGTATCCATATTTGATGGATCTCTCCATTCCATCTTACCATTGTATATAGTATTTATTTATGTTAATTATTTAGTTATATAACTATTTACTTTTCCGCAACATCGCTCGACGTGTTATAATAATAGCTAGAACTAGAGACGGTCGGTGAATCCCACCCCCTTCGGAACGATCTCTTGCTTGTTGTTATGGTAGTCTTTAAGACTCGCGCGCTTATAAGGCAGAAGTTAATTGTTCAAATTTGACTACACTACAACGACGTGTCATCAGTAATCTTCACCTGGTCAATTGTATAACTTTTATTGAGTTTTTTCCACCCGATCATTTAGGTGACCCCGACTAGGTGTTATGAGGTCATCTTCAATCAACTTTGGTTGGCTCAGTCTTATTGACTTTTGGTGATATGGCGTCCTTTTAAATTCAAACCAAGTGTCTCGCTCGATTAGAAAAGAGCTCACTCGATGAGGCATGTTTAATTTGTCTTTGGTTTTTATCTTGTAGCTCATTAAAGCTCATTAATATTTAACAGCTAAGCATTAAATTTTAACCACAAATGTTCGATTTACCCAAAAGACATGACGTCAATGACATAATCGTTGGTGGGTTTTCAAATTTCGAATGGTGCGTGATCTTCAGGGTTCGTGCACTAACTTCCACTCACACACGTACATTTTCAGTTAAGAGATGACGTCACTCATCTCTATATATTTGAAAACCCTTCATTCCCTCCTTCACACTCTTTCTTTACTTTTTTCCATGACCATAAACCTTAATTTCTCATACTCTTTCTCTTACACCAGACTTCTAACCTCGTTTCGCTTGCGATTACTTCTCAGGTATGGATCCTATTCTTTGTCATCGTTATTCTGAATCGCTTATGCGTGCTATTAAAATGGGTGATAAAGAAAATATTGCTAGACTCGAGTCCATATTATAGGGTCACCTTCTTGAGTTTACTCATTCATTTCAGCCTATAGCCCTCAACGTAGATTATTCCATCCTTCGACTTGAGTTTTTACCTCTACATTCTAACCATTCTGCCTCTTCTTCTATTGGTGCAAGCCCAGATATGTCGAAGACAGCAGGTACCATTCATGGGAGTAATTCATCCACTAGAACTCTCCCTTATCCATAGTCGACTTAAAGATCCCTTTCCAGAAGTTGAAGATGGCGGATGTTCCTTAGAGGCACTAAGCATACATGTTGAGGTTTTCTGTGGAACAACTGTGTGCTTTTGATTGGGAAGTAAATGTTGTGGGTGAGTCGAAACTTGCTAAATATGTGGATAGGTTCTACATTCCCCGATTGGTGGAACTGATTCCCAATGGTCAGCATGCTGCATGGATTCGTTGCTATTTATGGTGCCATACTTTCCTCTGGAGTCACTTTGCCAATTTACCCTTTCATTGCTAGATTTTTGGCAGAGGCGGGCATTGCTTCTACATAATTAACACCAAATTTCTACCGGATGCTGATCAACTTTTGGCATTTATGGAAAAAAGGTCAAGCCAAGGAGATTCGTAACTTTTACACCCTTGGTCCCTCGGATACTAGGGGTACTTTCCATCCTAAATCCAACTTACCCAACCATTGGATCTCTTTTAACTTTGAGGAAAAATCCACCCCTACATCTAGCAAAGATCATAAGAGCTTCATATGGGGCTTCCTATAGGGAACAAGTACTTGAAGAACAATTGGTTCTTTATAAGGGGTGGCTGGGGTGAAACAGTTGTAGCTCACTCCCTTTTATAATTTACTTAGAAATAGTATCCCAATATACTTTTCGAACCAAAAGCTGTGCAACAAAACGCCATCAGAACTGACTCGGAGTCAAGCTGATTTGGTGGTTATGGCGGCCCAGAATTCTTGGGAGGTCAGGGATCGTCGTTCGTAGTTCGTAGAGAAAGACTTGTTCAATTTGGGGTTCTTTCTGACCATTTCCAACAGACACAAACGTTGTAAGTCTTGACTCTTTTGTTGTTTAGTTTATATCAACCATATATGCTCTTATGACTTTAATCGAACTTATATATCTTTCAGTATATGAAGTGAATATCATAGTTGGCGATGAAGTGGAGAAAACTAAAAACTTGTCAGGTTTAACAGAAAAGATACCGCCGATTAAGTGGCTTAGCGAATTGCACCCCCTGATCATGACTTGGTAGAGCACCTCTATGAGACTGATCCTAATAAATCAACAAGAGTAGTCGAAAAGGCTTAGGGGAGTAAGCACGATACCCCTTCGAAGGACAATAGGAGAGGATTTTATAGGGAAAGATCTGTCCGGGAAAGGCTGATCTGGGAGAGGTCTATCAAGGAGAGATCCATGAAGGAAACAACCAGTAGGAAGGTGGCCAAAATTACAAAGGGGTGTTTCACCCCTGAGGCTGACCTTAAACAGAAGGGGGTCTAACCCTTGGTGAATCCATAGGTTCCCAATGCAGGGGTTAATCTCATCGATCTGGATGAAGAAGATGATTATCAGGAGACTCTAGTTGATCTGATCTTACTGAAGCAATGATAGAAAAATAAGGGTGATTGTATTGTTATAACATCCACCTCTTTTTCATTTGAGTAGATCAGGTTAACTGACTAGGTCCCGGCTAAGACTGGTGGGGTAAACAGCCTTCAACGGAAAACGCTCCCTTCTTAACCCAAACTGTCTTAAGCTTAAGCTGATCGTCATCCAAGTTAGGCTCTAGCTGATCCATCCACACAGCGAGCTGGCTAGACCTCGGTGAAATTTTTTGTTAAAAGTCAGACAATCTTTACTTACTCGACTCTGATGATGGTGATACTGAACACAATGAGTCCTTCACTGAAGAGAAGATACCCGAGTTTATTGAAGAACATGTCGACAAGATGTCAATGCGGTTAAGTAGGCCATTCAGGGAACTGCTCAATGTTGAAATTGTTCATTTGACGAGTGATGATGGGACCAGCTTAGCTGAGAGTGTCACTCGGGGATAAATCTGGTCCTGCTTCTTTTGACGTGTCTCCTGAGCCTCGTCACAGTGATGATGGTGGTGAAATTCAGGCTCGTTGGGTACATGATTGTGTCACTCCTTCTGTTGGCCTTCAAACTGGAGAGGTTGGCGGGATTGTTGATGCACAAGTTGTTGTAGACCCGACCTCTTCCAGAATATCCCTAACCATCCCTTCATCTTACTATATAGGAGTAACCTCTCTGCCTTCTTCTATCAGAACACCATATAGACCCTTCCTCTTTTAGGCTCTGGTGACCCCTTTGTAATGCTACGCTCCATGTCAGCTGACGAAGGGTAAATTGGGGATGGACATTAGAAACAGGCTAGAAGTGCCAGTATCTCTAAGCGGATATGCATAATCTTCAACAATGGTGTATAGGTAATTGTTTTTACGTTCTTATCTTTACCCAGGATTATCCCCACCTTTACTCTCTCCCTTTTTTTTACAAGCTGTAATGGAATTGACTTGAGCCTTGGCTGCTCAGAGTAGACAGACTGTAGAAATATCTCGGTTGATAAGAGAGCTACATGAGAAAAAAAAGGCTCTCAAGTCCTCTTCGGCCAGTGAGTCTAAAACCAAGCAATCATATGAAGAAAAACTGAAGAGTTACGATGCAAGCGAGATTGCTTTGAAAAAGACGGTGGCCAGCGTTTAAAGTATAGCCTCCGTATCCAGTGAGAGCGTTAGAGAACTTACCATGAAGAGTGATGAGTTGGAACTCTGGGTTGCCAATACAGAATTACGGAGCATCGAGCTTGAATCAAGGGCCATATTGGCTGAAACGGAAGCTGTAAAATTCAAAGAAGAAGCCAAAGTGGCTAGGGTCACCGTTATTTCCACTCAGCAATCTATGCTCGAGTCCTAACAAGCATCTGATGAAGCTCGACTCCATTACGAGTGGCTAGCGACAGATTTGGGGCAACAACGGATCAATGTGGAAGTACTTTTATAGAAGGAAAAACCAACCCTTGAAGTTTAGAATGTTGATCGATATAAAAGGTCTCCTACTTTCGAAGTTGTTATACGTAGGGAGCTTGAGCGAGGGTTGGTCACAACTCATATGTTTTTCGGTGTGGGAGGCTCACCGAATATTGGACAGAACGATTAAAAAGCACAAGGCTGAGTCCCTAGATGCCATAAAATATCAAAGGATTAGATGGATGGTCTATTGTAGATCAATCGGGAAGGGCCCAAACATCATGCATCCATAACTCCCCTCTATGTCCTCATTGGTTACCTTCCATACCGGAGAGGAGAGTCGTGCTTTGAAGAAGGGAATCGACCTTGGACCCTTGCCTGATATTGATTACTCTCCTTTGATGACCGATGACTTGGATGACGACATCTGATGGCTGGACTTTGATTACCTAACCAAAGGCAATGAGGCCAATGATAAGCCTTCTGGCTGTTCTGGGCCTGGAGGCCTCTTGAGCATACCGGGAGTCTGATTCTACAACACCAGTGCCAGATTTTTGTCCATGTATATTTTTATTGTCTTTATAACATTCTTGTAACATTGTATAAGTGATCATTTTATGTAAATAATACAATTCTTTGTCTGTCATACGATTGTTTTATCGTTGCATTAAGTTGAATGCCTTAACTTTAGTCAAACAATTTATGTGCAACCATTAACTTAAACTACATGCATATCATCACATTAAGTTGAATGACTTAACCAAATAATTTATATGTGGCTGGGTCAGGGTCACTTATTAACTTACACTTAATGCGTATCAGTGTTGTGTAGTGTTAGGTGGTACTAACTTTAGCCCGATAGACTATTTTGTTAACCGGTCGCTTTATTTGTCCTACCAGTTATCTTTCTTAACTTGTAGCTTTTGGACCTGACTAGTTATCGAATTGAATATGGTCCGAACCAATTCATTGTCTTTGTCAAGTAGTGTTCTTTCCATGGACCATTTTCATGGTATCTAATTTATAGACGCTTGTCTTTTATCTATCAACTAAGTCACTGAGATGTCTCCCATTAGCATGTTGTTCAAGACTCGCTGCAACAAGGATGGTTCATATTTCATTGACTTAAACTGAACATGCTCAATGATTTATTAGCGATTGTTTCAAGTATGAATATTTTATTTCCCGTTCAACTTTCTACGCATCCCATTAGATTCCTATGACCTAAAGGTGCTCTAACATTTCTTGTGACCTAAAGATGCTATAATAGTGTTTTTGTACAACTAATTGGTTTCAGTGAGTGTACATTGTCTTTGTGATATATGTTTTTGGCCCCTTAACAGGACTCCCCGGGCACCCATTTGGTTTTAAGCGATCCTCGAGTACCATAGGATTGCCTTTGTAAATGAGAGAAAAATTAAGAACACTTGCACCCGACTTCTTGGAATGATTCCCCTTAAGGGGGATTTTTATTGATGATTTTGACCACTATGCTAAAAAGAAATAACAATCAATTAGGTAACTGCAAATATAATGAAAAGTAAACTAATCCTAACACTATCGAGGCTGTTCTCCTTCCTCTTGTTGGGTAAGGAGATACGGCCCATGGACGGCTAACCCGACCACTTGATAGGGTCTTTCCCACTTGACTGCTAATGATCCAGCTGTTTTCTCTTTTATGTTGGGTTATACCCTCCTGAGAACTAAATCCCTAAGCTGAAATATTCTTAACAGAATGAGTGAGTTGTAATATCTAACCTCTCTTTGCTGGTAAGCAGTCTTTCTTACTTTTGACAAGTCTCTTATTTCTTCCAGCTCATCTAGGTTTTGTTCTAGCATATCCACATTGGTATCAGGATGAAAAACTGTACCTTTAGGGAATTGTGGATTACCTCCACCGGGATTATTGCTTCTATCCTGAATGCTAGGGAATAAAGAGTTTCTCTTGTTAAAGTTCTTTCAGTGGTTTGATAAGCCCAGAGTACTTTATGTAGCTTATCTGCTCAATTCCCTTTTTTAGCATCAAGCTTGGACTTCAGGTTGTGTTTGATGATCTTATTCACCGTTTCTGTTTGGCCATTAGTTAGAGGATGGGCTGGTGTGGCATATTAATTTTTTATATGGAAACACTGGCACATTTTGAAGTTGTCACCATCGAACTGGGTCCCATTGTCAGTGACGATTGTATCCTTGATTCCAAATCGATAGAAGATGTTCTTGCTTACAAATCTGGTTGTGTTTGTTTCTGTTATGTGCACATGTGCTTCTACTTCTACCCATTTTATAAAAAAATCCATTGCCATTATGGAGTGCATTGCACCTCCTTTAGTCGTTGCTGGCATTGAGCCGATTAAATCCAGCCCCCACATATTAAATAGTCAGGGTGATGTCAAATTCTTCAAGTCCTTAGGTGGCTATTTGATATCATTGGCTATTCTCTGACATGTGCCACACTGTTCTGCAACTCCCTACGTATACTGGAATAGGATTAGCTAACAGAAACCTTTTTATGTGCCAAACTTTAACCCCCTGTGTGATTCCTACGCACCCCTCTGTGGATGCTTGTCAGTATCTGTCTCCCTTCCGTTGGGTAAACATAACTTTGTAAGGCTTTCGAGAATCCCCTTCTATAACATTCCCTCCCGACTATCGAGTACCTGAATGCCCTAGATCTGAGGCATTTTGCTTCAGTCACGTCTGTTGGGAGTGTTCATCTTTCAGGTATTTTCTGATTAGATATCATCTCAACTGTTAGTATCCCCTCTTCTTAATCAATGGTAGGTCTCTTAAGGTGAGTCACCGGGATTGTTTGGGGCATATGCTTATGGTTGCTGACGCAAACTTTGATAAAACATTGGCCTTCTCATTTTTCTCTCTCGGGATCTAAGTGATTTTGTAGGCCTTGAATGATCCGAGTAACACCTTGGCTATCTCTAGGTAGGCGACCATATTGTTGTCCATTGTTTGGTACTCATCCAAGATTTGGTTAACTACAACTTGTGAATCACTAAATATTTCTAGCTCATATTCCCCAGTGACGTGCATACCCTAAGTTCCACTAGCAACACCTCATATTCAGCCATGTTGTTGGTAGCTTTGAATTCAAACTGTAGGGAATATTTTATTGCGTCACATTCCGGCTGCCATGCTTGTTTGATGATCCATAAACATGCAATTTCCAGATGAAATCTTTTTTTATCCCTAAGCATCATGATTACCTCGCTATTTGGTTCGGCAAACTAGATGATTAGGTCGGCCACTGCTTGGCCCTTTATTGCTGTTCTTGGTAAGATTGTGATGTCAAATTCGCTCAGCTCGTCTGTTCATTTGGTCAGCCTTCTGAAAACTTCTGGTTTGGACAAAATCTGCTTAACTGGGCAGTCCATATAGACTTCAATCTTATGGGCTTAGAAATAGGGTATCAGTTTCCTTGCTACGGTTACTAGTGATAACACGATTTGCTCGGTTGCTGAGTATCTTGTTTTTACCAGTAGCAAAGCTTTACTAGTATAGTACACTAGTTTTCGCACTCATTCATTTAGCCTGATTAGAACCGACCCCATTGCTATTGTTGTGATCGATATGTGTAAGTACAACACCTCTTCATCTAAGGTCTTTAACAGGATTGGTGCTTTGCCTAGGTACTCTTTGATCTTCTGAAAAGCCTGTTCGCATTCCTTATTTCATTCTACTCTTTTTCCCTATTTTATGCCTCTAAAAAGGGCAAGCATTTGTCTTTTGACTTGCTGATGAACTAGTTCGAAGAAGCCAGATAACCGGTTAGCCTATGAATTTCATTTAGGTTACCTGGGGATCTCATTTTTTCTAGAGCCTTTATCTTCTCTAGATTCACCATGATTCCTCTCTGGTGGACTTTGAAGTCTATGAACTCTTCTGACGGCAGCCTATAAACGTACTTCTTTGGATTTAGCTTCATTCCAAAGTTTCTTTGCACTCTGAATGTCTCCCTTAGGTTTGCAATGTGCTTTCTAGTTGTTGTGCTCTTTGTCAGCATGTTATCGATGTATACCTCCATATTCTTGTCGATCTGTCAAGCGAACATCTTATTCACCAATCTTTTGTCGCATTATAGCCCTAATCGGTTGTGAAGGAAGTTTTTTCTTCATCCGGTTTGAACATTCGGATTTGGTTGTAGAGTATGCATCCATGAAACTTAGCAGTTCATGGCTTACCGTCGCATCAACTAATTGATCAATTCGAGGTAAGGGGAAGCTATCCTTCATGAAAAGGACAAAATAAATATTGCAAGAAATATTGTAGTAAACACTGTAGAATGTATGGTATTGTTAAAGGTTCTAAACAACTCTAGAATGTCTCTTTATTGTTAGAAATTCACTCTTTTTGACCATTAGAGAGATTATAGGAAATCTCTCTCACTGATCTCTCGTGTATTATATATATAATTGTCTTTATCTTCTTTTCTCAAGGAATGAGAATTGTAATTATTTTCTGTAAAATATTACTTCAGGCAAGATCTGCTAAGATCGATGAAATCCACAGACATCCTCCATTGCCTATTCTTTTTCTTTACGAGTACCACAACGGTGACCCACTCGGGGTATCATACTTCCCTTATTGACCCTACTGCCATTAGTTTCTCTACCTCTTCTTTGATCGCATGGCTCATCTCAAGGTTGAATCGTCTTCCCCTCTGGATAACCTGGTTCTGACCGGGATCAACTGCTAGGTAGTAGGAGATCATCCTGTCATCGATTCATGGCACATCTTCGTGCTTCAATGCGAACACGTCATTGTATTCTCTCAACAAGTTAACCATCTCATTCTAGAATTAATCTGTCAACTGAGCTCCCAGATTTACTGTCTGTTCGGGGCTACTATCATTTTCCTTATCCTTCTTCAGGCCACTTTTTTCTTTAAGGAATTCTATTTGCATTACGCCTGGTTCTACTTTGTCCCTGTATACTGCCAAGTTCGCTTTTCTTTCCCATTCTTGGGAACTTTTAATGATGCCTACCCCGGCTTTCATTGAGAATTTTATGGTCAGACCATATGTTGCAGTTACAACCTTTGATTTGTTCAAGAATGGCCTCCCTAACAGAGCGTTGTAGGGCCAGTTCTCGACATCTACGACCATAAAGTCAAGAAGCACCATCTTTTGGTAATTGTAACTCCCGATCTCTATAAGCAATTTAACTATTCTTAGTGGCCTTACTTTCACTCCTCCAAAACCTCTAAACGGGATCGTTAGCTGTTGTAGATCCTTTCTATGCAATCCAAGTTGATCAAATACCTTGATGCTCAAGATATCCGCCAAACTCTCGTTGTCGATCATCATTATTCTTACTTTCTTATGGCCTACACGAATTGATACCACAATCGCATCATTTGGCCTAACCACAAGCCCATGAGCGTCTGAATCAGAGAATACGATAGGATCACAACCTTGCTTGAGATTTATCTTATCGGGGCCTACTAAATTCACCACTAGGTTTTTCTAGCCATTTATCGCTTCTTAGACTTCAGTCATTCCCTGTGTATGGCCCACCGAAGATGGTGTTGATTTCTCCACAGTTTGAGTCTCTTCTTGGACTGTCTTTCCTGTTGTAGTCTTTCTTTGAGGGGTCTTTCTACTGGTCACCGCCATCCTTCAATACCACATCTTTTGAGGTGTCCTTCTTTAATCAGTTTTTCAATGTAATCTTTCAGTTGGTAGCACTTGAAAGTCTGGTGGCCATTTTCCCTGTGGAACCAACAGTATTAGGAAGTGTCCTTCTGGCAAAGTTGGACTGCATTGGGGGATTCTTATACAGTTTCTTGTCTTCTATTATAAGCAAGATTTCTTATTACTTTCAGGTCAGAGGGGTGTGATTGGTATATTGCCTTTTGAAGGACTTACTGTTCTTGTGATCCTCATCTTTAAGATCCTCATTGTTCTTTCCTGGATTATTCTTTTGGTTCCACTTGCTGCTACTTTTCGAACTGCCTTTCTTGGACTTTTAGTTATTTTCTTGTTGGCCACCATGTATGAGCTCTCCTCCGTGGGCTAGTTGTTCTTCCTCTGCCATAACATATCCTCCAACATCATCCACCATGTTTGTATAAGTGGTCAGCCCCTTCTGTGTTGCAAGTTGTTAATGAATGCAGACACCACCATGTCATTGTTGGGATCCTGCACCTCTGACACCTCTAGTGAAAACCCGGTCAAGTAGTCTTTCAACTTCTTATCCTTCATTTGCTTAATGGTTAACAAGATGAATATTGACTTCCTTTGTTAGATGTTCCCCTTGAACTGCCTAGTGAAGGCTTGTATCAATTCCTCAAAGTTCCTAATCGACCCCCAAGTAAGGCCACCGAACCACTTGGACCCTTTGTCCCCCAGTGTCTGAGTGAACATCCTGCACATGAGTGCATTATCATAGTCGTATTGTGTCATTGCATTCTGATACCTTTCAACGTGCTCTTGAGGGTCGGTGTTGACCTTAATTTGATACACATGCGACATTCTGATTTTTTCAGAAAAACGGGCTTACCTTATGGATTCAGCGAATATACTGTCGAAGTTACCAACCAACATATTTCCTTGACCTTGCCTCCGTTCTAAGGCTTCAACACTTCTCAGCCAGACTTCACGTTCACCCTTTAGCTCTCCATGCTCATAAAATCTCTAATGGATGGTGATGTTGGGGTTTATGCCTAAAGATGTAATTTGTAAATGGATTTATGAAATAACTAAAAGGAAATGATCAATTCATTCTTGTTGTGTTGTTTATTTTATAACTTGTGCATATATTTAACATCCAAGTTTGCAGGATGTAATCTCGAACTATGTATATGAGTGTCATATACAGATGGATGCAATAAGAGACGTGCAATCTAAAGAGTCCATAGATAGAAAAAAAAAGCTGGGTACTTTACTTATGGTTAATCTATAGCTGCGGTCCATTCCGTAATGTACGGTGATTCTATCCTGAACCATTCATATAAGACATGCGAATGGAGGCACCTTGTATGATGTGATCATATAGGACTGGGCCATGATATATATGAATCTCTCACCAAGATCTGTTTACTGATGAGATTCATATATATCAACTAATGATGGCTATATATGGGTGATCTTAATCCTGAATGTCTTATCGACTCCTTCAAGTTAGATCGTGGTCTTTGATATGCCATGGGTGAGGTCAGATACATTTCCTGATCAATATATTTCGTATGTTGGGATTGCGGTTTGGCTTGTAGCTGGAAAGGTTTGTACACAAAAGTGGAATCCACTCATTCTTGTGAGAAGTATATGATAGTTCCCTTAAGGGTTGATTTAGGGATTGGACAGCATGAGCGCTCTCCTAATTCCGTGAGGAAATAGGATTTATTGTCTATTAGATAATCAACGGTACGTAACGGATATATGTAATTATAGGGGTATAACGGATATTATGACCCAACTCTAATTATGAACTACTGTGGAGGATCACACCATATATAATAGCTATATCAATGGACACCGAGTTGTATTGGTCTGTGTAAAAGCGTCTACAATTGAGAGAGTGCAGCTTCGGGTTTTTTGTGGAATAACACCGGAGTTAATAATCAAGGAATATTAATTAAAGAGTTTAATTAATGATTCTGATGATTATTGGAGCTCAAAATACTGTTGGTTCATTAGGTCCCCTTGCTAGCCCGATCGATTTAGGTAACGAGGGTCACGGTTAATTAATTGGATTGTCCAATTAATTGTGTTACAAAAGTGACACGTATTTATTCGAGAATTAATTGAATAATGAGATTATTTAATTAATGAATGTTAATAGTTAAATAATTAAATAATTAGATTATTTAATTATATTGATAATTATGAATTGTTAATTAACTATTAATTGGAGGGTATTAGTTGATATTTGGATTTAGCTGAAGATAAAATAATAGGAATATTTTATTTTTTACTAAATCATTTATCTAAGTATTTGAATTTAAGTTTAAATTTAAAATACTTAATATCACTTTTAATAAATTAGATATATATCAATTAAAAGATATATACATCAACTATTAACACAAGAGTTTGTATAGGATGTAAATTGGTGTGTACATAAAACAATAGTCAAAAGGGTAATTTGCATATGATGCAAATTACCCGATATCAATATATATATATATATATATATATATATATATATATATATATATATATATATTGTTTAAAGAACAAAAGAAAAAAAAGAGGGAGATATGTTTTTTGCTCTGTGAATTGCAATTGGCAAGCAACGTGTGGCGGCGTGAGAAATAAAGAAAAAGAAGAGAAAAGTAAAAAAAAAGAGTTTTTGACAAATAAACACACAAACACACACACACACACAAACACACACACACACACACACACACACACACACATATATATATATATATATATATATATATAATAGAAACCAAAGGATAAAAAAATAGCACAACCAGCAACATATAGGAAAACAAGGAGATAATAGATCTAGCAATTGTTCAATAATACAACAATATAAAGAAATGGTCCTGTCAAGTACATGGCAATTGTTCTACCCGAGTTATTCCTCAACAAAGCTGTAATAAGCAGAGTTGATATGGAAAGGTCTTGGTTTCCAACCTATATACTTAGACCAGAAAATAATAGTAGATCATAAAAGAGATAGAGAAATAGTGTCTTACAGTGCTTACAGAACAATAGTCTGACAACAAATATGTCTCTACATAAATATGTCGCTCTTTATTTATGGTTCAAGAAAATTTTTACAAAACAAAAGAGAAGAAAGGATATAGCTTCGTAGAGCAACTGGTTGAAGTGATAATAAAATTGAACTTGTTTCTGAATGAAACTTACAAACGTTTTTATAGATAATAAAAGTAACCTTAGTTATATAAAGAAACTATGGTAAAGTGTCGGCCAACCATAGTTGAATAATTGAGCATAGGTGAGTCTTATCTGCACAATTGGATGATAAGATAAGATGATAAGTCTGTCTGCCATGACGTGGAAAAGGATGTCAATCTTTGCTTTTGTCAACTTTGCTTTGGTCTGTCACGATAATAATTGCTATATTGTCGTGTTAGGCTGCTTTATGGGTCATGACCAAAATAGGTCTATGGATCATTGCTGTCAAATGGGTCCCTATCTGATCCGTCATTGTTAACACTGTTTTCTGATCCTGCTTGTGACATATTAGCCATTGTATTTCTCATTTCTTCTGCAATCTTCATTAATCATCTAGAGAAGAAGTTGCTGCAATTCTGGCTTGGTTCTGAGATTTTGCCATTAGGAAGCTAGACTGGTCCTTTGTTTTTGTGCAAAAGGTGGGATTGTCTGATAACCATTTAGTAACCTTGTCTTTTCCCAAATTGGCAAGATTCATGCCACTCCACCATTTGATCTTTATTTGTCGTCCAAAATAAGGAACATTAACGTTGCCAATTAATTTTTCCTGGATAGAATACTCAAGCATGAGTATCCAGGTCAAGTTGAATTGGACAAAGAATAAAAATAATTCTGGGTAGAATTCCCAGGAGTCTGGTTTGCTAACATTTGATGTCCATAAGGAAAAGCTTTCTTTTACTGGAGGAGGGTCAATAATGGGTCCAAATTTGTCCCACCATTCTAAGAACCAAAATGGTAGGTCAATAAGAAAGTTTTTATCAAAATAGAGGAACCATGAAAGGGAATTTCCAGGGTTCTGTCAATAGAAAAATTTGGTCCAAGCATCTCTGTAATCCTGATATGAGAATTCAGAGACATGAAAAATACTGCTGAAATTTCTGGTTGAATTTGGGTCCCCACCCCATTGTTCCAGAGTGATTATTTTGCAAATTTTGATTTTTTTGAAGATAAGCTTTTCTTTGTCAATTTTGTCAAAAACGTCATAAATGAATATTGAATCTGTGTCAACAAGGATAAATCGTAAAATATGTGTCTCTTTGTCAGATCTTCAAGGATCCTGCCAAAAAGAGGGTTGATGATATCATCTGCCAACTTTTTGGGTTCCTTGATGTAATGGTCATGCAAAAATTGGTCTTCCATAGCTAAAAACCTATCAAAGAAAGGTTTATTGATATATGCATATGTGGGGTGATTTATCTTTGGAAGGGCCGAGGCCTGTGTTTGGGTTTGTATTTGGGCCTTTTCTTGTTGTGCTAGGATTTTGTCCTGTTTGTTCGAGTGTGGGATGATATTTGATGATAGTACTTTTTTAAATGGGGTACTGTCAATGGCCAATGGTGAAAACGGGTTTGTCGTGTGGGATGGACTTTGGCTTGGGCTACGACTAGACGAAGGCCCAACAGGAGGTGATGGTGGGAACTGTATAGGCAGTTGATGAGGGGATCTGGGTTGTGATAATAGTGATATAGCATATTTGTCTTTGTGGTTTCCTTTAGGAGATGATTGATAAGTCGATTGATAAGTCGATTGATAAGTCGATAAGTCATCTGATAAGTCAGATCTGGCGGAGCCTCTTCCTCGACCACCACCCCGACCTATGTTGGTACTTGTCATTTTTCTCCCTAACTAATCTTTCTTGGTCATTTATTTTTTGTTTTAGGATACCGCCATAACCAATATCTGAAGCATAAGTTTCTACTGTTTTTGGAGCATCAGGGTGACAGATGGTCAAACATGGAAGTCTTTTGACATAATTTTTTATATGTAAGACTGCTTTAGTATGCTCATTGGTCCATGAAGGGGGGTTTGCTTTAAGTCTTTGAAAGAGTGGTTTACAAATGATACTGAGTTCTTTATAAAAATTTGAAATATAATTTAAACATCCCAAAAATCTTTGGAGTTGTTTTTTGTCTCTAATTTCGTCTGGAAATTTGTCAGCAAATTCTAGGCTCCTATGGATAGGAATAATAGTTCCTCTTTTAATATTGTGTCCTAGAAATCTAATACTGGTATGAAAAAGGTTGATTTTGGGAGTAGATATAGCTAGTCCATGATGTTTAATAGTCTTATAAAAGATTTCTAAATGTTTCCAATGCTGGTCAATGTTTTTTGAAAATATTAATACATCATCAATATAGACAATGGAAAATTCAGAATAAAGATTAAAAATGTTATTCATAATGCATTGGAATTCACTAGGAGCATTTTTCAAACCAAAAGGCATTACATTCCACTCATATTGTCCAAATGGGACTGTAAATGTCGTTTTATATCTGTCTGATTCTGCAATTTGGATCTGCCGACTTCATATCGAATTTTGAAAAAATGATTACATCATATAGTCTTTTTAATAAGTCAGATTTGTTTGGAATAGGATATCTGATCCAGAATAAAGCATCATTTAAAGATTTATAATTATTGACTAGTCTAGGGACTCCTCTTTCTATTTCTGCATTCTTCTGAACATAGAAAGCAGGACAACTCCAAGGAGATTTAGATTTCCTGATTAATTTTTTGTCAATTAAATCTTGTATTTCTTTCTTGCAATATTCCATTAGGCTTGAAGACATTTGTATTGGTCTGGCTTTTGTGGGGATCCCATTTTCATTAAAGTCTTTGGTATATGGGAGAGATATAATATGTTTCTTTTATCCTAGAAAGCATTAGGGATGGAAGAACAGACTTCTCTTTCTAAATTTTGTTTAAAAGATGTTATTCTTTCTTGAATTAATGGTTCTTTGATCTTCTTATCTTGTTTTTGAAAATTTAAATCATCTTTTAGAAATGCCAATTGATTTTGTTTTCTTGTCAGTGTGGCAATACAATTGTTAGTGGGGTCGGATTTAATATTTTCCTTTCTTAAAGTGTTTAGGTCTTTTACTAAAACAGGAAAGAGAAAAGAGAAAAGAGAATAGGATTTCCTTTCCTAAGTATTCAGTCACAAGACCCTCAGCTATAACTTTAAATGGTGATATTAAATATAGAAAGGGTAGTCCTAAAATAACATTCTGAGAAAGGGTCCTTACTATAATAAAGTCATTATTATAACAAACTCCAATATTGCAAACTTTAGCATTAGTGAGTTTGTAATTGATGTCTAGCCTAATTTTATTGGCACCATATAATGATTCAGTGGTTGCTTCAAGATATTTTGTAGGGACTAAGGATTCTACAATGCAATTTAAGTCAGCTCCTGTATTAATAAGTGCAGTAGCGCGAATATTATAGTTGGAAGCCATTCTGATATCAATTTCAACATACCATTTTTGTATCCTTACTTCTTGTATGGAATTGACTTGGCTTATACTTAAAAGATCTTGTGGATTACTATTCTCGGGTTCTTTGTCAGGTTCTTCATCAGAACTGTTAAATTCAACTTCTTGTTGTTTTTTACGAGATATTTTTGTAAATTGTTTGTTAATAGTATCCGTTACTTGCAATTCCTGTATTTGAATTTTTAGGATTTTTATCTCTTCTTTAATGTTAAGGATTTCTCTTTGTAAGTCAGGAATGGTCACTCTTCTTGATTTGTTGTTAAATTTTCCTAATACATTTTGTTCAAAATCTGGTGTTTCAAAGGGGGCGTTCTTGAAAGGTTTTGTCTCATTTAGCAGTTTATTGTTATTACTTGTAGAAGGTTCATCTGTAATTCTTTTCTGTAATTGTCTACTGTATTGGGCTTTTTGTATAGGATCTTCAATGTTATCTATCATGCTAATCATAATTGAATAGTCATATTTATCAAGTACATTAATTTCTTTACAGAAACAAGGTTGGGTTTCTGCTTCAGTACTATATGATGAGGATGATGTTTCTGAATCTGAGGAAGATCCGTCTATTATTAAAACTTCATTGTCTGATGAGGATGAGCTACAAGAACTAGGAGTCTTTCAGTCTATATATAAAGCTTGTATGATTTTTTCTTTTGTTTGGTCATCTAAATCTAAGCTATTTATTTATTTTCTTTTGTTCAGAACATTTATTGGCATAGTGTCCTTCTTTGCCACACTTAAAACATTTGTTAGATTTTTTATAAGAATTTTTTGCATAATGTTTCTTAGATTTTTTCTTAAGGGGCCATGATCCTTTTTTAGGAGACCAAATGATATCTCCTTTCTTATCAGCTTTATGATTTTTGTCTATTCTATATTTGAATCTTTTTGCCCAATTATAGTTTATGTAAGGTATTTTCTTCTTTTTACTAGTAGAGGGTAATTTGTCAAAATCAAATTGTTCACACCAAGAACCTAGTTCCTTTCTAGTTGTTAGTTTTTGCTTTTTAAGCTGGCTTTTAAGTCTAAGATCATTGCATAATTGCATGCCCACAATATTTATAGAAGCTATGATTTCTCCATAAGTCCAGGTATTTAAATCTATTTGGGACCAGTCAGACCAGCCCATCTGTCTAACCATTTCATCTCTTACTTTGGTAGAAAATAATTTTGGTAACCCTGAAATGAATTTTTCCTTCCAATATGAGTTTGCATTGTCAGGTCTTTGGAAAACTCTTGTCAAGAAAATGTCTTTATACCATTTAAAATCATTTAATTTTTTACATTTTAAATTTTAGATCTTTGAAAATTCTTTTCCTTGGTTGATATTTGGATTTCCTACAAAGTGCATTAAGATTGCGTAACATAGGACATCTATACCATCTGGTTTAGACGTGGTAGTGGTGGTATGGGTTTGTGTCGATGTAGATTCAAAAGCAGTTGGGTCATTGGTCTGTGTAGGATAGTTTGTTGTAACTGTCTTAGTGTGTCCGATAATAGATTGCTTAGCTAGTTGGCTTAAGCAAAGTGTCCACCATCCAAATAGTTGTCCCTCAAAACCAGTGGTTATTGAGGTAACAACATCGGAATGTGACATGTTCTATTTTTTAATATAAATGTATCCTATAGTATGCATTTGTCTTAATACTGTAATTATTTGGTATTCAGATAGTCCGTCAATATTAAATTGGTAACATGCATTTCCAGTGTATGCCCTATCAGGAACCGTTTCTTCATATTGTAAATCTGAGGGAGTTGGTCTAGGATAATATATTTTGGTGTTCTGGAAATATTTGGTCTTATTATAACTATCTGTCTTTTCATTAGTTGTAATTCTTTGTACAAAATCTTGAAAATCTATGGTCCCATCTTCCTCTTCAGAAACATTTGAAGGAGCCTTTTTATCAATGGTCTGGATATTAGGATGTGGAATTCTTCCTAATCTTTCTTCTAAAGCTTTCAAAAGTTCTGTCTCATCAATTAGGTTGTCAAAACACTTTTCAATACCGGTATGGTCAGGGAATAAGATTGGTTCAGATTTTATGATCTTCTGTTTACCTTTAGTAGATGAGGAAGGTATATTATAAGGAACATAGACTTGGGGAGGTACATCTTCTTTAACTGGTGAAACATGTGTCTGAGTTAAGTTAAGGTCGATTTTTTCTAATTGTTCCCCTATGGAATTAAGAAAGAAATTGGAATAGTTTCCTTGTCTCATGACTAACCCAATTTGGTGAGAATATGAGGTTGTGGTTTGGGACATTAGTTCATCAAATAATATAAAAGGGGTACATTTCGTTATGTTGGTTCCTGTTGAATGGTCGTCATTAGGCATATTGATTTCGAAATCTCTAGGAGGGGGATGTACTTGTTTTTCGATTCCTTTCTTAGTCTTATAAGATCTGAGGTTTTGTCGATTAATAACAGAACAAGTTTGTTCATAGTTCTTTCTCTCAATATACCAATCAAAAAATGAAATATTTAAATCAAAGTCATCAAGACACTTGATCTACCTTTCATGGAATTGTTTTCTTTTACTAATCGAATAATTCTTTTCATATTTTTCTCTTGATGCTTGGTTTTGGGTGGAATGGTAGTCTGCTATGAGGAAGTCAAATTTATCTTTACCGATAACATTAATAGTTCTAATAGGGGTTCTAGTTCTAATATTTCAGTTAAGACTTGAGATGGTGTTGGTGAGGTTTGTCCTTGATCATAGGTATGAATTGGTTGGACAATTTGTTCTGGGGTTTTCTGGACATGTGTCACATGTGTATGAATTGGTTGAGTTGCATGGTCTGGGGTTTTTAAAACATGTGGCATATGTGTAATGGGTCTGGATTCGGGTCTTCTTCTGGGCCTTAAGTTGATGGGCTCAGAATCATCATCTGGGTCATAGTTTGGTGTGGAAAACATAGGTTGTTTATCAATTCTTCTGGTGGTTAGACTAGGAATTGGTCTGGCAATATTTCTCCTAGATGAGCTAGAAAGGGAATTTCTGGCTGATTGGAAATCACTCAGAGATCTGAAATGATCACTATCTGTTTCCCTAATTGATAAACTTCTTCTGAATGATATTCTTAATGTTCCATCCTGTTCAGTTACACAATCGTGTAAATTCCTCATTGGTGGTTTATAATATGGTTGGTCAACTTTCTCTTTGACCCAGTCATCTGGAAACTTAATGTTTTCCCATCTGACCGGAACAGGAACAAGTACGTTTACTGATGGGGATGCATTAAAACATATAGTCTGTCCAGCTGGAACAGATGGTGGTATATAACTTGGTATAAGTCCTGAGGTTAATACCCTATAATGGACTCTATACACTAGTTTATACGGACTGGATTTTTCCAAGACTTTATAATTATGAGTTTGTATGTCAATTACTAAACACTTTTCTTTATGTTCATCAATATTTAATGCAATAGTAAAATTAGGATATACTTGAAAATAAATTGGTCCATAAGTCAAAGATGTTTCTGCCATACCAAGGATAGATTCCTTATAATCAGTAATTCTTTTGTCTCTTAAAACAATTAAAAGGGAATTGTTTAAACCAATTTTTGAAAGTGGTTTTACACCAACTTGGACACTGCTAATGTGTAGATCATTGAATCCAATTTTATTATAAATAGTCAAACTATTCTTATTTAAAAGATTTGTTGAAAAAGTATTGTTTTGGAATTTAACATTTATTTCTTTAGTCTTTTGACCTAATAATGTTCTGAAATCCAAAAGTTTCTTTTTATAAATACTATTTTGTTGAATATTAGGCAACTGCCAATTAACTAAATATTTGTCGTCTCAGTTTGTCTCAAAATTGGCTACAGATTATCCAGTGCTACTATTAACATCATCGGGTTCGATCCCGGGTCTGGAACTACTTGCAGACATGGTGAAGAAAATGTATAGTCAGAAACCTTAGGTTTTGACTCACAGCCTGGTCAACGGGTCAACAACCTATAGCACTCTAGCAAACGGCAAACACCCTTAGACCTACTGACTTTTGCACCTAAAAGTTTAAAACTATAAGTCTTCTTCAACAAGCCTCAAGGCTCTGATACCAAAACGGAACATGAAGATATATAATAGAAACCAAAGGATAAAAAACAGCACAACCAACAACATATATATATATATATATATATAATCTTGTTTCTTGCTTTTGTGTTTTTGAAACACATAGAAGAAAGAGTTTCTTTAATTCTCTCTGCATCCTCCATTCAAGTTTCTGAGACCGTGACGCATCCACATGCAGTTACCAGTTCCGGGAGATAGCGAGGAAGATCGAGTGGTTCAGACAGGAGCACATAGTATTTCAGACAGAAGCACATCGTAAAGTGAATAAGCCTCCAAACGTTGGTAAGATCTTCTTTATCTTGATTACAATTTCCTATGTATACATATTGTATGTATTAGTTCTGAAAATTAATTACAATCCCAAGTTTACTGGACCCAGATACAGATTATGATATGTATTAAATTTTTAAAAACCTACTTCAGCTGCATAACTGGTGAACGGGGTTTCAACAATTGGTATCAAAAGCTTGGTTATTTTTTGGAATAAGAAATTGTTTTCGATGCTCCTGTATGTATGAATGTGTAGGCACCATCTATATGATTGTATGAATGTTTATAATTAAATTGTTTAATTTAAACATGGTTGATCGTAATTTTTATAGTATATGGGTTTTTAGGGTTTTGGGTTTTAATTGTATATATTTTTTGTAATATTAATTCTGGGTTGTAATAATTTTATTTTATTTTATTTCGGCTATAATCGATCTATGTAAATCATATTTTTTTATATTGTTTGAGAGATCGATTGATGTGTTGGACACACAAGCGTCGACACAAAGCAGATGTTATGCACTATATGTGCAATTGTTGCACAGGCAAACGCAGTTCAACTCAATATGTATAAAAAAAAAGAAAAAAAAAAAACATTATGCTTGTGTCGCTGATGTTATGCATGCACAATTGTTGTGCGTTTAAGCTTGAATGCAGATCACATGCTCAGCATATTGTATGCTGTAGCATTGGTCATGCACGCAACATGACGTGGGCGTAACACACGTGTAATCAATGTGCAAGTGTTGCGTAAATTGTTGTGTTTTGTGCGGCAGTCATGTGCGTGGATATAAACAATTTTGGGTTAATTTTTTTTTTTTTTTTGGGAAATCTTAGACCTATACAAAATGTTAGAGTAACATTTAACTTTTAAGGATTTAATTTATGAGATGGATCCATTAAAATAAACAAAATCAAGTTGGACTTGATTTTGAGCCCGAATATTTTTGAAGACAAGACTTGAAGATTATGGAATTTCAAATAGATCAAAGAATGCTTTATATATTTTTTGTAATTAGAAATTTTTAAGTTAGATAGACCCAAAGTACTCGGTCAACTCATGTATACTTTTAATTATGTGATGATTAAGTATTGTCATACATACCTATGTCATTTAGATTAATTATGCCTACACATATATTTTATATGTCATACATGCATCATAGTCTGATATTTTATTTATTTTTTTAAATGTGATTAAAATGGGCTATATACATAAATGACTATGAATAATGAGATTAGTTTTTTTAATGGTTAGAAAACTTGGTAATTCTCATTAATATTAATCTAGTTATTAAAGAGTTTAATAAATTAGATTAATATGATCATTTATTGTAATTAGGATTAATATGATTAATAACCTAATAATAAATGAACCGAATAAAGTGTTAGAGTTTTAATAGTTAAAACTTGGTAAACACTATCATAATAATCTGACCTTAGTAAAAAGTTTATAAAGGCTTAGATTATTCACTAATATATTAGATTTTTAAGTATTAAAAATCATTAATAATTAATTATTTAATTAGAATTAGTTTCTAATTAGTTAATGCGCTAGACAACTTGATTAAAGTTAGTCGTTTAATCCTATAGAGTTTAGGTGCATTAACAGTTAATAAAAAACCCTATTTTTAAAATAGTGAGTGGGAGAGGGATATATGACATATATATCCCACAGTCTCCATCATTAGTTCAACATCGTGAGATATGAGGGGGCCTTGTGACGGCTTTGCCTTCGTCCTCCTTAAGGAGGGTTTCCAAAAAGGTCAATACCAAGGTTGACTTCCTAACAGATAGGATTTCTGAAGGTATTTTGAGATTGACCGACCCTAAGGTGGCAATTCTCGAGTTAAGTTTGTGAGATCTGAAATGGTGGGTTACACTCACGAAGTTTTGATTAAGTTTGTTAATTAAAAACTTGACTGAATGAACGATGGTTGAATGATATGGAATAAGAGTTATTCTAGAATATCAATTGATTGAAAATGTCTCGGTCCAACATACAATGATTTGACTGACCCTAAGGCGGCACTTCTTTGTGGTATGTTGGATTGTCGTTGTATAGTAACTAGTTTTAGGGTAGTTCTAGTTCGTTAGACATGTGCATGCATCATGTTTAAATTTATGCCAAGGAACTCGCACTTGTTTTAAATAAATGACTGAATGAATGTTTTATTTTATTTCAACAATTATGTCTTCTACATTACTTCAAATTCTCGCAAACGACAAATTGACTGGTGATAACTACACTAAGTGGAAACTTAACATTAATGCAATATTGGTCACCAAAGACCTCAAATTTATGTTTACGGAGGAATGTCCTCCATCGCCTGCTGCTAATGCCACACGAACAGTTCGTGAGGCATACGAGCGATGGGTCTCATCTGATGAGAAAGCCCGAACATATATGTTGGCTTATTTGACAGACGTGCTTGTTACAAAGCATAAAGCAATGACTTCAGCATTCGAAATCATGGAGTCATTGAAAGTTATGTTCGGGGCAGTTCTCCGAGAAAAAGCGACACTAAGTTGTTTGTTCCGCTATGCTCGCTCGTATGAAGGAATGTACGTCAGTTCGGGAACATGTCCTAAGCATGATGTCCTACTTCAACACGGCAGCAGTCAATGGTAGAGCTATCGACGAACCCAGTCAAGTGAGCATCATACCGATGACTCTTCCGAAGAGTTTTGATCAGTTTAAGAGCAACTACGGGATGAACAAGTTAAAGTTTAGTCTTACACAGTTGCTCAATGAGCTTGCTACCTTTGAGTTCTTGATTAAGGACAACAAGGGTAAGACCGGTGAGGTAAATGTTGTCGAACCATCTTCCTCCTTAAATAATAAAAAGAGGAAGAGGTCTGGGAAGGCGAAGGGTAATCCCAAACCCAAGAAAGCCCAAACCAAAAAGAAGGGCGCCTCTACCAACCAAGGCAAAGGAAAATGTTTCCATTGTGACAAGGTCGGGCATTGAAAGAGGAATTGTCCTCAATATCTGGAGGAGGCAACCAAGAAGAAGAAAATGAAAGGTAAATATGATTTACTTGTTCTTGAATCTTGTTTAGTGAAAGATGATTCTTCACCCGTGATAGTTGATTTGGGGGCCACTAACCATGTTTGTTCTTCTTTACAGTGGACTGATTCTTGGATACAGTTAGAGGAGGGAGCCTTCTCAATGCATGTGAGGTCGAAAGATGTCGTATCGGCAAAAACAGTAGGAGCAATAAGATTGCAATTTTGTAATAAAAATAGATTTTTATTATTGAACAATTTTTTTTATATTCCTAGATTTACACGGAATTTGATTTCCATTTCTAAATTGTTAGAACAATCGTATTATGTTTCTTTTAATAATAAGTTTGTTATTATTGGAAAGAATGGTCTGAATATTTGTTCTGGAATTAATGAAAACAATTTGTATGTGTTAAGACCTTTAATACATGCTACACTATTCAACACGGAAATGTTTAAGGTTGAAAAACCGAAAACTAAACAACATAAGATTTCTCCAGATAGTGACATAGAAGAAAGAGTTTCATAAATTCTCTCTACATCCTCCATTCAAGTTTCTGAGACCGTGACGCGCCCACACGCAGTTACCAGTTCTGGGAGATAGTGAGAAAGATCGAGTGGTTCAGACAGGATCACATAGTATTTCAAACAGGAGCACATCGTAAAGTGAAGGGGCCTCCAAACGTTGGTAAGATCTTCTTTATATTGATTACAATTTCCCGTGTATACATATTGTATGTATTAGTTTTAAAAATTAATTACGATCTCAAGTTCACTAATCCCAGATACAGATTATGATCTATATTAAAAATTTTAAAAACCTACTTCCGCTGCGTAACTGGTGAACGGGGTTCCAACAGGTGAAGCAATAGGGATCCGTAGAAACTCATCTTGTGACCTGAACGTCATGGAGATTGTACTTGACCACATGAGTTATTTCTCTATGTCTTCTGGGTAGAGCATCATCGTCAGTCGAAACTGATCTGGATCTAGGCCAATGATCGCCATATCTATCTTCCCGATTGTACCTTGTTTCTCCTTCATGATACCTTCATGCATCTGCCTACACACTAGGCTCGATATGCTCTTTTGCTTCTTGATTTCCTTGGCCTCCTTGCCTTATAGGATCATACCCATCATAGCGATCATCCATTCTTCGGGTATGCTCCATTCTCTCATGACAATCCGCCCTATCTCTTTCGGATTTTTAAGGAGCACCTAGAGTTTTTGCTACTATCTTAGAGCGTATCTTTAGGGCCTTAGCCTCTACCAGCGTCAACAACTGGTATAGTGAGGTCAAACTGGTGGTAGTTATTATGTTGATTTCCTATATGACAGTGTCTTTAATGACTTTTCAAAGGGTTTCTTGAATTTGCCTGAATGAATCTGAAGAACCACCGGGGATAGCGTCTGTAAAGGTTATCACATCTTGTCCGGTAGAATTCGGAGGTCTAAAAGGTTGGTCTCCTCCTGCAACGGTGGCTAACCCCACGTGGGTGCTTGGGTCACATGGGGATTGACTTTCGTCTTTGCTGTTTGCCATGTTACTGTTTTCGTGAGTCTTTGACAGGAGTTAACATCACCCTCTCCCTCTAGTGCCAATTGTTGACGGTAATTTTTGGATTATGTAAATTCAACCACGCATTCAATAAGATGATACAAATCAATAATCAAGAAATAAAATGAAAAAAGAAAACAAACCTGCAAACACAAGATTTTACGTGGAAACCAAGGAAGGAAAAAAACCACGGTGTCGGCGACGCTGAGAAGAAATTCACCGTGAGGAGAATGATTACATACTCAGTCTCTCCTATGCTCTCGTTGTTGTTTTTATCGTTAACTCTTTTATGGGTATTTTTAAGGTGGGTCTATTTATACATGCAAAGAACCTTAATTCTTGATGTACAAGTAAAGAAAATTGTTGAGATTTAATGAAACTATGACTTGTTGGAGTCGTTTTATTATTCTTTCCTGTTCCATATTAATCATATTCTGCATGCGTTAGATCTCTTATCTAATTCAGACTTTGATATCTATAGGGAAGTTTGCTTCCTTATTAGAGTATGCTTCGAGATATCTTATTCGAGTAAGACTCATTCTTTGAGTATTTGAGACCTGATTATATTAAATTCAGCGTTGTCCACGTGTCACTTAGTTGACCATCTACCAGACCCCACCAGACTTTATTCACCCTGACCAGATAATTTTACCCGACCATCTTGATATTCCCAACCAGGTTATCTTCACCTAGTCAATCCTATCACTTTTGTTGAGTTATTTCCACCCGACCGTTTATGTGACCCCGACCAGGTGTTACGAGGTCATCTTTGATAAACTACGGTTGGCATAGTTTTGTTGACTTTTGGTGATGTGGCGTCCCTTCAAATTTTATCAGTAACAAAGACTTTTATGGAGATTCAAATAGTAGTAGAGTTCCTTTAACAAAAATTGTGGTGGAGCTACTTTTGTAGTATTTTTAAAAATATTTATTTCTTACCATTTATAAATAAATTAAGAGTGAATTTCATATATTTGAAAAAAGATCTATTGAATTGAATATAATAATTAATGTTTTTAATTTGTTACTGCTAATATTTTATTAAAACTATTATTTTAATTTTTTTGGTATGTTATCATTAATATATTGACATTTATATGTTTTTAAAATTTACCATTAATTCCTTAAAAAAACACAGGTTACCATTAAACTGATATTTTAATTTATTTTAAAAAATATTTATTATCATTTTTATTATTAATTAAAATTGAAAAACATTTCTTTTTGGAAATAATTATAGTGTATTGAATTCATATTTAATACATTTTAAATAAACTAAAAAGAAAAAAAAATAGCATAATAAGAAATAAAACTCTTTAAAAAAAATTAAGTGGTGCTATCAACACACTCTTACCATTCTTTTTATTCATCACTTTTTTTTTCATATAGTATTCTCTTTTTTTTCCATTATCAAAATTACTTAAAGAAATAAACAATTTAAGGAAAAAAAAACCTTTTACAAAGTATTTTTTTTAAAACCCCACATTCTTTTTCCAAAAGAAGAAAAAAAACTTCATTCTTGTAATCCATTTTTTGATTTTTTTTCTTAACTTGTAAACCCTAAATTTTTTAAGAACGATATCAAACATCTTGAAGAATTGTCTGAGAATGACATAAAGAATCTGCAAGAATTGTCAGATAATGGTACCAAGCATCTGCAAGAATTGTTTGAGAATGATATCATATATCTGGAAACAATTCATTCTCTAGAAGTAAGCCAGTATGAAGTTTATATTCTCTTGAGAATGATATCAAGTTGCCGTTATGTTGAAGTAACCTTGTTATTTTTTTTCTTTTTTATTTTCCACCATGAAATATGAAGAAGAAAAAAATAACTCAAAAAATAAAGAAATAAGAAGAAAAAATAAATCATTCAATGAAGGTGAGAGAGAGACATATACAGAGATCAGAGATAGAGAGATTACAAATGAGGTGTATTAAGTTTAAAAATTAAGTAAAAAGGGTATTTTCGAAAATAAATCAAAAAAATTAATAAAAACATTTAATTCTATTTAATTAAATAAAAAATTTAAAAAGTCGTGTATAAATAGACCGGTAGACAAACAGTGGCGTAGCTCAGCCGATAGATGAACGAGTTTGGGGATTGGGAAAATGACTCCCAATTACAAAAGTTTTGAAAAATTACTTAGTTCCAAATTAACAGATATTATATATAAAAAAAACGGTAGGGAGTATGCCAATAGCATCACTCAAATTTTTTGGATATATTCTATAAACAAGACCGGTCATAGAAAACTTAAGTAGATAAACAATTTTGAATTTATGTTATCAAAATTGTAAAAAAAAAAAAACCCGGGTATGGATACCCAGTTACTTGGTCAGGTAATTATGGGTCGGGTAATCGGAGTGCAAAATCCGTGCTTTTCCTGGTGGATACCCGAACGGTCAAAACCTGGGTACCGGTACCCGACCCAGGTTCACGCCTCAACTAGATCACTCAACATAATAGCAATTTGATCAAAAGCATTGACTACGGATTCCCGCTCACTTGGATATAGAAAATCTAGCTCCACATGCAACCTGTTGAAACCAGCACAAATATTTAGAGCAAGGGTATATATATATAAAGAAAAAATTCATTTTATTAGGATCTTAAATTTTTAATATTTTTTTTATATAATTGTTATTTTCAACAAGTGTTCCATCTAGGGATGATAATGGGTCGGGTTCGGGTTGGGTCCTACCAGACCCAGACCCAGACCCATTAAAAAAAATAGATCCAAATCCAGACCCATAAAATATTTCGGGTTCGGTCTGGACCCGCGGGTCTTCAGCAGACCCATACCAGCCCCGAGGACCCACGAAAATTTATGGTTCTGGGTCTGGACCCACGGACCCAAGGACCCACGGACCTACGGACCCGTAAAACCTTTAATAAAACTCACTTTTTTCGTTTTTCCTTTCTATTTTTAATTTCACCTATTCAATTTTTAACCAGTAAAACTTGTTCAATAAATGAATAATTAACTTGAATTGAAATAAAACAAAATAATGAAGATGTTTGACTATTAGGTTGAGAATTGAAATAAACACACAAATTAAAATAACAAATATGTTTTGTACTAATCGGGTTCATGGGTCCGGATCCGGGTTTTTGACTCAGACCCAGATCCGACCCGAACCCGAATCGGTTATATTATTTTAGACCCAAACCCGACCCGCGAGCCAAATGTGAGGACCCAGACCCGACCCATGCGGTTCGGGTTTGGTTCGATACTCGCGGGTCTGGGTATAACTGTCATCCCTAGTTCCATCTCATAAAAATTTCTGCATCAACCAATATTATTATTTTATATAATTGTTATTTGTCTTCTTCTTGTTTACGGCACGATATTGCGAGATGAGAGAATTTGATAACGCGAAAAAGTTACAATGGGTATTGGGTTACATTTGAGTGAAGGTGAGAAAACAAGGCCATGATTTCATGTTTACCAAAACATTGAATTGGTCAAAAAATAAATAGCACTTTTTTGAGGTAGCATTTCAATACTGTCACTGCATTAATAACTTATGTGTAAAAGGCACATATTATGGTGAACGGATAAAAATACCCTCAATAGTTGTTCCATATCAGATTTCTTTTCATTCATTTTACAGTGATATTTTTGAAGTAGAGAGAAAATCTCGTTGAAACTCAGAAAATCACTCGAACAGCGATGGAGTGGCGCTACTCAGACGCATTTGGGGGTCGAGCTGCCCGGTCAGGAGGGGGCAATGCCCCCGGAGCTTTTTTTTTCTAGTCAGTACTTAATATGCTCGAAATATAATTACAAAAGGCTCGGAGCCTTTAGTAAAAGTCTCTAACCTAGTAAAAGTCTCGAGTTTTTTTGGTAAGGGTTCAAGTTTTTTTACCAAGTGCCTGAACTTTTTTTTACTTGATTCGAGACTTTTTGCCAAGTTAAAAAAAAAGTTCGGGCACTTGATGAAAAAGCTCGAACTCATTAAAAAAAAGATCGGGCACTTGGTAAAAAAGCTCGAACCCTTACCAAAAAAGCTCGAGTAAGGGTTCGAGCTTTTTTGCCAAGTGCCCGAGCGTTTTTTACTGGGTTTGAGCTTTTTTACTAAGTGCCCGAACTTTTTTTAAACTTGGCAAAAATACTCGAATCAAGTAAAAAAAATTCTAGCACTTGACAAAAAAGCTCGAGAGATTTTTTACCAAGTGCTCGAGTTTTTTTTTAACTTGGTAAAAAAAACTCGAACAAAGTAAAAGAAAGTTCGGGCACTTGGTAAAAAAGTTTTTTTACCAAGTTTAAAAAAAGCTCGGACACTTGGTAAAAATACTAGAAATTGTAAAAAAGCTCGATTCGAGTTTTTTTGCCAAGTGCCTGAGCTTTTTTTTATAGGGTTCGAGATTTTTTATCAAGTGCCTAGGCTTTTTTTAAATTTGGTAAAAAAGCTCGAACAAAGTAAAAAAAAGCTCGGGCACTTGGCAAAAAAACACGAACCCTTTAGAAAAAAGCTCGGGCACTAGGTAGAAAAGCACAAACCCATTAAAAGAAAAGCTCGAGTTTGTTTTTGTAAGGGTTCGAGCTTTTTTGTCAAGTGCCCGAGCTTTTTTTTTACTTGATTCGAGCTTTTCTGACAAAAAAACTCGGGAGAGTATAAAAAATCTATTTTTTTTAGCAGAATCTGGAGAGAGACAATCAAAAATTCGAGCTTTGTGGATACATTGTTAAAACACACAAAAATATATGACAATGTATAAAAGAAGATCATAAATATATGTTATTTTTTTTAGCAGAATCTGGAGAGACAAGTTTTTTGGAGAGTGATGAGTTGTAGATCGATTTTCAGAAAACTATTTTGGAGAGAGAGAGGAGATATCATTTTCAAAGTGTAGATAGAAGCACAATAAGAATAAAAATATATTATTTAAGGGCAATTTGGGTAGTTCACCATAATAGGTGTCTTTTAAACTTAAGTTATTAAAACGATGACATCATTACAATACAAAAAAAAAGGTGACATATCTCACCATTTCTAAAACATTGAAACCGGAACTGAATGTGACGACTCTTGGGTTGCATTCAAGTTTATCCAAATATTAAAACTGAATAGAGGAAAGTCAAAGAATTGTGGCATTCATTTCTTAATTTTTAATTAAAGTGTTTTTGGCATATTGACACATCTTCAAACTGGTCAAGAGATGGTGATTTTTTTTTTGTTAAATTGACGAAGATGAGGAGTGGTGATGTTTAATTATTGTGTGATTGTGGTGTTTGTTTTGTTGGATTTTGTTATGGATAGAAAGAGATGGAGAAATGAAAATATTTCTTTTTTGGATTTGATGAAGATGAAGAAGATATACATTGTGAAAATTGATTATGTTTTTTTTTTGTTTAACTAGTTTTTGTGAATTTATGAAGGTGGTTGTGTAATGTACTGATGTTTGAATTTTGATGATTCGGAGATGAGTTAGTTGATGATTCGGAGATGTGTTATTTGATGATTTTTTCAAGATGATTTTTTTTTTTGGTGATTTGGAGATAGGATTCTTTCATGATTTTTTGTAGGATAGGTGAAGATGATGAAGAATTTTTTTTTATTAATTTTGTAAATTATTTAATTTTTAAAAATGAAAATAAGAGGTATTTTAGTCCATTTGCGCGTTTAACCATTGACTGTGAGGAGTTATTGGTAGAAAATTAACAGTAAGGGTGCTAGTGTAATATTTCTCTAAAGTCAAGGAATGTTTGTGTTATTATATCTGAAACTGCCATATATGTGTAATTATACCATAACTCAGGGACTGTTTGTGCAATTATCCCATGGTTCGGTAAGGGATATATACTATCACTTCAGTTTTTCCGATTAAAAAATGACTACAATTAATTTGATTTAATTTTGAGAATTAAAAATTTAAATTTAAAATTGTATAGTTGTGTGTTTTCTAAACACGTTTTATTGTTATTCGATTTGTTATTCATAGTCTATTGTTTACGGGTCAAACACTTATAAGAATATAACAAAAATTGACTATCGACTACCAAACCCAACTTGCACAAGTCTAGGTTGTAAAAAGATTCTCAATCAATTTCCACCAAAGCAACAAACCCCTTGCACTTGATCTCCTCATTTTGTTAGTAACACACAAAGAGAAAGTTGAGCAATAATGGTTGATGCAGTAGTCTCATACATGATACAAAGGCTTGGGACTTTCTCATTGAAAAAGCATTCTTCTTACAAGGAGTCAGAAATGAAGTGAAGTGGTTGAAAGATGCACCGGGTTGGATGCAATGTTTTTTAAAAGATGCAGAAGAGAAACAATATAGTGATGCTCTAATAAGCAAGTGGGTATCTGACATCAAAGAATTTGCTTATGATATTGAGGATGTCTTAGATACGTTCCATCTCAATGTCCACAGTCAAGATGATGATGATGAAATCCAATCATAAATAAAACTATATGAAAGCAAAGAAAAAGATGACACCAAAGATTTTACGTGGTTTAACAATTTACCTACGTCCACAGAGCGCACCACACTCAATCTACTATTTTTCAAAGTTGATTACAATCTCTCTGTCTCACTTTCAATCTCTCTACAAATGTTCTTTCTCTAGTAATTTTTCTCACACATTACGCACACATAATCAGAATACACATAACAGTAGTATTTATATAGGAGCACTAGGGTTGGTCAATTCCCAATTGGGGTATATTTCCTTTTTTTTTTAATTACTTCTTTACGCAAGATTTCCTATTTCTTAAAGAATCCGCAACTACTGCTATCTGGGTCGCAGTGTAGGCACGTGTCTGTGCCGTGGTCCATGCTGCTAGACGCCTCTGAAGAACACCACTCTTTAGGCCGCCGTATGTGCACTATGTCCATGCCACAATCTGCATAGCTTGTCACCTCTGAACACCATCCGTATGTGCACTACGTCGCACCACCTGCTTGAACTTGATTCTCTATTGGTTTTTTCCTTCACATATCCTAACAATCTCCCAGTTGAAGACTGAAACTCAATAGACGTTCTCCATCCTTCCTTGATGACTCAGTGGATAATTAACGGTGCGCTCATTCCCCATGTCTTCACTCTTGAAGACCCATGGAAGTTACGCACAACTCCAGTTTCTCAAGTGATTGGTTTGGTTAACATGTTAGCTAGATTCTTAGTTCCTACAATTTTCACTAAGTTAAACACTCATTTTTCGATTAACGACTGGATGAAGTGCTAACGTAGATCTATATGCTTGATCGTAGAATGGAACGCCGAATTCTTAGCCAAGTGTATTGCACTTTGACTATCACTGTGCAACATGTTCATTAACTGATCAAACCCCAACTCAGCTAAAAATCCTTGTAACCATATCAGCTCCTTGCTAGCTTTTGTTACAGCCACATACTCGGCTTCAGTTGTAGAGATTGTCACTATCTTCTGCAACTGGGACACCCAACAGATCACACCACTCGCCATCGTGAACACATAACCAGTGATCCACTTCCCCTATAAAATCCGAATCCACATATCATTCTAGCTTGAGTTTATCTCTTCTGAAGGTTAGACATCTCTCCGTCGTACCCCTTAGGTATCTTAGGATCCACTTCACGACCTCCTAGTGAGGCTAGCTTGGATTGGACATGTATCGGCTCACAACTCCCACTGCTTAGGAAATATTTAGTCTTGTGCAGGTCATGGCATACATTAGACTCCTAATGGTTGAAGCATAAGGAACTATAGCCATGAAATCCTTCTCCTCTTCCGTCTTTAGACTCTGATCCTTGGACAACCTGAAATAACTGGCCAAAGGTGTTATTACCGATTTTGCATCACCTATGTTGAATCTATGTAAGACCTTTTGAACATTCTCTGCTTGTGAAAGCTTTAATGTACCTTCATATTTGTCTCTGCTAATCTTCATTCAAAAAATCTACTTTGATGCACCTAAATCCTTTTTCTCGAACTCACTCGAGAGTTTATTTTTCAAATTGTTAATCTCCTCTAAATCTGTAGCAGCTACTAATCTTTATGAAGTAGCAACAGTGTTCAGCGTTGCATCTCAGATAGCCATTGCCTTGTATAAACCCATCGAACTTCTTGTGCCACTGTCGGGGAACTTGTTTTAAACCATACAAGCTCTTTGTTAACCTACATACAAACTCTTCCTGGTCATCTTTCGTAAACCCTTCCGGTTGCATCATTTATATCTCCTCCTCCAGATCACCATAAAGAATGACAGTCTTCACATCTAACTGCTCCATATATAACCCATTTGATGCGACAATACTCAACACTAATCGGACCGTAGTTAGTTTAACAACAGGAGAGAAAAATTCATAATAGTCAATACCTTCAATTTGTTGGAAACCTTTGACTACTAGTCGTGCCTTGTATCTTTTGGAACCATCGTGTTCCTTTTTTACCCGAAACACCCAATTACTCTGTACACAGCTTGGCTAACTCCCAAGTTTCGTTAGATACCAACGACTTCATCTCATCCTTCATTGTAAGCTCCCATTTGCTCATATTTTCTCCCTGACATGCCTCATCATAGCACTCAGGTTCTCCCACATCTGTCAGCAACATGTATTGCATGTACTTTCTATTTGGTATAAGAGTTCGAGTTGATCTTCTCAATGTACTTTGAGCTAGTAATGCTGGAACATCTCTTAGTCGGATAGGTTCTTGAACCCAGTGTTGCACACCTTGTTCTTCATCATTTTGTTTAATATGTTCCACGATCCCTCTATCCCGTACAGCTTCAGGCCTAAAATACCCTGGCTCTTCCGACTCAGACACCCGTGTATTCATGTCTTTGTACATGTCCCTTTCGTTGAAGACAACGTCTCTACTTCTGATCATCTTGCGGTTTTGGTAATCCCATAGCTTGTAACCAAATTCATCTTCTCCATAGCCCACCAAAGTACACTTCACTGACTTGGCATCTAGCTTACTCCTCACTGAAGGGAAAAGAACGGGTTAAAAACGCAACGGAAGTGTGATAAAAATGAAAATTAGGGTTTGCGTATAAATAAAATTTTTCCCTTTATGCAACGAGAACCTTAACCCTAGATTTATTAACGTATATCAAAGTATCGTACCTTTTTCTTGTGACGATTGAACAAGCGCCGAATTGATTCCGTAAGATCTTCCAATCCAATCACGAACGTGAATCACCTTGGAGTGTGGGCTCCATTTTTATAAGTTGTATTCTTGAGGATGGAGACAAAGCAAAAATCTTTTCTTTGTTAGTTACAAATATCCTCCAAGAGAAAAATCCAAGAACGTCCGGTCACTTGTGAATTATCAATCAATTTGATTGAAACTCGTGTGAACCTTGATTTGATGTCGTACACAAAACCCTTTTGATGTAAAGGATATTAGTATACTATCGAAATAAAAAACGTTCCCCTTTTTTCTCTACTTAGCCGAATTCACACACTATTGTTTAGAGATGATCGAATTTTGTCTAGAGTAAAATCAGATTTTTCTCTCTCAAAATTCCTATAATGGCCGAAACTTTCTCTTAGAAAAATAAGCTTGGCCGAAATTCTCTCTAATTGCCTTAGGGCTGGCTGAATTTATCATGCTCATATATATAGGATCATAAATCCTTTCCTAAGAAGGATTTACTTGGTTGGCAAGAATCTTTTCCTTAGGTGGATTTATTTGGTAGTTAAGAATCCTTATCTAAAAGGAAATCTAACTTATCCTATATTCCTATGGGCTGGCCGAATTTCATCTCTTTGATTTGGATTATGAGAGTTTATTCTTTCCTAAGAAGGATTACTTGATAGACAAGAATCCTATCCTTAGGTAGATTAACTTGGTGGTTATGAATCATTTTCAAAGAAGAATTCTACCACTAAGTAGGTTTTACTTGGTGACCTAGAATCCTTTTCCAAAAAGAATTCTTTCCTATACCAAGACTCCTAATCCAACTCAATAGTGTATTTGTAACCATATTAAAGACTTCCTAATTTGATTAGATAAATAATTCCTTTTATTTATCTACTTATCAAATATAGTCTTTAACATTAACTATACTACCAATAATAGTATAGTTTTAGGAGACCATCTCCTACTAGGAAAAAGATTTTGACTTTTAATTAAATAATTAATTAATCAACAAATTAATTAATTTCTATTTAATTAAATAATAAAATAAAAAATAATATATATAAGCTATTCACAATAGCCTTTGCCGCTCATACCTAATATAAGGGTCATATATATATATATATATATATATATATATTATTAAATCCATTAGACCTTAATAAAAAGTCCACATGTGAACTAGATATATTCTTACAAAAAGAAACAAGTTCACATGCCTTATTGCAATTCTAGATGGATCCCTGTTGGTCCGGTAGAATAAATTAAGTGATCCATGGAAGTTCGTGTGGATTGGGGATCTTGACGGGCTATCTAAATTTAAGCTCCAATAGATACAACCTAATCACAATCAACAAATGATTCACTTAGGTTCGATCTATTTAATTTTAGTTCATTCCACTAAAGAACTAAAATTGAACTCTTAATTAAAGATAGAATAAGTTGATATTTACTCATTCATACCCTAGACAACCTTATTGGAGAAAAGTGTATCCTCGTGAAGAATACCAGTAATCGCCAAGAGCTCATAGACCGCCTATAGCTCTCCAAGTTACCATATTAACTCATATGACCACATTTTGAACTTGGATATTTTGACTTGTCTAGAAGCCATGTTTCAATAGACACTATTGAAAACTTAACGTTAAGATTTAATATCCAATACCTCAAAACATCCATATGAAGGTATTCTAATCTCATTCAGCCACGATGTCCATATCTATAAATGAAGTCCTCTATCGATTAACAAATGAATACCACCAAACTATCGAGGATAGACTATGCTATATAATCGTACTCATTGATAGCTCAAATGATAACACTTGCAACCATAAGTCCATCATTTATCTCAGGATTGAGATAGACTCTCCGATTGTCTTCAAATGAAAACTTTTATCCATTGACGATTCTAGATAAAGTATTTCATTTTGATCCTATTCTATGCACCCAGTGCACTATATTCTTTTGCCCAAAGACACCACACTTTGATGATTTTAGTCTCATCATAACACATTTGATCCCACTCAAATGCTAGCAAAAGAATCTACAACTTTGACAAGATAAAGGCGACCAACCTTCTATCTTAAGTTGTGAATATTATTCAAGACTAACTAAAGAATTATGTCTACCTCATACATATCTAGATGTATGAACAATTCTTCTTTTCTCATAGTCTTTTGATCTTATGATTATTTACTTTTGACAATTATAATAATTAAACTATAAATGCAATAAGATTTGTTAAACTAGAAATCACTTTATTCATATGAAAAGATTGTTAATTACAATATTACATTCTTGCTATCGAGCATAATCCTAACACCAACTCTTTTATCCTAGCATCTTGTTGAACAACTATAGCACTAAGTTCATCAACCTTCTCCTTCAATTGTATAGCCCAGTCCAGAAGAATTTTTTGTTAATCACATGACTATCAACTTGAGAACTACTAAATAGTCCAAAAGTATCACAAGTCTTTCCCTTATTCTTATAGGACATGTATGACACACGTTTATCACAATACTTTTCCAAGGGTTGAACTAACACATCATCTTCTCTTCTCTTAATCCCACGAGCTAAACACAATGAGGTAATAAATCCCGGTAATGCAAGCTTTTTATCACCTTTAGTAGAGAAAGCCACACTATTAATGTAATACATGAGAAGATCTACAAGGTTTATAGGTTGATTAGTTACCAATGCATACACTATTTTGATCTTGTCTTTGTTCAACTTGGTTGAATTCGAAGATCCAATAATGTTAGTGCAAATGAATAGATGCCAAAATGCACTAGCCTTAGTTAACTCATGTTGACTAATATATGCTCTACTTTTCCACTCAAAAGAAGCATTGTCACAAAGAGTTCTACCCATGATATTTAGATTCTCAATGACATCCACATCTAAAAAATTAGAATCTATATCATTAGATAGCCCAAGAAACTTGTTAATGTTTTCTGGTTTAACACTAAACACAACACCCCTAATTTCCATCAAAGCATCTAACAAGGCGACACTTTCCCTATATTCAAGATAAACTCTCTAACAAGAGTATCATTTACAACTCCTAACATGCTCACCCAAGATTCCCATTTTCTATCCTTTAAGCACTTAAGAACATAAGAATCTTTACACTTACCAAAGTCAATGCCCCTCTCTTGAAACATCTTCTTTGTTCCAAAGATCCCTAAATCTTTTGTCCTTGAAGTTTTGGATCCTTTTGAGGAAGACTTGGCTTTCACAACAGGATTTAATTGATTTCCACTTCCAGTAATCTTAGTTCTTCCCATTTGTTCTTGTGTTATAAGATGCTATATACATACAACAAAAGTGAGTGAAAGACAAAACAAGCATATTAGTCACAAATATATAAAAACAAAGACATATGACTTAAGAATGAATCATCATGCAGGACAAAGATAGTGAGTAATATCTTACAAGTATCATTAAGTCAAAATATGCAAAGATGTAACAAAATGAAGCATATGAACATAACATAAAAGAGAACAATGTCTAGCATACAATGCTCCCCCTTGATAAATGCTATAACTAAAATCAATGATAGCATAAAGTTCACAAAGATGTTCACACAATTTGAATAAATATCAACAAAATAAGCTTCATATGCTAAGAGAGATACACAAAGATTTTTCAAGTTCTCTCATAATTTTTCAACGATTGCTAAAATATCATCATATTCATAAACAAAGTGTGAGTGAGAAATATGCTTCAAATATATATATCAAGAAGTAGTTTGATAATCAACATGCAAACAATTTCCAACAACTATTCATCTTAAGCTTTTTCCATAAAAAAGTCAAACTGGTTATCATCAGGAATTTTTGCTTTTTAAGAGAATAGATTTCAACATATGAGCGTGTGTGTGCATGTGGCTCGTGATCCCATTTCTGTTTTTCAACCTGAGCTCATTTTATTTTCAACTATACTCCATTTTAAGCCTTCATCCTTTTCTTTTTAGGCTTTGAATCAATGAATTTTTCTTTTCATGATTCCATTTCAACACTTCTTTGAATTTTTTCTTTTTCTTTTTTAACCATATACAAAATTCACTTCATGGCGGCTTTCACTCATCACAATGGTGTAGTTCTTTCCATCATTAGGTAGCTTTCACAACCAATATGTGTAGCTCTTTCCATGGAGGTGCTCGTTGAGTTCTATGTATTTACAGAAGCAAAATGGATACTAACCATAGGTCATTTTAAATATACTTAAGCACAAAAACTTTAAGGTGTATCCAAAGTTTACATATTAGTAAACTCAACCTACTAGCAAAACATATAAGAGAAGCAAGGCGCAATTTTAAAAAACCAAAATTTTATGGTTCATAAGCACATGATCTAAAAGCAATAAGTAGAGACTTATTCAAGATCATTACTTCTCTAATGAGTAGCTTTCAAAGAATATGAAGCTCATATTTTCAAAAGTAATGCCACTCAATATACTATAAACAAACAATCATCAAAGTTAAGATCAAAGTGAACTATATCACTATTAGATCCTAAAATAGAAAATGTCAATGAGAACCATATGTATGCTATACAAAATTCTCTAATATGAAATGCTAGGAGATGTATATCAAAAATTGAGTCAAAAGATGAATATCTAAGAGAACATACATTAGAGTATAGAGATACCTTTTGCACATTATATTCACCAAATATCATACTTCCGCCCTTTTTATGAGCACTTTTGCCTTGAATGTCCTCATGACACCAAGTTGACGATGTTTCACATCAAGAGTATAAAAAACATAATATCTCAACTCAATCAACACATATATCAAAAGAACTTCTCTAAAGTTAACCAACAAATTTCGACCATCATAACAAACATGATGTGAGATAACCAAGTTCATATCAATACATGGAGTATTCAAAGCTAGCAAGCATGAATTCTCAACACAATTGCTATATTGCCTCAAAACTACCTCATATGTGCTTCTTATATTAGTGATAAGAGCACTCACTCTTGAACCACTTGTTCTTGGGTGTACCTACACAAACATTTCCAATATCATCATTGACAACAATGTTAAATCTAGAGTAAAGTCCTTCAATGACTTGATTAACAAGAATATCATTAATACACTCTTCCTTAACATTTTCAACACAAGCTTTGTCAAGTTGAATAAGATTAGTTTTCTTTCTACTCCACAACTTATTCTCATGCTTAGCAATAATATCATGTTTCTCAACATTCAAAACCTTAGCATGTTCAAGTTGAAGTTTAATCTCCTTATCTCTAGATTCATTTCCTAATTTGCATTTTTCAATATATTTATAACACCTAGGCTTAATGTGACCTATTGTGTTGCAATAGTGGAAAATTGGAATAAAAGATGAGATTGTACCTTTTGGAGTTGAACTAGCTTCACTAGGAGTTTGTAAAAATACCTTGTTCGCCAACTTCTTCTTAGCTTTTGATATCCTCTTCTTGTGTGGTTTCTTATCAATCACGACTTCATCCAAGTGAGTAGGAAGTGGTATTTCTAAGAGCTCCTCTTCAGCAACCAATTCGTCTTCACCACTATGAGAGTTAACAAGATTCTTAACACTAGAAACACTTACCAAATCATTCACAAAGTCCTTGATGTCCTTCTTAGCCGTGTCTATCTCTTCCATTAATTCTTGTTCTCTCTTATTCAAAGAAGATATCACATTATACTTCTCAAGGTTTATCTTTTCAAGTTCTCTAAACTTCTTCACAATATCACATTTCTCAATAAGAAGTCTATGAGTGACAATCATAAACTCATCTAGTTGTTTCTTGATCAAATGATCATTCTGAACTACCTCTCTTAGAGCATTATCTCTATCTTCTTTCAAGCTTCTCTATCTTGGCCAACAACTCAAGATTAGTAGGAATGGATCTAGAGCTTCCATGATGATTTGTATCAAAGTTCTTGTTCAAATATATCATACCATCAACATCTAGCGGAGAATGAGAAGCAGTTAGAGCTACAAAGTTGCTCACCAATTCTTCATTACTTGAAGACTTACTTGGTCAGGCTATTGCCCAAAAAAACCTAGGTATAAGAGCATAGTTACCTGTTAGATTGAGGTAATCATGGTAAGGTACCTCCTTGATATAGGGGGAAGGGGTATATGGGTTAATACACCACAGCTATCGCGTAAGTGTCAAATGCCTAACATATAGAATATTAATACTCTGATCATCCCAAAAAAGATGATCAGCTTTGAAAAGATCCCATTAGTATCATTTTTTCTACATATAATGATTACCTGGTATCGAGTCATTACTACTAACCATTTACTCTTCATACATGTGTTGATTTCTATATTGTCGAGTTACTGTTACATGATTGGATGCTAGTGGCTTGACACGACAAATACCTCGATTGAGGTACCCTTAAATTTAGTTAAGTCAGGATAGCATAAGAGAGCTACACCTAGGTCAAAAACAGAAAATTTGACTAAGCATCAAGAGAAAGTGTCACTACCTACCCCGCAAGTCAACTCATATTTCACTTAGCAAAATTGAATGAAGTGATAAACAGGAATAAATCAAAGCAAGTATGTGGGGAATCATAATACATTTCATTAGTCATGAAAAGGAAGCCTATCCCCGTAGCAGGCTGCATCGGTTAAAGGGGGAGCCTATCCCCCCATCAAGCCACATCAAACTCAGCAAGGAGCCCATCTCCAGGTTCTGGGCTACACATAAAAGAAGAAAGAAAGAATATCTTGATAACTAGGTTAAAGAGTTGTTTCATGATTCAATCAAGGTGCCCACCCCCATTTCTGGGCATTACATACAAACCCAAAAGGAATCATATATCGGCCCTCTCCTCCCAGTTATTCCTTTCTGTAACTCCGTCCTCCAGGGGTTACTCGTAATCATGTTGTCCCAAGAGCCCGTCTGGTTGCTGCTTAGCCTGATCTTCCGCCTACACTTGATCGATTACAGCTAAGACTTCAGAAGGGATTGGTTCGTTAGAAATCATGGCTCACACCGGCTCTCCTCTTTGAGCCATATCCAAAGACACTACTGCCTGATCCGAATCAACTTGATCCCCTAATGTTCCTTGGATAACGGGCTGATCCTTCTTTACCTCCATGGGAGCAGCCTGGTCTTGTTCTACCACGATGGTCTGATCTTTAACTTCCTTAGGAGCAGACAAGACCTCTTTAACCTAGGACCCGACGGAGGGGGAGACGCAAGCTGTTTTCCCTTACCAGTATAGCCCACATCAGTGCTAGAGGTATGAATGTGGCCCACTTCATCATCGGTGAAAATGGACATCTGTTTAGCCTTGGCCAGCATCTCATCCCTATCCCAATCACCAATGGTGAATAGATCGAAGGGTGGGGGTAGCGCTTCGGCAACCTGGTAGGAAGCATAGAAATATTCACTCCCGAATGAGGCTTCCACTTTTACCTATTACTTAGCGATTTGGGCATGCATATCCAGGTTTTCTATTACTTGCCTTCTGGCCTCCATCTTCCAGTCATCCCTCTCCCTTTTGTGCATTGCTGACTTCAAAATGTCTTGGTCGAAGGTTCGCTTCAGCCTCTGATAGTCGCGTTGGAGCTCATCCAACTCTTTCTCAGTATTGTCTTAGTTAAGGGTCATCTCCTGTACCAGGTCCCGAGCCTGAGCAAGTAATCCCGCGGCAGTCTCAGCTTCAGCTTCAGTATTTGCAACGCACTCTCGCAGAGAGGCCACTTGATGGCTCATAGCTACATTGTATTTAAAGGCCAAAAGGAGACAAAATTCAAGTCAGTACATAACCAATTGATCACTTGAATCGCAAGTGAAGGAAAATGATTACCTCAACCAAGATAGTGGATCCCCTGGTTATCAGGTGGTCGGTATGCATTAAGGCCAACGATGAGAGGCTACCACCTGGACAAGAGATAATGAACCGGTTCATGACCTTACCCTGGTCAACGGCTTTGGATGGAGATTTGGAACGATCTTCGAGTCCCTCTACGACAATAGTCTCTAAACTTCTCATTACTGCTATGGATGTAGGAGAAGGAATTGAAGCAACAGGTACACCAGCCAAGGAGGTAGTAACTGCAGCAGCCTTAACAGTAGGTGGGGTAGCAAACATGGTGGCAGTGTCAGAAACAGTAACAGGAATGGAAGCCCATTTGCCACGTACCCTGGATGCCCGAGATGCGAACACTTCCAGCATGGACTTTGGTTGGGAAGTAGGATGCGTAGGAGCAAGCTGAACTCCAGCTGGAATGGGTGGATACGCACCTTTCTGGATCAAGGTCTCGGGAGGGCTTCCCCGATCCGGACTATTAAAAGAGGAAAGAGAAGTGCGAGCCCGTTGAGGATCCTGGACAACAGGAGCTACAATAATAACTTTAGAAAAAAAGGAAAAAAATTGAGATTAGTATCAAGGCAAGCAATAGTAGGGTAAGCCGACTCATAATTCCATTCTTATTATAAGAGGAGGTAGAGATACGTAGGTACTAGTTCACCCTACGAGAATCAAAAGAGTCGAAGGTTAGGTAATTCGTTGTCATAAAATTCTGGGCAATTATGGCTTTCAAGATTGCCTCGGACTCAGCCGGTAAAGAATTCATGTCCAAGGAGGGCTTATCATTGAAGGCAGTGGGAACTTCAAATTCAAGCTGGGTAATATAGATCAAGCTCCTTTATTAACCGCCAATCAGTACCCACTCATCCTTCTCGGAAGGATCCTTCTTGGCAGCACCTGGCATTATAAAGTTGATTTTTTTATTGGCTTTGGTGTAGAATTGCCCTCTTGGGCCGAGAGATAGGCTACCAATCTAGAAAACATACGATAGTTCCTCAGTCCCAGGCTCCCTCATGAGGTTGCCGCCCTCACACTGCTCCTTCCACATCACGAGGAAGCCCACCAGGTGCCTCGAAAAGCCTGAGGTCAATTGGAAGGGAGCAAGTTGCAGGGCATGAAGAGCCTAGTGGAAGGTGGGGTGAAGAGGCAGCATTACCCCGCTTTCAAGAGCGGCAATATGGATTGGGAGCACGCCTTTGGAAAGAGTGAAGACGTCATAGTTCTTGGAAGGGGTGGAGACGGAGATACTGTCAGGGAGGCCAAACTTTCTCCTCAACCGGTTAATCTTCTTTGACGGTAGAGTCAGGGATGACCCGGAAATCTTAAGAAAGAGCAAACTCTCCTTAAAAGGCACTGAAAACTTGGACCGGACCTCTGCCAACCGCCTTGCCACTGGAATCACCACTCGACTCTTCATCGACCAATTCTAGCTGATTCTCGGGCGGGTTCAAAAAATCGAACCCTATGGTAACATCCCAGCTAGAGCGATACCGTAAAGAAGGAGAAAGATCATCCCCACTATCTTTACGAGCTCACTTCCCATGTTCGAGACTAGAGGCTTCGCCATCCTCCACCTTGTGCTCAACTATATCGGTAAAAGAATTCGACCTGGAGATTAATAAGTTTTAGGAAGAAGGAAAAGATTTGGTGAAGAAGTAATGAAAAAGAGAGGGCAACGAATTTGAAAATTTTCATGGGAATTCTTGAAGAGAATTTGAAACTTGAAACAGAAACGTGAGAAAGATAATGGTACGACTGAGTTTTAAATAGGAGACGATGTAGCGGTAACAAGTGGCATCGATGTCAAAAGCGTGATCTTCGAAGATTTCCTCGATTCCAACACGCTGTCATAGCGCAGCAGCTTTGAAAGAAAACTCGCCACGTGTAGCCTGCATTTAATAAGAGATTTCCTCCATGATACGGGCGGCTAAAAGAGAGGGAAAATTTTCTAAATAAACAAGAAATCTGACTCCAACCCCGACTCAATCACAAGAGTTCAAGTCAGAGGGGACTTCTGTTAATAGCTAAATTTTGCTAGGGATCAAAGGAAAATTTTCCACCCTCCAGCCTTCGTGCAAGGGTCCAAATCCAGGCTTATGCAACAAGGTATCAAGGTCCCTAAGGTCAAGCTGTCATGTGACCCTGCAGGAGCAAGGCGAGGTCACCCATACCTTTTGAACTTTTGGTACACATCCAAACTCACCAGTTAAAGCCTGATGTGACCGCATCAAGCTCTCTGTATCGGCATAGGAGATTGAAGCTAGGTCGACGTGGGAAGACCTGAGTTTCCTAAGGTTGGGGATTCTCACGAACTCCCCTGGAGCATGCTACCGTCTCTACTTTCACCAAGAGACATTTAGGGTGTTGTACTCATCTTGCAATACCTTGCAATTCAAGGTAGCAGGCACCCTATCCGATGACTACAACGAGGCACCTTGTCAGGGAAACACACTGAATTAGAGTCAACTCCAAACGTGTATTAAAACCATTACATGCATGCAAGTCAAGTCATTGAATTCGTAAAGGAAACAAACTTATCTCTCTCAAAGATATCGTTGAATTCGTTAAATCTGCCAAAGTCAACGACATTCAAAAACGTATCATCCCGCCTAATAAGGGGGGATTTGATTTAGCCATTTAAGGCTAGATAATAAAATGATAAACCTAAAATATACAGTATAAATACACATGGACATGCATAAAAGAATGCAAGCATGCGATTGGTATTAAAACGTATGAATCGGTCATACATATAAGAATATATCTACGTAATTACTACAGCTTTGTTGAACGACCTCTGCACCATCAATAAAGTCATATTCGGGAAGTTTATTTGGTGCCTAGATTAGTTGTTTATTCAAATCAAACTTATTGCTTTATCCATCCAAAAAGTATATTAACCTCGAATCAGTTCTATCTTACTGCGAGTAGTAAGCATTGTTAACTTCTACTCCATTGAAAATCTATCAAATATCAATAAGTAGCGGGTTGTCGACCCCTACTACATCAAAGGTATGCAATCAAAGCAAATTAAGATCAAGACAAAATCTATGACACAGGAAATTAATTGTACTCCCGGTCTACACCAAAAATTATATATACAAACGTCAAAATTCTTAAAAATGAAATGGAGATGTTAATCTTCGGCCGAATCCTCGACCAGAGTGTCTGGCTTAGCAGTATCATCAAGGCCCTTGTCGGTTTCCCTAGCATCCTTGATGTTTGTTATGACAAAAGATGCTGAATCTTCAGCATCAAGACATTCAGTCTATTCCCACTCTACAATCTCTGTCTGGAGTCCCATTTTGAATGCTCTCCGGCCAAATATTGCTTGAAGAGATCGACCCCCATAGCACACGTGACCTTGAACAAAATACTCAGAAGCTGCTCATTCAAACTAAGGATTTGTCAATCTCTTGCGTTAATAACCTCATTGGCTCTTACCAGTTCAATCTTTCTCGTCAATGACCTCTTTCAACCTCTTCAGCTTTTTTCCTTGGGCTAAGATTTTCTTCTCTGCTTCCTTATTGGCCTTAACAAACTTTTCATTTGACTTCTTGAGAGAGTCTTTCATCTGCTGAAGCTTTGTGCATCCCTCTTGACTTACCATGAATCGGCTTTTTAAAAACAGCTTCGTCTATAAGACCTTCCAAGCAAATATAATCGCCATAAGTATTTGACACGGCCGCCATAAAAAAGTAATAACAATAAAATGAAATCTTACTTGATTAGTGGAAAGGAGACTCGCGTTGAACACGTCTTCCACCTTTTTCCCCTTAAGTTAATCTACATTGGTCAGGAAAATGAGGTTGTCCGACTTCTTCTTGAAGTTGCTCAGCTCCTTGAAAGCTGACACCCTTTCAGGAAATTTTACTAGGGATAAGCTAGGCCACTTTGACATGACCTCAATAATTGCTTCTTTTGGGTCGACTTTGACCTTTTTTTCTTTTTCGACAACATCTGTGGTATTCTTTTTCCTTTGTAGAGGGCCTAATACTAGAGACGACTCAAAGGCTGGCTCTTCTATAGGTATAATCTCTTTATCGATCGCTCTCTTTTTGGCCATGGCCTCTTTTTGTTGCTTCAGCCCCTCCTCAGGATTAGGCAAATTGAACTTCACGTTTGACATTGTCTTAGTAGCAAAACGACGTTCGACAACAATTATAAAAGTTAGAAATTTTGTGCCACAAAGTATCTCAAATACTTACCTAGCCCAAGCATACAACACAATGTATTTTACAATGGGATATGGTGTCTGTGGCACATTCCATGTCGAATGAAGCCATAGGGTGATAAACATAAGGTTACCTTCTCGTAGCAACACCTTCCAACTTCACTCCCCGGGAGGTATAGCCTTAATATTTATGGTACGTTCGATAGCATCTGGACAATCAATCTTATTCTCTTCGCCCATTAAATTTGTAAAGATAGATAGGCTTACCAAAAACTATGGAAAACTCAAACTATTCCAAACAACACTAGAGTTTAACACTCACTGTGTCGACTTCATCTACACTGGTAGACATACTTTTCCTTTCCTATGATTTCAAATTGATTAACTAAATTAATGGACATGAAGCAACAATTAAAGCCTATAAATATGACAAAGCTCTCTCTTGAGAGGGGATCCGATCCTTTTTTAGACCGATCTATGAAAAGAGAGAAACAATCACCCGCTGAGAAGGTTCTACTAATAAAAGAGCATGGGTCTGCCACCGCCAACAGCGTTAAAGGTACCCTACCTGAAAAATTCTCTCTACACAACTATTGTAGTATCATCTACTTATGTAAGCTTTTCGGAGCACCTATGTTGTACTACTTTACTATTTGTTTCCCGGAGGACTTCTTGAGATATATATGTAAGGGTTTCTCTCCTTCCTCTAGATGCTGCCTACGGTTTTTTTAGCATTTGATCATTCGTGATGCCTTTTCCCCTAGATTAGTCCAATTCTATCAAAACAATTGTCATTCTTCCATCTACCTCGTTTATTATGCATGTATGTAAATTAGGCTCCGACAACACTGGTCATAGCTCTCTTACCAATCTATCTACATGCCAAGCAAATCATAAAGATGGAAACAACCATCTAAATTCACTAGAAAGGAGTTAGAAGAACCAGGACAGGTTTTGGCCCAGACCGGAAGGACCTAGAGGTAAAGAATCGATACCAGGCAGTCTCATCCTTCATAACCATTTTTATATCATTGAGGAGCACCAATCCCTCCTCCTTGCTTGCTATTTAGGTTGGGGATCTACATAGGAGACCTAGAAAAGAGGTACAGGGACCGGATACTAGGAACGGGTAATAAGACCGGGGCATCAGAACCAGGAACCGGGACCACTGACCAGGACTAGGTCCTCACACTAACATGAGAACCTCAAATGCCATATCTTCTCCATATGACTGAAGCCCCAATGGACAGGGTGATTTTTCTCCTACGTACTTGAAAATAAATACAAACATGGTTAAATGCTAAAGGCTAACCTAGAGGGGGTGAATAGGTTAGCCACATTTTCGACTCCGTTAGAAACAAACAAAAGTTTGTCCCTCTAGATTGCTTGTATCACAATATATATATATATATATATATATATATATATCAATTAAAGACACTTAATCAATATATAAAACAAGCAAAGTGTGATACAAACAAGTAATCATAACACATACACAATTTATATTATAGAAAGAAAGTCAACTTACATATAAAGTTCTATCCATAGTATTCAAATAACAAATACAAATATAAGAGAGATAGGGATAGAGAAAAGTTGACACAAGATATAACGTGGTAAACCTCCAAAGAGAAAACATCCACGGGTTAACAACCACCGGTAAACAAAATCCACGAGTAGATAAGACAAGTACAATCTCTCAAGTGACATCTTCACCTAGAAACTGCTCTCATATCCTACTCATGAAGATGTTGCCCTCTTGCTCAACAATCCGAGGCCTCACACCTCTTGTCAAGACTTCCTCGCTCACCCTTCCGGATCCTCACGACCCTAGGTAAGACTTCTTGCTCAACTATCCGAGTCCTCCCGACTCTAGTCAAGACTTCCTCACTCACCCTTCTGAATCCTCATGACCATAGGCAAGACTTCCTTGCTTGACAATCTGAGGTCTCCCACCTCTTGCCAAGACTTCCTTGCTCAACAACATAGGTCTCACACCTATTGTCAAGACTTCATTCTCACAAGGCATCTAGGTGATCATGAATGTAAAACGCAAACAAGCACACAACATAGAAGGTTATGATTAACACATCCTATTTAAAATCCTAGACATAAGTATGAATGCACAAAACAAATATAGTATAGTCAATCATGCATGTTTAATCCATCTAGATCATGTAAGATATGTTCAACATTAACTATAACCTAGATACATGCATAGATCTAAAACTTGAATCACAAGATATGTTCAATTAACACATAATCAAGTTTAAATCTCATATATAAAAAACATGCTAAAATCATGTGACAAAGTCATTTAGATTAAAGCAAGAGTTCTAGAGCATATTTCCTATTCATAGATTCAACAAAGCACATGAATAGCTCAAAAGAACACAAACACATATATTACAGTGAGATTTCGGTCAAAGAGAGCCTAATACTTGTGAGAAACTTTTTTTTCACAAAATCAATCAATCAAAGATCATCAAATAGTCCTAGAATCAAAGCTAGCACAATACAAACCCAAACATGTGAAAACATAGGCAAAATCAAAGCCTAACTCAACATGTGAGATTTCAATTGAAACTCAATCTAGCTTTAAATGAGTTCAAAAATCAAATCAAAACAATTACAAGACACACATATATGTTGAAGAAGAAAACCCAAGGCAATTGACCAAGGTTTAATAGAAAACTTTGAGAGAAAATCAATACCTTAGTTGATTTGGTGCAGTCCCGTTTTTGTGAGATTAGGCTTCAAAAACAGCAATAAAACTAATTGAAACCTTCATATAAAAGATGGAAGATGTATAGACAAACACTCTCAACTTTGAATCACTCAAATCGGAGTTCAAATGAAGAAGTTATGGTGTTTGGAAGGTGAGAAAATTTGGGAGAAAATTCTGCACTCAAATTTTGAATCTCTTCTTAGAATGAAATGTGAGAGGGAAGGGATATATAAAGGAGAGGGAAAGAAAAGAAGCAAAAGGACCAAAATGACCTTAAGTGCACCAAGTATGCTTGATGCCCGAGATGGGGTGTGGGCATCTCGGGGCAGCAAGCATTCTGTCCCGAGATGGCCACGCGCCATCTCGGGAAAGAGTGCTTGGTTGCACTTCTTTTCCTCATGCGCTCCCCTCGCGTTCTTCGATCGTTCTCCGGCATCCGAACTCGGAATTCAAATCCGTTTGCTGATTACAAACCATAACTCTCTCATGGACATGGAAATATATGATACTCAACCAATAAAATAATAGTTCGACTCGATATATGAAGACGAAGACAATGTATGCAACATGAGTTGAAAGTGTAGTATCTTTTGACTTAGAACTTGAAATCAATAGTATGAGTAACCGAAATGACCGGAACTCAATCAAGAATGATTTAAAACTAAAATCAAGTTCAATATCCATGTTATACAAACATATACACATAAAAATACAATTCACATTATAATGCAAACTACATAAAGATAGTCTCCAATCATGCATTTTCCAAAACATGTTATTTTCATACCAATGCATGAGCATTCATCTTCAAGTGTGTGAATGTGTTATACATGGTGAACAAAGATGCAGTGATACATATGAATGAATTGTGTGTGTGCCTATAATGGTGCACAACTATGCAGGGACACAAATGTATGAACTGTGTGTGTGTGCCTAAGCCTTGTAAGAGAAAGATAAGGTCTTAGTATACCTTTGTAGAACTATATGGCATCCTTTCTCTTTGAAGACTTTGAACTTGCTTTGACTAGTTGTTCCATCTTCTTTGAAGCTTGAATCATCATGAATCTAAAAAACTAAATCATTACAAGTAAACATCATTTTGATATGGAATTAATGCCAACACAATCTAAAACCTAACACTACTGCAACATACTTCGTACTCGTACAAAACCCTTGTAAAGAGGTACCAACCCTATTGCGATCTCCCAGGTTACAGCTTAAGAGTGTTGATCAAAACTTTCTAGCCCAAAGAATTTTCAGTTAACAGTAGTATACCAACAACCTTCGAACTAAAGAGGGGACCAAGAATCTTAACCCTTATCGAAGGTTGTATTCATAAAAACATACCTATCCTAGAATATCCCAGTCAGCTAGTTCTTTCTCATTCACATCACGTAGTTCGACATGATCAGGAATTCCATACAACGCCCTTAGACTGTCCATGTCGTCATCGGTGAGCACACCCCATGGGTTTTCTCAAGCAATAAAATCTAACGGTCTACCAGAGCAAGATGGTGTAGGAAAAAATGTGCAACGGAAGCAGAAAATAGGTTTAGTATATTTAAAACAAAATCCTTTAAAAGAAAGAACCTTAACCATTGATTAATTAAAATATAATAAATGTATCGTACAATTTTCTCGTGATGATAAAAGTTTTACCAAATTGAATCCATAAGATCTTCCAATCCAATCACAAACGTAATCACCGAAGAGTGTGGGCTCCCTTTATTTGAATTGTATACCCCGATAATGGAAATAAACAAAATCTTTTTTTTGTTAGTCACAATAATCCTCCTAGAGAAAACCCAAGAACGTCTGATCACTTGTGAATTATCAATCTATTTGATTGAAACTCACCTGAACCCTATTCGATTTTTTTACACAAAACCCTTTTAATGTAAAGAATACTAGTGCACTATCGAAAGCAAAAACGTTCCCTCATTTCTCTATGCTTGGCCGAATTCTACAAACAATGGGTTGGATTAAGTTTTTTTTTTAACTATAATAAGCAAAAAAAAAAAAAAACTTCACACAAGACTCCAACAAGGCTTGGCTGAAATCTTTCTATTTTGACTTTTATATCTTGGTTGAATTCCATGATTATGATATATATAGAAGGTCAACTCCACTCTTTAAGAGTGTTAATAGTAAAATTTGGCTAGGGGATCAAAGAGAAATTTTCCACTCTCCTAACTCAAATCAAAGCCCAAACTCACCATTCATGGGACCCCGGGCGAACCATAAAGCTGCCCCGCAAAAGCGAGGAAGGATCATCGGACTTCAGAATTATCTGGGATAAAGCTAGGAACGACAAGGCTGAGCCCTCACGCGAACATTGGAATCTGGGCTTCTCAAGATCACCTATCCCAGAACCTTGGTTCCTGGGGTCGGGCTCCAAGACTACCCCATGAAAGCGAGAAAGGATTGCCGAGCTCAAGAAACACTCGAAGTGAAGCCTGACACAAACAAGAAAGAGCTCCTTCAAGGCCAAGGCCTCTTGAGGCAAGATTTAACTGGCATCCTAAGCCAGAAGCCCACCTACTTAGGCATGAGAGAAGAATCTCGCCTAAACAACACTGCCTCCCGTAAGTGCCCACAAGGCTGTCCTGAGCTCCGAAAATCAGAACTAAAGCATGGATCTACCTTTCTTTATAAAACAGCTAATGACCTCCATGAATAATCATGCCATGAATACACACAAGATCATATCAACGCTATAACGAACATTAAATACTTTATACGTGTAAGACGAGAGTTTGATTCTAAAGATGAAACAAACTTATCTCCTCCAACGATAATCTTGAGTCCGTAGTTTACTCAAAGTAACGACTTTTAAATAGAGGATCCCGCCCGATAAGAAGGGAACAGATTCATAAAATCGTGGCGGGTGATTCATGAGTTTAAACCTACTTTGAGCATATATAAATAGATCCAAACATGATGTCAAAAGAATATAGGGAGAAATAGAGTGAAAAAGAAAGAGAATTACGCGGGGCCTAAATTCTATGATCAGAACACGTCCATCATTTTATCTACTATTTGACAAGCAAGAAGTTACCACCTTCCTATGTCCTAGAGAGATTGTGAGTGTATATGAGAGATTTCTATATACCACGAGTGTTCAATAATAAAGCTCTCATTTGCTTTTGTCATTCAAACATTCATTTTTATCTAAGCAGGTCAGATATCAAAGGTATCGACCCCGGCCACCACCTCTGTGTTAGTGGTCTCGAGGGTGTTAGTTTGAATTTCTCATATTGAACAAACTTTCCGTTAACACTTTCTGGCACCGTCCGTGGGGAACAACTTCCACACCATCATTTTTATATTCATAAGTTTGTCATTTTGCAGTTAATCATGAGGCTTTGCTCCTCCCAAGGATAGTCAGGTGTATCCGAGCAACCTTCAGCTGCGTCGACACGAAAAGTCCCGAAGAAAGGAAGAAAATCCAGACTCCGTGGCCAGGTCCTAGACCAGTCAGCCACTGTGCGGGCTTTGGATCCCCCTATGGGAAGCCAGGTTATGCTTGACCAACAATCGGCGGCCTTCGTGAAAAACATCCGTCTGCGACTGCTTGCTGAGGGTATTACTGTCTAGCAAGAAAACCTCTGTAACCAAGGAGAACCAAGCAGGCCCGGGACTTGGCAGCCTGTTTTTGATCGCTGGGGACCTAACCCCTACGGAGCCAGCTCGTAGTGGAACTATACACAGACCATCGATCCGGGAAAGGTTAGGGCCCATGCCCCCTGTTCCTGAAGCTCCGCAACGTTACCAACCCATGCAAGTTAAGTCTGCGGCAGACGTCCATCCCCGGGAGTGACGAGAGTTTCTTCACCCAGTGACTTTAAGGAGGGAGGTCCGGGCTAGAGAAGAAGAACACCAAAAAAGCCCCCAAGCAGATCCCATCTGAAGAAGGAATCGGGTAGAGGTCGCCAGCTCGTCAAAAGGGTCTGGCAGTGAGGAGTCTGAGATTAATTCAAGGAAACATGAGAGCTTGCACCTTAGAGACCAGTTGGCAGAGCTTAAGAAAATGGTCCAGCAGATGAAAAAAGGGAAGTACAAGAAAGACAAGAAAGACAAGAAAGACCCTATAAGTGAGATGAATGCTCCTTCACCAGAAATATCTGGAAGGCGGAGCTCCCACCAAAATTTAAAATGCCGACTGACAGATTCTTCGGAACTGAGGATCCCTTGAGCCATTTGGAAAGCTTCATTCAACATATGAAGGTCCAGAACACGACCAGGGTCTTTATGTGTTGAATGTTTCCAACTATACTGACGGATTACTTTAAGATCTGGTTCAGAAAGCTACCCGCTGGCAGTATGGATTCCTTTACAAAACTGTCAACTGATTTCTGCTCGTAATTCTAGGGAGTTAATCCCCAATTGAAAGATCCAATCTATCTACAATATGTGATCCAAGAGAGAGGGGAAACCCTCTGGGCTTATATCGAGCGTTTCCACAAGGAAGTCATCAAGATGGTGGTCTTCACCGAGAAAGAAACCCTTACCAATTTCAGGAGGAACTTGTAGGAGGGTAAGCTTTTTCTGGGCTTTTGCCAAGCAGCCCCTGTAGACCTACCAAAAAGCCTATAATCGGGCTCTGGAGCAAATTAAAGTCGACGAACAGATCAAAGTCAAGATGGAATACAACGGTATGAGAACCGTAAAACGACAGCAGAAGGAAGCTTCCAAACCAGAGCAAGCTCAGAAAAGCCAGAACAAACCCCCCAAACAAGTAGATGTATCGCCTCTCCATTTCTCAACCCTGGTCGGAAAGGTATCCTGCAAAACGAACTCCTCCTATGGTTTCGCCTCCTTCTAGGATGGTGGCTCCAATAGTTCGAGATGAGAGAGGATATGATCATTACACCCCCTTAAATGTATCCTGTAAAACAATCTATCTCACCATTCTGGATAAAGGGTTACTACAGAAGCCCGCACCCATGAAAGCCCCCGTCGACAAGAGGAATCATTATAAGTATTGTGACTTTCATGAAAACATGGGACACAACACTTCAGAGTGTTATAACCTACGAAATCAGATCAAGGCTTTGATAAAAGGAGGATGTTTGGTAGAATTCTTACAATAAGTCAGGGATAACATTCAAATTGGAATGGAAGTGCAAGCCGAGATCCGTGAACACTTTGAAAAAAGAAAAGGGGAGCAAGTGGATCTGATGCAACAAATCCAGATAATACATACCATCAGCGGAGGGCCTACTCTGGCTGGCACCTCCAATTATTCCATAAAAAACCATGCAAGGAAAGTCCCTCGTGTGGATGAAGGGCGGGGTATCTTCAAGGTCGACCAGAGCCCGACCAACCCCTTACAATTATCACAGATCATTTTCTTCTAATCGGATGTCTACAACACCGTGAAGCCTCATGATGATCCCATGGTGATCATGGTACAAATTTCCAACTGCATGGTACACTGTGTTCTCGCTGACACAGGCAGTAGCGTTGACATTCTATTTAAAGACACCTTGGAAAAACTGAACTTGAAACAGTGGTGTTACAATAGTTGCACTACCACGCTGACATGTTCAAGAAGCTTAGCTAAACATAGATCAAAGAATCGTATAAAGCTATCACAATACAACACTCAATCATGGCATCACAACAATCTCTAATTTGTATCTAGAAAATGTTCTAAGGCAAACAAATAATTAAAGAGAAAGTTTACCAAGTAAAACACATAACTTGTAAGAAGATAGTGAAGAACTTACCAAACAAGATGTGATGAAGCAACCATATCCATTGATGCACTTTAAATGAACTTAGATGATGCAAGATGAAGTTTTGATGCACATGGGAATGCTTTGAGTGATTAAAAATGAGTTCTTGAAAGAGCTTTTCCTTTGAAATGTGTTCTAAGGAAAATATGTGATATTCTGAACTCATACACGACCTTAAACCAAAGAGTTATAGATATATGAGATCCAAACAAAGTGAGGTCATTTTGGAAAAAACATTCCAGCTTCCTCTGTGTATGCTGGTGACATGCGCTGGTGATGTACGCTGGTCGAGTAGCGCACCACCAGCTCACAACCTAATTTTACAATAGGCGCTGGACGAGTGGCGCATCCCAGTGACGCAACATATGCTTAAATCCTCTGGCATCTTTGATCCTAATAGAGGTTGTAAAGGCTATGAAGTTAGCCATGAGTTCTTCATCATCCAAAGACTCATCTCCTTCATTGGAGTTATCACTTTCACTCCATGTGGCAGCCATCACTTTTCCCTTTCTCTTGACCTTGTGATTTGCACATTCTGGGGCAAAGTGACCTATCCCACCACATTCATAGCATTGGACTCCTTTCTTCTCGATCTTTTCTTACCTAGGCTCAAACATTTTGAAGGAAGCCTTTTTCTTCAAGTCTTGACCCTTGTATCCAAAACCTTTACTCTCGGACTTGTAGAATTTCTTGAACTTCCTCATTAGCAAGGCCATTTCTTCATCCGAGTCATCACTCTCATCCTTCTCAACTTTGGAGGCTTTCAAAGCAATATCTTTTTGCTTTTTTGGTGGTTTGGGGTTAGGACATTTCCTAGATTCATAAACTAGAAGCCTCACAATCACTTCACTTGGCTTCATATCTTATAACCACTATTTTCTTCTAAAGCCGTCACCTTAGACTCAAATCTATCGGGTAGAGATCTCATAATCTTCTGCTTGATCTTCCTATGAGAATAAGGATCACCAAGTTGATGACTTTGGTTCACAATGTCCATCAACCTCACTTCAAAGTCATTGAAGTACTCGTTCTCATCCATCTTGAGCAATTCAAATTGTGTTTGGAGAACTTGAAGCTTCGACTCCTTAACCAAATCAGTTCCCTCATGTGCAACTTCTAGGATATCCCATGCCTCATTAACTATCTTAGTATTTTGAACCAAATTGTACTGGTTCTCATCCATTGCACATAGGATGGCATGCATTGCCTTCCTATTACACTTCAATGCCTCAAACTCTTGTGCATTCCACTGTGCCTTTGGCTTGAGTACATCATCTCATTCATCCATAGGAGTTATCATGGGTGGAATGTAGCCATCTTCAACCGTCATCCATGCCCTGACATGAATTTGGCAAATATACGACTCCATCTTGCCTTTCCATGAGGCATAATTTAGTCCCGTAAGAAATGGAGGTCTAGTGCTAGAAACTCCCTCATTGCCAGCGTTTCCACTCATTGTGTTTAATGAATGTATGATATGAATGCAAATGTATGAATGATCAATACACATAAAAAATGAAACACACACCAAAATGAGCAAGGATCACCTATGTATGTCTAGGAACCTGCTATGATACCAATTGAAACAAATATTATGGTGTGTAATATTAATCTAGAGGGCGGGTGAATAGATTTTAAATAAATGTTACCCAATTTTTGTTAAAGGTCAAGTTGATGAAAATTCCCCTATCTAGTTGCATAAAAATATCAAGTGTAATAAATGCGGAAATAGTCAAGACATTTGAGATATACGTGGAAACCCTCAAAATGGGAAAAGCCACGGGCTGATGAGTTTGCCACACTAGAACCTCGAATCCACTAATGGCAAAGGAATTACAACCTAATCCTGGTTTAATCAACCACCACTACCTAATCCCGGTATAAGTGAACCTAGTCCATCTTGCTTGCGATTTAAGCTACCTACTCCCGGAAGCAACACAAGTCTTACTTCTCAATGAAGAGATAAAATGTCCTAAGTGAATATATGATGATATTCAATGAACAAACAAGGCTAGGAAACCTTATATGCTTATCTAGGATAATGAGATGACAATTAATGCAATCCTAGATATCAAGAGCTAAATTACATGTTCAAGAAGCTTAGCTAAACATAGATCAAACAATCCTATGAAGCTATCACAATACCAAACTCAATCATGGCATCACAACAATCTCTAATTTGTATCTAGAAAATGTTCTAAGAGCATACAAATAATTAAAGAGAAGGCTTAGCAAGTAAAACACTTAACTTGTAAGAAGATAGTGAAGAACTTACCAAACAAGATGTGATGAAGCAAACCTATCCATAGATGCACTATAAATGAACTTAGATGATGCAAGATGAAGCTTTTATGCATATGGGAATGCTTTGAGTGATTAAAAATGAGTTCTTGGAAGTGTTTTTCCTTTGAAATGGTTCTAAGGAAAATATATGATATTCTGAACCTTTACAAGACCTTAAACCAAAGAGTTATATAAATGAGATCCAAACAAAGTGAGGTCGTTTTGGAAAAAACGTTCCAGCTTCCTCTTTGTGCGCTGGTGATGTGCGCTGGTGGAGTAGCACACCACCAGCGCATAACATAATTTTACAATAGGCACTAGACGAGTGACGCAGGCCAGTGGCACAACACATGATACAATCCACTGGAATGTTTGCGCTGGTGAGGCTGCGCTAGTAAAGTAGCGCACCACCAGCGCACGCCCACTTTTATCAACTGTGTGCGGGTGCAACAGCACATCTCAGTGGCACAACACATGCGACGATCCACTGGAATGTTACGCTGGTGAGGTGCGCTGGTCGAGTAGCGCACCACCAGTGCAAAGCCTATTTTCAACACTCAAACACACAAAATCAATAAGTTTAAGAGTGATGAAAAATGCATCCTATTCTAATGCCTAGCATGACATAAAACTTTGATTACAAGATGCAAATAAATCAACAAGAGTCATTTAAATCAAAATGCACACAAGAATAAACACACAACTTATATGAATTAAAGTTATATATGAATTTGTGAGTGTGTGCAACTATCTCTTCAAAGTAAGTAAGCACAAGAATTTTCTCATAGTCTTTTGACCTTATGATTATTTACTTTTGACAATTTTAATAATTAAACTATAAATGCTATAAGATTTGTTAAACTAGAAATCACTTTATTCATATGGAAAGATTGTTAATTACAATATTACACTCTTGCTATGGAGCATAACCCTAACAATCTCCCACTTACTCTATAGCAAATGTGTCATATCTCTCATCCCCATGTTCTCTAGATGCCCATTAAAACTCTTTTGTGGAAGAGGCTTTGTAAAAGGGATCCGCTAGATTTTCTGCTGACGCGATCTTGGTTATCGTCACGTCACTCCTATGCACAATTTCCCTCAGAAGGTTATACTTTATTTCAATGTGTTTCCCTCTCTTATGACTTCTTGGTTCTCTCAAATTAGCCACTGCTCCATTATTGTCACAATAGATAGTGATCTGCTTATTCGCATCAGGAACCACTTCCAAGTTAATCAGGAATTGACGAAGCCAGATAGCCTCTTTAGCAGCCTCGCAACATACTCGACTTCCATGGTGGAATATGCAATACAAGATTGCTTGATACACTTCCATATGACTGCCCCTCTTCCAAAAGTAAACACAGATCCTAATGTTGATCTTCTAGAGTCAGAATCTGACTGAAATCAGAATCTGTATACCCAATGGAAATTAAATCCCCTCCAGAGTATACAAGTATATAATCTCTCGTTCTCCTAAGATACTTAAAAATATCCTTGACTGCTGTCCAGTGATCAGGACCAGGCTTCGATTGAAACCTGCTAACTATGCCCACAGTAAAACAAATATTTGGTCTAGTACAGAGCATTTCATGCATGAGACTTCCAACTGCCTATGCATATGGAACCCTACTCATGAATTGCTTTTCATGCTTATTCTTAGGAACTTGTTCATTAGAAAGTTTGATTCCATGTCTGAAAGGTAACATACCTCTCTGGAATCTTGCATGGAAAACCTAGACAAGATTTTATCTATGTATGAAGCTTGGGATAATGCAATCGTTTTCTTTCTATCCCTTATGACTTGGATGCCAAGAATATAACTTGCTTCACCTAAGTCCTTCATATCAAATTGTTTTGCTAATCATTCTTTTATTGATGTCAATACACCTAAATCGTTTCCGATGAGTAGTATATCATCAACGTAAGAACTAGGAAAACCAACCTGTCACCTTTAATCCTTTTGCATACACAAGGTTCATCAAGGTTTTGAACAAATCCAAGACTTTTTACGGCTTGATCGAACCTTATGTTCCAGGATCTGGATGCTTGCTTCGATCCATATATGGATCTTTACAACTTGCATACCCTTTCCTCTTGGCCCTTTTCAATGAATCCTTCTGGTTGCATCATATAAATGCTTTCATCAAGATTTCCGTTAAGGAAAGTTGTCTCAACGTTCATTGGCCAAATCTCTAGGTCTAGAGATGCCACATTGGATAAGAGTATCATAATGGATTTAAGCATGGCCACAGGAGATAAGGTTTTTTCACAATCGATACCTTTCTTCTATGTATAACCTTTAGCTACCAATCTAGCCTTAAAGGTTTCCACCTTTCCATCCGTTCCTCTTTTCCTCTTGTATAGCCACTTGCACCCAATAGCTTTTATCCCTTTAGGCAAGTCTACAAGAGACCAGAATTTGTTTTTTAACATAGATTCAATTTCGGATTGCATTGCCTTTTACCAATGGCGACAATCAACATCTTCTGTTGCTTCCTTATACGTATAGGGGTCATCGTCTTCCGGAAGATTCTCTACAGATTCTCATAGATCGATGTATCTCTCGGATTATCTAACAACCCTCCCACTACAATGAGGTATAGTAGATTGTTGATCTTGTGTTGGTACGGAACTTACAATTGGGCTTGGTTGCAAAACCTCATGTGGAATTGTATCTCCTAAAAGCTCATTCAGGACAATTCTACATTTAGGCACAAAATTATTCATATAGTCCTTTTCCATAAATTTAGCATTTGTCGAAACAAATACTTTAAGATCTGAAGGACTATAAAAATAATATCCTTTTGTTCCTTTTGGATACCCTACAAATGTGCATGTTTCTGAACGGGACTCAATCTTTTCTGTCTTTCCTTTTAACACGTGCGCAGGACATCCAAATATCCTTAAGTGTTGTAAACTAGACTTTTGTCCGGTCCACAACTCATGCGGTGTTTTAGGAACCGACTTAGATTGTACATCGTTTAGAATGTACATTGCAGTTTGTAAAGCATATCCCCAAAAAGAATTAGGAAGCGTTGAATAACTCAACATAAAACTAACCATATCCAAAAGAGTTCTATTTCTCCTTTCTATAACCCCATTTTGTTGAGGTGTACCAGGTGCAGAAAACTGAGAAATTATTCCATTATCAATAAGATATTGCTGAAACTCACCAGATAGATATTCTCCACCACGATCGAACCTCAAGATTTTTATGCGTTTCTCAAGCTGATTTTCTACTTCAGCTTTAAATGCTTTGAGCATATCAAAAGCATCTAACTTATGTCTCATGAGATACACATAGCCAAATCTTGAGTGATCATCCATGAAAGTGATGAAGTACTCATATCCACCTCTAGCTTGAATGCTCATAGGTCCACACACATTACTGTGTATCAATCCTAAACATTTGATGGCTCTTGCACCTTTGATCGTAAACGACCTTTTGGTCATTTTACCTTCCAAACTAGATTCACAAGTTGGTAGATCATCAACCTTTAAGTCACTTAGAGGTTCGTCACTTACCAATCTTTTAATCCTATTAAGGTTAATATGACATAAGCGCAAATGCCATAGGTAGGTTTCATCTTTTGATAATTTTACTCTTTTATGATTAGGTTCCATTGATTTCGTGTCTAACAAGTGAGAGATATTTACATGCAAACAGAATAAACTATTTTCCAATGTACCTTTGCAAATAATGTTGTCATTCTTACTAATAATAAAAGCTTTATTAAAAGTAACCAAATAACTAAATTTATTTAAACAAGAAACTGAAATTAAATTCCTCTTGAATTATGGTACATAATAAATGTTTATTAAAACTAAATGCCTATAAGAATCTAAATTGATTCTAATATCTCCCACTACACTAGTAGACACCAACGTTCCATTGCCTAAATGCAAGTTGAATTCATTATTATTCAGTCTATTTCCTTTGTCCCATTTCACCACAAAGGAAACACTTCCCTTTGACTTTGGTTACTTTCTTGGTCTCCTTCTAAGAAGGCCCAAGTTACTTTTTGCTCTGTTGTTTTTTGACCTTCTAACGGGTCTTAACAGTAGCAACTTTACCAACCATATGAATCCCTGTCTAGAGACATCATAATATCGACAACAGTCTCCATTTCTTCATGTTGTTGTTACATCACGTTAGAGATGATGGCCATAATGTAACATACATTTAGCCATCTCATCTAAAGAATTCCACTACTGATACTCATCTCTTTGCTCCTGAGTAGATTCATTAGTTTGGTGGTTAAGGAATATACAGAATGAACTTATACTTTTCAGCTTGCAACAACAAACCAATGTTCCTTTTCCATGTGACATAATTACCATCAGTTAAAGTATTATCTTTTAGGATATTGATTAGGGATGGGGTCATGATTTATTTTTAATAACAAAAATTATATAAGTAAACAATCATGATATAGCACTTTTGAATATTTATGTTGAATTAAATAAAATAATTCAATCGTAAAAATTCAACGGTGATCTAACACTCATAAATGTCACGCCTCCTATGCGAGTTTGCACCATTTACTAGTTGGACTAGGTCCCACCTAATTGTTAACATAACAACCAACATTTTCAATTTTAGCCTTGCAATTTTATTAACAAGAACTCTTGAGAGGATATTAATAAAAGTACGTTGAGTGTGTTACTAAGTTATCAACCTTCAATATAATCCCTCACGAATATCCCTCCTTTGGGAGTAGATATCGTTTGGGCTAATTGTCTAGTCTATCCTGGTAAGGAAGTATCTTGCTAAATTCCATTCATGAATACCTCTTGGGAGGTTATTTATGAAACATAAAGCTCAACTAAACTTGGAAGTCATAGGTGTTCCAAAACACCTTCTCCCACTCAATTGTTTAATGCGTGAGATCGAATCCCAAAGAATGATTTACCAAGTTATCTAGATGCCAATTTAGATACCTATATCATTCTATGCATGTTCATACCAAAAGAGATATATGAATGGCACTCCTATTCTGTATGACATGTTATCAAACAATGACAAACATTTCAATATTTACAAAAATATAAATAGCTACAATTTTGGTCCATCCTAGAAAAACAAGTAAATTACATATGTCTTGGAATACAAAAACTCATTTCTTGGCGAACAAGTCTTCACGAGACCTTTGTCGTTCGGACTCCTCGGCTACCTCCCATGGGCGTGCGCACTCTTCACCCTTACCCATGGGCATGCACATGCCAGAAACCCATAAAGGGATGCCATACGCAGCCCATGGGTACCAAAGGGCTGCCGTGCTCAACCCATGCCACAACAAACGTGGTTGCGCGCTCTTCGATCGCACGTTCGTTGTTACGGCTCACACGGTTCCAAACTTGTTCCGGTTGCTCCTAATTCTTCAAACCTTCGAGTCTTCAAAACTTGAATGTGTTACAGAAGAATTATAAATAAAAAAATACTGCAGTTTTTTTTTATTTTTTTATTACAACAACAAAATAAAATAAAAAAACTTAGCAACACCAAGAAGGAAATTACGGCGATGATAGACCACCCTTCTTGTTACAATCCCAAAACAAAATACATTGAAATTCTAGGACCAAAATTGAGCAATAACAAACCACATAAAAAACATATATATATATATCCATACATACCAATGTAAATATATATGTGAATACCTAGAGTGTCATCTCTTTCTAAAACCTGCATATATACAATAAAAAGAAAAGGATTCACGAACACATACATCAATTAATCAAGAAAACAACCTGGCTCTGATACCAATTATAGAGAAAAAACGGTTCAAAAAGCAATGGAAGCGTGATAAAAATAAAATTATGCTTATAAATAAATATTTTTCTCTTTTATGCAACGAGAACCTTAACCTTAGATTAATTGACATATATAAAAGTATCGTACCTTTTTCTCATGACGATTGAACAAACGCCAAATTGATTCCGCAAGAACTTCCAATTCAATCACGAACGTGAATCACCTGGGAGTGTGGGCTCCCTTTCTTTAAATTGTATACCTGAGGATGAAGACAAAACAAAACCTTTTCTTTGTTAGTTGCAAATATCCTCCAATAGAAAAAATCCAAGAACGTCCAGACACTTGTGAATTATCAATCAACTTGATTGACACTCGCGTGAACCTTGATTCAATGTTGTACACAAAACCTTTATGATGTAAAGGATACTAGTGTACTATTAAAAACAAAAATGTTCCCCTTTTTTTCTTCTTGGCCAAATTCACACACTATTGTTTAGAGATGATCGAATTTTATCTAGAGTAAAATTTGACTTTTCTCCCTTAAAATTCCCATGATGGCCGAATTCTTCTCTTATAAAAATATGGATGGCCGAAATTCTCCACTTAATTGCCTTAGTGCAGGCCAAATTTCTTGTACATATATATATAGGATCATAAATCTTCTCCCAAGAAGGATTTACTTGGTTGGTAAGAATCCTTTTCTTAGGTGGATTTATTGGGTAGTTAAGAATCCTTATCTAAAAGGAAATCTATCCTCGCCTATATACACATGGGCTTGCCGAATTTCACTTTGATATAGATTAGGAGAGTTTTTTCTTTCCTAAGAAGGATTTACTTGATCGACAAGAATCCTATCATTAGGTAGATTTACTTGGTGGCTAAGAATCCTTTTCAAAGTAGAATTCTACCATTAAGTAGTTTTACTTGGTGACCAAGAATCCTTTTCCAAAAGGAATTCTTTCCTACACCAAGATTCATAATCCAACTCAATAGTGTATTTGTAACCATATTAAAGACATCCTAATTTGATTAGATAAATAATTCCTTTTAATTATCTACTTATCAAATATAGTCTTTAATATTAACTATACAACCAACAATAGTATAGTTTTAGGAGTCCATCTCCTACTAGGAAAAAGATTTTGTCTTTTAATTAAATAATTAATTAATCAACAAATTAATTAATTTCCATTTAATTAAATAATAAATTAAAAATAATATATTTAAGCTATTCTTAATAGCCTTGCCGCCCATACCATATATATGGGCCATATATTATTTTTCTTAATTTATTAAATCCATTGGACCTTAATAAAAAATCCACATGTGAACTAGATCTATTCTTACAAAAATAAACAAGTTCTCATGCCTTAATACAATTCTAGATGGACCCTAAATTGGTCCGATAGAATATATCAAGTGATCCATGCAAGTTCGTGTGGATTGGGGATCTTGGCGGGCTATCTAAATTTGAGCTCCAATAGACACAACCCAATCATAATTAACAAATGATTAACTTAGGTCCGATCTATTTAATTTTAGTTCATTCCACCAAAGAACTAAAATTGAACTCTTAAATAAAGAAAGAATAAGTTGATGTTACTCACTCTTACCCTAGACAACCTTATTGGAGAAAGTGTATCCTCGTGAAGAATACCAGTAATCGCCAAGAGCTCATAGACCGTCTATAACTCTCCAAGTTACCATATTTACTCATATGAACACATTTTGAACTTGGATATTTTGACTTGTCCAAAAGCCACGTTTCAATAGACACTATTGAAAACTTAACGTTAAGATTTAATATCCAATACCTCAACGATGGTATTCTATTTTCATTCAATAAATGGAGCCACAATGTCCATATCTATAAATGAAGTCCTCTATCGATTAACAAATGAATACCACCAAACTATGGAGGATAGACTATGCTATATAATTCTACTAATTGATAGCTCAAATGATAACACTTGCAACCATAAGTCCATCATTTATCTCAGGATTGAGATAGACTATCTGATTGTCTTCAAATGAAAACTTTTATCCATTGACGATTCTAGATAAAGTATTTTATTTTGATCCTATTCAATGCACCCGGTGCGCTAGATTTCTTTGCCTAAAGACACCACACTTTGATGATTTTAGACTCATCATAAAACATTTGATCCCACTCAAATGCTAGCAAAAGAATCTATAACTTTGACTAGATAAAGGCACCCAACCTTTTATCTTAAGTTGTGAATATTATTCAAGACTAACTAAAGAACTGTGTCTACTTCATACATATCTAGATGTATGAACAATTATTCTTTTCTCATAGTCTTTTGACCTTATGATTATTTACTTTTGACAATTATTATAATTAAACTATAAATGCTGTAAGATTTGTTATACTAAAAAATCAATTTATTCATATAAAAATATTGTTAATTACAATATTACACTCTTGCTATCGAGCATAATTCTAACACTATGTATGTGCTTGTTTACGTTTTGCATTCATGATCATAAAGGCATGAAGTCTTGGCTAGGATCGGGAGGATCCGGATAGCTAAGCAAGAAGTCTTGGTTAAGATCAGAAGGATTCAAATAATGAAGTAAGGAAGTCTTAGCTAGGATTAGGAGGATTCAGATAGCTAAGCAAGAAGTCTTGACTATAATTGGGAGGATCAAAATAGTTAAGAAATAAGCCTTGTCTAGGATCGGGAGGATCCAGATAGATAAGCAAGGAATCTTCCTAAAGGCATGAGCACCTTGGATAAGAAGTTGCTTCCTAGAGGTGTGATAGTCACATCTTGGATAAGGAGTAGGCAAAGTAATTCACTAGGTCCAAGGGTATAATAGAAGTTGATAGCTTGGAGAGTGTGTCATAGGGTTGGTCACTTCTTTGAGTGTGTATCTTTCATTTGTCATAGTGGCTTATGGTTTGCCGGTGGTTGTAAATTTAACCCGTAGATGTTTCCTTTTTAGAGGTTTTACCACATAAAAATCATATGTCAAGTGTCTCTATCACTATCTCTTTATATTTGTATATGTGTTTGTATGAATCTTGTTTGAACCATTTCTTCTAGATACCTTTGGATAACAAGATTTGTAAAAGTGTGATATGCAAACCACTCATTTGATCATAGTTGTATATACCTTAATTTTTGTAACTTAAACATTGCGTATATGATACATTAATATTTAGCATTTGGTTTTTTTGGTAATGTATATATGTATACAAGTACTTGTTCATTTGTGTTTTGGAGTATTGTTACTTCACTTGCAAGTTATAGACTTTTGAATTGACTTGATTATTTGAGAATGCTTGTCAATAGTTTATGTGTGCTTTTATTTGCCTTAAATGTTGTGGTAGAGGCTATCTAGATGGACAAACATTGTCTTGTTCCAAGGGAATGAAAAAAGGTGGAAAAACCTATTCACCCTCTTCGTCCCCCACCAGGTTAGCTTTGTTAGGATTATGCACAATAGCAAGAGTGTAATAATGTATTAAACAATCTTTTCATATTAATATAGTGATTTCTAGTTTCACAAATCTTATAGCATTTATAGTTTAACTACTATAATTTTCAAAAGTAAATAATCATAAGGTCAAAAGATAGTGAGAAATGAAGAATTGTTTGCACATCTGGATATGTATGAGAAAGACATAATTCTTTACTTAGTCTTGAACAATATTAACAATATTCACAACTTAAGATAAAGGTTGGGTGCCTTTACTATGTTAAAGTTGTAGATTCTTTTGCTAGCATTTGAGTGGGATCAAATGTGTTATGATGAGTCTAAAATCATTAAAATGTGTTGTCTTTAGGCAAAAGAATCTAGTGCACTAGGTGCATTGAATAGAACCACAATTAAATACTTTATATAGAACTGTCAGTGGACAAAAGTTTTCAGTTAAGGACAATCTGAGAGTCTATCTCAATCCTAAAATAAATTATGGACTAATGGTTACAAGAGTTATCATTTTAGCTATCAATGAGTATGATTATATAGCATAGTTTATCCGTTTGGTGATGTACATTTGTTAATCGAAAGAGGACTTCATTTATAGATACAGACATCGTGGCTCCATTTATTAAATGTGAGAAGAATATCATCATATGGATATTTTGAGGTATTGTATATTAAATCTTAACATTAAGTTTTTAATAGTGTCTATTGAAATATGGCTTCTGGACAAATCAAAATATCCAAATTCAAAATGTGGTCATATGAGTAAATATGGTTACTACGAGAGCTATAGGAGGTCTACGAGCTCTTGGTGATTATTGGTATTTTTCACGAGGATACACTATCTCCAATAACGCTGTCTAGGGTACGGATGAAGAACATTAACTTGTTCTATCTTTATTTAAGAGTTCAATTTTAGTTCTTTGGTGGAATGAACTAAAATTAAAAGATCGAACCTAAGTGAATCATTTGTTGATTGTGATTAGGTTATGTCTATTAGTGCTTAAATTTAGATAGGCCGTTAAGATCCCTAATCCACAAAAACTTGCATGGATACTTGATATATTATACTGGACTAATTTCTGGGTCCGTACATAATTGTTTTTGGATTTCAAAATCGAATAGTTTTGGAGAGGTGCGGTCATGTGTGATCAAGTCATGAGGTAACTCTTCAAATACCTCGTATGGACAACCAAGGGAGTGCCTTGGACGGCCCTAATGGGATGCAATTAGCATTCCATTAATACATTAAGAAAATAATTTGCACATTTTAATTAAATAGGTTGTTTAAATTATATTAATGTATTAATTTAAGGCATGTAAACTTGTTTCATTTTTAGTAAGAATGGGTATAAATCACATGTAGACTTTTTCTTAAAGTCCAATGGATTTAATAAAATAGAAAAACAATATATTGTCCATAGATTATCCTTGGGTGGCAAGGCTAGGATTATTAGCCTAATAAATTGTTTTATTTTATTATTTAGTTAAATGGAAGTTAATTAATTAATTAAAAGTCAACATCTTTTTCTAAGTAAGAGAATGTCTCTTATTGTCATACTATTGTTGGTAGTATGATAAATATCAAAAAAATTATTTGATAAGTAGTTAAATTAAATTAATTTATTTATCTATAGTCTTTGATGTCTATAAAAACTCTAATTGACAATTGGTCAAATTAGGAAGTTTTGATGAGGTCACAATTAATTTAAATTTAATAATTTATTATTGGATAATACACTATTGAGTTAGAATAGGGTTGAATCTGAAAGTTGATAGGAATTTTGGTGAAACAAATCCTCCTTGTGGGAGGATTTTCTGCCAACACAAGAATCCTCCTTATGAGAGGATTTTCGGCCACCACACAAGAATCCTCATTGTATTTGAATTCGGCCACCTATATATATATATATATATATATATATATATATATATATATATATATTCCCATCACGGATTTTGGCCAACCTCTAATGCATTAGAGAGAGTTTTTATTTTGCCTAAAAAATTCGTCCAACTCTAAGAAAGGTGTGTGAAAATTCGGCCAAGAGAAAAAAAGAGAAAGAGTGTTTTATTTTCGATAGTGCATTACTAGCCTTTACATCAAAAGGCTTTGTGCACAACATCGAATTCGGTTCACGCGAGTTTCAATCAAAAGATTGTGATTTCATAAGTGACCTAATGTTCTTTGTTTTTTTCTAGGAGGGTTATTGTGACTAACAAAGAAAAAGTTTTTTGTCTTTCCATCCTCAGGTACACAATTCAACGAAGGGAAACCCACATTCCTAGATGATTCACGTTAATGATTGGTGTTAACTGCATTTTTTGGCAGGGGTCCAAAGAAGAATTTTCCATATGTTTGGGTACTTGGTAGGGCCTACCAGGTAAAATCAGGATCGGGACCGGTACCAAGACACCGGGGATACTCGATAACATGGACCGATAATAAGTCAGCACCACCTCCCACATCCTACCAGTTATCACGCAGAACCGGTACCACGATACCTCCTACCTGGTACCTAGGTACCACGACACCTCTTGCTTGGAACCTAGGTACCATGACACTAGCTCGGTACCTGAGTACCGTGATACAACTTTGGGACCCATCTGGGGTACGTATCCTACCTGCCCAATAAGAAGAATGGTATCAGTGAGGTAACAACCTATCAGAAAAAGGACAACAAAAGCAGACCGGTACAGTAAGGTACCTCACCACCAGAGTACATAGCTAGAACCATCGTTTATCCTCTAGCAATGAAGAAGAGAAATTTGACTTCTCCGGCCATTCACAACGCCATTAATGAGTCAACTCAATCAACACCAAATTAGTGTTCCTATGATTACGAATTAAATGGTTAAATTAGTGGAGTGGGCAACAAGAAAGAGGCAAAAGAGGAAACAAACACATCTTCTCTAAGATATCCTTCATAAACCGATTCTTCAGGGTCAACTGTATTAAAAAAAAGAATCACATTGAATAAGAAAAGGAGAATAATTGAGTAATCTTGGGCTTGCACACTAAGAATTAATCCAAATTACAGCGTATATAAATCCACTGGTGAAAGAACGTTAAAGGGGGATTGGACGCTTGATTCGACTATCTACTGCGCAAAACAATTCTCACCAGAAATGTGTCGCCAACAGCGTAAAATGCATCTTGCCTGATTCTCCTTGATATTATCACTATGGTGTCATCTCATTTACTTGTTTTTACCTAAACTAGGAACATATCGGTATCGATTAACTTTCGACCGCTACTATAAGCCCTTGAGAGCTACATGTCGTACCACTTCGTCATTTTTGTAAGCTTCTAGGTTCACCGCTTGATATATATATATATATATACACATACAAGGAAGCTCCTTCCTCAGGATACTGCCTTGGGGTTTTTTAAGCATATGATCATCAGTGATGATTTTTCTCCCTTTGTCAATCCATCTCTACATAAGACTTATCTTTCTCTCATTTATCTTTTGTATTGATCATGTATGAATGTGAGTTAGTCTCTGACCACGCTGGTTCTAGCCACCAATCTGCATGCCGAGTTACCGCTCTAAAGAAGTTAGGAGAACCAAGACAGGTTTTGGCTCATACCGAATGTACCTAGAGGCGAGGAGTCGCTAACAGGTGGTCCTATCTTTCATGACCACAACTTTATCAATCAGGTGCACCAATCATTCCTTCTTGATTGCTAAATAGGCCTAAAAACTAATGAGGAGTAGTGATCCCACCTTCTTGCATGCTATTTGGATTGAGGTCACCTAGAGAGGAGATCAAGTACCAAAACCAGGGGTGCCAAGACCATGGACCAGGACATGCTCTCCATTCCAGCAATAGAACCTCAAGCACCATGTATCTTTCTTATCCTCAAAGCCCTGGTGGGCGAGGTGATTTTCTCCTACCTACTGTATCAGACTTCTTACTCCTTACTCTCATATTCGTACATGATCATCGTAGATACGAGGTACCTACCCCCGCAGCCTATCGGGTAGCGGGTTGAGGGTGTTGATCTAATTTCCTCACCCATAACAGGTTTTCGGTTAAAACTTTTTGGCTCAATCTGTGGGAAGATCACTTTACCAACGTGGCTTTCTTATCTATACAAGCTCAACTTTTTACTATTGAGGTAATGTATTCGTTATTCATGGAATATCATTTACTGTTTATAATGTCTTTCCTCTATACTTGTCTATATCGCCTACGCACCACGTGGGGTTCTTATTTTTCCATTTGCAGATTTTGTTTATTGTGGAGCAAAATGGTAAGTGGGATTCCTAGTGGAATCTGTCAACTATGCTACCTCTATGTAGCAAAGCTGTTTATCTATTGGTAGAGCTCCTCTACAGCAACTCTGTGCCTGGAGGGCTCTTCTACAGTGGACATGCTCCGATACCGTTAGAGGTCCATTACAGCCGAGCCACATCTGTCTAGCTCCATAATGGTAGATCTGCTCTGGTACTGTTAGAGCTCCGGATCAGTAGAGCTACACCTGTCTAGCTTCTCTACAGCGGATCTACTCTGATACGTCTTGAGCTCCTTTGCAGTAGAGCTATACATCTTTATGCTTCTTTACTGTGGTTTAACACCATACCGGTATATCTCCTTTAAAGAAGTTCAGCTATGCCTCAGGCCTAGAGGCTCCTCCACAGATGAACCGCTTTGATATGTTGATAGCTCCTGTACAGTATAGCGACACCTCTCCTACTTCATTACAGCATACTCGTTCCGCTACTAGTATATCTATTATCCAGCGGATCCACTGGATTTGAATCTATTTATACAGATCAACTCATATCACTGGATCTACTTTTTAGAAGCTTCTATGTAACAGTAGCAGCTAAACTCACAAATCTGAGAAGCTAATTCAGATGTGGTTGTTAGGGTAGCACGACCGGTAGAGACCTAGTGGCTTCTCACTTATTGTACCGGACAGGTCAACGCTCAAGTGATCCACTATGGTCCCGATTCATTTCGTAAGGGTCTAAAGCCTCTTCTTAGTCGCTTGGGACTTCTAGGATCCCGAGCATGCCTCTGGACCAGTACCTGACCGGTGGCTCCTCTCCATTTATACTGGGTCATTCAACGCCTTAGTGAGCCACCGATGTACCAATCCGTTTGGGGAGAGCCCACAGGCTTTCCATATTTTGTAAGGCTCTCTATATGCCTAAGCAAGCCTTTGGAATTGCAGCCCCGCTGCAAGGCCAAATGGCTCTTCACTTCTTGTGGTTGTTCATTGACCAAGTGAGCCACTACGGTCCCGATTCATTCCATGAGGGTCCAAAGCCTCTTCCTAGTCGCTAGAGACTTCTGGGATCCCAAGCATGCCTCTGGACCAATACCGAACCAGTGGATTCTCACTATTTGTACCAGGTCAATGCCCTAGTGATCCACTGATGTCCAGATCTGTTCAGGGAGACAAAGGCTTCCCATATTTTATGTGGCCTCGGATGTGCCTAAGCAAGTCTTTGAAATAACAACCTCGTTGCAAGGCCTAGTGGGTCCTCACTTCTTATACTGGGCAAATCAACGCTCATGTGAGCTACTGAGCTCCCGGTTCATTCTAGCATGGTCCAGAGCCTTGTTTCAGTTGCTGAGGACTTCTAGGATCCCAAGCATGACTCTGGACCTATACCTGATTGGTGGCTCCTCTCCATTTGTACCAAGACAATCAAGGCCCTAGTTAGCCACCGATGCCCCGATCCAATCGAGGAAAGCCAGAAACTTTCTACATTTGGTAAGTCTTTCTACATGCCTAAGCAAGCTTCCGGAGCAGCACCACCACTATAAGGCCCAGTGGCTCCTCACTTCATGTACCGGGTCGGTCATCACCCTAGTCAACCACTGTAACCCCGATTCTTTCTAGGTATGTCTAGAGCCTTTTTTCAGTTGCTGGAGATTTTTAGGGTCCTAAGTATAACTCTGGATTAGTATCATGCCAGTGGCTCCTTTCCACCTGTATCGTGCCATTTATCGCCCTAGCGAGCCACCATGTTCTCGATCCACCACTTTGGGTAGTCTCCTCGACAGTAGCAGCTTCTTCCTCCCTAGTCCTGCTGCTTGATTAGAGGAATGGTCTACATCCTCTAGTGTTGCTACTTCGGAGACAACTTCCACCACCATGGTCGAATCAACCTGAATCGGCATGGGCTGCCATCTCTTTTGCTTAATCAGTCTGGACTTTCTTTTCTAAGGTAAGATAAGTCTGGATCTCTACCTCCTTGACAGGTTCAAATGAACAGGTACGTAACTTTGAAGCTTTTTTTACTTCTCAAACTTCTAAACAGCTCGCATCTGTCAGACCAATTCGAACCTCTATTTCCTTAGTAGGATCAATCTGGACCTCGACCTCTTTGACAGGTTCAGATGTCGAGGTAGATGGGTTTAAAGCTCATTCTACATCCTGAACTTCTTAGTTAGCAGGGGAATTTTAGGCATTTCTACTCTAGTACGACTCAATATGAAGATGGAGAAGGACACTAAGTTCTTCTCATCATTTGCACACCCAGCGGCTCAAGAAGGACTGGCTCCAGTCGAAGCAGACCCAACTAACTCCGCAGCTTTCTCCATGATCCTTTTCTGGTTTCATCCCTCAAAGACGCTCATGTTAAAAAGGGGCAAAAGATCTTGAGATGCCTGGTAAAAAGCTTAGTAACATCATTCAGCAAAGGAAGCGACCATTTTGGCACTTTAAAGGCAGCCACGTCGCTGCACAGAGTTTAGACCACTTCCTCCAGATTTTTTTACCTCTTTTAGAGTGATCCTTACGAGGCACAATGCATTTACTTGAGTTTTTCCATCTCATATGCTTGTTGCATTCGCTCCCGTCTATATACGCCTTAGCCATAGTTGCCTCAGCTTTTATTAGGGATTTGTTCAGGACAATCACTCCCCTCGCTACCTCGGTCATCTCCTCATTAGTCTGCCCAAGCTCAGACTTAGCAGCGTCAGCTTGCTCCTGAACAGTATCAAACAGGTGGCTCATCTCCGTTGGTACCAAGCAGCTCAACACCCTAGCAAGCCACTGATGTCGTGATCCATTCAGGAAAAGCCCAGAGTCTTCCCATATTTGCTGAGACCTCATACATGCCTAAGAAAACCTCTAGGGGCAGTAATGTAGCTGTAAGGCATGTGGTTTCCACACTTGTTATATTGAGTCTCTTACAGTGCCCAAGTGAGCAACCTAGGTCCGAATTCATTTGAGCGAAGTCCCGAGCCTCTTCTCAGTTGCTAGGGTCTCTTTAAAGCCAGAGCATGCCTCTGGACCGATATCAGGTCAATGGTTCTTCACTTATTGTTTTGGGCCCCTCACAGCACCCATATGAGTAACTAAGGTCCTGGTTCATTCAAACAGAATTTCAAGCCTATTACAATTATAGAGGATTCTCATATACCCCAAGCTGGCCTCTAAACCAGTTACATTACTTGGGGACTAGAAGCTCACCATTTTCTTTAGTACTCTAGTGAGATCAAACTTAAGAAGATTTCTCTTGGTGATCGGTCTATAATAACAAGCCCTATAGCGGAATGTCACTCAGTTACCTGGAACGCGGATCTCCTTAAAAGGTTTTACCATTGACGTTCGCAGTAGCAGGGTGAGCATTTACTAGTATCGCCATCAGTTTGTATTTCCTTTGATCTCCATGATAGTTCTCCTATGATCACCATTCACCTATGATCGAGACCAGGAGAGCTACACAGTACTCTTGAAGCCCTAGACTGGATTAGCCTATCCAGAAGGATGGCCTTGACTAGAAGAGCTACACCGTACTCCTGATGCCGTATACCGTATTAATCCGTCTAGAAGGATCGCCTTAACCAGGAGAGCTACACAACACTCCTGATGCCCTTGATCGGATTAATTCGTCCAAATTGATCGCCTTAACCAGGAGAGCTACACAACACGCTTGATGCCCTGTACCAGATTAATCCATATAGGAGAATCGCCTTGACTAAGAGAGCTACACAATGCTCATGATGCACTGGATCTGATTAATCCATCTAGGATGATCGCCTTGACAAGGAGAGCTACACCACACTCTTAATGCCCTGGACTGTATTAATCCGTCCTGAAGGATCACCTTGACCAGGAGAGCTACACAGAACTTCTGATGCCCTGGACTATATTAATCGGTATGGGAGTATCGCCATGGTATTTCAACAATGTTCATCTCAAGACCAGGACAGCACAAATGACCCTCCTACTACCCTGGCCAAACACTACCCCCACTAGGAAGGGCTTGGTTTATAAGGTATAATTGTCTGCGAGATCTCGAGACAAGGGATCGGTCGGTGAGGGAAAAACCCCCAAGAAGGGTTTGAGCGTAAGTACACAGTTGCCAGCTAGACCACAAAGACCAGAATAACCAAATGTCCATCATGTTGCCTTAGTTGGGCCACCCCCTGCCAAGAAGGATCTAAATGGCATAGATGCCTACTAGGATCAATTAGCCAGTTTACTTAAGTACCAAGATTTCTAGAACAGAAATGCCCGGTACCCAGATTCGTCCATATGCATTCGCCTAAGTACCAGGAATACCGGAACAGGAATGCCAGGTACCTAGATTGGCTACCAGAGCCTCATCCCAAACGATTGAGCAGTACAGTTTGTCATTTCTTACCATTCTCAGTTATCAGAATTTATACTAACTAGAGCGTCAGAAATTCCACCCAATGGAATATCCCATCAGTGGTTCGCAACCGCTCATTTGTTTTGCAGGAATGCCAAACATCAGGATTCGCCTATGTTTCGCCTAAATACAAAGACCTAGTGTTAAAGTGGCCATAGTTGCCTACCAAGATCTTTACGCCTAAGTACTAGGAATCATGATATTGGAGTGACTAGTACCCTGATTCATCTAAGTCAAGCATGCTAGGAACGGTTTTCATTTCAAGCAATGATTTCTAGTAAGAAGTGATAAGTAAAATTCTTAAAGAAGTACAAGATCTTGACTCAAACCCCAACTATGTACTGATGTTAAAGTCAGGGGGACTTTTACTAACAACATTTTTCGGTAAGGGTCTAAAGAAGAATTTTTCATCTGCCTGGTACTTAGTATGACCTACCCAATAGAATCTAGAATGGGGTTGATACCTTGATACTAGGGATACTCGATAATATGGACCGAAAAGAAGTCAGCACCACCTCCCACATTCTACCAATTTTCAAGCAAAATTGGTACCACGATACCTCCTACCTTGTACCTAGGTACCGCGGTACCTCCTTCTTGGAACCTTGGTACCACAGTACCAGCTGCTTAGAACCTAGATACCATGACACCAGCTCGGTACCTGAGTACCGCGATAGTAGTTCGGGACCAATTAGGGGTACGTATCCTACCAGCCTAGTACGAAGAATGGTATTAGAGAGGTACCAGCTTACCAGAATAAGGCAACCAAAAGTTGACTGGTACAGTAAGGTTCCTCGCCAGCATAATATATAGCCAAAACCATCATTTCTCCTCCAACAACGAAAAAGAGAAAGTTGACTTCTCCGTCCATTCACAACGCCACTAATGAGTCAACTCAATCAATACAAAATTAGTGTTCCTACGATTACGAATTAATTGGCTAAATTAGTGGAGCAGGCAATAAGAAAGAGTACAAAGAGGAAACAAACAAATCTTCTCCAAGATATCCTCCATAAATTGATTCTTCAGGGTCAATTGCATTAAAAAGAGAATCACATTGAACTTGAAAAGGAGACTAATTGAGTAATCTTTGGCTTGTACTCCAAGAATTAATCCTAATTTCAACGTGTATAAATACACTAGTAAAAGCACATTAAATGGGGATTGGATGCTTGATTTAAAGATCTACTACATAACAATTCTCACCAGAAATGTCTCGTAAATAGTGTAAAAGGCATCTTGCCTGATTCTCCATGATATCATCATTATGGTGTCATCTCATTTACTTGATTTATCTTTGCTAGGAACATACTGGTATCGATTAACATTTGACCACTACTATAAGCTCTTCAGAGAGTCCCCGTTCTACCTCTTCGCCATTTTTGTAAGCTTTGAGGAGCACCACTTGATATATATATACAGACACATAAGGAATGGTCTTTCTTTTTCCTCTGGATACTGCCTTAGGGTTTTCAGCATACGATCATAAGTGATACTTTTTCCCTCTTGGTCAGTCCACCTCTACATAAGACTTATCTTTCACCAATTTATCTCTTTTATAGTTCATGTGTGAATGTAAGTTAGTCTTTGACCCCACTGGTCCTAGACACCTATTTTCATGTTGAGTTACCGCTCTAACGTAGTTAAAAGATCCAAGACAGGCCTCAGCTTTAACCGAAAGTACCTAGCGGTAAGGATTCACTAACGGGTGGTGCCATCTTTTACGACCATATCTATATCAATCAGGTGCACCAATCATTCCTTCTTGCTTGCTATAAGGGCCTAGAAACTACCAAGGAGTAGCGATCCCACCTTATTGCATGCTATTTTGATCGAGGTCACCTAGATAGAAGACTAAGTACCAGGACCAGGTACTAGGATAAGGGACAAGGACCTGCCCTCCATTCCAGCAATGGAACCTCAAGCGTCATGTATCTTCCTCATCCTCAAAGCCCCGATAGGCAGGGTGATTATCTCTAACCTACCACATTAGACTCCTTACTCCTTACTCCTCACTCCCATATTCGTACAATATCACCGTATGTAAGAGGTACCTACCCCACGTAGCCTACCAGGTTGCGGGTCGAGGGTGTTGATCGAAATTCCTTACCCAGAACATATTTTCAATCAAAGATTGGATTGGAAGATCTTACAGATTCAATTCGGCTCAACAACAATTGTCCGGTGAAAAAGGTATTATTAATAGCCAAATTTGGCTAGGGACCAAAGGAAATTTTTTCACTATCCTAGCTAGGGTCCAAATCATAGATTACCTAGCATGGTACCGAGGTTCCTGGGAACGAGCTATGGAGGGACCCTGTAGAAGCGAGGAAAGGTCATCACGCCCTGGTAACGCCTCAGGTGAAGCTTGACATGATCAGATCGAGCTCTTTATATCGAAATAAGAACCCAAGGCAAGACCGATACAAGTCGACCTAGGCTCACTGAGGTCGTCATTACCTCGTAACCTCTAGAACTCTGCCATCCTCTCTAGACACAGAGAGAGACCTATAAGGCATCAAGCTCGTACTACAGTATCGCTCCATCTCGTCGAGGAAAGAAGAAAATCTATCTAAGCAGGTATGAGGAAGCTCGTAAAAACCTCCATCATCTCTAACAAGCACTAACATGGTCATTTCACTCTCCAAAAGGAAGAAGAAAAGGTCAGATCAAACTCCTAATGACAAGATAAGAGCATGGATCTACCTCGCCCTTCAAAACGGTGAACGCCATATTCGGTGACCTCTATGATATATCCTACTAGGGTAATATACAGGGTCGCCTTCACTCTCCAAATTGCATTGAAATGTTGCATCGTGTAGCGCAAGTGATTGGGTCTAAAGAGGAAACAAACTTATATATATCCCAGATATTCTCAATTCCATCACTAAGCCAAAGTCAATAACATTCAAACCGAAAATCCCGCCCGATAAAGAGGGATTTGATTTAGATAATATTGGCGGGTGGATCACGAGTTTAACCTAGTTTGACTATGCATAAATAAGCCCAAGGATGCACGAGAAAATGGATCGAACGAAGGACATACAATAAGATATATCTCGACCTAAATTATGTGATCAGAAAACTGCCACCGTAGCTATCTACTTCTCGACAGGCATGAAGCATCCGTACCCATTGTTCCCATGAATGACTTGGAGAATTTCAACAACTAATGTATATACCGTGTGATTCATTAATAAATTAGTGTCATTTTCCCTTGCATGTTTTAGTATTTCGTGTTGTTATCATTTTCACCATCTAATTTATGAGCCTGGTATCAAAAATACTAACCCTGGCCGCTACCTCCGTGGTAGTGGTCTCGAGGGTGCTAACTGGAATTCCTAACCCAGAGCAAATTTTTTGTCAACACTTTCTAGCTCCGTCTGTGCGAACACCCATACCCAATTTACGAAAAGTTTATGTGTCAGATATTTTACAAGAACTATGAGGCTCTACTCCTCTTAGGGACAGCCCGAGGCATCGGGACAACCTTCTGCTACATCGACACAAAAGGCTTCAAGAAAGGATAGGAATCCGGAAACCATAGCTAAGCTCCCGCCTAGCAAACCATGTGCGGGCTCCTAGCCCACCTATGATAAGCCAGGCCATGCTCGACCAATAAACAGCGGCCTTTGTGGCAAATGTCTGCCTTTGTCTGCCCGCTGAGAGTATTGTAACCCCGCCAACAAATCCCAACGCTCATGGAGAACTGAGCAGACCCGGAACCAGGCAACCGACCTTCCACCGATTGGGACCTCTCCTGCCAGAGCCAGTCCGCGATAGGGCAGGGCCTCAACCCTTAATCCGGGATAGGCTAGGGCCCATGCCCCCAGTTTTTGGTAGGCTATAGTGTTATCAACCCAGGCAAGTTAAATCAGCATCAGACGCCCTGACATGGGAGCAGTGATAAGCTCCCCGCCAGGAAGCCTCAAGGAGGGAAACCTGGGCCATAGAAGAAGGTAGCCAACAAAGCCCCCGAGTAGATTCTATTCGTAAAGAAAACCTGGTCAAGGTCTCCAAATCATCAGAGGGATCTGACTACGAGAGATCTGAGGTCGATTTAAAGAAGCATGGGAATAAGAGCTTGAGGGATCAGCTAGCAAAGCTATATAAAGAGATTCAGTAGATGAATAAGGAAAAAAGCAATGAGGCCAATAAGGTTCCCTTGAGTGTAATGATTGCTCTTTTCACTAGGAGGATTCGGGACGCTAAGCTCTCGCTAAATTTAAAATGTCGGCAGACAAGTTCTCTAGCACAAAGGACTCATTGAGCCATCTAGAGAGCTTCATCCAGCAAATGGAAGTCCAGAACTTAATTAGGGTAGCCATGTGTAAGATGTTCCTAACCACCCTGACTGAATACGTAAAGACTTTGTTCAGGAAATTACCAGCTGGTAGTATAGATTCATTCACAAAGCTATCAACCAACTTCTGCTCACAGTTTCAAGGGGTCAAACTATGTCTGAAGGATCCCATACACCTTCAGTATGTGGTCCAGGAAAAAAACAAAGCACTTCGACCATATATGGAGCATTTTCACAAAGAACCTTGTCAACTTTCGATGGAACCTATGGGTGGGCAAGCTCTTTCGATCCTTAGCCAAAAGACCTCCAAAGACCTACCAAGAGGCCTATGATCAGGTTGACATACCGGTTACCTACCAAGACGAACCCCTCTGTGAGCTTTGCCTCCTCTAAGGGCTGTAGCCCCCATTACACGAGAAGAAAGAGGTATGATCACTACACCCCATCAAACGCATCCTGAGAAACAATCTACCTCGCCAATAGGGATAATGGGCTACTCTAGAAGCCTACACCCATGAAAGCTCTAGCAGATAGGAGGAATAGGTACAAGTATTACGACTATCATGAAGACGTAGGGAACAACACTTCAGAGTGCTATAACCTGTGTAACTAGATTGAGGCTCTGATTAGGGGAGAATGTTTGATAGAATTCTTGCAGCAGCTCAGGGACAACATCCAGACTGAAAGAGAGGTACAAGCAGAGATCCATGACCATGCTGAGAAATGGAAAGAGGAACAAAAGGATTTGATGCAACCAATCCAGGTGATACACACCATCAGTGGGGGGCCTACCCTGGCTAGTACCTCCTTTAGTTTTAAGAAAAAAATTGAAAGAAAGATTTCCAGTGTCGATGAAGGACGGGGTATCTTCAAGGTCGAAAAAAGCCCGGCAAGCCCATCCCAGTCAGTGCATATTATATTTAACGAGACAGATGTCTACAACACTGTCCAGTCCCATGATGATCCCATGGTGATCAGGGTACAGATTGCCAACTATATGGTTCACCGCGTGCTCATTGATTTGAAGAAATGGTGTTACAATAGTTGTACAACCCCGTTATATGGATTCACTGGGATTCGATCATACCAGTGGAATTAAAGATACTTCCAGTGATCGTTGAAACCGTACCCCTCCAACAAAACATTATGACAGACTTCATTGTGGTTGACACCCCATCGGCCTACAACGTGATACTAGGGAGACCATTCCTATTCTCCTTGAAGGGAGTCCTGTCTATCTACCATAATATCTTAAAATCCCTAGTGGAGAACAAGATAGGAGAGGAAGCAGCCAGAAAATGCTATACATTTTTTGCCAATCAAATAGCTTTGGCAAAATAGTTCACGCAAGTAGTGACGATCCAAGATATGGAAGCACCTGGGATGACCTTGGAAGATATAGAGCATGCTGATCAACAAGACAATGATCCCCTGATACTTGATGAAAGAATAAACCAGAGAATTGACCAGCGGGCACCCTGTGGACATGCTAGAGGAGATACACATCAGAAGTGACGATCCCTCCAAGGTTGTCAAGGTCAGGGCTACCCTTAAGCCAAGAGTGAATGAAGGTTTGATCTGGTTTCTTCGAGAGTTCAGCGACATCTTTTCTTGGAGTTATGACGAGATGCTCGGGATCCCAATATCACTGGCTGCTTACCGATTAGCAGTGGATACAACCTTCAAGCCTGTCAAGCAAAAAAGGTGTCACTTTAACACTGAAAGAAACGTTGTGGTTCAAGAGGAAGTGGATAAATTGATCAGAGTAGGCTTCATAAGTGAAGCGTTCTACCCCAAATGGATTTTGTATGTGGTCATGGTCACGAAGACGAATGGGAAGTGGAGTATGTATATTGACTACACCGACCTCAACCAGGCGTGTCCAAAAGAAAACTTTCCTCTACCAAAAATTGACCAACAGGTAGATTCCACGGCTGGAAACAAGCTTCTCAGCTTTATAGACGCATTTTTAGGGTACAACCAGATTATAATGCACCCCGTCGATCAAGACAAGACCAGTTTCATCATGGGGCAGGGTATTTAATGCTAGAAGATAATGCCTTCGGCCTCAAAAATGTGGGAGCTACCTACCAGCGATTGGTGAATCGATTGTTCAAACAGAAGATAGGAAGAAAAATGGAGGTGTACATAAACGATACGATCACCAAATCTCAGGAAGCAGAAGAACACCACGAACATCTTTACAGGACTTTCCAAATAGTGAGGGAAAACCGAATGCGGTTGAATCCCACCAAGTGTGCTTTCGGGGTAACAACGGGGAAGTTTTTGGTCTTCATAGTGAATGAGAGAGGAATTGTGGCAAACCAGAAAATGATCCAAGTTATCCTGAACCTAGATTCTCCTACCACTCCAAAACAAGTCCAAGTTTTAACAGGGCATGTAGCAGCGCTCAACAGGTTCATATCGCGTTCCACAAATAAATTTCTTCCCTTCTTCAAAGCCATCAAACTGGGGAGGAACATGAAATGGGACAAGGACATCGAGAGAGATTTTTTGAACTTAAAGGAGTACCGCGCTAGCCCACTGTTGTTACTTAAACCAATGTCGGGGGAATGATTACATATGTACTTGCTAGTGTCAGAAATGGCAGTAAGCGGGGCTTTGGTCAAGGGGTGTGGGGATGGGATCCAGCGACCTATCTACTATCTCAGCCACGTTGTCATAGGGTTAAAGTTTGCGCAGCTTACCCGTGCGACACTTAGACAATTTCTTGGCGAGATTGCTAAGTAAGCCTTGCTTGATCACTCTCAAAGGCTAGAGAGACTAGAGAGGGACTAGAAGAGCTTTGTAGGAAAATAAGGCAAAGTGTATTGCTATGAGAAAGCTTTACAATGCTTTGAGTATTCTTGGCTTGGATGCCTTACAAATGAGAGGGGCTACCTATTTATAGTGGTTCACCTCCTCCATGAATGTTCTAGACTACTCTAGGAGATTGAGTCTCTAGAATGTTCTACATGTATCTAGGTTTCTCTACAAGTATTCATAACCCTAGATATTTACAAGAGAGTTCTAGAATGTTACTAGAGTCTTCCAAGGTTGACCTTGCTAGATGAGTGGAGAAGACTCTAGAATCTTCCAAGGGCTTGTGCCTAACTTTGGGCTTTGTTTGGGCTCCTTGGATCAGAATTGGGCGAGCCGTGACATCATCCCCCACTTAAGCTCGCGACGTCCCCATCGCGCTTTCATCCTTGTATCGTTGGATTTGCTCGGCGAATTGCCAAAGTGTATCCCCTCTTTCCCAACTCGCTTCGCTATCGGGGAGGTTCTTCCATTTCACCAAGTACTCTGTGTAATTTGGGACACCTCTTCTCCGAATCACCCGGTTCGCCAGTATGCACTCCACGTCTTTGTCGAATGCGGTGACTACGGCAGTTGGCGCCCGTTTAGACTCTCCCCTGCTGGGGTCTTCAATATCTGCATGGTATGGCTTAAGGAAACTTACATGGAAGACTAGATGGATCTTGAATCTTGGTGGAAGTTGGACTTGGTAGGAGACCTTGCCTACTCGTTTGATGACAGGAAATGGGCCTTCATATTTTCTCACCAACCCTTTATGCACTCGGCGTAGTGCCTTGAACTGTTGGGGTAGCAGTTTGATAAGCACCAAGTCCCCTTCATTAAACTCCAAGTGTCTCCTCCTTGTATCCGCCCATTTCTTCATTTTCCGGGCGGCTTTGTCTAAGCATGCTCGCGTGATATCGGCTTCTTCATGCCACTCTCTAGCGAGCTTGTGAGCCGCGGGGCTCTTTCCTCCATAGGTTTAGGCAATGGCTTAGGGGGTCATTGGTTGTTGCCCCATGACTATCTCGAATGGGCTCTTGCCGGTAGCCTCACTCCTTTGAAGGTTGAAAGAGAACTGGGCAACATCAAGCAACTTTGCCCAATCTTGTTGATGAGCGCTTACGTAATACCTCAGGTATAGCTCCAATAGCCCATTGAAGCGCTCAGTTTACCCGTCACTTTGGGGATGGAAGCTAGTTGAGAAGTTTAGATCTGTCCCCAATATCTTGAAGAGCTCCTTCCAGAACCTCCCGATGAATCGTGGGTCACGATCACTGACTATACTCTGTGGAACTCCCCAAAGCTTCACAACATGTTTGAGGAAGAGGCGGGCAGCTTCCTCGGCTGTACAATCCCTAGGGGCAGGTATGAAGGTGGCATACTTGCTGAACCAATCGATTACCACCATGATGCTCTCACACCCTTCAGATTTCGGGAGTGCGGAAATAAAGTCCATAGAGACGCTCTCCTATGGTCTACCAGCTATAGGTAGGGGTTCAAGTAACCCTGCTGGACGTTGTTTTTCGACTTTGTCTTGTTGGCAAATCAGGCAAGTCCGCACATAAGCGTCGACATCATCCCGTATCTGAGGCCAATAGTATGAGTTTTGGAGGAGCGCCAATGTGCGTGTCATTCCTGGGTGACCAGCCCACTTGGAATCATAGAACTTCTTAATGATTTCCTTCCGGAGGTTACCCCACTTAGGCACATATACTCGATCTCCAGTAGTGAGGAGGACTCCGTCGTCTAGCCAAAATCGCCTTGTCTTCCCTTCGTTGGCTAGCTTGATTAGGTTCCTAACTAGAGGATCTTGTTGTAGACCTTCCTTGATACGGGTGATCAGAGTGCTTCGCGGTTGACTTGCACTCAATGTTGCAAGCTCTGCTTTCCGACTGAGTGCATCGGCCACAACATTGGCCTTACCTGGCTTGTACTCAAGTCGATAGTCGAACTCTGCTAGGAAATCTTACCATCGTGCTTGCTTGGGGCTAAGCTTCTTTTGTGTCTGAAAATAGCTTGTTGCAACATTGTCAGTCATTATGACGAAGGTGGCTCCAAGCAAGTAGTGTCGCCAAACTCTAAGGCAGTGGATGATGGCAGTTATCTCCTTTTCTTGGATAGTGTATCGCCGCTCCGTGTCGTTTAACTAGCGGCTTTCAAAGGCAATTGGGAGGCCTTCCTTTATAAGGACACCTCCAATAGCAAAGTCTGAGGCATCTGTATGCACCTCAAATGCCTTGGTGTGGTCAGGGAGGACAAGTACCGGTTCTTCTGAGATGGCCTTCTTCAACTCTTTGAACGCAAGTTGGCACTTGTCAGACCATTGCCATGCCCTATCCTTCTTGAGCATGTCCGTCAATGAGGCGGCTTTAGCTGAATATCCTTGAATGAACCGCCGATAATAATTGACTAGCCCCAGAAACGATCTCAACCCCGGTACTTTGGTGGGTGGTTCCCACTCTTGCACTGCCTTCACCTTGGCACCATCCATCATAAGCTTCCCATCCCGTATCCGGTGGCCAAGGAACTCCACCTCTCGTTGGCCAAATGAGCACTTCTCCAACTTGACGTAGAGCTCGTTCTCCCGAAGTACTTGGAAGAATTGCTTGAGGTGTTGGACATGCTCCTCGAGTGTCCGGCTATACACCACAATGTCATCCAAGTACACTACCACGAATCGATCTAAGAAAGGATGGAAGAGTTTGTTCATAAGAGTGCAGAACGTAGCTGGTGCATTGGTGAGGCCAAATGGCATGACTAGAAATTCGAAAGCACCATATCTTGTCACACATGCCGTCTTGGGTTTATCTCCGACCGTAATGCGCACCTGATAGTATCCTGATCGAAGATCCAGCTTGGAGAAGTAGCACGCCTTGCCTAGCTGGTCAAAGAGATCGGCTATCAAAGGTATCGGGTACTTGTTCTTGATGGTGATCTTGTTCAGGGCCCGATAGTCGATGCACATGCGAAGCGTCCCATCTTTCTTTTTCTAAAATAGGACCGGAGCACAATATGGGGCTTTGGAGGGCCGAATGTAGCCCGAGTCGAGTAAGTCTTGGAGTTGCTTACGAAGCTCCTCCAATTCTGATGGTGCCATTCGATAAGGCGCCATGGCAGGAGGCTTGGCACCGGGCTCCAACTCAATCTGATGATCCACCTCTCGCCTAGGTGGGAGCTTTTTCGGAAGCTCTTTTGGCATAACGTCCTTGTATTCTCCAAGAATGTCTCGGACCTTGGTCGGCATCGGATCTGGGGAAGTGATTTGGTCTTCTCCATCGTTGAGCTCCTAGAGGGTGGCTAGGAAGCTAGGATCCTTCTTCAATCCCCTCTTGAACTGCAGGGCGGACAACGCTTTGGACTCTGCCTTGGTTGTACGTTCCGCTGGGACCATGCAAGTCTTGCTCCCATCAAGGATGCTGAGGGAGTTCCCGGCTGGGAAGGGGAAGGCGTGCACCTGATCGAAGAATTCCATGCCTAACACCACTTGGAAGTCGTCCATGGGTACGACAAAGAAATCAAGTTTTCCACTCCAGGTTCCAAGGCCAACTGGAAACGCATTGGCAATGCCTACGATTGGTTTTGCCGGTGAGTTGACAGCCTTGATCGTGCCTCCTCCGTTGGTGATATTGAGGCTTAGCTTCTTGGCCTCTTCTATAGAGACAAAGTTATGAGTTGCCCCCGTATCTAGCATTGCACGGACAGCTTTGCCATTGACTGAGGCACTTACGAACATGAGCCCTTTCTTGGTGGAAGTTGACGGGGCACTGTTGCTCTTGAGTATACCAAGCTGTCTGATTGACCCCATACCTGTCTCGTGTCCTCCGTCTTGGCTTTCTTCGTGTTGAGACATTATGTCATTAAGGGTTTTCCGCTTGGGGAAATCTTTCACCCAATGCGGTCTGTCACAAATGAAACAAGGAAACTTAGGTTTAGGGGCTTCGGACTTACCTCCGTTAGGCCTACGTCTGTCCGAGTTGAAAGACTTTCGTTGTCCCTCATCCTTGTGGCCTTGGTTCTTCTGCCCGGATCTATCTCCCCCACTTTTGCCTTGGGTGGTCTTCTTTTCCTTCGATTGGGTGGAGTAATCGGTGAGTGCTTCAGCTTCAGCAATAACGGTGTTTAGGTCTTGCACGTTTCTCCTTTCTAGCTCCACCCTTGCCCAATCCTTCAGACCATCCATGAATTAGAAGAGCGAATCTTTCTCAGACATGTCTTCAATTTCAAGAGAAAGGGTAGTGAACTCCTTGACGTAGTCCCTAATGCTACCCGTTTGCTTTAATCGACGAAGATGGCCTCGGGCCTCTTTCTCCGCATTTGTGGGACAGAATTGTCCTTTGAGTTCTTTCTTGAACTCCTCCTATGTATTGATAGGGTTGATGCCTTTGCCCATGTCGCCATGCTTACGTCTCCACCATAGCTGAGCGGCATCCCGAAGAAATGTGGGTGCGTTTGCTATCTTGGTAGCATCATCACGAGCACCCTTGGCCTCAAAATATTGTTCAAGACCAAAAAGGAAGTTTTCAACCTCTGTGGCATTGCGATTACCATGGTATGTTGCTGGCTTAGGCACTTGAATGGCACTCAATGTGCTAGTGCTAGAGGTGGCATTAAAGCCAACAGTTGGGCTGGTTTTGTGTGTAGCCCATTCAGTGCGAACATCGGACACTTCCTAGCGTATAGCCCGTAACTGTTGTTCTACAAAGCTGCGGATGTTGCGGAACTCACGTGTGAGGTCCTCTTTGAGGCTCTTTTGGAACTCGTGGATGGTAGACTTGGTTGCTTGAGTGATTTCACCATAGTCCATCTCCACGCAATCAAGACAGTCGGCAACGTCGTTCAAGGTAGACTCTATCCCTGATACAGCTTCATCCAAGCCAACAATCTGATTTTCCAAGGCATCCGTGGATGGACCCTTGGACTTACTCCGCTTGGCATGGGAACGTTGCTCATCACGTCTACGCCCTCGCTCTTCCGCTCTAGCAGCAACTTCTCTGTCGGATGCCATTGCTTTGTGAACTAGTTGTGGTTGCTTAACTAGGCTCTGATACCAACTGTCACGGGGTTAAAGTTTGCGCAGCTAACCCGTGCGGCACTTAGACAATTTCTGGGCGAGATTGCTAAGTAAGCCTTGCTTGATCACTCTCAAAGGCTAGAGAGACTAGAGAAGGACTAGAAGAGCTTTGTAGGAAAAAAAGGCAAAGTGTATTGCTATGAGAAAGCTTTACAATGCTTTGAGTATTCTTGGCTTGGATGCCTTACAAATGAGAGGGGCTATCTATTTATAGTGGTTCACCTCCTCCATGAATGTTCTAGACTACTCTAGGAGATTGAGTCTCTAGAATGTTCTACATGTATCTAGGTTTCTCTACAAGTATTCATAACCCTAGATATTTACAAGAGAGTTCTAAAATGTTACTAGAGTCTTCCAAGGTTGACCTTGCTAGATGAATGGAGAAGACTCTAGAATCTTCCAAGGGCTTGTGCCTAACTTTGGGCTTTGTTTAGGCTCCTTGGATCAGAATTGGGCGGGCCGTGACAACGCGCTATCCAAACCTGATAAGAACTACCTTGAGAAGCTCGCCCTTGCCTTAGTTACCTCGACCAAAAAAATTCATCCTTTATTTCAAGCCCATATAGTGGCAGTGGTAGTGGTAGTGGTAACAGACCAACCTCTCTGCCAATTTTTACAGAGGCTGGATATAGTTTGACCTGAAGTACAAATCTTGAATGATAATCAAACCTCCGGCCTTAGCAGACTTTGTAGCTAAGTTCTCAGCCCTCTCTAGCGAAGAGACGCCGGTAACATCAAGTCTAACTCTTGAGAAACTTTAAGAGGGCAACAATTGGTCGGAAGACTATAAAGCCTGGACCTTTTACACTTATGGAGCATCTGGGTAGGTAGGGTGAGGTGTTGGCATAGTCATAATCGATCCTGAAAAAATGGAGTGTTGCCACTGTTTTAGGTTCGAATTTAAAGCAACCAATAATGAAGCAGAGTATGAAGCTCTCATATCCGGAATGAAGGTTGCCATCGAGCTTGGATCAGATTATTTGCATGTCAAGAGAAACTCACTGCTCATTGTGAACCTGGTTAGAGGACTTTACCAAGCCAAGGGCGACAATATGGCAGCCTACCTAAAGCTAATCTAGTAAAACAAGGAAAGGTTCAAAGGATTCCGGATCGAGTAAATACCTCGACAGCAAAACCATCGGGCAGACGTCTTAGCAAAGATAGCCGCGAATGGATGTCAAGCTCTACCTAAGGAAGTACCCCTTCAGGTGATCTCCCAATCGAGCATAACAGCAGGCAAAGAAATCTACCTAGTGAGTCAGCTGCCCTGTTGGATGGACCAGATTGCTGTCTACCTCTAGAAAGCAAAAGCTTTCCGAGAACCCCGACCAAGCACAAAAGGTCAAAAGATTGTTAGTTCGGTATTGCCTAATAGGTGGATACCTCTATTAGAGGGGCAAATTCGTTCTTCTACTTCGATGCCTTCATACGAACGATGCCAATTTGTCATTAAGAGAGGTCCATTCAGGGGACTGTAGAAATCACATTGGTGGGGAGGCTTTAGCATATAAAGTGCTCGTATGGGGTATTACTAGCCAACAATTCACCAAGACGCGAAGAGTTTTGTACAATCATATGAACCGTGTCAGAGGACTTCGAACTTGAGTCACCTACAACCGGAGCATCTGTCATCTCTTAGTTCATCCTACCCCTTTGCCATGTGGGGGGTTGACCTGATCAGACCGCTTCCTATCGCTCCTAGGCAAGCCAAGCACACTATCCTGTCAATTGACTATTTTACAAGGTGGGTCGAGGAAAAACCTCTCTCCCAAATTTCAGAAGAGAATACAACGAGGTTTATCAAAACTAATGTGGTTTGTAGGTTTCGAACTCCACTCGTCATTATAGCCGACCTTGGCAAACAGTTTGCCAATGCTTGATTCAAAAATTTTGTGAAGGTTTGGGAATCGACCTCAGGTTGGCTTCTGTAGCCCACCATCAGACTAATAGGCTGGTGGAATCCACCAACAAGACTATCAAGAAGCTGTTGAAGAAGAAATTAAAGTAGAAGAAAGGAAAATGGGTCAAGGATTTCCCCAAGGTTCTTCGGGCATACCTGACTATAAAGAGAACCGCTAACAAAGAGACACCCTACTCTCTAGCCTTCAGGGTTGAAGTTGTCCTTCCCATTGTGCATAAACTGACCTCCGAGCTAGTCTAGATCCCCTTGAAGAGAAACGTGACAAGATAACTGAGAAAGTAGCAGTATATAGAGCAAGATTACCAAGTTTTTTATTAGAAATGTCAGAGCTCAGAACTTCAAGAAACGGGATTTGATTCTCGGGGAAGTGACCCTGACACCTAGTAAAGGTAGGATGGAGTCTTAGGACCTAACTTGGAAGGGATTTATTCGGTAAAGATGGTGGTCCGTAATGGGGCATACAAGCTCGAAGACATAGAGGGTTGACCTATCGACCACACCTGGAATGCTGAGCATTTGAAGAGTTCTATCCCTAGGCAGAGGATTCTTGAGCAGGCTACCTCCATTTTGGTTTCATTAAAATTCTCAACAACAATGTAATCAATTTTGATCATCAATAAAGTCTGCTAATAATTTCTCCATCTCCGGTTGTATTCTCCATGAGCTGTAATTTCTCCATCTCCGATTGTATTCCCCATGAGCTGTTAATTTCTCCAATCAGAGTATATTCTCCATGAACGAATTCACTAACACTGCCTTGAGACCAGAGATCATTTGGGTAAGCCCCCTCACTATCCTTGATGCCTTGGCCGGGCACTACCCCCCGCCGAGAAAGGTTTGAGTGTAAGAGCATAGTTACCATCCATATCTCGAGACCGGATATAGCTAAATAGTCCTCCTGATGCCTTTGTCAGGCTACCACCCTTAGGAAGGGTCTGAGTGTAAGAGCATAGTTGCCATCCAGTTCTCGAGACCGGGATATAGCTAATTACCCTCCTAATGCCTTGGTCGGGCTACCACCTCCACGAAGGGTATGAGTGTAAGTCATCCAGATCTCGAGACTGGGATATAGCTAAATAGCCCTCATGATGCCTTTGTCGGGCAACCACCCCTAGGAAGGGTCTGAGTGTAAGAGCATAGTTTCCATCCAGTTCTCGAGACCGGGATATAGCTAATTACCCTCATAATGCCCTGGTCAGGCTACCAACCCAAAGAAGGGTCAGAGTGTAAGAGCATAGTTGCCATCCAGATCTTGAGACCAGGATATAGCTAGACAACCCTATTAATGCCTTGGTCGGGTTACAACCCCCGAGAAGGATCTAAGCTTTAATATTGGTTTGCTTTTTGGACTGAGGTCGCCATGACAAGATACCTCCCCAAATGCCAAGAAAATGGGTATATATGTCGTTACTGCACAGCTTTCGCCTAAGTATCAAACACCTGATTACTACTAACCATTGGTTTTCATAAGCATGTGATTTTATTTCCCCAGGTTAAAGTTTTAATGAGGAATCGTCAAAGATGTGAGATACAAGACAAGGGGACTCCTCCCAAAGACATGAAATTTCTATCCAACTAGTATGCTTGCACATAACAGATTCAAAGTTTTTCATTACCAAATTTAATTAAGTCAGGATTGTTCTGAACGTTGCATCTAGGTTGAGGTAAGAAATCAATAGAGGAATTCTTAGCTAAGTTTGAAGTTCACACTCATGATTAATCAAGGTAAAGAAATGAAAACCGGTTTTCATTGACTGTACAGGAGACTATCCCCTCGCAAAGGCTACATTCATTGAACAGAGAGCCCAACCCATGGTTTCGGGCAATACAAGGAAAAAATATAGAGAAAGAATTGATTAAATTGGTCTTGAGTAAAGCAGGGTGCCCACCCCCCTTTCCGGGCAGTCAAAACAAGCCATGAGAAGATTGTATCAAGCTCCAACATCCTCCTGGTGCCTTACCGTTACTCCTCCTCCTTGCTGGACCTCGCCCACTGTTGGGATTATACTCGGTAGCAAGAGTATAATAATGTATTTGACAATCTTTTCATATTAATAAAATGATTTCTAGTTTAACAAATCTTATAGCATTTATAGTTTAATTATTATAATTGTCAATAGTAAATAATCATAAGGTCAAAGACTATGAGAAAAGAAGAGTTGTTCATACATCTAGATATGTATGAGGTAGACACGGTTCTTTAGTTAGTATGTATAAATGAGGTGTATGGAAAAAAACCCGTGTAACGGAAGCGTGAAAAAATTATAAATTAGGGTTTCGGTATAAATAAAAAATTTCCCTTTTTAATAACAAGACAAACCATAGATTAATTGATGTATATAAAAAGTGTCGTACATTTTTCTCGTGACGATTGAACAAGCGCCGAATTGAATCCGTAAGATTTTCCAATCTAATCACGAATGTGAATCACCTAGAAGTGTGGGCTCCCTTTCTTTAACTTGTATACCTGAGTATGGAAACAAACAAAATCTTTTTCTTTGCTAGTTACAATTATCCACCAAGAAGAAAACAAAGAACGTTAAGTCACTTGTGAATTATCAATCAATTTGATTGAAACTCACGTGAACCTTGATTCGATGTCGTACACAAAACCTTTTAATGTAAAGGCTACTAGCGTACTATCAAAAACTAAACGTTCTTTCTTCTTTTCTTCTTTGCCGAATCTCACACTATTTCTTAGAGTTGATCGAATTTTCTCTAGTGTAAAATCAGATTTTTCTCCCTCAAAATTTCTATGGTAGCCGAAATCTTCTCTCTGAAAGACTAGGGCTGGCCAAAATTAATTCTTTGAAATCACCTTGGGTTGGCCGAATTTCCAAACATATATATATATATATATATATATATATATATATATATATATATATATATATATGATCATAAATCCTCTCCTAAGAAGGATTTACTTGGTTGTTAAGAATCCTTTCCTTTGGTGGATTTATTTGGTAGTGAAAAATCCTTTTTTAAAAGAAATTCTATCCTCTTATATATGTATAAGGGCTGACCAAATTCTTTATAGAATTTATTAGGATCACAAATCCTTTTCTAAGAAGGATTTACTTGGTTGTTAAGAATTCTTTCAGTAGGAGGATTTACTTTGTGGTTAAGAATCCATTTCTAAAAGGAATTCTATCCTACACCAAGACTCCTAAACCAACTCAATAGTGTATTTGTAACCATATTAAATACTTCCTAATTTGATTAGATAAATAATTTCTTTTATTTATCTACTTATCAAATATAGTCTTTAATATTTATTATACTACCAACAATGGTATAATTTTAGGAGACCATCTCCTACTAGGAATTTTTTTTTGACCTTTAATTAAATAATTAATTAGTCAACAAATTAATTAATTTCCATTTAATTAATTAAAATAAAAAAAATATAATTAAGCCATTCTAAATAGCCTTGCAGCCCAACAAATATATATGGGCCATATATTATTTTTTTATTTTATTAAATCTATTATACCTTAATAAAAAGTCCACATGTGAACTAGACCTATTCTTACAAAAAGAAACAAGTTCACATGCCTTAATACAATTCTAGATGGACCCCTAAATTGGTCCGGTAGAATATATCAAGTAATCCATACAAGTTCGTGTGAATTGATGATCTTGGCAGGCTATCTAAATTTAAGCTCCAATAGACACAACTCAATCACAATCAACAAATGATTCACTTAGGTCTGATCCATTTAATTTTAGTTCATTCCACTAATGAACTAAAATTGAACTCTTAAATAAAGATAGAATAAGTTGATGTTACTCATTCATACCCTAGACAACCTTATTGAAGAAAGTGTATCCTCATTAAGAATATCAGTAATCGCAAAGAGCTCATAGACCGCCTATAGGTCTCCAAGTTACCATATTTACTCATATGACCACATTTTAAACTTGGATATTTTGACTTGATCAGAAGCCATGTTTCAATAGACACTAAAAACTTAACGCTAAGATTTAATATCCAATACCTCAAAACATCCATATGATGATATTCTACTCTCATTTAATGAATGGAGCCACAATGTCCATATCTAAAAATGAAGTCCTCTATCGATTAACAATTGAATACCACCAAACTATCGAGGAAAGATTATGCTATATAATCGTACTCATTGATACCTTAAATGATAACACTTGCAACCATAAGTCCATCATTTATCTCAGGATTGAGATAGACTCTCTGATTATATTCAAATGAAAACTTTTATCCATTGACGGTTTTATATAAAGTATTTCATTGTGATCCAATTCAATACACCCAGTGCACTAGATTCTTTTGCCTAAGGACACCAAACTTTTTTGATTTTAGACTCATCATAACACATTTGATCCCACTCAAATGCTAGCAAAAGAATCTACAACTTTAACAAGATAAAGGGGTCCAACCTTTATGTTAAGTTATGAATATTATTCAAGACTAACTAAAGATTTGTGTTTACCTTATACATATCTAGATGTATGAACAATTCTCTTTTCTTATAGTATTTTGACCTTATGATTATTTACTTTTGACAATTATAATAATTAAACTATAAATCCTATGAGATTTGATAAACTAGAAATCACTTTATTAATATGAAACGATTGTCAAATACATTATTACACTCTTGCTATCGAGCATAATCCTAATATGAGGTAGACACAATTCTTTAGTTAGTCTTGAATAATATTCCCAACTTAATAAAAAGGTTGGGCCCCTTTATCTTGTTAAAGTTTTAGATTCTTTTGCTAGCATTTGAGTGGGATCAAATGTGTTATGTTGAGTCAAAAATCATCAAAGTGTGGTGTCTTTGGGCAAAATAATCTAGTGCACTAGGTGAATTAAATAGGATCACAGTGAATTAATTTATCCACAACCGTCAGTAGATAAAAGGTTTTCACTTGAAGACAATCGAAGAGTCTATTTCAATCCTGAGATAGATAATGGACTTATGGTTGCAAGTGTTATCATTTGAGAAATCAATGAGTACGATTATATAGCATAGTCTATCCTCGATAGTTTAGTGGTATTCATTTGTTAATCGATAGAGGACTTCATTTATAGATTTGGACATCGTGGCTCCATTTATTAAATATGAGTAGAATACCATCATATGGATATTTTGAGGTATTGGATATTAAATCTTAACTTTAAGTTTTCAATAGTGTCTATTGAAACATGGCTTCTGAACAAGTCAAAATATCCAAGTTCAAAATGTGGTCATATGAGTAAATATGGTAACTTGGAGAGCTATAGGCGGTTTATGATATCTTGGCGATTACTGGTATTCTTAACGAGGATTCACTTTCTTCATTAAGATTGTCTAGGGTATGAATGAGAAATATTAACCTATTTTATCTTTATTTAAGAGTTCAATTTTAGTTCTTTAGTGGAATAAACTAAAATTAATAGATCGGACCTAAGTGAATCATTTGTTGATTGTGACTGGGTTGTGTCTATTGGAGATTAAATTTAGATAGCCCACCAAGATCTCCAATCCATACGAACTTGCATGGATTACTTGATATATTCTACCAGACCAATTTAAGGGTCCATCTAGAATTGTATTGAGGCATGTGGACTTGTTTCTTTTTGTAAGAATGGGTCTAGTTCACATGTGGACTTTTTATTAAGGTCAAATGGATTAAATAAAATTGAAAAAATAATATAATGGTCCATATATTGTGTTGGGCGGCAAAGCTATATAGTTTAACTTAATTATATTATTTTTAATTTATTATTTAATTATATTGAAATTAATTAATTTGATAATTAATTAATTATTTAATTAAAAGTCAAAATCTTTTTTCTAGTAGAAGATGGTCTCCTAATATTATACTATTGTTGGTAGTATAATTAGTATTAAAGATTATATTTGATAAGTAGATAAATAATAGGAATTTTGTATCTAATCAAACTAGGAAATCTTTATTATGGTTACAAATACACTATTGAGTTGGATTAGGAGTGTTGGTGTAGGAAAGAATTCTTTTTGGAAAAAGATTCTTGGTCGCCAAGTAAATCTACCTAAGGGTAGAATTCTTCTTTGAAAAGGATTGTTAACCACCAAGTTAATCCATCTAAGGAAAGGATTCTTAACAACCAAGTAAATCCTTCTTAGGAAAGGATTTGAAATCCTAATATATTCCAAGAAGAAATTTCGGCCAACCCTATATACATACATATATATATATATATATATATATATATATATATATATATATGTATAAGAGAAGAATTCGGCCAGCCCTAGTTTTATATATAGAAGAAATTTCGGCCAGCTATAGGGATTTTTGAACTTGGAGAGAATTCGGCTACCATAGAATTTTGAGGGAGAAAAAATTGTTTTTGCTCTAGACAAAATTCTATCAACTCTAAGAAATAGTATGAGATTCGGCAAAGAAGAACAGGAAGAAAGAACGTTTAGTTTTCGATAGTACACTAGTAGCATTTACATTAAAAGGTTTTGTGTTCAACATCGAATAAAAGTTTATGTGAGTTTCAATCGAATTGATTGATAATTCACAAGTGACCTAACGTTCTTTGTTTTCTTCTTGGAGGATTATTGTGACTAACAAAGAGAAAGATTTTGTTTGTTTCCATCCGCAGGTACACAATTTAAAGAGAGGAAGCCTACACTCCTAGGTGATTCACGTTCATGATTGGATTTGAAGATCTTACGGATTCAATTTGGCACTAGTTCAGTCGTCACGAGGAAAAGGTACGATACTTTTTATATACGTCAATTAATCTAGGGTTAAGGTTCTTGTTTTTTAAAAAGGGAAATTTTTTATTTATACCGAAACCCTTTTTTTTTTTCATGCTTCTATTGCGCGATTTTCCCTAGACCCACCACCTCTCTTTCTAGTAATTACTCATCCTGGTTGGCCACTTCTATCACCCTTCTTCTAGAGGCTTTTCCACTACTTGCTGCCTAGCTTGGTCCTCCTCAAAGACTTTATTAACTATGGCCATAACCTCAAGGGAATGGCCGTATCGAGAGTGATAGCCGTAGCCCCCGTTCTGCTCTTCTTAATCTCTAACTCTACTCTAGAGGGATCTTCAAAGAGTCTCCGACCCCCTTCCAGGCTTTTGGTTAACCCCTATAGGACTGCACGAGCTGAACCCCAGTTGAAGATTCCCCGAGATCTGACACTGCAAGTACTGGAGAGGGAGGAGGAAGATCTGTCACAACTGGTTATGATCTCCTCTCTGTCATAGTTGGCAATAGTGGATAGGTCTAAGGGAAGAGGGAAAGCTTCAGCAAACTAAAAGAAGGCATAAAAATTACCATCACTGAAGGAGGCATCCACATCGGCTTGCAGCTTGGGGACCTGAGCATGCAGGAACTAGTTCTCAATGCCTAACATCTTAGCCTCAGCTTTCCAAGTGTCCCTTTACTTGGCCCAACGTTCAGAGCGAAGGGTTTCATGATCAAAGGAATGATTTAGCCTCTCATAGTCGTAGTGAAGCTTGGCTAGCTCTGCCTCCATCAACCTCTGGCTAGATGTCATCTCCTGCACTAGAGCTTGAGCTCGTGTAAACAACCCCATGGCCCTCTCAGCTTCAGCCTAAAATTTAGCTGCACGGTCGCGAAGAGTTGGTGAGCAGGATATCTACGGGTACTAAAGTCATCAAGGAAAGGCTGCCACTTAGGCAGGATGCAATAAACTACCCCAAAACATCATCAAGCATAGCAGAGCTCGATTAATGTTGAGGACGAATGGGAGGAACCTCCTCAACACCAACCTCGAGGTCTTACAAAGCTCAGAGAGTTAGGAAAGTAGATGGAGGAGCAGAAACATCAAGTAAATTAACCACGGGGGCAGTAGAAGTAGAAGTAGAAGTAGTAGCAGTAGTTGCAGGGGTAACCAAATGAGGAGCAGTAATAGTTGCATAAGCAGCATGAGAAACAGAGGTCCCCTTGCTCTGTACCTTGGTAGCCCGTGATACGAGGAGCGTCATCTATGACCTCAGCTAGGAAAGGGATGGACCCGGAGTAGGCGAAGCCTCAGTTGGAACAGTTGGCCCCCCTTTCTCCTAGGTAGCCAAAGGGACTTCCTGGGTCAATCTAGCAAGACGGGGAAGGGTGCGAGCTTACTGAACTTCGCGGGAAGCTGGTGCAACAACAAAAACTTAAAAAAAAGGTGTTAGAATCAAGCTAGCCAATGAAACAGAGCATGATGGCTCAGCGTTACTTTAGTTATGAGCAGTTACAACAGAGATTCGTAGGTACAGATTCACCCTACGAGGATCGAAGGAATCGGCGGCAGGAAATTTCAAGTTCAAATAACTTCTGGCGGGGATGGACTCCAAGATTGTTTTAGACTCAGCGGGCAGAGAATCCCTATCCTATAAAAGTTTGTCACTGAAAACTGTGAGGACTTTGAACTCATGCCCGCCGATAAAGATCGCGCTTCCTCAATCATTTCCCGCCAGAATCCATTCCTATTTCTAGGCGGGGTCCTTCTTGGAAGCACCGGGAATGATGAAATTGAGTTTGTTCTTAGCTTTTATATAGAACTGACCTCGGGGTGAACCAAACAGCTTCCAATCTGAAAGAGGTAGGCCAATTCCTCTGCTCCGAGCTCTCTAGTAACTTTGCATAGCTCGGATTGTTCCCTCCACAACATGAGGAAGCCGATTATATGTCTCTAAAAGCCAGGCATCAACTGGAGAGGAGCTAGCTGTAGGGCATTGAGAGCTCGTTGGAGGGTGAGGTGAAGGGGAGGTCTTACCACATTCTTAAGAGTTGCGATGTGAATTGGAAGCATGCCTTTAGAAGGATTGAAGACATTATAATTCTTAGGGGGAAACGAAGATGGAAATGCTATCAGGAATGCCATACTTTTTTTTAGGTGATCAATCGACTTCAGGTCCATGGTAGAATCCGGGTTGACCTTAAAGTCGTAGGGAAGAAGCCTCTCTAAAGAAAAACCAGCAGTTGTTACTTGACCCTTCTCAGCAGCAGCATCCCTTGGTTCCCCATCAGAATCTTTGTCGACTAAGTTCAAAGGGTTATCAAGCCTATTAGAGAACCCGATCCTAATAGCCACATTCATATTCAATCGGTGACGTTGAGAGTTAGGAAGAGACTCGTCGCTATTGAAGTTCTTTTACGCTCGTTTCTTAAAGGTGAGACTAAAAACCTCTTCGTCATCTACTACGAAATCGATAGTATCCTGACCGTTTTTTGAAATGGTGGAGAAAGGTTTCGAGTTAGACGAAGGAAAAGATGGAGGCGTTGCTCGAGAAGGTAGCGAGAGAAAGATATTTTCTTTTGAAAATTTGATATTTGAAAAGGAGAAAGCATAAGGAAGGCAACGAAACAACCGATTTTAAATAGAGGTGAATGGAGCAGTGACATCGGTGACACGGAAGCAAAATCTTCGATGGAGATTGCCTAGAATCTCGTGCGCTGGCATAACGCAGTCGAATTATTTTGAAAAATGAATCATTCATTGCTCACCATATCTCTCATGCATTTAAATAAAGGATTTCCACCAAGATTCTGTTAACAAAAAGGGAGGAAAAAATTCTTATTTAAAACGGGAAGTCTGACTCCAACTCCAACTCCAACTCAATCACCGGTGTTCAAGTCAGAGGGGACTTCTGTTAATAGTCAAATTTGGCTAGGGACCAAAGGAAAATTTTCCACTCTCCTAGCCAGGGTCCAAATCTAAGATTACCTAGCATGGTATCGAGGTTCCCGGGGTCGAGCTGTGGGGGGACCCCACTAAAGCAAGGAAAGGTCATCGCGCCCTAGGAACACCCAGGTGAAGCTTAACATGATTAGATCGAGCTTCTTACATCGAAATAAGAACCCAAGGCAATACCGATACAGGACGACCTAGGCTCCTGAGGTCATCATTACCTCACAACCTCCCAAAAGCCCGCCATCCTATCCAGACACAGAGAGGCCTATAAGGCATCAAGCTCGTACTACAATATCGCTCTATCTCGCCGAAGAAAGAATCAAATCTATCAAGGTAGATAGAAGGAAGCTCGCAGAAGCTTCGTCATCACTAACATGGTCATTTCAAGCTCGAAAAGGGGCCTAGAAAGGTCAGATCAAGCTCCTAATATTAAGATAAGAGCATGGATCTACGTCGCCCATTGAAATAATGAACGCCATATTCGATGACCTCCATGACGCATCCCACTAAGGTAATATACATGATCACCTTCACTCACCAAATTGTTTTGAAACGATGCGTACATGTTGTTAGGTTTTAGATTATGTTGGCATTAATTCCATATCAAAATGATGTTTACTTGTAATGATTTAGTTGTTTAGGTTCATGATGATTCAAGCTTCAAAGAAGGAATAACAACTAGCCAAAGCAAGTATAAAGTCTTCAAAGAGAAAGGTTGTTATATGGTTCTACAAAGGTATATTAAGACCTTATCTTTCTCTTACAAGGCTTAGGCACACACACATAATTTGTACATTTGTATCCCTGCATAGTTGTGCACCATTAAGGCACACACACACAAATCATACATATGTTTCCCTGTATCTTTGTGCACCATTTATAACACAATCACACTCTTGAAGATGAATGCCCATGCATTGGTATAAAAATGACATGTTTTGGAAAATGCATGGTTGGAGACTATCTCTATGTAGTTTTCATTCTAGTGTGAAATATGCTTGTATGTGTATATATTTGTAAAACATGGATAATGAACTTGATTTTAGTCTTAAATCATTCTTGATTGAGTTTCAAACACTTTGGTTACTTACACTTTCAATTTCAAGTTATAAGTCATAAGATACTACACTTACAACTTATGTTGTGTACATTGTTTTCGTATTCATTTATCGAGTCGATTTCTTAATTTCTGGGTTGAAAATCTTAATGTCCATGCATGTAAGAGAGTTATAGTTCGTAATCCACAAATGGATATAAATTCTGAGTTCGGAGGCCGGAGAACGATCGAAGAACATGAAGGGAGGTCGAGGGAAAAAGAAGACAGCACCAAGCTCTTCTTTCCCGATATGGTGCGTGGCCATCTTGGGCAAGAAGGCTTGCTGCCCCGAGATGGCCTCATGCCATCTCGGGTAGCAAGTAAACTTGGTTAGTTGCTTTGATGAGAATAAGGGATATTGTATTTAGAGTTAACCCAGAGAACATTAACTAGTTTCTTAGGCTTTCCAATGATATAGAATCTAAGTTTTTAGATATGGATGTTATTGAGAATCTAAATATCATGGGTAGAACTCTTTGTGACAATGCTTCCTTTGAGTGGAAAAATAGGGCATACATTACACAACATGAGTTATCTATGGCTAGTGTATTTTGACATCTATTCATTTGCAATAACATTATTGGGTCTTCGAATTCAATCGAGATGAATAAAGACAAGAACAAAATAGTGTATGCCTTGGTAACTAATCAACCGATAAACCTTGGAGATCTTCTCATGTCTTACAATGATAGTACGGCTTTCTCTACTAGAGGTGATAAAAAGCTTGCATTACCGGGGTTTACTACTTCATTGTGTTTAGCTCGTGGGATTAAATGTAGTGAAGATGATGTGTTAGTTCAACCCTTGGAGAAATATTGTGATAAGCGTGTGTCATACATGTCCTATAAAAATAAGGGTAAGAATTGTGATACTTTTGGACTATTTAGTAGTTCTCAAGTTGATAGTCATGTGGTTAGCACAAGTATTCTTCCGGATTAGGCTATACAATTGAAGAAGAAGGTTGATGAACTCGGTGCAATAATTGTTCAACAAGATGCTAGGATTAAAGAGTTGGAGAAGTGCATTGCTTCAAGCTCAAGACCACCACTCAAGCATTATGTTAGATCGACTACTCGTACAACTTTCTTTGGTAGAACAAGTGGCTAGTATTTGATCTTTGAGGTACATTTCTTAACCTTTTGGAGTCATTTCATGTCAAAAAGGGGGAGAAAGAGTATATGCTAGTTGCTTAGTTTCTTTTTATATTGTTTTGTGAACTTTTGAACTTAATGGCTTGTAATAATTAATTTCAGGATTTGGTCAAGAATTTTTGTGATTTGGCATGTGTTGAGGGGGAGATACATGTATTTGTGGACTTTAATTGTATATTCTTATCCATATTATATGTTGCCATTTATTGTTTTCTCTTGTATATGCACTGTGCTTTGAGATGATTTGTAGGTTGCTTCAAGAGAATATCAAGATGAAGTTCAAGAGTTGATGAAGATTAGTTCTAGGAATCTTACTCATTGTAATGTGAGGGAGTGATTTTGTGACCTATCTTCGTTTTATATTTGTAGTAAATGTATAGGTGTTTTGACATGGAATTTGCCAAAGGGGGAGATTGTTAGGTTTTAGATTATGTTGGCATTAATTCCATATCGAAATGATGTTTACTTGTAATGATTTAGTTGTTTATGTTCATGATGATTCAAGCTTCAAAGAAGGAATAACAACTAGTCAAAGCAAGTACAAAGTCTTCAAAGAGAAAGGATGCTATATGGTTCTACAACGATATATTAAGAACTTATCTTTCTCTTACAAGGCTTAGGCACACACACAATTCATACATTTGTGTCCCTGCATTGTTGTGCACCATTAAGGAACACACACATAAATCATACATATGTGTCCTTGCATCGTTGGGCACCATTTATAACACATTCACAAACTTGAAGATGAATGCTCATGCATTGGTTTGAAAATGACATGTTTTGGAAAATGCATGATTGGAGACTATCTCTATGTTGTTTGCATTCTAGTGTGAAATTTGTTTGTATGTGTATATGTTTGTAAAACAGAGATAATGAACTTGATTTTAGTCTTAAATCATTCTTGATTGAGTTTCAAACACTTTGGTTACTCACACTTTCAATTTCAAGTTCTAAGTCATAAGATACTACACTTACAACTCATGTTGTGTACATTGTCTTCGTATTCATATATCAAGTCGATTTCTTATTTTTTGGGTTGAGTATCTTATATGTCCATGTCTATGAGAGAGTTACAGTTTGTAATCCGTAAACAGATTCAAATTCCGAGTTCGGAGGGCGGAGAACGGTCGAAGAACACGAAGGGATGTCGAGGGAAAAATAAGATAGCACCAAACTCTTCTTTTCCGAGATGGCACGTGGCCTTCTCGGGCAAGAAGGCTTGCTGCCCCGAGATGCCCACCAGCCATCTCGGGCACCAAACAAACTTGGTTGCTTATTTTTCCCTTTTGGTCTTTTCACATGATACCTTTCCCTCTTCTTTATATTTCACTTCCCTCACACATTTCATTGTAAGAAGAGATTCAAAATTTGAGTGCAGAATTTTCTCCAAATATTTTCTCAACTTCCAAACACCATATCTTCTTTATTTGAATTCCGATCTAAGTGATTCAAAGTTGAGAGTGTTTGTCTATTCATCCTCCATCTTTTCTACAAAGATTTGAGTTAGTTTTATTGCTAGGTTTGGAGTCTAACCTCACAAAAACGGGACTACACCAAATCAACTAAGGTATTGCTTTTCTCTCAAAGTTTTCTTTTAAAACTTGGTCAATTACCTTGGGTTTTATTTTTCAATATATATTAGTGTCTTGTCATTGTTTTGATTTGAATTTTGAACTCATTTAAAGCTAGATTGAGTTTCAATTGAAATCTCACATGTTGAGTTAGGTTTTGATTTTGCCTATGTTTTCACATGTTTAGGATTGTATTATGCTAGCTTTGATTCTAGAACTATTTGATGATCTTTAATTGATTGATTTTGTAAAAAAATAGTTCCTCACATGTATTCGGCTCTCTTTGGCCAAAGTCTCACTACGATACATGTGCTTGTTTTCTTTTGAGCTATTCTTGTGCTTAGTTGATTTCATAAATAGATAATGTGCTCTAGAACATGTTTTTTTGGTATATGAGAATTAAACTTGTTTATGTATTAATTGAACATATCTTGTGACTCAAGTTTTAGATCTATGTATGTATCTAGGTTGTACACAATGTTGAACATTTTTTACATGATCTAGATGGATTAACCAAGCATGATTAACTGGACTACATTTGTTATGTGTATTCATGCATATGTCTAGTATTTTCCATAGGATGTGTTGATCATAATATTCTTTGTTGCATGCTTTTTTGCGTTTTACATTCATGATCACCTAGATGCCTTGTGAGAAGGAAGTCTGGACAATATGTGTGAGATCCAAAAGGGTGAGCAAGGAAGTCTTGCCTAGGGTCATGAGGATCCGAAAGGGTGAGCGAGGAAGTCTTGACAAGAGGTGTGAGGCCTCGGCATGTTGACCAAGAGGGTGACATTTTAGTTGGTAGGATAGGATGGTAGTTTCTAGGTGAAGGGGTCACTTGAGAGATTGTACTTTTCTTATCTACTAGTGGATTTTGTTTACCGGTGGTTGCTAACCCGTGGATGTTTCTTCTTCAGAGGTTTACCACGTTATGTCCTGTGTCAACTTTTCTTTATCCCTATCTCTCTTATATTTGTATTTGTTATTTGAATACTATGGATAGAACTTTATATGTTAGTTGACTTCCTTACTATAATATCAATTGTGTATGTGTTATGGTTGCTTGTTTGTATCACTCTTTACATGTTTTTTATATTGATTAATTGTCTTTAATTGATTGATATATATATATATTATGATATAAGCAATCTAGAGGGACAAACTTTTGTTTGTTTCGAACATAGTCGAAAAAGGTGTCTAACCTATTAACCCCCCCCCCCCCTTTCTAGGTTAGCCTTGATCATTTAATCGTGTCTGTATTTTCACGTGTAGGGAAAGTGATTGATTCCAAAGATAAAACAAACTTATCTCTATCCCAGATATTCTCGATTCCATCATCAAGCCAAAGTCAATAACATTCAAACAGAAAATCCCGCCCGATAAGGAGGGATTTGATTCAGAAAATAATGGCGGGAGGATCACGAGTTTAACCTAGTTGGACTATGTATAAATATGCCCAAGGATACATGAGAAAAGAGATAGAATGGAGAATAGACAATAAGAGAGATCTTGGCCTAAATTTTATGATTAGAACACGGTCACCGTAGCTATCTACTTCTCGACAATTATGAAGCCACCGCACCCATTGTACCCATGAATGACTTAGAGAATTCGAATGACTACTGTATACACCATATGATTCAATAATAAATTAGTTTCATTTTCCCTTGCATGTTTTAGTATTTCGTGTTGTCATCATTTTCACCATCAAATACACGAGACAGGTATCGAAGGTACCAACCCCGGCCACCACCTCAGTGGTAGTGGTCTCGAGGGTGCTAACTAGAATTCCTCACCCTGAGCGAATTTTTGGTTAACATGTATGATACCTTTTTATTTATATGTTAATTAATCATGGGTTAAGGTTCTTTCTTTTAAAGGAAATTTTTTGAAATATAGCAATCAAACTTTTTGCTTCCACCGTGTGTTTTTTTATCCTACATGCTATAGGCAATTTAACCGTGATTGTATATTTCAACATACATGCCTGATCAGACCAAAATTGTTATATATTTTAGCCCACAATTCCATTTTATTTGTCTCGTTTATTGCTTTTTTGTGTATCTTAAGGCTCGTTTGGTATGTTAATAGGCAATTAGGTACATTTCCGAAATCAAGATGAAAGGCAAGGGATTTGCAGAATATGGGTCAATTCGATGATGAAGGAGGAGTATCAGTGTGCCTGCACTACGCAGGTCCATACTCGCGATCCAAGAGAGGAAAGCTGAAGGATGTTCAATGCGTGGGACTTTACCCGTGCACCAATTGTGCACAACCCGTGTAAACAGCCAAGACTAAAGAAGGAAATCTGAGGACATCAGGTCATCACGTGGGTCCTACGAGGGTGCCTACCCGCACTATACCCATTCACTACATGTTTTAGATGCACCACATCAACATTTTCAGACCTAAATTTGGAACCCTATAAATATATCCTATTTGAAACAAAAGCTCTCTCTCTCTCTTACACTCTCTAACATACGTCCACACACCATTTACATCACATATTTTCTCTCTTTAGATCTAGGAATCATTTTCTCCCATCACATCCAAAACTCATACATTCATCCTCTAATTTTCTACATGATAAGGTGTTAGAACCTACATCACTGGTAACGCAACGGCAATTGGTTTGAAAATGTTTTATACATATCATAAACGATCAAGGACCAGTGAACATGGGATCACAATTTTTTGAAACTTATACATACAACATTATTACAGTAATAAAATATATGTATGTATAGGAAATTGAAATCAATAATCATAAGTAAATATTAGAACCTTACCATTGTTTGGAGGATCCTTCACTTCTTGCAAAACTCATGATCTGTACCACCGAGCTTCCTAGCTATTCCCGAAACTGGTAACTATGTATGGGTGCGTCACGTACTCATGAACTTAGGAGGATGTAAATAAGAAGCACCAAAGAAAACCTTTTATTATTTTTTTGCCACAAACCACACTGCTCATTTCTTCTTTTCGATGTTTCTCACGTACACAATTGCACACAACCAATTTGTTAATCAATTGATGTGTGTCTCTTGTTTTAGTTATCATAAATATATCATATATATTATTATAACTAAATTCCTTTTAATTGATATCTTATTTTGATTGGTTTTCAAAGAATACATATATCAAATATATATTTCCTCTTTTATAAACTCATGATATCTTTTTATTTAAAACATAATATTTATTTTATTTTTATTAAAAGATATCATCTAATTTGAATTTAAACTATTTTAATTTCATAATTAATTTTTAATTAAAACAAATCAATTAATCCAACCAATCTAATCTTTTAAGATATCATATATCTTTAAAGATATTGATTAATATTTTGTTTTTTTTATTTGATTTGAATTCGAACTACTTAAATTAAAAAATTAAATATTTAATTTAATAAAATAAAATAATCATATTATCTTAATTTATTCAAAAACAAATATCAACAAACACCCGCTATATAACATAAACAATCTTATTATTCAATTTATTTAATCACTATTGTCCATTAATTAAATAATCTCATTAATCAATTAATTCCCGAATAAATATGTGGCACTTTCGTAACACAATTAATTGAATGATCCAATTAATTAACCGTGACCCTGGTTACCCAAATCGATCGGGCTAGTAAGGGGACCTAATGGACCCACAATATTTTGACCTCCAATAATCTCCGAAAACATTAATTAAACTCTTTAATTAATATTCCGCGATTAATAACTACATTGTCATTCAGCTAAAAACCCAAAGCTGCACTCTCTCAATTGCAGACACTTTCACACAGATAGAAACAACTTGGTGCCCATCAATATAGCTATTACACATGGTGTGATCCTCCACAGTAGTTCACAATTAAAGCTGGGTCATAATGTCAGTTATACCCCTCTAATTGCATATATCCTTTAATTACCGTTGATTCTCTAATGAACAATAAATCCTATCTCCTCACGGAATTAGGAGAGCGCTTATATTGTCCAAGCCCCGAGTCAACCCTTAAGGGAACTACCATCTACTTCTCACAAGAAGGAGTGGATTCCATTATTGTGTACCAACCTTCCCAGCCATAAGCCAAATCGCAATCCCAACATACAGAGCATATTGATCAGGTCTAACCTCACCCATGGTATATCAAAGACCATGATCTAACCTGAAGTAGTCGATATGACACTCATGATTAAGATCACCCACATATATCCATCATTAGTTGATATATATTAATCTCAATGGTAAACGGAACTTGGAGAGAAATTCATATAGATCATGGCCAAGTCCTATATGATCACATCATACAAGATGCCTCCATTCCCATACCTTCATATGAATGATTCAGGATAGAATCACCGTACATTACAAAATGGACCGCAACTATAGATTAACCACAAATAAAGTACCCAACTTTATTTGTTATCTATAGACTCTTTAGATTGCACGTCTCTTACTATATCCATCCATGTATGACACTCACATACATAGTTCGAAATTGCATCCGGTAACATATGCACAAGCTATAAAACAAACAACACAACAAGAATGAATTGAACTTTTCTTTTCGTTTATTTCATGAATCCATTTACAGGTTACATCTTTAAGGCATAAACCTTAACAATCTCCCACTTGCACTAAAGCATGTAAGGCATTTTTCATAAGTCTGGACCATTTAGGTGGCTCAAAAACACTTTAGTCGGTAAGGTCTTCGTAAATATATTAGTATCATTGTCTTATGAGGCTATCTTTGTGACGATCACATCTCCTCTCTGCACTATCTCTCTAATGAGATGATACTTTCTCTCTATATGCTTCCCTCTCTTGTGGCTTCTTGGTTCTTTGGAATTAGCTACAACACCACTATTATCACAATAAAGTGTGATAAGCTTATCCAGATCTGGAACAACTTCTAGATCACTCAAGAACTTACGGAGCCAAACAACCTCTTTAGCAGCTTCACAAGCGGCTACTGTCGAAACCCCGTTCACCGGTTACGCAGCGGAACTAGGTTTTAAAATTTTTAATACAGATCATAATCTGTATCTGGGACCAGTGAACTTGGAAACGTAATTATTTTACGAAACTAATACGTACAATATGTAAACAGAGGAAATTGAAAACGATATAATCGGAAGAAAAAAATCTTACCAACGTTTGAAGGCTCCTTCACTTTACGATATGCTTCTGTCTAAACCACTTGATCTTCCTCGCTATCTTCTGGGACTGGTAACTGCGTGTGGGTACGTCACGGTCTCAGAAACTTGAATAGAGGATGCAGAAAGAATTGAAGAAACTCTTTCTTGTATGTGTTTCAGTGCACAACCCTTGCAAAAAAAAATATTTTCTCTCTTTTTAAATCACGCACAGAAGAAAGCAAAAAGATTTTTTTTTTCCTTTTCCTGCGTTGTTATCAGGTGCTAGCAATTTGCATCATATGCAAATTCTTGTGTGTTGCACATGCACACAATTTACATCAAATACAAACACTATATGCAAATTCTTGTGTGTTGCACATGCACACAATTGCATCATACACAAATTGCATTGTCTCACGTTTTTGTTGTTTTAGTTTAATATGACTCTTATTCATTTTCAAAGAAAACAATATATATCTTATATATATTATTTTATCTCTTAAAAACTAATAATATATTTATTTGATTTTAATATCTAAAAAATATCTCATATCTTTTATTTAAAAAGTTAAATATTTATTTTTGAATTTAAATATTTTAAATTCAATTTCAAATATTTAATTTAATAAAATAAAATAATCACATTATCTTATTCTATTTAAAATCAAATATCAACTAACATCCTCCAATTAGTGATTAATAACATAATTAAAGAATCTTATTATTTAATTTATTTAATCACCACCATTATTCATTAATTAAATAATCTCATTATTCAATTAATTTCTGAATAAATACGTATCACTTTAGTAACAAAATTAATTGGACAATCCAATTAATTAACCGTGACCCTTGTTACCTAATCTATCGGGCTAGCAAGAGGACCTAATGGACCCACAGTATTTTGAGCTCCAATAATCCTCAGAGTCATTGATTAAACTCTTTAATTAATATGCCTTGATAATTAACTCCGGTTTTATTCCACTAAAAACCCGAAACTGCGCTCTCTCAATTGTAGATGCTTTTACACAGACCGATACAACTCGGTGTCCATCGATATAGCTATTACACATGGTGTGATCCTCTATAATAGTTCATAATTAGAGTTGGGTCATATTTTCCGTTATACCCCTCTAATTACATATATCATTTAAGTACCATTGATTCTCTAATGGACAATAAATCCTATTTCCTCACGGAATTAGGAGGCGATCATATTGTCCAAGCCCCGAATCAACCCTTAAGGGAACTACCATCTACTTCTCACAAGAAGGAGTGGATTCCACTATTGTGTACAAACCTTCCCAGCCACAAGCCAAACCGCAATCCCAATATATAGAGTATATTGATCAGGAAATGTGTCTGCCCTCACCCATAATATATCAAAGACCATGATTTAACCTGAAGGAGTCGATAAGACACTAAGGATTAAGATCACCCACATATAGCCATAATTAGCCAATATATATGAATCTCATCGGTAAACGGATCTTTGTGAGAGATTCATATAGATCATGGCCAAGTTCTATATGATCTCATCATACAAGGTGCCTCCATTCCCATATCTCATATGAATGATTCGGGATAGAATCATCGTACATTACGGAATGGACCGCAGCTATAAATTAACCATAAATAAAGTAATCAGCTTTATTTGCTATCTGTGGACTCTTTAGATTGCACATCTCTTACTGTATCTATCTGTATATGACACTCATATACACAGTTCGAGATTACATCTGGCAAACTTAGATGTTAAATACATGCACAAGTTATAAAATAAACAACACACCATGAATGAATTGAACTTTTCTTTTTATTTATTTCATAAATCCATTTAAAAATTACATATTTAGGGCATAAACCCCAACAACTACATATTCTGCTTCCAAGGTGGAGTTACCAATGTAAGAGTGCTTGATACGTCTCCAAACAATGGCTCCACCACCTAGGGTGAAAACTTATCATGATGTGGATTTCCTATAATCCATGTTTGACTGAAAATTAGAATCTGTATATCCTAACAAGATCAAATCCTGTCCGGAATACACTAGTATATAGTTTCTCAATCTTCGAAGATACTTGAGAATTTTCTTGACAGTAACCCAATGATTGAATCCTGGGTTGGACTGGTACCTGCTGACTACTCCTACTGCAAAGTAAATGCATGGTGTCGTGCATAACATAGCTTACATGAGACTACCTACTACTGATGCGTAGGGTACACGTCTCATATCCTCAACTTCTTGAGGCGTCTTAGGACACTGTTCCTTAGACAAGTGAACTCCATATCTGGAAGGTAAATTACCTTTCTTGGACTACTGCATAAAAATTGCACAAGGATCTTGTCAATATACGATGCATGAGACAGTGCTACGAGTTTGTTCTTACGACCCCTTATAAGTTGGATCCCTAGAACATAACTCGCCTTTCCTAAATCTTTCATTTGGAATTGGCCAGCCAGCCAACCTTTTACATCCAATAATACTCCCATATCATTCCCAATGAGTAAGATGTTGTCTATGTATAAACCAAGAAAACTACCTTTTTATCAATGATGCGCTTGTAGACACAAGGCTCATCGACATTTTGCTCAAAGCCATAGGTTTTAATCACATCATCAAACTTGATGTTCCAAGATCTAGATGCTTGCTTAAGTCCATAAATAAACCTTTACAGCTTGTAAACATTTTGCTCTTGATCTAGGAGCACGAATCCCTCTGGTTGCATCATATAGATGCTCTCGTCAAGATTTCCATTCAAGAATGCCATTCAAGAATGCAGTATTGACATCAATATGCCAAATTTCTTAATCGAAATAGGTAACAATGGATAAGAGAATCTGAATAGACTTTAAAATGTCTACTAGCAAGAAGGTCTCTTCATAATCGACCCCCTCTTTCTAGGTATAACCCTAAGCCACTAGCCTTGCTTCGAAGGTCTATACCTTGCTATCTACTCCTCTATTTTTCTTATAGATCCATTTACACCCTATGGGTTTTACCCCATCCGGTAAGTCTACAAGATCCCAGACTAAATTGGAGTACATAAACTCCATCTCGAGATTCATTACTTTAAGCCATTTCTCTTTATCAGGATCTTCCATTTTTTCTTAACTTCTAATGGATCATCCACACTATCAGTAGAGACAACACCTTGTCTCTCAAATATACCTAACTATCATTCATGTTTTCTTACAACCCTCCCACTACGTCTAGGTGATAGTGTATCCTGATCAAGAATCATCTGACTCACAAATGTTTGTGGATAAACAACTCTTGTTGATGAAGCACTAGTCTCGCCAACCTCTAACTCATTCAACACAATCTTAGAATGAGGTTTATGGTTACTAGTATAATTTTCCTCAAGAAACGTTGCATTTGTCGATACAAATACTTTGTTATCATCGGGACTATAAAAGTGTCCTCCTGTAGGGAAAAATCAAATAAAAAACGGTCGAGGTATATGAAACCCTACTCATGAATTGCTCTTTATGTTCGTTCTTTGGAGCTTGTTCCTTCGAAAGTTTGATTCCATTTATGAAAGGTAACATACCTTTCTTGGAATCTTGCATGGAGAATCTAGATAAGATTTTATGTATGAAGCTTGGGATAATGCAATCGTTCTATTCTTTCTATCTCTTATAACTTGGATTCCAAAGAATATAACTTGCTTTTCCTAAGTCCTTCATATCAAATTGTTTAGCTAACCATTCTTTTACTGATGTCAATACACCTAT